>OX465581.1:45139231-46595068 GCA_950022655.1 Alentia gelatinosa
CTAGGGGGGTGGAGTAACTATCTGATACTACCCAAGGTTGGTATACTACCCAAGGTTGCCGTATACTACCCAAGGTTGACATTTAGACCAATCAGATTGTCTCTTATTAAACCACATTTGAAGGTATATAGGAATAGGGAAACCAAGTACCAGTGAAAGGAAGTCAAAATTACTCGGTAAGGCTTGGAAAAATTACTGCCCGCGGCCAGGGCCTTGGGCAGTAATTTTTCCAAGCCTTACCTCGTAACTTTGACTTCCTTTCACCGGAACATAGTTTCCCCTCTAATATTCCTAGGTATGGCTTATATTTATGTGCTTTATGTCTAAGACATGGCTTATATATACGACCCTGAAAGGAAACAGCTTAGGAACCAGAGATAAGCTATGAGAGGGGTTCTGCTGTATGCAGCATATAGCTATCGAGATATAGATGCCGCCATTTTCCCCCCACAACAAACATGTCAGTCTCCAAGCCAACAGGGCTGAGTATTGGCTCTGGATATCTGCTTGGAGAGGATGAACATGACCAGCGAACTAGGGTACACTCTCTGACTTACCTGACCTCAGGTATGCCGCTGTCATGTGTGAGAAAGGTGATGTCGGGTGATGCCTCGCCACCTGTTGAGCTTGACGTTGAGTTTGAGCGGAGTACGCAAACTCTGTCTCACCAGGTCCACCTCCACCACCAGGAGTCGACTGTAGCGCCGGTGTGCGTAGATCCGCTGTGTGAGAGTGTATGTCTCACTCACCGTCTCCTCGCTGTAAACACCTGCCCATCAACAAAATATACCATCAGTAAACAAAGTGGCACCTTCCTGACTATCTAACACCGGTGTGCGTAGATCCGCTGTGGGAGAGTGTATGTCTCACTCACCGTCTCCTCGCGGTACACACCTGCCCATCAACAAAATATACCGTCAGTAAACAAAGTGGCACCTTCGTCACTATTATATGACTGTAGAACCTATGTTCAAAGATCCTTTTGTGGCTCACCCACTATCTCCTCACTGTATATACCTGCCCATCAACAAAATATAACGTCAGTAAGCATAGTGGCACCTTCTAGACTATTATATGACTGTAGAACCCATGTTCGTAGATCCCTTTTGTGGCTCACTCACTATCTCCTCACTGTACATACCTGCCCATCAACAAAATATAACGTCAGTAAATGAAGTGGCACCTTCGTCACTACAATATGACTGTAGAACCTGTGTTCATAGATCCCTTTTGTGGCTCACTCACTATCTCCTGGCTGTACACGCCTGCCCATCAACAAAATATAACGTCAGTAAGCATAGTGGCACCTTCGTCACTACAATATGACTGTAGAACCTGTGTACATAGATCCCTTTTGTGGCTCGCTCACTCACTATCTCCTGGCTGTACACACCTGCCCATCAACAAAATATACCATCAGTAAATGAAGTGGCACCTTACTGACTATAAGTATAATATGGTTGTAGTGCTGTGTGCATGGATTCGCGGTGTTAGAGTGTATGGCTCACTCCTTGTCTCCTTGCTGTCCCACCCTGCCCTGAACAAATTTTACTGCTGGTTAATAATGTAACACTATACATACTATAATATGAATGTAGTGCCAGCGTGTGGATAACATTTGTAAGATGGTCTCACTCACTGTCTCCCCACTGTACACACCTGCCCATCAACAAAATATTGTACTGCGAGATCATGAATGCGAGATTGTAGTGAAATTGACTTATTTTTTGAAAGCATCAGCTATATCTAGAGGTGTCTCACATCTTAAAGTGTGGGCGAGAAAATGTATGCAATACAGTGAAACCCCGTGTAAGGGGCCACCCTCCGTTCCCAGCAAAGTGCCCCCTTAAGCGAGGTGCCCCCTTAAGCGAGGTGCCCCCTTAAGTGGGGTTAGAATAACCTAAATAAGAATTCCTGTTCTGAGCAAACTGTCCTCTTAAGTGGGGTGTCCCCTGAAGCGGGGTGTCTCAGAAGAGGGGTTTTACTGTACTTCATACATTTATGCAAAACTTCATTTTACATGTATTCTATTCCACAGGCATGCTGTAAACTGAGTTATTCTATGCAATCTAGAAAGAGTTGGTAAACATTTTACATTAAGAAGTTGTTCTTCATAGATCCTTTGTTGGAAAAAGTAATGTAAATTCTCATTGAGATACCTGCAACCTTTGCTGCAATTAAAAAAGAGCCTACTGAAAATAGTGTAGCTACATGCCCTAGTAGAAAACTCCAGAATAAACATCGACATAAAAAAAAAAAGAAAAAAAGTTTGAAATTTTTTTCCCCCATCGGCTTGTTATAGCCACGTCTTAATAATGAAAAAAAGTTTGAAGTCTACCTCTAGCGAGAAACAAAGATTCTGATCAAATTTGAACTTTGACTAGCTACCTTCTCCAGTGTTGAGGACGTAGATTCTGGTGAAATTGGTGGCGGGCTCGGTGCCTGTGATGTTGAAGGAGACGGTGGAGGGGATGATGGCGCGATGGGAGTCGTTCAGATACCCGTTGTACACGCCGTTCATGAAGACCTCCGCACAGTGAATCCCCGTCCCCAACTGGCCGTTAGCCACGCTCGGCCTGAAGCGTGGGTTTCGGGGTAACCTACAGGAATTCACCAATTTTACTATCAGGGATGTAAGTTGGGGTCAGAAAACTACAAACAGAATTGGCGATATATTTTTTTATCAAAAGATGTGTTTATATTATCGGACGAGGTTTTATCTCGAACTGTAGAGTAAGGCAGCACCCCCCCCCCCCCCCCCCCCAAAAAAAAAATCTTTCACTTCTGTACAATTCAGGATACACCATTTTGATTTTGCCCATATATTCAAAGTGACAATTAAATTCAGAGTGACAGTTGAATCTGATTGGTCTATTAGGGTCACATGATTCAAGACTTTATAAGGGTCATCAGTCCTAAACTGGTATCCACTTTGCTGTAGCTGCTAGGTAAGTCTCAGTTGCCACGTCACCAAAATTCTACTGTGACTATCACAGCGGATATAAAACTGTTGGAGTCAAAAGAATATATGTAGTTCACCATGAAAAACGAAAATAAGGTTAAAATCGCATTTACATGTCACTCATGTGCAGGCTATGTGAGAACAACAGTGGCAATGCCTTGCATTTCTGTCTAAACTGAATGATTAATCAAAAGGCCAATAAGATCCGAAGAATAAATGCACGATAAATCAATATACAATCGACATTCTCCTATCCCTAATAAAAGACGCCATAAGCTTAACGTTGGGTCACTGTATTCGGGCGCACGTGCAGTAAAGTCTTATTTATTGCACAAGAGCAGAAAAAAATTGACCAAACAGCAGCCAGTATGTGAGTGACGTCACACTATTGCCGTCTATGAAATGTTGACGACCTATGGTCTTACTTGGCAATGTGACAGCTGCAAGCTTCACTCGTTTGAGCAACTTAGAGGAACTAAAATGGCTATTACGCAATAATAACTGAATATCGGTGCGTTCCTATTATTGTAAAATCGTGGAGACGGGGTAGGATAAACACTAAACCGAACTCTTGTTCGGTTTCCACTGATTATAAAATCAACATGTTTATAGTGAACATGTTGATTGTATAATTAGAGGAAATTAGTGATATACGGATTCAAATCTGTGTTATCCGGCCTACAAACCATGGTATACGGAAAAATAGTCCCTTGGACCTATAGAGCAATGAAATAGTCTCTATTATTATACCCTTTGATATGGCAATTGCTGGGTTTAATTCATTCGAAAAGATGGCTAATAAATGCAACAAAAGATGGTTATGTGGACAGGCGGCTTTGTAAACCACTCGAGGTTGACGACCGCCTGTCCACAAAACCATCGATTGTTGTCTATTTATACAATCGACATGTTCAGTACTTACTCCTTGGATTTGAATATGTAGGACTCGGTTGGGACAGTGCTGGGGATGGCTCGGAGATTGGCGTGCAGTTCCCCGTGGACCCGGGTGGCGTCGCCACTGTGTATCAACGCGTAGTATTTTCCAAAAGTGTCAACCGGAACCTCGTTCCGGAATGGATCCAACAGTGCGCTTGCGCGGGGCACGGTCGGTTTAAATGTCGTCTGCTCTGATGGAATTTTCGCGCGCAAACGCTGGCGCAGCGTTTTGAATTCCTCCACGGCCGCCGGGTCTAAGTCCTCTCTCTTTAAATCGTTCTCATATTGAGCAGACACATTCTTACCACGTTGTAATGTGTCAGAGACACCGCTCTTGCCTACGAGACCTTTTGATTGTTTTCCAGATGGCCCATCAGGAGATACTCGTTTGTGAACGATATCTTTATTTGACAGACTTTGTAAATTGGATTCATTGTTTACCGGTGGTCCACGGACCTGGTTAACCCCCTGTTTATCAGTATTAGTTTTACTAGGTAATACATCCCTACTACCAGGGAGGGGTAAAGCATCCAACTTATTTTCCTGCCTTATAACACTGTTCAAATGTGGATTATTTTCGTTGATCTGACCATGATTCTTATCAACGTTTCGCTGTATCGGGCCTGGTACATCTCGATGGTGCTTCTCCTCGTGCAGCTTACCATGCCTGCCAAACACGACAGAATTGGGTCCTTTTCTACTTCCGGAGTTTCTCATATTGTGTGACTGGGTAATCTCATTATGAATGCGCCCAGGAATGATGTGTGGGTCGTGAGGGTGGGTGACAGCAGGTACAAGGCGGTCCAGCTGATCCTGGAGCTTGTTGATGTGATTTCTGTAAGTCATGTAGCCTATCCAATAGCCCAGCCATGTCATGGTCACCAGAAGCGCTCCTGTCAGCAGCAGCGGAACCTTTCCTTTTAACCCCATAACACGCATCTGAAACGATATACAAGGTATATATCATTATACACAATTCCTTTATATACCTATGGCCGAATACTCTATGGTTACACCATGTTACAGGGGGTGGAATAATTTACGTTTACTACCCAAGGTATTATTACCGTAAAACCCTGCTTCTGGGACACCCTCCTTAAGGGGGACAATTTGCTCAGAACAGAAATTTTTCCCTCTATTAAGAGTTTATTTCAACCTCGCTAAAGGGGACACCCCACTTAAGGGGACAACCTGCTTAAGGGGACAGTTCTTTTGGTACATACTGAATCTAAACCCCGCTTAAGGGGATACTTTGGAGGGACACCTTATCAAATCTGACAGGACAGTGTGGGGGCAACACTCCAAATTATCTTGATTGCTTGTTTATGGTGTGTGTGTGTGAAGCGGGTAGACTGGTGTCTAGACAGTTAGACACTAGGTAACGGCCTGTGTATGCTCCTTAGGCATCAGATAGGTGTCTCTGGGGTGTCTGTGTGGTTATAACAGTGTATCTATGCCATAGTATCAACTGTATGAAGGTATTATATACTCCATAGCCTAACAATCGGCGGACTGAAAACCCCGAACTTTGGAAAAAAAAACATGTCCGTTGAGTGCCAAAACCAATGGCGGAAGTGTGAGATCAACCTTGCCTGGCCGGGTGAATGCACCCCTAAGTGAGTGGCCCCATCTGGTGGTTGTTATATGAAATATATACCACTAAAGTCAGTGGCATTTAGTGTCCTCATATACTCCATAGCCTAACAATTGGCGGACTGAAAACCCTAGAGATGCGAGGTCACTATGTCTCGATGACCACGCTAAGCAAGTGATTCTACCTAATCTATTGACTTAACTCTAGAAAAATACAAGGGACATAAGATAATGAGCTAGCTACCTACACAACTACTTAAGGGTCACTAATTACACCCCACTACGGTGCAAAAGTCAAAGTTACTCGGTAAGGCTGGGAAAAATTAGTGCCTGCAGCCTTGGGCAGTAATTTTTCTGAGTCTGACCTTATAACTTTGACTTTCTCTCCCCAGAACATTGTTTCCCTCTATTCCTATATACCCATTTCCGAAACCTCTATAGTTACATACCGCTGCTGGTGGTGCAGTAATTATGAGTTATGTACCGTAGCAAGGCTGACATTTTCGTCCCAGGCTGAAGTTTTCGTCCCGGGCTGACCACATGATATAAAGAGTGCTGGTACGAAAACATAGCTATTGCAGTTACTCGAAAAGGGTGGCCATTTTTCTGGGGCTTTCGCAGGTACATAAACATTCATTTTTATCGATATTTGAAGGAATATAGGAATAGGGAAACCATGTACGGTACTGGTAAGAGAAAGTCAAAGTTACTCGGTAAGGCTTGGGAAAATTACTGCCCGCGGCCAAGGCCTTTGGCAGTAATTTGTCTGAGCCTTATCTTATAACTTTGACTTTCTCTCAATAGAACATCGTTTTCCTCTATTATCAATTGAGTAACACTACTACTACTGTGTGTGGGCGGGCGGGGGGCAAATTCAAGGATTCACATTTTTGTGATTCACAATCACACACATTTCAGGCCTATGCGATTGCAATGGAGACTATCGCAGGGTTATTACAGGCCCTAGAAAATGTCATTTATGTCTTGAGTGAATGTTACCGCAAACACCGATGAAACAAAAAGAATATGTGAGGCGAATGACAGTTGATGAGATGATGAATGTGCATATTGATGAAATTCATTCAACAAATCTCCCAAATCACTGTAGTACACACACCCCTAATTTGGGCTAAGGACATTCGAAATGGTATTTGAAATGTTAGTGATTACCATTAATACTTATATGATAACTTAGTATCATCTTTTTTTTTACCATCTTGCGATAAAACACATTAAAGAGGACCCAAAAAGGCCTACGCTGGTTACGGTCACTAGTCACCGTGAGCGATAATTCAGTATTTTAGGCAATAAATCACGCAACACCAGGTGCAAAATCGAAGAAAGATATGGCACATACCTTGGATTTATATGACAACAACTACCCCTTATGCAAACAATCTCTGTGTAATGATAGGTGCATCCTATACGAATCAAAACACTAGGACAACACTGCGATTCCTGTTGTAAACTTCCCTTCGCTTCAACCGTTCACGTTTGTTTAGCTGGTGCCCCGCCTCAGACTGCTTACAATAATAGTTACACACTGCACCGCTCCAGTTTATCGCAACGCCGTATGTTGCTCTAGCGCTGCAGTGTATAATAGTTATACCTGACCTCCAGCGGATAAGAGGAGACCTAGGGCACTTTCATTTGTTCCCTTATCATCCACTAGGGGGCTCAGCCATCTGAGGCGCGCAACCAGCCAAGCTGAGGTGCCTATGCGGGAGTCATCTAGCCTATATACATGGCTTTTGTTCTAAGCATAGAATTAGAGCTCTATGGTTCTAAGTATTAAACAGGCTTTTGCTGAATGAGTAAAGTAATACCCACTATTCATTAATAAAATAGATACGAAGCCATAAAATATCCTTATTCCTTATTCCAGGGGTGGTGATGAAGAGATCTATGCGGCGTCATTCTACCAGAAAATGTTATTTTGGTGGAACAGGTCTCTGTCTCTCTCTCTGTCTCTGTCTGTCTCTGTCTGTCTCTGTCTGTCTCTGTCTCTGTCTGTCTGTCTGTCTGTCTGTCTGTCTGTCTGTCTGTCTGTCTGTCTCTCCTTTTTTCTTTCTTTTTTTTATCATAGGGTCATTCTCATAGAACCAGTGCAACTCCAATTTTAGTCGTTTCCTGCATTCAATTTTTTGCACAGTGTCTTCAATGTTTATTTTTTCCGTTTTAAATGATAGATCTCGCCGAGTGCTCGAGGGGGAGTATAGGTTTTACTGGTCAAATATCAATATTTTGGTCTCCAGGGGGCAAAAATAGGTCAAAAATCACCAAAAATAGACAAGATAATGCCCTGGAAAACCCTTTTTTGATATGTAGCTAATTTTTTACCATACTGGAGGGTGTTTATTCTATTTATCCCTAGAGTTTTACGTTGAAATATTATTATCAGCAAAAAATATTCAAAATTAAAAAAAAATTGAAAAAGTTCCATTAGGGAAAAGGTTGGTGAAACTGCTTATCTTGCAGCGTGACCAGACTATTAGAACGTTCTTTATTTATTATGGGTAAAAAATGAAATTTAATGAATACTGTTTTTGAAGAGATAGTGGCTAGAAGTAACTCTTGATAAAAAAAAAAATTGTTTAACCAAAACCAAACTCTTCCATTTTACTTTATTTGTTATATATTGTAACGGAGTTCCCTACTCAACGACAACAACGACAGCACATAAGGTCTCAGTGTGTGGTTCACTTTATTACTGTTCCTAGGTTACACCATCTACTAGTCATATAGTCGTGACTACCCTCGTCTTCTTTTGTGAGCGTATGGTCGGAAGCCTCAGGTCCTTCCCTCAGGACTCGTGTCTCGATCCAATATGCCCCCAGGCGCCGCCCTGCTCTCGTATTTATACTCGAGAGTGACGTCATGGGGGCTACACCCAGCGTCCACCGGGCCCCCCCGACTCGGTGGGGTCTGGTGGTCGGGGGTGGAACCCACCGCGTACTCGGTGGCTTCGGGGGTGGGGACCCACCGCGCACTCGGTGGCTTTCCTGTATTCGGGGGTGGGAGGACCTGGTGGCACCTGTAGTGCACAGCCTACTGGCGCGCCACTCGCCCCCAGGTCCCCCCCTACCCCTCCGACCGCTACACTCTCCCTATCTCATTTGGATACCTGTTCTCCTACTTTTAAGGCCGAAACCCACCTGGGTGCCTGTCTATCCCTTCTCCTTAAAGGGGAGGCTGCTACTCAGCCCAGATCCCACTCGGGGGATTTGACACCTTAAGGGTATCGATAGCCCTCTCCGTAGGACCCTGCTCTTCTCGGAGAGCCTTCAAAATAACTAATTACATTTATCCTATTAGTGTAACAACATGTTGATAACAATAAAAGAACGTTTTATTCATACAAAGAGTTCCACTTTTTTTTTCTCATAGCTTTAACACAACGCTTTACTTAAAGGTACTTTACCCGCCGGCTCGGTGACCCCAGAAGGGGGTCTACCGCTAAGGCGCCTTATGCCCGGTGGCCCCTTAGGGAGGCCTACCGGGGAACAACATGTCGTCTCCTCTTCCTTGAACCTCCTCCTCCTCTTCCGGTGGCGGTGGTGGGGACAACGTCTGTCCTTCCTGCCGAGCTGCTCTCCGCGCCGTCCGTCTATCCGTCATCCGGGGGATCCTGCGACGGGAGAGGAAAGCCACAATTAATTTCAGTAGCCCTCAACTCCCCCCCTTCGCTACTCCGCTACTCAACCAAAGCAACAAGACATGCCCATATCCCCTTCTCTCCGGCCGCTAATTTCCACCAACGAAGGAACCAAGGAGCGGGGGGAGGGAGGCGGGCCGCATGCACCCTTCCCCCCCCACCCCACACCGCCCCTCCCCACTAGGAACTTCTTCAGCTCGCGCCCACAGACTCCCTAGCCGTCCCCCCCCCCCCCCCACCGCGAACCCGGGGGAGCCGGGGCCTGTACTGGCCTATCATAATTCATACAGCTGCATCCAACAACCTAGCCAGGTACTTACTCTCTGATAAGTTGTCCGCCGGGTGTAGACGATCTCGACCTCCCCATTGTCCGTAACGTTCGTGTTGTTGGACTGGTTACCCCGGATGATGTGGTAACCATCCAGGGGGAACTCCGGTGGATTGCCGTGGCTCCATGCGCCCAGGGGGGTATCTGGCACCTCCACCCACGGCAGGTGAGTGCCCTGCTGCGCTCCTCGTGAGTGGCCCCCTGGGTGGACGACTCTCACATGGCTTTCCCTATCCCAAGCCGCGTAAACCTCCCTCACCATAGCGTAAGGCAAGATAGTGAGGCGGGTGGGAAGGGGGGCCGGTATCCTCTGTTCTCGCCGCCCTCGGGTGTGACTCCTCCGCTCGGTGTCCGATCCCCCGGCGCCCGTCTCCCGGTTGGTCCTCGCCGCTTCTTCGGCGGGTGAGACTACAACCATAGTCTCCGTACGTCTTGCTCCTCCTCCAGTGAGACTTGTGACAGGCTGATCGGTGTAGACCGCGGGTGCGGGCCCCGTCTGACCCTGCGGAAGAGTAGGCGAACTCTGGGAGGGGACTTACCCGCTCGGCGTCTCCCCACCGGGGGTCCCACTCAGCTCCGAGAGAGAACCCTCCTTCCCTCCGCCAGTACCGGTCTCTAGCAGCAAGGGGGTGATACCCGGGGTGGGCCCAGGCGGTCGTATTTCCTTTGTCACACTCCCTCCCCCGTGAGCCCGGGCCGCAGTAGTAGCCTGCGGAGCAACCGGCCCACCCGGTGTCTCGACATCCTGTCCCTGGACTTCCTCCCCGGGGGTCCCGCTACTTAGAGACGAACCATCCTTCACTCCGCCGGGGCTGGTCTCTCGTAGCAGGGGGGTGATACCAGGAGTGGGCCCGGGCATCGGCATTCCAACTGCCACACTCCCTCCCTCGTGGGCCGAAGCCGCAACGACAGCCGGCGGGGCCCCCGGCCCATCGTCGGTCTCTTCACTGGGAGTCCCCCTCCGCTCCGGGGGAGAGCCTTCCTTCCCATCACCCGTACCGGGCTCTGGCAGCCGGGGGGTGGCCCCCGGGGTGGGCCCGGGCAACGACATATCCGCTATCACCCTCCCTACCTCGTGAGCAGGGGCCGCCGTGGTAGCCGGCGGGGTCCCCGGCCCGCCAGGCGTCTCGTCATCATGTCCCTGGGTCTCCTTGGGCACGGTCAGATCCTTCAGTAACTCCTCTAGGACCGGTGGTAGATTAGTAGGGCGGACGGGAGAGTTTCCATCACCCTCTCCGACCGCTCCGGGCAGGTTGGGGTGGGCCCCCCCTGGGGAGTTGGAGCGGTGTGTAGCTGTCTGCCGATCCGAGGGGGCTATAGTGACCTGCTCTCGACGACGCCGTCCCCTGCCGGGCCCACCGCCACCGCCATGTCTTTTCCCGGGACCCGTGTTCCTTGCGCCGTCTCTATGATGGTACTGACTGACGACACAGAGCTATCCGAGCTCTGGCTGCCAGTTACTTCGCTCTCGCTGGGGCCTCCCACCCCCTCGGTGGTGGCCAACCCCGACACCTCCTCGTCCATCACATCCTCTACAGGCTCCCCCTTCGCTGGTGGTACAACAGGGGGGGTGTCCCGCGCACTCTCTCCAACTGTTGTCTGGTCAGTGGTCCCTCCGACCAGTGCCACGACTTTCTGGGTTGTTACCAGCGTGATGTCTCCTGCCCCCTCCGGGCCGGGGGCCCCGGCTGCTGTCGCGGGTGGAGGCCGGGTGGTAGTCGCCTCCTTCTCACGCCGTGGGGATTTCCGAGTCGCCGCCTTGGTCACCTTGTCGGGCTTTCTCTTCCGCGACCCCTTTGCCTTAGTCTCCTTTTTCTTTGACGACTTCCCCTTCCCCCTAGGGGACCGCCTTACGGCGGGAATGTCCACGCCGGAGGCCTCCCCCTCCGGTTCTCCGCCGGCTGGGGCAATGGCCGGTGTCTGAGCCAGGAGCGCCTTTTCGTTCATGTCCTGCAGAACGGCACGAAGAGCCGCGATAGAGACCGGCGACAGCGTAACGGGAGGCAGTGTTGCCATCAGTTGTTGGGCCGTCACAGGACTCTCATCAAGCCCGTACCGCATCAGCCCCACATCCTGCCGCCTCCGCTTCTGTGGAGGAGAGGTTTCCCCCACTCGACGAGCTGTAGCCGGTTTCGAGACGCCTTTCACTGGGGATACATCAGTATCACTCAGTTGCGCCAACGTCTGCGCTGCCTCTAAGTCTTCATCCTCCACCTCCCCTATGGTGATACCAGGATCGGATAAGGAGGGTGTGGACGGCGCGGACGTGGCCGCAGCACTACTCGGTGTATGCGGGGCTTCCTCTCGGGAAGTGCTGGGTATTGGGCCGGCCGTCTCCCCCATCTCCCCTCGCACCCTCGCGCCCACCGAACCAAACCGGCCCGGGGGCCCAAAGTACGTCCGCGTGGGGGCCGGTATCTCATCCGGATGATCAGACCACCGGTGGCGATGGAGTCGGAGGTGTTTACGAAAATCCGACTTCCTCGAACTCTTAAACGGGTGGCTGCAGAGGGGGCACGCCCACCCCGGACACCAGGTGTGGTGCGCTGAGTCACGGTGGCGTTTGAGGCCATCTGCCCGAGAGAAGAGGACTCCACAGTCTTCGCATTCGTACTTCCCACCAGCCATCTTTGTTCCTGCTATGCTCTCGTCCCTTCTCGCAGGCACCGAGACGGTGCTTCTCACAGCGCAGTGCGGCCGGTCACTCTCCTCCCCTGAGTCCGGCGGCGCCGACGTCTGCTCGCGCTCGTACATCCTTTTGGCTTTCCGCCGGTCCGCCCGCTTACGGTTCAAGTATCTTTTTCTGGTGGGCGGGAGAGACCACCCCCGCCTTTTGGACAAGTTTCTGGCTTCATCCTCCCTCCTGGCTTCAACTGGAGAGCGGAAATAACAGCTCTCCGGCTCCCGAGCGTCCGTACGTCTATCCCAGCGAGGCATAGTTAACCCACCACCCATGGGGGGCGCCACCCGCCAGACAACCTCAGGCGGTGGTGGCGCCACCTTCAGGGAGTCGGCGTGTACGACTCTCTTACTTCGGCCCTTCGCTATCTCGTAGATCGGACCTCCAATCGCCGTCACCACTCGCCATGGCCCCGTCCACAGACATTGTAGCTTTGGAGATATACCCTGCCTTCGGAGGGGGTGATAGTAGTACACCTCTGCCCCCACCGGAATAGGCCGAAGGCGGGCACGCACATCGTAGTTTCTCTGTTGCCGGGCCACGGCCTTTCCCAAACTCCGCCGCGCCCACCGATGTGCTTTCTCCATCCCCTGCTGCAGGGCGGCTACATACCCCTCCCCGGGTGGCTCGGAGCCGGCCTCCACCGGGTAGAGTAGTGACAGGGGGGCGCTCGTCTCGCGTCCGAGCATCATCATATTGGGTGTGACCCCGGTGGAGGAGTGGACAGACGATTGGTAAGCGCACATCACCATAGGCAGGTGCAAATCCCAATCTGTCTGGTCCTCCTTCACCACCAGGGCCAAAAGGCTCTCAATAGTCCTATTACATCTCTCAACCAACCCATCGCTCTGGGGGCGAAAAGCGCAAGTTCGTGTTTGCTTAACCCCCAACAGAGATACCACCTGACGGAACACCGATGACTGAAAGTTCTTGCCTTGGTCAGAGTGGAGGACTGCCGGGGGACCCAGCCGGCATACGAAGGTGTCCACAAACGCCCTGGCCACCGTGCTTGCCTCCTGATTTGGCAGGGCCACAGCCTCTGCCCACTTTGTGAAATAATCGCATACTACCAGGATATATTTCTGGCCCCGAGGTGTCCGGGGGAGGGGACCCATAATGTCCATTGCCACCCGTTCCAACGGCACGCCCGCCCCCACATGCCCCATCGGCTCTCTCCTCGGAGGTGGGGGGGCCTTCCGTCGCAGACAAGCTGGGCAGGCCCGGCAGTAGAGCACCACGTCCTTCCTGAAACCCGGCCAATAGAACCTTTCTTGACAGCGACGGAGTGTCCGATCCCGGCCCAAATGCCCCATGATGGCCGAACCGTGGATATCGCCTAACACCCCCTTTCTACGGGCGGTAGGGACGTTTTATCGCCCCCCGGGATGTGCCACCACCGGCCGAGTAGGCCTCCGAGCAGCACTAACCTGTCGCGCTGATCCCACCACGCTCTCATCTCTTCGTCGTCCATCTCCCCGGGGGGCTCTGAGGGGGCCCCCAGCGGGCCCACCCATGCCCTAACCCTCTGTAACCGCCTGTCGTCCAGTTGGTCCTTCTCCCACCGCGAGGCATCGCCACCCGGTGGCAGGAGAGGGTCCTCCGTGCCCGGAGGGGGCCCGCCGTTCCCGGGCTGTCTCCCTCCCCTGGTTATAGCCGCACAGGCGTCCCTACCCGGCATGCCGCATTGCCGGCAGGGGGCTCGGGATAACCCGTCCGCATTTCCATGTAGCTTCCCTGCCCGATGTCTCACGTCCAGGTCGTAACACCCAAACAATTGTAGCCACCTCGCCACCTGACCCTCTGGATCGCGAATACTCATCATCCATTTCAAGGCCGCGTGGTCCGTCCTCACCACGGTGGGCCTCCCCACAAGGTAATGGCGGAATTTCTCCGAGTGACGCAATAGGCCCTCTCGGCTTTCGTTAAGGTCAGGCTGGCGTAAGAGAGGACCCTCTCTACCTCCCCCTGTACCTGGGATAGCACCACACCCAGCCCATGGTCACTGGCATCGGTGTCGAGTATGAGTTGTCCCATCTCGGTGGGGTATCCCAACACCGGAGCGGAGGTGAGGCGTTTTTTTAGTTCTCCAAAAGCCTCTGCGCATTCGGCAGACCACCGGAAGGCCCTGCCCTTTTCCACCAGGGCGTACAGGGGTCTCGCCACCGAGGCAAATTCCGGAACAAACGCTCTATAATAACCCGCCAAACCCAGAAAACTCCTAACATCCGTGACTGTCCGAGGGGTGCCCCATTCCTCCACCGCTTGAACCTTAGTGGGGTCGGTGCATACCCCAGACCCAGACACTATGTGGCCCAGAAAATTGACCTCCGGCCTGGCTAGTCTACACTTACTGGGCTTCAGCTTCAGACCGGCGGTCCGGAGCCGCCGCAGCACCTCCCGTAGCCGTTCCAAGTGGGTTGCGAAATCAGGTGCGAAGACGATCACGTCGTCCAAATAAACTAAGCAAGAGTGCCACTGCAACCCATGCAGGGTTATTTCCATCAGCCGTTCGAATGTGCCTGGCGCGTTGCACAGTCCAAACCGCATGACGCGATATTGAAACAGACCCTGGTGGGTGGCAAACGCTGTCTTCTCTCTGTCTTCCCTCCGGACTCCTACCTGCCAATATCCGCTTACCAAATCAAGCGTGCTAAACCAGGTGGCCCCTGCTAGAGTGTCCAGGGAGTCGTCCACCCTAGGCAGTGGGTAGGCGTCCTTAATGGTGACCGAGTTGACTTTCCTATAATCGACACAAAAACGCACCGACCCGTCCTTTTTCCTAACTAGGACGACAGGGGACGCCCAGGGGCTGGTCGACGGTTCTACCACCCCTGCTTTTAGCATGGCGTCTACTTCCGTGGACACCGTAGTCCTCCGGTGCGGGGCCAGCCTCCTCGGTGGTTGTTTGATGGGAGGGGCATTGCCTGTCTCTATCCTATGTTCCACCACCGTTGTGTGTCCTTGTTGGCCCCAGTCCCATTGGAAAGCCTCCACCTCCTGCTCCAACATCGCCCTCAGGGCTTCTTTTGATGATCCCTCCAGGTGCTGGGTCAAACCATCCAGACACTCCGCCGCCTGTGCCGGTAGGGATGTACCCCCACCGGGAGGCTCCACCCGGCGGCAAGACTCACCCTCGGTGGTGGCAACGTCCTCTAGGTGACCCAGAGTTTCCCCTATCCGTACCACCACCGGGTCCACCCCCGGGTTGAAGACCCGCACCGGGCACGCCCCCGTACTCGTGCATACCAGAGCCCGGCCAACCAACAAACCCCCGAGTTCTACCCCCTCCAGCAGGCCCGAGCCCCCGCCCGGCTGGTTTTCGTGCAGTACCCCAGCGAGGATGGCCTCCGAACGCCCGGAGACCACCGCTACCCGGCCACTAGTAACCCTCGTCCTACCCCGGGCAGGCTCCTCGTGCTGCAGCGAGCTCCTGGCCACGTCCACCGCTAGGCGGTGGGAACGAAGAAAGTCTGCCCCGAGGATGGCTTCATTTCCCACGTCCGCCACCAGCCAATCACCCGAGAAATCTGTGTCCCCAATCCGGAGGCCGGCTCGGACCATGCCCACCACCGGGAGTGGATGCCCGTCGGCACAGGACACTGGACGATCCACCGCAACCAAGTCCAGTCCGCTGCCGTGTCTCCGCCACCAGGCTGCCGATAACAGACTAACGGTAGCCCCGGTGTCGACCAGGAAGCGGACAGGGCGTCCTTCTATACGGCCTTTCATGATCATACCTGGCCCCCCCGGCTCGCGTTCTCCCTTGATTACCTTCCCCCCGACCCCCACCCGTTCTTCGGTGGGGGTCCCCACTAGTTTCCCGGCCCTGACGCTTCTTCCACCCTGACCTCGGTGGTAGCCGCCGGCAGGGCGTCATCCTCCCTCCTCCGTTCCTGGGGGCAGTTACGCCGTATGTGACCCACCACCCCACACCCATAGCAACGGGGCCCCCTCAGACTCGGGCTCCAGGTCGTAGCCTTACCCAACTGACTGACCAGTGCCGCCAGACCCTTTTTCAGCTCGGCCATTTCCTCGGCCATTGATGTGCCGGCCGCCCGCACTTTGTCCCCCCGTCCGCGATCGGTCCGGAGGTACGCCTCCACCTCCAATGCGATAGAAACCGCCTCTTCCATCGTCCTTGGTTTGGACTGGAAGATCCAATGTCTAAGAGACGGATCTCCCAGCCCCTCCACGAAGCGATCCCGACAGAGTGAATCTATAGTCGAGGTGTCAGCCTCCGGGTAAGCCAGGCGAGTGAGTCTCCAGGTTTCTTCCCCGTACACCTGGAGACCCTCCTCGTTATCCCGTTCCCTGTTGCGGAGGAGAGCTTTAAAAGTCTCGCACTGGTTGCGTGGCTGGAATCGCCGAAACAACGCGTCCTTCAAAGCCTCGAAGCCCCCGGGCCGCCCCGGCTCTAGCCCCGACAACACTCGCCGTGCGAGCCCGGTCAGGCTAACACCCAGGAAAGTACCGGCCTGGCTGGCCGACCACCCGTTCGCGGAGACACACAGTGTAAAGTGACTCATGTACTCGTCCAGGTTAGTTGTGCCATCGTACTTACCAGGCATAACTATTGGTTTGCCGGCCACCGCCCGCAACGCTATACCACTCGTCTCCTCAGAAGCGCTGGTAGGTGTGAGCCCGTCAAAAACGCCCCAAGCGGGTTTCTTCTGCTCCATCGGAGTTGTCAGGCCAGGACCCCCCCCCGCCAACCACGCGCTTCTCAGGGTCGCCCTGACCCGCCCAACCGGCTCTCCAATCCCTCCAGGGCCAACTTGGTGGACCCCGGCCATGGGGCGCGCCCCAACGTTGTTTATCAGCCACCCTACTCCCGCCTTCCTCCCCTTTTATCGCCCAGTCCACGCCAGAGTCGGACGTCTTCTTTTCAGGGGGCCCAGGGCCCCTCTCATCATCCTGAACGTCGGCGGCAGAGGGACCAGTCTCGGCCCCCTCCACCCTCCCAGAAGTGCCCTGCTGACGCAACCAAACCTCATCCTCGATGCTAACCAAAGAACCTCTAACCCCCTGGCCAAGCATCTCCCTCTCTTTTTCAGAGGGCTCCGCCATAATATATATATATTTTTTTTTTTCTGTTGTCTACTGAAGTGGGAACTTCGTTGGCGGGGAATAGAGAATATCCCACCGCTGCCACCAATGTAACGGAGTTCCCTACTCAACGACAACAACGACAGCACATAAGGTCTCAGTGTGTGGTTCACTTTATTACTGTTCCTAGGTTACACCATCTACTAGTCATATAGTCGTGACTACCCTCGTCTTCTTTTGTGAGCGTATGGTCGGAAGCCTCAGGTCCTTCCCTCAGGACTCGTGTCTCGATCCAATATGCCCCCAGGCGCCGCCCTGCTCTCGTATTTATACTCGAGAGTGACGTCACGGGGGCTACACCCAGCGTCCACCGGGCCCCCCCCGACTCGGTGGGGTCCGGTGGTCGGGGGTGGAACCCACCGCGTACTCGGTGGCTTCGGGGGTGGGGACCCACCGCGCACTCGGTGGCTTTTTTTAATTTTGCAATGATTTTTAAAATTACAATATTTAACTAATCAAACTGTCATAGTTATTTAGAACTGTGAGTACTTTTATCGGGAAACAACAATAAAAAAATCTTTGTTAAAGCAAAATATTGAATAAAAGCTGCAAACTGATAATTTTCTGACCATTGGTATCTCTTGCTACGTGACCGCCCTTATCATGCTATGTCTTACAGAGTGGTTTTTACCATTAAAATGCAACTTTTTCCTGTAATTCAATTTTCAACCAGTAAAATCTTATCATGAATTAATCCTAACATGCATACGAGCAAATACTACAAAATTCAGCACTATTCTATGTATTATTAATTTTTTGTATGGTGATAATAGTATTTAGTGGCTCCAACTGATGGCTGTCTCTTACAGAGTGTTTTTTACCAATAAAATGCCATTTTACAGTTTTATTCAAGTTTTGAATGCTACAATTTTTTTCAGAATTGTTCCTAACATGCCTACTAGCAATTAATACAAAATTCAGCACTATTGTACGTAATAATAATTTTTTATATGGCGAAAATGGTATTCAGAGGCCCCAAATGATGGCTGCCTCTTACAGAGTGGTTTTTACCATTAAAATGCCACTTTTTCCTATTATGAAATTTTCAACCGGTACAATATTATTATAAATTGATCCTAACATATTTGCCCTCAACCAGACTGCCCCTCCACATACTGCCCCTCCACCATACTGCCCCTCTGATATACTGTCCCTCCCCCATCCTGCCCTTCCGCCATACTGCCCCTCCACCTACTTCCCCTCTACAATACTGCCCCTTTACCTACTGCCCCTCTACAATACTGCCCCTCTACCATACTGTCCCTCCACCATACTGCCCCTCTACAATACTGTCCCTCCACCATACTGCCTATCTACTATACTGTCCCTCTACCTTACTGCTCATCTACAATACTGCCCCTCTACCATACTGTCCCTCCACCATACTGCTTATCTACTATACTGTCCCTCAACCATATTGCCTCTCTACTATACTTCCCCTCCATCATACTGGCACTCCACCATACTACCCCTGAATCATACTGACCCTCCACCATACTGCCCCTCTACAATACTGCCCCTCTACCATACTGTCCCTCCACCATACTGCCCCTCTACAATACTGTCCCTCCACCATACTGCCTATCTACTATACTGTCCCTCTACCTTACTGCTCATCTACAATACTGCCCCTCTACCATAGTGTCCCTCCACCATACTGCTTATCTACTATACTGTCCCTCAACCATATTGCCTCTCTACTATACTTCCCCTCTACAATACTGAACCTCCACCATACTGCCCTTCAACCATACTGCCTCTCCACAATATAATACCCCTCTACAATACTGCCCCTCTACTATACTGCCCCTCCACCATACTGGCCCCCCACCATGCTACCCCTCAATCATACTGCCCCTCTACCATACAGCCCCTCCACCATACTGCCCCTCTACTATACTGCCCCTCCATCATACTGGCACTCCACCATACTACCCCTGAATCATACTGACCCTCCACCATACTGCCCCTCTACTAAACTGCCACTCCCCAATACTGCCTCTCCACAATACTGCCCCTCCACCATACTGGCCCTCCACCATACTACCCCTGAATCATACTGCCCCTCCACCATACTGCCCCTCCACCATACTGCCCCTCTACTATACTGCCACTCCCCAATACTGCCTCTCCACAATACTGCCCCTCTACCATACTGCCCCTTTACCATACTGTCCCTCTACAATACTGCCCCTCCACCATACTGGTCCTCAACCATACTACCCCTTCACCATACTCCCCCTCCATCATACAGGTCCTCAACCATTCTGCCCCTCACGCATACTGCTCCTCACCCATACTGCCCCTCAACCATACTACCCCTCAACCATACTTTCCTTCAACCTCCATACTGCCCCTCAACAATACTGCCTCTCAGCCATACTGCCCTTACACTATACTCCACCTACTTCCCCTCTACAATACTGCCCCTTTACCTACTGCCCCTCTACAATACTGCCCCTCTACCATACTGTCCCTCCACCATACTGCCCCTCTACAATACTGTCCCTCCACCATACTGCCTATCTACTATACTGTCCCTCCACCTACTTCCCCTCTACAATACTGCCCCTTTACCTACTGTCCCTCTACAATACTGCCCCTCTACCATACTGTCCCTCCACCAGTATGGTGAAGGGGTAGTATGGTTGAGGACCAGTATGGTGGAGGAGCAGTATTGTAGAGGGACAGTATGGTAAAGGGGCAGTATGGTAGAGGGGCAGTATTTTGGAGAGGCAGTATTCGGGAGTGGCAGTATGGTGGAGGGGCAGTATGGTAGAGGGGCAGTATGGTGGAGGGCCAGTATGGTGGAGGGGAAGTATGGTGGAGGGACAGTATAGTAGAGGGGCACTATGGTAGAGGGGAAGTATGGTGGAGGGGCAGTTTGGTGGAGAGGCCGTATGGTGAGGGGGGAGTATAGGTTTTACTGGTCAATATACCAATATTTTAATCTCCAGGTGGTCAAAATAGGTCAAAAATCACCAAAAATCGACAAACCAATGCCTTTGAAAAGGCATTAACTATTTTTTTACCATACCAGAGGGTGTTTATTCTATTTTTTCCTAGGAGTTTATTGTTGAAATATTATTATCAGCAAAAAATATTCCAAATTTAAAAAAAAATTACATTAAAGTATAAAAGGGGTCTTGCAGCGTGACCGTATCTTGCAGAGTGACCGTTTTGCTATCTATTTTTTAATGAAGATTTAGAGAAAAATAAAAAACTTTGGAAAGTGTTTGCAATAATTCATATGAAAGTGTATCTATTAAGGTATAAGGTACTGGAGTTGATTTATCTAAATAATTTTTTTCCTATTGTCCACAGCGATCGTTATATTAGAAATTGCTATAAATCTCATTTCTAAAACTAAAAAAATTCTTATTTTGGTACGTACGGTATGTAAAATTGAAATTTAGCCACTGAAAAACCCATAAATTCACTAATACCACTTAATTTTCATATTATAAACGATTCAAATTATATAATAATGAAAATTTATTGGTTTGCTATTAGTTACGTTAATTTCGGGTGCCCGGTCACGCTGCAAGACCACTTTTTCATATACATATGTTATAAGGTGCACCATGGCCACATTTATAATATTTAACTAATAGTTTTTCAGGGAAAGTTGCCCCACCCAGTAAAGATTAGCACCACATAATAATTTTTAACCTCCTCCCCAATTTTTTTCCCCCAAAAAATATCCTACTTGCACTGGTTCTATGAGAATGACCCCATTTCTTTTATTTCTGTCATATTTTATATTTGCAGGTACATATTCCGATCGGTTACATTGTTGTATACTCGATAATGACGACGAAATAAAAGGGGCCTTTTTGCGTCAGCTAGGTAGTAGCTGGTTTTCATCGCATAGGCCTGTCCCATGTACATAATACAACACACTCTCTTGCGCAGCTAAATAGACAGGGTTTTGTATCCAACTTATACAGTACAACTTACCAGGAAAAAGAGCTTACCATGATCTTACACTGTATGGAACATCATACATAGGACATACAAAGATGCATGTACACACAACGCAATGAATACACATACTGATTCCATGAGGGCATTTAGAAGGTGCCTTGTCAGACTAAAAGATCGAACATTTCATCCAGTTTTTATCGTAATTCTGATAGACTAAAAGATCGTACATTTCGGACTAAAAGGTCGTACATTTCATCCAGTTTTTATCGTAATTCTGATACATCTCAATCTGTTTTTATTATATTTCTGATATACCGCTCATCTCTCATCCACACAAGACCATCCTCTGTGGAAGTAATACTACAATTTACTCGCTTCTTAGAATAAAACCATATATATATTCCTCCGTATGCAAATTTACCATTACTGGTTATAACCTTGGTATTGTTTCAACAAGCCTAGCCTTGGAAATCCCTTTTTAAAAATGTGATAAAAGTGTCTATATTCCTCGTGACTGGATGCAGATTATTCCAAACATTTGATCCGACATACAATACAGAGTTCATATACGCTGCACAGTTCGGTTTAAAAAAATTTAAAACGGGTGCGTCATACATTCTGGTGCGATTTTGAGTGTTATCTAGATATTCTTCATTTTGCGCTCTATGGTACATAAAGTTTCTTACATGGCATAGTCGTCTATCCTTCAGGAACGGTGTATTTGCCAGGGCATGTAAAACAGCAGTAGGGGTAGTTCTTCTTGCTTTTAGACAGATTTTAAAGCATCTATTTTGTAAAATTTGCAGTTTTTGAAGATATTTATTTGGAGAGTTTATAAATAAGACATCCCCATAATCGAAGTAAGGTATGATACATGATTTAAAGATACGAATTGCTGCTTCTGTTGTTAAATAAGGTCTCATCTTTGTGAGTTGATACAACCTATAAGAGATGGTTTTTACCATACGATTTAAATGAGAACTATAGTCTAGGTTGC
The DNA here is from genome assembly GCA_950022655.1 of Alentia gelatinosa. Taxonomy (NCBI): domain Eukaryota; kingdom Metazoa; phylum Annelida; class Polychaeta; order Phyllodocida; family Polynoidae; genus Alentia; species Alentia gelatinosa. Next base: position 45,161,416 of record OX465581.1, read on the forward strand.
TGTTTAGAAAAATACCTAGGTAATTAAAATTGTTTACCTGCTGGATCTCTGAGTTTCCTATTTTGAATTTTTTAATGTGATCCTCTTTCCGCTTAAAATTTGAATGAAAATGCATGCTTTTTGTCTTTTGTACATTAATCGTTAGCTTATTTTCTGTGCACCACTTTACCATTCTGTCTAAATCTTCTTGTAATAAAATTTGTACAGCATCCAGATTTTTCCCGTGTTGATATATAACTGAATCATCTGCATATAGACACAGGTGAGAGCCAACGAATATCCTATTTAAGTCATTTATGTAAATAAGAAACAACAGGGGACCAAGAATGGACCCCTGTGGTACACCACATGTAACAGGACTGAAAGATGACAATACATCATTGACCCTCACCTGCTGTCTACGTCCACTAAGGTAGTCTGTGAACCATAAAAGATTATTTCCCACAATACCATACAAGGATAACTTTTTTAATAAAATGGCATGATCAACAGTATCAAATGCCTTTTTCAGGACTATGTAGATTGCAAGTGTATCATTTCCAACATTTCGATTTAACATAATCTGATCTGTGTAGTGAGCAATGGCTTGAATTGTCGATTTACCCTTTCGAAAACCGGATTGAGTTTCATATAAAATACTGTGTACATTCAAAAAGTCTACAACATGATTGTGAGCAATTTTTTCTATAATTTTACCAACAATCGGAAGCAAAGATATCGGTCTTAGATTGGCTACGGAAAAAGGATTACCACTTTTTGGCAGGGGGACAACAGTTGATTTTTTCCACTCTTCAGGTATACAGGCATTCTTAAAGGACAAGTTAAAAAGTCGAATTTAAAAATTATGAGAAAATATATATGGGAGATGATAATATTAATACTATAGACCGAAACGACCCTGTAAGTAGGAAGCTATTCAATTTCATAAAAGAAAGTAATTTAAAGAACCTCATGAACGAAGTTACAAGACCAGAGAGTGGTTCCTGTATTGATCATGTCTTATCAGATAGTGTTCTTTCTTTAAATGTCTCTGCAGATAAAAACCTCATAAGTGACCATAGAGCCTTGATAGTTGTTAGACAGTTTGTTCCACCTTTGAAAGAACCATGTGAATTCCTGGGACGTTCGTACAGCAAATATAAAACAACGGACCTACAAAATGTGCTCTACATGTATAATTGGCATGATTTCTACTTATCTAGAAACCCAGAAGAGCAATGGAAAATAATAGAAAATATAATTAGCATATATTTGGATAGTGTTTGCCCATTGAAAACGTTCGCATTTAAACAAAAGAAAGCTGCTTGGTTGACCCAGGACATTCTAAATCTGATGATCGAGCGGAAAGAGTTGACACAAAGATGTATATCTCATCGATCAAAGGATAATATTGCAAACCTGAAGTCCATAAAGTGTAGAATAAATAATATGATACGAAAAGCGAAAAAGGATTACTGGAAGCAAAAAATAGATAAGGTATCTGACAGTCCTAGGGAGTTCTGGCGAACGATTAAGGACTTATATGACCCTAATGATGAACAATTTGTTACAAAGTTGTGGGATGAAGACATAGACTCTTTTCGCACGGGTACTGATATGGTTAATTTCTTGAATCACTTCTTCGCTAATGTTGGCAGAACAGACATAATAGACGATGATATAGATAAGGAGCCCAGCCATTTACATAATAATAATAATAATGATGAACCTGATGACATAAATGCTTTGCCAGAATTGAATATTAGCCTAACACAAGTATATAACGGAATTAAAGATATTGATGAGAACAAATCAAGCGGTGTAAGCAACATCAGTTCGAGAGTCTTTAAGGATGCTTTTACGGTTATTATAGACCAAATACGACATATGTTTCAAAACATCATATCCACTGGGTCTTTTCCATCTACATGGTCGATGGCTACTATTGTTCCTATCCCAAAAGACAAGGCCCCCTACGAACCAGGGGATTTGAGGCCTATATCTTTACTGCCGTTGCCCGGTAAGCTTTTTGAACGTATTATACATACCTATATAGCAGATTTTATTGAATCAGGTAATAAGTTTAACGATAATCAATTTGGTTTTAGGCAGGGCCGGGGAACTGTAGATGCTGCTATGCAGCTGGTCAACGATTTATATACTAATAGAGATAATAAGCGATTGACCCCCTGCGTTTTTGTAGATTTTAGTAAAGCTTTCGACCGAGTAAATAGGAATTTAATAGTTAAGAAATTGAATCAAAATTTTGCAATAGGACACAAGATGACCAGGTGCATAGCAGACTATCTATGTAGCAGATCGCAATGTACTAGAGTTGGCAGCACTCTGTCCTCTATCTTACCTAACCACACTGGTGTTCCTCAAGGCAGTATCCTCGGCCCTCTACTATTTATTTGTTTTATTGATGATTTTAAATCACTACCTCTATTATGTAAGCATGTGTTTTATGCTGATGATTTAGTACTGTATACTAGCGATGTAAATGTAGAAAATAGTTTCATGAGATTACAACATGACATGGATTTACTTGAGGAATGGTGTGAACGTAACCATATGAAGGTTAATGAAAAGAAGACAAAACTTTGTGTATTCGGATCGAGCGCGCTTCTAAAGAAAAATGAGTATGTTATAAAACAGACCAAAATACATATTAATGAATCTGACATACCTAGATGTAATAACTATAAATATCTGGGAATTGTATTGGATGACATTATGAACTGGAAACCAGCAGTTATGGGGAATCTAAAAAAGGTAAATCATAAATTGTTTCAATTATCTAAGGTTAGAAAGAACATCTCTGAAGAAACTAGTATTAAAATTTATAAAACGCTAATAGCTCCCGTTTTTGATCACCTAGGTTATTTTCTTCTGGGAGCAAGTAAATCGCTGCTAGATTGCTTACAAAAAGCACAGAACAAGGGCCTAAGAATCTGTACCCGGAAAACCACACGCGAAATAAGTATTAGGGATCTACATCAAAGGTGTAACATTGATACCCTTGCGAGCCGACGTACTTATTTGATGCACTTATTCATGCGAAGATATGCCAAAAATCTAACAACTGTGCAAAACCCCAAAACGAGGCAGCAGGAGAAAAGGATATTAAAACTGAAGAGACCTAGAACAACTTTTTATAAACATAACCCACTCTATTTGGGGATGATGCTTTGGAATAACCTTCCTGTTGAAGTGCAGAATGTAGTATCGACTCACATGTATAAAAAGAATGTACGGTTGCGTAGTAAGAACATCGTTGACAATGCTACCTAGAGACTCCTACAATACAACACACTGAGGATGCTTTGATGGAAACAAATGTCTTATATCATATCATCTCATCACATTACCATCATGATACTGAACTTTCTGGCCAGACGAGTCAGTTTTGATTGCCTACTTTAACCATGTGACGATGTATAATCAATATTGATGTTATTGAAGTATGTATTTGTATAATTCATATCTGCGCCTACCCGCGGCATATAAAACCTGCAAGCTAGCAGACTGTCGTGTAAGTGATGCCTCCTGAATAAAAAAAAAAAAAAAAAAAAAAAAAAAAAAAAAAGATCCACAAAGATGTGCGGAATTATCAGTAGGGCATCTTTGAACGTTTTCGTATTTATACCATCAAGTTGTGACTGTTTGTTTAATTTTATATCCTTTGCAAGTTTTACCACCTCAGAAATGTCAGTTTGAATATCTGTTAAGTCATGGACATTTTGATTATCATAAAAACACCAAGGAGCAGTAAGATCCTCTGCTAGCTTTCTTCCAATGTTTGAAAAATAATTATTTATATAGTTAGGGATTTCTTCACTGTTTATAAAGTTTTGAGTTTCATTCTTTAGTCTAATCTCCTTTGATTTCCTTTCTGTTGCTGATGGGAGTATATTACCAGTTACCCTCCAGAAACGTTTATGGTCATTTAGATTCTCATCTAGTACGTTTGTAAAATAATTTTGCCTAGCCTTTTTAATTGTCTGGTTACATTCATTTCTTATTTCTCTAGCTTCCTTGCGATCAGATTCTTTGTTCGTTTGCTTTGCTTTATTAAGCGCTCTATTTTTGTCTCTAATCAGTTCTAGTAGATCTCTAGTGATCCATGGCTGGTTTGAATCTGCTACTGAGAATTCTCTGGTCTTACATTTCCTATCCAGGAACGTTTTTATTACACTAGTGATCCTTTCCCATTTTTCTTTCACCGAATGTAGACCGTAGTATTCATTCCAATTTATACCTCTCAAATATTCTGAGAATTCAGTTTTATTATATTTTAGGTATGACCTCCTAGTTATACGCTTTGTGTTTCCTTTTACGTGCTGGTGTTTTAGGTTCGCGAATACCGTTTGGTGGTAGCTGAAAGCTTGAGACAAAACTCCCGAGGATATTATATGGGAACTGTTTGAAAAGACTAGGTCCAGTATGGAGCTGTTTTGTGAAATTCTGGTAATTTCTTTAATATATTGTTGACAGCCATATTGTTTCATTTCTAGTAAAAAATCTGTTATTTCAGGTGTGGGGTTACGGATATTTAAGTTAAAATCGCCTAGCATGATTAATTCTGCCTCGTCCTCATCCATAAGTTCCATGACTATGTTTAGTAATAGGTCCATGCCCATTCTTGGGTTACCTTCAGTCGGCCTGTAACAGTTTACTATGATTAAGTTCTTTGCATTCATTCTCTTTATTTGGACAACTTGAGCTTCTAAGTGCTTTGTACTATTGTTTAAATGTTCATAAATTTTTGAGTCAATGTTCAAGTTGTCCTTGATATACATTGCCACCCCCCTTCCAATTTTGGGCTTTACATCTGTCTCATATCTTTTCCATTGCCTATCGTTCCTATACTTACTATATCCATTTAATTGGTAATCATCCGTACTGTCATTACTGGTCAACCAGCTTTCGGAGATAGTAATAACATCAAATAATTTATCTATATGCTCAACAGTAAAGTTATCAAAGTGAGCCCGGAGACTACGTACATTTGAATGTGACACTAACAACCCTCTAGTATTTTCCAGTTCGGTCACCTCATAGTACCCATTCTCCTTCTGAGCAATCATTTAAGTACATACATCTCCTCCTGATTCATATCCATATATCATGGTCACCCCTGGCATCATCCCTTGATCAACATAAATCTTTATAAGCATATATACATTCACCCTGATATGGGCCACGCATGTTGTGTGTTTCAACAAGTATAAGTTTCGATAGGTAGCATCTCTCTCTCTCTCTCTCTCTCTCTCTCTCTCTCTCTCTCTCTCTCTCTCTCTCTCTCTCTCTCTCTCTCTCTCTCTCTCTCTCTCTCAATACAAGGTACATTTATTGATCAAATATGTATATAAATATATATATATATGCCAAAGACGGAGGTATACATCTGATCAATAGATGCAGTAATTATATGCCGCTTGTGTTTTCCATATGTTCAAAACCAAAGCAAACTTTAGCTTGCATCATATATATATATATAATATATATATATATTTTTTTTAGTACGAGTTTAGCTCTATTTATTTTTCATAACATAAGAGATAGTCCTGCTGTTATGTGTTCATCCTTCGGAGTTAAATATTGCACCCCCAAATTATATTTTGAAGTGAGAAGATCCTCTCCGTGAAATGGAAGTAGCCCACAACATTTTTTTAAAAATCTGTACATTGGTTTTATTCCATTTTATAAATCCTTTTACTTGTAGCTTATAATACTTATGTTAATATAATGATTAATTACATAAGTGAATGATACAAAGTAGATATATAATATATATGAAGACAAGACTGTGGGGTTTGGGTGAAAGTGTCGTTTTATTAAGACACTCAAAAGAAAAATGGTGTCTTATTAAAAAAAAAAGTTGTGGAGCCAAATGGGACTGAGCATGATAGTGATTGCCCAATGTGTCCTGTGGTGGCGCCACAAGTAGTGGATTGGTTCCAATGGAAGCCGCAACATCGTGGTAGTCTTTATATAGTGATACGTGTGTATCCCTTCACATAAATCCTTTTACTTGTAGCTTATAATACTTATGTTAATATAATGATTAATTACATAAGTGAATGATACATAGTAGATATATAATATATATGAAGACAAGACTGTGGGGTTTGGGTGAAAGTGTCGTTTTATTAAGACACTCAAAAGAAAAATGCCAAACACCCAAACCACAAACAAAACACAGTCGAAAGTGAAGAAAAAAGAAAAAAAGGAAGGACAAATTGAGTAAAGAATTACATAAAGATTAATTTAACAATGTCCTTATCTAGTGACAACTTTGAGTCCAATGAACGATTAAGGTAGAGAAGTACGCACAAACTTTTCCAGTCTCTGATTGATTTTATATCGGTTAATGAGAACCCAGCTTGAAATAACGATGAAGCTCCTCCTCTACGGAGAGAATGAGTTGTTGTTGGTGGTAATGATAATTTTTTACAGACATGTTTTAGTTTTGATAATAACCAAGTATAAGAACCCCTAACAAGTAAAGGGCCTCTGTAGTATGAAATAAGTTGAGACGAAAGACTGGGATAATTTGTTTGTGCTAATAATAAGGACACATAATGATGTACACAAAAGGGAGAACCTGGGATTTGAGAGAAGGGAATAGTAAAGATCCTCTCATTATATTGTATAGTTTTTGATCTGACAATATTAATTAATAAATAATCAGGAAAAATTTTTACATCATCAATTTTTATACAAAATCCCATTTCCACTAGATTTGATTTACGAAGTAAACCACGAAACCCTAATATAAGGGCGACCCAAAAACATAAATCTTCGTGGATAGATAAGTCCAGAGCTAAGAAAATCTTATTCATGTCTGGAATAGACAATGGTCTAGCCTGTGTTATGACATTACCGATGGATCTTTTTATGCCCAACAAAAGGCGTTTGATACCATGAGTATCTGGAAATGTGTACCAATGTATTTCGTGTAATGATTTTATGGCAGACAAATAATTTATAATAGAAACATATTTAAATTTTTCTGCCATAAATGTTAAATACAATTTAATGGTTGTTTCTGAACTAGGTAGTGGTAAAAGATCTAGTTCCTCACAAAAACCGAAAAAGTGTGCCCATTGGCATTTGCGTGTGCGTGCTGAATTTGATGATAGCCAGGTTTCCTGGTAAAAGTTCATTTTCTCCGATAATTCAGCAACTGCAAACAACAAAAACCTTGTATAAGTTCAATGGGTATGTCCGATATCCTCTTTTGACTGAAATATCTTGACAAAAAGTCAGGTACGATATTATCCGTGGTTTTGATATGAGAAGAAACAATATGAAAGTTATATACAACAGAGATCCAAAAAAGTTCCCGATTCCAATTCATGGTGGCGATAGATCGACTCCGACCTGTATTTATCGCTGTTACCACCTGTGTATTGTCGGATATGATACGAACTTTTTTGCCAGACCATAAGTGGCCCCAGCGATATGCTGCGCAAACAACCGGCCACAATTCCCTAATGTTTATATCCATTTTATCGTCAAATTCCGTAGGTGCTGGACAAAAATGGTGACTTGAAAGAAAAACCGGAAAAACAATTGTTTGGTCCCATGCGCCTATCAACCAGTCGCCGGAAAAAACGGCTCCAAACCTGACATGGAAGAATCGGCAGAAAAAGAAATTTCTTTTCTAGGAATAATATTAACGTTACCGTTAAATATATCACACAAATTTTTCCACCAATGAAAATCTGATTTCTTCCATTCTGGGAGGTATTGAGGACCTACCGTGTCTCTGATCTGGCGTGAAAAATTTATAATACGTCTAGGAAAAGTATGGCCACCTCGTACTACCGTACTACAATGTGCCAATAGTCCACAAACAATTTCCAATTCTTTAAAGGATACTTTGGTTTTTGAACAAAATTTGCTAACTAAGCGTTTGAGTTTTTCCAACTTATGTACAGGTAATGATAAAGTCATCGATATACTGCTGATGGCGATACCTAAATAAACGACTTCTTTACTTGGGGAAAAAACTTTCTTCCATGAGATACCGAATCCTAAGGAACGAAGTAATTGAATGAGTGCCAAAAGAGCATCATTACATTCCAATTTATCACGTCTCATTACCAAGAAATCGTCCAAATAACCGTAAATATTCTTGAAACCTTTACGTTTGATACTTCGAACAACAAATTCCGTTATTTGGCTAAAAATAAAGGGAGCACATTTTAATCCGAATACAAGAGAATTCGATTCCAAAAAACAAACTGAACCGTTAATTTCCCATTGGAAACCTTGGAATGTGCGGTGTTGTGGATTAACGGGTATTGAACGGTAAGCGTCTTTGATGTCAACTATTGCAAAGTAACAGTTTTCAGTAATATTGTCTGTGACTTCGTCTAACTTTAAATAACTGAATTTGGTACAGGTGGTAGTCATATAGTTGTTGATACTGGCCTGTAAAGGGCGTTTACAGTCTGTTATAGGTCTTAAACTATTAGAATCTTTCTTGACTACAGCCCCGATAGCATGTATGCATTTTGGTTTGTCGCTAATGACTGTAACCTTGCCTTCTACCAATTCCTTGTTGATAATATCATTCATTTGGGATTTGAAAACTGGATCTAAGATACTATTATAATTTACAGCATTATAACTTCCAGAAAATTCGTTATCCACAATTGAAAATCCGTTCAAGACATCGTCATAAATATAATCAGCATTAATATCTACAGAACCTTGACCGTAGCAGTGGTCCCAAAATATACATGGGTTTAAAGTATTTACTCGACCTCCTAAATTGTGGCCACCAGAGCAATTAGCGGAACATGGTCGGTCAAAGTTGTTAACATACTGACCTACAGCGGATTCGTTATGACTGCCTGTACTAGGGATAACCAGATCGGTGCTAACACTCGAAATTTCATCAAAGGAATCGATAAGTATGTCGAGGGACGTATCGGGGGACGTATCCCAGCTGTTGCTAACAACAGCCCCTTCAGTATCAAGTGTATCAACAGGTGCAATAGGTACAATAGGTGAGACAACATTACTCTTGACCTTTCGGTCACTTTCAGTGTTCATAGTATTGATTGAAACATTATGTGAATCTACCAACATAGAAATGCAATCATTACTGTCCACAGAATCAATGGTCATTGTACATAGGAATTCGTTATCAATTGAAGAAGGATCACCAGAAAACGAATCATTATGACCTATTAGTCATTTTGATTCCTGTTTGCTTTTCTTCTGGCATTTACAGGAGGGGTGATTACCCGCACAGTCCGAGCATTCGTGTTTGTATTTGCATTCGGTCGATGTACAACTGTCTTTCTCATTGTATTTCCAACACAGTCCAAAAGGTCTCGATTCCTTGCCTTTGCAAGTGTTTGAGCGAGTTTTTGTGTCTGAAAACTTCCCAAAAGCTATACATTTCTCCACATTCAAGTATTTGGCAGTGAGATAAGCGTCACCATATGTAAAACTATTAGCACCCAAAAGTTCCGCTTTCTCCCGGCATGCTTGGTCGTAGTCGATCAATGCCTGGGGAGTAATGTAGGGGCGACGGTCAGACAAAAATGATAAATGATCGGCGTAATTAGATACATTGATACCTTGTGATAACATTGATCTCAAAAGAGACATGCTAGCGCTCAGTACCTGATCTAAAGAAGGTTTAGATACATCACAAGGTAAATGTTCTTCCAATGAGAAAATTATACACTGACGCCGTTTCTCATTTTTTCCGGAACAGGTATGAACTTTTTCCTCGGAAATGCCTTGGATACCTGTCCATGCAGCTGTCAGTGAACTGTATACTGGATGAAAGCGTGTGCCTGTCTTTGGGATCGCTCCTTGTGCCCGCTGCTGGTCCAGTGTCGGTGTCCCTAGCTGTAGTCCTGGTCCCGGAGAGAATTGGGGTGCTGAGTGTAGAGGAGCGGTGTTCGGTTGTACCTGGGTCGATGCTTGGGACATCGTAGTCGGTAACGTCTGGGTCAGTGGTTGGTCGGTTGCCATCTGGGTCGCCGGTGGTATGTCTGACGCCATCTTGTTTTGTCCACCATCTTGTTTTAGTAGAAGGAGACGCATTTCTGCCATCATTTGTGTTAAGACTCCCACTTCTGAACGTAGTGAGTTAACCTCCGATCGATAGATACGGTTTTCGGAGACCACTCGAGCAATTGCCCCTGGAGGCAATTGATCTGATTCTTGTTCTTTGTCGCTCTTCTCATTTCCCGCCATACCTGACGCTCCATTGTCTGCTTGGTCATCTGCTTGGTCGGTCTCAGTATTTCCTGACTCCAAAATCCGAAGACTTCGATTAAGGTCCTGGCGTTGATAGATACTGCGACATTTGGGACATTCCTTTGCGGTACGCCCATCGTACTTAAACGTACAGAGTTGACATACTACTGCACAAAGCAGAAGAAATGTCCAGGAATTCATTGTACGTCTGCTCTCAAAAAGTTGTGGAGCCAAATGGGACTGAGCATGATAGTGATTGCCCAATGTGTCCTGTGGTGGCGCCACAAGTAGTGGATTGGTTCCAATGGAAGCCGCAACATCGTGGTAGTCTTTATATAGTGATACGTGTGTATCCCTTCACATTAACAGTAGAACAGACTACAAACATTTGTTGCATTTCTCTCAGAATCACTTGCAACTCTACAATAGTAAACTGCTTAATTGTCTACTGTAAAAAGTAGGAAAACCTTATCGGGAAAGTACCCATACATTTCTATCGACAACACTAGGATTTCAACGTATGAATTATATATATACCTTTAATGTCAGAAATCAACCGACAGAAATTAAAATTTGGTAAGATTAATTACATTTTCACTCTGGGACACTGATATCACGTGAGTGTGCAGTGACAAAGAGATTCCCATTCATCCTAAATATTTAGAATATACTAGAACCACAATTCAAACTGTTACAGAAAGGCACGTGATAGCTTTAATGCATATATATATCCGGAGGCTGAGGAATTTTTAAAGATTTTCAAATCAGGGGATACTTTCTATGATTTATTCACAGAGATTAAATAATAATTTAATTTAAATAGATCAACTCACTAGAATAAACTACATCTGTACACAATCACAGCGACCCAAAGCTAAATAGCACCATCGGCAAATGGACTATTTTATCAATACATGTCCTGCAACATATTTGAGAGCGACATTTATCAACAAGGCACACTGGCATCATAGTACGTCAACCTAGATGTTTCAAATGATGCCCTCACACAAGCAATACGCTCCTCATCTATATCATCTCTTGCTTAGGCCACTAAAAAAAAACTTGTTTCTCATCACCAAGCCATGATAAATATGACGAGGGCGGCTTTTTTTTGCTGTATCAAAAATAGCTTTTGAAGTGTCATAAAATGGGCTTCAGACATACTTATTTAGCTCCTATCTTGCAGTGTCACTCTAAACTTCTAGTATCTCACTCATTTTAATATGTGTAATATGAAAAGAGCTATTTGAGGTATAACGGAAGGGGAAAGGGAGGTATCGGGTTACCATAGGAGAAACTTACAGGAGTTTTGTGCATATCTTACAAGTCTTTGGTTTCTGGGCCTGTCAGATGTTTGGGGAAGTTCAAATAGTTTGAGGTCTATAATGAAAGACTTGAGCAAGTCTATGGAGAGACCAGACCTGTCAAAGAATTCTTAAAAATGGACCTGTGACTGAATTAGTACCTCTCAACGTTGACTGAAATTACCCTTTTTTCAAATCCATGTCAAAATGCTAGATAATAAAACTGTAAGATATTGCCATAATTGCCATAAAACTTGTTGAAAAAGGAAATCATATTCCTATCTGTACTAAGTTATGGCACCACCTGGTGTTAGTTGGCCATACAACAGGCTCCATGTTCAAAGTGAGGCTGAGCTTCAACCAGATATTTAGTGTTCTTATAAGGATATAGGTATAAGGCATATGTACCAATGCTTGGAGAGTGGTAGGAGCCAAATAGGCCTCTGGTGGAACATGGCTGCATTACTATGCCATGTGCTTTCAAAGATGGCTGACTCCTCCCCCCTCCCATGTTATGAAATTAGGCAAATATACATGAATATCATACCAAATATAAGTTACATGTAGATAATGATACTTACTAGGTTGTAAGCAACTGTCAGTGCAACTTATGGGGATGGTAAATGTTAGACCAATGCTCACTGTAAATTAATATATTGGATAAACCTCTAGAATCTACCTAGAAATTCCACTATCTAGTACCTGTTTTTGATTCTCTTTCAAATGACGCATATTATATTCTGATTGAACCTGTTCTTTATGTAGAAATATGTGTGTAGAGTGGTAGAAATATGACTGTAACGAAGTTCTTAAAAATGGACCTGTGACTACAAACGTTCACTCCAACAAAAAAAACTGAATTTACTTTTTTTTTTAAACCATGCCAAAATACTTAATATCAAAACTGTAAGGCATTGTTTCATCATAAAACCTTCTATCCAAAACAGAAATCATATTCCTACATGTGCATAGTTAGCTATAAAAAGCAAAAGTGTAGTCAAGACTCTACAGGCAGGTGTACTACAGTAATACCAGGTTGAATGCATCCCTGCCATCAGGAGCTTTAATTTGATACCAAATACACATATTTTCTTTTCTTTTTTTTCTCTTTTTCTTTTTTTTAATTGAAAAAGAATGTCTCTCACCAAGGTGAGTTTTTCGGACATCTACACAGCAGTATACAGTAATATCAATAAAGACGTCATAATACCATACATCAAAATCAGAGAAAATGAAAGGGTATGATGAAGATGAGTATGAACACAGCTTCAAGTACAAGTATTATTGCTAACTCAGCAGAGAGGGAAACTAACACGTAAAATACTTCTTAATTTCCTCTTTGGTCTGACTTTTCTGGACGATAGAATCTAATCTACATGCCGAAATTAACGGCACGGGTGCTGAGTGCGCGTAACGGCTGTACATAGCTTTTTCCTGACCGTGTATCAAATTCTACAATCCAACTAGAGAATTCCAGTTGAAAATACCCCTCAAAATTATGCAAATTTCCCTGACAACGGATCAATCCGCCATCTTGCTGGTGAATACAAAGCGCTATTAGAGTGTAAAATTGTTAAAAACTAAATTAATTGGCTTTCTAATGTGCAAGCCTTACATCTGATAGTTTGAATATGACTATATAGTACATCGTCCAGACATGATTCAAATGTTCCAACCCGAAGGAAATTGGTTATTTCGATGATTTGTTGATATCACGTTTTTGTTCTAAAATGAGGCCTCACATAATCATTTGATGTGAAATTTCTAGACAAGTCTGATTTTGTCAAGAGAGAGGCTTGAGACTCACTCAATACATTAACACACATTGAACAACACCAGAAATGAAAGTCTGAATCTGCATTACATAGGCTTTGCATTATGTTGTGTATTTCGGAATCGCGCATCATGAACGTGGCCGTTGCGCGATGGCAATAAAGCACTTCCGTTTGGGATTAACCACATGACTGTTGTGAATTGTGATTCTTCTCCATAAACACAATATTGGCGACGAGGATGGGATGACAGGCTTCAGATTTTGTGTGAAGGAGAAGTCAAGGATGTCAAGTATAAGTCAAGTTAAAAACAAGAAGTAAATTATCAGTCAAATGCTGTGCAATCACAGTGGGCATCACTAGTAAATCCAAGTGACTGTAAATTTCTGTTGAATACTGTGCATTTGCAGTGATTGTAGAATTGCAGTACTACATTCAACCATTGTCAAAGTAAGGATGGGTAAGGATTTCCCCCCATTTAATGAGGAAAATGAGGACTGGTGCAATTACCAGGAGAGACTGGAGTCTCATATAATTCTAGAAGATATTGCCAATGATAAAAAGGTACATCTTTTGTGTGCCAAAATTGGGACTGGTCCCTATGCAGTGCTTAAAGACTTATGTTCCGGTGTGGCCCCAACAACCAAAAGTTTTGATGATTTATGTGCACTGCTCAAGGGCCACTACAAACCAGGGCCCTGTTTTTCAGTCACGACAATCGTTATGAACGACATGTTTTCACTCTGAGTGTGCTATAGTCACGACATTTTAGAGGGTCGGACAATTATCGCCGCTCTACGACACGTAGGGCGGTGTGAGGTGTGCTATAGTCACGACAGTCGGTGGCTAATGGAGCGGAAAATGACGCCCAAAGTATCAGAGGTCTAAGACACCTATGGACATGTCGTACAGAATGCGCAACTTCACATCCCTTTCGAATTAAGCGATGAAATTTTAACACGAGTAAGGTATACATATGACCTATAATCGTACCAAATATGAAGAAAATCGGTCGCAGCGTTCCGAAGACATCGGCGTTTGAGTTTCGTCATAGCAATCGTCTACTCTGTTGGCCAGTGTACGCTGGTTCCCGGGGTATCCGCTAGGGGGCACGGCGGGGATATATATGTTAGGTAGCCAGCGGCGTACACAGGCGGAACCCAGTGTAGCACTACGCTCACGTGACCCTAATTTATGCAGTGACCTCGACATTCACTGGCACCTGAGGTGGGAGGGTGTTATGGCCACCAGGGCAGACGATTGCTATGATGAAATTCAAACGCCGATCTCTTCGAAACGCTGCAACCGATTTTCTTCATATTTGGTACCTTCATAGGTTATATGTACCCCTTACTCGTGTTAAAATTTCATTGCTTAATTCCGTCGGGAAGTGGAAAAATCCTCTATATACGAACAGTGATGTGTTATAGAACCTAAGACAGTTCTATACTTGTCGTAGCGGCCGACATTTTTCGCGGCGATCGTCCATGCCGCACTACGATCGTGTCTATAGAACACCGGCCATCTTTTCTCGTCCAAAAAGGTCGTAGATCGGCTGTGCGATCATAGGCCTGCGATACTCACAAATGTCGTGACTAAAAAACAGGGCCCAGATCCTGTCATTATTGCTGAGCGATACAAATTTTTTACTGCACGTCAAGGGGAAAACGAAACCATTACACAATACACTAGTCGCTTGAGGTCCCTTGCATCAACGTGTACTTTTGGGACATACTTGGACGAGGGCCTCAGGGACATGTTGGTAATCGGTCTAAATTCTAAGATGAAAAAGACACAAACAGATTTACTTGCTACGGCCAACCTTGACAAAAAGACTGCTCAAGCCAAGTGTCAGGCCGATGAAGATGCCATGGCAGGGAGTAGTAAGATGTCAGTGGCCTCAGCTGAGGCTCATCGAGTGGGCAACAGCAGTCAGGGTCGTCAGCAGCAACAGGGCCGATGTAAAGTAGGATCTCAGAGGAGAGACCCGTGCCACATCTGTGGCAACACTAATCATACACCCAGTGACTGTTACTTCAAGGACGCGGAGTGCCACCGATGCCATCGTCGTGGTCACATCGCCCGGGTGTGCACATCAGGGCATTCGGGTCAGTCGCGGGGCCCACAACAGTGGAAGAAGCGAGGACATCGTGAGCACCCGACGCAGCACATAGAGGAGGTGGATGATGTGGATGATACTGCCTCTGACTCATCTGCCACATTTGGGATGCATAACCTAAAACCAGAGTATGAATGTAAGGATCCTGTTGACATAAATCATGCTGTTAGGGTTGACCCCTATGTGGTTAATGCTAAAATTGACACTTCAACCATAAAGATGGAGATTGATTCAGGGGCATCTCTCTCAACTATCAGTGATATTGTCTATTATCGTAAACTGACAAAATATCCTATCAAGCCTTCAGAGGTTCACCTTCGTAGCTATAGTGGTGATAAAGTGCCCGTGGTAGGGGTTGTACGTGTGCCCATCAGTGTTCAGGGATCCAAGGTTGTAGAAATTAACCTTCTGGTGGTAAGAGGTAATAAACCTTATCTTTTAGGCAGGGACTTGCTGGTCAAGGTTAAACTTAATTGAGCTGAAATATTCTATGTCCACCAAAACAAACCACAGCCCCAGGTTATTGAAAAATGTAAACTCAAGGAACGTTGGAGAAAGTTGTTGCATGAAAACAAAGAGTTATTTGATACAGACAATTCTGGTATTAAGGGTTTCACTGCTAATGTCAACCTGAAAGCTAATGCCGAACCTTTGTTTCAGAAATCGAGGCCAGTTCCCTACGCAGTACGCACAGACGCGGAGAAGGCGTATGACAAATTGGTAAAGGCGAAGGTATTTGAGCCTGTGACTTTTTCAAAGTGGGCTTCGCCAGCAGTTTTAGTTCCAAAGGATAAAAAGGGTAATATACGGGTTTGTGATGATTATAAGAAGGTCAATGAGTTGATTGAGGATAATGAATACAAACTACCGAATGTAGAAGAGATGTTAGCCAAACTTTGTGATGGTGGTAAAAAGCCCAAGGTGTTCAGTAAGCTAGATTTAGCTAGCGCTTTTAATCAGCTCTACCTGGATGAAAAGTCATCAGAAGTTCTGACTATAAACACTCACAAAGGTTTGATAAGGCCAACCAGACTCACTTTTGGTATTAAACCTGCGCCAGCCATTTTTCAGTCATCAATGGACCAGATATTAGTTGGTATCGATAATGTGTTTTGTTATGTGGATGATGTGCTTATTGCTACTGAGACTGAGGAGGAACACCTACAAGTATTAGCAGAGATATTTACACGTTTCAGAGGGTTTAATGTCAAACTAAATGAGGGAAAATGTTCATATTTCCTCTCAGAAATCCAGTATTTGGGTTACATTCTCAGTGCAGACGGCATAAAGCCTGTTAGAGATAAGTTGACATGTATCCAGGATGCTCCCAGGCCTCAGGATGTAGGGGAGTTGAGGTCATTCCTGGGCATGATAAATTATTATGGTAAGTTTGTGCCAAACTTAGCTAGTCACATGCATCCTCTGTATTCCCTCCTGGGTAAGGGTGTTGATTTTATCTGGTCAAAAGATTGTGAGGAAGCGTTTTTGTTTGCTAAACAAGAGTTGTCAAGCGACAAAATTTTGGTGCATTATGATCCTAAAAAAGGAGTTGTGTTGTCAGTTGACGCAAGTCCATATGGTTTGGGTGCCGTCATTAGTCATAAAATGGAAGATGGTTCAGAGAAACCAATTGCTTTTGCATCTAGGTCACTGTCCCAGGCCGAGTCGAACTATGCCCAAATAGAAAAAGAAGGTCTGGCCATTGTGTTTGGTTTAAAGAGATTTCATCTGTATTTGTATGGCCGGCCTTTTGTACTGATCACTGATCATGAGCCGTTGACCCGGATATTTGGTCCCAAGTATGGCATACCACCAGTGGCGGCGGTACGGCTAACGCGTTGGTCACTTCTATTGGCAGGTTACAGTTATGATATACGTTACAGGAAATCTAAGGATAATGCGCCAGCAGATTTAATGAGTAGACTACCGGTTGGCTCATGCAAGGAACGTGATGTTGATGAAGTTTATATGTTCCATTCGACAGTTGACAGTTTACCAGTGACGGCTGCTGAGATAGCCAAATGTACGAAAACTGATAAAGTGTTGTCCAGGGCCTATGAGTTCACTTTGCATGGATGGCCAAAACATTGTGACGATGTTGCATTACAGGCATTCTGGAGAAATCTTTTCGACCTGTCTCTTGAGGATGGATGCCTTTTGTGGGGCAGACGAGTGGTAGTGCCTTCACCGTTGCAGGGTCAGCTTCTGGATGAACTACATTCATGTCACCCTGGCATGGTGAAAATGAAGGCCTTGGCACGTTCATTCATATGGTGGCCATCTATGGATGCAGACATTGAAGACATGTCTCGTGCCTGTGGCACGTGTGCCAAATTTCAGCCGATGCCTGTGGCAGCGCCCTTAGTGTTTTGGCCCTGGGCTACAGAGCCATGGGAGCGCATTCATGTAGATTTTTTAGAGATTGATAGTCAACAATACTTTTTACTAGTGGACAGTTACTCAAAGTGGCTGGAGGTTTTTCACATGACTCATACTACATCCTCAGCCACGATTGAAAAATTGGAGGAGGTCATCTCACGCTTCGGACTTCCCAGGATATTAGTAAGTGACAATGGTCCCCAGTTCCTTTCTGAAGAGTTTAGATCATTTCTTCGGGGGAAGAAGATCAAACATATACTGAGTCCTCTATATCATCCTCCTACCAATGGTTTGGCTGAACGTCATGTTCAGACATTTAAGAGGATGTTCAAGAAATCTTCTCGATCTATACCAGTTGGTTCCCGCATATCGGATATTCTAGGTAAATATAGAAATCTGCCGCACTCAACAACTGGCAGGAATCCCGCTGAGCTGGTGCTGCGCAAGGCACCACGAACCCTTCTATCGCTGGTGAAACCTAGCTTACAACGACATGCCGAAGAGTCTCAACTGCGATCCAAGGAGCTTCATGATGGACCGAGATCAGCATACAGGCAATTTGATGTTGGCCAGCCAATTCGGGTTAGGAATTTCAGGGGAGGACGGAATAAGTGGATCAATGGAGTTATTTTAGAGATCGAGGGACCGCTTACCTATGTGGTTCGTGTAGTGGCCAAGCTTGGCCAAAGCCGCAGAAGAGTCCATGCTGACCACATAGTACCAGACAATACCCGACCAACAGTCACTCAGGGCACTTCGCCTCAAGTGATAAGTGACCAAGTCAGAAGAAGGCCTCATTCTCACCCAAGAGACGTAAGAAAGGATAAGCCAGTTCAACCACAGCCTCCCTACCCTCATGTTCCTGATACTGTTACACCGGAGACTCCTGCACCGGTCTTGCCTGTTCCAGTGACCACTCAACCACCTGCACATACTGATACTGTACCAAGCGTGACACTACCTGTGTGCCAACACCGGGATCTACACCTAGAAGGATATCAAAACCTGTCAGTGGCCCTAAGGACAGCCAGCGGCCATCTGACCGATATGATACCGTCACACCTATACCAGTGGTAATGCCTAGACAGACCAGTAGTGGTCGAGCAGTTAAGGAACGGAAGGTATTAGATATGTGATGTTTGTAGACCTTTGATCTGTGGTATTGGTTATGTTATTCAAGAGTTATGTGTGTGTATACTTTATGTACTGATGTACTTTGATATTATAAGGGAGGAATATCGTGTATTTCGGAATCGCGCATCATGAACGTGGCCGTTGCGCGATGGCAATAAAGCACTTCCGTTCGGGATTAACCACATGACTGTTGTGACTTGTGATTCTTCTCCATAAACACAATACATTACATAGGTCGTTAGACAAAATGGCGGCCCCCACGCCTCAGGCAGTGGAAATAGCGCCACCTACTTCCGGGCCGGATCAGAGAATATTCATACCAGTGAAAAACATTAAGGTGACAATTAGGTATTGACCTTCCATATATATAAATAAGATATACAACATAAAAACCCGCAAACCTGGTACATAAATACATTAATGTAAAGCATAAAACTTCGAGGTACAAGGTAAAAATCTAAATAAAATCAGCATGCCATAACGCCGTACACTTTAATAGCTTACAAAATGCGAACAAACCGTTATGAGTGTGAACAAACCCGTAAAACTGGGTGCAATGTAAACAAAAAGTGATATGAACATTAAATACGAATATTTTTACTTTCACAAGAATAATCTATGAGACTTGTTAGGTAATTGTTATTTTACTTAAATAACACTATGTTTTGGGGGAATTAAAATTTTATTTCAATTGGCAGTTAGCATGTTAGACCTAAATGTCATAGGGAGCCAAAGTGAACCTGCTGAAACCACAGATACCCATTTACAAAACACCATTTCCGGATGTAAGTGCTCAGTATTTTGACTGTAGGTCAAATGTAGGTTCGAGGTTATATGTATCATTCTCCAATCTTTTAGATCAATATTTTTGATAAACTTATAACAAGTGTCATCATAGTTTCGAGACAGAACTACACTTCAAAAGTAACAAACGAGACCAAAAACAAAAGTCTAGCCTCAAACCCCCATAGGTTTAGCACTAAGCCTGGGCCCTGTTTTTTAGTGACGACCATCGTTACGGGCGACATGTTTTTGCTGTCAGTGTACTATAGTCGCGATAGTTTAGGGGGTCGTTTAACTATCACTGCTCTAAGAGACTTAGGGGGGTCTGAGGTGTGCTATAGTCACGAGACATGTAAGGTCACATGGGTGAATTTGTCTCCCAAACTGTCTTAGACCTAAGACATCTATCGACATGTCGTACAGAATGCGAAACTTCACTTCCCTAGGAATTAAGCGATGAAATTTTAACACGAGTAAGGTATACATATAACCTATGATGGTACCAAATATGAAGAAAATCGGCTGCACCGTTCCAAGAATATCTGCGTTTGAATTTCGTCATAGCAAATACTGCTCTGGTGGCTAGTGTAGCTTTCCCCTCACGTGATGTAATTTACTTCACTCTCCCAGCAGAGATTCCGCGCTGGACACCGCGAAAGATCTGCTAGGAGAGTGCATGTACGATATCCGATCGATAGCCCGATGTTTCAAATTCAAACGCCGATAACTTTGGTACGGTATGGCCAGCCTTCTTCATATTTGGTACGATTATAGGATATATGTATCCCTTACTCGTGGTAAAATTTCATCGCTTAATTCCGTCAGGAAGTGGAAAAATCCTCTATATACGCACAGTGAGTTAGACATTTACTGTCTAAGTATGACACTTTAAGCGGCGATCGTCCGTGGCGCACTACGACACCGTCTATAGCACACCGGCCATCTTGTATCGTCCAAACTGTCGTGAAATCGCTGGTTGGTCTTGGGCCTTCCTGGCCACACAATGGTTGTGACTAAAAAACAGGGCCACCGGAAATGGTGTTTTGTAAACAGGTATCTGTGGTTTCAGCGGGTTCACTTTGGCTCCCTATTGACATGAATTGGGTTCACTTTTCTTTATTGGGATACGATGGTCGCCTGGTACCAGCAGTATTTAATATCTGAATGAGCGAAGGTAAACTACTCCAATGAACAACTCAGCTAATTAGGGTAGGGGAGACAACAGGCTTGGGTGGGACTGTTGCTCAGTCTGATGACCCTGTAACATGATAGACTTCAGGTCAAATATCACCTTCTACCAAGGTAAGTCCCATTTAACCTGTAAAGTCTACTTCTTGTTACTGATCAGTCGGATAACAACAGAGACTTTGTCACTTTACCTGAACTTTGGTTTGGTTTGATTGGCACTTCTTTGTTACCTGACAGTGGAGCATCAAATTTTCAATGCTCAGTTGTGTTTTCCCTGTCCGGCACTTGGGGGGAATTCACCTTTCAGAGGGTGTCCGTGTGTCAGTTTGGTGTGACCGGTCCACAGACAAGTCAGTTTCACCTGTTCTGATCTTGTCAGGTTCTCTTTTCTGAAATTATGGCTAATGGACTGTACAATACTCCTCAATCTATTATCTCTGGCATTGTTCCAAATGTTCTGCCAGCATTTTTGCAAATGCTCTTTTATCATTGTATTAATGTTATAAATGTACCCGGACATACCGTATTGCTGTATTCACAGTAGAGAAACTAAAGCATTTCTTTTGTAACAAAGTACAAAGTTTCATCAGATGACACACCAAATGTTTGTTCGGCTTTATCATACATGTATTTTCTTCACAAAATGAAGTCCAATTTTTCAAAGGAACATCACACAGTTTCTTTGCTGAAAACCTCCATGACTGCATATACAATTCAGCAGCAGCTGGGTTCAATCCCTGATTATGCACCCTCTGTCTAGATCACCCACGGTGCAGGGGCCACAGTTCTTCTGGAACTGGATTCCTCAGGGGCACTAGTCCAGCTGTCTTTCGGTTGTTCTCCTCATGAGGCCTTTCCAAGGTTTTTGAAGGACTCTGAGTCTCTGTCTGAAAGGTGTGAATGCATAGAAGCCATCAGTTTACCCTCTCCAGGTAAGATTTGCTGCTGACTCACACACAACTGATCCATAATCCAGTCGTGATTGGATGTACATCTTGTACAGAGTCAGCAGTGTTTCACAGACTGTCAGGATGACTGAGGACCTTCAGCAGGTTCATTGCTTTCTGACACTTTCTCCTTGGATACTCACATGCGTGGTGAAAGACAGTATTCTGTCAAACACCAGTCCTAGGAAATTGAGTTCTGTTGGACTTTCAGTTCCTTGTTCTGGAGACTGAGGGAAGGTTTGTCCACGTATCTCTGTCTACAAGAGAAGTGAACTGCACATGTCTTTGTCTCTGAGAACTTGAAGCCATTTCTTGTGACCACTTCTTGTGAAAATAAGACTTGTTGTCGTTGGACAGGGACTTTTCTTGTTTCACTTCCACTTTGGCTTGTAAGGCTTGTTGGTAGCTGTGAAACCATATAGCTGTGGTTTCCGTTTATAAAGGGCCTGAGCCTGACTGCCGACATTGCAGTGACTTGAGTTTCTGACTGAAGCTTGTCCACTGATTGGGATTCCCTCAATGACACTCTGTTGAAAACCTTGTTCAATCTAAGCACTTGTAACATGGGAGAATTTGCCGGTCTGGGGAACCAGTCCCGCTTCTCCTTGACCATGTCAGGCCAACCACACAGGCCAATACCCTGACCACCTTGTCCAGGCCAGTCTTATCCTCGGCCGTGGTGAAATCACACAGCCCCTGGTAATAACTGCCAGCAGCCTCTATTGGTGTGTCTTCCTCATCATTGGGGAGTTGACCACACTCCAATTCCTTGATGGAAGACTAGTAATTGCTGTGACAAGCAGATTTGTGGGACTTAGCCGCCAGTGCCGCCTGTAAGGATCGTGCAGTGTAATGCTTGCAATCTCTCTTGTCCAGGAGAACAGTAAGCAGCTCCCTGAACTGGTGCATTTGTCTTGGTTGCTGAACAACCTCTACTGACTCATCATCCCTCTGAGGGACAGGAGATTTGGGCTTGTCTAATGTTTTATGGACTAGCTACGCTTCGGCTGAGTCCTTTCCCCCTGCTCATCCACCATGTTAGAACTGCAGATTAACACATAAATCAAAACCGAATCTCAGTATGTCCACAAGAACTGGTGCTGTCAACAAAGAAAGATTACTGTACAAAGTGTTTGAGTATATGGAATAACTTTGATGATGTCTCACAATTCATAAATCCTCCAAAAATCAGGTCTTATTGAAGACCGACAATGAGTGCCTGCCAGTGGTTTTACACACGAGTTGCCACTGCTGGTACCTGGCGTATGCCATATCTCTATTGTCACCCAACTGACCAATAACAAGATGTAGATTCTGGAGCAGTACTGATAAGTTTGGGCAGTTATGAGTAATGTAAGCCATATAGCACTAGATCTGACACAAGGAAGCATTCTCATGTTGCAGACTAATATAACGACATATTTTGGTGGATATATGTATGCACATTTAGATATTATCTAAGGAATCCTTGTACTTAGATCATCCTCCTGTGCAAACTCTGAGCTCATTACCGGCGATGATAGGGGAAGATACCATACAATAGTTAGTCATAATTGGTCATGATATAAATGTATGTATATCTTGTTAAAAAACAATTCATATCAACTAATACACATTACATGAGTGATAACAATACTACATTACCAACCTTGCCTGCTGATGATTCAATCTTTTATTGGAATTATTACCTACTAGCGACTTCGTCGAGTCCGAGTACGAAAAATTACAAAATGAACTACCAATAGCGGGGTTCGACATCCGCATTCCAAGCCGGAGGCCCTGCAACTGCTTCCCAAAGACAGATGCGATAACTGCGCCAAATACTTAACCTGTTGGTGGGTGGGGGGAATCAGCAGAGTTTTGAAAGGGCTACCAGCGAAAGTTAAGATCCCATAAGTTGTAAGACACAGGCGGGTACCAGCCAAAAGATCCCATTGGTTTCTCACGAGAAAAATAGATCAGAAAACTACAATACCGAACTTTGATTTTGGCATGGCTTGAAATGAATCATAAGAGAAGAAGTTTGTCTGAGTATAGAAATACAAAAAAGAAGAACAGGTTCGAGTTTTTCACTGCACGAGAATCTCACTCTCGTGGGCTCTCAGTCTCCAAACATAAGTCGTATTCACTCTGTCACTATGTGCGGGAAGATCTCCAAGCGGATAGCACGGAAAATTACACGTTTTATATGTGGTAGGTAACTATATCTAAAAAAAATACGATTCTGGGCGACTCCGCTTGGAGTTCTTCCTGCACATAGTGAGAGATTGAACCAGCCTTAGGCTTGGAGACAGAAGGGCCACGAGAGTGAGATTCTCGTGTCGTGTTGAATTCAAACCTGCTCTTCTTTTTTCTAGATCAATAGACAGACATGCTTTCTCTCTTATGATTCATTTCAATCCATGCCAAAATCAAAGATTATTATTGTAGTTTTCTGATCTATTTTTCTCATGAGAAACCAATGAGATCTCAACTTTCGCTGGTGTCAATCCAAATAGTTCTGATCGCTGATGATCAGCTCAAGTACCTGTGTCATACGAAATGATTACCTCTAGATAATGATAGTTTCCCGTTTACCCGCTAGAGGGCATGACGGCAGTTAGGACACAGAGTATCTATTTTTATTCTGTGGTTAGGAATCGTCAGCCAAATATGAATCGACGAAGTCGCTAGTATAATTAATGAAGACCTTTGAGAAGTAGTCAGACGTGGTGCGACTCTGTTCGTACCTCACTAGAGTTGGACTTGATGTCATAGGCAAAGTTTGAGACTTATATGATCTCTGGTAACCAGCTCAATTAAATATTAAGTTTTCAAAATGGCGGATGGTTGATTGAGGAGCTGTCCCATTCAGGAGTTCAAAGGAGGATTTAATAAAGAAAAAGGAAACATCTGCTGCTCATATGATGTGAGACTGAAGGTTATGATGTAAGTTGTTGAATTCAACTGTTTTTTATTTCATGCCACTTCCTTTAAAAACGTTATTGTGCGAACCAATTTGGTTCGCAAAGAATCTCAAAATTTGCCTAGGTCCTTAAGAACAACGTCCGTAGGGAGTGCTAGCGGATAAACAGCGTTGTACTACGTATAACTATTGAGAAGGTGCGAGTCATTAACATGCTTCTACAACAAGGTGAGGCTGTGAGGGAAGTGACGTCATTTGAGGGATGTCCTGGTACCTTGCACAGCAACACTTGAGACTATACCTTAGATCTTCTCTGTTTCTTCCTAATTTTCGAAAGTAGAGGAGTAGTATTCTGCAGAGGTAACCACACACTTAACACTGATTTTCTCCTAGGAAGGCCACATTTCACACTCCTTGCTTGGATATTATCAACGTGTTTATGCCATTTGCTCTGGTCCTTCTCTTTACTATTAATGGTTTCAACCTGTACCGCTTTATGATTTTGGAGGTTTTTTCTCCTGAGTGCCTCAAAATGTGTCCAATAAGAATGGAGACACGCATGAATCCCCTAACACAAATTGAACATTTGTGGGGGGTTTCTGTATGGGTCAACATGTGTTTCCTTAGGCTACTTGACCAACGGAATCTAATATCACATACAGGACATTTGTGAGGTTTTTCTCCTGTATGTATTAACATGTGCTTCTTTAGACTATATGAAAAACTTAATCTCTTACCACAAACAGAGCATATGTGAGGTGTTTCTCCTGTATGGGTAAATATGTGCTTCCTAAGTTGGGTAACATTAGTGAATCTGTTACCACAAACAGAACATTTGTGAGGTTTTTCTCCTGTATGCGTGAACATGTGATTCAACAGATGGGGTAGCTGACGGAAGCCCTTACCACAGACAGAACATTCATGAGGTTTTTCTCCAGTATGGGCCAACATGTGTATCTTTTGACTAGATAACCGACTGAATCTTCTATCACATACAGAGCATTTGTGAGGTTTTTCTCCTGTATGGGTCAACATGTGTTTCCTAAGATAAGCATTACAAATGTATCCCGTACCACATATAGAACATTTGTGGGGCTTTTCTCCTGTATGGGTCAACATGTGATTCTTTAGACTCGATGACACACTGAATCTCTTACCACAAACAGAACAATTGTGAGGCTTTTCTCCTGTGTGGGTCAACATGTGTCTCCTTAGGCTAGTTGAAAAACTGAATCTAGTATCACATACAAGACATTTGTGAAGTTTTTCTCCTGTATGTATTAACATGTGCTTCTTTAGACAATATAACAAACTGAATCTCTTACCACAAATGGAACATTTGTGAGGTTTTTCTCCTGTATGGGTCATCATGTGTCTCGTTAGAGAAATTTTCTGCATATATCCCTTACCACAAACAGAGCATTTGTGAGGTTTTTCTCCAGTATGGGTCAACATGTGACTCCTTAGATAAAACGACAGTCTAAATCCCTTACCACAAACAGAACAAGTGTAAGGTTTCTCTTCTGTATGGGTCATCATATGTCTCCTCAGATAGGATCTCTGAGTGAAACCCTTACCACAGACAGAACATTCGTGAGATGTTTTTTCAGCATGGGTCAACATGTGTATCCTTAGACGAGATGACGTACTGATTGGCTTACCACATACAGAACATTTGTGAGGTTTTTCTCCGGAGTGGGTCAACATGTGCTTACTTAGACGGGATAACATACTAAATGTTTCCCCACAAACGGAGCATTTATGAGGTTTTGCTCCTGGATGGGTCAACATGTGCTTATTTAGATGAGCGAACACACTAAATTCCTCCCCACAAATAGAACATTTGTGAGATTTTTCTTTTGTATGGATCAAGATATGTTTCCTTAGATGAAATAACCTACTGAATCCCTTACTACAAACAGAACATTTGTGAGGTTTATCTCCAGTATGGGTCAACATGTGTGACCTTACACCAGATGCCCGAATAAATCCCTTCCCACAAACAGAGCATTTGTGAGGTTTTTCTCCTGTATGGGTCATCATGTGTGTCCTAAGCGAGGCAACACAAATGAATCCCATCCCACAAACAGAACATTTGTGAGGTTTTTCTCCTGTATGGGTCAACATGTGTAGGCTTAGACCAGATGCCCGACTAAATCCTTTCCCACAAACCGAGCATTTGTGAGGTTTTTCCCCTGTGTGAGTCATCATGTGTCTCTTTAAATAGGATGCCACTCTAAATTCGCTACCGCAAACAGAACACTTGTGAGGTTTCTCTCCTATTAACTTTCGTATCCTTTTGTGAGGCTCTTTTCCTGTGTGGGTCAACATGTTACTCTCTAAACTTGATAGCTGATTGAATTCCTGGACACAATCAAAATATTTCAGAGGTTTATCTTCTTGGTTGGCTTCAATGTTTCTTATTAATGAGCATACCCTTCACACTGTGAATATGCTCTTCTGTATGGATCTCAATGTAGGCAACAGGGTCTTCAATGTAGCTCTCTGTAGACTGAAATTACCAGTACACCCATTACTGCATTCAGTAAATTTCTCATGTAGAAGTCCTTGTGTATTCTGGATGCACATCAGAAGTCCTACCACAGTCAGAACATTTGTAAGATTTCAGTTTTTCTATTTCACTAGTCCTCGTTTATTTTTGTAGATGGATTTCCATATGGTTGTTCCACGGTTCTTCAAAGTTTTATCATCTGACCACGCAAGGGATGCTCGGATCTGGTATGGAATATGAACGAAAAGAAACAAGTTAATTCAGAATAGCATTAAAAGAAGAAATTAAATGGTATTCACATAGAAACACTGCTTATACTCTATCATTATGCTATGCAATTCATGTTTCATAAGTAGACATACCACCTTCTTTTTTCAAGGCCATTATTGTCTTGCTAATATTTAAATTTTGTAGTAAAAAGATGAGCTTTACCTTCTGTAATAATAAGAAAGAAATTGATAAGTGTTTGGTCTGTGTCCCCGTTCGCCATCGAGTTTAGGGTGCTCGGTAATATGAACGAGGCGATAGCCGGGTGAATATTCTGAAGTGCGCAAAACGAGATGGCGAATGGGGAGTCAGACCAAGCACGAATATGTTTGTGATTTTATCTTAGTCTGGAAATATCTTTCTATTTATCACCCATTGAGAATGAGTTACCATACTTGGAAGCCTGTTAAGAACGAGTTCCTAACGTAAAGCCTATGGACAATTATTCCAGGCTAAGATAAAAAGATGAGCTTAACACTATATATACAACATATAACATCACCTGTATATTAGTGAAACTGTGATGGAAACATACAGTATCTATCAAAACAATGTACATCAACATCAATTTAGCACACATATAACATTGGTGGATATTAAAGATGATATAAGACAATTCTTACTCGCTCTAGGGACTACTTTCTTCGTAGTCCCAGGCGAACTGGGAGATTGCAACGCGTAGTAATCAGTCCCGCGCGCATACCCGGAGTGAACGGACGTGTACAGAGCGGTGCCAGGTAAATATCGTTTTTCCCCACTATTAACGATTTTTTCAAATGAATTCATGTTGGCTTTTCTATTTATCATCACTATTGCCTCGCGGGGCCTTGTTTTAGTGATTGATTATTCTTTTAAAACAAGTTTTTTCATAATTTTACAGAGCCAACTTTAATTCCGGGCCTTGGCCGTTACGGAGGAGTGCACTCCACACAAACTACACCAGATTGGTACGTGGACCTGTGATTAGTGGGAACTACGGTTCTGAAAACTACACATCATGACAACTGCTAAAACTCTGGAAGACCAGTCTAAACTTTATGAACGGATTCTGCCTATAGAAGATTCGCAAATCCAATGTGCACAACAAACCAAAACGGATAACTCCAAAACGGATAATTCCAAGATGGCCGCCGACCATAACAAACAGATCTCGGACTCAGACTCCCCACCTGATGAGGAGGAGGAGTTAGAGTTCCTGAGGAGACGGAGACTGCGGAAAAGGAAAGCACCTTCCTCTACCGTGACGTCTGGCAGTTCGTACCCTACTAAAGAAAAGATTCCGGATTTACAATCTTTTGCTTACCAGGATTCGCATCAGATCCAAGATGGTAGACAAGGGGACGCGTCCTCCCACACGGTGTGGAATTTCCCCTTGGCCACAGAGCCGGATTACACGATTAATCCACACTGTGAGGATTTGGATATCTTTCTCGCTTCTGACAAAGGATCTGTAGGATTACCGGCACAAACCAAGGACTTTATTGCCCTGGAAAAAGCTGAAAAGGAAAAACCCTTGTTCTCCGATGCAAAGCCAGGGTTGATTACCGAGGACATAGCCGAGGACATAGCCGAGGACAACAAAAAGCCAGCCTCACACGCCATAAACCCGACCCTGGCCAAAATGTTTGACTCCTTTTTGAAAACCACTTCCAACATGAGAGCCGGAAAAGACCTCATAGATAAACATTCCCCACCGGAAAATGTCAAGAACATGACCGTTCCGGTTATGGAGGAGACACTCAAAACCAGCAAGGATGTGGATACTAGTATCAAGAAGGGCGACCAACAGCTTGTGTTCGCTACACAAGCCATGATGGCCGCAATGACATGCTTAACACCTTTTATTGAGTTAGCATTCGCATGTGGTGGGGATGACCCCGACTTAAACAAAGCATCGGCGTCAACGGTCGATGCCGTGAGATTGCTCTTCTATGCTAATACGGCCATTGTCCGGCGTAGGAGAGAAGCTTTCCGAGGAAAACTCGCAAAGGATACGGCGGATACAGTGATTAACTCAAAAATAGACACTAAATTGCTATTTGGAGAAACGGTCCGCGACTCAGTGAAGGAAGCGGACAAAGACGGAAAGATGATGAAACGGATCTTTTCCAAACCGGAAAAAACCGACACACAAAAGAAAAGTCAACAACAACAACACAAATCTCCGAGGAAATACAATAACGTGGGGTTTCACAGACAGCAGCAGCACAACAACCCACGGTTCCAGAATCCAAACAACAGAGGGAACTTCCAGAACAGCCGCCCGTGGTACCCCAACGGACCACAACAGTACGGAAACGGGTACGGGTACCGCCAAAACCGACCCAACCAACAACAACAACAACAACAACAGCAGAAAAAGAAATAGAGGTTTGTGAAACCCTTTCTAACTGGGGAGTTAGAAATACGCCAAATGAGTTCATAGCTGGTCAGACGGGATCTTTCGCAAAGGTCTGGAAATCGCATACAAATGACAATTGGATTTTTAATTCAATTAAGGGTATAAAAATTCCATTCTTATCTACCCCGGAACAACAAAAAGTTCCGAAGCCGTATCGTTTTTCATGTGATGAAAGATTAAAGGTTGATTTAGAAGTTGAAAAAATGTTAAACAAGAAAGTTATTGAAAAGGCAGAATTTTCAAACGACCAGTGGATATTAAACATATTCACTCGTCCAAAACCGAACAATGACATCAGAATAATACTTGATCTTACAGAATTGAACAAGTACATTCAGTATCAACATTTTAAGATGGCATCTCTAAATACAGCTGTAGAGATGTTACAAGAAGACCATTTCATGGCTTCTATAGATCTAAAAGATGCCTATTACTCTATTTCGATCACAAAAACTCACAGAAAATTTCTGAGATTCTATTGGAACAACAAACTTTACCAGTTCACGGTTTTACCAAACGGGCTAGCATGCGCCCCTCGAATTTTCACAAAACTATTAACACCTGTGTTTGCAAATTTGAGAAAAGAAGGTATACAATGTTTCGGCTACATAGACGATTCATTCGTAATGGCAGAATCATTTGATAAATGTTTGAAAGCGGTAAAAACTCTGGCGATAACCTTGGATAGCTTAGGCTTTGTGATCCACCCACAGAAATCAGTGGTGATTCCATCCAAACACCTGTACTTTCTTGGTTTCAATTTCAATTCCTCAGACATGAACTTGACACTAAATGAAGAAAAAAAATCAAAATTGCAAAAGACATCTTGCGATTTATTGGAAAACAGTTCTCCAACTATCAGAGAAGTAGCAGGATTAATTGGGTTGATGATCGCGTATTCTCCTGGGGTAGACTACGGTCTAGCCCATGTAAAGAGGCTAAAAAAAGACAAAAATGACACTCTTGCGTATAACAAAGGGAACTTCGATGCGAAGATGAAAATATCACACAAAGGCAAGCTTGATATTCAATGGTGGTTAACCCACACACACACTTCCGATAGAAAAATCCGCTCAGACGAAAGCGATTTTTCGATATCAACGGACGCCAGCCTAGAAGGTTGGGGCGCACACCATGACGGTGTTTCTATCAGTGGAAGGTGGTATGAAAAAGACATAAAGCATATTAATGTCTTAGAATTGGAAGCGATTTTCCTAGGGTTAACAAGTTTTTTCAAAGAAGGTAACAAAACCATACATGATCAAACAGACAACACAACAGTACTGTGCTATGTGTCAAAAATGGGTGGAGTTTGATCGCCCCAATGTGACGAAATCGCGGAAAAAATCTGGACATGGGCTGAATCTTTGGGAAATTGGATAACAATATCCTACCTGCCAGGAAAGTATAACTTAGAATGGGTTTTATCTGACAGTATTTTCCAAAAAATCGTACAACAATTTGGAAAACCGGATATTGATCTTTTTGCTTCATTTAGAAACAAAAAATGTGATACGTACGCTTCTTGGAAGCCAGATCCACAATTTTCATTTGTAGACGCATTTTCATTTACTTGGAAAGGCTTAAATGCATATGCTTTCCCACCTTCCAGCCTTGTCCTACGTGTCCTCTGGAAAGCCAGAAGAGAAAGACCAGAAAAGCTCATCCTAGTAACCCCCAACTGGCCATCGGCGGTTTGGTACGCGCCACTGCTCAACCAGGCGATTTACCGAAAGGCGATCGGGAGAAAGAAAAAGAACCTCTCTCTCCCGAAATCACAGGTAGAAAATTTCCCACAAGGAATAGGCCTACTTATTTCACTACTTTAGAACAAAAGCTAGTACAAGAGGAGGGTTGTGACAGGGGTACTGCCAAATTCCTTATGGAATCTTAGCAGGAGACCACAAAAAGAACGTACAATACTTACATTGTTAAGTGGCGAACGTTTTGTATTTCCCAAAATATTAATTTTCAAGTATGTAAATTCCTGAAATCGCTGTCAGACGACCGCTATGCCTATGGATCGGTAAACGCTGCAAGATGTGCATTATCGATCCTACTACAAAGATTGGAAAATGGCAATACTATAGGAAAGGATTTCTGGGTCTGTAGAGCAGTAAGAACAGCCTACCTCAGAAATCCCCCGCAACCCAAATATTCAGAATTTTGGGATGTGGGTATTGTATTTAAATTTATTTCAAATTTGGGAAATACAAAACACTTACCCCTGGAACAACTCACCCAAAAGTTAGTAGTCCTATTCCTACTGATTTCGGGACAGAGAGGACAGGCAGTAACAGCACTGTCTCTTGACAAGTTGATTTTCACAGATAGAAATCAAGCGCGATTTACGCTAACAAAAATTATGAAAACGGCCAGAACTGGCCAACCTCTGCAAACAATAACACTAGATCCATTTGATACCAACAAAAGACTCTGCGTGGTTAGAACGTTGAAAACATATATTAAAAAGACAGAGGACCTAAGAAAAGACCAACAACTGATCATTTCCTACAAAAAACCTCACAGGGCAGTCCACAGAGATGCAGTATCACGATATGTCTTAAAAGTATTAAAGTCAGCAGGCATTAATACCACAAAATACACTGCACACTCTACCAGAGGAGCAGGTACATCTGCGGGGGCAAGACTAGGTATACATACGAACGATCTCCTTACAGAGCCAAAAACGAAAAAGACCATGGCCAAGCATTATAAAAAGCCAATAGAGCCAACAAAGAAAACCTCTGTAGGTAACGCAATTTTAGAAAATCTCACATAAATTGGATTTTCTAAATAACTAGTTTTAAGAAACTCCACTAAGTGAATCATGAATACTTATGAGTTAATCCTTATATATTCCCTAATGGTTATATAAGGAGGTTAAGGTGATAAATAATTGTGATAGGCTAAGCCAATGTATTTAATCAAGAAAAACGATTTTTTCCAACTATTGTCTTAAAGGAAAAATCGAACATAAGTGACATATAGCAGCGAAAATCTGCATATTTTTTATATAACTTTTGTTATATTGCATATATATATACATGTGTATTATCGAACAGTACGGGTTACTATTCACTATGTGTTACTCACATACAAGGATACTCAACGTTAATATCAAATATTGACGTAAAGAACAAACAGATCCGTTTGCTTCTATTCTTTATACAAAGATTTTTTCAAGGAAAAAATTTGATATGAAACTTTGTAAAATAATCACCTTCAAACAAAAGAAAAGAAGGGATTATTAGCTAGTCAATTGGTTGCAATCCTATTTTTTGCACCGATTATAGTCATATCTGACCATTATGTTTCATATGCAAGGTATTGGTGCCCTTTATGTACCCTGCAAGGATAACATAGGATTTTATGCATTTTACATGAATAAAAGCATAAATAAAAATTGCCTTATGTTCCTATCTATTTATAAAAAAAATAAATAAAAAAAAGGGGAAACAATTTATCTAGTGGCTTTAAATATCTCCCAGTTCGCCTGGGACTACGAAGAAAGTAGTCGCTAGAGCGAGTAAGAATAGGTAATTATCCGATTACTTACCTTTGGTAAAAGTATGAAGGAGAATTAAGGTTCTTGCGAGCCTAGGGACACTTCTGACTGCCCTAGGGGAACAGGGACCCACCTTCCTAATAACTACGGATAATTACCTATTAAGCTAAGTTAACGAATCCAAAAGAGGAAGCCCCGCCCACCACTCCCATGAGCCTACGCAGAGCGAGGCGTGCAGGTCCAATTTCTAGCTGGGCACTGTCAGCCAACCAGCTGGTCTTTGCAACACTAGCGACCTTTAGATCAGTAAAAGAGCTTTGCTCCTTGTAAAAAAAAACAAAAAAACACCATTTTTCTTGAAAGGATGATGTGGCAATAGTTTTGTTGGCAACTGATTGAAAAGTCTAAACACACCAAGGCAAACTTTGCATCTCTATCCTGGAAGAAAAGAAGTATAGATTGGATAAGCATTATCCGAAATACCATAAACTGAAACTGCCATAGCATAATAATTGTTGAAATTAGACTCTAAGAGTTCTTTTAACACAACTATTAATATTCAGGAAAAGAGATAACTGCATTGTTCTAACATTAATACCCGTTCTTACGGCGTTAGTTCTTGTTCCAGACACCTGTCGTGTTCGACTTGCATTTATAACAATGGTATCATAAATCAGATAAAATTGCAAAAATGTTGTGTATCTCATGCTACACTACTTTACCATCGATTTCAGGTCACTTAAGTGTTAAAACAACTTCTGGGCAATAGTTAAGGGTAGTTGTTTATTACGTCCAAGTTTTGTTTATTTGTTCGGGTAGTTTAACGTCCAATTATTTTAATTAGAATTAAAGTTTGAGGGCTTCTTTAATGATTGGTATTGGGTCTGTCAACACAAGACAATGTGAACATTTTAGTATACGTCCACAGCATTGTTTTAAATGTTTTTATATGAAGAATATGATGTAAGAGTCTGATCCACACCCAGAACTCTATAAATTCCGACGTATTTTTCACAATTTCTCTCCATGATTTATACATTAACATACTGAACATGATGCAGATTTATCGTAACCAGTTGGGGTAAGAAAAAACACATTGAAATGTATTTTATGGCAATAGAGGGTTTACGCATTACAGTGGGGAATCAAGGTAAAGCTCAAGTTTTTACATGGGTCAGTAGGGAGGTTCAGTTGGGGATCATGGGCTGTGGTTGAATTGGGTTATTTAGCAGTTGGTATATCAATATTACACAAGTAATTATTTTATCATTCGGAAAATGAAAACATGAATTTCAAAGGAAACATTGAAAACTGGCATCCCTGGATTTTAGGGGCGTCTAAGGGAGTGTTCCACAGCCATGGCGTTGAACAGGCGTTCAGCAGGTCTATCAGCAGGTCCCCCACCAGGCACCTGCTGACAGGCCTAGCGTAATTTAATCAGTCGTATTCGACCCTCAATTTAACGTTACATGAGTGGTTAACATAACTGGGCGTAATTGTATAGGGCAGTCTGAGGTCTTCCATCAACCCACCTTTTTTATATACATGGCAGGCGACCGCATGGGGACCATTCCTGTCCCGATATCTCACAATTGAAAAACTCATCTACAATCATCACCTGTCGTTGGATTGTAGAGAACGCATTTGGTGTTCTGGTGACATGCTTCAGGATATTCAGACGTGAACCGTCGAAAGTGCTGATTCCACCAACACACAAGATGTAGCGTTGTCTTGCTAAATCTTGCTAGGTCTTGAATAAGCGCGTTCATATTTGCTGCGATGTGTCTAGAGATGTTGTGGTGGTGGAGCACCAGAACAGACACACGCCACAGCAAGCTACGTATTGTGACAGGAGACATATCTCGACACTGTTAGGCGCGTGATCAAATCGACGCTCAGAGACGGCCAGCGGCAGCCGGCCGGCTGGTTTTTACAGGGCTGGCCGGCCAGAGGTGACGGCCACATAGGTGCGGGTGACAGGGTTTTCAATGGGCGGGTCCAGCTAATTCCGGCCGATTTGCTGATCCACCAAGCAGATTGTCCAAGCCGATCTGAGCCGACAAACGATTTGGGCGGCCAACGTCCACAATTCCTACACATGGTCATCGTCCGGCCCAAACTCACGTTTGGTGGATCACACGCTTAAGATGTAACAAGATACACCAAGATATACCAAAGCAAATCCATTGTGTTGGTGGAACCAGCACTTCATCACGAGGCCCCCGAACCACTGCAGTTGTGTACTGTGTCGGCATGCTTACAATCACTGTGGCAGGCTCAGGTAGGTTTATACTAGACGACTAAAAACGCGACGACTGTAGATCGTCTAGCCAACAGTCATCAGGTGATGCTCGATTATGCATTATCAGCCACAATAGTCGTCGACCCAAGTTTCCTCGAGCGTCTACACTAGATGACTTATCTAAGAAATGTACCTCAGCGATTAATCGCTATCTGTCTAGACAATTAATTCAAGCTGGATTAAAATAGTCGCCAGTGTCAGAGCATGTTGTCTAGTCGGCAGGTGGTGCCAAGCTGCATAATCTGACGTAATCAGACGATCTGCAGTCGCCACGCACTTGGCGTTTATATCAGACGATTTCTGCATTTTTACAGCTGAATGTCGTCAGGTGGTGCAAAATTCAAGAATCACCGCCGAGAATCGTCACGAGTAAACGCCGGGTAACAAAAGTGAGGTCCCATGGTAGTATCGCAGTATGTCAGTGTGTTTCCTTGAGTATCACTATACGAATTATCACCGCTACTATTACTACTGGTTCATCAAATCAAAACGTAAACACTGTTGATATACCTTTGCAAACCACTTTATATAGCTTTATTGAAAGGTTCTGATACTCGAATAGATTAAAACATCTCTTTGCTATTTTTACGAAAATATCTTTTTTAACGGGCCACTATCACAGATTGAGAAAATCTCCGGCCAACTCCATCACAGAGGTTCTGAATTGGTCGCGGCGGTGACGAGGCATCCGGTCCATTTGTGATGATACAAGTCTCATCCATTGTTTGTGCACCCGCCTTTCTAGATGTGAATACGGCTGGAAAAGAAAAAATACTCAAGTTAGTTTTACCACCACCACCAATGAAACTGCACCTTGCAATGGTATGTCAACAGTGTACATGTTTCCACTTATGTTCCCAACAGTGTATATGTTCTCTATTTTATCTTGTAATTTCGCAGGTAGGTGACTTATATTCAAGGATGTAAGTTGGTGTCATAAAAAATGACGAGGAAATATTTTACAAGTGGAATTTACTGCCTTAGCAAAGAGACTGAAAAAACTTAGAAAACAGAACGTTATTGTACAGGGAATGGGCCTGGGGTGTGTGGGGAGGTTTGAACCACTGTTAATTGGTGTGAATGAGCCCCAATTTATTCTCTTTGTTTTACGCAAGAACATCACAAACGCTATGTTTTATGAGAAATAATGAATAGATTTACACTTTTTTTTCACAATAAATAAAAAATACTATTTTCATCATTATACTCTGTGGGCATTCGATAAGTAACTATAGTAACTTGTATCTAAAGGTTACTAAGTGATGTCCATACAACAAACAGATGCCATTGCGGCGATATTTCGTCCCCTTGGGGTTTATAGCGGTATTACGTCCTATAGTGCGCGCGCTCCACACTCAGGCTCGGACAGAACAAGTGAAACACAGTTTAAATGAGTTATTACCTGTGGATTATCATCTTCCCTGTGTTGCTGCTTGCCACTATCTCGTGCTGCCGCTTCATCGGCCTGTGAATAGTCAACGGTAGAGTGTTTCAGAAAGGGTTTTAGGAGAAACTCTATCAAAACTTTCATCAACTTTACAAACAATTTGTTGGTTTTTTTGGTGTTTTTTTTACAGACAAGGGTATCAAAATTTTAGTATTCCAGGTGCCTACTCACTTGAGGTTCTGAGTCACCCGCCGCGTTATACACCTCCATCTCCTAAAAATAAAAAAAGGAGCAAATTTGTACAGGGATACAATTTTACGAACGGCAATAGAGATAAGCAAAACTGAACACAATTCATCCATATATATATGGACAGGGATGTCAGTTGGGGTCAGAAAGAAAGTGGACATATTTTTCAAGTCAAATCTGCTGCCTGCGAGGCACCGAGAAAACATAAAAAATATATACTGTCAGTTACATCATGGGACTGAGGATCTATGGGGAGGTTCAAATCACTATTCTATTGGTGTGATTGAGGCTCGATTAATATCATCTTGGTTTTAGACAAGAAAAAATAATTGTACACACTGAAAATGAAAACATGGATTTCCATGGAAAGTGAATATCTCTGATATGGAAATATAATTGAAATTGTTATGTTTCTAAACTTAAAAATGTAGAGATTTGATCTCCTATGATAATCACGGCTAGGCCGGTAAAACCAGCCTTATGAATAGGCTGGGGTCTTTTACCACTTTATTGGGCCCAACTGGGGCCTATACTTATGTTATACTATCAACTTTTAACTCTTATACTCAATAAAGAAACTTTAACCAAAAAAAAAGAAAATTAAGAAAGTGTGTTTACCTACCAGTGGTGCTATCTGGTCGGCAGGTGGCTGGTCCTGGACAATGGGGAGCCTTGCCTGTAAGTATGTTGGAAGAAAGATATGCTAAGGTTTTACTTGTGACTATTTCAATTATATACCGAATACTCTAAGTAACGAAGCAACATATTCATTGATTCAGCACTAACAGAGGGTGCCCGAGTTCCCATCGCATCGTTGGAACACCTGCCATATTAAATTGTTACTGGTATTAAGGTGCGGTACTACTTACGTGCTGCGTTCTACAGCT
Organism: Alentia gelatinosa; assembly: GCA_950022655.1. NCBI lineage: Eukaryota > Metazoa > Annelida > Polychaeta > Phyllodocida > Polynoidae > Alentia > Alentia gelatinosa. Next base: position 45,199,675 of record OX465581.1, read on the forward strand.
CAGGAAATTTTTATTGGGTAGTTTAACGTCCAATATGTTCTATCAGACTTACTTTGGGTTTGACAAAATCTATGAGATAAATTCAGCTAGAAATCTCCACCCTACACATTTACCGAGGTGAGAGTTCTTTTATTTCCCACAGCACATAGACATAGTATCAGCTCCGGAAAATATAGAACTAAAAGGAACCGGAATTAAATTGTTGGGTAATGCATAGACCTCCAAAAAGTATTTTTGTCAATACATAACTCTTTATCTTAAAAGTACTTACGCCTTGGAGTGCGCGTTCTGGCAGGGAAAGTGCATGCACATCTGGCTGCTGTGCCACTTCTTCCTGCAACATAATGAATTTTGTAGATGCATTACTAACATTGTCCTAAAGACGACTGAATTAACGGACTATATTTGTTAAAATCAAAACCTTTTTTTACATTTATCATAGGGCCCTTCAGAGCATCACCAGTGGCCTATCGTCAAGAAGGGGACATACGTCTTCCCACGAGCTTGCACCTGCATAACAACATTAATTTATATATAGAGACATAGTTAGTGTGACTGAATGGAATCTATTCAGAGATAATTTGATCAGAAATACTCACCGAGTTTAAAGAACGAGGTGAGTATTTCTGACCAAAATAACGAGGAACAGATGGAATTCAGTCACACTCACTGTGTCTCTTTATCATTATATACCTAGAAATCATTAACAATGCCATTCTACAACTCACTATAAAGCAGAATGAGTGGTCACATGGTACAGAGGGACGTATGAATATTCGTTCGTCACTCAGTGACGAACTGAATCTGTACTACTGGTCAGTAAAAGTGAGATATTCGCCCATAGGTATATAGTAATAGGTTAAATGAGACTTTGGCCCCGCACCCACTAGTTACGACACGCTCCGACAAGTGTTATGACACACTCTGACACAGAATTTGTCCCATTCGCAGCACTCTTGTCAGGATGGGATGTCACGTGTCGGGGCATGTCAGGGTGTGTTTAGTTTTCCTTTTTTGTATCATGAGCCATGTCCTGGAAGGTGTTGTCATCTAAGGTATGTCTACTTTTGTAGGACCCGCAGAAGTCAAATCTATGTGCTTACCACATCTGAGGTATCATCCAGGGTACTCTCCACTGCCTGTCGTTTCCCCGGGGAGGCAGAATTCCAGCTCTCACCCTCACCGGAGGTTGACGGCTGTGACTCCTCATTCTGTAATACACATTTAATAAGGCTGGGTTAGGCCGATATGATCTCGTGTTACATTCCTGCTTATTGCTGCATTGAGGTATAATACATCTACATCTTATCATATGTTTCCGATCTTTATCTCAACGCGGTATTTTTCTCCATAGGCTTAACATTAGGAACTTGTACTCCACGGCCGTGAAGTTCGTGTACCGGTACCCAATACTCTATGGCTAATTGGGTGATTCATTTTATCAACAAATAATGTTTTACGGGGTGAGATACAATCAGAAATCCACTTGATGAAAATAACTTGGTCTGCATTCCACCTCGTTTGACCGCATAGTATATTAAGGGGTGCGTAGTAATAAATACATTACCATGATTTTGACCCGCATGGTCGTATTCCCCTCGTAGCTGGCACTATGCAATATCCTCGCATTCTCTCGGATATTACTACACATCAACTATGCGGAAGATACGACCATGCAGATCAAAATCATGGTAACATTGTGTATTTATGTATACGTTTAAACATGCGTTCCCTACCTGGTCATCAGTCCCATTTGTGAATGGCTCCAACAAAGCGCAATGCTCCCTGATAGTTTTCTTGCGCTCACTGGAGGACCCATTCCGCAGCAAGCACTGATAACTTGCCTTCAGTGACTTTAATCGACGTTTCACATGGAAGGCTATTGTAATTAAAATAGTATGGTTTACATCAAACGCGTTAGCAAAGCGAAAGTTTTTATGTTTTGTTATGATTTCATTTCCACTATTGACAATTCTGTATGCCGATTTCGGAATGGTTTTGTAAGTAATAAACTTTCATCGTTGAAATAATGCGAAAGTATTTTTATTCCCCTTACATATGTGTTGTAATCATTTCATTTCCACTACTGACAATACTGTATGCCGACTTCGCAATGATTTTGCATGTAATAAACTTTCATCGTTGAAATAATTTCGAATTTTGGTATATTCAAATTAGACATCAATTTAAGCATGCTACACCTGTTACAATTTATACTGTTCATATACTGATTTCAGGCCTGCCACTGCCCTTTTGATGGAATATAGGGCTACATATAGGACAGGAAAAGTGAAAATATAGGGCTAATATAGGGCAAATATGGGGCTGATGCTGAAAATATAGTTCTTTTAAACCAGAGTACTGTAACAATCGGGGGCGTACCCAGGGGCCGGGGGGGGGGGGGGGGGGGGCACAGGAGGCTCGTCACCCCTTAAGTGCAGTTAAAGTAAACAAAATAGCAACTTCTGTTCCGAGCAAAGTGTCCCTTTAAGCAGAGTGTGACCTTGAGTGAGGTGTCCCAGAAGCAGGATTTTACTGTTTGTCACCTAAAATGACTCTAAATGCCAAGCTCTCTGGGGTGTTTTGCCTTCCTGACTGGATACAGATGTGTAAGTCCTTCTAAGAGGATTGCCTCAAAAAGCTTGCTAGGTAGTCTTAGGTATGTAGCCCCCCCCCCCCCCTCCCTGAAACAAAATCCTGGGAACAGCTTGTATATAGCAGTAAATCTACAACTGCTGGGGGTGAAGGAGAAAGGTGGCTGCAGTGGGACCTGAATTAACAAAGTCTGACAACCTTGGTATTACAAGTCCAGTGCTCTTTACCACTGAGCTAATTCCCCACCCCAGTCGCTTTTGTCATGCTTGAGCTTTCCTGCTCAATGCCTGCCAATATTTCCAGATAAGCTAAGGTGTGCAACCCCCCCCCCCCCCCCCACCTGGGTACAGCTTTACAAATCAAAGTGATCATGGGGGTTATGCCCCCTGAACCTCCTGGAGGGGCTTTACTGCTAGACCTCTGGCACTATTCCCAGATGTCTTAAGATATGTATCCCGCTCCCTGAAACAAAATCCTAGGGACAGCTTGTAAAATGTTTACAACCCAAGTTCTTCTAGGACTTTCACCCCCTGGACCCTCGTGAGGGGCTTTGCTGCTAGAACCCTAGCAATTTTTCCAGGTAGCCTAAGATTTGTAACCCCCATCCCTGAAACAAAATATTGCACACAGATTGTACATAATCTAAGTTTTTCTGAGGGTTTTGCCCCCTGGACCCCCAGGAGTGGCCTTGCTACTAGACCCCTGTCAATATTCCCAGATAGTCTAAGATGTGTAACCCCCATCCCTGAAACCAAATCCTGGGGACAGCTTCTATAATTTATAAAATCCAAATGTTTCCAGGGGCTTCACCCCCTGCACACCCAGGAGGGGCTTTGCTGATAGACCCCTGGCAATATTCCCAGATAACTCAAGATGTGTAGCCCCTGTCCCTGGATACAGACCGTATAATGCATATTATTCAAGTTCTTCTGGGGGCTTTGCCCCCTGGACCCCCTAGAAGGGGCTTTGTAGCTAGACCTCTGCAAATATTCACAGATAACTTAAGATGTGTAACCCCCCTGCAAAGAAAATCCAGGAACTGCTTATATGATCTAAAAAAATCCAAATGTTTCCACATTCTAATTCTTTCAGGGGCTTTGCCCCCTGGACCCCCTAGGAGGATCTTTGCTGCTGGATCTCTGGCAACATTTCCCCTGGAAGTGAGTCCTGGATACAGCTTATATAATCTATGAAATCCAAGTGTGTCTGGGGCTTAGCCCCGGTACCCCCTGGAGGTTTTTTTTAGCTGGACCCCTGCCAATCTTCAGAGATGTGTCCCTGTCCCCCAGAAAAAATCCTGGGTATGCCTCTGAAATTAACTAGAGATTTCGTCTATGTTTATGATAGTAGTATCTATGTTATGATAGATAGTCTGCAATTTCAGTCAGAAAATTTTTATTTAGTAGGAGGATTATTTGCCCTGAAGTGATGGATAGGAGTGTATCATAAAAATTGTAATGCAAGATTTCTGCACTACATGATAATTTTTTTTTCAATGATAATTTCAAAATATAGGGCATATAGGGCAAAATTGCAAAAATATAGGTAAATATAGGGCAAGCTCAAAAATATGGGGAAATATGGGGAAATATGGGAAAAATGGGGCCAGTGGCAGGCCTGTGATTTATAAAACCGCCAATCATTGACTACTTATCCTTATGAACACTAGTCATTACGGTTTAGAGGAAATATCTTGTTTATATTACACTATTCATATGTAAATGTTAATGGTTTTCCTAATTCCAAATTTGCTACTTACGGGAGAGGCCGAGGTTGGGACCGCTCTCACTCGGAGAATCTTGCCGTGCTCGTGGGGCGCGATGTGGCTTGTGGTTTATGCGCTTTACGTGTTTCTCTAGGAAGGCACATATCTTGCATATCTGACGTTGCCGGTACGTTATACGCTCTAGCGAACCACCAGAGACTTTCTTGGCACATAGGATTTTCGTGAACCCCGTCCGCAGACTGTTCATCCTTGTCTTAACGAAGTCCACTGAAAGTAAATGAGAGCAAATCAGTGGATGTTTATAAATGCATCGTGCCACTGCACTGTAAGGTATACGTGCTACCTGGGAGCAACACTGGAGCGAATAATTCGTAGAAACCAAACGAGAGTTAGCCTTGTCAATGTTTATGCCACGATGGGCAGGTCGTGTATTACTACACGAGGCGTTAGCTGAGTGTAGTGAGTAGCAGACCTGACCAGAGTGGTATAAACATTGAGAAGGCAAACTCGAGATTGGTTTCGTATTTATCCTACCCCATCTCACCGATATACAGAGAAAACTTTGTAATTATCGTGTAAGTAGCGTGGTCCGTTTTTTTATTCACCTTTAAATAACACTTTATTCAACTCTCTGTCAAATACATTGAGTCAATGTTAAACCTATGGCGTTTTTTATTAGGGGTAGGATAAAGCCATATAATATTATACACTTTCTGTGGAAGGGGGTTCCAGTCTCAATGAAAAAGGTTATATGACAAAGCATTACAATGGGGGGAAGGGTCAAAATTTGTAAATATACGTAAAACAAAAAAGAAATAAAAAAAAGCATGACGTTATTTATAGACAGCAGCTTCGAAGTGAGCAGCCCAGCGGATTTAAAAACTTTAATGATAACCACCGGGATCTTCGCCAAAGCTAGATGAAATTCAAAATATATTAGAACCTTGGTTGAGTAGCATAATAAATGCTAAAGAATTCCGATGGTTATCGAAGGAAATGTTTGTACCTGACAGGCTTTGAAATTTAACAGGCATCAAAGAACTAAACTTTGCAGCCATGTAGAGAATACTGGCTTCCATTCCAATTGACATGGGAGCGAGTGCGATTTGTTATTAAGACGAAAGAAACTGTACCAAAAATGATCAGTATTTCTGTGATTGAAGATGCGTTTACTTTTGATTAAGATAAAATAATCGAATGAAGCAGACTACATAATTCACCGAACAGTAGGTGAGCATTTATAAATTTTCGCGCCATAAATTTACGTGTACGGGTAACAGTGCTAACTGAATCGGTGTGAGCTCGGGTGAATTTCACAAGCCGAGACAAATTCAAATTCTTCAGCAAAACGATATTCTAATACTATCGTAAAACTAGATGAGGTTTAATCTTGTCCACAGTATCGTATCCCACGACTGGAGTTTGGCAAAGTGACTTCATGAGGCAAAGCCGAGTGAAGTCCGGAGCCAAAACTTCAGGAGTGGAATGAGGTGGCCAAGATTAAAACGAATCAGGTTTTGATTTTATCCTACCCTATCTCCTCGATTTTGGAATATTTCATGATAACAATGCTGTATGCCACTAGTGGCATATAAAACTCTGTATGCCAGTCAGCGTGGCATACGGAAACCCAATGTTAAGTCTATGGGATTTGATATTAGGGGTAGGATAATAAGAAAGAAATTGATGAGTATTTTGGTCTGTGTCCCCGTTCGCCATCGAGTTTGGAGTGCTCAGTAATATGAACGAGGCGATAGCCGAGTGAATATTCTGAAGCGCTCCAAATGAGATTGCGAATGGGGATTCAGACCAAGCACGAATATATGTTTCGGATTTAATCTTAGCCTGGAAATATCTATCTGTTTATCACCCATTGAGAATGAGTTACCATACTCGCAAGCCTGTTGAGAACGAGTTCCTAAAGTTAATCCTATGGACATTTATTCCAAGCTAAGATAATAATTATTTCTTACCGGTAACTCCCAGCTTCACTGCTATGGCCTTGTGCGACCTTCTCCTCGCTTGGACATCGCGGTGGCGTGGGTCCGACACATCGTAGAGGTTGGGATGAGCCTCCCACAACCTACACAACTCCAACTCCAGTTTGCGCTCCCGGTACTTATCAGCTGGCGTGCGTTGGGGCACTCTGGCAAAGGATTCCTGCATTTCTTCATCCTCCTCGAACTCCAGATCGTCCATGTTCTCTGTGATATCGTCCTCCACCTGAGACTCCATGGTCTCCTCCAGATTATATACCTGCTCGTCCTCGTGCCCGTCGCCGCTCAACTTGACTTCACGGACCATGGACAGGATGCCGTCGCTCGTCAACTCCAGGCAGCGCACAACTGGATTCTGTAGTTCCGGAGCTACTTTCTCGATCTCTTGCAGCAGGGAAGCTGCATCTCCCTCCTCATCATCAGGTTGCGGCGATTTCGGCTTGGATGGAGTTCTCTTGGAAACACGCCCGCCAACCATCTTGTCTGTGCTATCCTGAGCGCTGAAGAAAAGGGTGTTGTCCTGTAGAAGTGAAGCCAGCAGGCGGAAAAAAAACCTATTGGAAATAAAATCAGTTTTTCCCGGCGGTTGCTTATAGGGGTCATCCACAAAATACGTACGCAGCAAGGGGAAGTGAGGGAAGGGGAGTGATTGGGTTAGACCAAATGCTTACAATAGCATACAGGGGGGAGTGGGTGGGTGGGGAGGGGGTGAGGGGCCTGATATTCATACGCTTGCATCCGCAGATTTATAAAATAATTGTATAAGTACTGCAACGATAGTGTATTGACTGACAACAATACCGAGAAATAAAGTGCCCAAGCGTTAATTGCATATTGTAGCAAAACAGCAGGTACAGTCAAAAGGAACCGAAAGTCAGTAGACCGAACCCCTTTACACTTCAACAGGCAGAGTGTGGTATCACGTTCAGAGAGTTGTTACACTTGAGTGACCTGACTGAGAAGCGCTCGCTGTACGTGATGTCATGACATGCAGACTCTATCCTCTAGAGGAACCACCTGCTGGAGGACGCGGGGGGGGGGGGGGGGGGGAGGGAAGAGAGACCGCCCTATCTCCTCCGGGGGACCTGCCAAGTGGAAACACCCTGTCCACTACAGTAAGTATCTAAGCAATGCTGAAAGGTGAGTAGCCTGCTGGGAGCAGTGGGTAGGCATGTCTGTAGGTGGGTAGGCTGGTAGGTAGGTTGATAGGTAGGTTGGTAGGTAGGTTGGTGGGTAAGAAGGTTGGAGTGTGAGCAAGCTGGTGGGTAGGCAGGTTGGTATGAGAGCAGGCTGGTGGGTGGGGAGGTTGGAATGTGAGCAGGCTGGTGGGTAGGCAGGTTGGTATGAGAGCAGGCTGGTGGGTGGGCAGGTTGGAATGTGAGCAGGCTGGTGGGTAGGCAGGTTGGTATGAGAGCAGACTGGTGGGTGGGGAGGTTGGAATGTGAGCAGGCTGGTGGGTAGGCAGGTTGGTATGAGAGCAGGCTGGTGGGTGGGGAGGTTGGAATGTGAGCAGGCTGGTGGGAAGGCAGGTTGGTATGAGAGCAGGCTGGTGGGTGGGGAGGTTGGAATGTGAGCAGGCTGGTGGGTAGGCAGGTTGGTATGAGAGCAGGCTGGTGGGTGGGCAGGTTGGAGTGTGAGCAGACTGGTGGGTAGGCAGGTTGGTATGAGAGCAGGCTGGTGGGTGGGCAGGTTGGAATGTGAGCAGGCTGGTGGGTAGGCAGGTTGGTATGAGAGCAGGCTGGTGGGTGGGCATGTTGGAATGTGAGCAGGCTGGTGGGTAGGCAGGTTGGGGTGTGAGCAGGCTGGAGGGTGGGCAGGTTGGTGGGTAGGCTGGTTGGTATGTGAGCAGGCTGGAGGGTAGGCAGGTTGGTGGGTAGGCTGGTTGGTATGTGAGCAGGCTGGTGGGGGGGGGGGGTATAGGTACCTATAGGCTGGTATGTGACATGAATACCTGAATTCCATCATTTTTTGGAAAACTTGCATCCCTGACTGCCCATCCACCTCACCACCCATCCACTTGCCTGTCCCCCTATCTGACTGCCCCCCCCCCCCCCCCATCTTACTCTCCCAGGGATGCCAGTTGGGGTCAGGAAAAATTCCTACATGGGGACTGAGGCCAGTCTATGTATCACCTAAAACGCACATGGTGTAGGGGAATCACTCTCCTAACAGATCCTTGGGCATGGACTGGCAGTATAGGATATCTAGATATCTGCTATGAGAGTGGGAATATGTGTAGTTCTGCACTAAATGGGGTACTCTTCAAAGAAAATCATTTAAGAAAGATTACCACACACTATCAGTTCTATATTCTGCAGAATACCTTTACAAGTTCATTAGGCATTCATCTGATATTTTCTTTTAGACTTTGTAATGCTTTAATAATTCTATTCTCACCTGACATATTTTAAGCCAATCAGATGTCAGTATTTAAGTTTGCCCTTATCCGTAGGAGCATTTCCCACAGGAATCCTACCATCCTACAGCTGTCGGTTGGAGCACTGGGATCCATAGGCTCTCTGACTGAGTGTGCTGTGGGTAGCGGAATTCAGAATTTTGAAAGATAACAGAACAAGTTTATCTATGATTTAAATATTAGGGAACCTGGAGTCTATATTGTTCTCAAAACATACAATTTCTTTAAATTTTCATCTCTTTGAGACTAAAATGAAAATCCTACATGTAGGCAAAATCCTACAAACTGGCATCTGACTTCCCCTGTATCTGATTGTCTGACTGTCCATCTACCTGACTGGCCTGTGGATGTGGGTGTTAATATTGGTGTGTGTGTGGCATTGTGTGTGGGTGTTGGTAGGTGTGGATGAGGGTAATGGGGTTTATGAATGTTGGTCTGGTTGTGGGTATTGATGAGTGTGCATATCATACGGAAACTGGGTTACTGTCTTTGAACGTCAAAAATATGCGGTGAAATTATTGATCACATGCATCCTGATGCCTAAAAATATCGAAATTTTACCTAGTCAATTGATCACATACCCTGTACGTCACAATGTGGCGTACGGATATAAATACACTATGGGTAGGAGCGGGTAGTATACATAGTTCCTACGGCTACAGGTATATAATAATAGTGGGTACTGGTGTCGGTGACTGCAGGTGTTGTTGGATGTGAGTTTTAGTGCTGTTTGGTGTTGATGTGAACATTGGGAATACTGGGTGTTGATGTGGGTGTTTTTCAGTGTTGGAAGGTATGAGTAGATGTGGGTGTTTCTGATCCACTAAATCCCCGCTTTAGTGCAAAGCGGGGGACACTGGTGTGCCAATTAACCAACCAACCCCAACACCTACCTACACTTACCAACACCAACCAAGATCAACACCAGCACCCATACCCACCAAAGCTAACACCTAGAACATCCACACCCACCAACCTCAAGACCTACACCCACTAACCAACTCCCACCTACACCAACACCTCTACCCACTAACCAACACAATCACCACCAACTACTCCCACCAACCCCAACACCTATGCCAATCAACACTTACACCTGAACACCGACCAATACCTACACCCATTGAGAACACACACTGATCATTGCCACCCACCAACCCCAACACTTATGAACATCAACAAGAATGCTCACATCCATCAACCCCTACACCTACCCCACTTACAGCCACTGACCCTAACGCCTACATCTACCAAACCTCACTCCCACTAATCCCTGCAAAAACCACCTTCAACTCAAACAACCACACCTACCAACACCAAAATTCAAACTAGTCGCAAGCAAAATTCATGTATGCCCAGTCACAAGGTAGATATTACTAGCCAGAGAATAGAATCTAGTTGCAAACCCGCTATTCGCATAGTTTGATTGGGCTTTTAATGCAGAATGTATGAGAAGGATGAGAATTTCTTAAGGCATTTATGAAAAGTTTAAATTGTTTTGATTGTTTTGATGAATACAGGAAAAGCAAATAATTAATCATATCAGATAATGGCAAGAATGTGTGAAAGCCAATATCTGGTTTGAAGAAAATACATTCTAAAGATGAGGAAATTCTTTAGGTCACGTGAAAAGTGGACATTCTTGTTCCTGTAGATACTGCTGCCAACCACCCTGCTAACTGGAAAGGGCTGATACCATACACTGACTGATTCTGAAGGGGGAGGGTCTCAGAAAATATACATACGCAATACGGAGTCAAAGAAAAGCATATTCTCTTCAACAGGGGTGGGTGGGTAGGTGGGGGGCAGTTTTCCCCGAAATTTGGAGTACATACTTTGTGGATGGTCCCTTAGGTGAAAATATGGAAATTGGCTAAAGCAGAAACTCCAAAAGCGGAGGCATGGGTACTTTTTTTCCAGTTGTGACAATCTTTAATAGCAACCGTTTAAAAGGCTAAGTGTTTCTCAGGCATGTGGTGAGAAGGGGCGTTTTGGGGAATTTCGTGTTTTTCAGTTGCGACCATTGCTAATTATCTCAGGTCAAATGGTCGCAAGAAGAGACAATTTGAGACTTGTTATACAGGTCTAAAGAGTGGTTGTAACTTATTCAAATTAGAAAAATATTTGGAGCAAAGTGTTCTAATAATCTGGAGTACCTAGATTTCATAATTTTTAGGTGGTTATTATAACTGAGAAACATTTTTCTGAAAATCTGAAAAATGCAGGCATTGCACAACATGAAATATACTGAATCGCAATGAACCAGTTTTGACTGATAATTGACAATATTCAAATATCGACAGGTGGTGCTACCGTGATTTGTAGGACATGCCTTTAACTTCACACATAGGAGGCTTTTTCAGTTACTCAAAATGACACAGGATGGTGCCATGATCATACAGGTGTTGCCGTTCAGCGCCGCCTAACGGCCCACTGCCTAGTTACGCGGCCGCTCGGACAAACCTGGCTGAGTCCGGCTATATGTGTATAGAGAACACAGCAATCACACCTAAAGTGTGAACGGTGGGTGTGATTAGAGGAGTGTTGTTTTTGGACAGATTGGACTGCTAGAACAATTAAAGGCATTATATCAACCAGTTTGGACTATCAAAACTTTATAGTTGATAACTGTTTTGGTTTTAATTTGGAAAAAGATAACCAAATAATAGCTAGGCCTGCCAATGTATTAATGGGTTCATAGACGCCTTGAGCCCGGGACGATTCGAGCCCTGGACGCCTTGAGCCTTTCTGTGGACGCCTTGAGCCTACCCTGTGGACGCCTTGAGCCTACCCCATTTTGGTTTCCTTGAGCATCAAGATGTAAAAAACTTTTAAAAGTGTACTTATACGGATAAATAGTCATGTATACTCAACCCTAACCCTTACCCAACCCTTTTCTAACCCTAACCCGCTCTGCGGAACTAAAATGAGGTAGGCTCAAGGCGTCCACGGGGTAGGCTCAAGGCGTCCACGTTTTCGCGCTGACAGGAGGCTCAAACGGTAAAAGGCTCAAGGCGTTTAAATTCCCGTATTAATGCATATTCAATTTCGGTGTTCCTGTGTTATCTAAGCTATATCTAAAGTATCGTTGAGGTGATATACATGTATGATACATCGAATTGGAGCTGGAATACCATAGCATACGATGAAATCACTGTTATTTCTCTGCAAATGATATACACGGGTATTATGAACGTATAACCCTCATATACTGAGTGATTCAATGCTAAAGAATACGTTGCCAGGGGCTTGTTTGGCTGCAGGCATTGAGTAACCAACCAGATAAGGTGCGACACCGGACAGTGGAAAAAGGTCTATTGTTTCACTATGGTTGACATGTTGGTGATTTTATATTAAAAGTGTAACCTGCAATTCACGTTGGCGCCACCTGGTGAATTTTGAATATTGTCAATTATCAGTGAAAAAATGTGTCCTTTGTGATACATTCTAATTTAGAAAAAGTATATATAACGGTTTGTCTAGTTTATCCAATTTTGATAGGTAAAATAGAAATATTTACTATATACCCATGCCATATTTACTGTAAATACATACCGTTTTGACATATAACGTAAAAATACTGTACGGACCACTGGTAAATTAAATTAATGATTAAAAAAAAAAAATTGGGTATATAGTAAATATATAATGTCCAACCATGCTTGTACATGTCACAGAACTTGATGATAATTTACGGTATGTACGGAGCTCGGCATAAATGCCTCGTTCCGTACAAACCGTAAATTACCATCTCATTCTGTAACTTGTACAGCATGGTCAGGACGTGATATATAATTACATTTACTTGATTTACATAGGATATGTATTGAAAAGTATGGTTTTTTTTCAGTTTCAATTCCCTCAAAAACAAGGACAGTGACCTGTGAATTCAAATAAGCCGGTCTATTATATTCTTTTATATGAATTATCTTAATATTGATCTCTAAATAAAAATCTAGCACGGTGACTTAAATGCCTTTAATCCTTTTGTAATAATGTCAATCAATACCATAGTCTTGTGCAGTCAATGACCTGCACCGAAAGTGACACAAGTATAACAACTGATTGTCTGTTTGTAAAATCGTTCAAATGACATCTATTACGGTGACATTAAGTATGATTAACAGGGATGGACCTCCCTAGACAAGGAAGCCCGTTTTCTTCGTGCTTGAATGTAATTGTATTTGTAGGGCAGGGAAAGTTTCTCAGACTAGTCTCACTCCAGGCGTTCACGTTTGGACCGCCTGCTATATATCCGCCTAATGGCCGCCGCCGGCAAAAACTGATATTTTAAAAGATTTCGTCGCCTGTTCAATGCCTGCTCACCCTCGTTGGATAACATACCAGAAGTTCCGAAGGAGCTTCAGCACCACAATGTGTTATAGGTCAACACCCATATTTATTTACCTTAATTAGTTGGTTAACCGCAGTTTCAGCTCGATCGCTACTGCGCCTATCCGGAAATGTAAACAGTTGCCGAAGCGAAAACGAGGTTCGGCTGAGTCGGGCGTTTCCGCCACCTTCGGCTTCACCAAAGTGGGCCGATCTTTTTGCTCAATTACGGCAGAGTTTGTTGTGTCTTTGTTTCATCTTTTTTGTTTATTACGCTCTTCTTTAAAAAATCGACTATGTCGGATATCGAGCAGACGCCGCTTTGGTGGTGACCGCCATCTTGGATTTTGACAGTTCGTCTGCTTGGGACACTCCAATATGGCGGTGACAAGCACGAGAGCGTCTGCTCTGCAACTTGAAATGCAAGGCCTTCATCGCCTGGCCAACGACGAACTGGATGTCTGTCCAATGAAACAGGTCGTTAGGTCGCAGTGCGGCTGCCGGGTGGGATAAAGTGGGTCGGTGGAAGAACTCTGCTGACTGACTAACAAATTTTCGCCAGGCTTGCCAACAGGCGCCTGGCAGGCGGGCCCGCCGAACGTCTTTTCAATAGCCTATATTATCGCCCCCAGGAACCTTTTAGTGCCCATAGTCCTTCGGTGCGGGCGAGATGTATTGCTTGGGCTTTTAAGCTGCAAAGAAATAAACAAATGATTGTTCCTACCGGATAATCATGTGCTTTCTTCAACGAGAAAACCTGGGTTCATCTGCCAGCAAGCCATCGTTCACGAATCACAGAGTTAAAAGTCAGAGTTGTCCTTCCAGCGTCCGCTGGTGAACTACGGGCCAGGTCAGGCTTCCCGACATGAAAAACATGTGGACAAGACATTAGGGAAATAAGCTTGTAGATCAGATATGGTCTCTAAAAGAACCTGTGTCAAAGAAGGTGTAAGACGCGAAACCTTTGAAGCTCTGTCGCTGGTTTCTCCTGCGGTTTGACAGTTTGCAGAATCCGTTTGGAGAGTGACAACCGGGACTACTTGACACAATTCACAAGTAGGTGAACTGTCTGCTTGTTGCTATGGCAGAGTGTCAGATTTCGATCATTGCGCAGTCAACCCACGTGGTTTATGGTCAATAATTACATAATGTATTTACTCTATATATAGATATATCGTTGAACAATTAATTCTAATGTATGTGTTTGCTATCTCAATCGTGTACATCGTGTATTTTAGAAGAAAACCTAAATAAAAACAGTACTACTTTGTAGCGCGCTGTGTGTAAAGCTGTATCCGGTGTTGTCAAACAAGCGAAAGCTTGCGTAGCGCCCAAGCTCGCTCAAGTTCGCTTTCACGGCTTTTCGTGTCTCTTTTCGTTGGAATCTGGAAAATCAATACCTTGTCACCCGGCGGAATGCAGTACAAGAACTGACAGGTTGTTGGAAGTCGCAGTTTAAAAAGGTAAACAGTTTGATAGTATGCATCTGTCTGACTTTCCCATGTCAAATTAGGCTGCCCCGGTGACTGATATTGATAAGAGGGTCTACACCACAGGAGTTGAGTGTGAAACAGATAGGTCTCACTGAGTTCCGTCGAGGAGTCACAGAAGCACTAGACTAATATATGAGAGCAATTTTTCACTTATAACCCAACAACATATAGGTGTTTGGGTTTCCTACCGTGCCAAATGGAACAACTGACCTATGACCTCATAGCCTACTGGAAATTACCCTAGGCCTGTCTTTAGTGGTTCAATGATTGGTCGGATATCATTCATCAACCAGTCCACTTTCCACTTTAATTTTGGCAACCTGCGACAGTTACCCTTTTCTTTTTAGGTAAGAACATACTACATATATTTTACCTTAATGACGTTCTCTTGTTGAAAGGAGACGATGTACATTAACATGACTGGGTCTAGAGTATTTTATACTGAAACTAAAAACTTTTCAAAGGAAAACTTTGTTTTCATTTTGTGTTTATAAAATTCTTTTTCTTGTGAAACACCACTCTAGATCTAGATTGATTTAAGCCTCATTCAGACCGATAAACAGTATTTCAAACCAAGTTCCATTCCATGGCCAATAACGATGTATTTTCCATGATTTTCCACAATTTCTGTGCCTGTAAATTCCACATACAGGATAGTTTCTATACTTATTTCATGACTCCAACAGACGATGACATCCCTGTAAAAGAAATTAGAGATCCAACGACCCCAAATATACACATTCTTTAAACATTGTTTTAAGGAGCTAATATTTTGTAGATCTAGAACAACATCATCAACTTGATCAAGGGTGTTTTATCTTTGATTTCCTATTGGAATCTTATTTGGTTTTCAGAAATTCATTTTTAACCCTTCACATTGATTTTCCATATGAGATATGTGGTCTCAAGTATGAAGGTCTTTATCAAAATAGCAGTTCATACTCATAGTTAAAATAAGTATTGTTCATACTCAAATGTTGAATATCACTGGGTAACTTACATGTGCCTTGTGTATTGGTGTAAGTTGGTGGTTGGGTTGTTGCTACCACTGCCCAATATTTTATGTGAATTAGAAATCTATTTCTTCTCTCTCCATTAAAGAACAGGTACATTGAAGGTGAACCCAGGGTATACTTTTTAGAATTTGTTCGTTCCGTCGGGGTTAGTGGGTAACCCCATGGTTGGAAAAAATTCCCATTAAATTATAGATTACTTGTATGTAATTAGTACCAAATCATTGATATAACAAGAACAATCATATGTTGCATTTTTCTTTACTGAGAATATCATGAATATGGCTAAATGTAAATCTATATGATTTGAGAGAAAAGTTACCCCTTAAAGTATTCTAATAGTAGTGTGAAAATATTTAAGTTTATAGACCATATTACTTTAGTATTTGAGACTAATAGCCAATGATTTAACCATAGATAATAATGATAATAATTCATTGGTAACATGTACAACACACATTCAGTACTCAAGGATAGGCACACGAAATACCCAGTAATAATCCGTCCAAATAAAGCAGGTATGCTTCGTCATCTCATTACATCACCAACTTACGTAGGCGTTTAATTTGTATTTGTAATGCTAGCCAGGTCACTTAGTGCTGGCTCACATCATAAGTAACAGAAAAGTTATGTCACATTGGGGGAACATGTTATTTAGAAATACATAGTGAAGCAGAACAAAGTAACTCTGAAATATCTTTTCAATGATCATCATATATATACTCTAGAAATCGTTTTATTCTAGAGCAGAATTCAGCCATAAATTCAGGCGAAAAACTCAATACGGTATTGTATATTTGTGGCATAAACAGAAATAGCGGAATCCTAAAACTTAAAGTCGATTCCACGAAATCTAGTTTCCCTGAATATAATAACCAATTTATACATGTCACCCTCTTTGGAAAAATGTTGGCATGGCAACATATTGTATGATAATGCTGAATATCGATAATCGCCGCAATGCATACATTCACTTCCATTCCTGGCCACTTGATTATTTATAAGGTGTCACTTGTCGCCATGGTCACCTAATGATTTTGCGCCGCCGCTGGTTTTTCGACGGGACCCCGAGGCTGTGTTCTGTTGAAACAGGAGTAGATTTTCCTAGAAACACTGTTTCTATGCCATCGTTTGACTGCAGACAGGTGTAACTGGACTAGATAATATTTTTTCAACCATAACCACATGTGTGATTACATATAGCTGCCATAACCATATGTAATAGTTACACTAAAGCCTGATGAAAACCTGCTCTGCAGAAGATGGCTAAAAGCTTGTAAATCCTTATTATGCTTTAATATAAAATTAAAAAAATATATAAAAAAATAACCTGGCACAAATAGATTGTATGAATATGCATACTTAAATGTTACGTATGTGGCTATTTCTAATAGGTTGTCATTGTTTTACATGTGATGGTACAACATTGATGTACCGGAGTATGGATTGGCACAGGCTTAACTAAACA
Organism: Alentia gelatinosa; assembly: GCA_950022655.1. Classification (NCBI taxonomy): domain Eukaryota; kingdom Metazoa; phylum Annelida; class Polychaeta; order Phyllodocida; family Polynoidae; genus Alentia; species Alentia gelatinosa. The sequence goes on from OX465581.1 coordinate 45,216,715, forward strand.
AACACACATATTAACCATTATATCTATAGATCCAGGGATGCCTCAGCTGTGAACTGCGAGACCTCTCTGTGTCTCTGCCAGTTTTTAAACAAGCAAACAGCAGCAAATCCTTGACGATCAATCAATATTACATTGTATTTGGCACGTTACACTGGTTGAATACATTATGTAATCGTCATCAGCAGCACGATGAAATGAGGAGGTGGCGACACTCATAAATAATTACTGATTGATTCTCAATGTAAAACGTCATGAAATTTGCTAAACATAACATATAGGGAAATACATGTACGACATGCTTATACATATGCCCTACTTTCTCTCATATATAAACCCTATGATAACACGTGGCTAGTATCACAATTATATGTTGATTATAAACCTATTGAAATAAAATAAAATCCTTGCAAAAGAAGAGCTTTTTACACGCATTTATCAGATTATAAGTTGATTATAAGTACTGAAAATATGACCACCCATAGCTCCAGGCAGATGCAACTAAACTCCAATAGCAATACCCAATCAGTTGGAGTTACCAGTGGTTATAAATTTCGAAATGCATCATTCAGTTAACCTTGTTAAAATACATAGATAAATGATCCCCATAAAAACACGCAAAAATCAGACCCATATGTGGAATATTTTCTTTCTATTTTTATTTTAAAATATCCATCTCGCTCGGATCGCCTTTGTATCCAATCCTTGCGGCATAGATCTCTACGTCTGATACATGGCCGTTACTTAGGATCTTCTATTGATTCAGGTATGTAGCAGTCACCCCCACCCATTCCCTCCGCTCTCGCATTCCCGTCTGTGGTAGGCAACGCTTAGCTGTTGGCGCGTCGCACCTGTGTTATAGCGTAGCCATGCCTTTGAGACCCCAGACAGGTGCTTCATAGAGTACTTGATGGATGGCCGCGTCGGGACAGAGTCCTTGTCTTACACCAAGGCCATATATATATCACGACCTTGGCCGTCGATCATCTATAATTTCCTTTACATGGATACAGAGATAATGATGCCTCATGCTGGGTGCTCGCCGGTTTATAACGCTAGCCATGCATTGTAGACGTATGTATACATGCCCGTGTAGTTACTGGGAAACTCAGGTAAATATCTCATTAGTGTACCTGTTATAGTAGCGCTTCCAGTTGCAGTGTGGATCCACAGGACGCCAACGTATCACATTTTAGAGGAACTTTATTATCAGAAACGTGATTGTTTAGCGTATTCATTGTTTTCCTCATCAGCTGTAGATTTAAAGGGCAGACATGTGACTTCATTCCTGACTTGTAAAAGAGCAATGAATATAAATGTACAGTAAAACCCCGCTTCTGGGACACCTCGCTTAATTGGACACCTTGCTTAAAGGGACAGTTTGCACGGAACAGAAATTCTTATTTAGTTTATATTTTAACCCCGTTTTAGGGAACACTTTCCTCGGAACGAAGGGTATCCCCTTAAGCTGGATTATATCACAGTGTCAGATAACTTTACTGCAGGTCTGTGATTAGACATTGTTTATTATAAACCGCCATAGTTATCAAAATAACTAATTATCTCTATACGGCACATAGTCTACCCTGTTTCCTCGGCCGTCTGCTAGAGGTATCACGGGATTTCCAGCGCGACACGTGAAGATGGCGCCACTAATCTGTGACCAAGCCCTTTGTTATAACCTATTAATGAGCGCACTCGCCTCCTGCTGGGGTTAAGTGTGGCCGGGGCGTTATAGGAGGTGACAAAAACACCTCTATATGAAGCCTATGCTTCCTTGATTATAACAAGTTCCTGTCAGTTTGTATCATGTTGCTATCGAGTCTCGGGGTTACCATTGTTTTGGATCATACAACAGTGCACCCAAAATATGGAAACGGATTCTAGATGTGGTCCAAACCTAGATATTGTTTGCGGAAAGTGACACCAAGTATTTTTGCCAAATAAAATTAATCGGGGGTTTTGGAAAGTGTGGGTTTCATCCGGTGAGAATTCATCAGGCATCTTAAAGTTTGTCCAAAACTAGGCGTGTGGCCAAAACAAAATAAAGATAAAATGCACATAGATTATTTGAAGGAAATTTCTATTTTTTATTTATTTTGTGTGTGTGTGTGTAAATTTTTCTTGAGACAGATATTTTAAAAAAACTTCTACTTTTTAGAATCAGGGCTCGAACAGAGTCTGGAAAGTCCTGAAAGAGCCTGGAATATTTTGTTTTGCATAAAAAACTAAATTTTTATTCTCTGAAATTCTGGTCATTATTAGCTTTCCTTAACTACAGTACCTGACTGCCTATGAAATTTCAGTGATATGGATTAAATAGTTCCAAAAATCCTTTATTCGACCATGTATAGCAAATTGCTAATAATATAGCACCGATTCGATTATTTGTCTTCATATTTAAAAGTGGCAACAGGTAGTAAGGAAGATGGAGAACAATTTGGTAATGAATCAGACACGGTTTTAAAAACATTGACCAGATGTGCCTGGGAAAAAAATATTAGAGCCTGAAAAAGCCTGGAATTTTATTGGGCTGTCTATGTATGAACACAGTAGAATTCTTTTTAATATATACCATACATTCTTTCTCTTTTCAGTTACGACTGACCGTCTCTTCAGCGGACAGCGGCGAGGGCTGAGAGGCCTTCACACGATGTCCCTACAGGCGCCCATGTCGCGGATACCCATTCGGAACCGTAATGCCAGCGCCAGTCACAAACGCACCATCTCTGCGCCCAGCAAGCTGGAGCAGATGCAGATGGCCCTCCAGGCGAGGATCGAGAAGGAGAAACAGGAGAAACTCTCCAAGGACAAAGAGGAGCGTATGCTAGCGCTTTACAGAGAAGAGCAGGAGCGTAACAATAGGCAGATCTCAAAGTACGGTTACAATAAGAACAATATCGCGAGGGCCAAGCAAGGTGGGAATGTTGGTGGTGTGCGGCAGTTTCTCCAGGAACGTAGATATGATCAGAATAGTGCCGGGAAAGGGGTGCGGGGTAAACCCCCACTGCCTCACCAGAAGAACAGTGCAGGGCGTGATAGGGGTAACCCTCTGGCCCCTATTAATCATAGGTCCCCCCAGCTGGGTTACAATGATGTTGGGGTGCTGGGTCAAGGTGGTAGCCCCACGGGACTCAGGCATAGCCCCAAACCCGGACATAACATCAAGGGAAGGGGCAAGCTGGGCAGGCCCCAGAGAGGCCCTTATGGTACTCCTAATGACAGTGGTAATGAGAGTTCAGGTTATGAGGACCAGAATCAGAACCGCGTGAAGAATAAGTACCAGAAGCGGCCAGCCCGCTTGAACCAGTACCAGGCCTCCAGTGAGGAAGACGTGGCGACTACACCACCGAGGAAACCCTCCAGTTTCCAGAAGTGGAAGCAGGAGCGGAGTTTGAATAACAAGATCCCCCGCAGTACGGCCATTCATAACGGCTACAACAGTGACGGGCCGGTGAGCGACTACCAGAAGTGGCAGGGCGAGATGGACCGCGAGCGGGAGGACCGACTCCGCCTGAACCGGGAGAAGGACCGGGAGTCCCCAGCGGGCGCCCAGGAGGACTTCCCGAGCGCCCGCAGTCACCGCGGTGCCGGGGGCGGGGGTGTGTCGGAGCGGGAGCCGGGCGGACGCCGCCGGAGCCAGCCCTCCACGGCCCGCTACGAGTCCGAGGAGGACGAGGACCCACCGCCACGCTCCAACAGGTCCAACGTGTCCAAGATCTCGGCCAGCGCAATGGAGCGCAACGCCAAGCTGGAGGCGGAGCTCAAGCGGAAAGAGCAGGAGTTGTTGGATATGATCCAGAAACAGCAGCAGGAACTGGAGGCCATGAAGGTGCAGAGGCAGCAGGATGAGGCCGAGGTTAGTACGCGTGTCTTCAGTCATACCAGGAACATGTAGAACTTTTGATGATCAAAGATGGCAGCTTTTCCATTTTTCTAGGGAACTCCACATTTTTTACCACTTGTAGAAACAAATGTGATATTAATTGAGCCTCATTCACACCAAAATGCAGTGGCATGAACCTCCCCCACAGACCCTCAGCCCAGTATGTGCCTGAAGACAGATTTTATGGCATTATTCAGAGATTTCAGTTTTTTCCTTTTCAATATGAAATTATTTTTCATCATTTAAAACAATGATGATATTAATTGAGCCTCATACATGCCATCAATGCAGTGGCATGAACCTCCCCACAGACCCTCAGCCTAGTATGTGCCTGAAGACAGATTTTATGGCATTATTCAGAAATTTCAGTTTTTTCCTTTTCAGTATGAAATTATTTTTCATCATTTAAAACAAAGATGATATTAATTGAGCCTCATACACGCCATCAATGCAGTGGATTGAACCTCCCCACAGACCATCAGCCCCACGATGTGGCCGACATAGATGTGTTTTCCATGTTTTTGGTCTCTCTGAGGCAACAAATTTCACATGAAAAATTGTCCCCTTTTATGTTTTTCACTCTGACTGATATACCTATAATATAATATTAAATTCTGATGATTCAAACTGCCTTACTGAATTGGTGCTGATATTGAGATTGGATCTTTAAGTATTTACAATATATCAAATTTGTTTCTCCTTAGTCTTACCCTCGATAGCTTCATTTTGTGCATGAATGATACAATGGTATCTATGATACAGAAGGAAACCAGCTTATTATATCTATTTTGTATGTTTGGTTGATAATTGGGCTTTAAATCTAACGACCCCTATCCCCCAAAAAATTAAAAAAAGAGAAGAAAAAAAGAAGAAAAAAAACCCTACAAAATATTGATTATAAACGTAAGTCTGCTTAAGAGTATACGCGGATGCCAATCCCTACCAAATGCTCATACCAAATAATCAATGCATTTATTACATAGCTGTGAAGAATTCCAATCATTTTCCATCTGATTTCTCAAGCAAAATCCTTCGAACCCGGAAGTATTTGAATCGACTTAGCCACCTGTTCAGTACGCCAACGGAAACATAGCCAGTATAAGACATCCTAGCCGTTAGTACATGCATATATAATAGCAGCTTTCAAGGAAATGGGCCATGAATAGTAATGAGGCTTAAGGCGTACCTAGAAGGAAATACTTTTAAAGCTAGACCTCGTCCACCCACACGCAATCACTTCTAGGTCGTGGTTATGGCTGTTGCCAGCTCGGCCTCTGTAGACTTGAGCTGACTTAATTGGGGCTCGATCGATCTCCAAACCCAATACCACAGTATTGATCTCAGCAGGTCGAGGCCCTGGAAAGGGATTTAATCATGGATTAGCCGGATGCCGACAAGAGGAGACTCCATAGATAAATTTCAGTTGGCAGATTATATCTTCCGTTGATAGGTCGTTCGTGGTTAGAGTCAGGTCAATGAGACAAATTGGGGGGAAAATATAAAGAGCAGTTTATATGATGACTGTATTTGGAGAATTATTTCGTTATATTCAGGCAGATTTGTACACAGGTTGAAAATACGATCTACTTACTGAGACTCATTTTGTTCTCCATTGCTGGCCACTGAGAAATAGAATAAGGGTTAACCTCTCTGTACATAAATCTTTTGGCTGTGAATAGGTCCGTCTATAATTGGTTTATAGCAGAGAATAAATAATTGAATGAATGAAGCTCGGTGACTAAGTGTTAGGGGTGTTCGCCTCGAGCATGGGAGGTCGTTGGTTCAAACTCCGGTCGGGTCATACCAAAGACTTACACAAAAATGGTACCCACTGCCCATTCGGTTTAACACCCGCCATTAAAATGAGGAGTTGGAGCAAGAGCCCGAATGGAAGAACGGCTCAATAGCCGAATTCGGTGATTGTACACACAATATTCCCTAATAAAAATTACCAAAAGAAAAGAAGAAATGCCATGGGGTTTCCACAGTTTCAATAAGTACTGGATATTTTCATAAGGGTCATAGTCTCCCTCATATATACCACAATTCGGAGAGTATAAATAGATATAATAAGTATAAGCGATCTGCAGATTCAGCATATTTGAAGTATTTTCCCTTATTTTGGTAACAACATTCTATTCGGTAATTATTTTGCCGTTCACCTTACAGTCAGACCAGGAGTGGCTGAATGGGTTTGTTAACGATCAAAAACGTAAAACACAGGTATGAACACTAATTCTAATAGTGATGCAATTGATTTAAATGAAAAATACTTTTATTTTCAAAGTTTGAATTGATGCAGGTGTGTAGAGTGCCCAGTGTGGTATTTGACACATAATTTATGTCTTTTTTCTAATTTCTATAAATTTCCAGAAGAAAGAACAGGTAAATGGTATTCTATTATTTGAATTATGATCATAATGCATGCTATGAGATTTATTTTCCATTTTTCACGTGTTCCCTATATCTAAGTCTGATGAACGCACCACTCTGTGTTATCTCTCTGAATAAATGACTCACTATATACAAAAGTACCATTTAGCGCACCATCACTGAATTAGGCATATAGATTTAATAGCACTATAAATGAATAAGTCTGCATACAGCAGAAATGACAATTCTCTACTTTTCAAATGAAATCCTTGGTTTCATTTCCAGTTTATAGAATTATGTTTTAAAATACGTTTCGCTATCCACTTCTGGCTCCAACCGATGCTACAAAAGAAAATAAAAAATAATTATGTTTCTTGTATGAAGCAAAGATAGTATGAAATAAGCCTTATTCACACCAATGAATGTCGTGAACCTCCCCACACATCCCCATCCCTACTCCATGACCAACATTGTTGTGTTTTCCATATTTTCTGTCTCTCTGAGGCAATACATTCTACAAGAAAATATTTCCACTTTTTTTCCCTGACCCCAACTGACATCCCTGATACAGTACTCGGTCCTACTCCATGACCAACATTGATGTCTTTCCCATGGTTTTTTTGTCTCTCTGAGGCAATAAATTCCACATGAAAAATATTTGCACTTTTTATCCCTGACCCCAACTGACATCCCTGATACAGTACTACAGTTGCATTTACGGTTTTAGTGTAATCTCGTCAGTTACACTGTGTCCAACATCTTTATTCCCCACTGACTGTAAGAAGTAGCCGCCTTTTACACTGTTGTACCATTTTTAGAATAGAAATTTACGACTGGGATAAGGTGCAAAAGTTCAGAAATCATTCTTGAAAGAGCATACACGAGTAATGGAATTGAAGCAGATCAGTCGATATTGAGAGGAAACTAAGGGCAGATGGGTAATAGGCCACTGAAAGGTCACCAATCAGAAATATTCAGGAGGGTGAATTCTATAGGTCGTATGGCCTATGTAAGGGTTAACATAAAAAGCCGGTTTTCAATTAAACAAATGTTACCCAGTTTACATATAATATATCCTATTTCTATATACCATGACCATATACTCTATGCTTACACCACGTTGGGAGTGGAGTAACTTATGTATACTACCCAAGGTTGCCGTATACTACCCAAGGTTGACATTTAGACCAATCAGATTGTCTCTTACAAAATTCATATGAAAAGTGTAGTGGGGAGAAAATATAAAGTGTCAAGTTACTCTATAAGGTTGGATCTGGCTTTGGGTTTGATGGTGGGTGAGCAAATAACGCTAATTATCGTTATCAAACCACATTTGAAGGTATTTAGGAATAGGGAAACCCAAGTTTCCGGTGAGAGAAAGTCAAAGTTACTTGGTAAGGCTTGGAAAAATTACTGCCCGTGGCCAAGTCCTTGGGCAGTAATTTTTCAGAGCCATACCTCATCACATTGACTTTCTCTCACCGGAACATAGTTTCCCTCTATTCGACCATGGATAATGAAATATATAATTTTCTTTTTATTAGAAGGAATATGGATGATAAGGCTATCATAAATTGTCACATGGAAGTCTATAGTGGTGTTTTAAACTTCATATGTGTCCATTACAGTAGCTATTCATATAGAACTGCATCTAGAATTTGTGGAGTATTGTGTTTTTACAATTCCAGTGCAGTTCTGGATTTATCTCACTCCTTTCTCTGACATTAAATAGCATCACAATATCAGAATAATTCAAATTACTTCACAATTCCAGTTGGTGAATAGTGTATGACGTCATCTCATATTCACTCTGCCATGACCGTGGCGTGGTATTGTCACTTTACCGGGGTGATTGTTAAGTATTTTTTCTAACGTTATTCCTATGGCTAAACTTGTACCAGGAGATAAAGGAAATGTTACTTTGACATTAATGTGTGTCGTTTATTTACTTAGATCTTAGCCATTGGGCGGATGAAAAATGTGTATGTAGGGCCTAATCTCTATACTCCTTGACGTAATAGGGATTGAGACCCACTTATATCACATGTCTATATATATATATATATATCCTCGTTTAATCAGTCCATCTACTTTACACTTGCTCAGGAGGAACGTGAAGTAAAGCAGCGAGCTGAGGAACAGGAACGCAAACGCAGGGAGCGCGAGGCAGACGAACGTCAACGTCAGCGCTCACGTCACTCTGACGTCTACGTCGAGGAGAAGCAGCACATGCCCAGCCCGCCGCCCGCCAGCATGCCCAAGCCGATAGCGCGGAAAGCCCGGCGTGTGAAGCCCCCGCCGCCGGCCCGCAAGGCGCCCCCGCCCGCCCCGCCCGCCGACAACGAGCCCTCCTTCTTCGACACCTCCAACGCCGCCGAGTTCTACCACAACATGGCGGCCGACCCGAACGCGGCGCCCGTCAACCTTAACCTGGTACCCTGCTCGCTGTGCGGCCGGAAGTTCGCCGCTGAGCGCCTGTCCAAACACCAGGTGGCGTGTCAGAAGGCGCAGAAGGCCGCCACCAAGCGGAAGGTGTTCGACCCTGTGAAGATGCGGACTGAGGGTACGGAGTTGGCCCAGTACGCCGGAGCCGCCAAGGTCGAACCAAAGGTAAGCTAGGCGTATTTATATAGAACGTCCTGACCATGCTGTACAATTCACAGAACGCGATGGTAATTCTCGGTTTGTACAGACCGAGACATTTATGCCGAGGTCCGTACAAACCGTAAATTATCATCGAGTTCTGTGACTTTTACTAGCATGGTGGGACTTTATATATTTACTATATACCCGAAATTTGAAAAAAAAAAAGTCATTTGGATTAACAGCCAATATCTTAATAAACGTGTATGGCAAGGTGGTCCGTATTTTAGTGTATGGACCAGTGGTCCGTACAGTATTTTTACGTCATATGGCGAAACGGTGCATATTTACCAGATATCCGGCATGGGTATATAGTAATGTACTATGTTCTTGTTAATCTTAACTCATTCAGTCCTGACGATGCATGGAGGCATTACCGCATAGAGATAGAGCCTGAAGATGCGTGGAGGCATCCCCGTGTAGGGCCTGAAGATGCCCCCCCCCCCTTACCCACCCACCCTGCCCGCAAATTAAAATTGTATTTAAAAAGATTTATAGATTTAGTGAATATTGTATACAGGCATCGGATTTCCCCCCCCCCCCCCCTCCCCCCCCCCCCGTCTCACACACTTCATGGCTAATTCTTGAGATCGATGTAAATCCGGAGAGCGAGAGAAACTATGAGGAGGGAGTGGGTGTCCAAAATGTAAACTTGAAAAATTGGTGAGTGATATTGACGCAATTCAACTCTCAGCTGAGACCAGGAATTTACTGCGAATAGCTGAAAATTGAAGGAGCTAACGGGGGCCTCACTCCCCTGGAAACCCATTTGAGATACTTTCCTAAACCTCTGCAAATTTTTTCGGATATTTTTTTTAATTTTTCAGTCCCATGCCTATAAATAAGAAATGATTTTTACACTTTGTACATGTAACATTATCATCGGTCCAAACCATATCAAGAGTGTGTTATGGATATTGATTGCTATATATATTGATATCTATGTATTCTTACTATGTCAGAAGCCAAAACAGGTAAACTACATTTTGTAACACAAATTATGCAAGCTTTCATACTATTCTTCAATTCACAAGGTCCTTCCACACTATTTATTTAATTTCTACATTTGAGTGAATAAAAAAATCATGTATATTCTACAACTATTGGGTTGTAAGTAAGAGTAATGACGGAACCAAGAACAGTATCAGAATGGATCTCTGAATAATTGGCCTGTATTGAGAAAGAACCTATTATCTATTTAGAACCTATTAAGAATATATCGAAATTTTAAAAAAACCAAACAAATCAAATATTATTAAGGGTAAAATTCAAGCTTGTTGGAAAGAAACAGGTTACAAAGTATCCTTAGAAGGTGGGAGGAGATGGGGAAAAACTAAGAGCACCTCTATAATGCACGACTTGGTATCTTTGATTCAGGAAGATGGACTAGAATAGATCTATATGTTCCCAGGGACATATTGGTCACATCAATTCTGCTTAATGTCTCTTTCTTTAACGTCAACTTTATCACTGATGATAAACTACTATCGCCTGCGCCACATTCACTTCTATTTTGCACGGTAGTGTCCGATCCCTGGAAGCCGCTTGCTCCTGTTATCTAATTTCCTTATTCTCCTTGTTCCAATAGTCTACATGTTACTACTAGGCTATGTTTCATGCGTAATGAATGTCAATTTCCCTTTAAAATTGCTCATGTAAAGATTAAAAATGACCCCCCCCCCCCCCTTAAAGAAAAATGGAAAAAAAAGAAGAAAACTTAACAAATAGAAAAATATGTTTGCATATGCAGAGATGGCAGATTTCTAATTATCCATGGAAATATACGTTTTCTTGTTCAGTATCTAGAATTAATTCTCCTTGTGTAATACAAAGATAGTCCCATCTTCTTCATTAAACGAGTAGTTTGAACCTCCTCACATACCCTCAGCCTCACACCATGGCTATTTTTTTCATGATTTTGTGGCAGACTCCACATACAAAATATTTCCATCTTTATTTTCGGACAATCCTGGAATAATAAGCATCTTTCTAATTCATATAATTTCACATAACGTAACGACTAGACGTTGGTCCTTAACGACGATCATCCATGGATAGTCACACAAACCTACATGGACAAGTACAGCATTCAAACTATACCTAGTTATGAAAATTTTAGACAATACACGAAAAGAAAACCTAACTGCCCTTAGACTACTATTCTAATAGGGTACACTATATGCTGTTTCCCAACTCAACTTTTACCAACAGGCCTTAAAACATATACTGAAATATTACATACAAATTGTAAATATCATGCCAAAATTTATTCTCCTTCTTCTTTTATTATATAATTTTGACTATAGCCGCATCATGGTCGATCTACTGAAAATAAAATGTATCAAATGTACTCACCGTTGACTTACCTCTACCATTGCTTAAAATCTTTTTAAATCAACCGATGCGGAAAAAAAAAATATATATATATATAAAAAATCTAATTTTTGGAAACCCCAAATCTATTACACCTGCCTCTGGAGCCTACCGAAAATAGGATTGTTCCAATTCTTAGAAGATAACTCCAGTATAAATACAATTTAAAAAAAAAGAAGCACATATCAAATCACACACATACAAACGAAATATACCGAGTCGTCCTCTAAGTTTTGAGCTATCTCCATTTTTTCCCCACAGAAAAAGGACAATGGCGACTGGCGGAGGAAGCACGAGGACTTCATCAACACGATCCGTTACGCTAAGAAGGTGACGGAGATGGAGAAGCAGGGCGGTAAGCTGGCCGACCTGCCGCCGCCGCCGCGCACGGAAAACGCCCACTACAAGCAGTGTCCCTACTGCGAGCGGCGGTTCGCGCCCGACACGGCCGACCGACACATCCCACGCTGTAAGGACATCAAGGCCCGGCCCGCGCCCCCCGACAGACTCAAGAGGAGGGGCCGGTGAACACAGCTTAGAGATACGACACAGTATAACCAGTTAAACATAGGGAGAAACGACCAGGGTTTATAAACTAACACTTCTCATTAATATTTCGCCTGTGGGAAGGTCATGTTATCAGTGTTTTCAATATGTATAGGACGTTTATATAAGGCCACTAAAAAAAACCTTGTCACTGGCGATTGGCGCATCAGAAAAAAACGTTTCTAGTAGATTTTTTTTTTAATAAGATGAACTTTGATAAAAAAAAATTATGAAAATTATGTGTATTTGATATCAAATTAAAGCTCCTGATGTCAGGGATGCATTCAACGTGGTATTAGGTGTATTTAAGTATTCCAAAGAAGGTGGATAATAAATGCAATATAGACTGGTTTCAGATAAAAGCGGTTGTATGCTCCTCAGAGTTGACTCAACGCAATATCTTCGCATACGCTCGGATATTACTAGGTGTCAACTCATCGGAGCATACGGCCGCTTGTATCTGAAACCAGTCAATATTGTGTATATTTAGTTATACACAGGGAGAAACGACCAGGGTTTCTTTATAAACTAACACTTATCAGTTGATCATCAATATTTCGCCTGTGGAAAGGTCATGTTCTCAGCATTTTCAATATCTATAGGACGTTTATATAATTCAGGCAGATTTATGTTAATAAGGCAACTATCCAAATAGTCCAGGAACATTCATATTACATCTTAAATTATCATGAATTCACATAGACTGTGAGTTGGTTCTTAATGGAGACCTGCTCCGTTCAACCCTAAACGTTCAGCTAATGGGGTTAGAATCTTTCTACTCATATGATTGGCCAGAATGGGGAAAATCTAGGTCAGCTGCTGTTACCCAGTCTCTGGCTAGCAATCGTTCTCTGTTCATCCGCTAGGGAGCTTGGCAGCTTTTTTGCGCTACCCCAACTATAAACCCTGAAAAATATAATGATATTGAATGTTGAATTTCAGCCGGTGCAGTTCCTCTGAGTTTACCTTATCGGTATTGTAAACTTTCGACGAATTTCATTTGATTCGGTATAAGGTAAACGTGAGTTGTTTTTCTTGTGTAGCCATGCCAAGCAGCACGGTTGATCTGGTAAAAACAGGGTATTCTAATTCGCAGAGTGTTATAAACGGTGGTAACAAATTCTGATCTCTGTGGAGGTACTCAGTTTGTGGTGGACGCACAATAGGTTTGCAGGGAGGGGGTACAATAGGGGGTAGTGTATATACATATATATATATATATAATAGAACTGAAATGGTAATGAGATTATTTCACATATTTATATGCGGAATTGTTATTATCTAAGAGAAACTGCGTACTTTTATATGTGTCACTGGTATAGCTAAGTATTTAGAGGTATCTCTAAAATGAACCACTTGAAAGATTATTCAAATATGAAGGAATAGTATGTTTGAAAGATGGATATTCTATATCAGTGATTAAATTCCTTTAGTTGTCCATAATCTAAGATCCTGAAATTGTACTCAGGTTATGATTTGGTCAAATTTTGAATCAAGTTCGCACCAACTTTAATTCTGGAAAGAACGCACGACCATGTTTGCTTTTTCCCACTTGTACTGGAATTTATTGATACAAACATAAATATAGCAGATTTATTTGAATGTTACAATGTGGAAACACAAACACTTTTTGTGCCAGTTGTCTGATCCATGTGTGTCAAATGGGCTAATACATAAATTGCAAACTAAGGTTAAAAAACACAACCAGACAAAATGAAGATAACAGTTGTAAAAATAATCAGATCAGCGAAACTCAGAACCAAGTTATTATGTTCAAATAGTAGCTGTTTAATTATTGACCATGTTGATTATGATGCTATTGCATGGTCTGAAGTACGACCACGTCTGATTTTGAACACAGCATTTAGAATGTGAGCTTAATTGATTCGGCTTAAGAGGGCTGTCTAGTGCATATTCGTCGGAACCAATCAGATCTTGTCAAACTGATGCTATGAATAGAACAACGAACCATGTTATTCCTTTCACCCAGTGGCGCTGACCAATATCAGCCGTGCTCTCTTTGACCATCAGGGACCAATCTGTACCTCTGAAGGCGGACGGTTCGTAAACAGACTATTGTAAGCTGTACTGTGATTGGTTCCGACGAATACGCACTAGACAGTGGTGTAAGGAATGACCAGTCTGTGCAATACATAATTATGCTATATGAATGTGAAAGTGATTTCCTCCAGGAGAGAGCTGTGATAATTGTACATGTGAGCTGTTCATTTTAAAGGTAATACGGGACCAAATTATATTTTTAAAGTATATTTTTGGCCAACAGCTTATTGCATCAAAAGCTATACGTTTGTACATACAGAAAGATCGGTGATCTTTGTTGTAGACGTATCATATACATATACGTCGTATGTTGAGAATAAAACGGTTGTTTTTAAAGAAAACAAAACAAGGTTTTTAAGTCTTTTGTGGAGAGTAAGAGTTTGTCTTATAAAGAGGGTATTTACGTTTTTTTGCATACCAGTCTTTCAATACTTCTTCATTTGGTAAATACTTTGTATTATTGGTGTTACTGGCCGCTGCTAGGGGTGCAGTAATAATAATGTTTGTGCCCGCTGTGACTGTGACTTAATAAGTCATGAAAATGGCGGCATGAATTATGGTAAGGCATATAATAATAAGCAAACGTCCTGACTGGACAGAACGTTTCTCGTTCTCGGCCAGTCGTCGATATTATACAGTCTTCCGCCTACACCCTCAGGCCGTATGAAATTGACAACTGACCTCAAACAAGAAACGGTTCGCCCACAGTCAGTACGTTTCCTCCTATTATAACGGTCAATTATCAGAAGGCTCAAGATTAGAAGGAAACTATGTACAGGTGAGCAAACGTTCAAAGTTACGAGGTGAGGACCGGAAAAATTACTGTCAGCGTCAGCTGCGAGTAGTAATTTTTCCGGTCCTCACCGAGTAACTTTGACTTTTGCTTACCACTACTTGGTTTCCCATTCCTATATACCTTCAAATATTGATAAAAAATGGTTATTTCTTTACCTGTGATAGCCCCAAGAAAAATGGCCACTCTTATGGAGTAATACATCGGCAACAGCTATGTTTTCGTCCAAGCGCTCTATATATCACGTGGTCAGCCAATCTGACTCTGAACATTCTTACATGTGTCATCACCAGATGGGACCCACTGCCTCGAGTAGCTACATCCTGGCTAGACTTGCTCAAGTCTTTGATTATGAACATTCATTAAATGATTAAACGCAATCAGAATCCATTTTAGTATGTATCCTTTTCTAACTGGTCCATGAATCAAAGACTTGTCCACTATGAACAGAATCTCCTGTTTATGACCCCAAACCGCTCCTTGTAACCCTAAACCTCCTCCTAACCCTCCCCTCCTCCAGTTCCATGGCCGCCTGTGTTATCATAGCAATAAATTTAGCCTGCTCCTGACTGTGACCTGATTCAGATCAAAGTGAGAGGGTATCAATCTCCTTGCAGATATCCTGACCAGTTGCCAGGATATCTGTATGGAGAGTGTTGGCAATACTGGCGCTAAACAGCACCAGAAATCAGACACCATTACCGATTGTACCAGTCCCTGTATCCCAGCGAGTGGAGTAGCCATAGTATGCAGGGACTGGAGCCAGTCTACATCCGGGCCTACACCAGATGGGAGTCTTGCGCCGTATGTTTACCATCTCCACACACATGTACACATGGAGTGGTCTATTAGCACCATATGTTGGAGATACAATTCTACCATATACATGTAAATGCAGAATTTCCAGTTGGGTTGAATATTAAAGCATCATATAAGGGTATTTTGGGCGCAATCAATCAGATACTTAAATAAAAACGAGAAGCACACTAAAATCTGTACAGGTAATTATAGAACGACCTGACCATGCTTGTACAAGCTACAGAACGAGATGATAATATACGGTTTGTGCGGAACAAGGTATTTATGCCGAGTTCCGTACGAACCGTATATTATCATCGAGTTTTGTAGTTTGTACAACCATGGCAGGACGTTCTATATTTACTATACACCCAAAATTAATAAACTTAATTTGGCCCAACAACTATTGTTTTATCAAACACGTACGGAAGAGTGTTCCGTATTTTGCCGTACGGAAGAGTGTTCCGTATGGTGTTTTTACGTTATATGTCGAAACGGTGCGTATTTTCAGGATATACGGCATGGTTATATAGTAAAGTAAGGAACAGCATTTGCGCTATGTACATAAGTACCATGTATATACGTATTACTTTGAAGAAAGCCATTATTTAGAGATATTTGATGAATATTTAAAAAAAGACACACACACACACATTGTAATTATGGTTTCACTTGCTGTTTCAATCACATACCAGAATGATATGCTTCAGATTAACTTTAACTGAGTGGGCCAACTTCTAGGTGGACCACTGGTGATGCCGAATGATATTCGCGTTTGTTGTGTATAGTGGAACAATGTAACAATATAACATTAAATGAAAATTATGCAAAAATTGTAGGCATAATATACGCGACCTATTACATGGAAACACAGTTTGAATTAAAATCCACTTATCTATTAAGTGATCCATTTTAGTATTTACTGTATACCCATGCTGTATATACTGTAAATACGCACCGTTTCGGTATATGAGGATTGCAAAACTTGTAAAGCATCCTCATTAACCCTTTAAGGACGCATATATGCCTGGAGGCATCGCCGCACAAAAGATGCATGATGCCTGGATGTATCACCGCACTAAAAATGCATTATGCCTTGCCTCGAGGCATCATTGTTCCAATATTTACCAAAAATGTTCTAACGAGGGAATAATAGAGCAATATTCATGAAATCATCACAGAATGAAGATATGACATCATGTTTAGTATTTCTATTCAAGAGAAACAATCTATTTATGATCACGTATTGTATTACGTGATTTTAAGCTTGAAAGATGAGTTCTAAGCATTATGTGCCGGTCCCCTAGTGGGACAAACTGCCACCAGGGCCCGTACTTACGAGAGTAGCTCAGTTGCAGGCACCCATCCTTAAAGGGTTAACACAAATGACACAACACTCCACGTAAATTATATCCACATAATATGTAAACTGACGTATTGCCAGTCATCTGCAGTTAAGTGTAAACTGACGTATAGCCAGTCATCTGCAGTTTAGTGTAAACTGACGTATAGCCAGTCATCTGCAGTTAAGTGTAAACTGACGTATAGCCAGTCATCTGCAGTTAGTGTAAACTGACGTATAGCCAGTCATCTGCAGCGCCGACGCTACCGGAAGTGGTTCCTCTGGAGCATGCGCAGAGTGTCTGCCACGCGTAGCACGTGCCACCTGGTGTCCAGCGAGTGACAATACATACCCAACAATCAATGAGCAAATCGCACAACTTATTGACGCTCTTCACCGACCCCATGACCCAGTTTACACACGACATGAACAATAAATTACATAAAGTCACACCCATACCAAACAACACACTTCTCCGAGTTTATCACTAGAAATGAATGAACGCGAGTAAAAGATTTAGACTCACAGTCAGGCCACACGTGTGACCAGCTGGTTTTGTACTGACCAATGGTCAAGCGGCCAGGTGTGGGGTTAGGGGGTTGCCAGATGACACGGGGTCGTGTGTGGGGTGGCGGAGGTGACGTACACAGTCCACCCCGTGGATGGTTTGTTTGACTGGCGGCTTCATACGTGGACACAGACTGATGAAATGTGGCGGTGCCCTACACACATAAAGCCAGCAGCTCATCTAAGGGACCAACACTGTACATACCCTCCCTCCACTATACCACCTCACTGCACTCCAGGACTATGTGGCACAATATCAGTGTAACTGTCTTTCATCAACACTGATATTACATACTTCTAGTGAATTACAATTGTTTTTAATTTAAGTGGAATAACTTACACATTCACAATGCTACTGCGGCATAAAGGATACGGGTCCATCGTTATAGCGATGTCCGTTTGCATAACAACACTGGCTCAAATAAGGTAAGGATCATTAATCATTAATTACACTTTTGTCGGTAAAGGACCCCCTTTTGTTTTTTTTCTTTTAAAGTAGTATTTAATTTCCACGAAAGTTACATCAAGATCTCCTTTTCATATATATTTTACCCAGTTAAATGGACCACCTCATTTTCTTCTCGAAGAATTCCCTTGGATATAGGCGTAATTTTTTTTTGGAACGCGACTGGTTAAGATAGAAAGAATGCGTCAAATAAGGACATATTTAAAAGGCGTCTAGAATTGTTCAATTATATGACCGGACTACGATAATTAATGTGGGAGAAGGATTGGATTATTTTGAGAACCTGTGCCCTAAGAGATGATAGACAGCGCTAATTTACTAAGCAAATGGTTAACTGATAATGATAGGGTTAACCCATTCACGCCGGGTGGTGCCTTGAGGCATCAACAACGGCTGGCCGGGTGATGCCTTGAGGCATCATCCAGGGATGGCCGGGTGATGCTTTGAGGCATCATTTACAAAATACATGTACTCGTTTTTGTGAATAAAATTGGAAATATTTGCCCAATAAACATGAAATTACCACAGTATGTAGGCATGACATCATATTTAATATTTTCATACAAAACAAAGAATAGTATTAAGGATCACGGATCATGTCATATGATGCAAAGATGAAATCATCCCAATAGGCCTCTATACCCGGCCTCTAGCGGTATTCACTGGGTGGCACTATTGCCTGGCTCCATATCTGTGCTATTGCCGTGGATACCCGGCGCGATAGGGTTAAAGGCAGTGCTCCATTGCACCGATCCACTGGAGATTGATGGTCGCCGACCAATCGTAACCATATCTCTTCCCGTTCTCCGATAGTTCTTGCCCCTTGGTTCATCCTTGATCTTATCTCAATCGGCGCCGCTGCTCCACATCAGCGACCGGGTTTATCCCAGGCACCAATAGAGCGGCTCTCCATCCCCGGTATGGAGCACGGCAGGAGATTGAGTGGGGGGGGGGGGGGGGGGGGTATCGGGACTCTAACTCCACTACAGCTCCACTATAGCTCCACTATCGGTGACTGATAGCCGATCGGTTGGCGACCAAATCAATCTCCAGTGGATCCGGGCAATGGAGCACGGCTTTTAGTGGACACATATATCATCCATCCATCTTATACCGATATAGCTGATACATGGTATCAACAGTAACACTTACCTGCTATCGCTATCACATCGAGATGTAAACATATAGCCATAATGGAAGACCATTCTCGATGTGAATTATGTGTAATGAAGAGAAAAAAAACCATGAAAAAATGAGGGTAAGAGGTGGTGTGGTCCGCTTAACGGGGTTCTTGTCCGTTCCCCGAGGCCGATGTTCATTTTCATATACTACTATGTTCGACTACATACTATGGCGTATTATCAAAGAAGAAACTCCCCAGAATTTCATATGATTGTTTATATGGCGTGAGCTCCTTTTATGTCACCCGTGGCATAAACATATTTTATGGCATAACAGTGGCATAGATTCACACCATGTTAAGTCTATGGAGATTTATGTGAGGTGTAGGATAAACCGTAGAAAGTCCCGTTCGCTAAAAACTTCCTTACTTTTTATGATAGACCTACAGTTATTTTCACACCATCCTCGATAAACATGAACATATTACTAAACATCTATGAAGACCTAGATATATCGGGAAAAGTCAATATATGATACACACGGTGAAAATGAATGAAGTGAATTACCTTTCTGAGTCACGGTAGACCATTATGCGACCTATTCATTCAATTTTCTCAAGTTTGTAATGATGATAGTGATGGCCACCAACATGACTGTGCAAGTGTAAATATCAATCTATTCCAAATTTGTACCGCTACTACCATGGAAAGAGATAAATGGTCGAATGAAAAGAATTATTGAACGAAATGCGCCAAGATAAAATATACGACCAAGTCTCATCTCAGTGTCTCTGAGAATTCAATAAGCTGTAACGAACACTTAATATAGGTTGAATTGAAGTAATTAATATGAGACATAAGGAATACGTTGAGATATGATATAGATCCATAATTTCCTCATAATAAAGTGAAGCATAGCCGGCGAGATAAAGGCAGCAATAGGGAGACATGGACAAATAGGTGCATGATATCAAACCCCTGCAATCTCCTATCATCTTCTGATAGAATACAGACATTTCTATGAAATCATTATTTTCTGAGAACCCCCCTCACCTATATGGTGACCCCATATCGTACCTCTAGATGACAGTAATTCCAAGATATTCAACCGTGATGAATAAACGGGCAAGAGAGAGAGAGAGAGAGAGAGAGAGAGGGAGAGAGAGAGAGAGAGAGAGAGAGAGAGAGAGAGAGAGAGAGAGAGAGAGAGAGAGAGAGAGAGAGAGAGAGAGAGAGAGAGAGAGAGAGACAGACAGACAGACAGACAGACAGAAAGAGAGACAGACAGAGAGAGACGTACGTTTCACATGAGATGACCACCCTCTAAAAATGAAGAGGGTCATAAATGTGCATTTTTTAGTTGAATCTCTCCCATACAACAAGGTTATTACCACTATCTATAAGTTGATCCAGTATTGGTAGTCCTGCTCTTCGATATAGTAGCTTCAAAATAGAGCCTAACTGAACAATCAAACACCGCTAATATATCTACTGGTAATATACAGTTATGATTATCAAATTTTCCAAGAGCTGATTGTAGGCTCTCCGGAAATAGGACCCAACTAGATTATAACATTAAAATTAACCGATGATCAAAACTTCGGCACATACATAAATACCTATAGGTTAGGCTATACAATCATACTGTATTATGTTCATGAGACTTTCATTGAAATCTTTTTTCTCAGCTCTGGAACAGACTCTTCAGCGGATCAACTATGTGACTTACAATCGTGGTTCACAGAGGCCGAGGCAGATGGCGCTTTCGTCGACGCGGAACCGGAAGTGGCTGCCATAGAGGCGGAAGTGAGGGGTTTGTTAGACGCCCAAGAAGACGCCTTGGTGAAATGTTCTGTTATAAACGGTTACGAAGAACTCATTTATGGCACGGGAGAAGAGGGAGAGGAGGGAGAAGCAGAGGGAGAGTCAGAGGGAGAGCTGTCTCAGGAAGAGGGGTACGAGGATGAGGCAGATGGACTGCTTGATGATGATGAAGGAACTGAACCATCAGAGTATGAAGAAACGCCACAACCAGAAACAGAACAGGCTACTGAAGCACCAGTACCTGCTGAAACACCAGCACCTACTGAGACACAGGTGCCAGCGACAGAAACAGTTGAAAAATTACTAGAAACTATGAAGGAAAGTGATGATGTAAATATACCTGAGTCAGAGAAGGTAAAAGAACCATCAGTACCAGGAACAGATGAGGCTGTAAAAGAAGAAGCTATACAAACAGAAGAAAGTAACGCAGAGGAGACTACCCAACCATCAGAACCCGAGGCAAAGATGGTAAAAGAAAAGGTAACAATCATAGAAGGATCAGATGATAGAGCAAATGAGGAGCCAGATGTCATTGAGAGGGATATGAAAGCATCTCAGAATGAACAGGTAAAACCACTTTGACAAACTACAGATGTCAGACGTTATGCGTTGAGAATCGGGATGGGATATAATTCATATGAATTTAATCCTAGAGAGCATTAGGGCTATGTGTGATCAGATATCAATTCTGCCTATGTGACAATAATACTAGTCTAATCCAGCACAGCTCTGTCCATTTATGACCCCTCTAGAATATTGTTAAAAATGACAAAATGGTAAAATCATTGTTAACATTTTGAAGTTCTTTGGAAAAGATCTCTTTCCGATTCAGTCACACTCTCTCTTCCCCGTGGAGGTGTGTGAGGGATCTGACTGTACAGAAATCTCTATTTGTACATACCAGCAGATCAAACTTCTTTCAGCATCTTGAAGTTCTTACATTGAAATCAAATCAAATGAATGACTCATTTATGTAACTGAACTTCCAGCACTATGTAGAACACTAAGACTCTTATCTTTGATTTACAGCAAAACCCACCAACAGTTCCAGAGACCCCAGCTCCCAACACATCACATGAGGAGCTCACACAGAAGTATAGAGTCTCTAACCAGGAGCTGCTCACTGAGCGACTGCTGGCTGAGCAACTCAGAGCAGATTACAGCACCAAGATGAAGGACCTCGAGATGCAGCTCATCAAGATGGAGAACAAGCTCCTGGTTGGAACAGCAGAGAAACACAACAATACAAGCTTGTACACCAGAATGGAGGTATTGGATTTTACATTTTTCTAATTTTAAATTTTTTTTCGATTTTCATACTTCCTTCTGCACAACTAATACAAGCTGGACTGATCGCAGAGGAAGTCACAGGGTTACAAGCACCTTCTGGCAATAATATCAAGCCAGTATTTACAATCAAGCATAAGAAAAATTATCATAGGTAATATCAAAATAGGTTGAATCATTAAGTATCAAGTTCGAAGTACTGAATAGTAAGTCTGTTATCGAAGACAACACCATGATTAGAGCAACTTAAAGTTCAATGAGGACGGGAACCAATATGGTGATACTACTATCAAGAAAAAATCATGTATACACAAATACCCTCTTTTAGCATTGGAGATGTCAGGTGGGGTCAGAAAAAATACAAGTGGGAATATTTTGCAAGTGTTAATTGCTGCCCCAGAGAGTCCGACAAAACATGGAAAACACATCAGTGTCGGCCATGGCATGGGGCTGAGGGTCTGGCAGGAGGTTAAAACCACTCTTCTATTGGCGTGAATGAGGTTGATTTGATATCATTCTTGTTTCACACAAGGGAAAATAATTTTAGATATTGAAAATGAAAAAGAGGATACCCAGGGTTAAATCATGGAAAGCTGCCATCTTTGTATCATGAGGTAGCAAAGGTCATTCATGTGTAACATTAATTTTATGTAAATCACAAATCGTAAGTACACGTCTTCCTGAGTGAAAAATGCGATGTACATATCTTCAATATTATCCCCAGGCTGTTTTCATTTCTGGTTAATACCAGCTTAATGTTGTTTGAAACTATTCCAAAGAAAGATATCATCATATTTATGAAAGAGACAAATCTCTTTGATTGTTTGTAAAATATTTGAAAACATTGAAAGGAATTGACTGAATTAAGTCTACAAAAGTGAAAAGCTAAATCAAAGATGGTCCCTATATACCCTCAGGGTCCCCTGGGACTTTAAGCCACAAACAAAGAACGAAATTGTACAATAGTGACGACACAAATATCAATTCAATTTCCACTCAAGGCATTTCATGTTCTTCAAGCTGATTCACATATCAAAATGTATCCATTGCAAAGAAAACTGATATTCTACAGTATTTAGTTTAAACTTTTATTTTACCCTTTGTATTTTTTCCACATAGACTTCACATTGGGAACTTGTATCCAACGCCCATTGAGTATTTAGAAAAAAAACTCAATGGGGAATTATATCACAAAGGTTAGCCCATGAGTTAATGTAAAGGGTGAGATAAATTCAGATACCTATTCAGGTTTAGGGTCAGAGCTCAAACCAATCTCGTTTGAATCGCTACATAATTCACAGGACCTCGCCTTGTGAATAACTATGCGATTCAAACTTGATGAGATACAAG
This sequence comes from Alentia gelatinosa, assembly GCA_950022655.1. Classification (NCBI taxonomy): domain Eukaryota; kingdom Metazoa; phylum Annelida; class Polychaeta; order Phyllodocida; family Polynoidae; genus Alentia; species Alentia gelatinosa. The sequence goes on from OX465581.1 coordinate 45,240,142, forward strand.
TTCTGACTCTAAACTTTCATAGGTATCCTCTATAGTAGAGGTTTCTTCTATAGTAGCAGCCAGGGCCCGATGGTAATAATCTAGTTATTTCTTTCATCTTCATACAGAACCAGATGCTTAAGCTGGAAAATGAACTGCTAAAAATCAACGCCAGCTTTACGATTCTGCGAGCAGAAAATGCTCAGCTTGCTGCTCAGCTTGGAGTAGATGGAAAGAGCCAGTACCCAGCCCTGCCGGACAATAACGCCAGCATGGTGTCCACGCTGGTCGACAAGCACCAGAACAGGATCTCTGAACTCAGTGAGGTCATCACCAAACAGAGTGACGTCATCACAGCGCTAGACAAGAAGTCTGAGCTGCTCGAGGAGAGGAACAGTGAGCTCAGGAAGACCTTGGTTGATCAATCAGATGTGATCAAAGATATCATCAAAAACATCGAGAATCTGAGGGAGGTACAGGAGAAACAGAAACACGAACAGGAAAAGGAGACGAAAAGGCTCTACGATGTCATCGCGTCTGCCGAAGATGCCCGAGAAATCAGATCGAAGGAAAGCGATTCAGGATCCAGGAATCTGAGTGCTCCGGAGACCCTCGGAGGAGCTTCGGAGTCTCACGACGAGGCGAAAACTCAGGAACTGAAAGGAGCAAATGTGGAGCTTCCTGGTGGCACTGATGGTAAGGTGGATACTGATGAGGTGCAAAAACCTGATGTCACACAGAAACAACCAGAATCTCCAAAAACTCAGGATAAGAAAGAAGCAGATATACCTCAACAGACCAGAGATGAAAACGTAAAGGATGGCCCATCTATTCCGGATGAAAATAGTGAAGCAGAGAAGAAGCAAGTGAAGGAAGACTCAAAGGAGTCTGAGGCTGCGACAACATCAGAAACAGTAGAAAATGGTTCTTGTACAAAACCACAAGAAAAGCCAAATGTGAAGAAACTGAGTACAAAGAAAGGAAAAGGAACAAAAACAAAAAAGAAGAAAGTCCTCAAGAAGAAGAAAAGTGGAGAGAAGAAAGTTGTTAAAAAGAAGCGAACGAAGGGTTTGAAGAAGGCATCTACTCTCGCAGTACCTCCTCCGAAATATATTGACGAATCCCATGTAGGAGCGAAAGGTAAGCTTGAGCAAGTAGTATCATTGATGTAGAAATTTAATTGAAAATTGTATATGTTCTATGTGCTAGCACACGCTGTACGGTAACTATTGCAAGGTGATATTTAGGAAAACTACAACGGGTTCTTTCTACTTTAGCACTTACTAAATATTTGAGGGAGTACTGGAATACACGTAATCAAACCCATAAGCAATTCATCTCAGAAATGAGATAAATTTGGTTGATGAATTCTTGTACACTATTAAAATGCCAATGCAGGTTTGGATCTAAGATTAATAGGCGTATCTGAAAAGTGATCCTTCGATTGTCTCATTTCCGTACATAAACATGTTTAGCTCTTTTTTGACTACCAATTCTGTATATGAATGAACAAATGTTCACACGACTTATAATATAAATATGATTTTTGGTCCTTGTTTTCAGACTGCTACGACCACTACACGAGGGGCCGGAAACGGGATGCTCCGCAGCGAATTCGTCCCGTCGGTCTGATTCGCGACAGTGACGTATTTTGTGACATGCGCAATGGAGGATGGACGGTGATCTTGAGACGCCAGGACGGCTCGACGGACTTCTACCGAAACTGGAGCGAGTACCAGAAGGGCTTTGGTGGTAAGTTCTCTCATGTATAACTGATTCAGAGGGCCTATAACCTCAAAGTCCAATTGAACCAATTTCTTTTTCCGCATTATTAAGAATTTATCACTTTCCAACCAAATACATTAGATATGTCATAATTAGGTCATGAAATGAACTCCTTGCATATACATCAAGACTAGTGTCTGTAAATATACAAGTCTAAAAGGTAATATCAGGAAATAGGGTTTTGGGTGGTATTTTAGCGTCTCTAAACGGCCCCATGTTCTTAATGTATGCCCATTATGCACATCATCGTATATTGGTTCCCCGATGATACCCCTACCAGCTAGCCAGTATACCCGGCCCTGTCCCCAAACAGGGCTGGGTGCTGACTCCATACACCCCAACCCTGCCTTGTCATTCAAGACTGGCCACAGTCTGACATATATGAAAAAAATTGAATCGATAAATATATGCCCATTTCTCTTCACCAACCTTCAAAATAGCTGTCGCTTACTTTATAACCGTGTTTTAGAGGTAGTTTTTCGTTAGATCTTGGGTGGTTCTTAAATCCTGCCATTTTGTTCAGTTTTCCTTGCTGGTTCCCCAACGGCAAAGTGCCTCACCTAATAACATAGAATAGCTGTTCACCCCTGAATTGAGATCAGGGGTGAATACTTTACCTTCCTACCAGCCAAATATGTTAGCCAGCCTGTGATTGGATGACCATATAATCTTTGTTGGACGTAAGGAACAGCAATTACATACATATACTGAATATAAGAAAGTGGTTTTCCACGGAAAAATGGAAATATGACATTATCAATATTAACATAAAATCTGTCTTCAGGCACGTACGGCGATCACTGGGCGGGCCTGGAACTCCTCCACAGACTCACCAACCAGGGCAACTACCAGCTGCGTGTGGACCTGACGGACTGGCAGCGCAACTCGGTGTTCGCCATCTACGACTTGATCCGCGTGGAGGGCGAGGACGAGTCCTACCGCCTCCACGTGGCCGGCTACAGCGGCGGCACGGCCGGCGACGGATTCGCCGGCCACTCGGGGATGAAGTTCTCTACCTTTGATAGGGACAACGACATGGCAGTGAAGGATTTCGGCGGCAGCTGCGCCCAGCGCTTCCACGGAGCCTGGTGGTATAATAAGTGTTATAAATCCAACCCGACCGGGAGGTACTATCGGGGAGGGAAGATTGCTGAAGGGAAATATGACGGACTGGCCTGGAAACCATGGACAGGGAGCGATGTGTCGCTGAAGAGGATCGAAATGAAAATCAGGCCTAAAATATGACTCAGGTTTAACTGGGATTGACTTTAAGATCCGGCAAAAAAATTGACCCAAGCCAAACTAGGTTTGAGATGAAGATCAGGCCTGAAGTTTTACTCGAGCCTAACTAGGTTTGAGATGAAGATCAGGCCTGAAGTTTTACTCGAGCCCAACTATGTTTGAGATGAAGATCAGGCTTGAAGTTTTACTCGAGCCTAACTAGGTTTGAGATGAAGATCAGGCCTGAAGTTTTACTCGAGCCTAACTAGGTTTGAGATGAAGATCAGGCCTGAAGTTTTACTTGAGCCTAACTAGGATTGAGATGAAGACCAGGCCTGAAGTTTTACTTGAGCCTAACTAGGTTTGAGATGAAGATCAGGGCTGAAGTTTTACTCGAGCCTAACTAGGATTGAGTTGAAGACCAGGCCTAAAGTTTTCCTCGAGCCTTACTAGGATTGAGATGAAGATCAGGCCTGAAGTTTTACTCGAGCCTAACTAGGCTTGAGATGAAGATCAGGCCTGAAGTTTTACTCGAGCCTAACTAGGATTGAGATGAAGATCAGGCCTGAAGTTTTACTCGAGCCTAACTAGGATTGAGATGAAGATCAGGCCTGAAGTTTTACTCGAGCCTAACTAGGATTGAGATGAAGATCAGGCCTGAAGTTTTACTCGAGCCTAACTAGGATTGAAATGAAGATCAGGCCTGAAGTTTTACTTGAGCCTAACTAGGATTGAGATGAAGATTAGGCCTGAAGTTTTACTCGAGCCTAACTAGGTTTGAGATGAAGATCAGGCCTGAAGTTTTACTTGAGCCTAACTAGGATTGAGATGAAGATCAGGCCTGAAGTTTTACTCGAGCCTAACTAGGATTGAGATGAAGATCAGGCCTGAAGTTTTACTCGAGCCTAACTAGGATTGAAATGAAGATCAGGCCTGAAGTTTTACTCGAGCCTAACTAGGTTTGAGATGAAGATTAGGCCTGAAGTTTTACTTGAGCCCAACTAGGTTTGAGATGAAGACCAGGCCTAAAATCTGACTCGCACCTAACTAGAATTGCGATGAAAATCATGCCTACTATTTGACTCAAGCCTAAGTATGATAATGGTGAAGACCAGGCCTAAAATTTGACTCACGCCTAACTAGAATTGCGATAAAGATCATGCCTACAATTTGACTCAAGTCTAACTAGGATTGAGATGAAACTTAAGCCTACAGTCAGCCTATCACCGCTAGGTAAAACCCTTGTGCACTCCTTGGGATTTTCTCTGTAAGACCATATGTGTTGAACTATTACTGCTTGAATGAATTGAATGGATGGTCGAAGTAGAGAATATGATGATAGGTATTCCCTGGGGGCTGCAGGCAATATATCCCTCCTGGAGAAAATATCCTTGTTTGTTATAACAGAGTATTTTATATTGGGTTTTTCACATCGATACTGATGAGAAAACTCGTTTGGTGGCCTCTCGTGCAAAAGCTGCCGTTTATTTATGAAAGTGCTGGTAATTATATTTATTGCTGTGACGTATTTTTACACACAGTGCAGTATAAAAACAACTTGAAAGCTGGATGGATGTTTTATATTTAATAAAGAATATAGAAATGATTTTATTGATGTCTGTCTTGTACTTGGCTCTGTAGGATTGCAAAGCAAATTTTCGCGAAACTAAATTATCCAGCTCAGATGATTTAAAAAAATAATTTTTACATTTAAAACTAAATCGTACAATTCATCTTCAATGTAAATGCTGTGTAAATGTAATAGAAAACTGAATATGAAGTTACCGTGTTGTATAATATGTAATTATCCGAGTACTTACCTTGGTAGAAGTATGAAGGAGAATTAAGGTTCTTGCGAGCCTAAGGACACTAAGGGTAACAGGGAGATAGTGCCGCGTAGTAATCAGTCGTGAGAGTTTGTATGCCATGAATAAATAATTAAGGGGAAAGATTTATCTTATAAGTAGGGAGTAATATTTGTCTTTTTTGTCTTTTTTTTATAAGTGTGGCTAGTTTGGGGATGGAAGGTGGGTCCCTGTTATATATAACTTAAAATAGGGATCGCCTTGTTTTATCTAGAGACTGATATGATAATAGTGCAATACTACAGAAGTTCTAAATCCGATTGGGTTTCTCTGTACAAGGCCTATTATGTCATAGTAAAGGTTCACTTCACATTAAAATTACCTCTACTCATTTGAAAAAGAATTAATTCAAAAGAAAGCTTTAATGACTCAGATAACCCCGGTAACTTTAGACACATTTATTAAGATCACAAAACAATAACTCACATCATGCTCGTGACTGTAAATGTAAATATTCATTTGAGGAATGTGTTTTCTTTGCTTGTATGTGAAAATAAGTCAATTCACTCCGACAATATAACAACCAGTATAACATTATCAATCAACATGGACGGATATATGAATCCTGCTACTTATATTCATAGTAAAAAATAAGATTAATTTCGGGTATATAATAAGTATGGAACAGAATGCAATGGTCGGAGGCTATTTTATACAAGACTCGATGTGGTTGATGTTATGCATGGAACTCGGCCTCACAACCTCGTGCCGTAGATACATGTAAAACCACATCTCCTCTTGTATATTGTACGACCATAGTAAGGTTGTCCTGTATAACTTCTTCTTGTCTCCTCCTGGCCATTCCATATAAGTATGAACGATGATCTAATCAAGAAATGTATCAAATGAAAACGAGATTGCGGAATTCGAATAAATAATCTAGCTACAAATTATCGTATATAGCATCACATGTTAGACATTACGAGTAGCCCTGTGGCACAGGGGGCTGAAACCTGATTGGGAATGTAAGGCTTAATCGTATGGACGGATAATCTGAGTAATTTATCTACAATTCAAACGACGACTAAAGTTTCGCTGACCGGCATGTTGATGACTGCAGTGATGATGGGAACACTGCGACCTTTCTTTGTCACAAACACCTGAAAATACATTGAAAATGATAACAATTGCATTAAATTAACAAAAAAAAATACATCGCGGTATTGGGGTAATCATCCTATACTCTATAACTCATCTTATTAGCTTATTCTAAACTATATTTGTGTTGTATTTATGGGTTTTCGATATCTTTATGCATTCTAAAATGAACCGATATAGTTTAGACTATAGAATTAGTACACACTAATACCAGTTGATGTCATTCATTCTACATTTCGTATCTTATACCTATCACAGTCTACAATAAAACGGTTAAAAGATGAATATGGTTAATGTTTCGTTCAAAATAATTACGTATAAAACAAGAGCTAATTGTGCATTTTCAAATAGAATAATTGGCCTTTAAAAGGCCAAATAAGCAGGTGGACGCATTTAAAGCAAGTAGCTTAACACATGGTGTGTAATCCACTTTTTTTTTCAAATCCATTCCAAAATACTAAATTTTAAAAACTGTGAGGCATTGTACCACCATAAAACCTTCTGTCCAAAACAAAAATCATATTCCTATCTGTACTTAGTGAGCTATAAAAAGAAAAAATATGGTCAGGTCACCTAATGACTTTACAAGCATGTGTACTACAGTAGGCTATAGCCATAACCTAAAGACCAACCGTCCACCTGCTAATAATGTGGGATGATTTCATCTAGCAACTATGTTCACTTAGTGCGAGATAAATAGTGCGAGACAATATTTATGTTTCATGTATTCTTCAATCTTTTTTTAATAATTGGTTTACTTTATGCATAAATAACACGCATATATATGATGGACCATGAAAGAAAAATGTGACAACAGTTTTCATTCACTTTGACTAATTGGCCTCACCTTAACGTTATCGGAGATTCCTTTGTCACTGAGACATTGAATTAGCGTCTCGAATGCGTAGTTTAAACCAGGCACCAACATCGGGACCTGTGTGGAGAGGGAGCATACATGGATTTTAATAACAGCGTTGATATCTTATTTTGATCCCGTGATGCATTTTTTTTGGTATTTTTATGATGAGCCTATTCCTGGCAATACCTTCACCTTTTCCTACCCTAGCAACTCTTTACAAGGCCCAGAAACACTTTGAAGTGGTTTCCAACTACAATAGACACAAATCTTGTGCTAATCATTCGGGGTAGCGTCACTTTGAGCATTAGGTACAATTCTGAGCTACTTTATTTCAAAATCTTTACTGCGCATCTAACATACAATAAATATCATATGGAAGCCAACGTATTGGACTTCTTATGTCCTTCCTCAGGGTTGCGATAAATAATTGGGAAGGAAGACAGACTTTTTGCTAAGCCACATCAATCTTCATAGATCCTGCGATAAATATTTTTTTTTTATATACAGAAGCATCAGAACAGTAGCAGGGCTCCGGAGTTCTCCAGGCCTCTTCCGGGGCTCTCGTGGGGCTCCCAAAAGACCGCGAGACAATGACGTCACAACTGCCTGTTGAGAGTTGTATAAAAGGATGTGTGCTGTCTATCTTATGATTCGAGTGCGGTTCTGAATTTATCTCACCCCTTTTTATAACATCAAATATCATCAAAACTTCACAATAATTATAATAGACTTAGCAAATCCATATGACGTCATCTCAAATTCACTACGCCACAGCCGTGCATAGTATTATCACTTTACGGGGTAGATTATTGAGTATTTTTTTCTTATGTTAATCCTATGACTAAACTTGTACCAGGGGTGAGATAAAGGGTGTGCCAGCCTATTGATTGTACCTATAGGGGACAGAGCCATTGTTAGTTCACGAAGCAGTCACTAGGTGGTCGGGGGACAAACCTGTATTCCGGCTCTTTGTTCTTACCAAATTCAACTGCCTTTCAATATTTTACCATGGGTCCCTTGACTCTCTACACCCATCCCAAAGCAGGATGACATAATGATTAAATCCAAGATATGATGTTTTCCATATGGAATACTTTATGTGAGCAAGGCTAAAGTTTAGCCTTTAGTGAAGAACACCTACTTTTTCACCTCCATTAGTGAAGAACACCTACTCGGGGGGCGTCATGGCGGCGCCCATGGATCATAGGCTATATGCCGTATATTATTGTTACAATATACCGTGTCAAGGTTGGGAACTTCAATTCACCGTGTTATTGTCATTCATACGCAATCGGTACACTATTCAATTGAAGGCCGCCTATCCTCTGTATTGGTGGGGAAACTGAAACTGGACTTACGTGGATTATAGACTTGGCGATGGAGTAGAGCTTATCATCAAACTGGAAGGTGATGAGGAGGTCGGTGGACGGAGTGCTGAGGGAGGTGTTCTGAAGATTCACCGTCATCTTGAAGGACGGTCCTATTCCCTGCACCTGTAAGCAGGACGGCACCGGGATACTTAACATACACCAACAGGCTTAAAAATATATGTAAATTCCGTGTTGTATCTAACGTAGATCGAGGTGTTAATAGCCAGCCTTACAACAGGATCCCTTTCCATACCGGTGCCTGGGACCGAGCTACTCCCTTAAGGACCGGTGCTGCTGGCAGTTTGTCCCGCTAGACAACCGGCACATAATGGTTAAAACTCATAATTCAAGTTTGTAATTATGTAAAACAATATATAATCATAAATATTTTGTTTCTTTTGAATAGAAATACTAAATATGATGTCATACCTGTATTTGGTGAAGATTTCATGAATATTGCTCTATTTTTCTTTGTATTTTGGCAGCACCGGTTTTTCTATGGTGCTGCCATTTGGCAGCAGCCGTTCTCCTGCGGTGCTGCCATTTGGCAGCATCGGTATTTCTATGGTGCTACCAAATGGGAGCAGCGGTTGCGAAAGGGATTTATTTGATATAGGGAACAGAGGGATTGCTAGTTCCGCCATCATCAATCAGGAAATTGTAAGATAGCGTCAGTGTAGTCAGGGGACAACCACTATTTTCTGCTGTCATAATCTATAGATAATTGAGACAGGCTAAATCCATTATATGGCAAACCCCAAAATTGTATTTGGATAAGATCCATTGATAACTGGACAAGCTGGCCGCCTCCGTAACACAATAGCTATGTGCCCTACAGACAATATCATAGCATTTTTCATATTGGTACTGATTCAAGAAAAAGTACAAATTACACAGTCCTTATAGGTTCAGTATGGAGACTCTGTATTAGGTGGATAAATAGACAATAATCGATGGTCTTGTTGACACGAGAAGTTGATACACGAGCGCTAATCTGGAGTGGTTCACAGAGCCGCCTGTCCATTTGTTGCATTTATTTTCCATCTTTTCGAATAAATCAAACCCAGTAATTGCCATAGCAAGGGTATAACAATATGGACTATTTCTTTGCGCTATAGCACAAAAGGACTATTTTTCCAATATACCATGGTTTCGAGGCCATATACCACAGATTTGAATCTGTATACCACAGTTATGGTATCTGACAAGTTTTATAAAATGGGTCATGGAGTCCCCATACATTTTCAATGGGGTCTTTGTATATGATGGATGATAATAAAGGCTGTGCTCCATTGCGCTGATCCACTGGAGATTGATAGTTGCCGAGCAATCTTAACCCTATCTCTTCCCGTTCTAAGATAGTTCTTGCCCCTTGGTTCTTCCCTTGATCTTACCTTGGTCCGCGCCGCTGCTCTACTTTAGTGACCGGCCGGAGACTGGGTTTTTCTCAGTCCCCGTTGGATCGGCTCTCAATATCGGGTATGGAGCACCGCTAAAGTTTGTGCACAGACTGTCGTAGCGGGGGGGGGGGGGGGGGGTGGATTATCGGAACTCTAGCTCCACTACAACTCCAGTATCGGCGACTGGGAGCCAATCGGTCAACAACCTAATCAATCTCCAGTAGATCGGCACAATGGAGCACGGCCTTTAAACGTGCTGATATTGGTCTCGCTACTGACCTGGGCGGCTAACTTGAGCGGGTCCTGCGGGTTGGTGGAGATGGGGTTCATGCTCGTCTGCAGCGTCTTCACGTAGCTGCGCGCCGTTTCCAGACGCAGCCGGTAGAGGTCGTGCTGGAACTGGCGGTGCATGGAGACGGAGTTTTCCCGCTCGCGCATCGTCTGGTCCACGAAGAGCTTCGTCTTTTTGGGCACGTTGAGCTTCTGGTTCTGCGCGGCCGGCGGTCCCATCACCGCGTCCTTCTCCTCAAACGTCGAGGTGCGCTTCAGCATCTTCACTATCAGTCCGCCGCCTGAATCGGGGAGGTCATGAAAAAAAAAATGATGTGGAATTTACTGCCTCATAGAGACTGAGGAAACATGGAAAACACATTGGTATTAGCCATGGAATGGGCCTGGGGCATACGTTAATGTCAGCATCTTCACAATCAGTCCGCCGCCTTAATCGGGGAGGTCATGAAAAAAAAATGATGTGGAATTAACTGCATCATAAAGACTGAGGAAACATGGAAAACACATTGGTATTAGCCATGGAATGGGCCTGGGGCATACGTTAATGTTAGCATCTTCACAATCAGTCCGCCGCCTGAATCGGGGAGGTCATGAAAAAAAAATTGCATGAAGAAGTCTACTAAATGTAAGACAAAACGTTGCAAAGATTCAATTCCATGCCCCCCCTATCTCGATGTATAATTACCCCCAATAAATTCACTTTTGATTTAATCAGCTTGTCTGGTTTTCTGTGGATCACACGAAAAAAAAAAAAAGATGATGTGGAATTTACTGCCTCACAGAGACTAAGAAAACATGGAAAACACATCAGTATTAGCCATGGAATGGGCCTGGGGCGCACGGGAAGGTTTGTAACCATGTTTGTTGGTGTGAATGAGGCCCAATTTATTCTATACTTGTTTATTTTTTATTTTTTTACAGGAAAAGAGAATTTTATAAACTGAAAATTAAAACAAAGATAAACTGAAATTGAAAGTAAGGTCAGGGATGTCAGATGGGGTCATGAAAAAAAGAGAAAACTGAGAAAAAATGGAAAGCACATCGTTATTGGCCATGGAATGGGGGTGGGATTTGAAGTTTAAACCAACTTTTTGGTGTGAATGAGACCCTATTTATTCTCTTTGTTTTACACTATGAAAAACCATTTCCTAAACTGTGGCTTGGGCGTGCGGGGAGGTTGGAAGCAATGTTTGTTGTTGTGAAAGAGGCCCAATGTATTCTCTCCTCCTCGAGACTTTTATAAAATGAAAACAAAGGTAAACTGAAATTTAAAGCAAGGATTTTTTTGGAAAACAGAAAACTGGCAATATCTACTGAACTGTAACAAAACAACATTTTGTTTTTGTTAGAACACAACATGTCTCTATGAATTTGACTCATGTCACAATTACAAAAAGAGGACCCAATCTGTCCTCCGAAATTCAAGCATCCTCTATATACCATTAAGAGTTTACTGTGAACCATCAATAACTCGTGACTCTATATATTATAAATTTGAAAACATGACGAGGGGACGTCCCCAACCCCCAACCCCCAAAAATAAATTCATATTATACATTTGAATCGAATCAATCTAGGATATCTTAATGTAAGGATTTCTGAAATAAATGCTGCTATCAAAACAATGATTAATATCTGTCAGTTCCCTAAACTTTTAAAAATTCATAGTATCTGTGATTTTCCCCTGACATATTGCAGCCCTGAAAAAGTGACGCAAAAAAGGGGCTTAACAGTGTACCACCTTCTCCCATCGTTTTTTTCAACCACGACGTTTCTCGGAAACCTCAACGGAAAAAAAATACATACAAAGACAACCCTGAAGGAGTGGCTCACCCCCCCCCCCCCAACCCCCACCCAAAAAGATGAATTCATATTATACTTTTGAATCGAATCAAGCATGTGATCAATAATTTCACCACATATTTTTGACGTACAAAGACAGTAAGCCAGTTTCCGTATAATATCTCACAATTCACTAGACTAGAAAATATTAGTTTCTTAATTTTCCCCTGACGTATTGCAGACCTGAAGAAGAGATATAAAAAAGGGGGGCTTAACAGTGTACAGGGTTCGTACATAGACAGCCTAATAAAATTCCAGGCTTTTTCCAGGCTTATCCAGGCTCTAATATTATTTTTCCCAGGCACATCTGGTCACTGTTTTCATGTCTGATTCATCACCAAATTTAGTTAAAATTCCCTTCATCTTCCTTACTACCTGTGGAATTTCAGTGGTTTGGGATCGATATCTTCAAAATTCTTCTCTTCTTTGCCACTTTTAAATATGAAGACCAATAATCAAATCCATGCTATATTATTAGCAATTTTCTAAACATGGTCAAATAGAGGATTTTTGAAACTATTTAATCCAAGTCACTGAAATTTCATAGGCACGTACTGTAGGTAAGGAAAGCTAATAATGACTAGAATTTCATGGACTAAATAATATCAAGAGACGTCACAAGTTTGAGTCTGAGTTTATTTATGCCACGTGAAATTATGGAGCCAACAAAATGAGTGACATAAGTAAACTCAAACTCAAACGAGTGGCGTCTAGATTTTATCCTACCCCGTTTCTACATTTTTTTAGTATTAGAAAGTAGTGGCATAAACAACACTTTATGTCACTACCCGTGACATAAACAAATCCCATGTTAAGCCTATGGCGTTTTTTATAAGGGGGTGGGATAAATGTTTTTAATGCAAAACTAAATTTTCCAGGCTCTTCTAGGTTTTTCCAGGCTCTATCTGAGAATTCCAGGCTTTTCCAGGCCTGGAAAACCCAAAAGCCTAATCCCAGGCTTTTCCAGGTTTTCCAGGCTCTGTACGAACCCTGAGTGTACCACCTTCTCCCACCACTCTTTTCAACCACGTTTCTCGAAACCTCAACGGAAAAAAAGATATAAAAAAGACAACCCTGATGATTAATATCAGCCATTATTTTGGCTCTTTGCCCACAGGTTTGATCTGATTGTGTCTGCTGTTTAATCTTAGACATTAACTCAAACACAAGTAACTTTGCCTGGATGTCTGTAATAAGTACCGATGTCTGTTAAAGGCTGACTGTAATCTGTAATTTGGGAAATCACGTTCTTTCCCAAAATGCAATATACTATACCAACTATGAATTTGGATTGTAGAATATTTTGTATTTTAACTGTTAAGTGATGTGACTGACTATGAAGTAATTACAGAGACTGAGATTGTGTTATACATAACTTCAACATACAAATAAATTGGTATCTTTCATGCATTTAAAGTTGCTAGCACTTAAATATTTTATATAGAAGATCTTAATAATGAAACTATCAAAACGCCATGTGAGTCCATAATCTGGACATAAGGCAATACACGGATAACTTTGACGGGAGCCAGCGGAGGATAGGCACTGTGTTGTCAAGCTGTCTACTCCAGTATGAATAAAAACCTTAAAAAAAAACCCCAAAAAACCCTGGAGGGGTGGCTCACCCTTGGTGGTCATGATGAGCGTGGAGTCCTCACGACCGAAGCGGCCGTAGCGCATGCCGGTCACCACGTCGCGGGTCTGGATGGTGTTCACCAGGTACTTGTCGCGGAAGATGCGCACCTCACAGTTAGACAGCGCCACCATCACCGCCTTAAAGCTGCGCTGCTTGTGGTCCATCATCTCCAAGGTGGTGATGCTGGCCGGCAGCTTGATCTGCCACAGCTTCTTGCCCTGTGTGATGGTGAAAACGGAGCGTGAATTTATAACTACAGTAAACCCCCGCTTCTGGGACACCTTGCTGAAGGGGACTCCCCGCTTAAGGGGTCAGTTTGCTCGGAACCGAAATTTGTATCTAGTTTATTTCGACCCCGGTTAAGGGGCACTTGCCCGGAATGGAGGGTGTCCCCTTGAGCGGGGTTTTACTGTATATCCTACACTATTATATTATCTTAAAAATATTCCCACTACTATGTTTGGGCTGGATCCGATATTGATATATATCACATACAGTAGAACCCTGCCTAAAGGACACTTTAGTAAATAGGGCCACCCCGCGTAAGCAGATACTTGGACACTTTTGCTCAGAACAGAAATATTGGCCTCTATTAGATGTTTAATTCAACCCTGTATAAGTGGACACCTTATGTAAGCGGACAGATATTTCAGTACAAAAAGGCCTATAACCCAGTGTAAGCGGTTATCCTACCAAAAATAGATTAATCTGTGATTTCTATGAGTGTGTGTGAGTATATCCATAGAAAAGACATTTTTTTAATTCAAAGTTTGATAACTTGATATGCAATCAATATATTAGAAAAGGGAGTTTAAATTTACAATCCCCTCAGTCTCCCCTATATATATGGGTATATAAAACTTGCATATTGACCTGGAGGAAACTTGAAACCCCGGGTAAGCGGTCAACCCGCGTAAGCAAACACTTTGGCCCGGAACGGAGGGTATCCGCGTGCGTGTCGCTGTTAACTTTTACACTACGGTTAGAGTAAATTAGAATACTTTAACAAGTCTTGGCGACTCTGGAAATTAAACACAGTATTTATTGCTTCCTTTATAGGAACGTAAGAACGGTGAGCTTACAACAAAAATGTTTTTATTAAAGGCTTGATTCTATTGCGCCGATTTCACTACCGATGTGGTCAAGATCTTCTGCAGTTGTGGTGCTGACACACACATTCCCTATTCCATTGAGCCGATGACCTCCAGACAGAGACCAGACGTAGGCCAGTTATGGTGCCAGGGCTGAAACTCGAGTACATCTAGACCACATCGGGAGTGAAATTGGCGCAACGGAATTAAGCCTTAAATGATAGAGAATTATCCCAATCAAAAATAGGATGTCCTTAGTGCTACCATAATGTATTTTTCTGTAAGTGTGGAGATGGGTTTCGAGGCCATTTGAATGTTACGAGGTAAATCTAGACGTACCTTGGTCGTGTAACCCTGCAACGTTTCGTCCATACAGCCCACAACGATGTTCTTCCCTACTCGTTCTAGACCAACCGGCTGCGAGTTGAGTTCAATGCATGCTTTACCCACTTTCGTACCCCTATAGAAAAATGAAAAAAAAACAACATGGAAAATATCGCCATTGTAGCTAATGATGTAATAAGGAGACAATATATTTCTTACACATTAATGCAGATCATAGTTAGGAGAAAAAAAATCAGAAATAAAATCTAACGGGAAAATAACTGGACATCATCGGATATTTATAGACACAAGCGACTGACATAAAAACATACACCTTGGCTGTACTGAAAGCTAATTATTGTTAACTCTGTCCGGTCTGGCCCGTTTGGACAGATCTTTAGACCAGACAACTTCATATTTGGCCAAAGCGGTGCAGGAAACAACTGGGCAAAAGGACATTATACAGAAGGTGCTGAAGTTGTAGACTCAGTTTTGGATGTTGTTCGTAAGGAAGCAGAGAGCTGCGATTGTCTCCAGGGCTTCCAGCTTACTCACTCCCTTGGTGGTGGTACCGGTTCTGGAATGGGTACCCTTCTCATCTCTAAGATCCGTGAAGAATATCCAGACAGGATCATGAATACCTTTATCTGTTGTCCCATCACCTAAGGTATCTGACATCATCGGGACTGACTACAGCTCTGTATATAAGCTGGTGAGACTCAATCCCTTTCCGGAAATAAGAAAAGTCGGCCTATTTCGGTAGCCTCTCCGTGGGCAGGTGTTGCTGGGTTCAGCCCTGCTCCGGTCCAGTGTGCCTCACTTGTGGGTATTGCTGAATTTTCACTCTTATCAATGATAATCTTGAAATTTCAGGTATTGCTAATCGTAGGGATGTCAGTTGGGGTAATAAGAAAAAGTGGAAATATTTTTCATGTGGAATTTTCTGACTCAGGCAGACCATAAAAAGACCATGAAAACATGGAAAACACGTTCATTCAGCTGCAGCATGGAGCTAAGGGTCTGTGAGGATGTTCAAAATTTTACACAAGGAAAAAGAATTTTATATACTGCTAATGAAACATGGATTTGCATGGATAAGTGGAAAGCTGTTACATATGTATCTGAATAATAAACCCACGCTTTTAAAAAGATAAAACTATTGGTAAAGCGATTATAGATAATGGTTAGGTCACCGACCTCTTCAAAGTGTAGATCCCACCGTTTCTGCAGGCAACAATAATGCGGAATTCAACATCAAACAGTCCAGACACATTGAGGAACACAGGCACGGCAGGAACCTCCATCTACAATGATTAAAAAGAAACAGGAATCTTTTAAATGTATACATGTTCAGATAAAGTAAATAATTTTATTGTTATCACCATGGAAAAATTGACAGACAACTTTAAAAATGGTGGTAAAGAATAAATTTCCTCAACAATTGTAACTTAACATAGCAGTTGCAGTTACTCAATAAGGGTGGTCATTGCTTCTTGGGCAATCATAGGCAAAGAAATCTCCGTTTTTATTGATATTCATCAATGCTAATCGGTAAGGATAAAAAAAAATTACTGTCATTTTTTTATCCTTAACTTGTAACGTTGACATGCTTTTACTGGGAAAAAGTTTCCATCTATTATAATTTAGAATTGATGATAATTGAGACTACATACTACGTATTATGGGTGTCCAATTTGACTGTAAGGGCACTCATACCGGCAAAAGTTGGCACCTTTGCAGTATAAATAGATAAATACAAAGACGTTAAAAATCGATGATAATTGAGACTACTCACCATTGCCAGGACGGTGAAGGCTTCTGGGTCGAGGATGAAGATGTTCTTGTTCTCCGTGCCCAGCACCAGACACGAGATGGCGTCCTCCTCCGCCATGCTCTTCTTGAGCGTGCTCAAACACGTGATCACCGTCTGCCGTTTCAGCGGCGTGTGTTTGTGAACGGAGGCGAACGCCTCCAGGTCCTGCTGCTGCAACTGGAGGTAGTGCAGGGACCGCACCGTCAGGGTAGCACCCTCACTCCTACCAAACGATCAGTAAACGGGGTTATATTTTTACGCGTCTATAATTTCAGGTGTTTAAAATAGTTTTTGGAACAAAAAATTGATTTTTTTTTAAATAGTTTTTTTTTCACACCAAAAAATTTGATTTTTGAAAAAATTATTTGTTCATGCATTGAAAGCAAATCAGTAAACGGTTTAGCATTCTGTGAATTTATTTAATTAATATCAGAAGCTTTAATCCAGATGAATAGGAACAAAACATTTATCCCCTTTTCCCCCACAAGATCTAGGTCGATTAGATTAACAAGGATTAATAGTAGGCATGGCATTGCCATGATTTCGGTTTCAACAAGTAATGTATACATGTTTTAAGAAACTAGGAGCAAATAGAATGTTCATCATTGATGAAAGAGCGTGCTATTTAAAAGAATAACAACTAAATGGTTTGGGTTATATTCAGTCTATGGATAGTTTTCTGTAACTACCTGCACCCAGTCAACTTACCATTTCTGTAACAGTCTGAGTCTATCTATAGGATCTAAACATTTCAATCACCATAGGTCAATGAGATATTTCGGTCTTGATTGATTGGTCATGGGCAGCTGGGCATGCCTCTAAGACACTGAGACACTGGCTCCCTGCTCTGTTCCCAATATCACAGTGAATAGCACACAGATAGTGAAGGGATAGTTTATATGCAGTACCCTGAAAGTGGGAGGGAGGGAGGGAGGGAGGGAGGTGGAAGCCTGCTGCAATATATATAAATACATTACTGTCGCCGGGTGCGGACCACATCTGACCTGTGGGGCCCCGACAGCTAGTAGGTATTCATTGAACCGCAACGGGTGCCGACACCAGACGTGTTCGAGGGAATCAGGTCAAATCGGTCACCAGCAAACAAAACATAGTCAGAGGCTCAACGTCACATAAATATACAGATCGAACGCACTCCACGTCTGGTATCGGCACCCGCCGCGGCCCAATAAACACCCACGAGGGAGGGAGGGAGGGAGGGAGGGAGGGAGGGAGGGAGGGAGGGAGGGAGGGAGGGAGGGAGGTGGAAGCCTGTTGCAATATATATAAATACACTACTGTCGCCGGGTGCGGACCCCACCCGCTAGTAGGTATTCATTGAACCATAACGGGTGTGCTGGTGACCTATTTGACCTGGGGCCCGTTCAATAATCTAGGATTGTGTGTGAAGACCATTTTCTCTATCTCGTATAAGGGTTATCGTTCGATAATATCTAAATCTGTTCAGTTTTGTCTATAAGTGTTGAATAAAGTCGACCCACATTGTCCCTGGGTCTCTATCTCATACAGAAAAGGGTGTACTTGTACGATCCCAGCTTATTAAACGGGCCCCTGATTCCATCCAACGTGTCTGGTGTCGGCACCCGCGGAACCCAGCCGCTAGGGAGGGAGGGGGGGGGGAGGGAGGGAGGTGGAAGCCTGTTGCAATATATAAAAATACACTACTGTCGCCGGGTGCGGACCACATCTGACCAGAGCGGGACCCACCCCCTAGTAGGTATTCATTGAATTGCAACGGGTGCCTACACAATATATAAAAATACACTACTGTCGCCGGGTGCGGACCCGGTATCGAGGATCTAATTATTCAGAATATATTACTGTAATGTATTATAATGTAAGCCGCAAAAACGTTCCCCATCTCCCCTAATATATTTCGGTCTTGACCTACAGGTCAAACCGAAATAATAAACAGGAGATATCTAGTTACAGTTAGGGCAGATGTGTTTGCGTATTGTGCGTCATATTCTTTCTAGCCATTACAAATAGAGATCACATGCTAAACTTCGATATTTTTTTTTAGATTTCTAAGATGGGACTATGTGTTAATCATCTGGAAACACACCTAAACATGGGATGCCTAGTGATGGGATTCACTTAAAAAGATAACTCACGAACGGCAGATTGAAAGACAGTCATTTATAGCGAGGTAGAAATTCATTTACAATATAGCAAATGTATATTTTTCGATAACACTTGAGATTTCGTTAAGACAGTGACTCACTAGAAATTTCAGATACCCAGATAGAACCACCAATCTAATTAACCGCCACTGACTACAATAACAAGATGTTCTTTAACATATTTTATAACCACAACTAGATAATAAATGGTTAAATACAGTTACTTACCGAATGCCCTCTAACATTTCCCGTAGTATCATCGGGTCAATGACATCCTAAAATGATATAGAGAATAAATTGAGAAATAAAACACAATAAAATACAGCAAAACGTATATGACGACTTGTCTACTATGTCAATTAATTTTTAACTAATGGAAATTCGAGCATATATGCAAAATCTGATTCTTACATTCTTTACTTGGTTCCATAAATCTTGTTCCACCTGGTTGACTTCTAATGAAGGCAGCGTGAATTTGAAGTAAGGTCGTAGATTTTTGTACATGTATATGTGGGGTCCTGAAGCTACCGCAATAGCTGAATGGAAGAGAACAGATTAACATTAACATTTTATCCAATAGCTACATATGCCTCATTACTTTTGTAAATCACGGTATATTTTACACATGAATTTTACTTTTTTGAATTTTAGGTTTTGGTAAATATTCATATATTCGTAATATCTTGTCATCCTGTAATAAGTTTACATATGGATAGCGGTTTTCTTTTTCCCTTATACTACTTAGTTTCTTATTCATTTACCTGGTGTCCTAGGCTCATTGGTGTCCATATAAAAAGTTACAATCCCAGTTGGCAAATCTATGATGGTATTTTCTGTCATCAATGATGTACCTGTGAAAAAATAATGTAATGTATACTTTATAACACATATTGATGAGGGATCAAAAAGAAGAAACCGAAAAGTTCTGGTCAAAGACCTTGTTCTCCACGAGTTTGACGCGTAGGGAATGGTGAACATCAAATAGCAATCAAACGAGTTGTAGAACGACTTCTATATTCATCTCACCCCTCTACACATCTAAAAGAATGGATAACACATATGATATAGATCATGGAGAACGGACTATTATCTTAGCCTGGTATAAACGTCCACAGGCTTAACATTACAAACTCGTTCTCAACAGGCTTACGAGAACGGTAACTTGTTCTCAACAGGTGCTAAAAGGATAAATATTTCCAGGCTAAGATAAAATCAGAAACATATTCGTGCTTGGTCTGAGGCCCTGTTCACTATCTCGTTTGGAGTGCTTCAGAATATTCACTCGGCTATCGCCTCGTTCATATTACTGCACACTCCAAAGTCGATGGCGAACGAGGACACAGACCAAACACTTATCAGTTTCCTTCTTACAATGCTAGTATGGGGCATAGGGAACGAGTACCCAAGGTTAAGCTTATGGGACAATAATATCCGGGGTGAGATGATATAAAATACATATTCAGCAAATTTTTATTCTTAATTCAAATTAAAGTGTGTTTATTAAAGAGTAGCTACCGATCAACTGGGAAAAAGAATGGCAAGCATTTCCCGATTAAAAAAGACAAAGATACTTTGGCGATTGAATAAAAGATGATGAACGTTTTATCAAAATGATTACCTTTGTACACTTTCAGCTTCATGTCATAGCTGCCTGTACCAAGGTCAGCAATTACCAACTTAAAATCGCCATCTGCGTTGATATCTGATAGTGCGATACATTGTGTAAATGTGTAGAGCGATGCAACAGGATCATAATGGGCGTCTAACCATTTGGTATCCCTGTACACATGAAATAAAGTAGTAAGTGTTAGAAATGAAAATGAACACTGTCAAAACCCAATATTTCAATGGCTATCGTACCCCGGTATTCAACGAAATACATGGCATGCCTATGACTATGTCTATGACTATAAAACTTTGAATTGCTACTAAGTCTGCAATATTAACATGATGAAACTAGATTTAGACCAGAGAAAACATGTCGAATAATTACAAGATAGACGTATGTAACTTTCAGTGCTGTTATTAAACAAGCACACATAACTATTTAAAAGCTTCTTACTCTTGGTCTTACTCTAATATAGGCACTTACCTAATTTTTAGGACTTATTCTTCAACTTGTTCTATGCACTCTAGCTAGTGATCTATGGATAGATCTTGCAAAACTGATTGATTTTTCTTTTTGAATGAAGTCTTTATGCCAATTTAAAGCAAAGTTATGGCCATTCAAAGACCTGGAATTCAGCCTATCGTTCTGCCACAATTAACCATAGTTAAGAGTTTAATTGTGAGCCAAATTTTGTGATCCAAGCTGGTATCAAGAGTCATTGAATTACTTAAAATGCCTATTTCTCATGAACTATTGAAGCTAGAAATATATACATATTGTATATGTGAGGATGTTGGGGCTACTTATAAAACATAGTGGGCCATGTCTAAATGGAAATGTTAAGGCATATCCTATACCATTTTTAACCATATAACATGTGCAAACTAGTTATTTTTATGTGCAACTTGATCTTCATACCATAAAATGCCTCTAAAGTTGGGCTTTAATTTCACTTGACCAAACCCTTATTTTTTTTCTCATCTAATCATTGATATCTTATATGCATGTGATAGATCTCATCAAGCCCTTTGATATGACACCCTAATTGCCTTGATATTCCAATAAATAGCTTCAGAATCGACATTTGAAGATAGGTGAGGTAAAAGCTTTCCTTCAAAGGGTTGATCACAATATGAGCGGCAGACCCGCGAACGGGAGTTATATGTAAGTGCCTATCTATTAAATAGTAATAGCAATGAATAACTAAGAAACCGGGATTCTCTTTCACATGTTTGACTCGATCCATGCAATTGACAGCCATAACGTTGTTTAATACTATCATATATACGCAACCAGATACTTACGCTTCGTTCTCTTCATTTCCTTGGTTTTGATTCATTTTGATTGGTATGGATGTGTAAAACTAGCTTGTATGCGTTTGACAAGCACCTGTTTACAAACGTTGTGGCATCTGACAACAAGCACGTCCGCTGATACCTTTCGTTTCAATATAAAAAGCGCTCAACCGTTTGGAGATCAGCTAAACTAGTAGCTCCGCAGTTTGAAAGAGCTTGTTTCTGGCTGTATTCCCTAGATCACGAGTAAAAACATAATATATATTCATGTAAATCAAATAAGTAAATATTTTAAAATGCCCTTTATTTATCTAATGGTGTTTATAGACAACTCAGAGACAATAACTTGCAAATTCATTTGTTTTTCATCACATTTATCTTAAGGTGATACTTGGGTAACCAGCATTTGGCGCGCGCCATCTTCGAAGATAAATATTAGGATATCTTGCAAAATCTACTATGAATAATGGAGGTCCTCCACCCGGAAAAAGGAAAAAAGTCATACCAAAGTGTCCAAATCCCTTATTTATGTACTGGCTGAAAGAACTCAGGGATGACGCTGCCACTAAAGGCCTGAAAACCCAATTTATTTACGGCAAGGTATGAAATTCTGTGTATTATCGCCCATCGCCAACTTCAATCACAACGATCACAACTACACAAGGGTACAAGTATGAGGAAATTGGGAGAAAATTTGAATCTGATTCAAGTTCTCATGGTCGATATTTTAGAAACGTCTCCAGTAAGTAAATGTCACTTTGCGGCACTGATTCATCCTAGTCGTGGGCGACCCTAACAGTACGTTCCAAGTGTATAGGGTCGGACTCGTCTGACTAATTCATCCCTGACCTGATAGTTTTGCTTTAGGGTTAGGCCTTAACCCTAAACCTAGGCTAGAGCCTAGATGCCCCTGATCTGCAGTTTTACCTGAATCGTCTCTTTCGAGGATGGGGGTGTTAGAGATGAACCTTGTTAGTGATCGATGGCATATTAGAATAAAATAGTCTTTTAAATATGTAGTCGTATTCTTCGATCCGGATGGACACTTCCGGTTCATAAAAACCTCCAAAATATGTAAATTCACCTGACAACGGATCGATCCGCCATCTTGCCTGGTGAATACAAAGCGCTGTCAGAGTCTTAAATGGCAAAAAACTATATTAATCAACCTTCTCCTGTGCATTCTATACATGTAATAATTGAAATAGGATTATTTACATTATTCAGATATAATTTAAATGTGCCAACTCGAAGAAAATCGCTTGTTTCGACGATTTGTTGACATCGCGTTTATAGCCTTAACTGGGGCTACCAGACAATCATTTGATCTGAAATTACCAGGGAAGCCTGATTTTGACTAGGAAATTTCTTCAGAATTAGTTAAAATATCCTCACACATTAAAATGTAATATAAATGGACGTCCGAACGGGCCATATGTTTAGCATTGCGGAGGTGCTTCTCGAAAATGGCCGACAAGGGGGTTCGGAGCGCCACCTACTTCCTGGCCGGATCGGAGAATCCAAAACTGTCATATTTCACGTAAACTTGCCTATTCTCGGGAGCGGCGATGACGTCACGCAACATAGTAACGGGTAGGTCCGGCGGCAAAAACGAACACTGCCCTACTCAGGTTTATAGCTGTCCAGTTTATTTTCGGTAAAGCGGTTCAGTGCACTCTCGTACGCGTGAAGGGTTAAACAACTTTTCACTCCATAGCAACCAATGTTAAATTCACTGTACATCTCTGGTAATATCTCAGTAAATATCCAACTTAGGAACACCAAACAAAAAATGGTATAGAGGTGGAGAATAGGAGAAGATGTTTGGAGGTTTTTTTTTTATCAATTCGTTTTGCAAAGATTGTTTTATTTGGTGTTTTCCCCAGCAAACTGCCGAAATTGCCGATGCCAGGCTGCTACAAATGTCAAAATAAAAACTTGCTCAAAAGTACAAAAATGTGCAGATTCAAACATTCAAACTTGTGTCCCACAATGTTTATTGATATATCTTGTTAGAAACACATCAAAATACCTTTAATTATGTATATTAATCATGAACAGTGAGTTCAAACATCGATTTACGTTTTGTCGATCGAGCGATAATAACAGAAAGCTAGGGTGATCAAAACTGGCAATACCCTTTGCCCCTAGCGGCCGTGAAAGAAACTAAACGTTCCGCTCCCGAGAATGAGTATGACTTACAGTGAGGGTCTAAGACGTCTGGCTCTTAAATATCATGCACAGAAGGTCTGACGAAATTACAGTTAAATACCCGAATCAATAATTTGATTGAATAAGAAACCTTAAATGTAACGATATTCCTCTTGGCAAGTATTTTCACAAAAACTCAATAACCTCAATTTAGATGGGTTACATTTCAAGACTTCAATGGTTTTTTTTTTTAGCAATTAGTGAATTATGAAGGTGTATGCCAACAAGATATATAATATGTTATGACACTTATGTACTTAAAATTTGTTTGTTTTGCTCAGGCTCTCCGATCCCTTCAAAAGTACCCCATGGCCCTACCTGATGGCAAGGCCTGTAAGATCTTGGAAAGCTTTGGTGAGTTTAATTATCATTGGTTGATGGACCAAAAGGTATCTTCATAGCCAGCACGCCTCGGTTTTCAGCGCGTGACAGATGGACACTATGGTTTTTTTCTCGAATTTATGTCAGAATGTTGTCAATAACTGACGTAGGAACTTCAAATATACATCAGTAGACAGCTAAAGTTTTGCGAAAAACAGTTGGTGATTTTATGTTATGACTCACGATAGGCAACATATGATTATTTGTCATTGTTTGTGACACGGTTTGCTGCGAGTGCGAGAATGTCACCTTCCAAAAACCAAGCGTAGCATCCAATTTACCAAACTTAACCAAGGCCTGACAGCAACAATTAACACTAAACACGGAAAGACAAGAAAAATCCAAATAAAAGACAGCATAAGACAAGGTGGAGTACTTGCAGTCACCCAATACTCCACACTAATGGACGAGATAAACCAAACAATCGAAGACCTCCACCCAGAATTCAAACACAAGCAAACAGAACCCAAATGCCTACTATGGGTAGACGATGTAGCCATAATAACCAACAACCTAACACAACACCAACATATGCTAAATATCACAAACGAAATAGCAAACAGGTACCGGATAAAATTCGGAGACGAAAAATCAAAAACTATCCTAATAGGCCAGGGCCCCAAATACCCAACAACAATAGGTGACACAAACTTAGACTACACCAACCAATACAAATACTTAGGAGAAACCCTAAATGACAAAGGAACCATCGACGACCACATAAACGAAGTAAAGAAGAAATCAGAAGCGGCCTATCAAACCATAATATACATAGCCAAAGACCAAAACTTCAGAGGCATAGAAATGGAAACAATATGGAAACTCATCGAAACATGTATACTACCAATAATAACCTATGGATCGGAAACCTGGGAACTCAACAAACATCAGACCAAACAAATCAACAAAATACTCGATAGCATCATAAGGAGTAGCCTCAACACTCCAACATCCACCCCAAGACTAAACCTATACATGGAAACCAAAATAAAAGACCCAACAACACTCGTAACAACCAAACGCCTAAACCACTACTGGAAAACCCAAAACCACAAAACAATAACAGAAATACCAAATAATAGCAACTGGAAAGCCAAAACAGAAAAACTAATCAAGGAACTAGATATCGACCCCCAAACCGTCACCAGTGCTACGAAAAAAGAATGGGCCAAACTTATCAACCAAAAAACCCACCTAAAGTGGATAGAGAACATTAACACAAATAAAGAAACCCAAACAAAAACCAAATACCTAATGAACAGAACAAACTGGGAAACCCCACAGAGACCAAGCTACCTGAACAAACTAACCAGGAAACAAGCAAGCCAAATATTCAAACTCCGTAACAGAATGTACCAAACCAAAGAAAACTTCAAATCTATGTTCCAAACACACGAATGCAGGCGGTGTGGCCTCACCAAGGAGACAACCCAACACATACTAAACCAAAGTATTACACCCTACAGACAAAACTAAAACCTACATAGACCAGATCTTCTCAAACGATATCCAAACCCTAAAACAAATAGCCACAATAACCAACACAATAGAGGAAGACCTAAAAACCCCAAAAAACACCCAAAACACAACAACCAAAACCCACCGAACCCAACTAGCACAGCTCGCAAGCACTGATAAAACTTGCTTGAGCGACCCGGAAAACCGGGAGAGTGCACGAGGGAGCGAATAACTCCACTCTCATGATAGATAGAGATAGATACCAAGCATAGTGTCCAAAGCGTGCTGGCTACCTAGGGTAGCATTCAGTATTCGGCCCAAAATAGGTATATTCTCATTCCAAAATTTCGTTATTGGCTAGATTTTAAGACAAAGCGAATGAATTAAATTTGTATACATATAAAAAGTGGCTTAACAAAAGGATATATATTTTTTTATTCATATTTTTTTTTTTGGGGGGGGGGGGGGGTTAACTTGCCAAGCCAGTGTCAAAGTCTCTTGGAGGTCCAGGAGACAAAACAAATATGGGGCTCAATGGAAGTGCCTGAATTTTATAGATTATACTAGCTATACCGGGAATTGGACGCCTTGAGCCTTTTGCCAATTGAGCCTCCTGTCAGCGCGAAAACGTGGACGCCTTGAGCCTGCCCCGTGGACGCCTAGAGCCTACCCCATTTTAGTTCCGATTGGCAGGTTAGGGTTAGGAAAGGGTTGGGTAAGGGTTAGGGTTCAGTATATATGACTATAAACCAGTATAAGTGCATTTTCCAAAGTTTTTATATCTAGAGGCTCAAAGCCACCAAAACGGGGTAGGCTCAAGGCGTCCACAGAAAGGCTCAAGGCGTCCAGGTCTCAAACCGTCCCGGGCTCAAGGTGTCCATGAACCAAAAGGTCTCTGGACGCCCCGCTTTGTAGCCAGCACGCCTCGGTTTCCATCGGGTGACGGAGGGACTCGACGCTTTAAAAAAAATTTATGTCATAACTTTGTCAATAATTTATGTAGGAACTTCAATTAACATCAATAGATAGCTAAAGCTATGCCGAAAACAGTTGGTAGGTTTATATTTTGATTCTCGATAGGCATTATATGATTATTTGTCATTGTTTGTTACATTGTTCGCTGCGAGTGGCAGTATGTCACCGGTATGTCACATCCCGAAACCGAAGTGGGGTGTCCAATTTACGAAGCGGGGCGTCAAAAGCATGCTGGCTACCAAGCGGGGCGTCCAGTATCAACCAAAAGTAGGATTGTATTAGGGGGTACACCACTAAGACTACATGGATTGTCAAGGGCTCCCGGGGCTGGAAGAGCCGGGTAGCGATTGAATTTCTTAGATTATCTATTTAGTCGCCATAGTTGCTATGTTTTAATAGGAGCATTGAAAATGTTAAGAAATACAAAAATAAAACAGCACAGCTCGCACAGACACCACGTCCAAGCTTGAGCGACCTGGAAATCCGGGAAAGTGCATGAGAGACCAAAAAAAAGAACAAAAAAGAGGGCTTCACATGTGACTATGCCCCTTACATAAAATAGGCCTTCACGGTGTAGATATATTTTGCATTGTGAAAATGGGCGGGGGAGGGTGCCTCCTAAATGCGCCCCTGATATACTGTAATTTGTTTCAATGACATGTCTATAACCTCACTGATAGGCGCTCTTTTATCAGTGCATCATTTTCATCTATTCGTAGGTGATAAAACCTGTCAGTTTCTGGACAAGAAACTCGCAGAACACATCGACCTTTACGGTAAGCTATGAATAGGTTTTCTATATGTCCAAATATAGCCAGTGAGAGGGTAGAAATAACTATACTCAGGCTTCGTACAGAGCCTGGAAAAGTCTGGAATTATGCTTTGGGGGGTTTCTAAGCCTGGAAATGCCTGGAATTCTCAGAGAGCCTGGAAAAACCTGGAAGAACCTGGAAAATTTAGTTTTGTTTAATAAAATTGCTTAGTCTATGAAATTCTGTTATTTGAGCTTCATTCATACCTGACTGCCTATGGAATTTCAGTGATTAAATAGTTCCAGAAATCCTTTATTGGGCCATGTTTAGCAAATTTAAATTAGAGAACGAGGCAGTAACACCTCCACTGCAGCCGACTGTGAAAACAAAAATAGAAAAAAATATAAGATTTATTTCCGGCTGTGGTAACTGATACCTTTGTTGTCAAAATCCCTATTGAATCATTCCTTTTGATAAAACTTCACTGCAGGGTCGGCGGATTTCATACCTGAGGAGATTGCTGCTTCCATCCCGGGCTACAAGAAAGCCACGAAACCGAGGACTAAACAGAACGCACGAACAGAGCGCAGGACTCAGTGTGTTGGCGATGACTCAGGAAGTGAAAGTGATGGTGCGGCTTCCAGGGAGGCTCAGCAGAGACAGGTTTTTAACTTCGTTTTCATTTTCAGTATGAAATTTCTTTCCCTGTGTAAAACAAAGATAATATTTTTTTCCGACTAGATTTTCAAGGTAGCATCGAACTGGAGATAGACTTATTTCAGCCTTGTCCATAATACAGAGATGGCAGTTTTCCTCTTTTCCAAGGAAATCCTTGTTTTGATTTTCAGAAATTCTGTTTCCTTGTGCAAAACAAAGAGAAAATAATTTTGGCCTCATTTACACCAATAAACAGTGTTTCAAACCTCCACCAGTCCCAGTCCAGGGCGAATAATGAGGAATTTTCCAAGTTTTCTCAGTCTCTCTGTTGCAGGAAATTACACATAAAAAATGTCTCCTCTTTTTCTCATGACGCCAACTGACAGCCCTGAAAATATACACAAAGACAATGTTATTTGATTCTCGTTCATGCCGATGATATAGTGGTTTGGACCTCTCTACAGAGAACCACATTCCCATCCGTGGGCGACACTGATGTGTTTTCCACGATTCCCCGGTCTCTCTGGCAGAACATGATAAATGATAAACTATATTTCCACTTTTTTCTCACCCCAACTAACATCCCTGTAGACGAGTCCTGTTTATTTTGTTCTTGTCCACTTTTGTTGTGAAGCAAATCAACTTGCTATCTTCACCTCAAACCAGTTTTAATGCATCATCTTCGTTTTCAAACCAGACAGCTTTCGATAATTTCGGAGTAAAGTACTCTTTTAAATAACGAAGAAGATCGAGAACAATCCTATTAGATTAAACACAGATTCCCAGGAAAGAGACAAAATCATGGTTGAAACGAATGTCACATAGGTCTAAATGATAACTATAATTTCGAAAAAACCTTTCTATTTAAAAAAAAAAAAATTGATTCTTCAGCGGTCGTTCAGACCATTAACTTGGTCCTCTTAAAATCATATTAGAAAAAGTTTTTAAAGTTTTTTTTAAAGTCTGTTCATTATATTACTGTCAATTATCATTCTGTTGTAGAGGAAGAGAGCGAAATCTGGTGGTAAAAGAGAATATCTTCCTCAGCCGCGTTCAGGACCTTATGCCATTCTAGTCACACTACTGCAGGTTGGTTTCTGTTCTGCTTTCGCCTCCTTGACATTTTTTCCTCTGTTACTTATTACTTGGTATACTGAAATCAACTTTGTTGGTACCTGTGACCTATGAAAGTTGAGTTTGATGAAAATATGGTTTACAATGTTATATTGAACAAACATAAGCTCTTGAGTTGTGTTCTTTTGCTGGACAAACATTGCTATCATCTGAAATAAACTTTATTTCTAATGTGGACTAGACACTTAGCTAGGACCTTGTGTTTTACAGCACCTTTTAACCAGATGCCTAAAGAGACACTTGTTGAAACTGTTATTTGCATAACTTTCTACACAGAAACATATAAGTTATCCCAGGTTGTTGATGCCCTGCTCAAATCCATAGTAACTTACCCCCCATCATTGCTACCATCGCGTTGTTGACACTGTGAGAAATATTTGATGATAACATAGCAGCCGACTTCCCCTGAAAACGACATTCACATGTTAGCGTTCAAGATGGGCAGATAGGCCTAGCCTCGTTCCACCAAATATTGCTATCAATGTTACATGCCAGACAGAAATGATTGAATGAGAATATTAGAATGATGACTTGTAGATGTAGAGCCAAGTACAATTTGTAGCTGATAAGGGATGGTTAATTGGTTTCGGCAAGAATACCAATTCATAAAGGATTGATGCCAAATACTTTTTTCTTGATGTATTGACTTGTACTCAAAAACCATACCAATACATTTGTGACAAGCAATAAGGCTGTCAAGTTTGAAAAAATGGATTTAAGAGACAAAAAGCTTACAATATGGAAGCAATAAAGGAAAATATTGAAGTTTAATAAAAGTTGAGATTATGATAGAAATGTTATCTTCAATTAGGTTGCAGGTGAAAAAGGGTTCATATTCAAAGCAGATCTTATGAGAGCTGCTCAAGAACATTGTGATTCGTCATTCATGGTGGTAAGTATGTCTATGTATTATAGAGGAAAACTAAGTAAATTTAGCGTCAGAGCTCGTATCCCATTGAGTCTGAATCACAAAGTAATTCAAAAGGCGAAGCTGCATGAATTACGTAGTGATTCAAACAAGTTGAGATCGAGCTCTGACCTTTACCTTGAATAGGTTTCTGAATTTGTCTCACTCTTCACATTGATGAATAGGCTAACCTTTGTGACATAATATCCCATTGAGCATTTATCTTAAGGCTCAATGGGCGTTGGATACGAGTTCCCCAATACACATCTTAGAACTCTTTCTGCATCATTAATTCTTTCAAACATAGTGAGTATGTAGAGTCTTAAATCTACTGGACGCCTCTACCAATTAAAAATCAAATCATTAATGGATGTTCTTGGGACAAATTATACAGAGATGTCAGGTTTCCACTTTTCCATGGAAATCCACTTCTCCAAATTCAGTAAATGTAATTGTTTTTCCTTGTGTCATACAAAGATAATATTGATTTAGCCTCATTTACGCCAATAAAACAGGGGTTTGAACCTCCCACAGACACTCTGCCTCATCACATGGCTGACAATGACATATTATCCAAGTTTTCCCAGTCTCTGAGGGATAAAAATCCACATGAAAAATATTTCCTGACCCCAACTGGCATCCCTGAATTATAGAAACACCAGTGAAGAGTATTAACTCACAGGAAGACAGTCCCTCCCCAATGGACATCATGGAATGCCCCCAATAATGTAAAATTGATACGGATGATCACGTTTTTGGTGACAGCGCTATTGGTCTAGGCTCGTCAGAGGAGAATTTACATTCATGTTTCTTACAGCCGGACCCTGGTAGTCGCTACACAGCCTGGTCATCGATGGGGAATCTTACCAGAAAAGGTCTCGTCATAAAAAGGTGCAGCCCAGCCAAGTAAGATGTTTTTCTGAAGTGTTATAATGGGGTTCATTTGAAACCAGGCCATTGATGTTTCAAAGGATAATATAATAACGATAATTTAAGGATGATGATTTTCCGTGGAAATCCACTTTTTCATATTTAGTATATGTAATTTCTTTTCCTTGTGTCAAACAAAGATAATATTGATTTAGCTTCATTCACGCCAATAGAATAATGGGTTGAATCTCCCCATAGATGTTTAGCCCCATGCCATGGCCGACAAAGATATAATATCCAAATTTTCCCAATCACTCTGAGGCAAAAAAAATCCACATGGAAAATGCGTCCATGTTTTTCTTTGCCTGCAACTGACATCCCTGTTGTTAGAACCTCAATTCCCCTTCTGTACTTGCTAATAACCTAGAGTCATTACCTATTCTAAGTTCAAAGATGTGACAAAACTATAAACATTTATCTGATGTCCATACCAAATCGAGATGTAGACCACCGAATGGGATAAAACTTTGCTCTTGTATTTGAATACACTTACTCCTCAACGTTGTTGAAATTGTATCCACATATTTTATTTAGGCTAACAGCACTATCTGTATGTCATGAGTAATGGGATACTTTACTCATATGACATTCACTGTTACACAGGTGATCTGTAATCGTCAGTAAATTGTGGTGAATAAAAAATAAAACACAAATACTTTTCCCAGTGAGCCAAGTTCTCGTATACTACATAATTCCAAATATTCCAAGTTAGTTTCTCTCCTTTTTTATTATCTTTTTTTAGTTGAGTGGGGGAGTGAGGAGGCTCACATAACCTCCCCCGCCTCAAGCGGGAAGAAATATGTATTCAGAATCTGTATTGCAGATAATTTGTTCCTACATTTAAAGCATGCACATTCCCGTCACGACAATTGTACCATGCTGTATTTACGATAGATTTGATTAAATATTTCTGCCTTTTTCGCTCAGGTATAATCTCACACCTGCGGGAGTGGAACTTGCGCAGCGGCTGCTCGACCTGAGCGTTGATTGTGGGGGTGAGGATGGTGTATCTCCCGGAGACTCAGCCCTGCCGTTCACCCTGGGAGCTGGCCCCGCTCTACCACGTCCGCGCTCCCCTCCCATGTGGCCCACCCTCTCGATGGATCATGAGCTGCACGCTGTGCGGCCTCCACAAAACAACATCCGTACCTTCAACTGGAGCGAAGACAACAAGTTAGTAGCGTATATCATTTTTATTTTAGCCTGGTATAAACATCCATAGGCTTAACATTAGGAACTCGTTCTCAACGGGCTTGCAAGAATGGAAACTCATACGGGTGATAAACAGATGAATATTTCCAGGCTAAGATAGAATCAGAAACATATTCGTGCTTGGTCTGACTCCCCATTCGCTATCTCGTTTGGAGTGCTTCAGATTATTCACTCAGCTATCGCCTCATTCATATTACTGCGCACTCCAAACTCGATGGCGAGCGAGGACACAGACCAAACACTCATTAATTTCTTTCTTAATATTCCTGATCTTATAGCTTTGTACCTTTTAAGCAGGTTGTTTTGATGATAGAAAAGGCTGTTGTGGCTAGGTTGAATACCGCCCGTCTTCATAAGTGAAAAATACCTGGTGAATTGTCAATCAGATATACCCATCTGCCCTTGGCATGGGGATATATATCTGATTGACAATTTTACTGCATATTTTTTTATGTGTGAAGACAGTGAGGCAGTTTCCATATACTACAACAACTCTTACGAAATGGTACCAAAAGTATGTATTTTGTGAAAGCTAAAGACATAGCAGACATGATGGAAGACATTCATTTTGGGCCATAATGTAAAAAAAACCCACTTAAAACTAGACGTTTCGTGAGAATCTACCTTGTATCTGCGTCTTGTACATGCATACTGGAGCCTGTGGAAGATGGTTGTTGTTAGCTCCAGTTTAAATTATTAGCAGGTGGACAGTTAGTCTTTATAGTCCAGTCAAAATAAGGTTTGACCGGCCACAAAAAGCAATAGATTTAATTCCAGTGCCATTCATCTCAGAATACCTTACATATTACCAGAATGAAAATCGAAATTAATCCGAGTAGTGGAAGTAGGTCAAATTAGCATAAATCCAATATGGCCACCCCAAATTTATGACACTCCATAATTCTGGTTTGAATTGAGATAGAAACATGATTTAAAATGCTCAAAATATGTTTTCTGGGGTGGGGAATCCATACAAATCACAAGTGAAATCATATCTCTTGAATAAATTAGCATAAATTCAATATGGCTGCCTGAATTCTATGAAATACTATAATTTGGGTTTGAATAAAGATATAAACATGATTTAAAATGCTAAAACATATGTTTTCTGGGGTGGGGAATTCATATAAATAACGAGAGAAGACCTGAAAACAGAGTACATCAGTGTAAATCCAATATGGCTGCTTGAGTTCTACGAAATACCCTAATTTAAGTTTGAAAAAGATGTTTAAAAAAGCTAAACAGCTGTTTTCCTAGCTGAGAAACACATATATATCACACCAGGGAAGTCCTATCTTTCTAGTAAACAGGTGGAACAATGAAATGTCCAATATGGCTGCTTTGTATCCAATGATTTTCATGGCGATGCCACAAAAACAATGCCAACACTGGCTAAGGAACAGGATACATTTGATTTTTCAGAAGCAAGAGGATAATCAAATCCAAAATATAAGTTGTATTATTAGAGATAATCATATCTGCAAGGGATTAATTGGTTTTCAATTTTTCTTCTGAATTGAGAGAAAACTGCAACCAAAAACTGTTTCCTTTTTTTGAGTTACAATAACTGAAAATAACATTCAATGATTTGGTTCTTAGAAAGAAAACAGTGATGCTGACCCTCCTGTATTTTAACCCATTTGCTATGCCATGATGCTTGGATGCATTCCCAGGGCTAGTATGCTATGTTGCCTTGAGGCATTCCCAGGCCTAGTATGCTATGATTCAGGACTTGGGGCATCCTTCTAGGAAATTTCAGTAAATTTGCTATTTTTTAAAAGAAATTAGGCAAAGATTTTAATAATATTTTCTAAAATTATCAAAAACAATACAATGATTCATATCATCAAAAAATTATGTTGTGATTTCACAATGGTAATGTTGAAATAATACTGAAAATAGCTGTAAAATTGCTTTAAAATTGTTTTATACATGAGAGGTTAATCGTTAAAGAAACTAAACAAAATATTCAGCCCATTTGGTTCAGAGTATTCAGGTGATTGAAAAAGACCTAACAGGAAATGTTACAGAATTACTTCAAGGCGCCTAGAACAGCTTGATACACTTATTTCAGGATCAACCATAGCGGATCTTGAAGACACTGAATTGCAACTGAGCTAATGTAATTTGTTGTTATTCCTAAATTTTATTTGAAAAGGGAAATAACTGAAAAGCTCTGGTTTCATTACCTGGATATGGTAATTATACTCTTTTGGGCTTGTTAGGTTTGAAGACACTGGGCATTAGCACTGGGCATAATAATTATGCAATAGATATCCCAACTAGGGGTAAAAGAATAATAGAAAACCAGCAGTTGATTTGAATCTTGTCTTCTACAGTCTGTTCTGATATCAACATGGCAATACAAGTTTTACTGGTTGCAAGTGAAATGAAAATATTGATAGTTCAATAACATAATGTTTTTCAATGCAACACTATTATGATGATATCTTTGATGTGTAAATCATTGGTAAACCAACTGCCCTAAAGTTGATCAAGAAGAACAATGCTTTCGAAGCTATAGCTGAAGTGTTCATGATACAATGAAATTGATATTATACTCTCATATTTCACCCACTCTCTGCAAGTCTTCCTGTAAGCCCAGGTCAACAAATTCTAGTAGTTCTGATTGAGTTATTTTGTGGTTTTGGACATAGGGGCCATCACTGTCTTTTTTGTCATTATAGTGAGAATAACAATTTTCTCTGAACTTAATTTAGGCCACATATATAAATATATAACCAGAATCCTTATAGGGTTTGTATGGGGGGAGTAGAAGAGGTTATATTGGGTGTGGGATACATGGACATATAGGATACATGGCATACATGACTTGGACAGGCAGGTGGGACACACAAGGATTCTGGAAAACCTTTTATGATAATATAGGCTAACATCTATATCAGGGGAATTATATTAATGTTTATGCAGTGCAGTGAATATGGTATTTAAGCTGAGATGACAACATGAAAAACCTCTAAATATCATTGTGCCATAATTGGGAGTTAATCGGAGCAACTGACAATAATTCACAGAGGCACCACCTATCGATGAACACTAGAATTATGCGATGCCATCTGGACATCTCTGGCAATATTTGAGCACGACAACTAGCCAGAAGCAACCTTCAGAGTTTTAACCCACCCACACTACTACTTAATGTTTAAAGAAGGACAAGTGAAAATTCATAGGATGCCTTATGGCCCATGCTGCAAGCATTATCATGTTCAACTTGTAAAAGTTATCATCCATGATATTATTCACATCGATGAATTTGAAATTGTCTCCAAACCTGCTTCGATTTGATTACAGCTATATGGTATGATGAGGGGGTGGTAATACCCAAGGTTGGAGGACTGTTGGGGTTCAAGTCCCACTACAGCCACTCTTCTCTTTCACCTCCAGCAGTGGTGACTTTACAAATATATCAAAGGCTAATCTTTCTACATAATGTTCCCTTAGCTGGAAAGTCTATGTCTGCTGTATCATTTTTTTAAAAGCCACTATGATATATCCCACCTAAGAAAACATATATTTTGCAATTTAAATCATGTTTATATCTTTATTCAAACTCAGATTAGGGTATGTTGTAGAACTCAAGCAACCATATTGGCTTTACACTAATGTACTTTGTGGATAGGACTTTTTTTGTTATTTATATGAATTCCCCACCCCAGAAAACATTTGTTTAGCATTTTAAATCATGGTTATATCCTTATTCAAGCCCAAATTATGGTATTTCATAGAATTCAGGCAGCCATATTGAATTTATGCTAATTTATTCAAGAGATATGATTTCACTTGTGATTTGTATGGATTCCCCACCCCAGAAAACATATGTTAAGCATTTTAAATCATGTTTCTACCTCAATTCAAACCAGAATTATGGAGTGTCATAAATTTGGGGTGGCCATATTGGATTTTTGCTAATTTGACCTACTTCCACTACTTGGATTAATTTCGATTTTCATTTTGGTAATAAGTAAGGTATTCTGAGGTGATTGCCACTAGAATTGAATCTATTGCTTTTTGTGGCCGGTTTGGCCCTTTTTTTGCATATTTTGACTGGACTATTAGGATGTGGCTATAGCCTACTGTAGTACACATGCTTGTAAAGTCATTAGGTGACCTGACTATATTTTTGCTTTTTATAGCTCACAGATAGGAATATGATTTCTGTTTTGGACAGAAGGTTTTATGGTGGTACAATGCCTCACAGTTTTTAAAATTTAGTATTTTGGAATGGATTTGAAAAAAAAAGTGAATTCAGTTTGGGGGGGACTTTGGTAGTCACAGGTCCATTTTAAAGAACTCCTTCATGGACATATTTCTACCCCTTAAACTGGTTGAATCGGAATATGATATGCCTCATTTGAAAGAGAATAAAAAGCAGTAGGTGCTAGGAAGTGGAATTTTCTAAGTAGACTCTATATTTGCTGAGATATTCAAGTATTTATTGAAAGTGGGGGGGATTTTCAGTGAAATGGGCATGCTCAAACATATGTTTACTCAATATTGATTTACAGTGAGCATTGGTGTAACATTTACCATCTCCATAAGTGGCACTGACAGTTGCTTGACTCTAGGAAGTGTGATTATTTAGGTGAAATGTATATTTGATGTGCTATTCATGTATTTTTTCCAAATCTCATAATAGGAGGGGGGGGGGGGAGCATGAGGTGTATGGGAGGATCCATGGTTTATTCAGCATATTTACACATAAACAGAAGTCAAAATGGTCCATAACTTTGTTATAGGAATCAGTCAAGACCTAGTCAAATGATATTGGTTTGTAAAATTATTTGCAATATCATTTACTACCAGATATTAGCTTGACCTACTTTACATAGAAACAAAGTTGTGTCCCCCACATGGCTAGGGAGCATGCAGACAGGTCTGTGTGTACTCATCCATGAATGATCACTATGAAGCAAACGTTTTATATATAGATAGGTTTTATATATGTGTGCATTGAGCCCTGACCTGCTGACTTCACAGAGGAGTAGGGCTTTAAATATCCAATCAATGCAGGCCCTCCCTCCCTCCCTCCCTCCCTCCCTCCCTCCCTCCCTCCCTCCCTCCCTCCCTCCCTCCCTCCCTCCCTCCCTCCCTCCCTCCCTCCCTCCCTCCCTCCCTCCCTCCCTCCCTCCCTCCCTCCCTCCCTCCCTCCCTCCCTCCCTCCCTCCCTCCCTCCCTCCCTCCCTCCCTCCCTCCCTCCCTCCCTCCCTCCCTCCCTCCCTCCCTCCCTCCCTCCCTCCCTCCCTCCCTCTGTATTGAGTTTTAAAGGCGTCCACCTGCTCATTTGGTCTTTAAAGGCCAATATTTCTATTTGATAATGCACTCTTAGCTCTTGTTTCCAGTTTAAATCTAAGAAAAAAAAGCATCCTGTAGGCCCGTTTGCATTCCCCTAGCGGTACCCCTACTACCCACTAGGTGGTGCCACTGCGGTGTGACAGTCACATAGAAACGGAGGGTGCAGGATATTTGTCCGTTTGTATATTATATCCCTAACGTGAAAGATTTTATATACATTTGAATAAGAAACCAAGAAATTGATGAAACGGAAGCCTACCTTGTTAATGTATTAAGTGCCGCCCATTAATTATAGAATATTAAAAGTGAAAGGTACCATAACAGATTTTGCGTTAAAGAATCCTACGGGGCCATCCAAGGGGGAAAGGGGTATAAAATACTGTATACATCCCTTCTTTAATCTAATGAGTACAACATGTGGAGAGCCGAGCGGTTGTCCAAATTCTAAGAACTTTTGCGTCACATGGTATCAAGTTGTAATGTGTATGACTACCGCAATATGAATTCATCCTCCTAATAAGGGAGACGAGCCCCCACCAGGGCAATCCCTCCACCCATAGGAAACACTCTATCCATCGTAAATTACCTTTCTAAATAAGTCCCGTTTCTTGTGCAGTTTTCAGGCTTCTAATGGTGGAACTTCCCCGGCGAAACATCACACCCCGACAAAAAGCACGGCTTTGTTCCCCGGTCGGGGTTACACCCTTGGCAGTTCGACGAAGAAGGCCCCGACGTTACCCCGCTGGAGGGAGTCTCCGGGGGCCCCGAGCCCCCCGAGCCCTCCGAGCCCCCCAGCGTACGTAATCGAGGACGATGATCCAACCCCACCTGACACGAAACCGGTAGCGGTGGAGGACCACTTCCAGTAAGTTCATGTCACAGCGGTACCAGTTATCCAATTACCGTAATACCGTAAATTCATGCGTATAAGACGCATCTCGCGTATAAGACGCACCCTGAGTTTGGGAGAATGCTATAAGATGCATCTGGGACCTGATTTTGAAGGCTTTAGCACTGTTCTATAACAATAAAAACCTGACGCACCCCGAGTTTGGGCAAATCCTATAAGACGCACCCCGGGTTCGGTTCGCGTATAAGACGTGTATTATACGCCGGAATTTACGGTATATAAGGTTTTTCAATTTTCTTTTGTGGTGTGACACGGTAGCATCAGTGTTGATCAACCCCGTGAATCCGATCTGGTGTGATGAATTTTTCATCATATTCAAAAAAATACGATCAAGAAATTTTCCTTAATGAAAGGGCCGTTGAACATACACCCTATATAATTAGTAAAGAATAGTTCCTTCCGACTGACACTGTAATATGGCAATTTCGGGTTTGGATTTATTTGTGTAGGTGAGTAGTTGATAAAACAAATGAGGGTTTTATGGTCAGGCGGCTCTGTGAACTCCATATGATTGATGACGTAATTCACTCCCTATTGCTTGTGTATTAATTTATATCAACCACTCGTTGTCTACGGCCGCCTGGTCACAAAACCACCATATATTGTGTATGTAATTTGAACACTCTTTTTTATTCACTTAAGACATACAGAAACACGACTGTCGTCCAAAGACGTCCATCTAATACCTACAATGTTAATATACGTCATGGCCTGTGTCAAATTTGTCAACCATGAAAACTTGAACATATTTGCGTTGAGGTCCTATCCATGTTAAATGTATTTTCCTTCTATGACTAGGTTCTCCTATTTCAACGACGACGGAGTTAAAGTTCAGAACAAGGATGAGGCTGCCGTGTCTATAGAAGGTACGTCTACTCTGAGCAGGCCTAATCTAATCTATACAAGCCAACAGAATTTAGAATCAAACAGAAATACCCCCAGTAGAACCCCCCTGATAATTTTATTAGGTCACATACAAGAAATAACCTTGATGTTAACACTTCCACGCCTATAACTATGCTTGGCGAGTGTGTGACGGCTCAATCGATCAGTCACAATGGTTGGGATGCTCGTTGTCAAACAGAACAATCGATTCTATAGAGACACTATAGCAACATGGTTCAAAACAGACAGGAAACTGTCACTTTCAAGGTAGCATCGGCTTGTGTTAGAGGTGTTATTGCCACGTCTTTCAAATCCCTGTAGAATTAAAGGCATATTGGACACCTTTAAAATGAAAACCCATGTTATTTTCCTAGAAATTGAACAGAACGATCCCACAGTGTTGAAGAACACATATCTGATATAATAAGTGGAGGTCACCATGTTAGATTTTGATCTAGAGGTATTAATGTTTAAAAGATTATCAAAAAAATTCTCAAAAAGTCGTATTTCACATAGTAAAACCTATGTCATTAAAGAATTACAGAATAAAGCTTCTAGTACTACACATTCAAATATGAAAACCTACAGGTCACCCTACCAGTTTTAGAGGGTTCTACGAAACCACATTTCTCAGTATATTTCCTATATATATAAATGGACCAACATATAATGGGCTTTTTTACCTATTGGGAGATAACCTGGACAAAATGTTTTGTTTAACTCATTTGGCATTAGAATAAATCAGAACGAAACATTTTGGACTTACTGACGCAACTGTAAATTGTAGGATATGCCTTTAATGCTTGCAAATTTTGTTAAAAATTTCAAGGAAGTCAAGTGAATAACTTGCCCATTCTCTTTTTCACAGAAAACCTTGGAGGACTTGGTTTTCTCATCTCGAGCAGCTACGAGGAACTCTTGCTGTCAGGGAAACTTTACACCCTAGACAACACTAGGTACGTATATCCAATGATACAAACTTCTAATCTACTGTTGTTGAAAATGAACACCAACCACAGAAAAATCAGAATTATGCGATTCAGTGACGACATTTTCCCATTGAATATTTCTTTTTGGAAAAAAAAATGGGCTTGCGAGGCTTACTCACACAAAAACAACTAAAGGAACTCACAGAAAATGCTACTTTATGGAATATAAACTTGTTTTCATTGTGTTAAACAGTGGTTTGAATCCCCATAAAACCTCACGCCCAAGCCGACATGTTTTTCCATGTTTCCGCAGCCTCTCTTAGGCAGCACATTCCACTTGAAAATTATATCCATTTTATTTTTCTGACCTGTTCTGGCATCCCTAGAGATTTAAACCCCTTGTTAGTATGGTGCATTGTTTATGGTATTTTAAAGTCTTTTTTCACATTGGCTACGTTTTAGTGCTAAGTAGCACATTCCTCAAGACCTGCAAAGGGTAGACTCTAACTATGTACCCCAAACCGGGGGAGAAATATGCATCATATTAAAGATGTGGCTGATGAAAAAGAGAAACATTTCCCTATTATTAAAGATAGCAGCTTTCCATTCATTTTTAATGGAAACCCACTTTTTAATTTTTTGTACAAACAATTATTTTTCCATGTGCAAACCAAAGATAATATTAATTGAGCGTCATTCACGCCAATAAAACCGTGGTTTGAACCTCCTCACAGACCATCCGGCCCAGGCTGTGGCCAGCACCGATGTTTTTCACATTTTTGCAGTGTCCCTGAAACAGAAAATTCCACATCGAAAAATAGTTCCACTCTTTTTTCCTCATCTCAACTGACATTCCTGTATTATTCTCTCCCTTTGATTATTGAAAAGATGGCATTTTTCCTCTTTTCCAAGGATTTTTAGTTTTAATTTTCAATTTATGAAATGTGGTTTTCTAGTGTTAAACAAAGAGAGAAAAAATTGGCCTCATTCACACCAATAAAACAGTGTTTTATACTTTCCCACACACCCCAGCCCAATCCAATAGAAAATAACCATGTTTTTTCCATGTTTTCTCAGTCTCTCTGAGGCAGTAAATTCCACATGAAAAATATTTCCTCTTTTTATCATGAACCCAACTGACATCCCTGATTTCACAGTAGGGGTATTTTTCATATTGACAGGTCATCGGGTAACGGTAGAGTA
Organism: Alentia gelatinosa; assembly: GCA_950022655.1. Classification (NCBI taxonomy): domain Eukaryota; kingdom Metazoa; phylum Annelida; class Polychaeta; order Phyllodocida; family Polynoidae; genus Alentia; species Alentia gelatinosa. The sequence goes on from OX465581.1 coordinate 45,281,618, forward strand.
TTTGCATATCTCGCCGACAAAGACGCCCCAGACTCATGCCCGGCACCTCCCGCACGTGTAACACGTGTTGATCACGTGCACACTGCCTCGAATATCGACCACCTGGGGCCACAAACAACAACCAGGAACAAATCAGAGACAGTGACCACATTAACTGCTCCTAAGCCAGCTGATCAGTCCAAACCAACACCGTTCCCGCCTCCCGTGCCTGCGCAGCCGACATTTGACCCAGTTTTGGCGGGAAAAGGTCAAGGAGCACAGAGAAGGTCACCCTGGGACACCGTATCGGTGGCGTCTGCTTCCAGCGCCACCATCGGCAGTCGGGAGTCATCACAGGACACCGGATGTGACGTAGAAGGTGTGAACGAGGAGCCGGTCTTCACGCTGCATCCGGGCACTTTTGACGTTATCCTCTGCGTGGATAAGCGCGAGCACTTTGGCGGGTGAGATAAATGAAACACGCAATGAAGGCAGGATCCATTTAGTCCACTTTAGAGAAAGAAAATGAGATTATAGAACATCTATTTATTACCATATGGATTAGTCATAGTGGTTAAAAGCTTTTCATATCTCTACAAAAAAAAAACTACTTTTCTCCAACTGAATATTGAATCGTGATAAAAATGACGTGGATTTTACAACGGGCTTGTATTAATCATCCAAGTCCGTGCTGTTCCCAACAGGGATTCTTAAAAAATGTTAATATTGTATCATGATAAACTTTACATAGTTTGTTTATGGCCTAGAGATGGGAACTAATATTATCTATTAACACAAATTTTTCGCAGATGAACCCTAAATAATCCTAGACTTAAAATTGCTTGGAAATTCTTTCCCTATCATTTGTTTACTCATAGCTCCTACTCACACAATACACACATCTTCATTCGATAATATCCGTTTCTGTCTTAATCTTGGCAAAACTCACTCAAATTGTACAACCCCCAAAAACAACCCCATATGTAAACTGACGAAATAAACCCATATATTTTAGGGCAAAATCAAGCAAACAGCTGTTGTTACCGGAGTTAGAAAAACACCAGACGAAGTATGAGCTGAAAAACCTGCAGATCGGCGACTTTGCGTGGGTGGCTCGTCCAAAGAACCCTGCAGGTAGGTCATTAAGGTCACCAGTAAGGGCTCTCAGTGCAGGCAGACATTACGTAACACTCTCAGATAAGTGACTTGACCCTCAGCGATAAGTTGATTAATTATCTACCCCTGTGTAAAGTCACTCCAAGCTGTCAGTGTTAGTGAGAACACAGTCATGTCTGATCGTAATAAATCACAGGTTCGTCGGAAGGTTATTGCATGTATTTTTCATTTTGAAATTGAATTCAGTTTTATATCATGTATATGAAGAAAAGTCATATTTGAATGAGTATGTTCGTCTTGGGTTTATTGGTCTCACTTTGGATGTATGGAGGGAGGGAATTCAGTTTTATATTTTCTATGGAGAATAGTCATATCTTTATGAATATTTGTCATTGAAAAAATGGGTGTCAAAATTAAGTTTCACTAGATTTCATTTGACACGCAAGTTTTATTTTTGATACAGGGATCAGTTTTATTTGTTTTACTATCATCAGTAAGTGAAATAGTTTACTATCATCCATATGGAAATAGTTTATCAAAATTGTCAATCGACCTTCAGGTTGAAATTCTAGCAAATTCGAAAAGTAGTTGGAAATAAACTACAAAATGTTATTAACTGGCTGCAATAGGTCTACCTCCAGATATGAACTACAAACATGGTCTTCTCTTTTACAGTTCATATTCGAACTCGGTTGATATTTCCTACCAAAACAACACGGAATAGATTTTATTCAGCCATCCTAACTACGTCTCCCTATATTCAAAGATAGACGAAGTTTTCCTCTTTTCCAAGAAAATCTTTGTTTTCAGTTTCAGTTTATGGGTCATTCCACCAGAAAATGTACTTTTGGTGAAAATCATACTTTTTGGGGGTTAATGGGCTATAATTTCATTATAAATGAATTTTTTAAATTTATTTTTTTTCTGTGCAAAGAAAACACCCTGCCCTTTCAGAAAATCATTACTTTTATTGGTCTATCTGCATTTATTTTTAATCTGTGGACTTTTAAAGTGAGAAATTAGCAAAAAAGTGCATGTCCTTTTGATATTTCTAAAGTTTAGCACTATTTCTTTTGTGGAAACTATTAATATATATTCCCTAATTGATTTATTTCCTGAAGTTATGTAAATTGGCTGTTGTTTAGTAGTATTTTCCCTTATTTCTAAGGCTCCGCAAATTTTTTAGGTGTATTTCAATGAAAAGTGTGCTTTTTCAGCAAATGCTATAGGTTATATTTGGCATAGCCTGATGACAATATATTTTAATGGTATACTTCCCAAACATGCACTTAAAACTCTGGACATACATCAATTTTTCATATATGTATATGATTTTAGGCCAACTGCAACAGGGTTTTTTTCCCAGCCGAATTACGAAAAAAAATCGATTTTACACAATTGATATCACGGATGTGATGAGTTGCATTTAGCACTCTCCACTTCTCCATATTGGTGCTAACTTGGTACAAAAATTACTGAATAATGTGGCCATAGGGTCCGTAGTGTAAGTGTAATAAAATGCTTCCAAAGTGCCTTCACTATGCGAGAACAGGGAAAGTAATTTTGAAGGAATCACGTCCGTGATATTTATCACGTCCGAGAGATCAATCGAAGGCGGGAAAGCTGATCACAAGAACCGGATGTTATCCCTTTTAACTGTGCATGGCCTCCACTCCAGCAGTTCAGCAGCTTGAGGAGACATCCAGCTCATGTGAGTAGTCCAGATTTCTTCGATGCTAGCATTATTTTTCCATCCTGGACATGATTTTCTGTGTTAATAGTGATAACTTGGAGTTTGTGATTCTGTAGAATCCATTTTCTTGAGAAGTTGACAAGTATTTACTGAAAGTTTGTGGTTTGAATAAAAGAGTAGATTGATGAGTTCCCAACATGGCCACGACTGGAAGGGTTGGGGGTATTTTCAATGTCTTAGTGAATTTTTCAAAAAAATTTGTTTAGCCATATCACGTCCGACATGGAAATTCTTCTTTCGATTGATCTATGAGAAAATGTGCAAAGAGGTGCAGAATATATATATATTACGATCTATTCCCAATGACAAAATGTATGTCTAAAAGACTGTTTAGTTTCTGGACTCAGGTTGTACACCTATCATGTGGTAATAGCCATCACGGACGTGATATGGGTGAAGAATTTTCATCGAATTGACTAGGAACTATGTTTGAATGAGATTAAATTACAAGAATACAGTAACGAAAGTTGTTCATTATGTGCACCAAGTGTCATTTCATAAGTCTAGGGAGAAAAAGTGAAGAAAGTCCACATGTAAATATATTTTTTTCATGCATTTTTGTAGCCGCCGTCACGTCCGATATATATATGTCGGACGTGACGCCCAGTTTGGTTTCATCTCATAACAAGTATGAAAATGAGGGTTAGGATCATCTGTTTTGATTTTTCTTAATGTTTGCCTATTGTACTCCATATCTAAACGAAAATTGAAATGATTATGAGATTGAGCTACTACCTATAGTGGTTTATTTTCATGTCGGACGTGATGCATGATTTTTCAAAACCATACCTGAACTATAAGACTTGGACAAACCTTGGATAAAATCACCTGGAATACTGAAGACGGTTATATTCTATGGTGTGATGAAAAAAATAAATCATTTTGAGGAAATCTTTTTTTGACATTTTTGGCAAAAATCTGATTTTGGTAATATTTTTGTTCTTACAGCCATCATATTAAGTTTGTGGGCAAAATATCTATTCTAGATATAAGTCTGAACAATAGTCATACAAAGAACACAATTTTTGAAAACAAATGTACCTTTTGAATGTTATTTAATAGGTAGTTTGCTAATTTTTTTGTTTTCTCTTTTTTCAGTTTTAGGGCTATCCATAAAGTATGTACACACAATATCTCAAATTTTCGACCCTACCAACCCCCCCCCCTACCTTATTTTTGTTCACAATAGAACACAGAAGTAGCCTATGCACAAAATTTTAACCACCCTATCCCCACTACCCCCCCCCCCCCCTCAGTGCATACATACTTTATGGATGGCCCCCTACATATGAGCCATACCTTGAAAGCATGGGGTGTAAACCGTTACCTCTGGATGAGAGGAAACCTCCAAAGGACTCATCTAAGGACTGGAGGAACAAGGAGATAAGGAAAAAATAAAATTAAAAAGATAGAGAAAAGGTTTGCAGATGGTTCTTAGCACAAAATGTAAATGAAAAATGTACTCTTGTGTATTCTGAGTGGTATCAGAAGCAAGAGTTTGATATTCTTTGCAGTTTTTCCCCAAAAACCAGGTCATTGGCATTTAAGGTACTCTTATATGTGGTTGAATTGAAGCTGATGTATATGTTTGCAAAACCAAAGAAGATTTTCTCAGCAATTTGTACATATTTCATGTTTGTGATCAAGAAAGTGGAAGTTACTGGTCTGTCACGTCCGTTATTAAAAATATCATGTCCAAGAGATTTATGATGTACACACAAAATGTGGCATTTGGATGAATATTAAGATTAAAGTTAGCGTTTTGGCATTTAAAAGCATAGAGAAAAGATTTGCAGACGTTTTTTTTAGCACAAAATGTAAGTGAAAAATGTACTCTTCTGTATTGTGAGTGGCATCAGTAGTAAGAGTTTCATATTCTTTGCAGTTTTTCCAGACAAAAAGACAGGTCATTGGCATTTAAGGTACTATTATAGGTTGTTGAATTGAAAATCATGTATGAATTAGCAAAAACCAACAAAAGTTTTTCAGATTTTGGTCCATATTTCGTGTTTGTGGAAGTGGAAGTTACTGGTCTGTCACGTCCATTATCAAGAATATCACGTCCAAGAGATTTATGATGTCTACACAAAATGTGGTATTTCAATGAATATTAAGGTTAAAGTTAGCATTTTTTGCATTTAAAAGCAAAGAAAAAAGGTTTCTAGACGGTTTTTAGCACAAAATGCAAGAGAAAAATGTGCTTTACTCTATTCTGAGTGTGATCAGAAAGAAAGAGTTGGACATTCTTTGTAGTTTTTTAAGAAAAAAAACAGGTCATTGGCATTTAAGATACTCTTATATGTGATTGAATTGAAGATAATGTATGTATTTTCAAAAGGAAACTGGAACTTTTAATAATTTGGGACATATTTCAGATTTCTCATCAAGAAAGTGGAATTTACTGTTCCATCACGTCCGTTATTAAAAATATCACGTCCGAGAGATTTTTAAACCTTTTTCCCAGAAGCTATTAGCTCAAGAAATAATGCATGGAACATCTTCTAATTTGACATAGATCATGTATATAACCTATAAAAGTAATTCTGTGATTTAAAAACGTGAAACTTTTGTATTTAGATAGTGACAGAAAAAACAAAATTCATTTTGTAATCCCTTGGAGAACACCTTCTGTATGTGCATCTTTGAGGCAGCACAGAAAAAGATTGCATAAGTAGTTCATTATTTCCATTTGTCTATAATATCAGACTATGCTTGACATACTGGGTACAAACTTGATGTCTTACAAAAAATAAAATATATTTCTCTATCATCAACTTTTGTATGAGTGTTTTTTTATATGTCGGACGTGATGGCAATAATATTTACAATTTTTGCAGCCTCACAAAAACTGACCCCCCACTAATATCCCAGTTGAATCATGTTTTCCTAAAACTTGAAAGTGTATATTTTGCACACAAGTAAAAAAATTTATTTTTTTTACCCCTTTTTTACCAAAAGTACATTTTCTGGTGGAATGACCCTTATAAACTTCTATTTTTCTTATGTGAAACAAAGACCGAATGAATTGGGCCTCATCCACACCAATGATCAGTGGTTCTATTGCCAATAGCGATGAGTTTTCCATTTTTTCTCAGTTCTTCTGAGGCAGTAAATTCCACATAAAAAAAAAAATTCTTTTTTTTCATGACCCCAGCTGACATCCTTGTATATTACCTCACCAATATTTACTCATACTTTTAATAGGTAACTGGATCTCATAACCTTACATCTGCTACCAGTAAATTGTCGTTCATTTATGTCTTGTAGAGCCCGACCACGAGGCGGTTCTGGACTATATTGTGGAGAGAAAGCGGATGGATGATCTCTCGTCTAGTATCTGTGATGGGCGTTTTGCCGAACAGAAAGTAAGTTTACCGCCTAAAATATACAGGTTGATTATATTGACATATATTTCACATATACATAGATGATATTGATACATGTTGCACATCGGTGCGTTTTGCCGGACAGAAAGTAAGTTTATCGGCTAAAATATACAGGTTGATTATATTGACACATATATCACATATACATAGCTGATATTGATACACATTCCACATTAGTGTTACTGAAACTCGGTTAGAGTCGTCTATTTATTTTAGTATGACGGAGGTGGTCGTATTTTTCTCTCTTGGGCAATCAACATTTGCATAGATGAAATCGATACATCATGCATATTCAAAGATGGAATGAATACATCCTTCACATAAGCAATTAAAGATATTGATACATGTATCACATATGCATAGATGGAATTGATACATGTATCACATATGCATAGATGGAATTGATATATGTTTCACATATGCATAGATGAAATTGATACATGTTTCATATATGCATAGGCGATATTGATATATCTTTCTCATATGCATAGGGTTTGCGGAGTTCGCTCAGTAGTTAAGAGGACACGCCTCCCTAATCCCAAGGTTGTATGACTTGGGGTTCATGTCCCACTACAGCCACTTTTCTCCTTTATCCCCAGCAGTGGTAGACCTACTTCTGTGTCAACGACCCATCCTTCTCATACCGTCTGTATGAGGTATGGGAAGTAAACTAACTTTCACCTCGGTAAATATGTAGGGGTGAGATTCTTACTTGAATTCATCACATAGATTCGATCACCACCATTATGGTGTAAAAGCAATGTGAAAAGCTGAACCTGGAAAAAATCTGTAAAGTATCTACCATGGTTATCTGGAAGCTAAATCAAACAACAAACATTTGTATAGATGATATTGATACGTTTCACATATGTATAGCTGATATTGACACATATTTCGCATATTCATATAGGGTATTGCTACAAGTTTCATATGCGCATAGATGTTTTGATGCACGTTTCACATATACAAAGATGATATTGAAAAGCTGCGCCACTTTCTTCCAGAGAGGCATCGTATGAAGCCTGTTGAAGCGAAATTTCACTTTACTCTCTTGCAATCTAATGTAATTGATATATCATAACCTTATATTTATTATTCCGATACTCTAAAATACTCGTTTTTTGAAAAGAATACTGATTAGATATAGGATTCCGACAACCAGAAGCACATCACCAGAAAACATTCTCAAATCTGAAATCAGCCATGTCCAATTCTATCATCAAAATCTATTATTGTGCTAATTCCGGTAATTCTCTGAGAAACTAAATTATCTATGCACCAGTCCCCTTGGTGTTTCTTTTCCCAACGTCTGTCAGTGTATCTATGTTAATTGACGAATCATTCGAAAAATCGCATATTTTTGTAAACTATTAAAAGACAAGTCGAGATATTTAAAAAAAAAAAGAAATAAAAAATGCCGGTCGCATCCTTGCGTGATATACATGAACATCAAATCCAATAGGATCTGGGAAATAGAAACTGTGAAAACTCCATGTGGGTAAAATGGGTGCGCACTTTAGGGTCTACATATACTCTAGAAATACCGGTACCAACTTCCGATTATTTCTGGTTTCCCTTTAATGTATTGTGTATCAAATAATCATCATATGAAAAGAAAAGACAGGAGACAGCAGAACATTTTTCGGCTTTTCCCCCAAGGACCTAACTCTTTACTCCAATCAGTTCCAATCATTTAGCAGTATTTTTGACAGCTTATGATGAGGATTTTTTAGATTATTAAAACATGAATTAATGTACGATTGCCCTCCGGCGGGTTTACAGGATATGACATACGGAATGAGCAGTTGCATATTTCCATTCAAGTTATGGGCCAAACCCAATAAATAACGTTTTACGCGGAGATACGAAAACTAAGGTAAGATCTTTCATAGAATGCAAACTGAAAATTTATCGATTTCATCTGGGACAGCACATAACAATATATTTCACACGATTTCATCGATTTTCAGGTCCCCCAGGAGCCCAGGGTACAAACTGAAGATCTGCAACTCAAGGAAAATATACCTCCAGATGCGAGCTATGGCCAGCAGAAGAAGAGGAACTTCACTTTCAAAAAAGTAGATAAAAATACGACGTTAGAAGTTGTAGATTCAACTGAAATAATGAGCAATTTGCCAAACCCAACAGAGGCACACTTACAGAGTTTCACCAAATCTGGAGATATTCCAAACGTTAAAATACCAACCGAATCTTGTGAGATCAATAAGAATACAAGACACAAACAAGATTCATGTCCCAAAGACGGCAGCAGTAAGGACATGCCTTTAAACATTAATAATGGTAATAAAACAGGGACGTGTTCCTTAAAACAGGCACGATATCATCAAAGGGGCATGGAGAACTACATGGTGCAATCTGATGGGAATTCTAGTCGAAATCTGAACGAAATTAGAGATAAAAGAACACATCCACCAGAAAGTATTACAGATACCATTTCTCCAGAAGAGATTCAGAATAACGATGGGTTCAACATAGATCCTATTCCTAATGGAGAGAAAAAACTGTCGGAACAAAAACCAGTGAGAGCTGCCGTGGAGAATCCAAAGAGAGACTGTAGTGCAGAGATAAACACAAAGTTGCGGCAGATGCAGCTCTGTAATCTCGGCTTGGAGAAGGCCGGCTCGGGATACCAGGTGGCGCCACTCGTAGCTCCATGTTCGGAGCGACTTCCGCCCTTCTCCTATGAGCACGTGTTCTTTGACCTGGAAGCCACAGGTTTAGGTGAGGAATCCAGTAATGTGACAGTTTACTTTTTCATAATATATGTTTTCTAAAGCAGATTTTATGTGTCAGAGATGACAATTTCCCACTTTCTCAAGGAAATATTTGTTTTCATATATATATTTTTTCTTCCTCATCGGTTGATGACAGAAGTGCTTTCGTCTCGTTTCCTAAATCATGTTTTCATATCCTATCTAGAAAATCATTTTTCTTTGAGTAAAACAAAGATAGTATGAATTTAGTGTTGTAATTTTTTCGTTCCATAGATATCCATGTTGCTGTCACGGTTGAAAAAAAACAACCCAGTCCGCTTCCCTGTTCTTTCTATTTGTGGTCACGAAGCGGTGGGTTGAGGCAATATTTTCGATACGCCCCGTCTAACACAAATAGTATGAATTGAGCCACATTCACGCCAATAAAACAGTAGTCTGAATCTCCCAACAGGCCCTCAGCCCCATTCCATCGACAACACCGATATTTTTTCCATGTTATCTCGGTCACTCTGTGGCAGTAGATTTTCCATGGAAAATATTTCCACTTTTTGTCCCCAACTGACTTCCCTGAATTTTCTTCGATCCTTTCATGATACAAAGTTTATAACCCAAAAAACTTCTATTTCTGGTATTATACATAAGCACTAATTGCCTTGGAAAATATTGTCTTCTTCTGCTGCTTTTTTTTGTTATAATCTTATTTGGTATAGATAGTGACCTATAGCTAACTAGTCTAATACAACTAACTTTTCTAATTAAACGGTCTCAACTGTGCTTCTGAACGGCCAGGCTGATCATAATATCATAAGCTTACTAATTACTCCCAGCTCAAAACGGGCACAGGCTTGTAAATAGGACCCGGTTCATAAAAGAAAAATTACGGTATACGTATATTACCCTCCTGTCCGTAACCAAAACTGTATTTGAGTTTGATGATAAGCATTAGATGAAACTATTTCTTGGGCAATCTTGAGTAATCGTATCATGAATTCAAATTGATTTGAAAACTATGCTCATATATAGAAATAACTTGTATAATTACTACCCTACCCATATCTGAATGATAATATCGTTATTTCAGGTATGAATTCCCATATCGTTCAGTTAGCAGCAGCTGGACCATTTGGAAGCTTCAACCGTTATGTCAAACCGGAAGTAGGTATGTCACGTGGGGCAGCGTCCGTCACGGGCATCCGGTTCATGAAGGGGCGTCTCTTCCACAATGGCCGCTGTGTCTATGCAGTGCCCATCCGCCAATGTTTTGAGCAGTTCTTGCGGTTTCTGCCCCGCGACCGTACGGTATTGGTTGGCCATAATGCCCACCAGTATGATGCCCGACTGATGCTCACAGCCGCGCGGGCATGTGGCATGGAGCAAGCCTTTGCGCACAAAATATCCGGTTTCTTGGACACTCTGCCCTTGTTTCGCTGCGAGCGACCGGACTCCGGTTCTAACAATAACAGTCAGGTGGCTCTCGTACAGCATTATCTCGGGGAAAATTACAATGCTCATAATGCTCGAGCCGACTCGAGTGCACTGAGAAAGCTGCTCAGGCATTGCGAGTTCACGAAAGAGCAGCTCATGGCGCATACTGTGAGCACGCAGTACGTTCTCAAACTGCTGGACTATGAGGAGAAGAAAAGATCTAACATAGAGACTCTGAGAGTGCTTATTGATAGTGGGGCACTAAGTGAGGGGATGGCTGATAAGGCAGCACGACAGGGTCTGAGATATGAAATCATGGTCAAGGCATACCAACAAGGTAGGGCTCAGGCCGTCCACAAATTGATGTCCGGTCTCAACACAGACGGGAAACCTAGAGTAACCAAGTCAGCGAAAATCATCGACAAGATTGTAGAGTTTATGAAAACGGATCTTGAGAAGGATTAATCTGTGATATTGCTTTTAAGGTGTATTTATGTGAGAATAAATATTTCTGAGATGTGTTTTTTGAGAATTTTTATTTGTTTGTTTCATGATATTAGCTGCGACAGTAACTGAATTTTGTCAGGTGATTTACCCTCAGTGTGCTTATTGGAAGCTGGCCACTGAGTAAGGGTATGGCTGATATGTCAGCTCGGCAGGGTTTGAGATATGAAATCATGGTCAAGGCATACCAACTAAGTTGCGACTCAAGTTATCCACAAACTGATGTATAGTCTTACCACGGATGGGAAACCTAGTGAAAACAAGTCAGTCAAAATCATCAACAAGATTTCAGAGTTTATCAAAAGGAATCTCGAGAAGGGTTTATCTGTGACATTGCTTTTAAAATGTTTTTATGTGAGAATAAATATTTCTGGGATATAGTTTTAATAAATGTTTGGTGATGTTGCCACAAACCATAAGTTCCTTCGTGATACATTCAGTTCATCAATTGTTTGGTTCTTGTTCAATGAGTAGCACCTTATGCCTACTAGTTTCGGCCTCTGGTCTTCTTCAGGGCTAATGGCTAACTGATTGAGAATCTCTGAGCTCTCCCTTATGGTTATAGTTTTAATAAGTTGTTCATATGTTTGTTTCATGTTAGCTGCTATAGTGAATGAATGTTGTTAATTGATCAACCCTCAGTTATTGATAGCTGGCCACTGAGTAAGGGGCCAGCTGATAAGGCAGCACTGCCGGGTTTGAGATAAGAAATCATGGTCAAGGCATACCAGAGTTGCCGCTCAAGCCATCTACAAACTGATGTGCGGTCTTACCACGGATGGGAAACCTAGAGTAAGCAAGTCAGGAAATATAATTGGCATCATTGCGAAATAAAATGGATCTTGTATAGGGCTAATCTGTGATTTTACTTTTAAGGTGTATTTTTGTGAGAATAAAGTTTTCCGAAATATGGTCTCCGTGAATGTTTATATGATTGTTTACTGTGGTGATAGCTCAGACATGGGATTTATCGCAGATTTCTGGATTTTTTTTAACAACGTAAGGGTCATTCTTTAGATCCATATAAATCTAAGAAGAACTTTTTTTGGTTTTGGAGGAGGGGGGGGGCGTATGAGGTTGGGGTTCAATTTGAAAACCTTAAAGGTGGTGAGCGATGTTTGCGCAATTTTAGCCATTCAAATAATCGTTATGTTATGGAATGTCGACGCGGTTAGCACTACCTAAAGTTTAGATACTTCATTTCATTACCTATTTAAAAAAAAGTTCTATTAATATGACTTTCTTTAAACACAGGGACTTTCGGGTTCTTACCATATACACATGCTGGCAATTGTCACACTTACCAACCTCTGCTATGATATCGGCAATACTGGCATACCGGCATACTCTGAAATATATGCTGGATTAATTAAAAAAAACAAAAACACTCGGAGCTGCACCACCAACAGGTCAGCCGATTCTGGCCGGCGACGGGGGTTTGGAGGCACGGGGAGGGGCCGGCAGTCAGCGGGGGCCGGCCTATAAGCTGTCATGAGCTGTTCCACCAAGCAGATTATTGCCCCCGGCGGGAGATTTTGGCCGGCTATTGCCGCCGAACACCAATAGGCAACCATAAGGCGCCCAGCCAGGCCCGGCCGGCCCTTGTGCTGCGTTGGTGGAATAGCCGCTTAAAATGGATGACAAATACACAATATTACCATGATTTCGATCTGAGTGGCCGTAGTTGACGCGTAGTATTGCGTAGAGTCAAGTACAAGGAGAATACGGCCACACAGATCGAAATTATGGTAATGTTGTATTTATTACTCACTTATTTTTAGATTTAAGCAATAAATATGATCGTTAGAAAACTTTTCAACGTAATTAAGAAGTTATGTTTGGGACTATTTTCATCTCAAAAATCTGTATCCTCCTAGGAGGGTACGGAGCTCCGTATTCTCCTCAGTAGCGATCTGTAATCTCCATAGGCTTAGTATGGAGACTCCGTATCAGGTGGGTAATAAATGATAATAGTGATGAGACTATTGTGAGTTTTCTTTATTCATGTTCAGTACCGACTTCGTCAGTGTGGTCTGCCGCACGCCATCTACCTGGTGGAGGACCATGGATCTAACCAGCACTTCACCATACCCGAGGACAGCCTCAACCAGTCCATCGTCAACACGCAGGTAAGGTGTTCGTGGTACTATACGGAGACGGGGTCAGGGTGGCCGAATGAAACCTGGTGCGGGTTGTTTAGGTGTGTTTAAACGTACCGAGTTCGAAGAACGAGGTTGGAAGAACCACCCGGTTCCGAAACGTAGTCACATGCAAAGTTTGATAGAAAATGCTGTAACTTAAATTTTAATCGGGTCAAATTTAAAAAAAACTGGGTTTGGATGGTGTCTCACTAAACATGCAATAGATTAAGAAGAGATACTTTAAAGGATAGCACCGCATAATATTTGTCATTCACTGGTAACAGATTCACAGTCATAATGTATTGTCCACCCCTTCAGTTTACCGTAGACGTGGTAGTATGTAAAATACTTTAAAGAAGCTCCAATAAACCGAGTTTTATCGAAAATTCTATTGATTTAACTATTAAGTCTACAATAAGTGACCATTCATAAAGAACGTACGCAATGAAGGGGATGGGGTGAGGTAAAAAGATTTGGAAATTTTGGGTACGTCCCTCCTTAAATCGATTGCATATACCATGAGTTCTATTGTGACGGAATTACTAAAGTACACCAGATAGGCAGATTCAAGTCCAGATATCACAATATGAATATAAAGGGGCATGGTAAATGTGTGTTAAGGACATTTTCGTATAGGTTGAGTTTTGCATTTCTGAACACTTTTATCTATTGCATTTATAACCCTCAATAAAAACCCTCTCTCCCATTACAGAAGACCACAACCAATCTAGAAATATCTAGGATTAACAATATAGCAATGCCTTCTTGATGAGCTACAGCCCTTGAGGTCATTGAACCCTTGTAATTCCATCACATTTTGGAATTTCACTTGCTGCATTTGGTCAATTTGTACATGCGCAGCACTGCAGCAACTAAGAAATTCAGAATGGAAATAGTACAATTGGTCAACAAAAAAAAATTCAAGTACAAGAAAATGTATACATATGTAATATATATAGGGGCTTTTGACTGGCTGCCTTTGTCACGTTTACTGTGGAATTCATGATAGAGGGATGAAAGTTTCCCAACAAATGATGAAAATCCAATAGTTCATATGCATATTAAACCTTGATTTTTCCCCCTCAGTCCCGACTTTCATCCCTGCATATAAAACAGGAATGTCAGTTTTCCTTGTTTCCGTGGAGATCCGTGTTTTCATTTCTGAGAAGTGAAATCCGTTTTCTTGTGAAAAATGAACATATAACAACAGAGTAGAGAGATATAACTACTATATTACTCATATCAGTAAAAGGCCTTGATCCCCAACTCTACCTACCCACAGAATCTTCAAAGAAGCATATATGTTTAGTAATAATAACATTACTTATATCCATTTCCGGTGTTTTTGGTGTATACATGTAAGGTTTAAACTCTGAATTGTCATGGGAAATATTTCCTTGTTTTTTTCTGACCCCAACTGACATCCCTGATAAAATGAAGATCAGAGGGAGGGGGGCTGGGAATCATATCTTATAGAATTTTTTGAATGTGCTTTGTGGATGGCTCCGAAAAATGATTGGTAACAAAGTTGATAACACCAATCTCTTCTATCAGAGAACATTAGAGATAAATCAAAATAGCCTAGTTGTAATAGAGTGCCTCGTGGTGTGAAATGAGAGACACTGTAACCATAGCTCTATCTGCTGACCTATGTTAATGAGGTGTAATTATGCGGGTCAGTTCTTGTATCGGGTTGAGTAAGAGACCGTGAGCTCTGTCAATGTCTTTAATTGATTCTGTACTCACGTTTCCAGTGTATCAATGGCCTACATTCACTTACCCCATTTAATACTTTAAGGGTGGTTGATGCTTCGAAGTATCAGCTCGCTTATATTTACAATAGGATTATAATGATATCTACCTAATACCTGGTAGGGTAACTGTAAAAGGGTACAAGAAATTAGAAGAAAGTACATTTTGTACTTGAAAAACAGAACAACATGAAAATGTCCAAAGAAAGATATCATCATGTTTTTGAATGAGACAAATCTCTTTGATTGCATATAAAATATTTGAAAACATTGAAAAGAATTGACTGAAATAAGTGTACGAAAGTGAAAATCATTCATAGTCCCTATATACGCTCAGGGTCCCCTGGGACGTTAAACCACAAACAAAAAAACAAACCTGGTAGGGTATCTAGAAAGACCAGGTTTTCTGCTCTTTTAATGATGTATTAGATTCTCATAATTGAAATGACAAATAGAGATTACCAAGATTAAGACATTGTTATGGTGAATTCCTTCCCTTTAAACTATACGGGTGACCATTGAACTAGGAGACTTGCGTGTTCAATTTAATACTTCAGAAGCTCTTTTTAAAAAAACACTTAAGATATTTTCCGTTTTCCTTTAGACCACACGTATAACACATCCATACTTTTCAGTTTGACTCAGTCAAGGCATTCTACTAATAATTTACATGTACTACGTCTTTGGATACACAACCACAACAGTCTGATAAAAAATAATTACAATTATTGGACATTAAATCAACCATATCAAACTTTGGAAACATATCTTAGCTATATATGAGTTACTTAATCTCTAATCATCAAGTGATAGATGATTTTTTAAAAAGTATGATAAACATGTATACATATTTTTTTTTAATTTGAAAAAAGTATGATATTTTAAAATCTTCTTCCCCACATTGGGCATTTTTCTGCTTGGCTTCTTCCAGTGTCAATAAACCGGTGACAATTTGTGTTAAAAGAGGTCTCATTGTGAGGAGACCTGCATAGTTTACCTGTCCGTTACTAGGTCACTTCAAGGGCACCCGAGGCCGCAGTGTAATAGGTCACTTTAAGAAGTTCTTTACGAGACTCCATTGTTGTAAGAATATATACATTCTCACCCCAATGGAATCCCTCCATCGTAGGTCGTGTCCTATTGTGGGCGTACCTTCAGTGATGTGTGTGATTTTGCTACTTAAAAAGATATTCCAAACGGTAGCGGTGTACAGAGGGACTTAACCTTGTAATGCCAATCGGACATTAATTCCCTTTGTGGGCAAAGTTGATGTTTTTATGCCGGTTTTAAAGGGCAGTAAATAGAAAGAACCAACAGTACCCATTGTGGAGATAAGTAGAATGGTAAATTATGGAGAGTGTTTGTGTTTACTATATCATTATCATCTTCCCATATTGAAACATTTTTCAGATTGTTGATGGTTTTTATGTGAAACGCACCAAAGACGTTAAAGAGTCGGTGGCCTATCTTACGCTGATGACCAGGTATTTACAGAACAAATACAATGTAAGTACCTCAAATGTATTTGACTTTAATATAAATCAATTGCCCACTTCAGTTTGGACGATGGAATGAAAAATAGAAGTGACGATAGAAGTGTAGAGAGATTTGGGGTCGATGCTCTTGTACCCTGTTTGAGATGCAGAACATTGATATCTTGTGGTGTATTCTCATACCCACTGAGTAACATGCAATGTATTGTATAACTTCTCCCAACTCAATAGGTAAAATATATGCCTGATTCATATAGGAAATATACTAAAAAAAATATGGTTTTCATCAATTCTTTCCAAAACAGGGACGATAACCTTCAATGTTTGATAATCAAATGTGTAATACTAGCGATTAACTCTATTTTGTGAAAGTTTGAAAGCATGCATTTAAAAGAACTTCTTTATTGACTAGAAAAGATTCATACAGAGTATTCATATTACACCATTTAGAGCTTTCTGTCCATAAATCGGCCAAGGCATCAGTTGCTATTTATGGTGATTTAGTACCGATATTGGGGTCTGTGGATACCATGAGATGTGGTAGAGAAAACGGTGGCCTTTAAAACATTACCTTGCACTTTTAAATGCTAAAGGTCGTATCACTATGTTAAAGAAGACTACTTAACTATGTATGTACCAGAGATGTCAGTTTTTTTTCATTTTTCCGTGGAAATCCACCTTTTCATATTCAGAATATATAATTTCTTTTCCTTGGGTCAAACAAAGATAATATTGATTTAGCCTTTTTTTACGCCAATAAAACAGTGTTTCAACCTAGACAATAACCCTCATTCCTGGGCAGGCCGACAAGGACATATTATCCAAGTTTTCCCGATCTATCTGAGGCAGAGAAATCCATATGAAAAATGTTTCCACCTTTTTTTTCTGACCCCAACTGACATCCCTGAATTAATTGTACTGCCGAAGAAAGTACAAAGAAGGAATACTTAACTTACTGAACTGCTTCCTGGTTGTGACAGGGTAAGACGTTGATCGCCTGTAGCAGACGACTTCGGGAGAGTGTGCCAATCCCTGACGATCCTGATAATCTCGAATGTCGTCTGCTCACCTACATCGAGTTCAACGCGGGGTCAACCAAGAGGAAGGTTCGTTTATCACGTGCTATTTTCCCGCCCTTTTTGTTGTGTCCTTTGAAGTATGATCATTTCTGTCCTGATCACTAGGAGTGACCTAATAATGAAATTGGCAGCTTTCCACTTTTCCATGGAAATGCATGTTTTCCTTTTAGTATATGATTTTCTTTTTTTGTTAAAAAATGAAAAAAAACGGGCCTCATTCACACTTGTAAGATAGTGGTTTGAACTTCTCAACAGACCACCAGCCATATAATAGCAAAAACTAACGTGTTTTCCACCTTCTTTTTGCCTCTATGAAGCAGCAAATTCTATTTGAAAAATATTCTCACTTTTCTCTTACCCAACTGACATTCCTATTATAAGCTAGTCTAGGCCCCTGGACTTAACAATAGGAAGACCCAGCAATATGGGACTGAAGAATGCATTTGTAAAAACAAATAATCATACATAATTATACCTAGGAAAGAAAAATTGACCATAAAAATGAATCAAACACAGTATGGCTATTACTACTATATATATACCCATGCCATATATACTGTAAATACGCACCATTTTGCCATGTAACGTAAAAATACAGAACACTTCCGTACGCGTGAACTTAAGTATTAGTTGTTAGACCAAATTAAGTTAATTATTTTATTAATTTAGATATATAGTAAATATGAAACGACCCACCATGCTTATACAGGCCACAAAACTCGATGGGAATTGACGTTTGACACGGAACTCAGCATAAATGTCTCGTTCCGTACGAACCGCAAATTATTATTTCGTTTTGAAGCTTGTACAGCAAGGTTATGTCGTTCTATATAATTACTATATACCCATGCCTTATTTACAGGAAATACGCACCATTTCATCACATGACGTAAACAATGCTGTATGGAACAGTGTTCCGTACAGGAAGATACGGAACACCTTCTCATACCCTTTGACTAAAATATTAGTTGTTAGGCCAAAAGGAATTAATGATTTTTCCTAATTTCGGGTATATAGTAAATATATAACGTCCAACCATGCTTGTATAAGCCACAAAACTCGATGATAATTTACCGTTCGTACGGAACTCGGCGTAAACGCCTCGTTCCGTATGAACCATAAATTATCATCTCGTTTTGTAGTGTGTACAGCATGGTCAGGACGTTCTATATAATTACACTACAGAGTAAACCTAAGAGTATGTCATATTTGGTATAAACATGCGGAGGCAAATGACTGTATTATGATTAAATGACTGATAATAGAAAGGGTGGCAACTAGTGCAGTCCAATGGAGATCCAAACTTTTCACTCTGATACTTATTGGTTATATAGCAAAACTGTTAAACAATGTTTTGAATATTTTTATTACATGCCTTATATTTCTTAATTGAAATCATGTATCGAGAATGTTAATAAACACTGCTCTTTTAAAAAAAAAAGAAGAGAGTATGTCATATTGTGATGACACCTAATATGATATGCTGCTGACCACACCGTACAGGCGGAGACGATAGGGGAGTTGTTCATTCGCCAGTTGATGCAGATTCAGCGGCTGACTCTGGAGAAGGCCGTCGCTGTCCAGACGCTGTATCCAACCCCCGCTCTGTGAGTACACCTGTCTTTGTACACGTATTGTAACAGAGGATAAGCCGGTTTACCCTACAGTATTCCCTTATTATTACCCACCTGATACGGAGTCTCCATACTAAGCCTATGGAGATTACAGATCGCTACTGAGGAGGATACGGAGCTCCGTACCCTCCTAGGAGGATACAGATTTTTAAGATGAAAGTAGTCCCAAACATAACTTCTTAATTACGTTGAAAAGTTTTCTAACGATCATATTCATTGCTTAAATCTAAAAATAAGTGAGTAATAAATACAACATTACCATAATTTCGATCTGTGTGGCCGTATTCTCCTTGTAGTTGACGCTACGCAATACTCCTCGATATCGCTCTGAGTATTACTACGCGTCAACTACGCAGAGAATACGGCCACTCAGATCGAAATCATGGTAATATTGTGTATATCTCCCCGTGACCTTTCCTCTGTATCCTCCTACAATGTTTTCCCCCTCATGGTTTCCCCCATTCCCCTCCATCCGTTTCCGCCAGTTTCCTCTCTCCCTCTGCTCCCCCCTGCAATAGTTAGCTCTGTCCTTTCCCACCTGTAATCCTCCGCCCTCCCTCCCTCCCTCCCTCCCTCCCTCCCTCCCTCCCTCCCTCCCTCCCTCCCTCCCTCCCTCCCTCCCTCCCTCCCTCCCTCCCTCCCTCCCTCCCTCCCTCCCTCCCTCCCTCCCTCCCTCCCTCCCTCCCTCCCTCCCTCCCTCCCTCCCTCCTTTCTTCCTCAATTTTTCCTTGCATCCTCATCTCCCTACCTCCTCCAATCTCTCTCCCACAACCTCTTATATCCCACATCATCGTCCATTCAGATGTTTTACAATACTCCATGGGTGTTATGTACGAGTTCCCAATGTTAAGTATATGGGGAAAATACCAGGGATGAGATAAAAATTGAGCCTCAATTGCGCCAATTAAACAGTGTTTTGAACCTTCCTCAGCCCAACGCTGTGGCCAACAATGATGGGTAGTCCACATTGTCCTGGTGTCTCTCAGGCATCAAATTTCACTTGATGAATATTTCCACTTTTTTTCTGACCTGTACTGACATCCCTTTATCTCACCCCTGGTACAAGTTTAGCCATAGGAATAACATTAGAAAAATATACCCAAAGATCACCCTGGTAAAGTGACAAGTGAATTTGCTAAGTATATTCTGATTATACTGAAGTTGTGATGATATTTAATGTCATAGAAAGGAGTAAGATAAATCCAGAACCGCACTTAAATCGTAAAATAGACAATACTCCACTCGTTTGGCTGTGCCATGATCGTCACTCGGCTTCGCCTCAATGACGATTGCGGCCCATCTAAACTTGTGGAGTATTGTCTACTCATGCAAATCTCGATGCAGTTCTATATAGTCCTCCATGACTCTTTCTGGTTTTTCCACTCCCATCTCCTATCCATCGCTCTTTCTGACTGTTTCTCCTGTTTATATGATAAGATGATTATAGCAAGATCAGTGAATTGGTGTTTAAAACATGTTTCGGTCACTCAGGACCTTTTTTTTTTTTTTTTTTGGTTAGGTCGTTTGACTTCGATTTGAAAATCGTTCTTCCTCACAAACGTATTCACTTGAACATAAGTTTTCTCGTACAATATGTATGTAGTAACATCATGCTGATGAGTTGATACACATGAAGTATATTTAGATAAAGTTACACAATGACATGACATGAATACATTTGTCTAAAGATTACAAATACAGCTGACAGATACACATATGGTCAATATCACAATTATCTAGTGTTTGAAAGAGTCGTGTGGCTGATATGATCTTAGTTATCCTGACAGTATTCTCGGATTTTTGATAGTGATTCTTTCCTAAAAGATTTCTTTGTATCCACCATGTTCGATACTTGAGGTTCTTTTGTTAGAGAATTCCAAATGCTTATACCAACGTATATAGATGATTTTCGGAATTTTTATCTGCGCAGAAAAGAGATGAATAAGTTCGATTTTTCTGATTATTTTAGTTATCGCTTTTGGAGTAAGAGCGTTCACATTATGTAGACTACGTATAATACCCATCAATAACATTAAGTCTTCTTTCTCTTGTAGACATCACTTCACTCCTTTGCAGCAAGTCCTTATTACTAATAAAGTTGCCATTTGCATATGCTTTTTTCCTGTATAATAATAAACTCACAATTTTAAAACACTAGGTGGTGTATGGAGGGATCTATGTTTTCCTGTTCCAAATAAGGAGTTAACTGCACGTGCACACAAACTCTATTCCGTCTTCCAAATATGGCAGTACAGCAACAGGAGGACTATTTCACCTGTGCATATCTAGAAAAAGATGCTGTATCAGCACATCCTATTCACGCAGTCATTATTATGTTGGATTTTCATCAGATATCTTTTGTAATTGTGGAAAAAGGTGTGTTCTGATGAAACCAAATAGATTGAAACGTTTACGAGCAGTCCACATGTACTTATAGTCGAAGACAAAAACTCGGTACTTGTGTGACGGTGTCTGTCCATATTTCAAGGTATTTTATTATCACTGCACTGTCGAGTAACATGATGAAAAACTATCGTAAAACTGGATGAGTTTTTAATCTTGGCCACTGTATGCCATGACTGGAGTTTGGCAAAGTGATTTCACGAGGCGACGCCCAGTGAAGTCTGGAGCCAAAATTCTAGGAGTGGCATGCGGTGGCCACGATTAAAATGAATCAGGTTTTGATTTTATCCTTCTCCGTCTCTTCGATTTTAGAATATTACGTGATAACAATTCTGTACGCCACTAGTGGCATATAAAACTCCGTATGCCACTCAGCGTGGCATATGGATACTCAATATCAAGCCTATG
Organism: Alentia gelatinosa; assembly: GCA_950022655.1. Classification (NCBI taxonomy): domain Eukaryota; kingdom Metazoa; phylum Annelida; class Polychaeta; order Phyllodocida; family Polynoidae; genus Alentia; species Alentia gelatinosa. Next base: position 45,303,425 of record OX465581.1, read on the forward strand.
GGATTTTATATTAGGGGTAGGATAAACTGAGGTACCACAGCCATAGGCCTGTGATTGTGACCACACAGAAGTAAATGCCCAATGAAGTGTGTTAGATGATATAAACGTGACATATTACTACTACTTTCTATTGTTAAGTCGGCAAGTAATATCACGTTGTTGCCATGTATGGTAGAATGCCGTTTTGACGAAGGTTATTTTATCATATAAACCTATGCATGAATGTCACGTATTTACTACCTGCTGTTAGGCGTATATTAATCATATGATTCGGCAAGGGTGTAGCGTATTCCCCCATTCGTGCACAGTGTGCACGAATGAAATAGAACGAAATTTATTGCGTACAGAATGGGGCAAGAGGTGAGGGGCAATTTTTGTTCAGAGATATTTCTCACGTACATTACTTAGAAAGGAAATCATCGTTATTCGTTATATCAAATCAATTCTCTTTTCATGCATATTTTTGGCGATGGAGTTGTCATTTGAACACTTTTATGCTTCAATTAAGATGAGAAATTAAATAGATATCACTGTCACAACGCACCGCCCAACATGGGATAGCGCATCAAAAGTTACTGTGTAATGTCATCACTACCGCTGAGAATGGAATATCTTTTTAGGGATTTCAGTTTTCAATGTACCCATTGAAAAAATTTTGATTATTAGAAAAAATGGTATTTTTCCTTGTGTAACATTGGCATTCCAACTTCTAAATTACCCAATTCAGCCACAGCCCATGATCCCCCCGGAACCTCCTCACTGACCCATGTAAAAACTTGAACTTTACATTGACTTCTTGATGATCCACAGCAATGCCTAAGTAATGTTTAAACCCTGTATTGCAATAAAAATATTTCAATGTTTTTCTCGTGACCCAAACTGGCATCCCTGTCTTTTAAGCCTATAAGACATCAAAACGCTGACTCTGACATCGGCATTTTCATGCAACTGATGAATGAAAACAAATAATTATTTGCCAACACTGGTAAGTTTTTTTTCATAAATGGTATGTGTTTTACTTGTAGGCTTATTGAAGCTTATAAACTGCGGTCGTCCGTTAAAGAATGCGAAAACATGCTCACCGATATCAAGTACAATACAGCAGGAAGGTTGGTAGATTCATTCATCAATCATTTATTCTCTACACACGCACCAGATAACATTAGATTTGTATGGTTATAAGGAGCTTTATTGTCCACCTAATACAAAATACAAAGGGAGTGTGTATCACCATGTTATAAAGAAAAATAGTGCGCACTGAAAAATAGTGCGTACCTACAAGGAACTAACATCGGCACGCTATCTATCTGGAAAAGGTGGATAATAAATAAAATATAGACTAGGTTAAGCGGTCGTATGCCCCTCGGAGTTGGCTCTACGCAATATCCTAGCATATGCTCGGATATTACTAGGCGTCAGCTCCTCCTGCATGGAGTTGTCCCATTACACTAAGTCCATATAAGGAATAGAGTAGACCGAGTAGCCAATGACTGCATTCGCAGCAAACCCCGACCTTGACCCTGACCTCCTTACATGATATTTTCTAGCACCTTGGGACGGCTCTACAGTCGAGAGTTGACCTACAATCTAATGGGCCACAACCACCCTTCCTCAGTGCAAATGGCCTCCATCGTGAACGCACGAGGCAAAAAAAACCCAAGTGGTGTGCCAAAATCTTCTGTCCCCTCGAGTGCGGTTCAGATTTTATCTCACCCTGTTTTAATTGAATCTAACATCATTTATAAATATGATAAGACAACATACCTTCATGTTAAGTTGTTATCAATGCTAGTATATGAATACTGCTGTCTTGATGGAGATGGAAAATCCTGGCCGCTAATTGGCTAGTTCGTTTGTGACGTCATTAATGGATATAGTAGAACCCTGCAAGGGAGATACCCTCCGTTCCAAGCAAAACTGTCCGCATATGCGGGGTGTCCTGTAGACTGGCCTCAGTCCCTGTGTCCTACCCTCCTTTTCTGCCTCCTTTTCTGCCGCCACCACCTCCCTCAATCCCCCTCCCCCCCAACACACTATATAATCCACTTCAAAGTTAATGGTATTGCCTTTCAACCTGGTTTATTTTGATAATTCAACAAATGTCCATAACCAAAGTCTCTTACACCAGGTGAAATTAAACATCCAATAGTGGGAGCCGTTCGGAGCCAATGGGTTCCCTGATACGGGGTGTCCCTTAAGGGGCAGAGATGGCAGTTTTCCTTTTTTCCAAGGGAGTCCTTGTTTTTATTTTTAGTTTATAAACTTCTTTTTTTTGCGTTAAACAAAGAGAGGGTAAATTGGGCCTCATTCACACCAATAAACAGTGGTTCAAACCTCCTAACATACCCCAGCCCCATTTCATGTCCAATAACGATGTGTTTTCCATGTTTTCTCAGTCTCTCTGAGGCAGTAAATTTATTTAAAATATTTCCTATTTCATTTATGGCCACAACTCACATCCATGAAGTGCATTTCTACTGTACTACCCAACACCTCTTGTATATGTTTTTAAAATTTGAATTGATAAACCAATGGGTATATTGTACCATTTTAATTCAAGTGCGAAACATGAATCAGGGGTGAGAAATAAATCATTTTTGATAATAGCGTAAACTCGCGTTAAGTTTTCGAGGCATTATGAAAACAGGACCAATGTAGCATGTAGCTTTCGGGAATCTTTTATTTCCAATAAGGAAATCAATAAATAAATGTGCAATTAAAAATACCTGTACACGTATCCATGATAATGTTATATATGCGATATACACATATATCCTCATCTTTGTTATAATCAATGCTTATTTTCTATTTCTTCAGCAAGGTGGGCCTCCTCCTCAGTAAGCAGATCTACCTTCTCTACTCCAAGATGACAGTGTAGTAATGCTTCTTGTGGTCGCATATTCACATAACAGTAGAGAAATAAAGAAGAAACCAACGAGTTTTGGTCTCAGTCGTCGTTCTCCACGAGTTTAATGCGGGGTGTTATGAACGAGGCGACAGCTGAGTGAATATAACGTAACATTCAAACGAGTTGGAGAACAACGACTTTGACGAAAATGAGTTGCTTTCTGTATTTATCTCACACCTGTATTTATCTCACACTAACAGAATGTATGACACACAGGATACAGACAATGGAGAACAGACTGCAATACTCGTAGGGGTATGGAGAACGAGTTCCCAATGTTAAGCCTATGATACAGAAATACCAGGGGTGAGATAATACCAGGTGTCCGGGTGAAAGAAGCTAAACTTACTAGGTGAGGATATCCAAATTACATAACTTGTTATCTAATTTTGGATTTGGAACAACCACCCGAGGTACGAGACTATGGAGAAACCAAACAAGAGGTAGTCGTGTTGTTGTTTATCGCATGACGGCAAGATCGCGTATTACTGTGCGAGGCGAAGCCAAGAGCAGTAATACACGATCCTGCCGGAGTGCAATGAACAATAACACGATTAACTCGAGTTTGGTTTAGAATTTATCCTACCCCACCCGTCTAAATTACTTCTACATTAACAAATGACGTCATTTGTCAAGTGTATCCCACTAGAGCAATATTTTTCATTTTTCTGAACTCTGGACCGAATACAGTGACCAAATGTTAAGCCTATGGAGTTTTTTATTAGGGGTAGGATAAATTAAGTTACTCCATACACCACTTCGGAGTGTTCAACCATAGGTATAAGATATTTATAGCATGCATGATAAGCGATACCCATTTGCAACCTTCATTAGATTCGTTAACAAAGACATCATTTCTTGTTAATATTTGTTCATCGTTTGGAGAAAACAGACTGTATTCACATTCATGATATCCAAGATTCATTCCACAAAGCTGGTGCTATTTAGATACTTGTATCTACCGTTCGTTTTAAGATAATGTAATAAAACATATTTTACATATGAATAGTGTCTTATTGCTTTCGAATTCTCAATTGAAACAGTAGAAATGTACATATCAACAAGTGCGTTATATATATATGGGTGTATGATTAGCCTTGAGGCATATCCATCAAGTCAATTCTAATACTGCATTATTCATATAAAGCCACTCAAAAAAACAAACTTGTTTCTCATCACCGCGCGCATAAAAAAAACGATTTTCGATGATTTTTTTTTTAGATAGATAAACCTTGATAGAAATCATGAAAGGTATGTGTATTCATTATCAAATTAAAGCTCCTGATGTCAAGGATGTATTAAATGTATTATCGTAAAACTGGATGAGTTTTAATCTTGGCCACCGTATGCCAAGACTGGAGTTTGGCATAGTGACTTCATGAGGCGAAGCCGAGTGAAGTCCGGAGCCAAAACTTCAGGAGTGGCATGCGGTGGCTAAGATTAAAATGAATCAGGTTTTGATTTTATCCTACCCCGTCTCCTAGATTTTGGAATATTATGTGATAACAATTCTGTATGCCACTAGTAGCATATAAAACTCCGTATGCCAGTCAGCGTGGCATACGGAAACTCAATGTTAAGCCTATGGGATTTTATATTAGGGGTAGGATAAAGCCAATAATAATCTGGAAACCCTGTGTGAGCAGACACCCCGCGTAAGCGGCCACTTTGGCCCGGATCGGAGGGTGTCTGCTTATGCAGGGTTTTACTGTATGTCTGAAGCCCATTTTATGACACTTCAAAAGCCATCTTTAAAATAGGGGGGAAAAAAAGCGCCCTCGTCATATTTTTCATGGCTTGGTGATGAGAAACAAGTTGGGTTCTTTGAGTGGCCTAAATATTGCCATTTTTTAGTAGTTGAGAGTAACTTTGATTTTGTTATCATCGGCGTATATACAATATTCTAATCTTTTCACTATATTTGGTGATTTGACATCGTAACAGTGAGTACGACAACATAAAAAGAGTACACTTTGCAAGCACTGCTAAAACACCATATTAAAATATATGTTATTTAAAGACACCTTGCCGTGTATAAACATCATAAAATACGTGTCTAAGTGTTCATCTAAGACGGTTTAACACAGAGCCTATCATTTGCATACCAGTATTTTCATTTGATGCCAGCCTCTGTATGAGACGTGGGCAAGTCCATAACATCAGGAAACGTAATTAATGTGGACAAAACGGTTACCGTTCGAGGTCAGTCGTCGATCTCATACTTCCTGACGCTATAGGCGGAAGGCCGTAAGAAATCGACCACTGACAGAATGAGAACTTTTGGCCAAAGTAAGGACGTTTGCATATTATTGTATACCTCAATTCGATGAAAAAAACGCCATTTTAATTACTTATTAAGTCAGTCATAGCGGACATTATTATTACTGCATCCCTAGCAGCGGGGAAGTATTTGATACATAACCGCACACAGGTATATAATAATACTTGTTATGTGAGGGGGTTGGCATATCGACAATATTACGAGGAGAACACGCACAGTATTATACGAAAATAGGCTAATATTCTATCTTAGATTCTATTATTCAGCATTGCAAATTTAAGTTATCAAATGTAAGACGAAATGGCCGCCAATATTCTCACGCATGCTAGGTGATGTGTCCGGAACTATTTTTATGTATCCTCTGAGAAGGAGGATACACCTATTTTGTGTCCTTTTTCCACTGGCCGACTATTCGCCACCGATTTGCCGTCGGGAACTACCGACGTCAGATCGATGAATGGGAAAAGACATGAGAAGAAGTGTTCTCCGATTAATTGTGCATAGATTATGCAATCGACTGACTTGGTCAACGACAGACGGAATAAAATGTTTATTAGAATCGTCGGTGATGGCCATTGAGTTTGGAGGACTATTCCGTCAGTATGGACCTACCAAATGCGGCAGAAACAAGGCATACACAGTACCCTCACTGATTTTTATATATCGACGTGTAGTCATTGGCCGCCACCGACCGACTTATAGAACTCAATTAATCGGTGCCGTTTTCGTCGGCCAGTGGAAAATGGCTCATAGTGATGCACACTCCCTATGTGTTCTCAATGGCGATTTCATATTAGGTGGATGATGAAATTAGGGATATCCCTTCCTCTGTGAGCTACACAGGTACAACAGACAGAGAGGGAGATTGAGGAAGTACGGTAAAAGTACACTCAGAGATTCACGAAGTCGCAGAAAGCAGCACGTTATGAAGACGATAAAGCACCATATTAGACACGTTTTATCACAAAATGCAAAGATCTACTGATATCCTTATATATCTTCGTGTATTAAGTATCCGATAGTATGTTCCCTTCATGTCCATCAAACTCCCAAGGTCAATGTTATAATACACTCGCTAATGCTTGTGTATTCCTACGTCGACTTGTTGTAGTTTGCGGGCGCCTGTCCACAAAACCATAGACTATTGTCAGAATAGTTTAATTCTAAAACTTAGTTAAAGCTAATTGTTATGTAGACTTTCTTAAAGACGGTTTAGGAAATAGGATGGACAGGTCACCCCAAACCAGTGAAAATATCCACGTTTCTGATATTTCTCTACTTTCATGGTTTAGGGTAACTTCAGAACCACGCTCATATTCATATACAGCGCGTGAAGTTCCTTGATAGTTACCATCACTTCAGTCAGATTTCAATCTTCTTTTATGTATTGAGCAGATCAAACGCACATTACCGTATCCCGTGTATAAGACGCGTCTTATACGCGAACCAAACCCCTGGTGTGTCTTATTGGATTCGCCAAAACTCGCGGTGCGTCTTATACGCGTATTTTATTATTATAGGGCACGTAGCCATTGCGATATTGAGGCGGCCATCTTGCCCACCGACGCTATCTAAAACACGAAATGGCGGGACTAATTATCAATGGGATTTATAAAAAATATTTGTGGGGACTTGACATTACGGAATTTTAGCCTCGTCTCAATATAGTCTATAGATTATAACAACTGATAACAGTGGTTGTCCCCACCTCCCACCCTCACCCGACTACAGTGGCACTATCTTATTATTTCCTGACGGAACTAGCAATCACTCTGTGACCTATAGAACAGTGGTAAAACCTTCAAAATCAGGTCCCAGATGCGTCTTATAGCATTCTCCCAAACTCATGGTGCGTCTTATACGTAAGATGCGTCTTATACGCGGGAATCTATGGTATCTTCACTCAATCGTATCTCTATACACGAAACGAGTTATTGGTTATAAATGCCTATGCAAGGTAATTAACTTTTCGTGTGATATGTCAAAGATTCACGGCATTTTCCGTTATGCCTCAATTAATATGGTTACCTTTAGAAAACAAGAATAACTTAATGGATGGCATAACCAATGGGAATGCCTTCTCCAAAATGATCGAGGTAGTGCTTAATATAGATAATTGTGGGAAGTGATTATACTCAACTCATAATATAACCTTTTTGTTCCTGTATATGGAATGTTAAACAGGCAATTTACAAAGCCGACAAATTGCGGTAACATCCAGATTTCAAATCTGATCGACTAGCTACTGATTCCAGTAGGAGTTTCTGTAATAATATATACACAAAAAACTAATCTTTATAAATGTCACTGCATTTGTAACTTCCATAGGAAAACTAAGATTCCCACAGAATAAACCCAAATGTTGGATACAAGATGCAGACACACAGCACCAGAAATTTGTAAAGGAGTCGGCGATTTCTGTATTGCAGCAATGTAATGTTTCACCCTACCTCCGAATTCAAAGAAGTAAACCTCAGTGTTCCTATCGCAATCACTGACCCGTGACAGTAAAAACATGTCTTTCCGCATGGTTGAATACATCCAGCAATGCATGCTCTCATTGAAGACTGAATTCTCATAGTTGAGAATCCTTGTGATGATGAACTTGGTCGGTTGTGCCTCCTTTTTCCGACCAACTCGGGCATTGAATGAAGACACACATTCAAAGTCTACAGAATTAGCCTTCAACTGAACCGAAACGTTTGCATGTCCACGAGCTTTGCAATCGTTGAAAGATACTCTAAATGATCTTTCTGATGTTTCCCTGATCAAACCACTGCAATAAACACCAGAAATGAATGTCGTTCTGACATGCTTTAAGTTGGGGAGAACACAATTTCCCCTGGATACCTCACCATGCTCGGTTCTGATAAGGTTGAACCATCCGTGTGGCATGGTCCGGAAAGTTTCCATGATGTTAATAGGAGGCTTCCTGAACTTCCTACTCGTCGGGCATGCGAGGCTACCGTAATTCGGATGCGGAGATCTTGAAATTCTATCAAATAGTTTCCAGTCCACGGTAACAGACGTACTAAGCCGCATTGAGACCACAGCTTGTGTCCTTATGGCTAATTGTATGATTGTAAGTCTCGGGCTGCAACCGTTCTCAAATGCCTGTATAAAAACAAACTCCATAAAATCACTGCCCAATCCATGAGAATGCTTGGGGCTGGAGCAGGTGGACTCCCCGAACAGTTCATATTCCCCTAGAGATGGTATAATCGCATGGTGGTCAGTAATGGTGACCATCTCCTCACCTTGACTGAAGGTGTCCCGGTAGAACACCCCTCTGTAGAGCTCAGGTATAGTGACGTTCCTCCATGGTGTCCTCCATGGGCAGGTGTGGCAGGTGTGCCTGCAGTGGGACGTCCACAGGCGGTCACATCCCTTGGCTGGAGGGATGAACTCATTACAGGTAGGAGAGTCATTACTGCACACATCAGGCTTGACGTTCGCGTGGCGGTTGAGGATCATACGCCTCGTGCGACGACTCATAGAGGAGTTACTCGTGGAGTCACACACCCCATCCACGTATAAATGCGCTGTGAAGCGATGACCTTTCTTCGTCGGGTACCTCATGCAAAGCAGGTCAAATGCCATCAGTTCACGCACTAGTAGCATGTAAGTAAACTCCCCATCTGACCAGTCAGCCAAGCAGAACAACGGGTAGCCTGTATATACGGCAGGACAGTCAGAACTCCCGCCCATTATCCCTAACCCATCTCCCCTCTCGCATTCATTCTCCACTTTCACCGACACTGGCGCCGCAGGTGTCGACCTACACATAGGCGTACCGTTGTCGTACCACTGACTGAGCACGTACCCGCCCTCTAGTGGGCAGGCGCGGTACTTGAGCTGCTCATTTCTCGGCTCGGTCCAGAATGTGTCCTGGTCGTAGAAATACACCAAGGGAGCATCCATTAAGTGAAGTTTATCCTCATCACACACGGCGGCTGTTTTGTAGTAGAGCTTCTCGCCTAGTTTCAGCTGCACTACGTTTGTACTGCGGAACACAAAACCAACGCATGTGTAATGCATGAACTGCCCGTCTTCATGCATAGACACCATGAAGGTATCTTCAGTGACCATTCTCATGCATCTATAGGTTCTGGTCATCCCTGCCGGACGCCAGTTATACGTGCTGGTGATGTACTCAATGCGCATGTCTGTCCGGGTAAAATCTACCTTCCGGCGGAAGTGACGTAACGATGACGTATAGTCCGGTGACGTGATTTTCCAGTGGTTTCTGACGTTCGATAATGTCCCAGGAAAGGAGCATGTCTCTGTTGATGTCAGCGAAGGCGAGAGATATAAAAGGAAAATCATCAAATAGAAGTCAAGTTTCGAAACGGGAAACATCTTCTTGTCTTTCACGGCGGTGTGACTGGGTGAGTAAGGAAGTACCTGCAAAATATAACATGTCAGATATGTGAATAAAGAATGGGTTCATCCAGGGTGAAGATGACTAGAATGGAGTTAAGTACTCTGACCTTTATGACAGATGTATATCCGTGTATGATATCCACCGGATTACAAATTTTTGAGTACCGACGTTTACTTCCTAATCCTCTTTAACTTGAAAGGTAGTCATTCAGAAGAATCTATAATCTGTTAATGTGAATGTTGTCACATGAGCACAGTGTATAAGAAGACGGCTCTGCCAAACACAATACATGCAACCGAGAAGAGGTAAATCTTGAGCTAGGTCCATGAAAGAAATAACATAGGAGGAGTGTTATCATTTTCATGGTACGCTCATGAATTTTAATAAACAAATATTCCAAATATTGAATTATTCAAGTAAAAGGAAATTGACCAAAATGTAAAGATAAACTGATCTATCAATGAAGTTTTCCGAGTATGTTTTCACAAGCTTCAATAACAGGCAATTATATGAAAACTAATGGGTGTCGACACTTATACTCATTGTCTGTTTATGTTGACATAAACACAAACATGTCGACACAATATAGGCCTATGTGGTTCTAAGAATGTACTGTTTTAGATTATAAATTTAGGATATAACAATCATTGTATATCTAGATGTTACACAGACCATTGACTTTATATAGCAAATTGAAAATTCAATGAAGATAAAAAAAGAAATATCCAACAAGGATAATCCAAAAAAGTTATCCTAGTATGCAGTAAACCGGCAGAGGATTGGACCATATACAGAGAGACAATATACATAAAATAAAGGCTGCAGAAATGAATTCTGTACTCCCCATCAATTGGATATTGGTAATACAATAATAAAGTATCCTAAAGCAGAGAATACAGCTAAATAAAAGTACACACATATATAACTCTTACCTGTGTACCTGTGATGAATGGGTGACTAGGACTAGATGTCAGGTGAGTTGGGGATATTTCCAGCGTCGTCCGCTGCCACCTCACTGATGCTGACGCAAGCCCTGCTGTCCACCCAGCTGCTCCACGGTTTTCTCCAGCACCACCACAACTCACCACTACCAAGGGCGGGGCGGGGCGGTTCGCCTATATACCCGCCTCCACCGCCGCCGCCGCCGTAGCGCTGCCGGCCCGTGTGAGGTTGTGGGCGGGTGCTCGAGGTTAACGCTTCACAGAGCACGCCTTTCAAGGCTAAACCCATCCACAGTGGGAGGCGATGTCGGGGGTGGGATGGGGAGGTCAAACAAGGTATGTGTGCCTATAAACGGTTCCCTATACGGTCACCTCACCTGGGAGAATGGTGTGAATACTTTCACATATATATACATCAGTGGGTGTTTCGCAATAGGAGGGAGTTATATCTGTGTTGCTCTGGTTGTGTGCAATCACATATATACAGGTGATGCTGAGGTAAGCACCCAAATATACACACATCCTTCCAGTACACTCTGTATTGCCCTCTGTTAAAGAGTAACACCTAAATCAATAAGCCTTGCCACCTGTGGAATATGCTAAGGGAGTGTTTTTGATTTGTAAACGGCATGGCTACATTAGGCGCTGTTTAAATTATACTCTAGTCTGATCAGAAATTCACGAGCTGTAAAAATGCTGCTTTCTTAATCAAATAACCACCCACTAATGGATTGGATGTTTCATAAACACTAATGCCACGAGCACCTATCTATGGATATCATGGGACATCTGGCTGGCGATCGCTCCGATTCGATTACCGTATGGATTCCTTGAATATCGTTATTGAATGAATAGATAGGGTAAAGTAAATTACCACGAGCTTCCAGACTTATTTGGTATGTTGCACAGACTGCACAGACTTAGCTGCCATAAGTAACGAGATCTGGGTGGGTGGATGCAGCATTACGTTGCTGTACTGCTGCACCTCACAGCTACTTTTTTGCTCTATTGAAAGGAAACTGGAGAGTCCTCCCACGCATCCTCCCACGCCACATACTCGTGCAGAGCTAGTCTTGCCACCTCCCCATTCACTGCAATTTTCTATCTCCATTTCTCACTTCCTTTATACAACCGGATTAGTATGACCCTTTCTGGGCGGGTTCAAGTCGGGGGAACCTTCTTTCAGAGATAAATACAGAGGTATGTCCTCATTCACCAGTAGAAAAAAAGTCCTATTATTCATGCCCTAGTTTAGAAAATTGTCTTTATTAAATGATTGAAGTCTGTAGCTTGTCTGTCACTATTGTGTTGCCACATTTGGCAATAAGGAATAAATCAGTTGCTCGTAGGCATGTGCCCTATTTTCCTCTTGTGCATTATGATTTATTGTTAGACCTACGTAAATAGAACCCCATTAACAGCTCGATTACTATTTATGGGTATAACCGTGTGTGTGAATGAGTATTTTGGGAGTTCGATCACTATTAATCAATCTTGGATGCCATTGCTTCTAATGCCCATTGGTCTCTCCGTGCGGTTGCTTGCAGAGCACCTTTATCACTGTGTTTGATGGGGATACACAATCTCATTGAAATTCGCTAAAATCCAAGTTATTCGATATGCAGAATATACAACGATCAAATTTGCATCAAAGTGAATTAGAATAATCGACGATAGTTTGTTTGTTTGTTTAGTTTAACGTCCGATTTGTTTAGTTAGACTTACTTTGGCTGACTTTACTAAAATTTGCATATCCTGTTGGAATAACAATGTATGTTGCCTGGTTGATCCAGGCATCTTACTCTTCTCGATTATATCATATCGAAAATCTTACACTCCTCGAATTTCTCTCTGGCAATTGCCAGTATTATGGAAAACACTGCGTATTACTGTTCCATTCTTTAGGAAAACCGACGATTTAATATAAATTGACGATTGAAAATTCATTAATTCCAATGGTATCTGTCTGTATATCCGTAGCAACAGATATCAAATGATACCTGTTCTCGGTATACACCACCTTTTTATACTCATAACGCTGTGGTGGGGGGTCTACGAAGAAAGCGCGGCAATTTTTGCACAGAGCAGACGACAATTCTGTCCTGTCAGACACAATTTGACAGAACCGCGGTGCTTTACCTCAGCGCGTGTCTCGATCCCACTTCCTTAAACATTCTCCACCCGTCCTAATTCCTAGACACAATTATTTATTACGGATCGTATCCGGCACTATGGATCATTGCACGCATAGAAGTAAAGACCCGAAGCTATAACTCTCCATCCTCACATCCGGGGTTACATGTATGTATACCCAGTCTCTGCTGGGAGTAGTTCCGGGACCTGTCTGCTTACCATTGACCGGGGCTCCTGTAAAAGCCCCACTGTCAGCACCGAGGCCAACACCACCACTCTCTCAGGGGTGGAAGCCTTTGCTGGTCTGCAGCAGGAGAACCCCTGGAGGAAATAAGCCGCTGCTCCAGGATGTGTGGGTTGGCGATCCGAGGAGGGTATGGACTAATACGTGTTGTACATCCTGGTGTTGGAGTAGCTGTGTACGGTAGTCTTAAAGCCCTTCCATGTTTCCTGTTAATCCAAAAACGCACTCGCAGGGCATCTGCTATGTATCTGGAAAAGTTGGGTACATCCAAAGCCCTCCAGGGTGTATGCAGCAGTAGTGACTCCTTTATAGGGGCAATGACCTTGACCTTGTGACCACGGTAATGCAGATCACATGATGCCCTATGCTACTGATGCCGCTCGTGTTGGACCTCGTCCAAAGCTCGCTAAGTGCCTGGGGTCTGCCGGATCTGAGTTGACTTAATGACCTCAGGGCCCGGTTCCTGAAAAACAGACTTGAGAATTATCTTTAACCCACTCGCGGCGGGTGGTGATATATGGCATTAACCCTTTTGTTACGCTACATAGCACCAAATATTCATCTTAGGATACGCCGCTGCAGTACCATTTTCACCCCTGTAGTACGCTGGCGCTTTTCACAATATCTACAGTGACATCATTATATCACACCTCCATGGTAATCCAAAATAATTAGGATGTTATATAATAGTAATGATATTAATTGTGATGTAGTTTTACATAGGTTGAAAAAATATTATCAAGATATTCACATTATTTCATTGAAAAACAGCAATAACTAAAATTTCGGAAACAATGCCTCAAGGCATCATTGCATATTACGCCTGGGAATGCCTCCAGGCATCACACCGTACTATGCCCGGGAATGCCTCCAGACATCATAGCATAGCTTAAGTGTTAATCGTGATGGGACGGGTGATGTTAAAAGGCATCGTTTCTCAACAACAAAATTTTGATTTGTATAAGAATCATAGTTTTTCTGTAATAATATATCATATAAAAATGAATTATGTCCAGAATATGATATGATATCACATCTACGATTTCATGTGGAAATGAATTATATTTGAAACTATAGATTAGAATGACATGTAATTTTAGGAAACGTCCTTAGTGTGGGCGAAAGATTTATCGTTCAAGATGAGTCGCCGATTTCATACGGCCTTCTGCCCACGGCGTCAGGCCGTATGAAATCGGCGACTGGACGAGAACGAGAACCGTTTCGTTCACAGTGAGGACGTTTGCTTATTACTATATACCTTAAAATAATTAAAAACGCCATTTTAATGACTTACAAAGTCGCAGTCACAGCGGGCACGAACATTATCATTACTGCACCCCTAGCAGCGGGCAGTATTTAATAAGACATTCGGACACAGGTATATAATGATATCACGCATGGTTAAGAGATTCCTCCCACCTACAACGATGGATTACGATTGACCTCCCGATGTCATCGCTGACATTGTAGCGCGTCGGCAACAAATCGCAGAAACCTTTCTAATTGCGCTTTCCACATCGCTGAGCTGCAATAGCACTACAACGAGCTATGAAATTCATACATGTTTGAATTCAATAGCTTGTAATATGTCGGAGCTTGGCAACAAAACCTGACTAATTGACGCCGAGCTCTACGATTGCACCACGATTTTGATTTGTGTGTCGAAGAGTTCGCCAACGAGTTAATCGTAAGGCGTCGGGAGCTAAAATCGTAGTTGGTGGACACTCCCTCTTAGTAATAGAATTGCTATAACTAGCCCTCCCCTAGTGGTGTAAACTGACACTAGTATCCGGTCATGAACGACTACAATGGCAACCACAACTACACAAAGTTAAGCCGGATGCCCACCTACCACGATGGTCTACGACATACTTCCCGATGGCTACGATTTGAAATGCCCAAATCGTGACCAATAGGGAGGTCCTCAATAGTTTCAAATCGTGGACATGGTTTGAAATCAAGCATAGAAACGCCTTTGTAGGACCAAGGACATAAACTATGGTCACGATTGCCTCACGATTCAGTCAGTGTATTAGTTTAGATCTCAGGGATAGTTTTATTATTGAAATATACCATAATTTTAGAAATATTTAATGAATCTGAATATTCTCTTAGAGGTATTTACAACATATTACGATATTAGTTTTCAGACACTAAAACAATCAAATTGAAAAAGATAATTATGGTAGAATCATAATTCTGTTATGAAACTATTACTTTCAGACCCTTAGGCCTGGCGTCCACCTACTACGATATGGCACCGATATGCCCGACGATGCACCTCCCGATAAAAAATCTAAATCGCGTCGGAAGGTCACCTAATATCGGAGCAGTTGACCACGTTTCTGCGATTAAACACCGATAAAACCCCCATACAATGCGTGGTGAATTGGCTTGTCTAGACATATGTCTACGATTTTGCACCTTCCCGATATGGCACCGATTTTGACATTGTGTATCGGTGCCATATCGGGAGGTCTACGATTCTATCGTAGTAGGTGGACGCCGGGCCTTAGACCTAACCAATTAATACCATAATAGCAATCATACATCCTTATACACTCTACCTAATTCCAGAATTTGATAATTTCCCGCTAAGTATTCCACCCGCTAGAGATATTTTCCCGAAAATCACATACAATACCCTACGACAGGCTGTGAAAATTCTAACATGTTGGATTTTATCGGGGCCTCTACGATTGGTGATTTCAATCGCAGCCTATCGTGAACTGTTGTAGACGGAATCGCAGAAACCTGTCCCATCTACCACGATTCTGGCTGACCTCACGATAGAATCGGAAAGGTGTCGTAAAGGCAGTCGTAGGGCCGATCGGGACCAGAATCGTGGTAGGTGGGGCCCGGCTTTAGCTCTGGTCGGCCGCCTTGATCTAGTAGCGGGACCTGTTTCTTACTCCCCAACCAAATCTTTTCGTACTGCTTGGAGAGTGTGTCTCATCATAACCTCGAAGCCAATTTGCCATTTTGTTATTTTCTATTGTATTACATCCGTCTTAAAAGGGTTAATGCGACTCTTTGCTAAAAGGTTGCCCAAATAGCAATCTATTCTCAACAGGAATCTTTTACCCCCACCCGCTCCTCTTCTATTATTAATAATAACAACTTTTCCGAAATTCTATAACCCCACACCCAGCCCCTCTCTGGTAAAGTGCTGATTACACCAGAATAAAAGCATCCACTTCAAACCTTGTGTACATTAGTTTTATCATCCATCGTATACAAAGACCATATTGAAAATGTATGGGAACTCAGTAAACAACGAGCCATTGTATAAAACCTGTCAGATACCATAACTGTGGAGTAGGATCCAAACCTGTGGTATACGGCCTTAAAACCATGGTATATAGGAAGAAATAGTCTCTTTTGCCATAGAGCAAAGAACTTGTCCCTATTGTTATACCATTTAATATGGCATTTTATCCTACCCCTAATAAAACATAGGCTTAACATTTGGTCACTGTATTCAGTCTGGAGTTCAGAAAAATGAAAAATATCACTCTAATGGGATACACTTGACAAATGACATCATTTGTTAATGTAGAAGTAATTTAGACGGGCGGGGTAGGATAAAATTCTAAACCAAACTAGAGTCATGTTATTGTTCATCAAACTCCGGCAAGTTCACGTATTACTACTCTCGGCTTCGCCTCGCACAGTAATACGTGATCTTGCCGTCGTGCGATAAACAACAACACGACTAACTCTTATTTGGTTTCTGCATATACTGGGTTTGATTTATTCGAAAAGATGGATAATAAATGCAACAAACGATGATTTTGTGGACAGGCGGCTCTGTAAACCACTCGAGGTTGACACGAGCGAGTGTATTACGACGCGTCAAGCTCTCGTGGTTTACGGCCGCCTGGCCACAAAACCGTTGATTATTGTCTATATAATAAATATTGTATCGATAAGGAGTGTGATTCTCCGGCATAGAATATAAATTAGGTGGTGACCGAAACTACTAACATAAAGACTATAAAAGGAATACGCATTACCGAATTATCTAGTATCATGATAGTGACCAAATGTAAAAAAAACATAGATCGGCGAAAAATACAAGAAAAAAAGTATTTGTCACCACAAATAGCATCACGTGGATGCTAGTTAACCGAGATATATTATGTCAAACACCATTTTTTGTACTACTTACCAGTGCACCCGTCCGCTGTCGACTCTTGACGCATTGTTGGTTTTCTTTTTTGCTTTTTTTGTAAGCGGTTCCATTTCATCAAAATATTATACGGAAACTGACTTACTCTCTTCGTACGTCAAAAATACGCGGTGAAATAATTGATCACATACATCCCAATGCCGTAGGCAGAGGGATGTATGTGATCAATAATTTTACCAACCACTCCTGACGAAGATACATAAATTGTATCGAAACGTTGAGTTATTTTATGAATCACACATCACTCATCTCATTGACCATACTGTAACTCATAGTTTTATCATCAATAAACGTTTTGAATTTTAAAACTGAACGAGTTTGGTTTTGTGTGGTAAACTACTTCATACTAATTTTACCAAGTATTTTGACGTACGAAGACAGCCAGCCTGTTTTCGTATCATTATATACCTAAAAACTGGCGAAATTTTACCTATTCACGTGATCACATACCCCGTACGTCACAGTGTGACGTACTGTTATAAATACGCCATGGGTAGGAGCGGATAGTAAACGTAGTTCATACAACCACAGGTATATAATAATACAGTACTGTACATGAAGACTAGCCTTGAAAGCTGGGTTCGTGGTTTCAAGTTGTACAAATATACTAGGTGTGAAATACGTTTCTGTCGGGTGTCTATATGTTTTAGACAAGTTTTCCTGTTGGTCGATCTTTAAGATACCTGCAACTTTTGGTATCTCTTCTAATTTGTGAACATTGATAAACATTGGAAAGGATTACAGAATTAACATGTCTAAATCAGGACATGATCTAGGTGCAACATTATGTTGCTTGAGAACAGGTAGCTGTACAGACATGTAATCTTTATATATTGACAATATTAGACATATTTCAGCCGACACTGGTATATGAACGATAAAATCTCTTAGGTGACTTGCTCTTGGCCGACAGTTATATATATATTGACCTTGAGCTACTTTAAGCTCCATCTTAATTACAATTGCAGCCATTTTATTGTACGGGGCCATCCATAAAGTACATACGCACTGAAGGAGTGGGGGCCAGATATTTTGGAAATTTTGCGAATGCCCCTTCTTTGTTCTATAGGGTACAAAATTGGGGGGATCTTGGAATTCTGAGTAAATAGGCCTACTTTATGGATGCCCCTATCTGTTATTGCTATCGTTGTTATTGTTGTTATATCTAAATTGATGTTGGTCATGCAATCCTATTTTCCGGATCATGTGAGTCATATATCGTTCAGCTTCGTCACTTTTGTCATATATTTTATCTGCGTTTCTTTCATCCATGACAACTTTAAGCATCATTATTAGATTATGTACGTTTTTGTTGTATTTCACCGTCTTATTAGACGTGCACTGCTCTTTCCAGGTTTATAATGAATAATTTCGATCTGATTTCCATCTGTTATTCTGTGTTTTTCTGATCATTAAGAGACACTCCTGCGTGCCTAAAGGACTGCACTGAATGCAATATAATACAAATTACTGACTCTGTAATATTCTCTCGGTAATAATTACCAACCACCTAACTGCCAATTAACCACAGGCAGAATTGTGAAGCACGCACCGCTGTCCGTCTTACCAGGTCTCCTGAGGGGGACATGGGAGGCCGTCACCGTTTTAATCAGTGAACGTGTCCTCCTTGGATACAAGACAGGATTCTGACATTACAACTGAAGCAATTTCGTCTCTGCTTCAGGAAGTCCTCCCACGCTGATTGTAGTTGGACCCTAAGCAGCTCGGCGACATTAGTCTATAGTCAAACTTACTTTGTGAGCAGCTCAATAATAGTAGTCTGTAGTAACTGTATGGGCAGATTGATGATAATGGTCGGTAGTTTCTGTTCAAGCAACTCCAGGATAAAGACTATGATAAAGACTGTGTAATAATTGAAACGTCGGTTCTGTAATTATGTAGAACGTCCTGACCATGCTGTACAATTCACAGAACGAGTAAATAGTAAATATATAACGTCCTGACCATGCTGTACAATTCACAGAACGAGTATAGTAAATATATAACGAGTATATAGTAAATATATAACGTCCAACCATGCTGTACAATTCACAGAACTCGATGATAATTTACAATTTGTACGGACCGAGGCGTTTACTCCGAGTTCTGTGACTTGTACAGCATGGTTGGACGTTATATATTTACTATATACCCGAAATTTAAGGTGGTCCGTATTATTAGGAAACGTCCTTACTGTGGGCGAATAGTACAGTCCGTACAGTATTTTTACGTTATATGGGGAAACGGTGTGTATTTACAGTATATACGGCATGGGTATATAATAATATACGGAAACAGGGCTACTGTGGCTGTACGTGATAAATACGCAGTACAATTGACGATAAAACGAACTGATGCCGTAGGCAGAGGTTCGTTTTATTGTCAATTTTACCGAGTATTTATCACGTACAGACAGAGTATAACTGTTTTTGTATTATTATATACCTTAAAATATCCAATTTTCACCTTTGCTTCTGGGCGAGTTTTTGGATTACGCCGCCGTACATGCCCCGTACACCACATACATACCCCGTACGTCACCTAGGTGTCGTACGGATATAAATACGACATGGGTAGGAACGGGACATATGTGTAGGATATACTACCACAGGTATGTAATAATTATATAGAATGTCCTGACCATGCTGTACAGGTCACAGAACAAGATGCTAATTTACAGTTTGTACGGACCGAGGCGTACAAACGATAAATTATCATTGAGTTCTGTGACTTGTACAAGCATGGTTGGACGTTATATATTTACTATATACCCAAATTTAAAAATAATCAATATCATTTTGCTTAACAACCAATATTTTAATAAATGAGTATGGATATGTAGTCCGTATTTTCCTGTACGGACCACTGATCTGTACAGTATTTTTACGTCATATGCCGAAACAGTGCGTATTTAAAGTATATACGTCATGGGTATATAGTAAAAGCTAGACTGACTGGAGAGAGTAAGGGCCCCAGCTTTTATACACAATATCGGCAAGGTTATCAGATACGAAAATGCGCCAGGTGGGTGGGGAGTGATGAACAAGGCTGGAGGTTGAGAGGCGCTTAGCTGACCGCTCAGGGTCAATGGGTTCAAAGCACTCCCAGCCCTGATCGCGTTCTCGTGGACAGATGTACCGTGGGCACCCGGCGCGATAGGGTTAATTAATACATAAGGAGGTGGTTAGATAATGAACGATCATATCATTAGAGCGGTTAGATTAATCTAAAGTGCCAGTCAAACGAAGCCATCTTGGTTCTGGATATTGATATAGAAAAGGATATAAGGTTAATAGAGAAATAAATTAATGAAACAATTTTGGGGCGTTCCTCTTGGGAGAATTATTCTCCGAAATACATTAAGAAGACTTCAGATCTTAACATGTAATTACTGTGTGAGCAGGTCAGTGAGAGTAGTCTCTACTATATATATATACCCATGCCGTATATACTGTAAATACGCACCGTTTCGCCATATAACGTAAAAATACTGTATTATATGGACTACCTACCCGTACTCGTTTATTTAAATATTGGTTGTTAAGCCAAATGAAATTAAGTATATTTTTAATATTTCAGGTATTTAGTAAATATAACGACCTACAACAGGTATATAGTAAATATAACGACCTACCATGCTTGTACAAGCTACAAAACTCGATGATAATTTACGGTTTGTCCGGAACTCGGCATAAATGCCTCGTTCCATACGAACCGTAAATTACCATCTCGTTTTGTTGCTTGTACAGCATGGTCAGGTCGTTTTATATAATTACTTGCTGTGTGAGTAGCTCAGTGACAGGATGTGAGGGGTCATATTCAAAGTGCTCACATGGCTTTACCCCCATGCTGACCCAATCAGACTTCATTACTAAGTTATTCTTATTCATTCAAAATACTTAGGATTCCTCGAGTTGTTCATTCAAGCAGAGTAGAAAAACAACAAATTCTAGAATATTCATAGAAAGAAACAACCGATACTTAACCCTTAGACCACGACGGCATTTTGCTGTACATCTTCCTTCGTATTTGGCAGTAATCACTTAAAGAAATGTAAACGAAAATATATTTGCGCGGTTCATCCCCGGTCATAACATATTTACCAAATCCACTAGGAGGGGTTTATGATATCATAGAACGGAACGATAGCGATTTAAGCCCTTTCCTTGCAGCACCAAATTACCTTGACATTACCTTGGCTAAATTGACATCAGTTCTACCACAGCTACCTTTAAACTTGAAATGGCAAAGTTATTTTTGAATTGATTCTACTATGATAAGTAATAGCCTTTTATTGAATTCTTGAACACAACATGCAAATTCCTTCTCCAGTAATCATGGGCTTGGAAAGTTATTGAATAGTATCAAATTATAATGTTTGTTTGTGAAGGAGCAACAATCATCTCATTAATATTACATGTTCTAATGATAATCTCTTGTGTACAATGCAAAAAAAGACCCCTCCGTAATCACTCGCTGGCATTTGGCTATTTTGTTTAAATCGTTTACACTCGTGTATTACTATAGTCTAACTCCAGTTTGTGTTATACCTTACGTAAGGATACTCAATTCCTAACTGGCATTATTATGGCACTGTAACGGTTTTAAAAATAAATCTTTAAATTGGAAATCCGAAATGTAACAAATTGATGAGTTAGAAATGAGAAAATGACTGCCAGCGAGTCGGGAGCGGATCCTGTACTTACCCGGGGCGATATTAGGGAGTTTAGTTACCTCTGGAGGGTCTATGAATGATCAAAGATATTGCATAAGTGTACGTTTAAATATTTTCTTTTATTATACTACTTATGCCAGATAACAGCAGGAAGTACTTGTAAGATGGTCGCCTGGGTCAGAGCAGATATCGTATACTACTTACTAGCAATACACCTTGTCACCTATGATATATTGAATATGTCTTAGATGCATGAACATAATTCCCCGTGTTATTTCTGCTACAAAAGAAAACAACACCAAAGTTTTATATTTCTTTATATCCACTAGATGGGAACGTTTGCTGATCTGTCAACCAATGAGGACTAAGATATCAAGGTATAGGAGCGCTTACTTGTAGTAACTATACACGAACAACAATTACCAACTATATAGTTACATCCCAGTTATCTCATCATATTTAGGGGAATTTTGGCATACTGTTATAACAACACAGGGGCCATCAATAAAGTATGTACGCAATTATTCTGAAAAATTTGCCACCTCCCACCTCTGGGTCTCCTGTACGCATCACATCAAAGAAGGGATGTACGCAAAATGTCCAAAGGTTTGTACCTCCATCCCACCTCCCTCACTGCCTATGTACTTCATGAATGAACTCAATGTGTAAGCAGCTCTGTGTACATATGTGCATCATTGTAAGTCCAGTGAGAACAATCATATAGGTTCGTTACTGTACCTCACTACTTCCAGTAGATATTACCAGATGGCAGCACCGGGCTATGTGGTTCTATGGGACGCTCGAGAAACGCGGGTCATGTTGCCTGTCGGAAATTTCCTTGGTAGTTCCTGTGAAACTCTAGTAGGTCTTCAGTTACAATATGGTCGCCTGGTAAGATGATTTGTTAATATTAATGGGAATATGTTTAATATTTTCTCGAAATGATCACTTGGTATGCAAAAAAAAGAAAAAGAAAAAAAGAAGTGAGTATCAGTAAAATTGTGTTTGTTATATTGAGATTTGTCATAACTTTATATATAAGTATGATGTGTAGTGTTTTGCTGATTTGACCATTAAAAGTTGAAAAGGTATCCGATGCATAAAAGAAATTCGGTGTTCCTATTGGATACTGGGGGCAGACCGAATGTCAACCCGTGGGCATTTTTCATGCTGGATATACATGTGTACCAATTGAATATTCCTAATGTAGTTAAATATTCTCGAGGAAGACATGTCCCAGTGGTAATATCCCACGGATATTTGCCATAATTCAACAAGGTGAGCCTGACTGACTCAAACGCCAAGTTCACGATTTATGAATCACATCTAAGACTGACAATATTTCCCTCGAGGCAACTATACATTTTGTGTACAGATATAGTAATCAATGGATTTATGGGTAGGCGGCCGTAAACCACGGGTGCTTGATGTGTGGTGATAGACGAACTTTAGCGAGTGTGTTACCAATATATTTCAAAACTATCGTGTCTGTATTGTCCTTTATCTTTTGGCATAGCTTTCTGGTCCTTCAATAATCTTGCAATTATTGATTACTTAGAAAATTAAAACATCAGGTTCCCGCACCTTACACATACAGCAATCAACTGTCTCCTCTTTTCATATTCCTTGTCTCGCCATTACTAACATGCTCTCCAATTTGGCTAAGGATAGTTTACTCTTATCCTATAATACACGGATGTCTAGCGATTTCTACGTGGGCACAATTCTAGTTGCTTAACTCCTAACTTATTGTATTTATCATCCATCTTCACAAATATCTTGAAACCAGGTATAACCATATCATCGGGTCTATCAATGGGGACGATTTCTTTTCTCAATATGGGAAAGGGAATACAAATATGTATTTCAGAGTGTATTTTCTCGCAATCAATGGCTCTGAGGCTCTATTTAATGGATTTCAAATCCGTAATAAATAAGTATGGGTTCTGATAGATTAGCCCTATACTATTCCAAAAGGTACTTCATAATAGATGGATAATGATTACATATAACCTGCTTTTAACGTGAAAAATGCAATATCCACCATGTTTCAAATCCAAAATAAATACCCCAATCAGTTCTGCTCGCGGAATTGATAATAAGCCCATATTTGTCACTTTAATTTACCAGGGATTCCTTCAGGTAAGATGAGAATTGAAGCAGTAAGGAAAGAATTCTGGAATGAAGATTCGGTGAATTTAGAAACGGCCTCTTTGTGTCTGACGTCACCCTTAGGCAAGACTCCAGGTTTAATCCCAGCTGTGATCGGCTTAATCCAGTCATTCCCTATTAAAATGAGTCACTATTAAAGGCATATCGGCCAATTTGCCTTGAAGATCAAAACCCATATGGTTCTCATGAGAATTAAATATGTGATGCTCTCAACGTGTTGTACAACACACTTCTGATTTTCAAACCGGGGGTGATGATGCTAGTTTTTGATTTAGTGATTAATAGTATGACATGATAACAGTTTATACATATAAATTCTAAAAGGATGGATTTTACATAATAAAACACAGATTTAAAAAAAAATAAAAATTATTAATAGTATTTTAAATTATTTTTTTCAGTACATTTCCTTAATAAATCAGACAAATATAAATCACCAACTGAAATATTATTCATTTGATATCATAATTCATCACAGAAAACCAATTTGAATTGATAAATTTGTAAAAAAATCTTTCGTCGCGTTCCCTGTTCGGAGTTGGCGGTTGGAATTTTTTTTTAATTGATAAATGCCAATATTTAAAAACCAGCAGGTGGCGCCACCGTGAATTGTAGGACACGCCTTTAAACAAGATTTAATTAGACCCATAGGGCTAACTGAGGGCTGGGTAAGCTAGTCTCAACCACATTCCTTGATTCCGGACCCTAGATGCGGGCACCCACATGCAGGTAGCTTTCGCGCATGATTGAACATGATACGCAATCTGCTACTGTGTCCCTGCCCACTCTCCTTGTAGAGATCCTGCGTTCTACTTCCCCCGGCCGCTTATATCTCTGTCCCAACCTGCCTGTTTGGGCCCAAATCTGGCCCCTACGTCAGTTTTTGGAATATCCTTTATTCTGAGGGCTTTCGGGGGTATTTTGTGCTCTACTTGTAGAGATGAACATATTTATATGGCAAATATAGTACTCTCATTTCTGTCATTATTTATGTCAAACCAAACACAGTCTCTTGGATTACTTTCTAAAGTGGAAAGCACCTCATGTGTTGCAGGGTTTTGTTTTGTCAACAATGCCCATGTGCTCCTTTGAAGGGGCAGTTTAGTCAACTGTGGATTCCCAATATAAAATGGTTTAAGTCCGAAAAAGAAACAGCTGCATTGTCTGTGAAGCTCCTCTAACAATTTCCATATTTCCATACTCATAATATGTGAGTTGTTTGACTTGTAACGTTTCACAGTCGCCTTGTTTTGAATTTGAAATGTTCGCTGGTCTCCCATGTCTTTTGTGGATACCCATTGAACTAGTTTTGGGTTGGGGCAGAGATTAAGCCATCGCTAGCGCCGCGAAAGATCTGGGGGGAGAGTGGTCCCTGCCGCCTCCGGTGGTGCCATCTTTTGTCTCAGCTTTCGCTGAACTCGCTCTACAGTCCACGAATAGATTCACGTTCATTTCGCTTTGGAGTTCCAAATATAGGGAAAGCCTATGGAAAATTCCATAGTAGTCGTAAATATTCATTCTTCACCATACCCTACATTTGAATCATCCTTTTTTCTATTGTACAAGTCTGAATTACGGCCTCGTGCCGTAAATAATCGTCAAACCCTATCTCGTTTGGTAGCATGTACAGCATGATAAGGTTGTTCTATATAAATATGCAAAACTACATTAGCTCTACTAAGAGCATAAGAGCAACACTAAGGATGTGTACTTGCAGAGCCACATTACCTTCTTCTTTAAAACAACAATTCATATGAACATTACAAAAAAAGTATTTCAACATGATCTGCGTATTACGTCTTTTCCCTCTATAATTATTTTCTTGACATGTAAGTACGCCAGATCATCCGGCGATGCTTAGGTAAATTTAACTTTTCCTGAATTAAAAAAATCCAAATTTCCATAACGTACGTAGGTATACCCATTGTTCAGTTCGTGAGATGACAGCCATTATCCTACCCCTAATAAAAAACCGCCATAGACTTAACATAGGGAAATTTTATGTGGCAGGCCGTGACATAAAGTGTTTTTTATGCCACTAGAGTAATAACAATATTGACCAATCAGAGAGCAGGATATCAGCTACTACGAAAAAGGTTCAGTAGGTCATTGACTCAATATTTATCTTCTAGTAATACAAAAGCAGAGACGAGGTAGGATAAATACGAAACCGAACTCGAGTTAGACTTGTCAATGTCTATGCCACTCTGGTCAGGTCTGCTCCCCACTACACTCGGCTACGCCTCGTGTAGTAATACGCGACCTTCCCGTCTTGGCATAAACATTGTCAAGTCTAACTCTCGTTCGGTTTCTACTAAGTCTCTGACCATATCTTGCGCGGCGAGGAATAAGTTGGGTGCACAGTTCAAAACAGGATCAATAACTTAATGTACATCAGCTGTAGGCTGCCACTCCATTCCGACAGGCGATCACTCCGTCCGGCGTGCCTGTAGGTAAGAGATATGAGGGTTATTCTTTGGGTTCGGGCTTTCATTTATGTACATACATGCTGTCCCATCGCAGTAGGGATGAGAGGACCAAGTAACATATGAATGTTTTATATTTCATTTTTTCAAACATTTGAGAGATTTTTTAGTATAGCATATGGAAGATGGCCATTGTTAAGTGATTGTATTTGTCAATAAAATAATTCTAAGAACATGTGTTGTTCCCCCTAAGTGTTATGTGCAGGTTGGTACTATTAGGAAACGGCCTTACTGTGGACGAAACGGTTTCTGTTCGAGGTCAGTCGCCGATATCATACTGCCTGACGCCATAGGCAGAACGCAGTATGAAATCAACGACTGACCAAGAACAGAAACCATTTTGTCTACAGTGAGGACGTTTGCTTATTATTATATACCTTAAATCGGTGAAAAAACGACATTTTAATGACTTATTAAGTCACTCTCACAGCGGGCACGAACATTATTATTACTGCATCCCTAGCAGCGGGCAGTATTTCACAGACATTCGGACACATATGGGTATATAATAATAAATCTTCCAGCATTTTTCTATGTTTGATGTACATATATATTCTACCCCTGCATTGTTGCACCATTCAATTAATTCATTCAGTCCTGAAAATGCCTTCATGTATTCCCACGTAGGGCGTGTGGATCCCTCCAGGTAATTTTTAGGTCCCAGGAAACCCTTTGTTCCATTGTTGTACATGTACTTACAAGATTCACAGCGTTATGACAGCACACATTGGTACAAGTCTAATAGGTAGACTGCAGTAGATTTCGTTGTAGCCAGGGCCATGGGCCAGTTTAATAATCCAGGGGGCTGTTTCACTAGGAGCTAGAAGTCTCGCTGCTTGTAACAGTGGCAGCAAAGCGGCAGTTTGCGTTTCATTAGAAGGTGCAGTCAAGCGGCACCAACCTACCAACAGTGGCAGAACCCGTTTCATCAGTGCAGTGGCTCTCGCTGTTAGTGCCACTGTGGAGCTGCTGTAAGCGAGAGGGTCTACCCTCTCGTTGGTTACGTGTACAGAAGGTTTTCACCCACTTTCCATAAGAATTAAGCAAAAGTTATCGAAGTTATCGGCGTTTGGATTTTTTACTCCCTCCGTGCGTTTGCGTTGGTCGCTGTTCTTTTTCACTCCTTCTGTAGTGCGGCGGGGTTTCGGCTGTTCTTTTTGTCTCCCCCCGGAGGCCAGCGGGAAGTGCAGTATTTGCTATGACAAAATTCAACCGCCGATATCTTCAGAACGGCGTGGTCGATTATCTTCATATTTGGTACGATTATAGGGTATATATATATATACCCTACTTGTGTAAAAATTTCATTGCTTAATTCCTATGGGAAGCGGTGAAATTCTACGTCATACCGGCCTGTTGACAAATAAATTCGAATGTCAAACGCATGTGCATAGCGAGAGCTGTGCCAACAGTAAGAGCTAGTCACACCTCAACAGCGAGAGCACTGATGAAACGTGAATTTGGGCTTGCCACTGTTGGTGCCACTGTTGGAGCCACTGTTCCAGTCCTATCTCTCGCTTTGACCCCCCTACTAGTGAAACAGCCCCCAGGATCGTACATGATCCTAAATGAAGTTCGTACCTCGAACAAGGGTGAGCATTTAATAATTTTTAAGTCTGTTCGCTAAGACAGTATTAGCCACCCATAAGGTCGTCCATAACTGTTGAATAAGATTAACGCAACCACTAGGGTTCCAGGCTGAATGAGTGAACACAAGATGACAATACTCAACCCCATATATATATATATATATATATATATATATATATATATATATATATATATGTATGTATATATATATATATACATATATATATATATATACATATATATACACATATATATATACATACACACACATATATATACACATACATACATACATACATACATACATACATACATACATACATACATACATACATACATAGATGTAGTTCATTAATAATATTACCCTTTGCTCACAGTACAAAGAATCGCCCATCAAACATACTCCATATTGTAGGTCTATTAAATGACTAACTGTCACAATGGCGTATTTTTTGATGATTTGGTCTTGTAATAATTGCTCTTCGCCTTGATGTTCTCAGTCTATTCAACCTTCTGCACTGCAGTCTATACCTCTTACTTTTGTACCATTCAATCATCAGCCTTATCACACTGGCTTATAAATTCCTTGTGGGGCTCAACGTAGAATACTCCTTCTTTGCTACAGCATCAAAGAGAACTAAGTATGGTTCCAGAAATCTCGGAATTTGCAGCTTCTGGTCTTAGACCAGACTTACCTCTAAAGATAGAAGTCTTGTTTTGATCAATATCATTCCTGGAAGAAATGCTAAAATATCATACACTATGATGTGGAAATATAAAATTAGGAAGAGTTGAAATCTCACTTTTCGAAAAGATGCACATGGAATTGATTTGCTAAGAATGATTATATAATCCGAACCGTGTTAGATTATTAATTCCCATCGAGTTGGCTAGCTCATCAAGCATGGTAAGGACGTTCAATATTAATTATATATCCGAAATTGATGAAATCGTAATGTAATTTGACCTTATAGCTAATGTTTTTAGTCAGCACACATAGAAAACGGTTCCGTATTTTTCTGTACGGAGCCGTGTTCCGTAAGGTATTTTTTTAATGTTATATGGCGATACCGTGCGTATTAACATTGTATATTAATTGTAAATTGATAACAATTCGGCCGACTGCTCTTCCATGTATTACTCCGACAAATAATCGAACACTTATGTAACATTGCTTTCCCGCTTTTATGACGTACTAAATCACGTGACTACCACTGACGCCATTCCGGTCTTCCTCACTGAACTACACGGACTTTTTTTTAATTATTTTTTATTACAATTTCCCACCCACTCACACCATTTTAAAAGTTCAATTAACTGGTGGTCTAATGGCTGATAACTAACCACTATCTGTGATCATGAACTTACTTTTACCAATTCTATCTTGCCGTTATATTATATCAATTTCAACTATACAATTGTACTTTTTAATTACTGATGTTTTAAAATGGTTTTTTTAGTAAATACATTTTAATTGGTAGTGCAGTCTTATCATAATTATACATCATGGGTATATAATATATGTGATAAGAGAGAGGGTTGGGGGTCAAAATCTTCTGCCGGCCCCAACTCTTTGTTATAAAAACATTATCATTTCTATACGTAGGTCACACCCAGTAAATGATGGAGGCAAAACTTTAGAATTTAGTGAAATCCTCTACATACAACCGACCCCACTGCTGGGAAATGCCAGCGAGCAATGGCTGTGGACGTACGTTCCTGTCACATTCACACGAGCAGCCACAAGGGGATAAAAATGGACGTGGTTAGATCGATGCTACGATCGTAGAGCCGAGATTAGGGCCCTGAGTGGAGGTGGCAGCAAGCACCTCCTCTGCTATCATCTCCTCCTATCAGTGACAGTGAGAGCATGCCATCCTCCGCCCCCGGTCAAAGCACTCTCCCAGCAGAGGTTTACACTCACTGTCCTAGCAGATGCTCGGAAGGGATTAGATCCCGGGTATCTTTAAAATCGGGTTAAGGGCTGGGGATTTGACCCTCTCGAAGTCATAGCCTGTGGTGAGGACAAGTTGAGTAACTAGGTAGAAAGCATACGCCCTCCAGATTTACTAAACTCCCTAATATCGCCCTGGGTAAGTAAAGGATCCGCTCCCGACTGGCTGGCCTCACCTCAGCCGCCTGTCTCCTGGTGAACCACCTTTTTCGAATTAGAGAAACCGAATATAGGTATGCATGTACCTTTAGAAATATCCGAAAATTCCATTTCTGGCATAGGATTTCCGATTTGAAGATATGTAAAAACCAAGGAACCGCATTAATTGTAGGATATGCGTCAAGGGTCAATTTCTTTAAAGACAGTACAATCACCCTCGATTGGGTGTTCTTCCTTGAGTCGTCTTAAAACATATGTACATAACATGACTGTACAATGACGGCAACTAGCTAACATCGGATCCTGTAAAGAGACTCAATTGTCGTATACCTCAATACAGGTGTTGCCGTTCAGCGTCGCCTGACGGCCCACTGTCTAGTTACGCGGCCGCTTGCACAAACACTACGAGTCCAGCTGTATTCATGTAGAGACATATAGCAATCACACCTAAAGTGTGATTGCAGGAGTGTTGTTTTTTGACAGATTAAATTGCTGGAACAAACTAGAGTATTGTATCAACGAGTCTGAGCTGTCTAAACTTTAAAGCTGATAATTGTTTTTGTTTAAACTTGGAGAAAGATAAGCATGTTATAGCTAGGTCTGCCAATGTATTATTGTGCATACAGTTTGGATATACCTATGTTATCTAAGCTATATCTAAAGTATTGTTGAGTTGATATGCATGTATGACATACATAGCTGAAATACCATATAATACAGTGCAATCACTTTTATCTCTATGGGAATGATGTAGATGGGGATTATAAATGTATTACTTTCATACATTCAGTAATCCAATGCTGAAGTATACGTTGCCATGTTTGGCTGCTAGCATTGCGTAACCACGCAGATAATGTGCGACACCCGCCTATGGAAAAAGGCCTTTTTGAGGGTGGTTGTGGCCCCTAAGATTCGAGGTCAACTCTCGACTGTATAGCCCTCCCAAGGCGCTAGAAAATATCATGTAAGGAGGTCAGGGTGAAGGTCGGAGTTTGCTGCGAATGCAGTCATTGGCTACTCGGTCTACTCTATTCCTTATATGGACTTAAGGTAATGGGACAACTCCATGCTGGATTGGCCTATAGTCTATGAACGGTGGGAGGTTTGACAGGAGGCGGAGAGAGGGGTCGGAGAGGCGCTGACCTCATTGAACCCTCATCAGCATACTCTCACCGTTAATCAGTGGTTCTACTTACACGAGATCGCCTCGTATATCACACGACCTTATTGCATTTGTATTTAGGCAATATCAACCTCATTGCCTTGCCCGGCGTTTACATTAGACGACTAAATATGTGGCGACTGTAGATCGTCAAGGCAGTAGTCGTCAGGAGGTAGCAATGTCCACCGCAAAAGTCCATGACCGTTAACACTGACGACTAAGTTTTCACAGAATCGCCACCCATTTATCTCACCCCTGGAATAAATTTCCATATGCTTAACATTGAGAACTCGTTCTCCATACCCCTACAAGTATTGCAGTCCGTTCTCCATGGTCTATCTCCTGTGTGTTGTCCATTCTTTTAGTATGTTCAGGGGTGGGATAAATACAGAAAGCAACTCGTTTTGGTAAAAAAAGTCATTCTGTAACTCGTTTGAATGCTATGGGATATTCACTCGTGGATAACGACGACCTTGACCAAAACTTGTTGGTTTCTTCTTTAGTACACGACTAATTCAAATTGGCTTGAAATAATCGCACACTTCAGAGCGTGTCCAATAGTCATGAGGTGGTGCCAAATTGAATGATCTGACATAATCAGACAATCTGCAGTCGCCGCACGCTTGGCGGTTTACATTAGACGATTTCTATCATTTTACTGCTGAAAGTCGACAAGAGTGCAAAATACCAGAATCGCTGGCCAGAATCGCCTAGTGTAAACACTGTGTCAGCCACTAGCAACATCGACACTACAGCCTATGGACACGCAATCAAGTCTCAACGCAAATTCCATTTTAAAAGCCTTGTTGACAACAGGACTAAAGAAGAAGCCAACAAGTTTTGGTCAAAGTTGTCGTTCTCCACGAGTTTGATGTGGAGTGATATGAACGAGGTAACAGCAGTGTGAATACCATGTAACGTTCAAACGAATTGGAGAACAATGAATTTGACATAAACGAGTTGCTTTCACCCAATAGATTATGGTTGGAAACACAGACTATTTGAGAAGGATATTTATTTTAGAATAGAGTAAGGCAGATATAAGGGATGTTCTTGAGGGGTAAACATGTCATAAGACCAAATGATGTAAGATTTCAACAGACTATCAGATGATTGGCTAATGACAATCTAGATGTATAAATGGCTTCATATGGTGTATATCCAGGGACCTGTTTCAGTAGTTTCGTGACATTAGGCCTAGACAGACATCAACAGCGGCACCAACAGTGCAAGCAATAGCGGGAAATTTTTTGTCAGGTTTCAAAACGCATGTCACAGTTAATGTCAAATATCATATTTGGAGCGATTATATATTTATCCCTTACTCGTCTTAAAGTTTCATTGCTTAATTCTTACGGGAAATTGTCTAATACCTTTGAAACCAGACACACCGTGTTTGGGGTCTGTCTTGTCCTAAGTCCCGCAACTTGTGTTGATCTGTCCGTGTGGTGTCACAGACGCCATATAGACATGTCACGAAACTACTGAAACAGGTCCCTGATGTATTGTCTTGTGAATTGTTTGTCCACAATATCCGTGACTCTCACGTGGAGGATCGTCAGCAGACTGATGAACGTGTAAATGTCTTTTTCTTGAATAAAATAAATGTAGACACTAAAATACTGCATTACACACAAGATTTGGACCATGGAGAACAGACTGCAATACTCTTACGGGCATGGATTTTTTGCAAATTTCCATACTTGCTCCCTTACTAATGCTGCTGATTTCCGTTTACGTGAGAACATCTGTCGTGGTAGATC
This sequence comes from Alentia gelatinosa, assembly GCA_950022655.1. NCBI lineage: Eukaryota > Metazoa > Annelida > Polychaeta > Phyllodocida > Polynoidae > Alentia > Alentia gelatinosa. The sequence goes on from OX465581.1 coordinate 45,336,469, forward strand.
CTACCTTTCAAGCTGAACATTCATCCACATTTATTCTTTCGTTTCTTCGGCCACTACCAAGGCTGGCCGGGTGATGCCTCAAGGCATCATCCGGGTATGGCCGGGTGATGCCTTGAGGCATCATTTACAAAATATTCGTTTTTGTGAATAAAATTGAAAATATTTGCTCGATAAACATGAAATTTTCACAGGATGTAGGTATAACAACATATTCAATATTTGTATGCAAATTTAAAAAATAGTATAAAGGATCAGGTGTCAAGTCACGTGATGCAAAGATAAGATGTTCACAATTAGGCCCATTTAACCGGCCTCTAGCAGTATACACCAGCACTAGTATCCGGCTCCATATCTGTGCTATTGCCATGGACATCCGGCGCGATAGGGTTAATTAAAACCTTTAACAGCCACCTTGAGAAATTAATCCAAACAATCTCAACACGGAAAGATCTATAGCTACTTGGCTTTCCTTTGTCCTCGCTCCATTAAAGTCCTGGTATCAAGAGTTCTGTGAGCACTTAAGTGTGATATACAAGGCAATAGTCATACATTAAGGCACGACTTAGTGACATTAAATTCACAGTATACTGGCCACGCAATCACCATGCTTAGTTCTAAGCATGTCACTCAGTTTTTTCTCACCTTATTTGGTATTTGTGAACGTAAGCCGGAAACATATCTATGGACTGTTCCTTGATGTGAACTTGGAGTAGAACAGAAGGGAATATATATGTGAGAATAAGTTGCTTTAAGATTCTATTATAGTTCTAGTAAATAGCCTATTGAAACATTGAAGGGGCAAATTGTAACCTAAAAAACAAGCTTCCAAAATGACAAAATCTTGGTTTGCGGCTTTGTACGAAATCTATCATATTGTGAAAGGTTTATATTTTGTATCGTCATAAATTTAGAACCAATGAAGATAAGTTATTAGGGTTATCATCTCTTGAGAGGAGAAGCTTAATTTCCCTAGTCCAAGGTCTCTCAGAATATGCCTCTACTTGTCCTATTATCTATTTGGACAGGGAACCAGTCCACCATTGACCTAGTTACCGACCCTGGTCTATAGGTATGCGCGGATCGCAATAGACCTGTCCACCAGGGGGCAGCCTTGTCATCGGAACCGGAAGCCACATGGACACAGCGAACAGCTCACTGTACAGCTTCGTGAGCGGCTCCCCGCCTGTATTAATCTCCGCATCTGACACACCCACAGCCATGTAATGTCCTGGGCTTACCACATTGACGCTGACAATGCTGTGCCCCAGACAAAAGTATGAGGATGTAATGATTTTTTCCCTTTATTTTTGGGCGTTCCTCCTGGGAGAATTATTCTCCGAAATATATTAAGAAGACTTCAGATCTTAACATGTAATTACTGTGTGAGCAGGTCAGTGAGAGTAGTCTTTATCCCACCCCTGATATAAAATCCCATAGGCTTAACATTGAGTTTCCGTATGCCACGCTGACTGGCATACAGAGTTTCATATGCCACTAGTGGCATACAGAATGTTTTCATGTAATGTTCCAAAATCGAGGAGACGGGGTAGGATAAAATCAAAACCTGATTCATTTTAATCGTGGTCACTGCATGCCACTCCTGGAGTTTTGGCTCCGGACTTCACTCGGCTTCGCCTCATGAAGTCACTCTGCCAAACTCCAGTCATGGCATATGGTGGCCAAGATTAAAACTCATCCAGTTTTATGATATTACTGCGTGCTTGTACGCGCTATATGCGTGACCTAGAGGCTAAGCCCCAGTCACACTGGCGTAGAAAACGGCGTTTTTCCGTATGTATACGCACGTCTACGTTTCTCTACGGTTTATGCAGAGAACTGGAATCCCTGGAAGGCCCACTCGCCGTTAACTAGTGGCGCGCATGTGCTGGTTCCTACAGGGGAGCAAAACATCCGTTCCACGCTTCTAATATGTCCGACTATATCTGTTAATAATGTACCCTGGTACCCGGGGTATCCGCTAGTTGTCCTGGCGGCCACTTTTTACATGTGTCGAATGGGTAACCGGATGTCCACCTCCCCTTTATCTTGATAACAAGTTCGTCTTATAGACACAACGTTGAACGGCCGTGAGTGGGCTTTCCTTGGGTTCTGGTTATTTGGGTTTATGAGATGTACAAATGCGTTGTAACACGTGCGTTATAACACGTGGCAAAGCGTTAGATTTGCGTACTAAATATGCGGAACTCACATCCTATCAAATACGTAGAAGAAATGCCAAAATTTACGCCAGTGTGACTGGGCCATTAGAATGGTCACATCGAATTTCCAGCGTGCTTCTAGAAAACTATCCCTTCACTATCTGTGTGTTATACACTGTGATAGTGAGAACAGAGCAGGGAACCAGTGTCTGAGAGTCTTAAGCGCCAAAACCACACTAAGGCGACGGAATTTTCATGTGAATCCGTGTGCGATCCATGCGACTATACGACTGTGCGATCCATGCGAACGTTGTGCGAACACCAGATCCACTACAGCGATTGTTCAGATCCACTAATGTAAAAATCATGCGACTGGGTGTCGCGAGTACCATGTGAACTTAGTGCGAATGCCTGATCCACTGAAGCGAATTTACATGCGAATTTCATGCAATAGTATTTTGGGACAAGAATATGTGTACGACTCCTGGCTAGGTCACATGATCAACAAGTTTCCACCCTGTGGGAGATATTTGAACTACAAGCAATCACATTGCTCCTAGCGATATTATGGAATATTGATGCGACTATGTGGGACTGTGCAAATCCCATGTGATAATATTTGATATTTTCAATATTATCGCAAGGCAATCGTATGTCCATGTGAATTCGCATGAGCCATGCGAGCACCAAATTCCATGCGACTGCCTGATCCACTTAAGCGATTTTTCATGCGAATTTCACTCTAGACCAAAATGCCTCATGACACACTGGTGCTTCATATGTTTGGATCCAATCAAGATAGGCAGTTGCAGAAATGGCAATTTTACTGGGTGCAAGTTGGTTACAGAGAACTATCCATTGAATGAATGTAAACCAAATCTTTTGATTGTTATTCCTTTATAATTGCGCGCTCATTCATCAATGATGAACATACTATTTGCTCCTAGTTTATGAATAGCAATGCATTGGATGAACATGCATCGTGCACAGGAACAGTGAACAATTGAAAAGTATCAAGCTGAGATGAAGATTTACAAATGGGTTTTCTCCTCTTGACTATAAGTTTACAATTTGGCAATAGGAAGGCTGACCACGAATACCACTGTGATGTGGCATTAACCGATTCGTATATATATACACACAATGTTACCATGATTTCGATCTGAATGGCTGTATTCTCCGCGTAGTTGACGAGCAGTAAAACTCTGAGCGATAGCGAGGAGTATTGCGTAGCATCAACTACAAGGGGAATACGGCCACACAGATTGAAATCATGGTAATGTTGTATTTATTATTCACCTTTCGACTAATCATCAGGAACAAATCTTTTAAATAATTAGAAATTCGACGCAAGCGCCGTGCATTATTTATATAAAATAGTTTCTATAATGCCTGTCAGGTGGCCGATCTGGAGGCTCAATAGGCTTAGTATGGAGACTCTGAATTGGGTGGGTATTAAATAAAAATACGCACACACACACACACACACACACACACACACACACACACACACACACACACACACACACACACACACACACACACACACACACACACACACACACACACACACACACACACACACACACACACACACACACACACACACACATACATACATACATACATACATACATACATACATACATACATACATATATATATATATATATATATATATATATATATACATACACACCCACATGCTATATGTTAGTATTGTACGTTAATTTAAATGAAGGCTATACTGGGATGAGTGCGCAATTGTAGAGCTTATAATGGGATTTTGCATTTAAAATATGTTCACTGTAACTCTTAATAAATGTGCTTCTCAGAACAATAACTACAGCATCTGTATACACACCTGGACTGTCTGTTAAGCTCATTTAACAATTCCATTATCCCCCTTGTTCTTAATCTCAAATGCGGTTTCTCTATGTGACGTCACTGGGTTGAAGCAGAGATTAGTGAAAACATCATAAAGATCTGCTGGGAGGGTGGTTCGCCTGAATTTGCTGCGTGTGGAAACTACTTTCACGATGAGAAGTATGAGAAGTATGAGAAAGAAATCCGTACTGCTGACCTTATCAGGCCATAGAGTCCTGGGGCTTTTTTTCCTGCTGTTCGTTCCCAGGGTATGGCAGAAGCATGTATCTCGTATGTCCTATAAAATAAGGAGAAGAAGCCTTCTGGTCTAGCAGTGTCTTTTATGTGAGCGTAGATATTGACACCCATGAATTCGAGGATCAATTCTTTAGTTATTACAGTAAATTCATGTCAAGTAGGCCCGATTATAATACATATATATATAAAGAATATCAGAAATGTAGGATGAATGTCAATAGATTATTAACACTCAAGAGCCTTCATCTATATTCACAAAGCCCAGAAATACAAAAATAAACAAACAAACAAAAATTAGGAGATAGCTCACCATAAGAAACTCTCGCAGGAATGTGAATTTACTTTTAGGTCGTATGCAGGAATTGTATCTAGTAGTAAATTCTTTTAGGTTGCCCACAAAACCCCAAAAAATTGGAAATATAGTAGTTAATAGTTACTTAAAATTAATTTCCTTTGTTTACAATGGAGCCCTATCTGTAATATCAAATTGATATCCGCATATGGTGTGTGAGAAAGGTACTGAGGAAACAAAAGAGCATAAGAAATATGAAATTAAACATAGGAATTATCGTAAAGGTCACGATATGCTAGAACATGAAATAAGATGACATCCTTTAATTAACAATAGAAATTATCCAACTGATAATTTTCTAGAGTATTTCCCGCCATATGCAACAGATAACTTTAGATATTCCCCCTTGAGTGGCTTAGTCAGTGCAGACTCAGCCCCATAATGAGTGTTCCTGTAAGTATCCACGCAATCAGTGTCACCTTATGCATTTTATCCTACCCACAAGGCCCACAATGCTGTTGCTGACACGCCTGCCCAACCAAAGGCAGCACCAGATGCTGCTCCTCACACCCTGGAGAATGCTGTTGGTGATCAAGGAGCTGATGCCGACCCTGCACCTTCCACTCCTGGTAGTGGTCGACATCACTGGTTTAAAAAGGCCGTCACCAAATTCAGGAAATAATCATCTTCCTTCGACATAATCCTGAACTATATGCCAAGCAGTCCACTGTGTTCCCAGACACCAACCACAAAGACCTGCTGTGGGAACAGCAGGCAAAACGCATCAGGAGGATATTACTCTGCTGGATTCGTCTGGTTCCAGGCATCTGGGGATGTGGTGCCGACAACTTGAAGCCTCGGGACAAATGGATCTGGGATCGGTTTCAGTTCCTGTTGCCACATCTGGCCGACCTGGCAAGCACCAGGCCATGGAAGAAGACTCCTTCCTGTACACCTGGTTCTTCCTGTACACCTGCTGTTTCCTGTAAACCTGGTTCTTCATGTACACCTGCACCAGCTCCTTCATCCTCCTCCATCTGCACAACCAACATGACCACCTGCACAAACACCTCTACAACAACCTGCACAAGCACCTCTGGGAGTGACAGTTCTGACGATGATTCAGTAGAATTATCTGATACAGAGGTAGAGTGGTGGATGTCCTTTAAAGTGTGGACATAGTGTGTTTTCCTACATGGACGTCTTCCTACATGGATGTTTTCCCTCATGTATGTTTTCCTACATGGACGTTTTCCTACATAGACATTTTCCTACATGGACGTTTTCCTACATATACGTTGTATATTCATAACCTTGTTATGTACACAGACTATGCTATTGCAGACTTATACATATTGTTCATATTTCCTTGTTGCCTTTTGAGTTGCCCTGTGAAACTGATACCTTGTGGATCTGACCTTGTGGATGTGATCTGTGAAGAGTCTCACTATTGATTGTACATATTATCCCAAATGTTTATTCTTACTAATTGTTTTAACTTAAATTCACTCTCATCGTTATTCTTCATAGATATTCACATACCGATTCGAACAGTAGTACCCACAGATAATTTCGAAGGAATTTCGAAGGAATAACCCCAATACTGCGGCTTCAATAAAAACCACATGAGCACAAGAGTGCTATACCAAAAAGGCGGGATTAATGTAAATCTAACACACACAAAGAGGTAATAGTTATAAGTGATTGATTGTCACCTAATACATAAAGCATAAACGTTCATTGAATAGCAGAAGCACTGGAATTGGAGTAGCATCGAAGGGCCCTCAACCATTCCAGCAATCGTCAGTAACAGAGGAAGGAGTACCACACGTCTGTGCCGCCTTCACACTGAGGAAGCTTGGGGTAGCACACTTTTTAGAGCGTGCTTGCACATGCTAAATACATCATCTAGAGGTTAGAGTCAGGGTTAGAGTCAGAGTTAGAGTGGTCACATTGAACTTTCAGTGTGCTTCCAGAAAACTATCCCTTTACTATCTGCATGCTGTTCACTGTGATAGTGAGAATAGAGGAGGGAGCCAGTGTCTCAGGGTCTTAGAGGTGTGCCCAGCTGACCATGACCAATCACTCAAGACCGAAATACCTCATTGACCCACTGTTGCTTGATATGTTTTGATCCTAGACTCAGGCAGTTAGAGAAATGACAAGTTGACTGGGTGCAGGGGAGTTACAGAAAACTATCCATAGGCTAAATCTGACTCAAACCTTTTAAATGTTATTCATTTATAATAGCACGCTCATTCATCTGTGATGAACATACTTTTGGCTCCTAGTATACATTTATGAAGCTGTCGGGAAGTTGCCGTGAAGGAACGTGGGGGAAAGTACCACGTTCCTCCCTAACTCACCTAACTGATCATCTAATTCCGGGCAGTAAGCCTGATGACTATCTATTCTTTTGGAAAATACTGTACTATATCTCATATGTTGACCGTACCTTCGCTCACACCGCTGTGTAAAAGCAACTATCATTGTACTGGCTTTACGGAAGACAGGCCTGCGAGCCTAAAGCAAGACCAGATAAAACTAGGAGCTAATGATATTTTCATTTATAATGGATGAGCGCGGAACTTCTAAAGTGCAATAAACTCTCACATAATAATTCCAATTTTTCTGGGGTAGAGATCACCTTGTGTTGTATATCTTTACCCTAAAAATTCTTTTTTTTGCAAGACTGTTGCCAGACTTGTAAGACTGTTTTAGGACTTCTGCAAGATTGTTGTAAGACTGTTACACGACTGTTGTAAGGGTGCTGCCAGACTGTTGTAAGATTGTTGTAAAGCTGACACAAGACTATTGTAAGGCTTATTAAAGACTGTTGTAAGATTGTTATAAGACATTGCAAGACTGTCACAAACTGTTGTAAAATTGTTGCAAGACTGTCACAAACTGTTGTAAGATTGTTGCAAGACTGTTGCAAACTGTTGTAAGATTGTTGCAAGACTCTTGTAAGACTCTTGTAAGATTGTTTTAAAGCTGACTAAAGGTTATTGTAAGTCTGATACAAGACTGTTGTAAGACTGATACAAGACTGTTGTAAGATTGTTGTACGTTTGATACAAGACTGTTGTAAGCCTGTTGTAAGACTGTTGTAAGGCTTATATGAGAATTGTTTCATATCAGCCTTACAACAGTCTAACAAGTCTTGCAACAGTCTTACAACAGTCTTGTATCAGCGTTACAACTATCTTACAACAATCTTATAACTTATCTTGCATCATTCTTGCCACAGACTTGTATCAGTCTTCCAACAGTTTTGTATCGGCCTTATACAACAGTCTTACAATTCTTGTTTCAGTCTTACTACAGTCTTACAACAGAGATACAACAGTTTGCAACAGTCTTGCAACAGACTTGCAACAGGCTTACAACAGTCTTTCATCCGTCTTACAACAGTCTTACAATAGTCTTACAACAGCTTAACAAGTCTTGCATGAGTCTTACAACAGTCTTGCAACAGTCTTACAACAGTCTTGCAAAAGTCATACAACAGTCTTGCAACAGTCTTGCAACAGTCTTGTATCAGCCTCACAGCAGTCTTACAACAGTCTTGCAACAATCTTGCAACAGTCTTACAACAGTCTCACAACAGTCTCACAACAGTCTTACAAGTCTTACAACAGTCTAACAAGTCTTGCAACAGTCTTACAACAGTCTTGCAAGAGTCTTGCAACTGTCTTGTATCGGCCTTACAACAGGCTTACAATAGTCTTGCAACAAACTTGCAACAGTCTTGCAACAGACAGATTTTGTAAGATTTTTGTAAGTGGCGTTTTCCCGCGCTCAACTAGGAGCAAATATTATGTTCATCATAGATCAATGAGCGTGCAATTATATATGAATAACAATTAAAAGGTTTGGATTACATTCAGTCCATGGATAGTTTTCTGTAACCCACTAGTACCCAATTAACTTGCCATTTCTGTAACTGCCCGAGTCTAGGATCCAAACACATCAAGGACCAGTGGGTCTCAATGCCCTGAGTGGGTCTTGAGGTATTTTGGTCCTGAGTCATTGGTCATGGTCAGCTGGGCACGCCTCTAAGACACTGAGTGCTGTTTAAGAACTTACGAGAGAGAAAACAAATGGTCGTTCGATTCTCCTTGGCCCGATATCGTTTAATAAGGGCTAGGAGAATTCCTGAAGGACAAACCAGGGAGAGGATCAATAGTGAGGCATGAAATATCGTTTAACAAATTTATCCCCCAGTGGACGATTGTCCTCCACATGGTCCTACGTCGTCCAATTTTAAATGGACAATTAAACGACATGTACAGGGGGTGTCGTACAGGGAGCTTGTACCTCTGTCCCTGGTAAAATATGTTTACCGGAAGAGAAACGTAAGACTTGCGGAGACCAGTGGATATAAACGGATATAAACGGAAAAATTACGGTAAAGGAACGGAGGTATTTCTTGTGTTACGGTTGTGTTACGGAAGCATTACGGTGAGCTTTCTCACTAGATATACAGGTAGGGATGTGTTACATCCTACATCCTACATCCTACATCCTAATTCCCTACATCCTACATCACTACATCCTATATACCCACATCCTACATCCTACATCTCACATCCCCACATCCTACATCCCTACATCTCACATCCCCACATCCTACATCCCTACATCTTACATCCCCACATCCTACATCACTATGAGTAACCAAAACCTTGAGTGGACTGCTAAGCCTGGTTGACCTCATTAGGGAGTATTTGCATCCAGTTAGATAATTCCTACGTGTGATTCGACAATAATTACGTAATCGTACTGGCCATCTTGCCAAATTTACAGGTAAACTGATTTACTATTGGTTACAAGTGGGTGGTTGGTGAACCGCATATAGAGGAGAGGGTAAGTGGCGTGATCCGATTGGATGTCGTCCATTTAGAGCACTGATCATGGTAGTGAATGCATTGGAAAGGTCAAATCAGGATCACTGCGTCTCCCAGGTTTACCATACTCTTTGCTTAAAATGTCTCAAGGATCTCCAAATAATTCTAGTTCTGGATCTCGATTTGAAATGCTAAGGCCCGGCGTCCACCTACTATGATATGGCTCCGATATGGTCTACGATGCACCTCCCGATACAAATTCAAAATCGCGTCGGAAGGTCACCTAAAATCGGGGCAGTTGACCACGTTTCTGCGATTAGACACCGATAAAAACCCCATACAATGGGTGGTGGTTTGGCATGTCTAGACATATGTCTATGATTTTGCACCTTCCCGATATGTCTCCGATATTTGCTTTGTATCGGTGCCACATCGGTAGCTATAAATTTCTATCGTAGTAGGTGGACGCCAGGCCTAACAGATCATTTAGAAATTAGCATTTCTCATGAAGGTCCACTTTCTGAAGACCAAGAGGAATTTCTCTAATGAAATGTTTGTTTATGGATTCTAAATATGTGCTATCCATGGATTTGAAAGACCCCTTTGATACTGAAGTAGCAATGAGTAAGGCCTGGCATCCACCTACTACAATAGAAATTTAGACCTCCCGATATGGCGCCGATACCAAAAGTAAATGTCGCAGACATACCACTTCACCATGCATCGTAATGTTTTTTTTGGTGCCTAATCGCAGAAACGTGGTCAACTGCCCCGATATTAGGTGACCTTCCGACGCGATTTTTATTTTTTATTGGGAGGTGCATCGTAGACCATATCGGAGCCTTATCGTATTAGGTGAACGCTGGGCCTAACATTGTAATAATCAACTGTGAAATCTCTAAAAAATAGCACACATTTCCATTGTATGTACTTGTATTGAATGGTTTGTGGTGTCTTGTATTGTCTGTGTTAGTTATAGTATAGAAGAACGTCCTTGGATCAACACTGTATCCTGTCCTTTTTCTTGTAGAAATTCTTTTTCAACCAAACTGTCTGAAGAAGTACAATTAATTGGGACGAAAACGTGCAAGATACATTTGAATCCCCCCCAATCTCGATGTTAAACGAATCCCTTAATAAATATTTATACCCAAATTAGCTTGTCCGTTTTTGTGTGGATTTGAACCTACTTTGATTAAAAGAAAATATATAAGAAAAAGTGCCCATTGGAAATGTAGGGGGGGCCCACAGTAAACCACTGCCAACTGTTTCTATGCTGTCAAAAACAATAACAAGTTATTACGGATCCTGGGGGATAAACATTTATGGAAAATCTAGTTCATTTTCATTTTCCAGTAAATTTTGATAACGTGGTATAGACGAGCAATATTTATATACAATGACGTGACCATGCTGAACATGCTACAAAACGAGATGGGGAACTGCTGTGAATGACATCAGTTCCCATCGAGTTGTGTAGCTTGTATAAGCATGGTGGGTCGTGCCATATTTATTATATACCCAAAATTAATTAAATCTTACCATATATTGGCATAGAAGAATGTTATCATGAAAGCCCACATAATGCTGATGTTTCAACGTGTGCAGTATCATCGTAAAACTATTTGAGATTTAATCCTGGTCACCGTATGCCACGACTGGAGTTTGGCATAGCGACTTCATGAGGCGAAGCTGAGTGACGTTCGGAGCCAAAACTCCAGGACCAGCATGCGGTGGCCAAGATTAAAACGAATCAGGTTTTGATTTTATCCTATCCAGTCTCCTCGATTTTGGAATATTACGGGATAACAATTTTGTATGCCACTAGTGGCATATAAAACTCCGTATGCCAGTCAGCGTGGCACACAGAAACTCAATGTTGAGCCTATGGGATTTTATATTAGGTGTAGGATAAATATGCCCTATGTCACAGTTCAACCTTGAATGTACTTATACTTGCGCTATACTCGCCCTTGTTATTACCTCCAACTACAGGCTCTTCATTTAACATTCATGTATATGAATTGGGAATTTCATATTTCATTCATGTCTGTGCATACAGAAACTCAATGTTAAGCCTATGGGATTTCATATTAGGGGTAGGATAAAACAGTGTACTGCACAGGGTTCAGTTTATGATTTATACTGCATAGGGAGCAGCAGTATGTAATTATCAAATATACTTCATGGGTAAAGAGCCCTCCGCGTCCAATAACTGGTCGGTGGTGGTCTCATCGATTACTGGGTTCATTTCCGGTAATGTCGGAAAAAGTATCCTGCTAGTCACCCGCCCATCCCTCACACACATTGGCCACTTTCAAGCAATAAATTCCTGGATAGAGTTGAAAGGGCCAGCGACACTTTAATATGTATGTCGCCGTGCCCAACGCCAATGTCTATTTCCAGAGATGCCTCGAAACAATTTGGCAGGCTGTACTTCAGTCGCTGGTACCAGGTGAGGTGGATCACCACGGCTTGGCCTGCTATGTCGGTTGTCATGGTAACCTAAAATGGTGCCCGCGGAAGGTTCAATACCTCTGGCTTGGTGCTGACCACATGAAAGCCCCCCACTCGGCGCCAACGAGGACAACTTTGCTGAGAACTTTCCCTACCCTCAAGACACTATCGATCGCTCGTTAAGAGGCTTGGAGCCTTTGTATTCCAACAAGTGGGATAGTCTTCATATTCGACCTCGACTGCTTTGGCCTACAGTCATCTAAAGCCCAATGCCCATCTACCGATTTCGGAACATTTATGTACGTTTGTCGGCGACAAACGGAGGGTAATTTGTCCCAGCCAAGCCATCCTAACGGAGTCGGTAGATGTAGGACAGCTAGGCAAGGCTACCCAGTGATTAGTGAACACTCGGTTTCTTTGGTTTTTGCCCTCTCCCAGTGATTAGTGGACCATACACCAATTTTATCAGTGTGCGGGTCGAGCAAAGGGTTACATAATTTGCCTGCGACAAAGTGACCGACTCCTATACGATTTGGGAACTAATCGTTCAACCCGAAATCGATAGATGGGCATCCAGCTTAAAGCGCAATACACATCTACCAATTTCGGAACCTCTATGTACTTTTGTCAGCGACAAACGGACGGTAATTTGTCTCAGCCAAGGCATCCTAACGGAGTCGGCTGTAGTCAGTAGATGTAGGACAGCTAGGCAAGGGTGAGCCACCGATTAGTGAACCACCTTCTTCAGATGTCCTTTTGTCACCGACAAGTTATGGTTTCTATGCTCCAAAATCGGTGGTGAAAGTTTATCAACATGTTGATAAATCTAGTCACCGACAACTGAACATTGGCAAATGGGGCTTGATTGGGTTACGTAATCTGCCTGCGACAGGTTCGCCGACTCTCATACGATTTGCGAACTAATCATTCAACCTTTGTGGATGACTGCGCAGTGTAAGCTCACAACCCCAAACAAAGAATTTTCCAACCCAACCACGGGAAAGGGAAAAACTAAACTAATCATTCAACATTTAATCTTTAAGCCCAATACCCATCTATCGATTCAGGATTGAACGATTAGTTTCCAAATCGTATAGGAGTCGGTGAACTTGTCCCAGGCGAATTACGTAATGCCTCGGCCCGTGTGGGCCACCAAATCAAGCACCATTTAAGCCCAATGCCCAGCTACCGATTTCGGAACATTTATGTACGTTTGTCGGCAACAGACGGAGGGTAATTTGTCTCAGCCAAGCCATCCTAACGGAGTCGGTAGATGTAGGACAGCTAGGCAAGGCTACCCAGCGATTAGTGAACACTCGGTTTCCTTTTTTTACCCTCCCCCAGCGATTAGTGGACCATACACAGATTTTATCAGTATGTGGGTCGAGCAAGGGGTTACACAATTTGCCTGCGACAAAGTGACCGACTCCTATACGATTTGGGAACTAATCATTCAACCCTAAATCGGTAGATGGGCATCCGGATTTACCAACGTTCCGTTGTCGGCGACTAGATTTATCAACATGTTGATAAACTAATCCCTATGAAAAACCAATATCAGATGAAAAGCGCAGTGTGGAGAAAACATAGAGTTTTAAGTTAACTCGATAAGGTTGGATCTGACTTCGGGTTTGATGATGGGTGAGCAAATAACACTAATTATCGTTATCAAACCACATTTGAAGGGTATATAGGAATAGAGAAACCAAGTTTCCAGAGGGAGAAAGTCAAAGCTACTCGGTAAGGCTTGAAGAAATTACTGGCCGCAGCCTAGGCCTTAGGAAGTAATTTTTCCGAGCCTTACCGAGTAACTTTGACTACGCCTGATTTGCTTTAACAAATAATAGGAATGAGTGTATTTCATTTACCATATAGATATGTGCATCTCTATTTACAAGTAAACCACAAAATACTCCCCAAAGCTCTAAGAATTTACGATATTCTAAAAACTGGCGTATGGGCCAGATTTGAGCCCAAACAGGCAGGTTGGGGCAGAGATACAAGCGACCACAGGAAGGAGAGCGCAGGATCTCTGCTGGGAGAGTGGAATTCCGTGTCCTGGAAATCTCGCGGTTTTCCAAGGAGAAACTGTGACTCTAGCGAGTTACATCATTCCATCTTCTCACAGATGCGAGGGGCTTGGCGGGGTACTCGGTAAAGTTAATTACTCACGACCTCAGGCTTGTTCCACTTAATTAAGTCCGTCAACTGAGGGTCTTGCGTAACAAGCCCAATGAGAATGTACAATAATAAGATATAATGACTTTATCTCATCCCGGAATGTTTCTCCATAGGATTAACATTGGGAACTCGTATCTAACGCCCATTAGATATTTAGGAAAATATCCTATGGGGGATTATGTCATAAATGTTAGCCCATCAATCAATGTTAAGGTGAGATAAATTCAGAAAACCATTCAAGTTTAGGGTCAGAGCTCGATCCCATCTCCTTTGAATCACTACGTGATTCATGCGGCTTCTCCTTGTGAATTACTACGTGATTCAAACTTGATGGGATACGAGCTCAGACCCTAAACTCTCATAGGTGTCCTCTATAAACTCGGAGAGAGGGTGGAAGAATATTCGAGGTTTATTGAGAATAATGTAGATATGGATTACGACTGATGTAGGTTGAAGGTGTAGTCTATTGTCCGTGCATTACTGAGTGGCCCTACGAATGTATGTAGGTTGAGAGTGATTACATGTTCTTGTAGGGTGAGTGGAAATGAAGGTTTTAAATCCATGCGGGAGTCCATTAGAAGTGGGATTGATGGTCATGTGTGGATTGTAAGTGGTCGTCTTGGAGGGTGGTTGGAAAGTAACCCTCTCTCCGGCCACATTACAATGAGATAATAATATATATATATATACACACACACACACACACACACACACACACACACACACACACACACACCTACACACACCTACACACACCTACACACACACACACACACACACACACACACACACACACACACACACACACACACACACATATATATATATATATATATACACATGCAAAGTAACATCATAAATACGAAGTGTAATTAATGAAAGAACTTTGTATTAAGTATGCATTGAATGTAATGTATTCTCAGCTTAATTTTGATCTCAAGCTGCCAGGTTTGCTACAGTCATATGGTTATGTTTCCGATAATATTAAAAAATATGATTGTGAAAAGTTTGGGGTTAGTTTTCTTCTTATTTGCATAAAGTATCTCTCATACAATAGTATCTCTCCTGAAATATGAGTTTTTCAGATAAAGTTCTACTGTATACGGAAAATGTATGTACTTTCAAAAGGAAACTTGAAAGAATAGAGAGCATAATCATAAGGAGATGTAAATTAAGTATGGAAAAATTTAACCATGTAGGTCAATGATGTTCAAGATCCTAGGATAAGTTTCTCCAGCTAGCTTGTAAACCATAATGAAAATAAAAGAGCGATGCTCATTTTTGAAAAAAAAAGCTTAACCAATAAACTAATTGATATGTGTATACTTTATAACTTGTTCCAGAGTGATCCTAACTGAAAAAATAAATTTGATCAAGTTATATAACCAAGAAATATATCTTATTCATATCTGATAGGGTATACACATGGCACTCAAATAATCAACATTACTTGGGTCTTAGCAATTAAAAGAATAAGCCTGGGTGGACAGACAATAGATTTAATCATACTGGTAAATACTGAGCTGCCGTACCTTTGGGCTGAGATATAATTCCTGGTTCTCATATCATTGCAATTACAGCCAGTGGTCTAGGTAATTCCTTTCTCAATTACTAAGTAATCCGTTTCGCAATTAATCGATTCCTGGAGTTACAATAGAGCTATATCATTGTGCACAAAAGCTATTGTTCAGAAGACAATCAGACAATCAATCTTTCTGACATTTGAGATGGCATGTATCTGAGTGCCAGAAAATGTCAATTATTGCCAATCAGTTACAATTAGCACATATATGGAATGGTGTATGTCAGAATGAGTCCGTCAGAGGATTTAGGGAAATTCATAATTTCCTTTCCAATGCGGTAGTCCTCTCATTAACACCTGTTCATTATACCTAACCGGCGGGATAGGAGTGCCTCGGCAATTGCCTAAGAACGATAATAAACTCAAATATTATTCCCGTGGATATTTCAATAAATATCTCAATATCCATTAACTTCGGGTCCGTCTTAGTCATTAAATCTGCGACTGAATGGTGTGCTGTAGACGGGTTCCCTGCCCCAATGAATAATGGGACAGGTAACGCACAGCTTTTGCAGCAAGTGAACGACCTTGAACTTACGCTAATTCCCTGCTCGTTTGCAGTGGTCAGGAGGATCAGCACAAACTCTCTCTCTGATTTCTCAAATAACTTACCTACACTCGTATGAAATGCATGGAAATATAATATAAAGGAATAGGAATGTTTCTAAAGTGCACTAGAAAATTGGTGGTAGTTACCTGGCCTAATATGTGAGCAGGACATAGAGCAAGCTTCCAGGCTAGGTGTGCTTTGGAAATCTGGGACCTGTTTCACGAGTTTCGTGACATGTCTAGATGGCGTCTGGATGGTGTGTCTGGTTTCATAAGAACTATAAATTAGACTTCGTTTTGTCCATTCTTGCTTGCACTGTTGGTGCCACTTTTCATATCTGTCTAACACTTTTGTCACGAAACTAGTGAAACAGGTCCATGATGTGTCTAGATTTGTCTAATTCTTATGTTTGGGGTCTGTCTTTTCCTAAGGGCAGCTACTTGTGTTGTCACAAAACTAGACAATCCCAAAGTCTGTATGGTGTCACAGACTTGTCACGAAACTAGTGAAACAGGTCCCTGGGAACTTCCGGCGGAAGTATATACCTGTGCATGCGCGATGGTATACTTCCTCTCGAAGGGGTACACAATGATTGCAGATCAGGAGTACACAAGTAAAACCTCACGTCTGGTACACCTCGCTTAAGGGTACAACTAGACTGGCCTCAGTCCCTGTATCCTACCCCTCCACCCCTTCTGAGTGACACAGGGACTGGTCTCATCTGTAATTGGCCGTGTAGACTGGCGCAATTTTGAGCCACACTCCCCAAGCAGAGGTCTGGCTACTGGTCAAGATATCTGCTGTGAGATTGATACCCTCTCACTTTGATCTCAATTGAGACATAGTCAGGAGTAGGCGAAATATATTGCTATGACAACACAGGCGACTAGGGAACTGGAGGAGGGGTGGGGGAGGGGTAGAGGGAGGTATAGGGTTACAGGTAGTAACTTGGGGTCATAAACAGGAGTTTCTGGTCAGAGTGGAAAAGCCTTTGATCATGGGCCAGTCAGAGAAGGACACATGCTATAATGAATTGTATTCCGATTTTCTTTAATCATTTAATGGATGTTCATAATCAAAGACTTGAGCAAGTCTAGGGTACACCCTGCTTAAGGCGACAATTTGTTTGGAACAGAAATTTCTATTTAGTTTAAGAGGACACCCCACTTGAAATGATACTTTACTCAGAAAGGAGGGTGTTTTCTAAAGCGGGGTTTTACTGTATGTTCATAACGCACAGGTTTTCGCTACCGCCTTAAATGCTGCATAAAAACTGGGGCTTGTGTCATCACTCTCCAAGCAAACTCTGAGGGTGGCTGACCCACTACGCACGCGCGTGGCTGCACAGCGTTGTACTTCCGCTGGATGAAACCAGATTTTCCAAGACACCAGAATTTTGCATGACTATGAAAGGCAATATGCTCCCCGAATTGAACAACCTGGACAGGACCATGATATGTGTGAAGGCGCCTACAGTAAATGCCGATTTCACTGATCTAGCATTTATCCTACCCCTAATGAAAAACTCCATAGGCTTAACATTGGGTCACTGTATTCGGTCTGGAGTTCAGGATAATGAAAAATATAGCTCTATTGGGATACACTTGACAAATGACGTCATTTGTTAATGTAGAAGTAATTTAGACGGGTGGGATAGGATAAATTCTAAACCAAATTCGAGTTAGTCGTGTTATTGTTCATCGCACTCCGGCAAGATCACATATTACTGCTCTTCGCTTCGCCTCGCGCAGTAATATGCGATCTTGCCGTCGTGCAATAAACAACAACACGACTAACTCTTGTTTGGTTTCTCCATAGTATTCATGGAAGGGATCAGTAATAGTTTGCCACTTCTCATACTGTCACTCCTCGAATAATAACCTCCCATACCACACACACGTTTTAACAGCTCAGTTTCCACGATACCAAATCATGGTAATATAATTGATTCTGGTAAACGATGTCCATTTTCTACCACATTTACATGGAGATAGGACGTGAAGTGTACATAGTGTTTTATAATTATCTATTGCACCTTCTATACGTCTACTGTTAAATCCACTGTACCCAACACTGGCGATGTTTTACAGGCCATTGACGTCACTTGATAGAAGTAATATATTGGCTAGATGGAAACTCCTAAGGCTACTAAAAAAACAAACTTGTTTCTCATCACCGCGCGCATCTGCAAAAACAATTTTAGAAGATTTTTTTTTGGGGGGGGGGAGGGGGGGGGGGTTAAAAGAAGATGAACCTTGATAGAGATTAAGAAAAGTATGTGTATTTAGTATCAAATTAAAGCTCCTGATGCCAGGGATGCTTTCAATGTATAAACAGTATAATTATGAAAACCCCGCATATGCAGACAACGCGCATAAGCGGACACTTTGGCCCGGAATGGAGGGTGACCGCTTATATATCGTTTTACTGTATGTGTACAGCCCATTCTATGACACTTTTAAGCCATCTTTGATCCAGCAAAAAAAAAAAAAAAAAAAAGCGCCCTCATCATATTTTTTTATGGCTTGGTAATGAGAAACAAGTTTTTTTTTGAGTGGCCTAAAGCTGAAAGCTGCACAGCAATGACGTCGAACCTAACCAGGTAAAGTACTGACTGAACCGAAGCAGGATGTGTGGCACTTTATTAAAAAAGCCAATCATACTTTCTCACTGCCCTCCATCATCCCATATACAATAACACAGAATAAATGTTATATTCATAGTTTATCTACTAGAGTTTTGATTGCAAACCTAGGAATACTAATATATAGATCCATGGACCATTGGCACCCAAAATATAGAGTGTTTATAGTTAAATTATATTATTATTCGTAAGAAATAATGCATAGTTGCAGAAATCAATCAACTGCCAAAAGGAAACTATCCAACACATGTTTTTTTGTTGTTTTTAAAAAAGATTTTTATAGGATATCGTTCGCATGTACAACCATAAGATGAAAAAAAGGGAGCTAAGCTCATTTTGAAAAGAGAAAATATTAAAAGGAATGGTTTGTATCTTTCCCAAATGAGCCTGGAATTCCTAACCTGAACCATTTTCGTCAGCTAAAGCCCAATACACACCTACCGATTTCGGAGCATTAATGTACCTTTGTCGGCGATAAAGGAATGGTTATTTGTCTCCTGAAGGCGAGGCAACCTAAAGGAGTTGACCCTAGTCAGTAGATGTAGGAAAGCTAGGCAAGGGTCAGCCAACGATTAGTGAACCTCTTTCTTGAAGATTTTCTTTTGTCGCTGACGATTTGTCTTTTGATGTTCCTAAATAGCTCATCAAAAGTTTATCAACATGTTGATAAATCCAGTCGCCAACAACGGATCGTTGGTAAATGGCCCTTGATTGGGTGGCCGACACAGGCAGAGGTTTTATGTAATTTGCCTGCAACAAGCTCACCGACTCCCATACGATTTAGGAACTAATCGTTCAACCCTGAATCGGTAGATGTGTATTGGGCCTTATGGAAACAGGGTTTGTTAAAACTGCACTCAGCAGTATGGGGTGGGGGGCATGGGCAGATCTCTCCAAGCCTCATCATAACCAATTGTAAAGGTTGAGCCAAGGGTAGACTTGCTCAAGTCTTTGATTATGAACATTCATTAAATGAGTAATCACAATCAAAATAAAGTCCATTATAGTATCTATCCTTCTCTCACTGGTCCATGAATCAAAGACTTGTTCACTATGAACAGAATTTCCTGTTAATGGCCCCAAGCCGCTCCCTGTAACCCTATACCTCATCCTACCCCTCCCCCGTCCCCTCCTTCAGTTCCCTGGGCGCCTGTGTTAACATAGCAATAAATTCCGCCTGGTCCTGACTGTGACCTGATTAAGATCAAAGTGAGAGGGTATCAATCTCCCAGCAGATATCCTGACCAGTAGCCAGGATAAACAGGGCCAGTAATCCAACACCATTACCGCTTGTACCAGTCCCTGTATCCCAGCGAGGAGGGTAGCCATAGGATGCAGGGACTGGAGCCAGTCTATACACAATATTACCATGATTTTGATCTGAGTGGCCGTATTCTTCGCGTAGTTGACGCATAGTAAAACTCCGAGCGATAGCGAGGACTATTACGTAGTGTCAACTACAAGAACGAAATCATGCTAATGTTGTATTTATTACTCGCCTTTCGAGTAATTATAAGGAAAAAATCTTGTATATAATTAGAAATTATACCCTAGCGCCGTGATTTGTTTGTATGAATTAGTTCATATAATGCCCGTCAGGTGGCCCAAAAAGCCGTATTCTCCTAGGAGATTCCGGAGGTCCGTATTCTACTCAGTAGCGATCTGTGGGCTTCATAGGCTTAGCATGGAGACTCTGTATTCGGTGGGTAATAAAAGCCAAGGATTACACCATGGAAACATGACGATGCCCCGTATTTATGCACACACGCCTCCACGCTCATCCAAAGGTATGGATTTCATGAGCAGATGGGCAGGCTCATTCAAATATATCTTTCAATTTCCAATTCTTATGTGTGTACCTGAAAATTAAAACCCCATAAACTGCAATGGACACTCCAATCTTAATAGTAGGAGTGATCAAAATAACCCTGCATGCAACCCACGTGCGTAGATCCAGGGCATATTTTACCAACATGAAATGTAGATGACATTCTGCTGATGAAATCACCTGGCCTGAAATATGCTGGTCGGTGAACCATACGCTCACCTTAAATTGCTCGCACGTGGCTGCCTTCGCAACAATAGTTTGGCGGATTAGCAATTTCCTAAGGTGGATTCACTGTTTAACCCTTCCAAACTGAAGATGACAGAGGAACCATATGAGGTGCATCAGGAAGAATGCTCCTAGACATTTTTTTAAAAATTTGAGCAGCGCTCTCTTTTATTCACAATCATAAGTCCATCATAAGATACATCCTCCCTGCATATAACTATTATAAATCTATTCGTATTGACATGTGGGAGCGACCACGATGAACAATAGTATATCCTTCTAGCTACATGTGCACCATCCAACGTTGCACAGTTACCTCTGAAAGAAATATCAACACATGAACAATCTCAGTACATTTCCTAGACATTTTTCATTACTTGAAGAATAAGGAGACAGGTTGAAATCATATACATGGTGATAAACAGAATCATAATCTTTAATGAGTTTTCCAGATTTTATCACGGTTCATAGTAGTTCAGATTTTGCTCGTATAGAATAGACTGAATGTAATGCAGGGATTATTATCCGGAATGGAAGCCTGGACTGATATGAATTAGTTGTGATGATTGCTGATGTAAATATGTGTGTGATACTAGCGATGCATCATGTATCAGTGTTTGTCTGACCGATATTTATCAGTCATTTATACTTAGAACACCGGATCTTTCCGAGTCGAGAGTAAAATGATTTATAATCAGCGTTGAATACTGTGATTGATCTATTGTCTAGCAGGCTTTATTATCCATGATATACAAAGACCACATTGAAAATGTATGGGGACTCAGTAACCCAGGACCCATTATATAAAAACTGTCAGATACCATAACTGTGGTATACGGATTCAAATCTGTGGTGCACGTCCTCAAAGCCATGGTATCAGGGAGGAATAGTCCCTTTGTGCTATAGAGCGAAGAAATAGTCCACATTGTAATACCCTTTAATATGGCAATTACTAGGTTTAATGTATTCTGAAAGATGGATAATAAATGTGTAGGAGTCAGGGTAGTCGAGCAGCATGGTTTTCACTTTACGCTAGATGGCGCAAGTGCTGATCCCTGCTGCGCGGTAAAGCCGGCGGACCCGTGTATGCAAATACTACGGGGTCGCCTGCATTATGTAACTCAGTCAGTATATAAGACTGAGTCCGCAGCAGGTTGACAGGACTTCTTCGCGGTGCCTCTCAGTCGAGTGGATGCCTGGAGCCTCAATAGTTGGTAAGGTTGCTTTGGAGCCTTTCAACGGTGCCCTGTAGCACCAACCTACTGTATTCTTTATAATGAATAAAACCTTGGTATATAGAAATAGTCCGGAGTCTGGTTTTGTGTCCACCGGTAGCGATATGTTGTAGATCCCGCATCTCCCTGCCCTTTCCAGTGGTTCATTCTGAACCCACCCATGCTGGAGCGGTAAGCACGGGGTAGCAACTTAGTCTCAAGCCACTGGTTGACTGCTGTGGAGGTCGATGTCACAATACAATCGCTATCGGGGGATTTTCTGACTGACAGAAGTTTCCCCGACAACTGTCCGATAGGAAATAGCCGTCGAGATACGGCGCCACCCTGTTGAGGCTGTCGGGACTGTTAGGGTGATGGTGTAAAACCTAGCATATCTATTTCTCTCTATATAACTGCTGAATGAAAGGATGTACGTTATACTATGACATGAGTAGGAGGGATGGTACACATATAGGAGATTATGCCACAGGTATATATATATATATATATATATATATATATATATATATATATATATATATATATATTCAAAGTCCACCAAGCAGCCATGCAGTTAATGGCTGGAGCGAATGTCTTGAACCAGCATATGAAAAAGGCGAGACTGCACAGCGTTTAGTTCTGTCTAAAGTTAGTGCCATCATAGGCTGTTCGTATTTACCAGGAAAAGGCCGTGGCAGCAGCGAAGCAGTTCTATCAAATCTATTTCTCAATGAGGAGATTAAACTCCCCAGACATTCCCAGCAGAAAAACTACATCGGCGAACGGAATCACAAAACGAAGGATTTTAGCACTTGAATGATAAAATACCCCTCAACGCTCTGTAGATTGCAATTAATAAAAGACCTTTGTTGCTAAGGTCTAGATCATTCTGGGGCGGATGATGCGAATGTCGTATATCGTATAAAAAGAACATGTCATCGTAAAGGTCTAAAATTTATTCTTATTGAAAGATGGATAGGAAATGAAGAAGAGGAACGTAAGTACAAATACAGACTTATTAAGTTCTATCAGCCTATAAATGCAGGGTACTCAGGGAGACTTGAACATGGCCCCCGGTAAAACACAGAAATTGTACAGCAATTGTATTCTTTAAAAACAAAAACATTCGACAAGATTGGCGGCCTTCCATTTTACTCGGGCGAGATCGTGAAAGGTTGCATCACACATGTCCTTCCATATGATTTATGGTATGAAATAATCAACGAACAAGAAATAATTATGTACAGTTCACATATTCCTATATACCTATGGCTGTACACTCTATGCTTACACCACGCTCTGGGGGGTGGAGTAACTATCTGATACTACCCAAGGTTGGTATACTACCCAAGGTTGCCGTATACTACCCAAGGTTGACATTTAGACCAATCAGATTGTCTCTTATTAAACCACATTTGAAGGTATATAGGAATAGGGAAACCAAGTACCAGTGAAAGGAAGTCAAAATTACTCGGTAAGGCTTGGAAAAATTACTGCCCGCGGCCAGGGCCTTGGGCAGTAATTTTTCCAAGCCTTACCTCGTAACTTTGACTTCCTTTCACCGGAACATAGTTTCCCTCTATTCCTTCAACAATAGAACTCCACGAAATACTGCGACATCTGCTTTAGAAATACTGTATCCCCACGCTTAGAATTCCGATGGGGGAAGGGAGGCAATGTTAAGTGAGCAGCTGCATCAACAGATTAATAGCACAGCTCAAATCATCTCATCCTTCTCCTTAGGGAAAAAATAACCAAAGAAACACTAGCGTTACGAACCTTGATTCTTAAAATGGCTGCAGCCGATATCACAAAGTGCGCCAGACAAAAAAAACCAAACCTGACAGGCCTCTCCTATAGGCCTCGCAACCATATTGGGGACTGAAAACTAGTTATTTTTGACTTGCTATACAAATGATCTGATAACTTAGGCTGTGAAAATGATATATATTTACAAAGGGTACCATATTAAACCGGGGATTATGGGCTTTATTGTCATATATATTTTGGATTTATTGAGGTGATTTATCTGTTTTCATTTTTGACATATTTTCTCTGAAATCATGCTAAGAATTGGGCAAAATGTTTGACTTCTAGAATATGAGTGAAGATTCCATAGAATTCCATATGGAAGCAAATCAAAGCCCAGTTTAATCAAATAGAGATTTCTTTGAGGATCATTGTGATACCTAAATTTGTATTGTACTCATAGTAGAAGTTAAAATGGACTGATTCTTAATCAAAATAGAAAAGTGGCAAAAAAGCCCCTTTTTTTGTGATATGTTAAAGCATTATCATGGTAGGCAGAAAATGGAGAAGTAGGGCTTTGTTGGAAATAATGCAATATTTTTACACTATAATTTCTGACAATGTTTTTCCTTTAGTTATTAATTACAAATAAATGCTTACTTATACTAATTAGATATGCAGCACAAATCAATCTATAAGAATTTTTAGGGAAACACTGTTTGAATCCGGATTCCACCTTAGTCCCTAATATGCCTTCCTGAGCTATAACTCAAGCCTGCATGCCACACCACATCGCCCTGTGACGCAAGCCGCAGGAAAATGCCATCTTGTCCACGTTTTTGGCAGGCGTCTATGTCACGTGTGCCATTTACACGTTGGCCCCTTCCATCGACCAAGGAGCTGCGGGCTATTAGGGTGTATTGCATGTCAAATTACTGCCGGGCCCACCCGCTCATCTTTGTTTAAAAGGAATACATTGTTGTTCTTATTACGTCAGGCCAGACACTGGCTGCTTGTCAGAAGCTGTATCACCTGCCCTCGTACGGCCATTATCTGACGTGACAGTGGGTATGGCGGCATGAATCAATAAACAAGGTAGTTGTAATTGAACAAGAGCACACACAGGCACAATGATTAAGGTCACACTTTGGAGTTGCCCGAAATGATACGGCAGCGCTGGTAAACATGCACTATTGGTCGCTATCATGGATTATGGATGACGTTTGAGCCTAGTATTAGTTATTACTATAAAGCAGCTTTGATTTCAATTTCAATTTTTACTACATGATCATGATACACAACAACGGTTTCAAGACAAAGTAACCAAGAACATGTATGCGACAACATACAGTGTATGTACTAAGTTGAGAGATGCATAATTACAAATATGCTACTGTTTTTTGGTGCTCTAGGAACCTTTGGTAAACAAAAAAGGTACAGTAACATTATATATCAAAAGTATATGTCTTACTCTAGGTGAGAAAACCATAACAACAACATAGTACTGGACAAAGACACAATATCTTCGGAACAATGCGTAGCCAAAAGAGTACAATGTACAGTACAATACAGGAAAGTGGGCTGTATTCTATAGAAAAGTAGCGGGTTTGACAGAGCCTAGTGTTTATGTTTCACTATCCTTTTTCATTAGTCTGAAATGTATACGTTTAATTTGGTTTCTATTCCTAGTAGCAATATGTTGACTTTTCTACACTCTCCAGGCTGGATATGAAGACATGATTGCAATCTCGGAAAATGCAACAATCTCCCGGAACTCCCGGATAGAATCTTCCATACTGCAGAAACTTAAAGTCTGCATTTTTATAAAGCAACGACAGACACTACTATTAATAGATCCTTAATTAACGTTTCCGGGTTTTTCTGGATGAAAAAAGTAAAGGTGCCTGAGTGATGTCAATTATAAACAAGTATCTCGGATGACCTTGGTAAAATCTTCCCCGTTCACGAGTCTCAATAATTAACCGACCTGAAAGCCACTGGTGCTCTTAAATGCATAAAGACTCCCTGGAGCATTTTAAAGACCACCCTAGCTGGAGCACGCCAGGGAGGTATCTAAAATAGGAAACGACGACCAAACTACATGTATACACCGATCATAGCATTTGTAATTATGCCCGGCGTCCACCTACTACGATATGGCTCCGATATGGTCTACCATGCGCCTCCCGATGAAAAATCAAAATCGCGTTGGAAGGTCACCTAATATCAGGCCAGTTGACCACGTTTCTGCGATTAGACACATTACGATGCATGGTGGATTGGCATGTCTAGACATTTGTCTACAATTTTGCACCTTCCCGATATGTCTCCGATATTTGCCTTTTTATAGGTGCCGTATCGGTAGGTCTATATTTCTATCTAGTAGGTGGATGCCAGGCCATAGTTTCACCCTTCGCCGTAGGTGGTCACCGATACAAAACTATCGTATTTTGCTTTATATATTAATTCTCATTCAAAATAATGCAGGAAAGAAAGGTAATTCATCGGATGGAGAGATCAGTGAACATTTTTGTGGGTATGTGTGGAAGCACACGATTGCATTAGAACTATCATTCCGCTAATTTGTATTTGAATTTGAGGCCAACTTTCGTGCACAGTATGGAGATTCTAGGGGACGTGGTGAAGTTGCCCTGGCCATATTAAATCCCAGTCAAACAACCCAAACCCAAACCAAGACCTGGAACCTGTTTCACTAGTTTCGTGACATGTCTAGATGGTGTGTCCGGTTTCATAAGAACTAGACATAAGACTTCGTTTTGTTCGTTCTTTCTTGCACTGTTGGTGCCGCTTTTCATGTATGTCTAACACCTTTGTCACAAAACTAGTAAAACAGGTCCATAATGTGTAGACTTGTCTAATTCTTATGTTTAGGGTCTGTCTTATGTTAAGGGCAGCTACTGGTGTTGTCACGAAACTAGACAACCCCAATGTCTGTATGGTGTCACAGACATGTCACAAGACTAGTGGAACAGGGACCTGTTTCAGTAGTTTCTTGACATGTCTAGATGGCGTCTGTGACACCATACGGACAGATCACAAGATTGCATTCGATGACACACAGAGTTTCACTCACTTTTCTTAGGAATTAAGCAATGACACTTTAACATGAGTAGGGGATACATATAATCTATAATCGTTCCAAATATGAAGAAGATTGGCCACTTCAATCTTCTGATATTTGCTAGTCTTTTTCCGCTGTTGCTTGCACTGTTGGTGCCACTATTGATGTCTGTCTAGGCCTAATGTCACGAGATTACTGAAACATGTCCCTGGTCCCTGGAGTCATGTGACCCAGGGCCATAGTTATCTTCTGGATTCTTGCAAATGCTACACACAGGCAGGAAGTCATATGACTACTGCTGAGTTATAAGAGCATCTTGTCATGGGTACCTAATTGGGGTAAATACACTTGTTTTTACTAGGAACCTGTTTAAGAAACTAACAGTTACTTTTCACCTATGTATTGATACTGAGTTCATCCTGATATTCCGGATCTAAGAGCAATCCCCTCCCACTATCTGTATGTTCTATGTGTCAACTGTAAATCTAGTTTTATGTTCCAGTCTACATGAACATCTATGTATTAAGAACGCCACAAGGAAGAACGTCCTGTCGTGGGTGATTGTAAGGCCCGGCGTCCACCTACTACGATAGATTCGTAGACCTCCCGATATGGCACCGATACAAAATGTCAAAATCGGTGCCATATCGGGAAGGTGCAAAATCCTAGACATATGTCTAGACAAGCCAATCTACCACATATTGTATGGGGTTTTTATCGGTGTCTAATCGCAGAAACGTGGTCAACTGCCCCGATATTAGGTAACCTTCCGACGCGATTTTGATTTTTGATCGGAAGGTGCATCGTAGACTATATCGGACCCATATCGTAGTAGGTGGGAGCCGGACCTAACTGTTATTTATTTCTAAATAAAAAAAACAAAAAAACAGCAACCCTTCCTCCAGCAGGATTTGGTCACATTGGCTTATAGGAAAAAATAGATGTAACATCGAGTTTGAAAAATATCAGCAGGGCAATTATTGCTCCAATCATACATCAATCAGCAGTGCTTCTCTGAGGTTCTGTTTTATCATATTTCACAAGCGTTTTTATATCACTAACTTCCATTTAAATAACAACTTGTAAAACCTATTATTTCACCTATTAGGTATCAACATCAGGTGATTAGACAGATCAGGCGAAACTAACTCCACCTAGATTAAAATCATGTCCTGATCAAGCACTGAAAAGAGAGGTATTTATATAGAACGAGCAGGGCCCCGTTGTTCCACGTTTATGACAGAGCTGCAGATCACAGAATAGCGATCCGAGGGCCTACACGTTGCTCCTGGAATTTTGCGGATCGCGTCGTAATCGCATAGGCGCATCGCCGCGTAAAATACTGCTTTTAGCGATACTTTTTACGCTGACCAGTACTGCGGACCGTATCGCTGTGGGTTAAATCCGCTTTTTCAGTCGGATCGTTAAAGTAATCGTAAAAATGAAATCGCGATTCGATCATAGCTAGCGATACCACAAAAAGTGGAGTAACTGGGCCCTATCATGCTGTACATGCTACAAAACGAGATAGGGAATTGTTGTTTTTTACAGAACAAGGCCCCAGGCCAAGTTCTGTAAATAACATAAATTCTCATCGAGATTTCGTTCTATATTTATCATATACCCAAAACTAATCATATCTTACCATATATTGGCATAGAAGATATGTCAGCATGAAAGCAGACACCGCTTATGTTTCAACGTGTGCAGTATGAGGCCTGGCGTCTACCTACGATTGAAATTTTGACCTACCGATATGGCACCGATACAAAAACCAAACATTGGAGACATATTGGGAAGGTAGAAAATCATAAACATAAGTCTAGACATGCCAATCCACCACGCATTGTATGGGTTTTTTATTGGTGTCTAATCGCAGAAACGTGGTTAACTGCACCAATATTAGGTGGCCTTCCGATGCGATTTTGATTTTTTTATTGGGAGGTGCATCGCAGACCATATTGGAGCCATATTATAGTAGGTGGACGACGGACCTTAGAATGTACTGCATAGGGTTCAGTATATAATTCATACTGCATAGGGAGCAGCAGTACATAATCATCAACAACACTGCATGGGTAGTTAACAAAATAGGATTTCTATATCTTAAGAACATTTTCGTTGTTTTTCCTTCCAAAACATCGGCTAATCAGTCGGTATGATCTGTCCTTACAGTTCAAGGTACAGAATCAGTACGAGAGCCACCAGCCTCCCTCACTGTTTTCTACAAGTATTGACATTTTGCTCAGAATCAGACTTACTTAATAAATTTGAGTGGAAGCCAGCAAACATAAAAAAACAGTATGAAGGTTGGACATTTCTTCACCAGCTGATGCCAACAGCCTGAATAGAGGCAACAAATATTTCACACCATGGGAGATGATAGCATATATCCTGTTATTCACCTCGACTTTCTCAGTAACAATTACCATTCATCTAAATGTTAATATAGATGTTAACACATATCAATTAGCATATGTAAACTATTCAGCCTAAGGCTTTTTTTGGATTTTAGATAGAGCTTTCCATTATCTCAATGTTATTTGGAGAGACATAGGTTATATGCAAGTTTAAATGAAAGATATTGTTTGCAAAGAAAGGGTTGGAGCTGAATTGTTAAATTATCAGTGGGAGATATTACTATGAAAAAACATATCTCACATACATGCTATTTTGTATTGGCGATTCCAGAGATCGCTGCCTTGACTCGCTTGGTGTGTCCCGGGTATGGCCAAACCCCCCTCCCCGTATATATGCTCTATGTCACAGTTAAACCTTGTATGTACTCATATTTGCGCTATGCTCGCCCTTGTTATTACCTCGAACTACAGGCTCTTCATTTAACATTCGTGTATATGAATTGGGAATTTCATATTTCGTTCATGTCTGTAATACCGGGGACACACCAAGCGAGTGAATGCAACGATCTCTGGAATCGCCAACACAAATTCGCTTGTATATATGTGAGATATTATTTCATAGGAATATCTCCTGCCTATAATTTAGCATCTTGGGAAGCAATAATCAGGTGAAATATGAAATAATTGCTCACATATAGGCCATTTTGTTTTGGCAATCATGGAACTCGCTGCGTTTCTCGCTTGGTGTGTCTCCGGCTTTAAGGTGGTATGAATAACTTCACTCCCTAAGACCAGAATAAACAACCTAGGGAATACGTCAGTGACTCATAATGTCAACCTTATGTAAAACAAACTGGTGGATACACCGTTCATAGGCTATTTACAGCTCAGGCCCCTCATTAACGATATTAAAACTGTATATATTGTGGTCTATATATGGATCGGAATATTGCAATTTTCCCTTCCTTGATTTCAATACTATGTCCTAGCTGGTCATATTTATGGGAAACACAATCTCTCTCCCATACCTGCTGGTACTCTGATTCTTGATTAAATCTGAGCCGGCGCTTAAGCCCAATACACATCTGCCGATTTCGAAACATTTGTGTACCTTTGTCGGCGACAAACAGCAGCTAATTTGTCTCAGCCAAAGCATCCTAATGGAGTCGGCCGTAGTCGGTAGATGTAGCACATCTACCTGTGGTGTCTGTGGTTTCTATGTTCCTAAATAGGTGGCCAAAAGTTTATCAACATGTTGATAAATTCAATCGGCGACAAAGGAACAGGGGCCGACAGAGTACCTACACTAATTGCTTAGTGATACTTGTAGGGGTGTGTTACATACAGTTTGGGTGTTGATTGCGCTTTCCCAGCGATTAATGGCCCGTAGTGGTTCCTTTATCGGTGGCCTTCTGTTGTTCAGAAATCGTATTTCAGCTGTTTGGTATACATAATCCTATCTCTGTCGGTTAGTGTAGACTGATTTGCTTAGGACTAATACCCTTCTCCCCCTCTCTGGTATCCTGCTGTGATGGCCGCTGGTCGAAAAACGGGATACGCAATTTGCCTGAGACAAGTTCGCCGACTCCTATACAATTTTGGAATTAAACGTTCAACCCAGAATCGGTAGATGTGCATTGGACTTGACACTAGACAACTAAAAACGGAACGATTATTAATTGTCTAGGGTAAGTTCATGAGGTAGTGCTCTCCAAGAAATAAGGTTCGCCAAGAATCGTTTACCCAGTAAGTGCTTAAAGCATTTACACCAGACGATTTATAATCGTCCAAATTAGAGAATCGCCGCCCATAATCGTCTTGTGTCAAGGCCTGGTACATAGGGAGAACTGGGAGGTGTTTCTAAAAGAAAGAGCGATAGAAATGGATCTCATCGTGGTCTTCGTTGCATTTTCGTTATCTAAAAAGCTATCAGTCTTCTTGAAAGACAGGCTTGTAAGACGATCAGGAAAATAGCTTTATTTTGAGTGTTTTGAAAAATCTTAATCGTGATCCACATCGTCTATAGGCATGCCCTACTTCCATTATCGGTCTTATTGGAAGACAACCCCAATATCCTAGCAGTACTACGGTTATCAGAAACAGAACAATTTGACAACTCTTGCGCTCAAAATGGCCGCCTAAATTATAGCTGGGTGACATGTTTATATTTTACTATACACAAATCTAGCATAGAGGTACAAAGAAGGCATGTTTGTAAAATGACATCGATTAGTCCTCCACTAAGATTTGTCTTCCACTAGAATTATATATAGTCTTTCATCAAAGATAATCCTTGAGGAGGGCAAATCCTAACCGTGTGATCTTAAAACTCAATCTGATTGGTTACCCACAAAAATATGTCTTCCCCTAAGACCAGAAATGTTTGAATGATACAAATTTAAATGACCACGTTGAAACAATTTAACCACATCGAGCTCCTTGTCAGTATCGTCCATGGTTAGTCCTAAAAAAATTGTTTAATTGTAAAATTGTTTATTGCATATTGTATTGTATAAACATTATGGCCTAAGCAGGCTCTGTATTTTCCATCTATTATGTTCAGTTTGGGTTTATTGTTATTGCTATTGCTGATATAACTGTCAAAATTGCTACCCACATGTAGTAAAATTATATGGATGATATAAACGGGCAGGTAAACGGGAAAGTGGTAGACCGCGTCACATGTGCTGCGAACTGACCCAATAAAAAAATCATAGTTGTTTAATCATTACTTATATATATTTCTAAAAAACACCTCCCATTCTCTTTTATAAATTATGTTAATTAGCATCAGTTCCTACTAACAGGGAGTTGTGTACAGTGGAAAATTCCAGTCATGTAGATTCCGATAGCGTAGCCTGCTGTGTGTGTATGTAGAGGTTAGAGAGGGACCCAAACCCATGAAGGTGTCTGCTTGGGTCATTTGGTCGACTCTTTGCCTCCAGTCCCAGACACCGCTTCCCCCCGCTCGACCTTTTCCTGTGGCGGCGGCAGGATAAAGTAATCCAATTTTCCACTAAAACGATTATCGCGGGAAATCATTTCTCATTTTGTTTGATTTGCCGTGGGGGCTCATATATGCAGCGTTGGGCCTTCTAAGGTGGTGGCGAGAAGGACGGGGGCCTTGGGGGGATACTAGGGTCCTCTGCGTTTTCCCGCTAGGCGAAGGCAGAGGGCTATTTCCACCTGCCGACACAATGGTCGGTGAGTTTTAAGCCCGATGCCCATCTACCGATTAAGCCGGATGCCCATCTGCCGATTCTGGATTGAACGATTAGTTCCCAAATTGTATAGGAGTCGGTGAACTTGTCGTAGGCAAATTACGTAACCCTTCGCTCGACGGGCAGACATTAAGGAGACGGGTTGGTGGGTATTAGTCCTAAGCAAATCAGTTTACTAATCGGTGGCTCACCCTTGCCTAGCTGTCCTACATCTACCGACTACGGCCGACTCTGTTAGGATGCCTCGCCTGAGACAGATTACCGTTCAGTTTGTCGCCAACAAAGGTACATGAATGTTCCGAAATCGGTAGATGGGCATTGGGATTTAGGAAGCACCCGTTTTGTTTTATACCTGGCGTTTATATTTGATGACTAAATACGTGGCGACTGTAGATCGTCAGGCCAATAGTCATCAGTTGGTGGGAATGTCCACTGCAAATGTCGTGGACCTCAGAATATACCTGAGCATTTACACTGCGACTATGAGTTTTCATAGGATCGCCTCCCCTGTAGATGGCTAATTCAAACCTGCTTGAAAATGGGGGGCATCAGAGAGTGTCCAATAGTCGTCAGGTGGTGCCATAATCAGACGATCTGCAGTCATCACACGCTTGGTGTTTACATTAGACGATTTCTAGCTTTTTACTCCTGAAAGTCGTCAGGAGGTAAAAAATGCCAGAATCGCCAGCTAGAATCACTGAGTGTAAACGCCGAGTAACAGCTCACAATACATAGCCTGTGACTTTCAGCCGAAGCTTCCACAAAAATGGATGTCAAGATTCTGATGTATAACAAGCAGACACAAACTCAAACATGTGATTCTTATAGAATGCCAGAATAGTTGGCCAGAATCGTCTAGTGTAAACCCTGGGATAGGGCTATTTCCACCTGGCGACACAATGATCGACGACATTCGGGAAGCATTCGTTTTGTTTTTAGATGAATATATACACCACCGCTGCGCAGCCTAGTGATATAAGAAAGAAAAGAAACTGGCTTGGGAAAATAAAATTTTACTATAGATTTTGTTTAATAAGATATATACATTTATATGATAAATTGAGTGCATGTTCAATAATATATTATGGTAAAAGTTTGAATAAGGTATTGAGAGTTGTAGATATTGATTAATAACCATATTGAATTTTAAGATATGTAGTAAAATACAATGGTAATAATAGAATTGAGTGACATGATAGTAAAATAGTGAAAATAGGGTGTTGGTGGGTGGGAAAATTGTGTAATGATGTGTGAGCGGTATGATGGCGGTGAGAGGAATGAAGGCGGATGTGTGTTGAAGGTGGTTGTGGGTTGAATGTGGTGAAATGTGTTGGGGCAACGTATGATGTGGTGTTGATGGTAGAGGCTAGGCGGCAGTAGAGAGCCCGCCTAAGGCCAGAACCGGCCTGATGCTACACCAACATTGATTGGTTTCAGAAACAAGCGGTCGCATGCTCCGAGGAGTTGAGGCGTAGTTATATCCGAGCGAATGTGAGGATATTGTGCAGAGTCAACTCCGAGGAATATACTACAGCTTTTATCTGAGACCAGTGTATATTGTATTTATCATTCACTTTTCCCTGACAAGTGGCATGCTGATATTAGTCCATTTAGGTATGCACCATTTTTTCATATGCACTATTTTTCCGTATTTTGCAGCCGGGAAAATTAAACATATCTATTGTTAAGATTGTATATCGTCAATCATAACTTGAAGGAAGAGTAACAACCGGATTCCTATTGCAGCGGTTTATTGTAGAGGTCTGCTCTAGTCTGGAGCTCACAGCGGACTGTCTGTACACTCTGTGTACAGGCTTAGTGTAGAGGGGGGAGGGGGGGCCGTTGCCAAGCAACAGGCCTCCCTCCACCTGGTCAGTGTGCTGGGGGACGGCCCACACGAACACAGGATCGTGACACCATCCCCGGGCACAACGAGAAACTCGCTCTGTCGAGTTATTAAATATAAATCTATATAAAAAGAAATTATGAATTATTGAAAAAGATTGTGGGGAAATATAAAAATGATGCTGGGGATGTTTACATCGCATTACGCAACATTATGTAACCTTATGTAACCATCGCCGGGAGAAGTCTCTGACCACTCTGATGGTTGCTAAGAGTTGATGAGTGGAAGGGAAAAAAAAAATTATTATATGTGAGTCCATGAGTCTATTTGCTGTGAATGTCCGAATGTCCATGAATGTGCCTCGCGCATGCAGCATGAAAAAAAAATGGCTCCATTTTTGTGGGCGAGGAGCACCTGTCGGAGGACACTTGGCATGATACAGTATGGCGAGTATATGCATAAATTTGTTAAAAATATGAGGTGGGTGGCAGTCTGAACGATTTTATCGACCTGTGACCAATCGGAAGTTATTTTCTAGGATTAGTGATAAAGTACTGGAGTTGGGGGGGGGGGGGTGGTGGTGATGCAGGTGAGGTGGAGTGAATGCGAGTGTGGTTTGTGTCGTGCGATGTAGAGTGAATGCAAGTATGAGTTGTTTTGTGTGAGCGATGGGTTTTAACAGTGTTCTGACCCGATGAAGCGACAAAGTGACGAAGCAACGAGCAGTGAAACAGTGGGCTGGGCGCGGGAAGGGAAAATCACCAAATCCCTCACGCGCATCAGCACAGGCTGTGCACCGATCGTCGACAGGCGATGAAACAATGGGCTGAGTGCGAGCGGGAAGTTCAACCGGTCACTCAAAGAGAGAGAAAGAGAAGGGGGAGAGTAGACGCGAGATGTCCCTCGACACACCTGGCGCAGGTCGCATTGATTATTAAATCATGCCTGCGGACGATGAGACAATGGGCCAAGCGAGAGGGGGGGTAGCTCAAGATGTCCCCCGACACACCGGGCACAGGTCAAAACGTGCACCATTCGTGTTCTGCATGCATAGGCATGAAGAACCGCTTCATTCATGGGTGAAAAACGTCTGTGAGTGTGTGTTTTGTGGAGAGGAGTCATAGGAAACTTTTACGCTGCCATGGATATATTGTAAGGCTACGTGACACCGCGGAATCTGTGTCCACAGACGTACTGGGACACGCCTCGTCGGGCAGAGTCAATGCCATGGGGTGGGCATATGACCAACCATAGATTCGCCGCTAAACCCAGGAATGCCATCGAGACGGCGCGCATAGATTCTATGATCGTAGCACAGTTGGCGTCAGGGTACTTTACCGATTAAACAGGAGACAGAGTATTGGCTAGTTACCTGTCTAAGTAAGCCTGTCTGCCTGGCAAGCATCCGTGGTGACGCGTGTGACAAGCGTTCACAGAGGGGGTCTGACGCTACAACCTACGAGTCCGAAGGGGATCTCGTAACCATGGACGCTGATGGCAGTGAATCCTGGTTTGCTAGGGCAGCTGGCCACGGAATCGCCTGCACCTTGACTCGTTACACAACTTGTGTGCACCTCATTGTGAGGATTTGCCTAAATCCCGAGGCTGATTGGCAGTAATCCGTCACCTTACGCAATCCCGGCTGTTTGACGCCGTGTTGTGGCGCAAACACGTAACGGTAACCAAGCGACGATGATTCATCGCGATCTCTGTGTGTATTGATTAGGTGGCGGGTGGCGGGTTGTGTGCCAGGTTGTGTAACATGTTGTTTAGTTGTGGCGTGGTGTGTGCCATGTTGTGTAAAATGTCTGTGGGGGGGGAGGTGAGGTAGTTAATTGGGAATTGGAATTTTCTAATTAATATTGACATTTGTTTTATATGTGTATTTAATGTATTTTAAATTGTGTGTTGAGAAGAAAGGCGTCGTCGGTGGGCGGGTAGAGTGAGGTCGGCATCGTAGATATCATCGCGGCGTTTGTGGGTGCAGCGAGCGTCGGGTGTCGGCCGTTTTGCGGCCGCGAAAACGGTGGTTGCGAGGTCGTGGGCATCGTTAAGGTGTTGTTTTTGCACGTCGCGGTGATAATGCGAGTGCGGCCGTTTTTGAGCGGCGGATATGTTGAAGTTACCGACTTTCGCAGGTCGTGTGTGGTGACTGCGGGTGCAAGCCTGGACGCGCTGAGTGGAGGTGGCGGTAGCGTCTGGCCCGGCTGCGGGTCTGGACACGTTGGCTGGCGTGGCGTCGGTGTCGGCGACGGGTGTCGGCCGCAAAAATGGTGAAGGTGTTTTAACTCACATATACGCCTATGATGTCCCTTTTTCGCTCTGTAGTTTATGGTGTTGATGAAGTGATGACGGTTTCGGCTGACTGCGGTGAAGGTTGCCCAAACAGTGCGGTGTTTTTGTCGCCGTGGGCAGGAATCCGGGTCTACATTTTGATGCTGTGTAGAGCGGTGCTTGGCAGTGTTTTCAGTGAGGTACAGAGAAATTCCGGGTAATCTCCGCCAGTGTTAAGATTGTATATCGTCAATCATAACTTGAAGGAAGAGTAACAACCGGATTCCTATTGCAGTGGTTTATTGTAGAGGTCTGCTCTAGTCTGGAGCTCACAGCGGACTGTCTGTACACTCTGTGTATAGGCTTAGTGTAGAGGGGGGAGGGGGGGGCCATTGCCAAGCAACAGACCTCCCTCCACCTGGTCAGTGTGCTGGGGGACGGCCCACACAAACACAGGATCGTGACACTATATGCTCCGGGCATGGTGATACACACTACCTATGCGTATTCTATGTACACTTTGTATTCGGTGGATGATAAATTGTGTCTCTCAATCAATACAGATGAGTTATTCCGACACAACAGTAAGGTTTCGCAATAATAAACAACTAAAATAAAATACTAAAAAAAAATGATTAAGGATAAGGTAATGATGAGTTATCGACGACCAGAAGAGAGTTGAAGATTCCCCTCCAAGTGTTGTCTGATCTGAGTCTTAAATCTGTCAGCATCAGCACATGTCTGCAGCTGAGTAGGTATAGTTCATTCCACAGTCCAGCACCTCTAAAGTAGAGACAGTTCAATATAAAAAATAATCTTGTCACCAGGCCTTATTTGTCTCCTTTTGGTATCTAGCCATTCTGTCTATAGTCTGTTCTTGTATATTGTGGTGGCTAATTAACTTACGCGAAGCTGAAATGATGGTAATACAATTCATTATCTCTGAGAAAAACTCCAAAGGGAGTAACAGAGTCATTGATACAGTAGATCAAAGTCAAGACTTGAGAGATAAATTGTATGAAAAATCTAGGCCCTAGCTGTGGAGCGGGTGGTGGTAAAATACAGTTATTGGTTTGAATAAGCGCGCCGCCCGAGTGAGGCTGGATAGTGACGTCATCCGCCGAGTTCATTAACTATCCGGAAGGTGGCGTCGCGGACAAAATTACAGAACAATTTCACAATTACTCCCCAATTGCACTTTCCGCCTGTATTCGAAGTTCATCACATTGGTAACACATGGCCTTTGGTCAGGGGTGGTCATTGCACCCCCTGGTGTCCCTCTCTACCGCGCCTCACGGGCGCCCCCCCCCCCCCCACCCCCGTGCCACCTCGCGGCTTTCACACGTACTGCACAGTCACGTGCGTCCCCTCGGCCCTCGACCCGGTCTCACTTCTACACCACTCACTCCACACATACCTCTATTTTTCTCCCACCCGCCCATTACCTTTTTCTAATTTTTCATACGTTCGTAAGGCTATTTTTTATTATTATCAATACAATGTATAATCATATGTACTCAATTCATTGTATTTACATAACCTTTTTATCTTTCATAATTGACATTATACTCCAACTGTCAATTATATTTTGTATTATTATTATTACTATTATCATTATTAAATATTATACTACACATCAATAATTACCTTATTCATATGTCATCCAATAAGGTCGACATAATATTTTATTTATCATCAATAAAATTAAATAAAATTTTATGTTCCCAACACTGCTTCCTCTCTTTCTATCCAGGGTAGGGGTAATGACATATATTAATCACACGTCAGATATGGACTTACATTTATCCTTAATCTACACTAGACTACACTACCAGTTGCTAGAGTATCACTCATTACATCTTTTATCACTCATCTCATTGTAATTTCACTCACCCTGTAGTACCAATAAATGGAACCAGAGAAAACTACCCACTTAATGCCTGTAACATGTATTCATTGGAAGAACTGTATCTATACGGCATATAGCCTATGATCCATGGGCGCCGCCATGACGCCCCCCGAGTAGATGTTCTTCACTAAAGGAGGTGAAAAAGTAGGTGTTCTTCACTAAAGGAGGTGGAAAAGAAGTGAGTGATAATTGGGAAATGTCACAACTTTAGCCTTGCTCACATATTTATTTAAAGTGTTCCATATGGAAAATATAATGTCTTGGGTTTAGTTATCATGTCATCCTACTTTGGGATAGGTGTAGAGAGTCAAGGGAACCATGGTAAAATATTGAAAGGCAGTTGAATTTTGTAAGAACAAAGAGCCAGAATACAGGTTTGTCCCCCGACCACCTACTGACTGCTTCGTGAACTAACAATGGCTCTGTCCCCTATATTACAGAAATGAATTAAGACTTTAAATTAAAAAAAAAAATCCCCTGTAGTTCAGCTTATCTGATACCTAAGGCCCGGCGTCCACCTACTACGATAGAAATTTAGACCTCCTGATATGGCACCGAGACAAAAAGTAAATATCTGAGACAAATCGGGAAGGTGCAAAATCGTAGATATATGTCTAGACATGCCAATCCACAACGCATTGCATGGGTTTTTTATCGGAGTCTAATCGCAGAAACGTGGTCAACTGCCCCGATATCAGGTGACCTTCCGACGCGATTTTGATTTTTTATCAGGAGGTGCATCGTAGACCATATCGTAGTAGGTGGACGCCGGGCTTTACGATCCGACTTCCTCATGCTGGTAACTACGAAAGAGCAGTATTCAAAATAGGGTAATAAGCTTCCTTCCAAAATCGGCGGTTTTTTTTAATTGAGTAAAGGTATCTCTCACAATAATGAGTTTGTTCAGTGGTATGTTTCCACATGCCGGCCGACTTTTGATCCTTTTGCTGAACTCACAAATGCTGACAAAATTGATTCATGTTGAATTTGTCTGCAACAAATTTGTCAAAAATAGTGGCGCACAAAATGCTCAAAATCGAAACATAGATCAGTCACCGAATATTTGATATTATTTTACTATCACTTGTTGATTTTTGACAATAATGATAAATGTTTTTCTTCCTTCTCCGTCCTCTATGTCATGTCTTTTTATGTCTAGTATACCCATGTTTCTCCCAAAAGGGGGGGTAAAAAGAAGAAAAAAAAGCACCCTCTTTTTATTGTTCTTGGAAG
Source organism: Alentia gelatinosa (assembly GCA_950022655.1). NCBI lineage: Eukaryota > Metazoa > Annelida > Polychaeta > Phyllodocida > Polynoidae > Alentia > Alentia gelatinosa. The sequence goes on from OX465581.1 coordinate 45,376,249, forward strand.
AATGTACATTGTTATGAAATGTGTCTAACTCTTCAATTAGTACAAAACAGGATAAGAAATTAGTATAAGTGTGCTATATTGTTCATGCAAATGGTTAGATAAGCTTGTCAGAGTTTCCTATATGCAGTCTTTGATTTCAGACATTGTTCTACTTTGGAGTGATCACTTGTAACCCTCTGGATAGTCCATTATGCGCCGATGGAAAGTTCACATAGATTTTCTACCCGAACTTACTGTAATTCTTTCGGTTCAATAAATAGAGCAAAGCTTGATATTAGAAAAAAAAGATAGATCAAAACCCGTCGGTGGTGACCGACAGATTTATCGCAGGCCAAAAGTCGGCCTGTGGGAACACGCCTTAAATGTAGAGTGCGTCAAGGTTGACAATACACGTCACCACAAGGTCATCTTTCCAGGTAACGCAGGGGATGCTCCCTGTGCAGAATTAATTATAAAGACAGCTTCGTAACAGACACCGTCGACCTGGAAAAAAACAGGGAAATAGCTACAGGGAGGGAGATATAAAAAGGGGTAAAATGTAAGAGGATATGTTATGCCATCATATCAAAATCAGTAATTAATTAGGTGGAATGTCACTGAGGCGTTATATGATGGGACAGCTATTCTTGATGTTTCACGGTACATTTTTATTTATATGTATATAGAAATGTTTTTAAAATTCTTTTTCGGTTGATTAAAAAACGAAACTTACATCATTACATACCTACATGTCTCACTTTTACTGACGAGGAGTGCTGATTCCTTTTGTCACAGAGTGACGAAATGATATCCATACGTCCCTCCGTACCACGTGACTTAATAAGGAGACATACAAGTGTGTCTGAATTACATCTGTTCCTTGTTGTTCTTCAAACTCGGTGAATATTTCCGACCAAAACAACTCGGAACAGATTTCATTCAGGTACACTAACCATGTCTCCATATATCACCAGCCAAATGAGCAAGACACATTGTACATTTGATTACGAAAGAAATTTGTGATTAAAATTTGTAACGGAACGCGATGAAATTTTTTATAGAGTAACCCTAAATTGACACTGTTCCGCAAATACCTGTACTATAAGGATGGATTTAAGATGTCATTCAATGAAATGCGGATATTTGTGACTGATTTATTATTATTTGTACCCTTCCCATCAAACCATTCACGTCCTTCTTCTCTAATCCATCAGCCATTCAACACCTACAATCAAATTTTACCAATTCTACCCACCCAACCACCCAACACCATAATATACATCCTCCATCTTCCTCCTTACACATTTATTGTATTTATCATTTCATTCAATTTTATCAAAAATCATTTTGACATTCCTTACATCATACAAAATTTATCAACTACGTTTCTCAATCAAGTTTATTCTCCCAAATTACATTCTCACTTTTCATATTGCCAACGCAGTAGGGAAAGTAAGGCCTGGCGGCGTCCACCTACTACGATATGGCACCGATATGGTCTACGATGCACCTCCCGATAAAAAATCAAAATCGCGTCAGAAGGTCACCTAATATCGGGGCAGTTGACCACGTTTCTGCGATTAGACACCGATAAAAACCCCATACAACACATGGTGGATTGGCTTGTCTAGACATATGTCTACGATTTTGCACCTTCCCGATATGGCACCGATTTTGACATTTTGTATCGGTGCCATATCGGGAGGTCTACGATTCTGTCGTAGTAGGTGGACGCCGGGCCTTACAGTAATGAAAAACCAATGTAACAAAATCCGGCCAATTTTCAAATTGTATTCCATTTCCAAGGCAACAGCGGCAGATTAAGAACTTTCTGACCCGAATTACAAAACCCTCTTTCTGTCCATGTACCATTGGACATTTTCTACCGTTCCGTTCTGAAAATATGCTATTTTTGAGGTACCATAAACCTATTTTGATCAAACGAACCTGCATAATGTAGATCGTTGGAATATAGTTACGATTACAAAATACGGAAATCCCAAATAATGGTTCATCTAATATATTTTTCTAAACATTTATTGATCCTGAGCCGTGGGCAATCTTATGAATGGTTGCAATGCAATATAATTCAGGTACAAGAGTTATTTTACCATGGTATAATACCTAAAAGGTAAAGTCCCTTTTAGATAAATGTTACTTTTGGTATATCTAATGAAACTAATACTTTTCTTAGCAGGGCAGATTTTCTATATTAATGAATACCTTACACTCCCAGCCAAGTTCCAAACATATTTCAAACCAAAACACTATGCTAACAACTATTTATACTCTCCATTAGCACAGAAATATTTACTAAAGTGTAATATTTGAGATTGATTCCCGTCTGTTCGGCTTTCACTAGAAAGTACCCTGCTATAAATGAAAAAGCTCTACCCTCTCAGAATATGGAGAAATGAATAATCTCAGTAGAAGTTTCTGTACTAGAACCTGTTACAGACTGGATTGAACAAAGACTTCGACCGTATCAAAAAGAATCTCAGGGAGAGGAAAGGAAGAATCCAAAGAATCTCTGAAATAAGTTACTTGATACCTGAAGCCATAATTCTTAAGCTTTCACAAAATGTCCATTTCGGAATGGGAAATTATTGGTCAATTCATAAATAAAATATTTCCAAAAGGGCAAGTGTGACGGTTGCTTTAAACCAAAAAAATTGGAAAGCTTTTCGCAATTATAATTGAATTCATAAGTGCAGTGAAATGGCAAGAGCAGGTACCTAGGGTATAATTCAATTTAATTTGTGGGGTGGGTTTTAGATGCTAAAACTCCCGAAAGGTCAAAATATAAAAATTAGAAAATTCTGATTTTTCATGTAAGCTCCAATCGTCACTAAACGTACAAGATGATAACATAGACGTTGTTAGTTTTGTTTAAAAAAAACCCCCAAAATTTCATGGGATTTATCTTCAGACAAATATCAGATTAAATTGTTCCAATAACAGAAACGATGAGCTAATGTTTAGTTTGTTTGGTTTGTTTGATTTAAGGTCCAGTTAACCATTATAGGTTCTTACCAGACTTTCTCAAGGTTCTTTTACACCACAAGGGTGGTGATTGAATCTATGTAATGAATTTACGTAGAAATCTCACCGCTACACATTTACCAAGGCGAGAGTTCTTTTACTTCCCTCACCACATAGACATGGTACGAGAAGGATTGGCCTTTGATATAGCAGTAAATCTACCACTGTTGGGGATGAAGGCGAAAGATGGCTGTACACCACACCACATAGACATGGTATGAGTAGGACTGGCCTTTGATATAGCAGTAAATCTACCACTGCTGGGGGTGAGGGAAAGAGGTGGCTGTGCACCACACCACATAGACATAGTAAGAGAAGAACTGGCCTCTGATATAGCAGTAAATCTACCACTGCTGGGAATGAAGGAGAAAAGTGGCAGTGCATCACACCACATAGACATGGTAAGAGAAGGACTGGCCTTTGATATAGCAGTAAATCTACCACTGCTGGGGATGAAGGCGACGGATGGCTGTACACCACACTACATAGACATGATATGAGAAGGATTGGCCTTTGATATAGCAGTAAATCTACCACTGCTGGGGATGAAGGCGAAAGATGGCTACACACCACACCACATAGACATGGTATGAGAAGGATTGGCCTTTGATATAGCAGTCAATCTACGATCAGCTAATGTCGATGAAATCATGTGCTGAATGATAGATGATGGCATGTCTAACGCACATAGTGTAAGTTGCCTTGCCTGAGTGTAAAGTTGGTACTGAGTTCGTCAATCAGGACATAGCGACCCCGGTCAAGGTCTCTGACCACGCCCCGGGCTGGGATCCCTCTAACTCCCGCCCTCCTTCCTGCACACTTCTGACGTCGACCGGAAGCCCGCCGCCCGCGCCCCGCCGCCCGCGCCGCCGCGTGGCCATCCCTCGCCAGGGGTCGCTGGCAGCGCGGGGAAAGCTCAGTCCTCATCGCACGTGCGTCGCCGCACACGCACGGCACGAGGTCTCCCGCACGCACGCCCCGCACGCTCCTCTCCCGGCTGCCGCTCCAGGGCTTGGTGCAGCAGCTCCAGAGCAGGAATATCCGTCTTGTGATTGCCCCCCACCGCCACCGCCACCGCCGCCGCCGCTACGCTGAGATCCCTCCACTGTGGGGATTACTCGCTGGAAGTCCCGCCACAGCCTCGGCAGTGCATTACACAACGTGGCCCGGACTTAAGTGCCATTTCATTATACTACTGCCTGGTTGGTGCACGCGGAGGCGGCGGTTGTGTCCCCGCGCCCCTCCGAGCTGCTCACCCCGGTCACCCGGCCCACTCGGCCCGGGAGTGCAGGCGGCTGGAGGCGGAGTATCCACGGGCCCGACCCGCGCCGGGAGGTATACATGTTCTCCGGGGCTGGTGTGAGCCTAGTGCCTGGAGTCGAGGGGACATCTACCAACTCCCAGGTGGCCCGCTGCCATTTGCAAAGATCAAATCCAGGTGAGTGTGTTAGACCAGCCTCTACCACCAGCTCTAATCTCCCCATTAGGTAATGGTGGTTTATCTCACCCCTTGAATTTATATCCCATAGGCTTAACATTGGGATCTTGTTCTACATGCCGTTACGAGTATTGCAGTCCGTTCTCCATGGTCTATATCCTGTATGTTGTCCATACATTTAGTGTGGACAGGGGTGAGATAAATACAGAAAGCAACTTGTTTTGGTCAAAGAAGTCATTGACCAACTCGTTTGATTGTTACGTGAAATTCACTCGGCTATCGCCTCGTGTTTATCACTCCACATCAAACTCGTGGAGAATGAAGACTTTGACCCAAAACTTGTTGGTTTCTTCTTTAATCTTTCCCCAAGTTTTTGCACTTATTTGCAATTCCATAAAGCTATTTCCGCCCCTCATTTACTAGTTAATTGATAGAGCTATTTTTCTTCACCTCTTTACCATCGAACAGAGCCTTTCCACTCCACTTATCGATAGTTCATTGGAGGGAGTGAGAATACAACTACTAAAACAGTCAATATGATGTGTAAGAGCCTTCATTACAGAATTCATAATTTCCTATAACCATTGTTTGCTTATATATCATGGAATGGAAGAAGCTTATGCTCCATCAAGTTAGGCCCAGCGTCCACCTACTACCATATGGCCTAGGATGCACCTCCCGATAAAAAATCAAAATCGCGTCTGAAGGTCACCTAATATCGGGACAGTTGACCACGTTTCTGTGATTAGGCACCCAAAAAACACTATGATGCGTGGTCTAGATTGGCATGTCTAGACATTTGTTTATGATTTTTCACCTTCCCGATATGTCTCCGATATTTGCTTTGTGTATCGGTGCCATATCGGTAGGTCTAAATTTCTATCGTAGTAGTTGGACGCCTGGCCTTATCATTCAATAGTAATAGTATTCATCAGAACATATCTTTTCACAATAACATTTAATATAGGAATTCTTCCCATATCAGCCATTCAAGCAAACCTTTCCTCTCCACCTGCTTATCATTTGATAGAGCAATTCTTCCTCACCTAATTGATACCCCACACAGCATTGTCACCCCACAAATTTATCATTTAATAGAGCATTCTATTTCTCCTATATACCCATCAGTAGAGCAATTCGTCTCTTATTATGTATCATTAAAAGGAGAACTGTTTCTCCCCCTTTTTACCATTCAATAAAACCATTAACTGTATTCATTAGAGTAACCATTCTCATATATCATTGGGTAGAGGAATTCCCCTTACATCTACCATCTAGTAGAACTATTCTTCCGCCCCTATTTACCATTCAATGGGACAATTCGCCTCCTATATACCATTCAATAGAGCTACTCTTCTTCAACTAGTATTGCAATTCCTTTTCTCCTATATACAATTCAATGGTGCAATCCGTCTAGAACCTCCAATATTTCATTCAATAGAGCAAACCTTTTTCGCCTATTATTCAGTATAACGATGGTATCCAATCATGTACCATTCAATCGAACGACCTCTTCTGTTTCTATTTTGAGCTCCTTCTGAAAACGAAGTGACAATAGACAGCTCACATTCGTAAATAAGGGCGTGAGACCAGTGAAGAACTTCTAACAATCTTGCGATGACAAAAGATATAAATAGTGCGATTCTTTGTATGGAATCTCAGTTATGCCGTCTTTTTCTTTTGCCAAATCCTCGCACTAATTAGAACTCCTGAACTCGGGGTTGTCCTTAGTTAAAGAAGCACATGATTTTCTCTCATTGTCCTAAGTGCACGTGTGAAAACAGGCGCTGAGATCACGTACTTTCTCTTACAACTGCAGTCCTCTGTTAGAGGCTATAGATAATTTAGTAGAGGAGCATTGAATTGTTCCCCTGGCAATGGTGTTACCCATTATTGCTGTGTGCTTTTGCTATTTTTATCAATTAGTATGTGTTATTCATAAAATTATTCTTTTTATTCAACGTTAATAACCGTGAGAAAAGCAAAAATGAGGTTTCCTACACAAATTGGAATGTTTCCATGGCAAACAATTCTTCCAAGAAAATAGAAAAGGCATATTTCATAGTGTGTACACACTTTTGGCTAATGAGGGATAATTTTTACTGACAGAAAAAATGCATTTATTCATTTTTACTTATCAAAGTGTGTATTATATGTCAGTAAGTATCAAACTATGTTTTCCTTCTGTTACCATGGAAACGAGTATGATGCTACACTTTTTGGAACAAGCTTTTGGATTCAGATTTCCGAGGTCATAATGGACTAATATGGCAAGTTTCAATTAATAGTCTTTCGGGGGTGAATATGACCCATTTTTAGGTCATTTGCTCCTTTATTATTTACCCATGCAGTATATTTGATAATTACGTACTGTTGCTCAATGTGCAGTATAACCTGCATACTGAACCCTGCGCAGTACACTGTTATACTGAACACGTCGAAACATCAGCAGTGTGTGGGCTTTCACTAGACATGTCCTCTATGCCAATATAGGGTAAGATAAATATAGAACGACCTACCATGCTTGTTCATGCTACAAAACTCCATCGGAATTGATGTTATTTATAGAACTCGGCCTTTGGCCTCGTTCCATCTCGTTTTGTAGCATGTACAGCATGGTCAGGTCGTTCTATATAAGTACTAATTCCGTTTCTCCTGTTTTCTGTCTCCAATCAGTGTGTGTAATTATATAGAACGTCCTAACCATGCTGAATAAGCTACAAACCGTAAATTATTATCGAGTTTTGTGGCTTGTACAAGCATGGTAGGTAATTCTATATTTAGTATATACCCGAAATTAAGAGAAATCATTTATTTCACTTGCCTTAATAACTAATAGTTTGCTAATCGTTTACGGAAGTGTTCCCTATTTCCCCATATGAAACAGTGTTTCGAACGGTATTTTTACGTTATATGTTGAAACGGTGCGTATATACAGTATATACGGCATGGGTATATAGTAAAAACTGCAAACTGTAAATCATTATCGAGCTTTGTGTCTTGTACAAGCATGGTAGGTCGTTCTATATTTACTATATACCCGAAATTAAGAAAGATCATTAACTTCATTTGGCTTAACAACTAATATTTTAGTAAACGTTTACGGATGTGTTCCGTATTTCCCCATATAAAACAGTGTTCCGTACGATATTTTTACATTATATGGGCAAACAGTGCATATTTACAGTATATGCGGCATGAGTAATCTATCGGAATATGAACATCCCACACTCTGTGCTCGCTAAACACACATCGCTTCTCAGTTTCAGAACCAAATCAAGGCGGACTAATGGGACACCTCGACTCTGATAGGCCCCACAATACTACCCAGGCGGCATTGAGCTATACTCACGTACGTACGTAACTGCATTGAAGCAAAAAGAGACAGGCATAGGAGCAGAAATCATGCTCCCAACGTTATCATCCTACGTGCTTATCAATACAGCATATGAATGAATGATATCCGGTGTACTAGAGGCAGTTGGAGATTGGGGAAAAAAGGCAAAGGAGCCAAATACTTCAAAGCTATATGTATATGTCCCCATGCACAGAGATAGGAGGACTTAGTGCAGGGTATAATATTGGCGATTTCCAGGGATTCCTTCCTGCCTGGTCTAATCCTGCACAATAGCATTAGTGATATAAGAACACATCCTGTTGTGTTTCGTGTGGCGCTCATGCAGTGCACGTGCATGTAAATCACACGAGATCAAGCTCACGTGCAGGACAGCAGCCGATGCCATCCCCACCCTCCCTCCTCTACTACCCACCACTCACCCGCTCCCCACCTCCGCACCTGAGAGACATATCAAGCTGCGTTTCATCCCTACACAACAGATGGTGGTAGCTCCGGCCGTTCCCACAGGGCCTCAGAGGCGTCAACGCTGTCGTGCCACGAGTGGAGATTAGTTTTTACATGCCGCAGAGCAGAGGTACAGCGACCCAGGGTGTACGACAACGGCGACGGCGACTGCGACAATGGGGTGCGACGTCTCGACACACATCTCGGCCAGTCAGCTTAACCAGTGCCTGGAGCAGAGGCAAATTGATCTGGTGAGAAGCTCATGGGAGGTGGTCAAGAGGGACATGGAGGCCACCGGAGTGCTCATCCTCAGCACGTGAGTATAATCCCTTCGTTATCCGTCAATTACCAAGTATCCATTTTTATCCTACCCCTAATAAAAAACGCCATAGGTTTAACATTGACCCAATGTATTTGACAAAGCGTTGGATAAAGTGTTATTTATGCACCGAGGTGAATAAAAAACGGACCAATCAGGGACGAGATAACGAAAGTAGATCCGGCAGCATTGAAAACTACTAACGTGGATAATTACAAATATTCTCTGTATATCTGTGAGATGGGGTAGGATAAATACGAAACCAAACTCGAGTTAGCCTTCTCAATGTTTATACCACTCTGGTCAGGTCTGCTACTCACTACACTCGGCTAACGCCTCGTGTAGTAATACACAACCTGCCCATCGTGGCATAAACATTGACAAGGCTAACTCTCGTTTGGTTTCTACTAATTATTATCCATCGTATACAAAGCCCCCATTGAAAATGTATGGGGACTCAGTAAACCACGACCCATTGTATAAAACCTGTCAGATACCATAACTGTGGTATACAGATTCAAACCTGTGGTATACGGCCTCAAAACCATGGTATACGGGGAAAATAGTTCCTTTCGCTATAGAGCAAAGAAATAGTTCCTATTGTTATACCCGTTAATATGGCAATTACTGGGTTTAATTTGTTTGAAAAGATGGATTATAAATACAACAAACGATGATTTTGTAGACAGGCGGCTCTGTAAACCACTCGCGGTTGACGTCGTAATACACTCGTGTATTACTACGCGTCAACCCCTCGTGGTTTACGGCCGCCTGTCCACAAAACCATCGATTATTGTCTATGGAATGCAGGGAGCCAGGGGGTTGTTGAATAAACTACCAACGAATAACAAAATATCTTAAGCCCTGTCTCCACTGTGCGATTCTAGGTACATAGGTACGTCCAGTCTGAGACTGGGTGTACCTTCAGGATCGCAACTCGGCAAAACGCACAGTGGAGACAGCAAGTTTCCCTCCAGTCTCAGACTGGGCGTACCCGTACACCCAGTCTCAGACTGGAGGTACCGCATGTACCCCGGATCGCAAGCGTTTTTAAATATCAACACCAAAGACAATCCTAAGATACTTCTTTGTCGTTCATAGTTTATTCCACGGTCCCCGGGGGGTTGTTGAATAAAGTTCGTTCGTTTCTAGTGCTGGTGCTGGACGATGCGATAAAGGACATCCCGGACGATGTTTTCCATTCAGGATTGTATGAAAAAAGAGAATATATTTTATAAATGAACGTATTTGTACATAATATGATTTCAAAAAATTCCTAGATGCTGTCAACGGATTTATCCAGATCCAGACATACTAAAAAAAATAAATTTGTTTTTGTTTTTTTGTACATGTATTTGTACATAATACCTTAATGGACCTTTAGGCTGCTCTTATGATCGAAACATCTTTTGCTTCTAGCACATTATCTTATACTACGCTATGGCCCAAAGATACCTATTTTGTCTTTCGTAGTTTATTCAACAGCCCCCCAGAGTAAACCGTTACCGATCGTTTCTATCATTCCAAATTTAACACTGAGAAGTACACTTCCCAAACAGATTTGTAATCCCTTCATGCTGGAGAGCAAGAAATGTCCCTAATCATGTGGGTAATCCTTTCATTTTCCATCGATTACCAAGTGTCCATATATCATTTCACCCCTGGTATTTTTCCCCCAAAGACTTAAACCTGAGAACTCGTACTCAACGCCCATGAAATATTTAGAAAAATATTAAATGGGGGATTATGTCACAAATGTTAGCCCATAGTCAATTTTAGGGATGCGATAAAATCTTAACTGCACTCGACCCATAGCCATTAAAATATGGTATTCATTTTGATTTGCTATGTAATCTCATTCGGCTTTGCCTCGTGAGATAACCCCGCAACCAAAACTCATGGCATTTTTTCAGTATTTTCGATCTTGATGTAGTTCGCCAGGGCGCCACAGGAAAGCACTAGCCATAGTTTTTATTGTTCCAAATTGATTTCTGAGAAGTACACTTCCCAAACAGATTTGCAGTCCCTTTCTGCTGAAGAAAAGAAAAATCCCTAATAATGTATCCTGTAATATGGAAATTCCTAGGTTCAATATATTCAAGGAAATGGACGATAAATAAAACAAACAATAGTGGACAGGCTGCTCTGTAAACCACTCAATGTTGACTTTGTAATACACCCACTAATGTCCATGCATCATTATGTGCCAACCTCTCGTAGTTTATGGCTGCCATCATCGATTACGAAGCCCCCTTTGATAATGTAGACGGCCACAGTCAACCACTACCCATTGGGTCTATGCTGTCAAAACCCATAACCATTGACATCATATTAAAACCCCATTGATAACGGCCTCAAAGCCATTGACTACAGCAAACTACACTTCCAAACCATTTTTGTAGTACCTGTATACGGGAAAGCAAAAAAACATAGGGCACTGAGCTATTCGGTTTTGGGTGTTTTTTATCAGAACAATCTGGGAACATTTAAAAAATATTTACGCTGAAGGTTGGTATTAATTGATATTCTTTTGAACAATTCCCAGTCACTTTGAATACATAAAAATAGGAAATTTGTGATTTTATGCAACAAAGGGTCGAGTCCACCCTTCACTCTGCGAAATCCATAATATACTGGCGATAGCGCAGTGCCCAGATACACAAATCAGCTCATAAGTATTAACAATATGTGCACGGGTATTACGGGTAAACGATTGTACCACATCAGTCACACCAGTTTCTTCATGAAATTACCACACTTGGAGGTTAGGACATTCAGCCACAAAGCAGCATAAAAGTGGGATTCATTTTGAATACTGCTCTTTCGTAGTTACCAGCATGAGGAAGTCGGATCATAAAGCCCGGCGTCCACCTACTACGATATGGCTCCGATATGGTCTACAATGCACCTCCCGATAGAAAATCAAAATCGCGTCGGAAGGTCACCTAATATGGGGGGAGTTGACCACGTATCTGCGATTAGATACCGATAAAAACCCCATGCAATGTGTGGTGGATTGGCATGTCTAGACATATGTCTACGATTTTGCACCTTCCCGATATGTCTCCGATATTTGCTTTTTGTATCGGTGACATATCGGTAGGTCTAAATTTCTATCGTAGTAGGTGGACGCCTTATAGGGTGTTTGTCTAATACAAATCCTGCTGGGAGTGTGTACTCAAACACAATTTCTTTGTCTAAATTGTAGGGTTCCATTTCCCTGAGACATGTTTTCCCCCTACAATTGTTAATAACATCTATCCCTAAAAAGGAAAAGAATATCAGGAGATTTTGAACCGTGTAAAGTATATGAATCCTACCATTTAACAATATAATGAAACGATAACTTTCAACCACAACACTAAATATACTGGACTGTAGTATCTCATCATTCCTCGGAAAAAGTATTAAAAATCGTTTTTAAATGTTGAGGATATGATGTTTCTTTTATATTCTCCTGCATCGCGAATTAGTTGCAGCACCGTCGCTTTAGTGTATTTATCCTATCCCTAATAAAAAACGCCATAGGCTTAACATGGGATTTCTTTATGTCACGGGTAGTGACATAAAGTGTTGTTTATGCCACTACTTTCTGATACGGAAAAAATATGGAAACGGGGTAGGATAAAATCTAGACGCCACTCGTTTGAGTTTGAGCTTATTTATGCCACTCATTTTGTTGGCTCCGTAATGTCACTCGTCTTCGACTCGTGAAATTATGGAGCCAACAAAATGCGTGGCATAAATAAACTCAGACTCAAACTCGTGACGTCTCTTGATATTAGTGCTGTCTGTGTGACTCCATTTGCTGGCATTATCGAAGGGCTCATCATCTCTGTACAAACAGCAAAGAAATCAAAGCAAATCCCGACTCAAATTTAGTCGAATATACATGATCACCGGGATTAAATTACTTCAAGGCATCCCTTGACGCCAATTCTCTAACCCTCATCCTACAGTTAATGCTAAGAGAGTGCTACACAAATAAAACCATACTGTATCTGAGGACGGGCATATTTGTTTGTCTCTTAATGAAATCCTTTGATTAAATTGATAAATCACATTCGAAACATAAGTACCCATCCCATTTGAAGTTAAACTATGCCTTTGGGGGTGTTTTAGGTTAGAAAATTTTCATGTCGAATGTAAAACATTCCCCAACTGTATCTGAAAAACTTGCCCCGGCGAGAGATACTTTATGTTAAATAAAAAAACAACAACAGGGCGTCTGGTGATGTGTCACTCATATCCTGCGGGATCTGTTATGCAATAAAATGGCAATTACTACAGACAGACTCGAGGCACTGCAATATAATCTGACAGAGAGATATATGAGTGATTCAGCTTGTAAGTACCTGTACAGTAACCATTGGCCCGTAGGAAGACGCTATGCTTCACAACCAGCATACTTCGGACACTGCGTTTTGTAAATTGACAGTGTGTATAAGATAGAGCAGTAGCTGCCTCGGACATTACGCTCATTTTTATTGACATATCAACATCTGATAGAGTATCAATTCTTCCTGCTAAGGTTGAATTTAAAGCCTTGCTAAAGGCAAGACTTAAGGCAATGAGGGATAGCTACTAGTACTACTCATTTAGCCCCACGCCATGTCTACATTTAAGGTAAATGTACGTATCATGTGTCTATCGAACGATGTGTTAAGAACTTATTTATAAGACATGCATTTATACATTATGACTATTTGTAAGGTACTCGATTGTTCTTCTTGTTACTTACCTGAACATTGTATAATCGCGTACCTGTTAGACTCTAAGCCCAAGTTTCAACGAATGAAATTATTAGTCCACATGTAAGTCCATATACTGGACGAAAGTGACTACTCAACATCATGATGAACAGGGACCTGGGACCTGTTTCACTAGTTTCGTGACATGTCTGTGACACCATACAGAAATTGGGGTTGTCTAGTTTCGTGACAACACAAGTAGCTGCCCTTAGGTAAAGACAGACCTCAAACATAAGATTTAGATAAATCTACACATCATGGACCTGTTTCACTAGTTTCGGGACAAAATTGTTAGACAGACATGAAATGCGGCACCAACAGTGCAAGCAAGAACGGACAAAACGAAGTATAATGTCTAGTTCTTATGAAACCGGACACACCATTTAGACACCATCTAGACATGTCACGAAACTAGTGAAACAGGTCCCTGGAGCCTACAGAAGATCGGCTTCTTTGCCGAATAGACCCCTCCAGTATAAATAATAAACTTTAAAAAAAAGAAGGTAAATATAGTTCATACAATTGTAATCCCTTGGTGTCCGTGCAAGTGGTGATACACGTATGATGATATGTAAAAGTAGGTCATGTATATGGGTGAAACAGGACGATATTAACCAACCAAACTCAAGGCTCTTAGTTCACACGAGCCAGCGGCCCGTGGAACGATATAGAATGGTACATAAAGATCCATTTCTGTACCTCGTATGAGAGTTATCATTTGATAAATTTCAAATCTGTTTGCTAAAGGGGGACGTCCACCAACCACGACAAGGCTACGACAATGGCTTTCCGACAAGGTCCATGACAGGTCTACGATTGGAGACCTTGTCATAGCCTTGTTGTGGTTGGTGGACCATAGTTCCCAACAAGAGGCTACGACAAGGCCCCGACAGGCTGCCACACGAAGCTAGTCGGGGGGTTGTCGGGGGCCTTCCGACAAGGTTACGACAAAATCGAACATGTTCGATTTTTGCCACGACAGGAGCCTGGCGTGGCGTGTCGTGGTTATCTCGATCTCCAGGGGCGTCAGAACATTTTGAAAGTGGAGGGGGGGGGGGGGGGGGACTGAAATTGCGACTTCTTTCTTGGTATGGAGTCAGACTTTGACAGTGACCTGTTCCATTAAATTTACTGTAAATCTGAAAAAAGTCTGAGAAACGTCAGGTTGTTACCTTCATTAGGCCCCGCACCCACTAGTTACGACACGCTCCGACAAGCGTTCCGACACACTCCGACACAGAATTTCTCTGTCGTAGCGCAATCGTAGCACTCTTGTCGGAGCATATCGTAGCGTGTCGGAGCATGTCGGCACGACAAGAGTGCTACGATTGCGCTACGACAGAGAAATTCTGTGTCGGAACGCTTGTCGGAACATGTCGTAACTAGTGGGTGCGGGGCCTTAAGTCGGAAGCGTGTCGGAAGGGCTATCGGGGCGTGTCGGAAGCGAAATCGTAGTAAGTGGGTGGGGGCCTTACCCGCGAAAAAGTCAGTCCTCAGTGAAAAGTCGGGGCTTAGCCATTATTGCACTGTAAAAGGTCAGACTTTGACACTTTTCCACAGTGGAATGTCAGGGCTTAGCCATCATTGCACCCTAAAGAGTCAGACTTTGACATTTTTCCACTGTGAAAAGTCAGGGCTTAGCCATCATTGCATGCTAATAAGTCAGACTTTGACACTTTTCTGTGGTGAAAAGTCAGGGCTTAGCCATCATTGCACGCTAAAAGGTCAGCTTTCGATATCTTACCATGGGGAAAAGTCAAGGCTTAGCTATCATTGCATGCTAAAAGGTCGGACTTTGATATCTTACCATTGGGAAAAGTCAGGGCTTAGCCATCATTGCATGCTAAAAGGTCAGACTTTGACACTTTTCCATGGTGAAAAGTCAGGGCTTAGCCATCATTGCACGCTAAAAGGTCAGCTTTCGATATCCTACCATGGGGACACTTTTCCATGGTGAAAAGTCAGGGCTTAGCCATCATTGCATGCTAAAAGGTCAGACTTTGACACTTTTCCATAAAAAGTCAGGGCTTAGACATCATTGCACGCTAAAAGGTCAGACTTTGACACTTTTCTGCGGTGAAAAGTCAGGGCTTAGCCATCATTGCACACTAAAAGGTCAGCTTTCGATATCTTACCATGGGGAAAGGACAGGGCTTAGCCATCATTGCATGCTAAAATGTCAGACTTTGATATCTTACCATTGGGAAAAGTCAGGGCTTAGCCATTATTGCATGCTAAAAGGTCAGACTTTGACACTTTTCCATGGTGAAAAGTCAGGGCTTATCCATCATTGCACGCTAAGGAGTCAGACTTTGATATCTTACCACAGGGAAAAGTCTAGGCTAAGCCATCATTGCATGCTAAAAGGTCAGACTTTGATATCTTACTATTGGGAAAAGTCAGGGCTTAGCCATCATTGCATGCTAAAATGTCAGACTTTGACACTTTTCCATGGTGAAAAGTCAGGGCTTATCCATCATTGCACGCTAAGGAGTCAGACTTTGATATCTTACCACGGGGAAAAGTCAGGGCTTAGCCATCATTGCATACTAATAAGTCAGAATTTGACATTTTTCCAGAGTAAAAAGTCAAGGCTTAGCCATAGTTACAAGTGAAAAAGTTAGATTTAGACATTTTTTGATGTTGAAAAATAAAGACAGTTTTTATGCTGGATTGAGTTAAATTTGAAGGTGCTGACTTTTTTTTGGTTGGCAAAAAAAAGTGGGGGGGGGGGGGCGGCCGCCCCCCCTGCCCCCCCTATTCTGACGCCACTGATCTCACTGTCGTGGTGTGTTGGTACCATGGACGCTCCGGTCAGGTTTGCTACCTGACCATCGTGACATAACAACACGACCTGCTAACTCTCGTTCAGTTCCATTCAATTATGTGCCTTTTGAAGGATGTCACCGTATCCTGGCGCTCTGTTTTTTCAATATCACCAACCCTGACCTAGACTTGCTCAAGTCTTTGATTATGAACATTCATTAAATGATTAAAGATAATCGGAATACAATTATTTATCGCATGTGTCCTTCTCTGACTGGCCCATGAATCAAAGACTTGTCCACTCTGACCAGAATCTCCTGTTTATGACCCCAAGCCACTCCCTGTAACCCTATACCTCCTCCTACTTCTCCCTCCTCCCCTCCTCCAGTTCCTTGGCCGCCTGTGTTGTCATAGCAATATATTTCGCCTACTCCTGACTATGTTTCGATTGAGATCAAAGTGAGAGGGTATCAATCTCCCAGTAGATATCCTGACCAGTAGCCAGACCTCTGCTTGGGGAGTGTGGTGCAAAATCGCGCCAGTCTACACGGCCGATTACGGATGAGACCAGTCCCTGTGTCACTCAGAAGGGGTCGAGGGGTAGGACACAGGGACTGAGGCCAGTCTAACCCTGGCCTTATGGCCCGTTTCCATTGGCTGGCGAAAACGGTGTGGATTTATTGAGTTCTCCTAAAAGCCTATTTCCATTTAACATCATCAGTGCTAAATGTCCGTCTGTGGTTCCTGACTGTAGATCAGTGACGACAAAGGAGAATGGGCTTTTAAGAGAACACAAAAAAATCTACACCTTTTTTGTCAGCCAATGGAAACGTGCCTTATCCCGGTGTTTAGAGGAGACGACTAAAATCCTGATTTCTAGATTGTCTAGCAAAAAGTCGTCGGTTGTTGTTGTGTTGTGGATCGCTATTTCCTATAGGTAGAAGAACAAGTGGTGGGGGTTGGTTGTGCCACCATGGATCGTTATTTGAAATATTAGATAAGGCTGTATTTAACACACAGCTATACGATCCGCAGTGCTGTGAAGGTCCGCGTAAAAAGTATCGCAAAAAAACAGTATTTTACGCGGCGATGCGCCTATGCGATTACGACACGATCCGCAAAATTTCTGGAGCAATATTTAAACCCACGTATCGCTATTCTGCCATCCGCAACTCTATCGTAAGCGTGAAGCAACGGGGCCCTGGGCGCAGTGTCTTTAGTTTTCCAACCCTCTTCTAGAAACATAGCGTAGTGGAACCGATCGCAGGACGTTAGGGCCCACCACCCGAAAGTCAGGACGTTAGGACCCAGCTGAGACCAGGGTTGTGAAAGCCTCGGCCGCACTGGGATGCCGCATTCACACCTGCTGCGCCGGGAGGGCGAAACATGATAAATGGACGTTAGGGTCCACCTAAAGCGGCGATTCCACTGAGCCACCGATCTAACCAGAAAATCCCCAAAATTTATTTCAGAGTATATCATAATGTTTCTGTTATAATCATACAAGCGGACTTTCTCAGTGGCTCAAACAAATTTAAATACAGGAATTATTCACCCTCTGTTCTAGTTGTTGCCAGTTATGGTGCCATGCTACTGCCATGCCACTTCTGACATTGTAGCATTAAAAATTACTCACATCCAGTACTGTAGTGCGCGAAAATCGGTGCTTGCTAGCACTAAAAACGGCACAAATTACAGGATTTAAAGATTTAAGTGAAAGATATGACATGTATGGATATTTCAAAGATATATGTCGATCTTATGATAGGTGGGCCTCAGGTCGGCTTAAGGTAGGCCCTAACGTCCCGATAAGTGGGCCCTAACGTCCCGACTTTCGGGTGGTGAGCCCTAAAGCCGGGGACACACCAAGTGAGTCAAGGCGGCGATATCTGGAATCGCAAATCACAAAATAGCATGTATGTGAGATATCATTTCAGAGTAATGTCTCCCATTGATAATTTAGTGTCTCGGAAGCAATAATCAGATGATATATGAAATAGTAGCTCACATAGACGTCATTTTGTGTTGGCGATTTCGGGAATCGCTGCGTTTCTCACTTGGTGTGTCTCTAGCTTGACGCCTACATAGACAATAATCGATGGTTTTGTGGACAGGCGGTCGTAAACCACGAGAGGTTGACGCGTAGTAATATACGAGCGCTAGCGAGTGTATTACGAGGTCAACCGCGAGTGGTTTACAGAGCTGCCTGTCCACAAAATCATCGTTTGTTGCATTTATTATCCATCTTTCCGAATAAATTAAACCCAGTAATTGCAATATTAACGGGTATAACATTAGGAACTATTTCTTTGCTCTATAGCAAAAGGGACTATTTTCCCCGTATACCATGGTTTTGAGGCCGTATACCACAGGTTTTATACAATGGGTCGTGGCTTACTGAGTCCCCATACATTTTCAATGGGGACTTTGTATACGATGGATGATAAATACCGTGGCACCGAGGCATAGTGTCTAGACACTATAGGAAGTCATGCTTCTGATGGGGACTTGCTAGCCTAACCGCAAATCAGTTTAGATAGCACCTGAAAGGACCATATAATCCTTTTATTCTTATCCCAGTCTACTTCTCTTCTTAATGGATAACACCTGTCATCTTCTATAATTACTCAGCCATCAGTTTCCTCAAGCATTTCCAACGGTCCCATAGCCCAGTTAGGAGGTACACTCACACTGTACTAGGAGCAAATAGGATGTTCATCATAGATGAATAAGCGTGCAATTATAAATGATTGATAATCAAAAGGTTCAGGTTAGATTGAGTCTATGGATAGTTTTCTGTAACCCACTTGAACCCAGTCAACTTGCTATTTCTGCAACTATTTATCTAGGACCCAAACAGATCAAGCACCAGTGGGTCTTGAGGTATTTTGGTCTTGAGTGATTGGTCATGGTCAGCTGGGCACACCTCTATAAGACCCTGAGACACTGGCTCTCTGCTCTGTTCTCACTATCACAGTGAACAGCATGCAGATAGTAAAGGGATAGTTTTTTGGAAGCACAAAAAGTTCAATGTGACCACTCTTACCTCTAGATGATGTATTTAGCGTGTGCAAGCACGCTCTAACTAGACGTAGATGGTATTTTCATCATAGATGAATGAGCATGCAATTATAAATGAATAACAACTAAAAGGTTTGGGTAAGATTGAGCCTATGGATAGATTTTTGTAACCTACTTGTGCCCAGTCAACTTGATATTTCTGTAACTGCCTATCAGTGGTTCTTGAGGTATTTTGGCCTTGAGTGATTGGTTATGGTCAGCTGGGCACGCCTCTAAGACCCTGAGACACTGGCACCCTGCTCTGTTCTCATCATCACAGCGAATAGCACACAGCTAGTGAAGTGATAGTATGTATGCAGTACCTGAAAGTCTATATGGACCCCTCTAAACTCTAGATGATGTATATAGCGCATGCAAGCATGCTCTAACAAGCTGCCGTATGCTCCGAGGTGTTGACGCATAGTCATATCCGAGCTCATGCGAGGAAATTGCGTATGATCAACTCCGATGAACATACAACCGCTTAAAGCTGAAACCAGAATGTATTGTATCTATTACCCACCTTTATCAAACTGGTGGCATGCCGATTTTGGTTCACATTAGTTTGACACTATTTTTTTTATATGTACTGTTATTCTGTAGGCGCTATTTTTTGCAGCCCACAGAATACAACATAGGGCATATAAGGTATCCGTATGTGCATAGAGAGTTCCCATAGGTTTACTATGGACACTTTGTAATAGGCCGATAATAATCTTTCGTGACATTGCTGCAATGAATATCATCCAGAATTGATAAGACACATGGCGGTTTGATAGATTACTTAAGAAAATGGTATAACATGATGCTGATGTGACAGTTATATACTGAGCAGAAACTGAACGAGA
This sequence comes from Alentia gelatinosa, assembly GCA_950022655.1. Classification (NCBI taxonomy): domain Eukaryota; kingdom Metazoa; phylum Annelida; class Polychaeta; order Phyllodocida; family Polynoidae; genus Alentia; species Alentia gelatinosa. Next base: position 45,396,254 of record OX465581.1, read on the forward strand.
GTTAGTAGTGTTAGTGTTAGGCCTGGCGTCCACCTACTACGATAGAAATTTAGACCTACCGATATGGCACCGATATAAAAAGCAAATATCGGAGACATATTGGGAAGGTGCAAAATCTTAGACATAAGTCTAGACATGCCAACCTACCATGCATTATATGGGATTATCGTTGTCTAATCGCAGAAACATGGTCAACGGCCCCGATATCCGGTGACCTACCGACGCAATTTTTATTTTTTATCGGGAGATGCATCGTAGACCATATCGGAGCCATATCGCAGTAGGTGGACGTAGATTAAAAAGGGTAGATTAAAAAGCTTATAACAATATTTATTTCAATTTATCATCTTCCAATCTGACTCGTATACTTCTCAAAGCGTATCATCATATATTTCCAAAGGCCATTCATGTAATCTTTTGCCCTATGATACGAGTGATTCTATGTAACAACAAGGAGCAAATAGCAGGTTCATCATCAATGAATGAGCGTGCAATTATAAATGAATAACAATTGAAAGGTTTGGGTTACATTCAGTCTATGGATCGTTTTTTTTGTAACCCACTTGCACCGAGTCAACTTGCCATTTCTTCAACTGCCTATGTCTAGGATCCAAATATATCAAGCACCAATCAAGTATTTCGGTCTTAAGTGATTGGTCATGGTCAGTTGGTTACACTTCTAAGACACTGAGTCGCTGGCACCCTGCTCCCTTCCCAGTATCACAGTGAGTAGCAAGAAAATAGTGAAGGGATAGTGTTTCTGCAGTTCGCTGGAAGCCTATATGTGACCACTTAAACCTTAAGGCAACATAGGCAACGTACGCTCGCTCTAAAGATAAAGATGTCATGTTCTGATCAGACAATACAACCGTTGGGTGTAGACCAATCACTCGGGTGATAGGACCTTAAGACCCTGTTCACAAGCTCTTATGGCATGATTCTTGGTGATTGCAGTGGCGCCAGGGCTGCTATAGCTGCAATACATCCTCGAGGAACATTCAATAGGCAGTCAATGGATATGCCAAACACTATACAGGGAAATGCTGTCACCCATGCACCTACGAAATGCCACTGAATAGAGACATTTAAGTTAGCGACCATTTCTCTCTCTGAGGTAAATTTCCCCTATATTATCATGATATCTTAAAAGCATTCCTTATACAATAGCAATGTCTACAGTTGTCTAAAATTTACGGAAATAAAAATCACTTATAAAAATACACAAATAAGATAATGTCGAGAAAAGGATTTCGAGGCAGCACCTCACGATTACAGCCATAAAGCCATTTTCCACCATTTCTAATCGGTATGGACCTGTGAAATGCAGTATAAAGAGGGAATACACTGCATTCTTGCCGACCTTTAGACTTTATTCTTGCAATCGTTGGCCACCATAGACTGACTAAAAAGGCCCATTTCATTGACCGATTTCCCGTCACAGATCTAAAGTCATGAACCATCCACAGACTTTTAGCACGGCTGACCCAAAATCGGTCAATGGAAATGACACAGCTTGTGAAATGACCCACGACTTTTTCTGCTTAGATTATGCAATGTGGCACCACTCACCACTGAGTGAAAGCTTGGTCACTGAGCGAAATCTAATACCCTTCTATACCAACACACGGTCGGTGGCACCACCGACAAACTTCCTGGGCAACTCAAAAGATCTACACCCTTTTCGTCAGCCAATGGAAATAGGCCTTTAGGAAAACTTACTAAATCGGTGCCGTTTTCGTCAGCCAGTGGAAAATGGTTTATAGACTATAGGCGAGCGGCCTGGCTGATAAATCTTGCAGCCCGAAGCTTACACCCTTGGCGTGTATCACCACATATGTATTTTCTCACTGCTTAGAGGCTCTGCACATCCTGACTCAGCATCTTCTACACTATAGCAAAATGTCAAGATTTTCTTTATCTCCTTTTATAAACTATTATATGAGACAACCCGAAGGAGAAAATCCGCTGCTTCCTTCTATTAGGTCACTGCCATTTCGAAGGGCATTTCAAAGTGGTTCATCTGAAGGTAAAAAAAATAATTCTTTCCTGCTTCCCAAAAAAAGACAACGGCTTATGAAACTAGGAGCAAAAAGTATGTTTATCACAGATGAATGAACGTGCAATTATTAATGAATAATAGCAATTAAAAGGTTTGAGTCAGATTTAGCCTATGAATAGTTTTCTATAACCCACCTGCACCCAGTCAACTTGTCATTTCTCTAACTGCCTGAGTCTAGGATCAAAACATGTCAAGCAACAGTGGGTCAATGAGGTATTTTGGTCTTGAGTGATTGGTCATGGTCAGCTGGGCACACCTCTAAGACCCTGAGACACTGGCTCCCTGCTCTGTTCTCACTATCACAGTAAACAGCATGCAGATAGTAAAGGGATAGTTTTCTGGAAGCACACTGAAAGTTCAATGTGACCACTCTAACTCTGATTCTAACCCTGACTCTAACTTCTAGATGATGTATATAGTGCGTGCAAGCACGCTCTAATAAGCCGCTGGTAATACGGAGGGCCCGAGAAAAATTTCACAAAAGTTCTTCTGAAGGTAGGACGTATTTTAATAGTCACACGCGGCATAAATAAGGGAACAACCACGAACAAATAAGGACTCACTCAGAATAAGATCCATAAAGACATTACATTGAAGAACCTCCCCTCACTGGATATCGTCAGGGAAAATAAATGTCACATGAAAAAGGAGATTTATTCGTGGTAATTCTCTTTACATAAAAGCAGCAGGATGTCTGGAACTACAAAATGACCAACGGTAAAGTCGGTAGAAGAGGAACCAATGACGACTTTCTCAATGGTTGTCGTAGTGTTTCAGCTCGCTCCTCAGTGTATCAATTCTGAGCATGGAGGGTGAAAATAGACAAAGATGTTTGAGAGCCCATTATTAAGAAACAGCTGCTCATTTACGGCATTTTTTATTCACAGTACCTCTCAACATACGGCATCGTTGTCAATGTAAATGATATCTGTACAAAGAAACGTGATGTATTGTTCCCTTTTTTTAGCTTCAATCAGTTCTGTGAGAGATTGGCCTGATGGCATTTCATAGTATACATCTAGTTCTGAAACCATACAGGTTATTATTACTTATAAAAGAAATCACTATATAACCAAACAATAACCCAAACTAGGAACAAATAGTATGTTCATAATTGATGAATGAGAGTGCAATTATAAATGAATAACAATTAAAAGGTTTGGGTTACATTCGGTCTATGGCTTCTCTGTAACCCACTTGCACCCTGTCAACTTGCCATTTCTTCAACTGCCTGTGTCTAGGATTCAAATATATCAAGCACCAGTAGGTCAATGTGGTATTTCGGACTTGAGTAATTGGTCATGTTCAGTTGGGCACGCTTCTAATACACTGAGACACTGGCACCTTGCCCCTTTGCCAATAGCACAGTGAGTAACACACAGATAGTGAAAGGATAGTGTCGCTGCAGTACGCTGGAACCCTATGTGATCACTCTAACCTTTAGGCAATATGGGCAACGTATATATTGTGTACAAGCACGCTCTAATAAACACCAACCGACATTAGCATGGCCAGGATACAGTGTATCCTTGTTTCCACTGCCAAATGTTGAATCTCACCCTAGAAATCAAAGCATTTTAATTCTGACCGACATCTTAGATCCTGGTTATCATTTCCTTATATTACATTCCCTAATTCATAAGCACATATGCATCCACGGATAAACATTCAAAATTTACTTTGCCTCAGGCTTGACATTTCAGATTGAGATTCAAATATCTATGTCCATATGTGTGAGGTACTATGGAAGAAACCTATGAAGGTTTAGGGTCAGAGCTTACTTATGACAGAAATCCCCATATAACCAAACAATAACCCAAAACAACTCCACTGTTCAAACACCAGGCACCTACTAAAGCATTGTGTCATCCTTGCTCTCACAGTAAATGATATTGCCGGAGCTATTTTTATCGGCTTTGATAGAATCCCAATTGGTCGACAGTAAAACATTGAATCACGAGAGAATCTGTTTTTGCTAGGGACCGGTGACAAAATTACATCTGTTCTCTGTAGCTTACATGCTGGTGATGATGATGGACCTGATGCGTGTTCTGGGATGCGAGCTGCTCACGCAATTCCACAATACTGTGAGCAACTAGAGAGGTGGGACAGCGGTACATTTTAGTGTTAAGGCCAATGCCCATCTACCGATTTCGGAACATTTATGTACGTTTGTCGGCGACAAACGGAGGGTAATTTGTCTCAGGCGAGGTATCCTAACTGAGTCGGTAAATGTAGGACAGCTAGGCAAGGCGACCCAGAAATTAGTGAACCACCTCCTTTAGACGTCCTTTTGTCGCCAACAAGTTGTGGTTTTTGCCCTCCCCCAGCGATCAATGGACCATTCACCGATTTGATCAGTGTTCATTATATGTCGGTAGGTGTAGACTCATTTCCTGAGGACTAATACCCTCCATCCCCTCTCCTCGAGGGCCGTGGGTCGAGCGAGGAGTTACGTAATTTGCCTACGACAAGGTGACCGATTCCTATGCGATTTGGGAACTAGTCGTTCAACCCTAAATCGGTAGATGGGCATCCGGCTTTAGCAGGCCTGTTGTCTGTCAGTAGAACCACCCACATTAACAAGACTACACAGTGGGCTCTACAATGTTTTGGGGTTGTCCCTATCCTTCCGTTGGTGTTCTACATCATTGAAATGTGTTCGTTAAAAATAGATTCTTGAAGTACAACCACCTCTGCAGTAGGTAATGACAGACCATTTCCTTCGCAAACGAGTAGGCAGGGGCCCCAGTGCTGTTTCTCTTTACATTACTGTCCCTCCCTATATCCTTACCCTATTCTGCTCTCTTTCTGTTACTATTTCTCTGTAAGACCTTTGATGTTGGAAGCTGAACTCGTTGGCTAAAGTGTGACCTCGCCTATTGACTAACACAAAGCACGGGTATGGACATAAAATTTATTGAGTATAGTAGAAATACGATATAACTTTTAGAGGTCCATCATAACATACATTAGAGATAAGAGATAGTTCAGGAGCTATTGATGAGACTTACGGAGTAGGAGAGAATGAAGAGATGAGACCGCAGAGTTTTTGTAGGGTGGGTGGGTGGTTCCTTATCGTCGGCGGCCCAGGGTTGAAGTGAACGTCGGCGGGGTGGCGTGGGGTGACCACGGAGGGACACGTGACTGGAACGGGTTGAAGGAGTCCCTAGCGACCAGGGGTGAGTCCCTAACGACCGTGCTCAGTTTCGCATTAAGGCTAACTCTTCAGTTAGCCCTAATGAACCGAAGTCCTGAGTGTCTTGACAATAGCACGTCAGGAGACAAAGGCCAGCCAGGCCCTACTGTAGCTTCCATAAATCACGACAATACACCATGGTGTTATTGTGAATATCAATGGAATAAATACACAATATTGACTGGTTTCAGATACAAGCGGCCGTATGCTCTGAGGAGTTGACGCGTAGTAATATCCGAGTGTATGCGAGGATATTGCGTAGAGGAGTATACAAAAGCTTTTATCTGAAACCAGTCTATATTGTATTTATTAGCCACCTTTTCTGGACGAGTGGCATGTCGATATCAGTTTGTTTTAATTATGCACTATTTTTCCGCACGCACTATTTTTCCGTATGCGCCACCCGGAGCATACAACATATCCGTATGCACTGGGTATGTCCATACAAACTCCCTATGTGTTTTCTATGGACACTTTGTATTAGGTATATAATAAAAGGTGCTATATGCGTACACTGCATGAAACTAACCTATTTATTAATACATGCGCCATCGCGGCAGCGCACATATCGGCTGAATATGGACTTGTTTTCATTTGTTTGCACCTGTAATACACACCAGCGTATTAGGCATATACAAGACTGTTTCCTTTTGTATACGCACGCGACTTGGCTGTATTTCACACCTGGCGTATCCGAGATAAAGCATCCTCAGCGCGACACGTATTTTATAATAAAAATTGATAATATAACATTGGATTTTCCACTTAATGACTAATGACAAATAAAATATGCTAACATTGGTGTCCCCAAGTGGTAGAGATCGGAACTATTGGATAGTGGTATACGCCTACAGGTGAGGCGTATACACACGGGGAATACTACGACCATGTATACGCAAAAGCATGCCTATATACGCCGTTCGCATATATATGTAAAGTGGTTAGTTTCGTGCAGTGGTATGTATTGGGTTTTCTCAAAGAATGCCTCAGTTTCGGCATCGTCACCCAGTAGCTTTAGATGGTCATGTGTGTTATACGGAAACTGGTTTATTGGCTTTGTATGGCAAAAATGTGTGGTAAAATCATTGATCAAATATATCTCGATTCCAAAGGCAAAGGGATAACTGATCAATAATTTCACCAAATATTTTGACGTAATAATACAGTCAGCCTGTTTTCGTATTATGCTATCTAAAAAGGGACATTTTACACCTACAGGTATAGACTGGCTCCAGTCCCTGCATCCTATCACTACCCTCCTTGCTGGGATACAGGCACTGGTACAATTTGTAATGGTGTTGGATTTCTGGCACTGTTTAGCTCCAGTATTCCCAACACTCACCATATAGATATCCTGGTTTCTGGTCAGGATATCTGCTGGGAGATTGATACCCTCTCACTTTGAGCTCAATCAGGTCACAGTCAGGAGAAGGTGAAATTTATTGCTATGACAACACAGGCAGCAAGGGAACTGGAGGAGGGGAGGCGGAGGGGTAGGAGGAGGTGTAGGGTTACAGGGAGCGGATTGGGGCCATAAACAGGAGATTCTGTTCATAGTGGACAAGTCTTTGATTCATGGGCCAGTCAGAGAAGGTTACATGCTATAATGAACTTTATTCTGATTGTGTTTAATCATTTAATAAATGTTCATAATCAAAGACTTGTGCAAGTCTACTACGGGTATAGATATGACATGGGTAGGAGCGTACACTATACATAGTTGATACGGCCATAGGTATAAAATAACTGGGATCCCATGGTATGTTCAACATTGATGAATGAGCTTGGAATTATACATAAATAACTGTTAATAGGTTTGGGTTTAATTCAGTCTATGGTCCATTTTCTGTAACCCACTTGCACCAAGTCAACTTACCATTTCTGCAACAGCCTTTCTAGGATTCAGATACATCAGGCACCAGTAGGTCAATGAGGTATTTCGTTCTCTTCCGAGTGGTCGTTGGCAGCTGGGCTAACCTCTAGGAAACTGAGACACTGGCTCTCTGCTCCTTACCCCATTTTACAGTGTAAGCATACAGATGGTGAAGGTTTATATTTTGCAGCAAGCCCAAAGTCTATATGACTAACCTCTAACCTTTAGGCATAGTTATATGAGCCCCCACGTTCAAGGGCAGGCTGGACAAAAACTTTGATACAGGGCAATATGTGTAACATAGTTTGTCCCTCCATACCACGTAACTTGTTTTTGGATCAATAATACCCATACAAGTGATAACATGGATTTTTCTTTGTGATTTCCAGAGACAATATAATACAGAGACAGATTAAGTGTGTGTGAACAAAATCTGGGACCTGTTTCACTAGTTTCGTGACATGTCTGTGACATATCTATGATACCAGACACACCATCTAGACGCCATCTAGACATGTCACAAAACTAGTGAAACAGGTCCCTGTTCTCGGTATCCCGCCTTGATTTTACGTCCCTCTTCCCTGGAACTTGGGACGTAGAATTACACCAGAATACCTAGAACATATTTCGTTCACACACACTAACACTGTCTCAATATGATATTGCATCCATCGAGAGTACAACTAAAAATAATACCCTACTGAGCTGCTTGTAATATCCCTCATTTGTTCCTGTCGATACAACCCTAACAATTTCCTCCTCATAAACTAGTCAATATTTCTCTCCTAATTACCAGAGCATGTTGCATTTTTGTTAGGATTAAAAATCCAAGTCTTTAGCAAGCAGCTCGTCCTTTAGACTAGATATATGGAGGACGGTTTGGAATATTCAACACATGCCTTTCCTAACATTACAACAGCTCTGTGTTGAATATTCATACTGGAGACAAAGCAAAGGAGCTATGAATATACATTCTAGATGAAATCCAGAGAGTTCATCGGTTTCCCGAGAGCAATGCCCAGCATCCAAAGACTAGGCTTCCTAATTAACAGCAGAAATCCCGTGCTCAAACTAATTGCATATATTAATAGTATCCGCTCAAATCACCGAGGGGAAGAATTAGTCACTTGTTTGTCTAGAAGCTAATATCCTTGGCTCAGATTTGACAGATGCGCTTGCAAGGCGTTATGACTTAAATTAGTCCTAAAATAGCAAACATACAGCAGCATTATTTGAGGAATCTACCATATTTTATGTAGATTATATAATTATTTTCTAGCATTTTACCACATTTAAAAAGCCCGTTTCTATTGATGGACGAAAACGGCACCGATTTTTTCAGTTACCTTTAAAGTCTTTCTGTCGTGCAAACGACTGTATATCAGTATAAATAAATTGGCGGCGCTGCAGTGTATCCTTGTTTCCAATGCCGGAATGTTGAATCTCACCAAAGAAATCAAAGCATTTAAATTCTGACCTCCATCTTAGATCCTGGCTACTTTTTCCTTATGTTATTGATTGGCCAACAAATACCCATCTAGGGATAATAATAATAATAATAATAATAATACACCCCAAACTCACAAGCACATATGCATTCACAAGTAAACATACACAATTTACTCTGCCTCAGGCTTGACATTTCAGAACGAGATACAAATAGATATTTATTATATACCCATGCAATATATTTGATAATTACGTATTGCTGCTCCTTATGCAGTATAAATTGTGTACTGAACCCTGTGCAGTACACTGTTATACTGAACACGTTGAAATATCAACAGTGTGTGGGCTTTCACACTGACCTATCTTCTATGCCAATATATTGTAAGATTTGATTATTTTGGGTATATATATAGAACGACCCACCATGCTTATACATGTTACAAAACTCGATGGAAATTGATGGCGTAATCATTCCCCATCTCGTTTTGTAGCATGTACAGCATGGTCAGATCGTTCTATATAAGAACATATGTGTGAGGCAGTACAGAGGAAACCTCAGGGTAAGAGCTTGTATCCAATCGAAGCCGTGTGATTACATAACGATTCAAACGAGATGAGATTGAACTCTTACCATAAACTTGAATAGATTTCTGAATTTATCTCACCCTTCACATTGAATAATGAGCTAACCTTTGTGACATAATCTCCCATCTAGTATTTTTTCTAAATACTCAACGGGCATTGGATTACCATTGCTAAGTCTATGGACAAAAATACCAGGCGCGAGATGAAGGGTTAAAGATATATCATGATAGGTCAGGAATTTCACTAGTTGATGCCTGTAATATATGTACATCATGCTCTTGGAACATTTTTTTATTATTATTTTTTTTTATTTCCATAGAACAGTTCTACGGGCAGGTAGATCTTCCACTGTCTTTAGTGCAGACAGGCTTATATCACAAAAGTTATAGAAACAACAATATATATACAACTTAGTGATGAAGTTTGATGATGATGATTGTCAACCAACACTGCATACCGACATAGGACAACAGAATTACTTCCAGTCATTCTCAGAATACCTTTTCTTTACACAGATTTTGAACTCTTTAACAGTGGCCAAATGTTGTGCTGTTTCGTCTAGCACGTTCCACAGTAATGTTCCACGGTACCACGGGGACCTTTGATACAAACAAGTTTTAGGAATTGGCGTTTTGAGCTTGATTTTGTTAGCACTACGAGTGTAGCGCCTCACAGGAACTACATTTTCGACCTTCAAAGATTGCTTGTACATATTAGTCAGTAGTTGAATCTTACAACGGGTTGCAAGTAAGTCTATTCCCATTCGTTCATGCAAGTCTGTAGTCCGCTGCCGTAGCATCCGTTTGTATCGCACCACCCTGAGGGCTCTATTTTGCAGCTTTTGTAATGAGTCTCTGTCTTTTTGATTAGCACCGTCGAGCAGGAAACCGCAGTACTCGACAGTAGGGCGTATGATCACCTTATATATTTGGCAGGCGACACCTTCTGATATTGCGCTGCGAATCTTGCTTAATTTAAAAATTCGTGATGAGCAATTTTGAACTATACTGTTGATATGCTTGTCAAGTTTTAATTCGCTATCTATAGTCACCCCTAGATACTGGTATTTCTTGACTTCGCGTAGAACCTTAGAACCACATTGAAGATCAAAGTAACGTTTTCCTTCAACATGACGAAATAGAATACTGTTACTACAAGTCTCTCTAAAGAGACATCATGAGTGGCCTGAAGTAAACATTGCAGATCAATGGTATATCATTATGTGGCGGTCCCTGGGTTAGGTTAGTTAATATACGGACACAGGGTTACTGTGGCTGTACGTGATAAATATGCGGTAAAATTGAAGATAAAACGAACCGATGCCGAAGGCAGAGGTTCATTTTATCGTCAATTTGTCCAAGTATTTATCACGTACAGACACAGTATTCCTGTTTTCGTATTATTATATACCTTAAAATATCCAATTTTTAACTTTGCTTCTGGACGAATTTTTGGATTTCGCTGCTGTACATGCCCCGTACGCCACATACATACCCCGTACGTCACCTAGGTGTCGTACGGATATAAATACAACACGGGTAGGAGCGGGACGTATGTGTAGGATATTCTACCACAGGTATATAATAATATGGCTGAAATGATCAAGCTTATCCGACGTCAAGTAAAAGCTACCCTGGGACATCGAACCACCATTGGCGTTATCCATTTGACAATTATACAGCGTATTTGTGACAACCAACTACAGTAAACCTGTTTCCATATATCATATGTCTCCTATACATTTTGCTTGCCACATATACACAACATGTGAGGTATGCCTTAAGTATCTCCATCCCTTTTACTTTATTCTCTTCTATGACTTCAAACAACTTCATCCGTGGGTTTTCCTTTGTGTTCTTTATTGTGCTGTAAAGATCGTCTTTGCCGAAATAAAGCTCATTGTTATAGCTCACTAAAATATGAAAAAATGCATGTACTGCTAGAATATATGTACTATTAGTTTGAAGGAACAGTCACACCCAACCCTTATAGCCTTTTAGATGACTACAAAGGAAACAAGTCAAATAAGGCTAGGAACTTTAATATTGCTTTGATTAAAGAAGCAGAATTATCCACTGATAGGAATACGCTGTGAATGAGCCTAAAATGCACCTGTTGGTTTTGAATGTAGATTTTTTTTTTAAAGAGACGTTCTTTCCCTCTCAACAAATGTGGATGAGCTTCAATATTACGGTGCTCCCCTCTATATAGCAGTAATTACAGTATAAAGATGGTGGAATTTTATATAATAAAAAAATTCTCTCTCCACTTCTGTGGATGAACTTCAATATTAAAATGTACACCTTAAAATAGCAGCTACAGTGTTTGCAGTGATCACAGGGGTTTATGTTTGGGAGTTTTAACTCAATGTTTGATTCAAACATTATCACGAAGACAACCTTAGGTCTGGGGGCCTACGTACTATGTTATTATTAAAAGCTGACAACACAAATTGGTCCACATGAAATCATGGGCTTTCATATCTGCGGGTGATATTATGAACTATTACAGGCCTCATTGCCCAACAGGGAAAGAGTTTTAAGACAAATGCTGGTATTTGGATGATTTCTTAATTCTATTGATTTTTACAAATAACTCTGGATAATATAAGTTCCATATATCAGCAAAAAAAAATTTGGCATGTCACCATGCTAACTTCTATGGGAAGGACATCTGAAAATGTAAGTGCTTAACTATTGGTGTCTATGGGAAACTGCAATATTTTGACTTGGTTGCTAAATGACACCGAAGTTCTATTGCCATCCTCAAACAATTCTGGATTATGATAGTTGGGAACATGTACAAATGAGAAATCCTAAAAAATACCATATCACCATGATAATTTCTATGGGAAGGCCATCTTAAGAAGGTAAGAGTTTATCTATTGGTGTCTATGGGAAACTGCTATATTTTCATGAAACCAGATGGCATAACCAGTGTTAAATTTAGTAGACCCAGGGGGCACTGCGATACCTACCCGAATTTGTCTTTAAAAGGCAACTCACAACTGTCCTGAGCATTGCCGGATAGTATAAGATATAACATTATTACATTATCCAACTATCATACCACCATAGTTTTCAACTTCAACTTTCACTTGTTGATAAATTCAATACTATTGACTTTGATGTACTTGCGTAGGAATCATATAATTTATAACCTTGGATATTGCAACTGAAAAACTCGCAATGTCAATAGATTACAATAAATAATAATGATAAAAAAAACAATATAAAACGCACACTAAATTATGACGTCAGCTTGGGTCTCTTATATGGGAAGTATCGAAACAGGTAACAAATCTACTTCATCCTAAGTTAAATACCGATCTGTCCTTTTATTAACCATCAAGTGATAATTGTCAATAGCTAATTGAAAAGTTGAAACCACGCCCTTTAAGTCAATGAAGTTGGCAGACAAAACAGGATTTCTTGTGAATGGTACTTCACTAGCTGTTGCATTTCTTTTCCAATTAAAGTCTATTAAATTTAAATTCTTTTGTTCTAATGAAATTGTAATTTCCACTTTTTCCGTAACTTATTCGTTCACTGAATGGAAGCCATCTTTTATTAGGGAAAAGTGCTTTAGGAGACTTGATTATTCAACAAGAACAGTTAAGAGCTAATTTTGAAAAGAATTTTACAGATTTATATTTATACTAAAGGTAAAGGTTAGGTAAAACAATTCCCACCTGATACAGAAATGGTTGGGCAGACATGGGATTTGGGATACAAATGCAAATAGGGGCTACCTGTTTCTACTGTAACAGAACAGTGTTTGGGGAGGGAATTTATAATGGTAGCTGCCGAAATAATCAATAACAGGTTAATCAGTAAAGTTTGGGTTCCGAGCATGCTCTGTACAGAGGAGACAAAGGAACAAAACGCATGAATATATCAATATATATCTCTGTATTCAATAAGTACAAGTGATAATAAAAACAGTGATAATAGTTCAATTATGACAATGATAACAGAACCAGCACATTTAAGCTAGAGACAAACCAACTGAATAATGCAGCGATTTCCGGAATCGCCAACACAAAATGGACTATATGTGAGCTATTATTTCATATTTCACCTGATTATTGCTTCTGAGATGCTAAATCATGGGCGGGAGATATTGCTATGAAATAATATCTCACATACGTGCCATTTTGTGTTGGCGATTCCAGAGATCGCCCCCTTGACTTACTTGGTGTGTCCCCGGTATAGCCTATAGAAACCAGGGGGGAGAGGTCCAAAGTCTGTAGTGTTGGCAGAAAGCAGAACGTTTTCTGTTGTACCAATACTTGTGACTTGTGACCATGCTAGTCAGGGATGATTCACCATACCCATTTTTAGGGGTTGTAGAGGGCAGCACTGAGTGGGCATGCCCATATATGGAGAGGGGATGAGGGGGAGTCACTATAGGTGAGGGGGAGTCACTATAGTTTGTATCTATAAGTTCTTGGGTATTCGGATTGGGAAAATTAGTATAGTCTAGAATATAAGGTTTGAACCTGTTGAATATATCCTCGTATATGTACAGGGATGTAAGTGTTCTGACAAGTGACGGAATTCCGACATTTCATATACATCGGGAACACTCGCAGTATTAGAATTTATATCGATTCATGGCCAATTAATTGCACATGAATATGGTATTCATCAAATCATTATTGCCCCAATCCTGCTTAATGTAGCCCATTTCTGTTAGCTGGACATGCATTGACAAGTTGTGCTAACATGTGAAGGTCGAAGGTTTTAGTTATATGAGTGGCATACAGATGAGATTATTGTATCTTTAAAATCAACTTCTCAGACATGTTATGAATTTTACGTGTTGAGAATATGTCTTAATTCTGATCGCCTAAAACCAAACACTTATCTGAACCTTGAATGTATTCAAGTACTTTGAGTCTGCCAGTTATTTGATGAGGAAAGGAATCCTGCCAGTGATCTAAAACAACTTTTGCTATTTATTTGTCTATATGAAGATGAACCAGAAAGAGCTGTTTCTATAAACATCACATGTTTGTGCTTGTTATACATCAGAATCCTTGTCTGACATCCATTTTCGTGGAAGCTTCGGCTGAAAGTCACAGGCTATACATGTATTGTGAGCTGTAACTTGGCATTTACACTCGATGATTCTAGCTTGCGATTCTTGCATTTTGTACTTCCTGACAAATTTCAGCAGTAAAATGATAAAAGTTGTCTAATGTAAACGCCGATCATGTGACGGCTGCAAATCGTCTGATTATGTCAGATTATTCAATTTGGCACCACCTGATGACTATTGGACATGCTCTGACACCCGCGACTACGTCAAGCGAGCTTGAATTAGACATCTATACGGGGAGCGATTCTGTGAAAGGTTGGTCATCAGTGTAAACGCTTGAATATATTCTGAGGTTGACAACTTTTGTGGTGGACATTGCCACCACCTGACGACTACTGACTCGATGATGTACAGTCGCCACATATTTAGTCGTCTAATGTAAACACTTAGTCAATACAACTTTTTAAAAAGAGGAATTGACTAGGTTTATGATTCTTGTTAGAATATGGTACAAAAGGGATACTTCTTTGACTTTAACTATTGAGAGTGGCGACACCTGCCTCCTATAGGTGATATACTGATTAGGGCAGGTGTCACAAGTCCAAACAATATAGAAGGGCTGACAACACCACTTGCAAAGGAAAGCAATTACAGGAGAGGACGGTTGGCTATAAAATATTGTAAAACTCAACAGGCTAGACAGACTGCAGTGCAGGCTAACGGCACGCTGATTATACAAACTAGGAGCAAATGGTATGTTCATCATTGACGAATGAGGATTAAATTTTAAAAAGATAACTATTGGGTTTTATTCAATCTGTGGGGCAGTTGACACTTGGCGTCCAGCTATTTCTGCAACTGCTTTCCAAGAGTCCAAATGTTTCAAGCACCTGTGAATCACTGAGGATCTTCTAGACTGGTTCCCTGCCCAAATGAAACTAGGAGCAAATAGTATGTTCATCATGGATGAATGAGCGTGCAATTATGTATGAATAACAATTAAAAGGTTTGAGTTAGATTTAGCCTATGGATAATTTTCTGTAACCCACTTGCAACCAGTCAACTTGTCATTTCTGCATATGTTCTAGGATCCAAACATATCAAGTACCAGTGGGTCTTGAGGTATTTTCACCTTGAGAGATTGGTCATGGTCAGCTGAGCATACCTCTAAGACCCTGAGACACTGGCTCCTTGCTCTGTTCTCACTATCACATTGAACAGCATGCCGATAGTAAAGGGATAATTCTTTGGAAGCACACTGAAAGTTCAATGTGACCACTCTATCCTCTAGATGATGTATTTAGTGCATGCAAGCATGCCCTAATAAGGGACTGGTAACTACTTCTTGCGTAATACCACAGAGTAGAGAGAGATACTAGAGAAAGACCTTGAACTGATGGTCACGCCACCTCTCTTGGCTCAACATAGACTTGCACAAGTTTTTTTCTTCTTCTATTTTCCTATACTAGTGATTTACTACCTTCAGAACTTTATTCTGAAAAAATACTGCTGCTGAATGTTTTACAGCAGTCCTGTTGTACTGGCTGTAGGACCGTGTAGAATCTGCCACTATTTTCAGTTATATATGAGATAAAAAGAACTATGGCGCCATTTCTAGCGACAGCAAAGTCAGCATACACATGTGACAGCTTATTATTACTCATAACTTTTATATTTCACATAGTAACTTGTGATGAGGTATCATAAAAATACATATAACATTTACATACAATTATTTAGGAAGTACAGACTCAAATACTTCAGATACTTCAGATACTCAGATACCAAACTTAATAGGAAACACCAGTCATATATCTCGGACGTTCCAAGATGGCCACCACATCTGGAAGTTCGCCTGTCAACCTGAGTCAACAGGCCTAATACAAGTCCAGATAAAATAAATGAAATAAAAAAGAAATGGATACAGGGACTGAGGCCAGTCTAGGCTCTACAGTCTCTGTCTGCCAATGTGGCACTCTCCCAGCAGATCGTTTGCGGAAGTAGAGTACAGGATCTCTGCTAGGAGAGTGCAAGAAATGAATGCGTTACCTATAGTGCACCAAAATAATGAAACCCGATACCTGGCCTATAATGTGACTAGGCCAGGCTTCCAGGCTAAGGTACTTCAGCCTGTGCTGATTGGTCATGGTGAGCTGGCCACTCTTTTGAGACACTGATACCGAGGACACACCAGGTGGGTCAAGGCGGCATCTCTGGAAGTGCAAATACCAAGTAGCATATATGTGAGATATTTCTTCATAGTGATATCTCCCATCGATGATTTAGCTTTTTGGAAGCAATAATCAAATATAGAACAATAGCTCGCATACTTGCCATTTTGTGTTGGCGATTCCGGAATCGCTGCATCACTCGCTTGGTGTGTCTCCGGCTTCAGCACTCTACCAATATCTCAAAATGATTAATTGTTGCAGCACGCTGAAAGTTTACATAACCTCTCCCTTACATTGGCAGCATATCTAAGCATGCTATCCACGCTCAACAAATGAACAAATGATGCTGTTGACGTCTTTCTGGCTGTGATGTATTCTCTGCATTTATTGGGCCTGAGGAATATTCTAATTGCCATTGGTCAAGGAAATATCAATGAAAGAGTTTCCACTTAGCGAGTATACTATTTCCTTTAAGTGACATCAAGGGCCATAAAAATATTGTTACACATCAGATCTAAGTGCTAAAAAGGAAAGAGTGAAGTATTTTTACCACACAAAACCATACTCATTCCAGTATGTTTGAAATGGTTCATTTTGATAATCAGATGATATACAGGCAAGTAGATGGGGTGAGTTACTGGTGATTAAAAACTCGATGCTTCGATGAATCGATTTGTCTTCAGGAGTTGTTTGGTTTTGAGTGACGGTAGTCTATGAGCCAGACCACTTTTGACTTTCAAATGGAGATAGGAATTGTCATTATGATTTTCAGTTAGCTATGTATCCAGAATTTATGAAAAATGTGAGGGGGCCATTTCTGATGTACAGGCAAGTAGATGGGATGGCTCATGGACTAAGGGGGTGGGGTTACTTTGTGGCCATTCATTTTTTTTAAATAAAAAAAGCCTTTATTCACTTCTGTTTACACAAAACAGTTCTTCCAGTGAGTTGGTACATCGAAGTAATCACCGATATCCATGTAGTGTTTTATGAAATGATGGTGGTGTGTTAGTAAACAAAATAAACATCTCCATTTTTCACACATTTTGGTACTCATTACTTTCTGATTAACCTCAACTCCCTTTTAAAGGTCTCTTTATCCCCGGCACTCTGAATATGTTGCGGTAACATGTTCCACTCTACCAACCCACGATGCAGTGGAGTCTTAAAATATGAGCTAATGGGATTAATTTTTCCCTTTCCCGTGGTTGGGTTGGACATTTTTTTTTTTAGATATGAGCTAGTTTTCCCTACCCTTTCAAAAAAACGTACAAAAATTGTTCTAATCTCCTATAAAAAAGCATGGGTATTCCACAATTCTCATGCAACTCTTGCACACATAACCTCTTACTTCCTTTGACACCCACCCCACACCACTCACCTCAATGCGTACGTACTCTGTGCATGTCCCATTGTCAGAAAAGGTTAAAATAGCATGATTTGATATAGTGGTTAAACTGGGGATTGTGGATTCCTATACAAATCCCCTGTAGAATGGACCAGAGACACCTCATGGAATAGGAGAGTCAAGTGCAGTCACAAATGTCAGCAAGATCCGGGTAGAACCCATGTACCAACAACTCAAATTGTACTGAGGCAGCATTCAATATCAGCAGCTTATCAAGGTTGATGCACCTGAGTCGTTCAGACCATGTGTTGGTGGACAAGATTTCATTCCAGCTCAGCCAGCTGCCAGCAGCTGACCAAGTGCAGCTGTGAGAAATTGTGTGTCGGAGGGTGTGGGTGTTTACAATGGTATCTGGACACCACCTCGACACAACATGGTCAGCACGCA
Source organism: Alentia gelatinosa (assembly GCA_950022655.1). NCBI lineage: Eukaryota > Metazoa > Annelida > Polychaeta > Phyllodocida > Polynoidae > Alentia > Alentia gelatinosa. The sequence goes on from OX465581.1 coordinate 45,414,428, forward strand.
ATGGTAGACACTAAAGCCGGATGCCCATCTACCGATTTAGGGTTGAACGATTAGTTCCCAAATCGTATAGGAGTTGGTCACCTTGTCGCAGGCAAATTACGTAACCCCTTGCTCGATCCGCACACTGATAAAATAGGTGTATGGTCCACTAATCGCTTGGGGAGGGCAGAAACCGAGTGTTCACTAATCGCTGGGTAGCCTTGCCTAGCTGTCCTACATCTACTGACTCCGTTGAGACAAATTACCCTCCGTTTGTCATCGACAAACGTACATAAATGTTCTGAAATCGGTAGATGGGCATTGGGCTTTAAGGCCTTTCTCCGCTGTGCGACTAGGGGTGCTTGCAATCCTGGGGGCTGTTGAATAAACTACGAACGAGAAAAAAGTTCCCAGAATTGTCTTTGGGGCCATAGCTGCATGGAGTTATCCCCCTGCATTAACTTCCATATAAGGAATAGAGTAGACCCAGTAGCCAATGACTGCATTCACAGCAAACCACGACCTTGACCCTGACCTCCTTACATGATATTTATAGCGCCTTGGGATGGTTCTACAGTCGAGAGTTTACCTATAATCTAGTGGGCCACAACCACCCTCATAGTGTTGCATAAAATAAAGTGTTGTAAGCATAATTAGTAGAAACCAAACGAGAGTTAGCCTTGTCAATGTTTATGCCACGATGGGCAGGTCGTGTATTACTACACGAGGCGTTAGCCGAGTTTAGTGAGTAGCAGACCTGACCAGAGTGGTATAAACATTGAGAAGGCTAACTGGAGTTCGGTTTCGTATTTATCCTACCCGATATAAAGAGAAAAGTTTGTAATTATCCATGTTAGCAGCGTGTTGACACTCATCGGAGGACGGCCACATTTGTCAATGCTGCCGGATCTACTTTTGTTATCTGGTCCCTGATTGGTCCGTTTATTTTATTCACCTCGGTGCATAAACAACACTTTATTCAACGCTCCGTCAAATACACTGAGTCAATGTTAAACCTATGGCGCTTTTTATAAGGGGTAGGATAAGATGCTTTGACGATAAGAGTAATCTAAGAATCTTCAGAGGTGTTGTATACGAATATGTTTGTTTAAAAAATATCTTCTGTTTTGTCTTACAACACTGAATGGGAATAAAATCGTCCAACGGTTGTTGTTTATCATTGGAGTTATCATATCGTTCAGACCAGCACCAGAAACGAACAAACAACAGCCCCCTGTACCTCCAGAGGTACAGGGTCGCAAGCACGACGTTCCATATAGCTTGCGATCCTGGGTACCGCATGTACCTCAGATCGCAAGGTAACATCGATTTTGCGTGGAGACTACCCCACTTACGACTGGAGCGCTTGCAATCCTAGATACATAAGTACGCCCAGTCTCAGACTACCGGTACCAAATATCAAGCATATTTGATATCTATAAACGCTTGCGATCTGGGGTACATGCAGTACCTCCAGTCTGAGACCCGATACCCGGTACGCCCAGTCTCAGACTGGAGGGAAACTGTGCGTTTGGCCACGTTGTGATCCTGAAGGTACGCCCAGTCTGACCTTTTTACCTAGGATCGCACAGTGGAGACAGGGCTTTAGCTACATTGTATACGCCCTCATGTCACTTGTTTTCATGGGTTGAAAGTGACTATAAATTTGAAATGAGATAATACAAACTCTCCCGTTGTATCACAGACACCTTCTCGAAGGGTTTCCTCAGGTGTTCCGCTAGAAAAAACATAGCACAGTGTCGCAGGATGTCACTTGGAGATCATGGGGAAGTGGAGTGCACTAAGAAAGAAATTGGTGAGTGTTTGGTCTATGTCCTCATTCCCCATCAAATTTGGAGTTCGCAGTAGTATGAGCGAGGTGAAAGCGGTGTAGATATTCAAAGGAACTCCAAGCAAGATGGCGAATGGGGACTTAGACCAAACATGAATGTGTTCCTGATTTTATCTTAGCCTGGTAATATTTATGGAGGTTTATTCTACCCCTAATAAAAAACACTATTGACTTAACACAGGACAATTTTATGTGGCATGCTGTGACATAAAGTGTTTTTTATGTACCTAGAGAAATTCCAAAATTGACCAATCAGCGATCAGGAATCATTCACCTCTGAAAATAGTTCTGGCTGTGGAGAAATATTCTGACAGGTGTCAAACATGGCAATTTACGTATTCATAAATGGATTTCTGTGAGTGTTTGCATATTTCCTAATATCATAAAGCCGTGGAGACGGGGTAGGATAAATTCTAAACCGAACTCGAGTTAGCCTGGTCAAGGTTTATACCACTCCAGCCAGGTCTGCTACTCACCACGCTCAGCCATTGCTTAGCGCAGTAATACACAAACTGTCCATTGTGGCATAAGCCATGACCAGGCTAACTCTCATTCAGTCTCTACTAAAAATAATATATATATTGGTTGAAATGGGAGATGATGTAGCCTGGGGAAGAGGGGCTCGGACCACACCCTGGGGCTTGGACATCCATCTCCCTCGCACCAGTCACTCGCCTGCTCGCGCCCACGCAGTCAACACACACCCTACTCTTACGCTCCACCTCTCTCCCCTCCTCCAGCATCTCAGCATTCGGAAGAGTCAGAGACTGATAACTCACCTCTCCCTCAGGGAGTCAGAGGCTTGCACATCACAACAAACTTGGACTGACATAACTTATAACGATTCATCATATCTCTCGTTCTTTATTACCCACCTGATACGGAGTCTCCATACTAAGCCTATGGAGATTACAGATCGCTACTAAGGAGGATACGGAGCTCCGTACCCTCCTAGGAGGATACAGATTTTTGAGATGAAAGTAGTCCCAAACATAACTTCTTAATTACGTTGAAAGGTTTTCTAACGATCATATTTATTGCTTAAATCTAAAAATAAGTGAGTAATAAATACAACATTACCATAATTTCGATCTGTGTGGCCGTATTCTCCTTGTAGTTGACGCTATGCAATACTCCTCGCTATCGCTCGGAATATTACTATGCGTCAACTACGCGGAGAATATGGCCACTCAGATCGAAATCATGGTAATATTGTGTATTTATCCTTACCTTTGCCTCCTGCTAGTTGTTTATCCTTATCATCTAGTGGTTTACCGTAGCATTAATCTTATCACTAAGTGGTTATCCTTATCTTAGGTTATTGTCAACCTTGCATGAACTCATTCTTACGCTGCATGCTCCCTAATAATCAATAATAAACCCTGTTTTATCACAAAGTACTACCTCCTTATTTAACTATTGATCATCCATTAAGTATGAGTTCCCGTGCTCGCAAGCCTGTTGAGTATGAGGTCCCAATGTTAAGTCTATGAATGTTTATATCAGGGCAATGTAATGCCCAGCTCTCGTAGCTAATACCGGGGACACACCCAGCGAGTGAATGCAGTGATCTCTTGAATCGCCAACACAAATTCGCGTGTATGTGAGATATTATTTCATAGGAATATCTCCTGCGTAATTTAGCATCTTGGACGCAATAATAGGTGGAATATAAAATAATAGCTCACACATAGGCCATTTTGTGTTGGCGATTATACCGGAGACACACCAATCGAGAAATGCAGCGATTTTCAGAATCACCAAAACAAAATGGCCTGTGTGTGACCTATTATCGGATTATTGCTTCTGATACGCTAAATCATCAGTAGGAGATAGTATTATGAAAAATATCTCACATACATGGCATTTTGTGTCGGCGATTCTGGAGATCGCTGCCTTGACTCGCTTGGTGCGTCTTCGGCTTTACGGAACACGCTGCGTTTCTCGCTTGGTGTGTCTCCGGCTTAAGCATCTGTAGCATGTCAACTATGTACTGCAGTGTCGTGTTACAATATGACATAGGCTGCACATAATTCTCCAGCTGCATGGTTCTGGTGTGATAGGAAAGAACAATGACTCTAATGATAACTTGGCGAAAACTGGATTTATTGATTTGTCTCTTGTTTATAGACACGGTGTACTTCATCAAGAAAGGATTCAGTAATGTAACTGTTTTTGTTTGTTTTGATCTTGAATCTGTGGGAAAGTCAATGAGTTGACAGTGATTCTGCTCAAATGATAGAGGCCAAAACGAAGATGTGTCTGGGCTGAAAATGAATTGCGAAATTAGCAATAACATGCTCTGAAGACCACATTTTTGTATCGATCATAATTAGAACTTGCTTATGAGCTGATGGGAGTAAACTAGGATTATTCTAATCAATTTCCTTTATCTTGAATAGTGAAAACCATTTCGGATATGGTCTAATCACCTAAAATTCAACTAGTTTAATGGGTCTATCTCACCCCTGGTATCTATATACCATAGGCTTAACATTGGGATCTCGTACTCAATGCCTATGAAGTATTGTAAGAAAAGCAACTCAATGGACGATGACGTCACATATGTTAGCCAATCAGGCAGTGATGGGGTGAGCAGAAATCTTACCTGCACTCAATCCATAGCAGCTGTATGCGTCATTTGTTTTGTTTTGCTATGTTTTCTCACTAGTCTTTGCCTTGTGAGATCACTATGCAACCCAGACTAATGGTACATTTTTAGCAGCTACGGATGTCGATCCACTTCCTTCTTATTATCACCATTGGATTGAAATTCAATACTTCCCTTATTATTATGCACTATGAGAAATGAATTCAAAATTCAATAGATTTCATTTCACCAGTGTTAACAAGCTAAATACAATGTACAGTCCCCTTGAATACAAATGTACAGTCACCATGAATATTCATGAATATCACTGCACGAACATTATTATTTTACATATGGATGGGCCCGGCGTATATAAGTAGGTATTTTGCGTATACAAGGTCGTCCAATTCCCCGTGTGTACACCTCACCTGTAGGCGTATATAAGCATCCAGTGAAGAGGGCTTCACTGAGAGCGGGCGGGGGGAGGTGGGGGAGGGGGGCGGGGGGAGGGCTTCCTACTGAGGACACCAGTACTTCTACCAACACAAACGGGCGGGAGGCGGTGGGGGAGAGGATATTTCCTCTCATATACACCAGGTGTGAAATACAGCCAAGACGTATCCGTATATAAGGCCTGGGCGTATATATATACATATATATATGAAAACAAGTCAATATTCAGCCAATACATGCACTTCCGCGATGGCGTATATATGAATAAAATAGTGGTTTTCGTGCAGTGTATCCCGTTTTTATGGACAGGATGGAGTATTCTAGGTATTGGTCGATACCTAATGTGGTTTGTAAAGCATGTATGAGACTATTCTTTAGAAGCTTCTGGGAAGTGCGGAAGTTTGTGGCATTTCAGAATCTAATATGCAGCACAACCATAACCTGTTTTCGAAGTATTTATAACAAACGTATTATAAACGCTACATACCGCTACTTAGTAGATACGAAAAGCCGCGTTTTCACTAGAAAATAGTACCAAAAGATGCGGTAACTATATATGATTTTTCTTCTAATATGTAGTCTAAAGGTGGGTAATAAATACAACATTACCATGATTTTGATCTGTGTGGTCGTATTCTCCTTGTAGTTGACACTACACAATATTTTGAGCGTTAGTGAGGAGTATCACTACGCGTCAACTACACTGAGAATACGACCACGCAGATCAAAATCATGGTAATATTGTGTTTGTATTTCATACTTTCTTATTTTATTGGGAAACCTAAAGATTATTTGAATTAACTCTTGTTATCAGTCAATTTGAAATAATGAATTAGTCTTGATATGAACTACTTACTGATAGTATCTATCACAGCACGGGTATTGGACACATATCTTCGCTTTTTATTAAAGCGTGCTTTGCACGCACTATATACGTTGCCTTTAAAAAGTCTCACTTTTAGCGTGGTCAGAAAAAAATCTATCCCTTCACGTTCCCTCACGTTCTACGTGCAATTCGCTGTGCTATTGGATAAGGCGCAGGGTGCCAGTGTCTGAGGGTCTTAGAGGCATGCCCAGCTGACCATGACCAATCACTCAAGACAGAAATACCTCATTGACCAACTTTTGCTTGATATGCTTTGATCCTAGACTCAAGCATTTAGAGAAATGGCAAGTTGACTGGGTACAAGTGGGTTACGGAAAACAATTCATAAATTGAATGGAACCCAAACCCTTTAGTTGTTCGTCATTTAAAATTGCTCGCTCATTCACTAATGATGAACATATTTGCTCCTAGTTTTATCAATCAGCTCAATCATATCATTGCATTCAGATGATCCGAAATGTCATAAACATCCATTGTACAAGATTTCACATTTACCTGTACCACATCGAGGTAGAATCGTTGGAGGTAAAATATCCTTTATCAGATGTGAATTCCAAAGCTAGAACAATATATACCATAATGGGAAACTTAACTTGTATGCGCTACTATAGTAATTATATAGAACGTCCTGACCATGCTGTACAATTCACAGAACGAGATGCTATTTTACCGTTTGTACGGACCGAGGCGTTTACGCCGAGTTCCGTACAAACGGTAGATTAGCATCGAGTTCTGTGACTTGTACAAGCATGGTTGGACGTTATATATTTACTATATACCCAAAATTTAAAAAGAAATCAATTTCATTTTTTTAACAACCCAAATTTTAATAAATGTGTATGGCTAGGTGGTCCGTATTTTAGTGTAGTGGTCCGTACAGTAATTTTACGTCATATGCCAAAACGGTGCATATTTACAGTAAATACGGCATGGGTATATTTAAAAAAAAATAAATTTTTATTTCATAAATACAGACATTACAATCACCCTGGTCGTGGGCGTTCTTCCTTGCGTCGTCCAAAACATATAATACAATACAATAAGACAAAACGGACGGGAGACAATACAGCACAATACAGTACAGTACAACATAAACAACACAGGATCTTTAGCATATAGTAAAGGGTTCTATTCTCTGTCTGGTCAGACACTTTAAAGAGAGGACTTTCAAAGAAGAACAGATTTTCCACAACACCTCTCGGCTCAACAGAGTTGATGCTAAAGATTGATCGAAATAGAACCATATAATGAATTTAAAATGACAAACCACACTGTTGAATACGCTTTCTCTAAGCCTGTGCGCATAGTTTATAATTTCAAGCATTTCAGGGGACTCTATTAGGTCGGCCGGCTGCAATTACTGGCAAGATTACAAGGTGGTGCAATTTACGGTTACTCCAAATCTTTAAAGCCCTGCACCAAGAGGCATGTGATCTATTCAGAGAGAGCCTAGAAACCTACGCGCTTCTAGCGAGCAGGGCATAGCTAAAGGGGAATTAGGGATGGCATCATGGGGTGCTGCGGTTAGGTTTAGCGTGATACGATTCAATATAAGAGTATTAATTTGATTGATATAGTATCTTGGTATTCTTTCACGAGATAGAGTGAGGGGGATCTGGAATGAATCTGTCGTAATTTATGTTTCAATGTATACAGGAACTAGAATGTTTAAATTCTATTAAGCTTGAATTATGAAGACATTTGTGGTACACGGACTGATCATACGCCTCCACCGACACTACTGAATAACATCATAAAGAAACTATGATATGGCAAAGAGAAAGAGAAAATTGGAAAATATACATCGGATTAGGGACAGTAGGGAGATGGTCATCTCCCCATCTCATAACTGATATGTCAATTTTAGCTGTTCTGAATCCAGATCTACCAGGTTCATGGACGCCTTGAGCCCGGGACGATTTGAGCCCTGGACGCCTTGAGCCTTTCTGTGGACGCCTTGAGCCTACCCTGTGGACGCCTTGAGCCTACCCTATTTTGGTTTCCTTGAGCATCTAGATATAAAAAAACTTTGAAAAGTGTACTTATACTGGTTTATAGTCATATATACTCAACCCTAACCCTTACCCAACCTTTTTCTAACCCTAACCTGCAAATCAGAACTAAAATAGGGTAGGCTCAAGGCGTCCACAGGGTAGGCTCAAGGCGTCCACGTTTTCGCGCTGACAGGAGGCTCAAACGGTAAAAGGCTCAAGGCGTCCTATTCCCATCTACCAAACCCATAATTCGCAAATTTCAACCGTCGGCTCTCAGAACTACCTCAACATCTTTATCGTAAATTGTGATTTTTTCCTGTTCATATGGACAAGACAGCATTAGTCTGTGCAGCATTGCCCTATCTTCCCACGAAGGAAATTCAGCTTACTTAACCCTTTCTTGGATCCATTGTACGTTTCGAAACATTATTGCAGAATTATGAAAAATACATGACATATTTGGCTTAGTGTTGCCAGTAAATCTGTGAAATATAAGAAAGTCCAGATAAAATCTATGATTTACTTTTCTATAATTCTTAGTTTTGTACATCTCTTTTTTTCGACACCTAATGGGAGAAACAAAGACTAATTTAGATAAAGCGTAGGATATGGGCTACGGGGCATAAGAATCCATCCCGAAACCACACTATGATAATTCTAATTTCACAATTCATATTATCCTACGCCTGATAAAAAACGCCAAAGGCTTAACATGGGATTTGTTTATTTCACGGGTGTGACATAAAGGGTTGTTTATGCCACTACTTTCTGATACTGAAAAAATATGGAAACGGGGTAGGATAAAATCTAGACGTCACTCGATTGAGTTTGAGTTTATTCATGCCACTCATTTTGTTGGCTCCGTAATGTCACTCGTCGTTGACTCGTGAAATTATGGAGCCAACAAAATGTGTGGCATAAATAAACTCAGACTCAAACTCGTGACGTCTCTTGATATTATGCGGAACATGCTGTCATACTGTCATGCCCAGTATCTAATCCCATTTCCCGAAATGAACGATATCTGTTAAATAAAATGAATATGATAGGATGCTTTTGCATCAGTATAAGCATAAAATCACTGTAGTAGAAGAACACAACATGTCAGCCTTCAATGTCAACGCTCGAACAAAGCTTTCGTACAAGTCCCATTCCAGGCATGGAGAAATTACATTGGCCACATTGTATCAGTAATTCAAATGGATAAAACCTCACCACACAAACTTCCAACCGCCACCACCATCCTTCCTATCATCTATCCTCAATTGCTGGCTTATTGCGAATGGATTGGCATTTGAAATTCTAAAAGGCCTATCGTTCATCGGATAGTCTGACTGGGCTGTGGCTTGATGGATGGCGTGGCTATTGCCATTACGAACAAGTGACCGCTAATGGCAGCTGTCTACAGGTTCCTGCTCCGGTTTTCCCGTCCCCGGAACTTGGCATTCCGGCCACGACGTGCCAAGTGTCCGGCCGCAGTGCCATCGTCCGGGGCCAGGTTTCAATACCCTTTGTCCTGACCCTGGGCCACCTTTGAGTATCCTTCGACCTCCTTCTACCTCCATTCACCTTTAATTAAGTCTTTGTGTCCATTCCTCTAAGGTGTCGCCTCACTTATTGGTTCTCTGAACTGCCTTGTAGCCTACACCTTTTTTTCCTCCCGACCTAGACTTTGTTCGCCATAGGGAAACGACTTGTGAGATAAAACTAGAACACTGGTTTCGAAATGGAGGTTAGAAAGTCTCCAGAAGATACAGAACTAGCAATATATGTTCATCATAATTGTAAATGAATAAAATTAACAAGTTTGGGGTTTTCCAGTCTGTGGCAACCAGCCCACTGGCCATTTCCACAACTGCTTTTGTAGGGTCTAAATGTATATCAGGCACTAGTGATCAATAAGGTACTTCGGCCTATTGTTTGGTCATAGTCAACTGGGGACCTCTCTTATGTCGGAGACACACCAAGCGAGAAACGTAGCGATTTCCGGAATCGCCAACACAAAATGGCGAATATGTTTGCTATGATTCTATATTCCACATTATTTTTGCTTCCGAGACACTAACTTATGGGTGGGAGATATTACTGTAAAATAATTTTTCACATACATGCTATTTTGTGTTGGCGATTACAAAGATCGCTGCCTTGACTCGCTTGGTGTGTCCCCGGCTTCAAGCTGGAGACACACCAAGCGAGTAATGCAGCGATTTCCGGAATCGCCAACACAAAATAGTCAATAGGTGAGCTGTTATTTCATATTTCACCTGATTATTGTTTCTGAAATGCCAAATTATGGGTGGGAGATATTTCCATGAAATAATATCTCATATATTTGCTATTTTGTATTGGCGATTCCAGAGATTGCTGCCTTGACTTGCTTGGTGTGTCTCCGGCATTATATCGGAGACACACCAAGCGAGTCAAGGCGGCGATCTCTGCAATCACCAACATAAAATGGCATGAATGTGAGATATTACTTTATAGCAATATCTCCTATAATGATGATTTAGCGCCTCGGGAGCAATAATCAGGTGAAATATGAAATAAAAGCTCACATATAGGCCATTTTGTGTTGGCGATTCCGGAAATCGCTGCGTTTCTCGCTTGGTATGTCTCCGGGTTTAAGCTAGAGACACACCAAGCGAAAAAGGCTGCAATTTTTGGAATCGCAAACACAAATTGGCGTAAATGTGAGATATCATTTCATAGAAATATATTAATGATAATTTAGCGTCCCAGGAGCAATAATCAGGTGAAATATGAAATAATAGCTCACATATAAGCCATTTTGTGTTGGAGATTCCGGAAATCGCTGCGTTTCTCGCTCGGTGTGTCTCCGGCTTTAGACACTGGCCCTCTGCTCCTTTAAGCCCTGTCTCCACTGTGCGATTCTAGGTACATAGGTACGTCCAGTCTCAGACTGGGCGTACCTTTAGGATCGCAACACGGCAAAACGCACAGTGGAGACTTTCCCTCCAGTCTGAGACTGGGCATACCGGTACGCCCAGTCTAAGACTGAAGGTACCGCATGTACCCTGGATCGCAAGCGTTTTTAAATATCAAACATGTTTAATAATAGTCTCAAACTGGGCGTACCCTATGTGCTTAAAATTGCAAGAGCTCCAGTCGCAGGCGGGGTAGTCTCCACACAAAATGGATGATACCTTGCGATCCGAGGTACATGCGGTACGCCAAGCCGGTAACTCCAGTCTGAGACTGGAGGTACGGGATCGCAAGCTCCCCAAGTCGCACAGTGGAGACAGGCCTTTACCAATGACACCGAATTAACATGCAGATATATACTGAAGGGATATTGTTTGCAGCATACTGAATATCTTTAAAGCCTCTCCCTAACCCAGGCAGGGTCTCTGTGCTAAATATCCATCATATCATGGCGGGAAATATCGTCGTAACTTATTTAGTGTTAATATGCTGCTGTTCCAGCCACATCTGTTCACAGAAATCTATTTCTGTCGCCGAATAGTCGAGATCTGCTTACACTCATTGATCGTTTCCAACAGGGAAGCCCTAAAATCGGCGCTTTGGTATCCGATTAGGGCCCGTGGGACTTTACTCGGTTTGTATCACCTTTGAAAACGGTAGGTGGGAAGCCTGAGTGGAGGACAAAGCAACAACCATGCAGTTTAAAACTTTCTCCAGTCCTTAACCAACCATTCCCACTGTTAAGGGGAATTTGCTACCGCTTAATTCAGTCTACAAGTTAAAGTGACAGAAAGTCTCATTTTTTTCACCCGAGTCTTTCACTTAAAGTATTAAAATGTTTTGCTGAGAGTGGGAGGTTGGAGGAAACACGGACGGGACCTGTGGAGTCGTTGAACAGAGCTCTGGTCGGCGAATGTCAGAAAGGATTGCTCTCTGATTGGAGTGAGCCCTGTTGACCTCACTCCTCACGCCTCAACGAGATTTCCTCGACTTGTGTTTAATGGTTAAGTGCGGCTTTGCTTACCTTAATAAGGCTTTGTCTTTTCAAGGATCCACTTCCACAAATGGGGAAAACCACTTGCCTCGATTTAAAGGCCACTGTTTTCCATCAGATCTGATCCTTTAGAAACTGATTTTAATGTAGCATCATATCTAAAAGGGTTGTAATGTTATTGGTTTTCCCATGTTAACGTGGGTTATTTCAAAAGATTTCACTTCCGCTATTTTTTGTCATTTCTACAAAAGAGAAATTAAAGATCATATTGTGATATTTCAGTGCAATCCTGAAGATTGGTTCAATTTTGTATATGTATTCACTGAAATGATTTAAAAAATAAGAAAACTTCAATACAATTCCAAATTTAACACTTATGTATTATTCTACCATTTATTTGTTTATTCATTTGGTTTTTCAAACATCACCATGTGCGGATAGATAGATGCACTACCTAAGTATTATGTTATTATATGTATCGCTAACGGTTATTAGTTAATATTGTATACAGCATATAGCCTATGAGCCATGGGGGCTGCCATGACGCCCACCGAGCAGACCTGTGTTCCTCACGAATGTAGGTGAAAAAGTGGGTGTTCTTCACTAATGGAGGTGCAAAAGACGTGAGTGATAATTGGAAAGTGTCACAACTCTAGCATTGCTCACATATGTATATAAAGTGTTCCATGTGTAAAATATCATGTCCTGGGTTTAATCATCATTTCATCCTGCTTTGGGATGGGTGTAGAGAGTCAAGGGAACCATGATAAAACATTGAAAGGCAGTTGAATTTCGTAAGAACAAAGAGCCAGAATATAGATATGTCCCCCCAAGGGGCCTGCCATACTGCTAGCTACCTAGTGACTGCTTCATGAACTAATAATGGCTCTGTCCCCTATATGTTATGTATGGAAAATAAAAATACCTAGGGTTCTGTACAAACCGTAAATTATCATCGAGTTCTGTGACTTGTACAGGCATGGTTGGACGTTATATATTTACTATATACCCAAAATTTAAAAAAAATCATTAATCTAATTTTTAACGACCGATATGTTAATAAACGTGTTTGGCAAGGTGGTCCGTATTTTAGTGTACGGACCAGTGGTCCGTACAGTATTTTTACGTTATATGTCAAAACGGTACGTATTTACAGTAAATACGGCATGGGTATATAGTAAAATATATATCCAAATCTGATGGATAAAAATTCCCCAGATTCATTACAGTAGAATATATCCAAAATCTGAGAGATACCTATTTCCCCAGATTCATCTTAGTAGAATATATCCCAAATCTGAGAGATAACAAATCCCCAGATTCATTTTAATAGAATATATCCCAAAATCTGAAGTATAAAAATTCCTCAGATTCATTTCAGTAGAATATATCCCAAATCTCAGGGCTAATAATTCCCCAGATTCATTTTAATAGAATACATCCAAAATCTGAGTGATAATAATTCCCCAGTTTGATTTTAATAGAATACATCCAAAATCTTAAGTATAACAATTCCCAGATTCCTTTTGATAGCACCCGGCCTCCAGTGGACACTTAAGACGAGATGGAGTTGGTTCCTTTTGGTTCAGCGAAGCCGGAAGACTCAATGGGTGTCGTGACCCGAGTGCTCCTGCACTCAGAGGAGGGTGTCAGTTTGCATTGGGAGTAGCCACCATGTAGTCGCCCACAGCCCATTCGCACGCAGCCAGTGGTGTCAGTGTCAATATACCCACCGAACAGCCACTGTCCTCCTTGTGTAGAGTATCCCAGTCGCCCTGGTCTTTGGGAATCGGGCAGCATACATCTCCCTGAGCCTGGAGGTTGGCTCGGTCCTAGTAAAGACCCATTTGTAAAAAGGGGAGATGTGGTTCCTTTAAGTCGTACATTCCGTTGGGGTTGTAGCTCGGGGTAAATGTCAATTGATTTGCGGATCACGATGATTGATTTACAGACTGAGGAACCACTCACTCTGTCGGTCGCACTTTCCTTTAAAGGCAACGCCTTTGGTCACTCATTTGTTGAGCGTAGGACATGCTGAGATACACTGCTTAGTTTAGGGAAAGGTTATAGAGACTCTCACCCGGCGTTTACACTACACGACTAAAAACGTGGCGATTGTAGATCGTCTGGCTATGAGTCGACAGGTGGTGCTCGATTGTGCAATCTCAGCCGTGATAGTTGTCCACCCCAGAATGTACTCGAGCGTATACTATTGTAAAACTGGATGAGTTTTAATCTTGGCCACTGTATGTCACGACTGGAGTTTGGCACAGTGACTTCATGAGGCGAAGCCAAGTGAAGTCCGGAGCCAAAACTCCAGGAGTGGCATGCAGTGGCCAAGATGTATGCCAGTCAATGTGGCATACGGAAACTCAATGTAAAGCCTATGGGATTTTATATTAGGGGTAGGATAATAGACCATTCTCAATAGAAATGTACCTTGACCGGCGTTTATACTAGACGACTAAATACATGGTGACTGTAGATGTCATAGACAATAACCGATGATTTTGTGGATAGGCGGCCGTAAACCACGACAGGTTGACGCATAGTAATACACGAGAGCTAGCGAGTGCATTACAACGTCAACCTCGAGTGGTTTAAAGATCCGCCTGTCCACAAAACCTTCGTTTGTTGCATTTATCATCCATCTTTTTGAATAAATTAAACCCAGTAATTGCCATATTGAAGGGTATGACATTAGGGACAATTTCTTTGCTCTATATCACAAAGGGACTATTTTTCCGGTATACCATGGTTTCGAGGCCGTATACCACAGGTTGTAATCCGTATACCACAGTTATGGTATCTGATCGGTTTTATATAATGGGTCGTCGTTTACTGAGTCCCCATACATTTTCAATGGGGACTTTGTATACGATGGATGATAAAAGCCAGTTATCGTCAGGTTGTGGCAATGTCCACCGCAAACGTCGTCAACCCCAGAATGTACTCGAGCGTTTTCATTAGATGTAGAATTCATTTAAGGAACATCGACTCCAGAGAAACTGGCCACGTTATCAGCCTCTGACATCAGCCACAAGAAATTCATGATGCAATCCCAAATGTTCCAGAATCAACAGTTTCACTGCTGGAGGTAATGGAGCTAGCGGAGGAATCCCAATGCAAGATTATCGGAATTCAATACCATACCACGGATATTACTATTCAGAGCATGTGCGTGGAAATTGGAACCTGAGAATTGAACAGAGAACATTCTCCAGACAGATTTTTTAGGAATCTAGCCCTTGTAACTTTAGACTGGTTCCCTGCCTGAAATAAGAGACTAGTAACTACTTCTTATGTTGAAGACCTTGAACTGACGGTAGCCAGCTCTCTTGGTTCAACATAGACTTGCACAAGTCTTTTCTTTCTTCTATTCTTCTATACTAGCGATTTACTACCTTCAGTACTTTATTCTGAAGAAATACTGCTGCTGAATGTTTAACAGCAATCTTTCTTTACTGGCTGTATGGAAGATAGGCCTGCAGGTCTAAAAGAAGTCCAGATAAAATAAATGAAATAAAAAGAAAAGGATATAGGAACTGAGGCCAGTCTAGGCTATACAGTCTCAGTCTGGCAATGTGACACTCTCTCAGCAGATCTTTTGCGGAATTAGAGTACAGAATCTCTGCTAGGAGAGTGCAAGAAATGGAGGCGTTTCCCATAGTGCACCAAGAAAATGGAACCCGTTACCTGGCCTATAATGTGACTAGGCCAGGCTTCCAGGCTATTGGAGCTTCCCCATGCATTGAGCTGTGAAAGAAACACTCTCCTGGCAGAGATCCTGCGCTCTGCACCGACCGGCCTATTTGGGACAGAGTCTGTCCAATCCGCCAGTTTTTCAAATATCCAAAATTCTGTGCGCTTTGGGATGTACTTCGCGTTCTACTTGTAAATAGAGGTGCATATATTGAATGGTAAATAAATTACACTCATTTCTGTTATTTGTTATGTCAAAAAGACATAGTCTCTGAGATTACCTTCTTTAGTGGGAAGCACCTCATCGTGTTGCAGGATCTTTTTTGTCAACATGACACATGTGCTCACTTGAAGGGCAAGTCTCATCAACTGTGGATTCACAAATTATCAAGTGGTTTAAATCTGAAAAAGAAACAACTGGATTGTCTATGAAGCTCATCTAACGATTCCCATTTTTCCAAACTCTGAGTTTTGAGTTTTGACAGTTGCCCCTGTTTTGAATCTGAAATGTTAGCTGGTCCCCCTGTCTTAAGTGGATACCCGGGAAACCAGCGTTGGGCTGAGGCACACATCAATATGTGCTAGTGCAGCGTAAGATCCGCTGGGAGAGTGTGAAAAAAGACTGTATCTTACCATAAATATTACTATTCAAAGCATGTGCGGGGAGATTGGAACCTGAGAATTGAACAGAACACATTCTCCAGGCAGATATTTAGGAGCCTAGCCCTTGTAACTTCCCCCAGCATTGAGCTGTGAAAGAAAGCCTTTATCTGAGGGTAGGTGTTTTCCCCGCAGGCACCCCAACACGAAGACTTCACCAAACACCCCGCGGGCCTCTCCACTGATAGCAGCCTACAGCCCAAGGTCATAAGGTCACCTTCCCAAGTGGCGAGGCTTCAGAATACACGGCCAATTTGTCTGTCAGTGGGTGGAGCAGGCTCCAACTACGGCCGGTGTAATTCTGCATTGCGTGACACAATCTGGCGTTGTAAAGCTTTCAAAATGGAGGAGTAAGCCGTTTTGGGTTTTTTTTTGGGTTCAATAATTGCCGACTCTCATTTCCCATGGTTAATATTCTGGCTTGACTGCATCTCTTGCACGTGAGGGTTCACATTGAGACTTTAATTCGGGGGAGAGTGTTTTGGGAGGATCTCCAGGTTGCTGACTCCGCTCAACAGGTGATGGGCATAAGATGACCTATTTTTTTTCAATTTCCCACCTGATACAAACTGTCCATAGAAAATATATGGGTTCGTGTTGTCGCTACTAGAGGAGTATATATATATAGACTCCTGGGCCCTGTTTTTCACTCATTCCGGTACGAGTGACATCACGGAAATACTGATACATTCTGAGAGTGTCAGCCCAGACAAATGAACCGGGAACAAGCCAATGTCAATGTCAATGTTGGCACATGAATTAGGAGGGCTCACACTGCGCCGCTCCAGTTTATTGTTTTGCAAAGCCTTTCCCTTAGGTTGCTCTAGCGGTGCAGTGTGAGGAGGGCACAGTACACTGAGTACACTGGCCATCAAAGCAGACGTTTGCTATGAGGAAATTCAAACGCGAATATCGGCGGATTGGAATGGTCGAAGTTTGTCATACTTGGTACGATTATAGGTTATATGTTTCCCTTACTTGTTTTAAAGTTTCATTGCTTAATTTCTACAGGAAGAGAAGTTCCGCATTCAGTACGACATGTCCATAGTTGTCTTAGACCTACGACAGTTTGTACAACATTTTCAGCCAAGTGACCCTAAGATTGTTGTGACTATAGCACACCTGACAGCACCCTAAGTATTGTAGGCCTAAGATCATTGTCATGACTGAAAAACAGGGCCCTGAATCTCATCCCTGGTATTTTTTCCTCATAGACTTAACATTGGGAACTCATATCCAACACCCATGAGATATTTAGGAAGGATTTCCAATGGGGAATTATGTCACAAAGGTTAGCCAATTAGTCAATGTGAAGGGTGAGATAAATTCAGAAATTCATTCAAATTTAGGGTCAGAGCCCGTATCCCATCATTACGTAATTCACCCGGCTTCGCCTTGTGAATTACTACATGGTTCAAACGAGATGGGATATGGGCTCTGACCCTAAACTTTCATAGGCTTCCTCTATAGTGTCCTCCACATGATACATGAAAGGTTCCTTGAAACATCACCTTTGCGGATTTCTTTTGTTCAGAAATCTAAGATAAGGCCCATTTCCATCGGCCGACGAAAACGGAGTAGATTTATTGAGTTACCCAGAACGTTTGTTTGGTGATGCCACTGACTGTGCGTTGGTATGAGGTTAGTAGATTTCACTCAGTGACCATGTTTTCACTCAGTGGTACGTGGTGCCATACAACAGTATCTAAGCAGAAAACGCCATGGGTCACTTCACGAGCTTGGTCGTTTCCATTGACCAATTTTGGGTCAGAAGTGCCGAAAGTCAGTCGGTGGTTCCTGATTAGATCGGTGACGGATAATCGGAAAATGGAAACGGGCCTATATGATGTTGGACATATAATCTCCGCAAATTTCAAATCTAGTGGTACATTATTTCCTTGTTAACTTAAAAAAACCCATGAATATTCAGCAAATGATGCCTTACTGCATCATTAGCCTTTGTCCTTATAGGGTTAGGTCGACAAGCCAGTCTCAAGGTAACGGTCTCATCCTGTTTTTTTTGGGTTTTTTTAACAGTATTGCAATATAAAGATAACAAATTACACGGGCCTTATTTAATGTCTCATCCATGTTACAATACCTTGACAATATTGAAAAAAATCTTCGATAAACCAGACATAAGCTGAAGTACATTGACAATAAGGCAAAATTTGATGTATGATAAAACATGACTATAATAAGTATTTCCATTGTATTAACCTATAACCTATTGCACTGGCCGAATAATAATACCAGTTTTGTATTGAACTGAGTTCTACCAGTATAAATAAAAGATTTAAAAAAAAAAAAATCCTATTGCATGTGATAAGCCTGGATATGAGTAATAAGAGTTTGACATTACGCATTTTACCAAGCTAAATACTCCAATAAGATACACTAACCATAGCAATTACATTCAGAAGTAATCTCAGTTTCTTAGTTCTTATTCCGCGCATATTTCATCAAACATTTACCCAGGTTAATAACTAAGTGAGTACAATGGGCATTGCCATAGACATCGGTCATAATTGAACCGATCCCTGACACTCTTTTCTGCTCCTGCTGTGGCGGGCCTTAACATGTCGACACCAGGGTGGTTTGCTTTTGACATGGGCTTGGCATAAACACTCCAGGTGCTGATGTAGAGGCAATTATCCTTCAGACCACTTCCCTCCCAGTATGCAGAGGGGAAGCAATCCCTGAGCAAACATCTGTGAGGGATGGGCGAGGTTTCTGTAGTGTGTGGGCGGCTCTTGCTGGCAATGCTCAAGGAGTCAGCCACCAATGAATCCTGGTTCTGCTATTCATCATCTATTAGAAACTCAGTAGTCATTATCTCTTTCAAGGCATATTGAAAATTAAAACCCATGTCAATTTCCCGAAAATTAAATATGATTATCTCTTAGTGATGTAGAACACATTTTTAACTTAGAAATCGGGGGTAACAGTGCTAGATTTTGGTTTAAAGATCAATATTATGATAGTTTAATAAAAGAATATAGAGAAATTCTAAAAGGTTGTTTTTCACATAGTAAAACCCATGTCATTTCCATATAACCTTCACATATATAGAACTACACATTTAATTCTTAAAATGTATAGATCATCGTCTTTGTTTTTGACATAACTGAAGAAAACAGCATTTTCTAGTACATTTCATATATATCAAATAAATGTGAATAAACCTATTTTACCCATTAAGATTGAATAAACTGGACCAAACGTTTAATTTACTCTTTTAGAACTAGAATGAATCACAAGGATCAAGTTTCAACTGGTTACTGACAATATTTAAAAATCACCAGGTGGCGCCACTGTGAATTGTAGGATATGCCTTTAAGGACGGGCGCCTGCGGTAGGCCTGAAGGAATAACAACGGTTGCTAGTGTCAGTGTAAACAGCTAGAGGATGGGCACATTGTCCTCGTGACGCATAGTTCGGTTGCATCATTACGTAATATGATACTTCATCTTTCATATTAATTACTGTTTTTAGAAATGCTTAGATATGATTTTATGCCTCTATTACATGAACATTTTGTGTTTATTGATAAATTATTGGCATTGTTAGAAACAATATCGTAAATCGAAGAGAATTGAGGAGGCACCATTCACCACTAACGGGTTGGTATTAGCTGATATATCCTACCCCTAATAAGAAACTCCATAGGCTTAACATTGGGTCACTGTATTCGGTCTGGAGTACAGAAAAATGAAAAAAAGCGCTCTAGTGGGATACACTTGACAAATGACGTCATTTCTTAATGTAGAATTAATTTAGAAGGGCGCGGTAGGATAAATTCTAAACCAAACTCGAGTTAGTTGTGTTATTGTTCATCGCACTCCGGCAAGATCGCGTATTACTGCTTTCGGCTTTGCCTCGCGCAGTAATACGCAATCTTGCCGTCGTGCGATAAACAACAACACGACTAACTCTTGTTTGGTTTCTCCACAGTATTAGTGACCTTAAACCTTTAAGGAAGGGTACCTGTGGCCAAGCTACCGCCTGGAGGACGGGCACACAATCGTTAAGACCCACAATTCAATTGTTTAATTGTGTGATATGATATATAATCCTAAATATTTTATTTCTTTTGAATAGAAATATTAATAATGGTATTATACATACATTCTGTGAAAATTTCATTAATGTTCCTCCATTATTTTTTGTATAAATCGATTTTGTTGATTTTTGAGAAATGATGGCATCATTCGCCCTGGACTGGATGATGCCTCAAAGCATCATTCGCCCTTAAAGGGTTAATTAAGCAGCTCCGTATCAGGTAGAATATTACTCCTTGCCCTCAGTAGCCCCATTGTCTCATTAACCGGCTGGATAATGGGATACACCACTGGTATTTCCATTACACAGTCTACAATGTGGCGGAAACAATTATTTCCTGAATCCGAATGAGATTAATTTCAATCTTACCTAACGCGAAGGAGTGGCCATTTCTTTCCACACAATTTACCTCACACATATTGGCAGAAACGGATGACTGTTTCTAATTGCACAACATTACACATCGGCAAAACCAAGGGGATTTCCGTCGTGATTGATATGAAATCAGTCCCAGGAAATGACGATGTAATGTTATATTCTCACCTATTATCGAATATTATTACCTTTTCTTTGAGACGGTCAAATTACAATATGTTGCGTTTTTACATATCACAATTTAATAATTAACCATAATGGATGCGTATTACTGTTCAGGGTAATTGGATATTTCCTTTCATGAGGAGCTCTAGCCTGAGATTAAGTAGAGAAAGCATTATGTTGAAGGAATATTATGTTGGTTCGTTCACTTGTTACACCATGAAGCCTGGAGGCATTCTCGACAGTAGAGTATGCTAGTTCACATATTCCCTAGATTTCGGTAAACAATGCGAATATTTTGCGAGTCTGATAGTGATATATTCTGCTATGCTAATCCATGGTAATTCATTACAGATATTTTTTCAATTATTACCTATCATACATAAAAAGCTAGATTTTAGTAAGATCTCCTTGGAGTTTCTCCCTCACTTAGGGACAGAGTTAACCAGGTCTAAGCAATAACACTGACGTGCCACAAGACCTGCGTTTACATTAGACGACTAAATAAATGGCGACTATAAATCAAGCCAGTAGTCGTCAGGTTGTGGTAAAGGCCATCGAAAAGTCGTCAACCTCAGAATGGACTCTACCTTATAGCACCACCTTATGAATTTTCCATAAGTAAACGCTTCTGTGTTAGTCGTTGTGTTCTTACAATGCAGTCCACCATATATATTTAGACAATTATAGAAAATAGATTAAATGTACGTATATAACAAACTGTACTCCTGCCTTACGGATCATGAATTATTCCTATTCCTATTGAGTATAGGATCAATCATTACATTTAGTCACTACTATTGTAAACAATGAGTTAGGGAGGACCTATACAATTATTCTTTCAGTCCCGGCGTCCACCTACTAGGATATGGTTCCGATATAGTCTACGATGCACCTCCCGGTAAAAAATAAAAATCGCGTCGGAAGGTCACCTAATATCGGGGCAGTTGACCACGTCTCTGCGATTAGACACCGATAAAAATCCCATACAATGCGTGGTGGACTGGCATGTCTAGATATATGTCTACGATTTTGCACCTTCCCGATATGTCTCCGATATTGACTTTTTTTATCGGTGACATATCGGTAGGTCTAAATTTCTATCGTAGTAGGTGGACGCTGGGCCTGACATGTTCACAATGATTGGTGCGATATATGGTATTTTTATGTTTACCTCTTTATGTACAGATTTGCTATTAGCTTAAATATGGGAGCAGGCGGAATATCTGCCCAGCCGAGTCTGGAAGGATTAGTATTGTATGCTTAATGACCCACTAAACGAGACAAACAGCGGTATACATTGCAGTACCATCCTTAAGGCGGGCGTCCACCAACCACGACCAAGGGCTTTCTGACAAGGTCCACGACAGCCCTACGATTTGAAGGCTTGTCGTAGCCTTGTCGTGGTTGGTGGACCCCAGTTCCCGACAAGAGTGTACGACAAGGCCACGACAGGCTGCGACTGGAAGCTTGTCGGGGGCCTCCCGACAAGGTTATGACAAAATCGAACATGTTCGATTTTTTCCACGACTGGACCCTGTCGTGGAGTGTCATGGCGTGTCGGGAGCGTGTCGCAGAGGTCTACGATAGAATATTTTTTTTTTTTTTAGAAAGCAGCTTTTATTTCTAGAAAAATTATCAATAAGCTCAAGTGGGATACATCTAGATACCCTCATGAAAACTGTCGAGATTGTTTCACATGTGTTTCGAAAAGTAACGTCTTTGAGAACTTGAATAGTCATCTTGTTGTCATTGACAGCTGCTTGGACTTTTTTGGGGGGACTAATAATTCCCTTCTGGTATAGGTATTATAAGAAGAAAAGAGGTGCACCCTCCTCCTTTTTCATAGGGTCCATTCTTAATAGTCTATGTGTACGACCTACATAGGCCTATAAAGTTTCAGTTGTTATGATATAAAAATTTAACCAGTTTGGAGGAGTCCTCACAGGACGTAACATCACCAAACAGAGACAAGACCATAAACTTGGACGATTCCTACGTGGACAGTTACAATACATTACAACAGTAGACATCATGTTGACATACATTCAAAAGTGTGGTTGCGTGGGGGTAAAACCGAGGAATATACAGATGTATCCTTCCTTGTCCAACCCATATCATTAAAATCACCGTTGTTTATCTTCCCTTGAATTTTCAAAAAAGGAGCAGGACTGCAGCTCAACAAAAGGACTTCTTATTGTATAGCCTCATGTATTACATCATTGCCTCCACCAAGTTGTTCCATTTCACCATGTGTTTCTCTTTACCCAGTAAACTACAAGCAAATTTTTCTAGTCCTAAACCGTTCCTGAGTTCTCTGCTCCAATCGTATACCGACAAAATGCAATCATAAAAAAGTCTCTGTCGATAGATATAAAACTTGGCATGCAGGGAAATGTAATGAGTCATCTCAGCATGGTTGCCTTTGTCCTTGGTACCCAAAACTAGATCTACCGGATTAAGGCTTAAATTGAAGCCTGCACACACTCTTAGCCAATTCCTAATCTGATCCCAAAACACCCTTACTTTAGGGCATTGAACAAAGAAGTGGATGATGGAATCAGTGTCATCGCAGTAAGAACATTTAGGTGACGGTAATACTTTAATTTTGGATAAATATACATTGGTAGGAATTACGTTGTGAATAATCCTGAAAAAAAAAGAATGTAGCTTAGTGTCCCTAGTGGATTGACAGGCGTTTTTGTATATATCACTCCAATCCCTATCTGATAAAACCCTATGTTTAGTTTCTTCCTTCCAGAATTTCATACCAGGCGAAACCGTTTTCTCTTTCGCTAACAGAAAATTATATATCTTTTTGTTATTAACAGATACAGCATTGAAGGAACCTCCATCCTTGTCCCCAATCATGAGACTCATAGACTCTGATTTGAAGTTTTCGAAAGACATGTCAATCAGCCAGGGGATACTATTATACAGTTTAACCCATATTGAGCTATCACACCTGACTTTGTATACCTCTTCTATTTCCTCCTTTGACATAAAATGTTTGTCCCGTATGAGATCATGAACTTGCACTATTCCTGCTTCTTTCCAGCTTCGGATTAGTAGAACCTCTACTTCCCAATCTAATCGAATAAACATGTTGTTTAAGATAGGGTCATTCTGTCTCTCCCTCTCACTTGTAGGAGCTTTATTATACAAAACCTTCCATTGCTCAATAATCTGTCTATAGAACCTTGGTATTTTGGGGGGGCTCCTAAAGTCCACTTTCTCCAAGAAAAATTCCCATAGGGAAGTTTTAATGTCTGAGAAAGCCCTAAAGAATAAAGTCCATGGGAAGAAATCTTCCTTACATAGTCGTGACACCCATTTTATTCTGGACACCTGATTCATGATTTTAATGTCCAGTAACTTCAGCCCCCCCCAAGCCCAATGGTTGTCTAAGCACCTTATATGACACTTTACTGGAATTACTTCTCCAGATAAAATACGATAGAATATTTTGGTGGAGCGTGCACTTCTCGACACCTTCCGACAACGCTGTCGTAATGTCCCCCTTCTTATAACAAGGCCACGACAAGCGCCGATTGGAACTTTCTTGTCCCCACTTGTCGTAGCCTTGTCATGGTTGGTGGACGCCACCCTTTAGACACCAAGACTTTGGGGGTGTTGCATCGTGAGCAAGGTATAAGTCCACAGCTTTGAGCTCGTAACTGGCATCCTCAAGTACTTTCGCACGGACACCAGCATAAAGTAGGGCATTTTAAAGGTCTCGTACACATCTCCTACGGTAAGGAGATCAGGAAACTACAGTACTAAATTTTGTTTTCAACATGGCTAGAGATAAATCACAATGCCTCAGTCACACTGGCGTAGAATTTGGGCGTGTTTTCTACACCACGGGTACCACGTAATAGGCCTTTTTCCACTGGCTGGTGTCGCACGTTATCTGCTTAGCTACGCCATGTCTGAAGCCAAACATATCCCTGGCAACGTATTCTTTAGCATTGGATCTATCAGTATATGAGCGTAATACGTTCATAAGACCCATGTATCTCATTTTTAGAGAAATAACAATGATTTCATCGTATTCTACGGTATTCCAGCTACAATTTGATGTATCACACATGCATATCACCTCAATGATACTTTAGATATACCTTAGATAACACAGGGACACCAAAACTGCATACACACTAATACATTGGCAGGTTTTGCTATAATATGCTTATCTTTTTCCAAGTTAAAACCAAGATGATTATCAACTATAAAGTTTAGACAGCTCAGACTCGATGATACAACACCCTAGTTTGCTCCAACAATTTAATCTGTCAATAAACAACACTCCTGTAATCACACCCACCGTTCACACTTTAGGTGTGATTGCTGCGTTCCCTATTCACATATGGCCGGACCCGGCAGTGCTTGTCCGAGCGGCCGCGTAACTAGGCAGTGGGCCGTTAGGCGGCGCTGAACGGCAACACCTGTATTACGGCGCAAATCCAAAATGTTTACCTCTTATGACGTAGTTCCAGTCACACTGGCGTAAAATTTGACGCTCTTTACTACGCATTTGGCACGGTGGGCACCAACTATGGGCTATGGTTTCTGTATGTACTTTATGTTCTATTACGTTCCCTAAAAGTACAGTATAAACAGTACCTACAATAAATAATAGCAGGTTCTAGTTTCTCAATAAACGAGAATCTCACTCAACCGGCGTTTACACTAGACGATTCTGGCTGGCAATTCTGTACCATTTTGTACCTCCTGATGACTTTCAGCGGTAAAATAATAGAAATTGTCTAATGTAAACGCCAAGCGCGTGACGACTGCAGATCGTCTGGTTACGTCAGATTATTCAACTTAGCACCACCTGGCGACTATTGGACACATTTTGCCACCCTCGGTTATTCTGCAATTAAGTTGTTATCCATTTGTGGCTTTGTACACGTCATCTTTGAATGGTGTGTCAAGTCACTTTGATGTCAAATTACGGTCGGTTTTCAATATTCAAGAACGAATTAAGGTATGTAATGATATGAAACCATATTGATGGTAACAATACGGGCTAGATTTATTTGATATCTCGGAGAAATTGCTTCAGAACGAACTCTTTAGAGCAAGTTCTGAAACAATTTCTCTGAGAGAACGAATAAATCTAGCCCCTATTACTAGGGTATCCCATATTATTATATACCTGTGTGCGAATGTCTATTAAATACTGCCTGCTGCTAGGGGTGCAGTAATAATAATGTTCGTGCCCTCTGTGACTGCGACCTTCTAAGTCATTAAAATTACGTTTTTAATTATTTTAAGGTATATAATAATAAGTAAACATCCTCACTGTAAACGAAACGGTTCTTGTTCTTGGTCAGTCGCCGTTTTCATACGGCCTTCCGCCCATGGCGTCAGGCCGTATGAAATCGGCAACTGACCTCGAATGATAAACGTTTCGCCCACAGTAAGGACGTTTCCTAATATTACTCATATGCAATGACTGCAATATCACTAATATGCAATTACTGAGGCATCCTGAATTGTTACTACCGGAAGTGCCTTTCAGGAGTTAATGAAAATATTTCTCACATACCATATACACTGATTTGTAGCTCAGCATTCCCTAATTAGGCCATACACCGGTACAGTATTACTGAATGATATGGGCAGTTGACAGATACATTCTTCACTCTATGGATTTGATAGATGCCTGATGACTAAATCCTTTCAGAACGCATGATGCCTGGAGGCATCACCACACTAAACACATATGATGCAATGAGCTACCATTTCTCTGATATTTAGAAAATTGTTTGAAGAAGGAATAATAAAGCAATTTATCTTTATAGAATGTAGGTATGATATCCTATTTAGTATTTCTTTTAAGTAGAACTATTTAGGATAAGGTATTGCATCAGTGATTTTACAACATACTCGAATTATGAGTTTTTGCAACTATGTTCCCATCTCCTAGTAGTATAAATAGACAATAATCGATGGTTTTGTGGACAGGCGGCCGTAAACCACGAGAGGTTGACGCGTAGTAATACACGAGCGCTAGCGAGTGTATTACGACGTCAACCTCGAGTGGTTTACAGAGCTGCCTGTCCACAAAATCATCGTTTGTTGCATTTATTATCCATCTTTTCGAATAAATTAAACCCAGTAATTGCCATGTTAATGGTTATAACACTACGAACCCCTATAGCAAAAGGGACTATTTTTTCCCGTATACCATGGTTTTGAGGCCGTATACCACAGGTTTGAATCCGTATACCACAGTTATGGTATCTGGCAGGTTTTATACAATGGGTAGTGGTTTACTGAGTCTCCATACATTTTCTATGGGGGCTTTGTATACGATGGATAATAAATATACTGCAGCCGTCCTTACTTTGGTAGCACGGCCACAGGCACCCGTCCTTAAGTGTTAATAAGTATGATACATCGAAGCTGTTTACTGATAATTGGAGTTTGTTGCAATTAAAACAGGTGAGGTCTCAAGATGTCATAAACATCTATCACTCATACATAGTCCCTCAATTCATGTTGTTGATTATAGTTATGGATAATTACAGGTGAAGTCCCAGGAAATCAGACTTGTAAATAAATAATTTGCTCCTGTTACTCTAGGTATTCGTAACCTTTAGTAAA
Organism: Alentia gelatinosa; assembly: GCA_950022655.1. Lineage (NCBI taxonomy): Eukaryota > Metazoa > Annelida > Polychaeta > Phyllodocida > Polynoidae > Alentia > Alentia gelatinosa. The sequence continues at coordinate 45,441,698 of OX465581.1, forward strand.
ATACACCAAATTGCAATCCACAAAGCACATATGTAGAATTTCCTGAGCGGTTTGCCCCATCCTGATCTCCATCTAATGTATTATTTATCGAATACAAAGCCTCCATTGAAAATGAGTTAGGCCACAGTAAACCACTACTTATTGTTTCTATGTTGTCAGAAACCATAGCCATTGGTTACAAATTTGAAAGCCATTGAATACTATCGTAAAACTGGATGAGTTTTAATCTTGGCCACCGTATGCCTCGACTGGAGTTGTATGCGGTGGCCACGATTAAAACTAATCAGGTTTTAATTTTATCCTACCCAGTCTCCTCGATTTTGGAATATTACGTGATAACAATTCTGTATGCCACTAGTGGCATATAAAACTCTATGTCAGTCAGCGTGGCATACGGAAACTCAATGTTAAGCCTATGGGATTTTATATTAGGGGTAGGATCAAACCTTAATGCCATTGATTACTTTGTGCTGAAGAGTAACAAAAAAAATGATGATATACTCTTCAGTATGGTGATTTCTGGGTTGAATTTATTCGAGAAGATGAATGTTAAATATAACAACTGATAGTTTTGTGGACAGGCGGCTCAGTAAACCACCCCAGGTTGACTTCGCAATACACTCGCTATCGCTCGTATATTTCTACACGACAACCTTTTGTAATGTACGTCCGTCTGTAGAAAAAAAACATCCATAAAATATGTACACAGAATTTCCAAAGTTTTTGACCCCCCACCCCTTTTCGATTTTCTACGCAATAGAACAAAGAAGGAGCATACGCAAGATTTCTGAATTTTTTTAACCCACCTCCCCATCCCCCTCTAGTGCATACGTACTATATGGATGGTCCCTTACCACATAAAATAGGATAATTTGATATAGTGGTTAAACTGAGTATTGTAGATTCCTATACAAATCCCATGTTGAATAGACCAGAAACATCTTATATTGTCTATGTACAGCTTAAGGCCGACGAAAAAGGTGTAGATTTTTTTAGTTCTGTTTCCAGTTTGCGTCAGCAATGCTAAAGGTCCGTCTGTGGTCTCTGACTGTATATCAGTGATGGCGAATGAAAATGGCTATTAGGAGAACACAAAAAATCTACACCGCTTTAGTTGGCCGATGGAAACGGGCCTATTATATAGAAGGGATATACATTTACGCATGAGTTCGAACCCCCTTCCCCACCTCCCTTCTTGCTGAGGACGTACTATAATATGGATCGCCCCATATCAAAGATAACAAGGCAGATAATAAGCATCCTCAAATAGTTATTAATCAGTATCTTAGCGGAGATAACATAGATAGATGGCTTCAGTAAGTGTTGACTATCAATCTCACTGGATTTTCTCATGTGGTGCGGTCCCAAGATTTTTTTTCCACCATTTTTATTGGCCTTATATTACAGTTTATAACATTTTCAATCGTTGTTTACATTATATATTTTGCCAATAAAATGGCCGGCCATCAGCCAAGGCTGGTTTTCGTGGCCGCCACTTTAACAATGCCTAATTGTGTGTAGTGTGCCTCTTGTATCCATATAACATCAAACATCATATCAGCAAATAAAGCCACATATCATTTCGACAGTAGTATTTCATGTCCATTCGTCTACTAAAGAGTAATACAATATAGCCACATATATACAAATATGCATTATATATATAATGAAATGCTCCTGATATTTTATACATGGACTATCATAAACCAGTATTATTTAGTAATATTTAGTAGATTTAGTAAGAGCACTGTGCCACTTTCAGTCACCCGGCCTTTTTGGGTGTGGGGAGTTGGCTCAGTGATTAAGGCACTGGACTTGTAATCCCAAGATTGTAGGACCTTGTGCGTTCGAGTCCCACTGCAGCTACTGTTCTCCTCCATTCCAAGCAGTGGTAGATTTACTGCTATATCAAAGGCCAATCCTTCCTATACTATGCCAATGTGGTGTGGTGTACAGCCACCTCTCTCCTTCACCCCCAGCAGTGGTAGATTTACTGCTATATCAAAGGCCAATTCTACTCATACCTTGTCTATGTGGTGTGGGAAGTAAAAGAACTCTCACCTCGCTAAATGTGTAGGGATGAAATTTCTACCTAAATTCATTACATAGATTCGATCACCACCCTAGTGGTGTAAAAGAACCTTGAGAAAGTCTGGTAAGAACCTGTAATGGTTCACTGGACATTAAATCAAACCAACCAACAAACCCGGACTTTTCACTAGAAGATTTTAGGCGGCCATTTTTGTATTTTGCACCTCCTGACGACCTTCATCTGTCAATGGCTGGAAATCGGAACATATGTAAAGTGCAAACGCCCGATGAGATACAAGCTCTGACCCTTCACTTTCATAGGTTTCCTCTATAGTATTCCCCCAAGCCTTCTAGCGAATACCCGGGGAACCAAAATAGTCTCATACCAGCAGAACCCTTCACAGGCATTTGGACACTACACTACAAAAGGCCTATTTCCATTGGCAGACGAAAGCGGTGTAAATCATTCGAATTCTCCTAAATTCCCATTTCCATTGGCCGACAACAATCTTCAGTATTGGAACCAACGACAGACCTTTAGCGCCTCTGACGAACAATGGAAAACTAAAATAAGGAGAACTAAAATAATCTACACCGTTTTGGTCGGCCAATTTAAACGGGCCTATAGCCAGCATATTAATTATATTTTTCATCAAGTAAACGGTGGACACTCCGCTACTTTGTGTAAACCCTGAAATTACTTCTTTTCATGAGTTAAAAGTGGCTGTGAATATGTGATAAAAGCCCAACTTCGAGGTATATTTCAGATACCGTTATCTAAAATGTTACCAAAGTAACCTGATAGGAATATTGTAGTACTTACAGTCCAATCACTGCACGAAAACCACTATTTTATTCATATATACGCCATCGCCGAAGTGCATGTATTGGCTAAATATTGACTTATTTTCATATACATGTATGTATATATGCCCAGCCCTTATATACGGACGCGTCTTGGCTGTATTTCAAACCCGGCGTATATGAGAGGAAATCTCTTCCCCCACCGCCTCCCGCCCCTTTGTGTTGGTAGAAGTACAGGTGTTCTCAGGAGGAAGCCCTCCCCCCGCCCTCCTCCCCCACCTCCTCCTGCCCGCTCTCAGTGAAGCCCTCTTCACTGGATGTTTATATACGCCTACAGATGAGGTGTATAAACACGGGGAATAGGACGACCTTGTATACGCAAAATACCTACTTATATACGCCGGGCGCATTTATATGTAAAATAGTGGTTTTCGTGCAGTAAATATGCCGTTCAATTTACAGAGCGTAGTGTCCGTCGCGCACCTTTTATTATCCACCTAATATGAAACTTTATCTCACACCTGGAATAAATGTCAATAGGCTTAACATTGGGATCTCTTTCTCCATGCCCCTTCAAGTATTGTAGTCCGTTCTCCATGGTCTATATCCTATTTGTTGCCCATTCTTTTAATGTGTACAGGGGTGAGATAAATACAGAAAGCAACTCGTTTTGGTCAAAGAAGTCGTTCTCCAACTCTTTTGAATGCTATGTGATATTCACTCGGCTGTCACCTCGTTCATATCACTCCGCATCAAACTCGTGGAGAACGATGACTTTGACCAAAACTTCTTTAGTCATTATATATAAACGTATTGAGTCTCGAGATCGGTACTATCAAAAAACATGGTAATGACGCCAGTACAGCCAAACTTATTCACCGTATGCCACAAGTTTGGCCGTACTGGCGTCATCAACATGTTTTTTTATTATTATATACCTTAGATTGGTTATAATCCTCCGAAATCGACTCTAGTGACACTATCACTCTCTCTCAGCGCGGCAAGTACATTACCAGACTCACCCGGAAGTTGATCACGCCTGCGCAGGATATATTTGCTCTCCAAAAACAGATCTTTGGTTCAAATAGATAGCGTTAACGAACCTGAACTACGCTTGGAGAATGTGAAGTTACCCGGATTCACTTTTTACATCACCAATCGTATATCTACTGATTGTTTATTTGATTAAACGGAACGGAATATTGGGTTCGGAGAGTGAGGTTAACGTTTTCCAGTTACCATGGCGCCTTGGTTCGTAGTGCCTGAATTCGCGTGTTTCGATGCGTCTGACACGCGCAACGGAACGATTTATCACATGTATTGACCAAATACGGAACTAATAACTTGTAGCTTTAACCTGAGACCGTTTAAATGGCGTACATATGCTATATTGAACGCTAACATCACTCGCCTTGCCGTCTTGACGGTGCGGCCGCCGAGACATCATCGTCGGGATTTTCCAGAATGTAGGGAAACCCCACTAATGACGTCACACGATTACGGTCGCCTTTGTTGACGCCCGCTCGGCGAGTGTCTATGTTGTTATCGTTCAAATACGCAGATTTAAGCAATTTAAACGGTATTGCGTGCATGCCAGTCGTTATACACCTCGATATTTGGTCAATACATGTGATAACTCGTTGCGTTGCGCGTGTAAGACGCATCGGAACACGCGAAGTGAAGAAAACCGCCATTTGCAATTTTTCTACCAAGATTCATGTTGTCGACCTCTCGGCCAATCAGAATGCGTTATTTCTTCAAAGCACGCCATACTAAGGTCAAAGCACGCCGTACTAAGGTCCAAAGCACGCTGTACTAAGGTTCAAAGCACGCAATCTGTATGTAAGTACGATGCTACACGGCTTATCGCGCAATATGTACATTACGAAGGAACCCCCCAGCAGCGTACAGTAAGGTGTGTCACTTAGTGCATAGGTATATAATAATAAGTAGAATACGAATTATAGAATTCACTAGTTTGAGTTTGAGTTTATCTATATCACACATTTGGCTCCGTAATCTCATAAGTCGCAGACGAAAGAGATTATGAAGCCAACACAATGAGTGACATAAATAAACTCAAACTCAAAGAGGGACGTCTAGATTCTATCATCCCCCGTTTCCACAACTTTTGAATATAGAAAGAAGTGACAAGTAGTAGTAAACAAATCGCATGTTAAGCCTATGGCGTTTTCTATTAGTCCTATCAGTCTGAGCAATGCCTTGAGGCACTCCCAAGCAGGGGGCGAAGTATGCCTCCAGGCATGTTTGGGGCCATTACTTGGGGGCCATTACTAAAAACAGTATTCTATGGGACAAAATTCATAGATGTTCTTGATTTTTTCAAAACAATTCAAAAACCCTATTCAGGCATCATTATTCAGTGTGAGTGTTCTATATGTAACTAAGACAATGCATATTAAATGCCCCTTCCGGTACCATTGCCATAAGAGCATCGTCCCCTGGAGGTATATTTCTATATAAATGTTGGCCTTGATATGTGGGCCTACCGCTAGGGGGTCGGACTGAAAGTGTTAAGGGTAAGATAAGTATTCCTATCACACGAGCAGTGTAAGCACCGATGGAAAGGAGAATATCATGAAACGTCACGGAATTTCATATGATTGTTTATATGGCATGAGTTGTCTTCGCGGAATGATATCACGAAGCGGAACTGAGTGATATCTTTAGCAGAAGACAACGAATCGCATGTAAACAATTATATGAAATTGAGTGATGTTTAGATTTTATCCTACCCCATCATATGTTTTTAACTTCATATGTCACCAGTGGCATATAAATATGTTATGGCATAACCGTGGCATACGGGCCCACCATGTTAAGTCTATGGAAATTTATATGAGGGGTAGGAGAATAGGCGGGATCTAAGCATACGTGCATAGTGCGTGAGTTTCCAACTCCTCCATCATGATCCTAACATCCTAAGCCTTCCCGCCATTTACAAACACACCTTCAGCTCCCCAGACGACACGCGCTCAACATCATCGATCCTTGCTTACTACGTCATCAATTATTGTGTGCCTTCAGGTTGCTGGACAACGAGAAGAGTCTACGTCCGCTCTTCCTGCGCCTGGCCCAGGACCCGCTGGACTTCCGGCTGGACGAGCGGAAGTTACGACGCCATGCTACCATGGTGATGGAGGCGCTGGGCGCTGCCGTAGAGAGCCTGGAGGACTCGGCCGTGCTCGTCCCTATACTGCATTCACTGGGTCAGACACACAGCCGATACATGGTCAAACCAGACATGCTGCCTGTAAGTACTTTACTTTTATTCATATCTAATTTAATACGGAATACTATCGTAAAACTAGATGAGTTTTAATCTTAGCCACCGTATGCCACAACTGGAGTTTGGCAAAGTGACTTCATGAGGCGAACTCCAGGAGTGGCATGCGGTGGCCAAGATTAAAACGAATCAGGTTTTGATTTTATCCTACCCTGTCTCCTCGATTTTGGAATATTAGGTGACAATAATTCTGTATGCCACTAGTGGCATATAAAACTCTGTATGCCAGTCAGCATGGCATACGGAATCTCAATGTTAAGCCTATGGGATTTTATATTAGGGGTGGGATAAATACATATATATATGTATATATATATATGTTTATATATATATGGTTATATGGTTATATGCATATGCCTGTACCTATACTGCATTCACTGGGTCAGACACACAGACGATACATGGTCAAACCAGACATGCTGCCTGTAAGTGTTTTACTTTCATTCATACATAATTTAATACGAGCTATACATTTGTATATGGTAGTGTATGCATGTCCTTGTCCCTATACTGCATTCACTGGGTCAGACACACAGCCAATACATGGTCAAACGAGACATGCTACCTGTAAGTGCTTAACTTTTATTCATTTTTTATATATTTCACTATGGAATATACATTTGTATATGGTATTGTATGATACATGTATTAAGATGTTGATGTTAAGATTTCTGAAATATATGTTCGACACTAACGAGAGTTTGGCGGAAAATAGAATAAACATGGCTTTATTCATTTATAACGTTGGGACCTAGCCCTGCCTAGACATCTAGATGTAGATATACAGTGAGCTGAAAGAACAAATTACATACCGAGGCCAGTTTAAACACCTCCTGTTTTGATTTAGGAAGCGAGTGGAATGGCCGTTTAAGTAGAGAACGTGACATCACGAGTTATGGCATCGTGACGGTCGTCAAGCGACTAACCTAAAAGCGTGATGTGATATGAACAAGCGACTGCGGGGAGCTACTCGGTAGACGTGCCAGCAGACTTAATATATATTAACATATTTACATATATATATATATATATATATATATATATATATATATATATATATATATATATATATATATATACAGCCGTTTTCTTGTTACCTTTCGCACTTCTCCCAGCCTTACCTTTCGTTCCGTATTCTTAACTTGCCACCTTCAAATTCTCATGGCCCAGACAAGAAAAAAACCCTTTCGTGATACTGGAAAGCCTGTATGCCAATAACTTCTGCTATTTCTCAGACTGATCGGTCGTACTTTACCATGGTTGCACCAGAGTAATGGCGCGATTTGTCTATAGGCCTGTTTCCATTGGCTGACGAAAATGGTGTAAATCTTTTTAGTTAACTATAAAGTCTGTTGGTGGTGCCACTTACTGTACGTCGGTATAGAAGGCTAGTAGATTTCACTCAGTGACCAAGCTTTCACTGAGTGGTGGGTGGTGCCAAATTGCATAATCTAAGCACAAAAAGTCGTGGGTCATTTCACGAGCTGGGTCGTTTCCATTGACCGATTTTGGGTCAGCAGTGCCTAAAGTCGGTGGTTCCTGACTTTAGATCGGTGACCAAGAATCGGCCGATGGAAACGGGCCTTATGAGGAATTGAAGATGCTTACTGTATCCCGTAGTAGGTAAACCTGAGTCCGCCATTTATCGCTCTTACAGGAATATTTGATGGTAAAAGGTCAGATAAGCATCTAAGAAATGCGAAATTAAAGACATCATCAAATATCATCACTTTAGGACTCTCAAATTGACAGATGCATTATAATTGATTTGGGTTATATTGTACAAAGGCTATATATATGAGGATTGATATAAGAATCATGTCGCTACCACCAATGTTCTAAGACACATATAAGTATCTTTCTTAGATGTCGATCTGACCTTTCACCATCAAATATTCCCGTGAGAGCGATTTCCGAAGTTCCATTTTCCCCATTCGGAGAAAAGGTCATCAATTAGGTAGTTTACTGGGGACAAACAATTTGGTTGATTTCCAGCTGTGTAAGTTCTAATTTTCCCTATTGTCATATTACCAATCCTCCAAATCCTTTTTGGTCTGACGCCACAGAAGGGTGTTATGGTTGTTTAACATTCTAAACGAGTTGAATCAGGAAACTGTTGCGACACAGTGTAACATTGACAGTGAAATTCGTTCTTGTACATATGTCCTTTTGACCTTTCAGGAAAATGTATTGCTTTGCCAAATGTACTCGTTGCTTACAGACATCACCGGTCGCCAAAATCTTAGACAAAGATTGGTCACTGACAGATTTTGGTGAAAAAATGTCACATACATTAACTAAAGCCTAATCTTATAGACTAGCTAACACAGCGACAAGAACAGAGAATTTAGAATACCATTTTTTAAATTTTTTTATATAGAGTAAGTTTTATTTCACATTAGATCTTAATTCCTAACAAAGTCTTCTTTCCATAAGTGTCTTATTCTCTAACAGAAATATCGCGTTTAGTTAATCTATTGTATCAGATATAACAGTTGTGTTTATCTCACACTCATGTTTCATCAATACCTTTTTACGTTGAAATCTCAGCTACAGCTTACTCTTTTTTTTCTTCTTTTTTCCCCCTTTCAATTATCAGTTCAAATTCAATAGCATTCCATTTAACAAGTGGATAGGGTGCATTTTAAGAATGATTCAAGTACATTTCGATGTTTGTACATAATTCTAAATAAAAGTTCAACCCTAGTGTACTGTGATAGTAATCAAACATTCAATAAAAAATTGTATGCTGTGGTGCCTTAATTCTAGGTATTGTAGACAATTTACTCTTGTTGGGACAATATACATATCCTTCCAATTAGTAAACATGAAATGGGAGACATATAATGGTAACAAAACCGAAGAAGACAAGACCGGACAAAATACACTGTTTTGGTATGATCAACCCCCAACTGGTGGAGTGAAGTTAATGCATTTGTTAACGCATTTGTAGGCTTCTGAACACCCTTGGAAAGAATCGAATCCCATTGTTTTTCACTATATATTTTCGAGTATAGTCTCCCATTTTTTTAACTTGTTAGGAGAGTTTTCTATATAACATATATATTTCTCCGTACGTAGTTTTTCTCTGAATTCCAATGACCATGTATAAATACAGAACTTACTGTCTTCTATTCTCAATAAAAAAGACAAATAACCATACACAGATATGTATTTCCAACATATATTATAACAAAGTATACAGTTACATAACAATTCTCAACAACATACAATCACATTCACTTCTGTCGAGTTCATATGATACAAGTCCTCTTGGTTATAGCAGTACTCACAGTCTCTCAGTCTTTCTGATACTCCTTTCAGTTATTGTCCAATGTATCCTTAACTTTGGGATTGAGATCATCCATGAGCAGTGGGATATAGTGGTAGCAGTCACCAATCTGTCTTCCCTGTTTCCTCCAGTGCTGGGATGATAGTAGCTTGTGGGGAAGTCTTACCATCAGTATAGGCCTCTGGTGTTCCAGCCTCATCACTGTAGTGTTGGTAATGCTCAGTAGCCTGGACATGCAGACACCTTGATATCCTGGTGAAGAGTGATATCTGTGTGGAAAACTATTGCTTATATACTTTCACGGAGATCGATGCAAACAAAGACAGGGGACGGTTCAAACGCTGGGGGTGGCAGTCCAAACAGTTGGGCCTTAACTGCTATCTAGAGCGAGGACCTGTTAGAAAGCACCCTGTGTCAGTCTCAATACTACTATGTCACAAAGGTTTTTAAAATCAATTAGTGGTGGCCAATATATGTATTGGAAGCTAAAAGTCGAAATAGACCTAATTAGAAGAAAACACACGAGGAGTGCAACAGAGGTCAGCCTAGACTGGCTCCAGTGCCTGCATCCTATGGCTACCCTCCTCGCTGGGAAACAGGGACTGGTACAATCGGTAATGGTGTTGGATTTCTGGCGCTGTTTAGCTCCAGTGTTTCCAACACTCTCCATACATATATCCTGGCTACTGGTGAAAGAGATTGATACCTTCTCTCTTTGATCTCATTTGGATCACAGTCAGGAGCAGGCAAATTTTATTGTTATGACAACACAGGCGGCCAGGGAACTAGGTGAGGGGAGGAGCAGCTGACCAGTAAATATCTGAGACATTCACACACAGGTATGTAATGATTAATGATTGATTATAGAAATAATATTGTTTTAGTATGTTTAGACACAACTTTTTTTTCGAACTCGAACAGCCAAAGACATCAAAACGACTCGGAATAAATTTCATTCAGACACCTTAACCGTGTCTATTATGATATAGATTATAGGAACACTGTGTTTTGTAGGGTATAGCCTAGAGACCATGGCTCGGTAAATCACTTATGGGTGATGACTTAATACACTCGCTCTCGCTCGTGTAACACTCCGCGTAGATATTTTGTGGTTTACGGCCGCCTGTCCAGAAACACATCTATTATTGTCCATTTATACCATATTAAGGAAGAGGACCAACTATATAAAAGACGATATATATAGCTTTAGACTATATACAGCTATCAAATTAAATAGATCAACCAGTGGCCTAAACAGGTGACATATTAATCAGGATGGGCGGACCAATCAGACATAAACAAATCTGGGGCCCGTTTGATAATCTAGGATCGTACATGAGCACCATTTTCTGTACCTCGTACAAGGGTTATCGCTTAAAACAAGTCTGTTCGTTAATACAGTACTAGCCGTTCATAAGGTCGTCCATAAGTGTTGAATAAAGTAAGCCCACATCGTCCCTGGGTCTCTACAGCATACAGAAAAGGGTCAACATGTACGATTATTAAACGTGCCCCTGGGTAGTTTCATCAGGCTCAGTTCAGCGAGGGGGAAACTTGCTGTAATCAAGCTGGCCGTGTGAATGGTCCGCGCCGATGATGCCATCCCGTCGTGTTTGGTGTCTCCTAATGGCACCATCAGGAAGTGAGGTGTACAAATAGAGTCCAACGCCTTTCCGGCCAAACTAAGCTGCTGATGTCCCCTCAATACTAAAACAGTCAGAACGAGATGTTTAGCACAGGCACGTTAGTTAGGCCTGGCGTCCATCTACTACGATAGAAATTAAGACCTACCGATATGGCACTGATACAAAAAGCAAATATCGGAGACATATTGGGAAAGTGCAAAATCGTAGACATATGTCAAGATATGCCAATTCACCACGCATCCTAAGAGGTAGACCCCAATTTTTCTTTGGTGCCTAATCACAGAGACGTGGTCAACTGCCCCGATATTAGGTGACCTTCCGATGCGATTTCGATTTTGTATCGGGAGGTCCATCGTAGACCATATTGGAGCCATATCATAGTAGGTGGAGGCCAGGCTTAACACAGCCAGAACGTGATGTCTAGCCCAGGCACATTAGTTAGGCCTGGCGTCCACCTACTACGATAGAAATTTTGACCTACTGATATGGCACCGATAACAAAAGCAAATATCAGAGACATATCGGGAAGGTGCAAAATCGTAGACATCTGTCTAGACATGCCAATTCATCACGCATCCGAAGAGGTAGACCCCTATTTTTCATCGGTGCCTAATTGCAGAGACATGGTCAACTGCCCCGATATTAGGTGACATTCCGATGCAATTTTGATTATGTATCAGGAGGTCCATCGTAGACCATATCGGAGCCATATCGTAGTAGGTGGACGCCGGGCTTAACACAACCAGAACGTGATGTCTAGCCCATGACGTTAGTTACTTAGGTGATCAGAGATTTTCACACGTGTGTCCACAGGCAGGGGGATCCACTTCAAAGCATCCGCCTAATGACTGGCAATTAAAGGCGATTTGCCAATTAGGAATGAAAGAGCAGCTCTGTGATTAGCCCAGATGGCACCTGTATGGCTGGCAGCGGGGCATGGTCTCTCAGGTAAGTGGCTATCATGGTGAGCTAGATGGTGGAGCAGATGGTGGCAGTGTTGGTCGAGGAAGGCGTAATGGTGGCTCAAGGTCGTTACTACCATTACCACCTTAAAGGCATGTCCTACAATCCACAGGGGTTCGTTGCTCCTTAGGAACACCCCAACATATGGCTATTTCAAAAAAAATTATAAACACCTACATGATCGAATAAAAGGGGGTGTCCACCAACCACGACAAGGCAACGGAAAGAGGCGTCAAGAAAGTTCCAATTGGCGCTTGTCGCGGCCTCGTCGTAAGAAGGGGGCTTTACGACAGTGTTTTCGGGGGTATCAGGAAGTGCATGCTCCACTAAAATTTACTATCGTAGACCTCTGCAACAGGCTTCCGACACACCATGACACTCCACAACAAGGGTCCAGTCGTGGGAAAAATCAAACATGTTCGATATTGTCGTATCCTTGTCGGAAGGCTCCCGACAAGCTTCCAATCGTGGCCTTGTCGTGGCCTTGTCGTAGACTCTTGTCGGGAACTCCAATCGTAGGCCAATCGTAGGCCAATCGTCTAGAATATCGATGCTATATGTATAATACTGTGATCTTGTATTTTTCTGCATACTCTTTGTTGTATCCTAATAAACATGATAATGATGATAACCGTGTGAGTGAACACCTGATGATGCTGTGTCTTGACTGTGACCATTCACCTTGATTCCTTACATTGAATCTATTACACGGAAAGACATGTGATGCACGTATTCTGTCGATCTATACAAAAACCTAGGAAGGCCTGATAACTAAATCCAGCCGCAATAAATAGTGGCTGATGTCACTGGCCTCTTTATTGGCAAATCTACTTGCAAAATACTTTATATTCTAATGTAATACTTATGTGGACGTCAATAAAGAAATTATAAGAAAAAAATGTTGGAAAAGCGTTGCTCCAGTAATATCATATCATGGATGTCGTGTGGTATTGTTATTTTCACATTTTATCGTTACTTTTTACAACACCGTACTTTGAGTGACATAGGTGAAAGGTCCATTAGATTTTTGATTGAATATAGATGGCGACATAGTCATGATGCAATCCGCAGAGAAACTGGAGCAACTCCTGTAGTGCCACCTGATTATATTTTAACTATTATTAACTATCAGTCAATCTAATAACAATTGAGGGAGTCCTTGGGAGTCCTTGGTGATGACCTAGATCCGAACCACTGTGCGCATACCCTGTGAGGGGCCGACAATTTGATGATCTGTAGTGGTGGGGGGTCATTCTATACTTGAGGGGCTGGTTTACCAAAATCTTGGGTAAACATTTCCCTCAAGTGTGTTACGGGGATGTTGAGAATTGTGGTTTCAAAACTTACTGTTTATCATCAGGCGTGGCACTCGAATGGAGTAGTGTGTGGGTGAATAAAAGACACGATACCAGCCGGTATTTTCCCACAGGAAATAATTTTAAGAAATTACATAGGAAATGTACTGAAAAATGTAGTTTTCTTCCATTCTTCCAAAAACAGGTGAAGTGACCTATAATTTGTAGTACTTAAATGTGTAGTTATACGCATTTACTATATTCTGCGAAAATTGGAGAAATGACATTTTTATTATGAGAAAAAACAACGTTTTAGAATTTCAATATTTTCTATTATGTTAATATCATAATATTGATCTCTAGATGAACATACCTCACACAGTGGCCACCGTGTTCTATAATTAGCTATGTGTTGTACAACACTTAATGATAATCCTATTCAATTTCCAGGAAATTCACATGGGTTTTACTTTTAAAGGTGAATTGTCCGATATGCCTTTAATGCCTGAGGCCGACATCCTTGGTCCTCTTCCGCAATGGCATAAAGTATACATAGCTATAAAATCATATTTATCCAAATAGTACATCACATCAAAGACACTGGTTTATAGGCACTGACATTTTATACAGTTGTCAGAATGAGCCAACCATAAAGTACATAGGCACGGAGGGAATGGGGGCGAGTTTTTTGTGCGGAAATTCTGCAGACGTTCCTGCTTTTATTGAATGCGTAAATAATGGAGAGGCTTGGTAGCGGTGTCATTTTTTCCGTCAGAAATTCACTTAACATACTTTATGGCTGGCCCCTAGGAAAAAGAAATAAGATAAGAGATAGGGAGAGAGGCAGAATTAGAAATGAAAATGAACAAAAAGTAGAGACAGGGAGAGAGACAGAGATAAACATGGAAAGGAATCAAAATTAGAGACATGGAGAAAGTCAGAGATAAAGATAGAAAGGAATAGAAATTAGAGACAGGGAGAGAGACAGATAAAAATGGAAAGGAACTAACTCTTTCTGTCCAAGCCTGAGTGGGCAGTGCCAGCACTATAGGACAAGACGTAATCGTGTACCTCTATAAACCTCAAAGGGACGAGACTTTCACCGCAATGGCGTCTGTTTATTATATGGGTGTCACTTAGTAACCTTTAGATACAAGTTACTATAGTTACTTATCAAATGCCCAGAGAGTATAATGATGAACATAGTATGTTTTATTTATCATGAAGAAATGGTGTTAATCTATTCATTATTTCTCATAAAACATAACGTTTGTGATGATGACACATGGATATAAATATATTTTCAAACAATGCCTGGAGGCATTCCTCGTCCCCTGCGTGGGAATCCCTCCAGGCATTGCTAGGACTGAAAGAGTTAAAATTAGAGACAGGGGATGAAACACAGATAAGAATGGAAAGGAATGAAAATCATAGACTGGGAGAGAGACACAGATTAAAATGGAAAGGGAAAAAACATAGACAGGGAGAACTAACAGAAATAAAAATGGAAAGGAATGAAAATTAGAGACAGGGAGAGAGACAGAGATAAAAATGGAAAGGAACGAAAATTAGAGACATAAATAAAAATGGAAAGGAATAAAAAATAGAGACAGAAAGAGAGACAGAAATAAAAATGGATAGGAAGATAAATTAGAGACAGGAAGAAAGACATATATAAAAATGGAGGGATGTAGCTACAGATAGACGAAATATATGGATCGACAAATGTAGTTATGAATATAATGGTTATACCACAGTTTCCTGTTTGTTATATTCTGCCCTCAGTTGAAGTATGTGAGACAAAGTGCCTGTTCACGTGCATCCTGCATTCAAATACTAATTAGTATCCTACAGTGTAAAGACGAATCACCTCTCTCCAATTAGACTGGCCTCAGTCATTGTGCACTACTCCTCCCACTACCCCTTTCCCTCCCTTTAGACTCAATTTACACCTACCGATTTCGACTACCGATAATAAAATCTGCACCACCGACCGATTAATACACGTTCCCGATAAAATATCGATATATGTAAATACCCAAATTGCAATTCGCCCGATGATTTCTCAACCCCAAATTGCGAAATCTGGTACCAGATTATTCAGGCAACCGGTGAAATCTAACTGGGTTGAATTCATATAGTGATGGAATGCAGATTTAAAGGAATGATCTGTCGGTATAGATAAATATGTCAGGTGTAATTGCCTCAACGACTTGCAATGCCACTGTCTATCGGTTCCGATATTCTCTTGGAGTGAACCACCTCCGACTCTTCTCTTCCTGATATAATATCGGGACGTTTTCCATCTGAAGATGTAAACCCGGCCTAAAACTCAATTTACAACTGCCGACGGAAAATTCGCCTATAAGATATCGGAAAGGGTAGCGATTTTTGCAGTTTACACTTGCCGATTTTTCGTATCAGGAACGTGTAGTAAGCAATCGGCCATGTCTGATTCTATGATCGGTAGTCAAAATCGGTAGGTATAAACTGGGCCTTACACAGCATGTCCAATTGACGATTCTGTGCACCGATTATGACTTTTGTCACCTCCGGCCGATTATTTGCCACCTCTAGGGCAGATAGTTGTCAGATCAAACTGGGTACACAAATTTCAGTTCGACGATTTTTATCCCTAACATGACGCAATTCAGTACCGCCTGACGACTATTTGGCCCACCGATTTAATGTAATCGGGGGGATTTAATCGGTGGCCTTTAGCCCATAATCATTAACACTCAGTGGTTCGCGCAGGGATAATTCCTCAAGTACGGCCACCCTGCCGAAATAATAGATGCTCCCTCCGTGGGCAGGTGGAAACGCCGCACACATCTCCCCCCTTTTAAAAAAAAGTTTTTAATTTGCATTCGACAACAAGATCGTCTCTCTTCCAAGCAAATGTTTAAACTGTACCCCCCTCTTCTCCACTTTTGTCTTAGGGCTGTCAGCGCATTTTGTATCGCATACTGCAAGCATGATTTAGTATATCAATTAAATAAATGTTCGTGATTAAGACTCGTGCAAATCTACTCCCGAGTAAAAACCGATCTCAGCTAATTATGTATTGTAGTTCTGTGTTTTGTAATTCATCATTGTCTATGGCTTGTAGAGAGTAGGTAGCGGGCGAGCATCAATTATATCTGGCGATATTTGACAGACCCCTACATGAACAGAATTGAGGCGAGCTAACAAAGCAACATAACCATCTGCAGCATTGAAATATGCTCTACCGAAGACAAAGTGATATCTGTTTCATTTTCAGTTATAAAAGCCTAAAGCACTGAATCAATAGACTGCACAGTTTCCTTAGTCACAACCCGGGCTTTGCTAATTATATTAGCCATTTTTAACCGTTCCCTGCAACACACCCATCATCCCGCCATTGGGAATGCCTGAAGCAAACACCGCGCCTACCACAAGCACTTTGAACCTAGAGATACCAGTGTCATGTGGTTAAAGTATTTGATTACAGAATTCGTTTCTGCTATACGGCATATAGCCTATGATCCATGGGGGCTGCCATGACGCCCCCGAGTAAGTATTCTTCCTCGGGGGGCGTCAGAACAGATACGCCACGTCTTTCGATATATTCTTCACTAAGGGAGGTGAAAAAGTAGGTGTTCTTCACTAAAGGAGGTGTGAAAGAAGTGAGTGATAATGGGGAAGTGTCACAACTCTAGCCTTGCTGACATATGTATATAAAGTGTTCCATGTGAAAAACCTCATGTTCTGGGTTTAATCTTTATGTCATCCTGCTCTAGGATGGGTGTAGAGAGTCAAGGGAACCATGGCAAAACATTAAAAGGCAGTTGAATTTCGTAAGAACAAAGAGCTAAAATATAGATCTGTCCCCCCCAAAGGGGCCTGCCATACTGCTGGCCACCTAGTGACTGTTTTATGAACTAACAATGGCTCTGTCCCCTATAGGGTACTAAGCAATGAATACGAGAAAGGATACATGTTGCTTAATAGAATATGGTCTTATATTGTTAAGCTTTTTCATTTCACACCACAATAATGGGCCAGAGGGATTTACACAATGGTAGTGTAGTTTAGGTATAACTCAATATTGATCGCTTGAACGTAGAACTGTCACATAAAGCCCGTTTCCATTGGCTGATGAAAACGGCGGAGATTTTTTTAGTTCTCTTCAAAGCCTGTTTCCATTGACTGATATTGTGATAGCAGTGTTAAAGATCCGTCAGTGCTTCCTAACTGTAGATCAGTGACGGCCAATGGAAACAGGTTTTATGAAGAATTAAAAAAATCTTTGATATTTTGGTTTGCAAATGGAAACGGGCCTTATAACCTGGTGTATACATTAGATGACTAAATATGTGGCGACTGTAGATCATCAAGCCAGTGGTGGCAATGTCCACCACAAAAGTCATCAGCCTCAGAATGTACCTGAGCATTTACACTGACGACATAGATTTGCCACCTCTCCAGACGACTAATTCAAGGCAGCGTGAAATGGTCGGCGGCATCAGAGTGTGTTCAATAGTTATGAGGTGGTGCCAAATTGCGTAATCAGATGTAATCAGACAATCTCCAGTCGCCACACACTTTGCTTTTAGATTAGACGATTTCTAGCTTTTTACCGGTGAAAGTCGTCAGGAGGTGCAAAATGCCAGAATCGCCGACCAGAATCGTCTAGTGTAAACGCCGGTTGAGTGAGATTCTCGTGCATTGAGAAACTAGAACCTGCTATTCTTTATTGTAGGTACATGTATACTGAACTTTTAAGGAACGTAATAGAACATAAAATGCAAAGCGAAACCGGTTCCGTAGCCCATAGTTGGTGCCCACTGTGCCAAATATACTAATTGTATCCGTCTCATTGAATGTCCTCTGTAGCCAGAGAGGTGACGCCCTATTCCGCTGCTGTCATACAATCCGGAGTATCTGGTGTGTGATGCTGGTCATGTGACCAAGGGCGTGGTCCTGATACCCCAAAACACAGACATGATCAAGGCTAACGCATTGGGCTAATGACAGGCCAGCAATTGAAAGCTCATAGCTCCATACCGACTTCTTTGAAAATTGTTGGTTCCTAGGTTTTCATTCATATTTCCGTTAGTTGCTTTGGACCTAATCAAAAATCTTTTTCTTGAAGAAATCGGGGCCCGATTTACGGAAATCGGCGTATGCCGTGTGTCAACTACAAGGAGAATAAGGCCACACAGATCGAAATCATGGTAATGTTGTATTTGATATTCACCCTTCGACTAATCATTAGGAATCTTGTGAATGATTAGAATTATTCAACGCAAACGCCGTGCATTGTTTATACAAAATAGTTCCTATTATGGCCATCAGGCCGAAAAAGCTGTATTCTCCTAAGAGAATATATGGCTTTCCGGAATCTACTCAGTAGCGATCTGCAGGCTCCATAGGCTTAGTATAGAGACTCTGTATTAGGTGGTTAATAAACATATACATATATGTATCTATATATGTATCTTTATATTATATATATATGTATATACATTTATTCCCCACCCAATACAGAGTCTCCATACTAAGCCTATAGAGCCTCCAGATCGCTAATGAGTAGAATACAGAAAGCCGTATTCTCCTAGGAGAATACGGCTTTTCCGCCACCTGACGGGCGTTATAGGAACTATTTACAAACAATGAAGGACGCTTGCATTGAATTTCTAATTATTTACAAGATTTTTGTTCAGAATAATTAGTCGAAAGGTGAGTAATAAATACAACATTACCATGATTTCGATTTGTGTGGCCGTATTCTCCTTGTAGTTGATGCTATGCAGTACTCCTCGCTATCGCTTGGAGTTTTAAGGCCCGGCGTCCACTGAGCTCCCCATACCCTACGATAGACCTCACGATGCATGCATCGGGATGCATCCTCGAGTGTATCGGATACGGATTAAAGTAGACTTTCCAAAGCGATATCGATTTTGTGTCTGGAGATGCATCATAAGGTCTATCGTAATTTATAAGGGTCCGGTGTCCACCTACCACGATATGGCTCTGATATAGTCTACGATGCACCGCCCGATAAAAAAATCAAAATTGTGTAGGGAGGTCACCTAATATTAGGGCAGTTGACCACATTTCTGCGATTAGACACCCATAAAACCCCATTCAACGCATGGTGGATTGGCTTGTCTAGACATAAGTCTACGATTTTGCACCTACCCGATATGGCACCGATTCTGACATTTTGTATCGGTGCCATATCGGGAGGTCTACGATTCTATCAGAGTAGGTGGACGCCGGGCCTTACTACGCGCCACCTATGCGGAGATTACAGCAACTCAGATCAAAATCGTGGTAATATTGTATATATATATATATATATATATATATATATATATACCAGGCTCTCGTTAAGCTGGCTGGGCATGTGAAGGATCCGTCATGGGGATTGAGTTATCCTCCATACTGATTCACCCGCGGGCCCCTCAATGCCCCTCATCAGCCTCCATTGGAGGTCGAGGGGAGGTAGGGTCGTAAAGTCGTCACCAGGGTATCAGCTGAACACGAGAGAGACCAGCCCGCGGCGCCATATAGCCGCAACATAGTAGTGCCCGTCTATTATAGAGCCAGTTTCCATTGGCCAACAAAAATGGTGCAGATTTTTTTAGTTCTCCTAAAAGCCCATTTCCATTGGCCGTCACAGATCTACATTCTTCATACAGGAGTGGGCCATTAGCACTGCTGATGCAAAATGGAAATGGGCTTTTTAGGAGAACTAACCAAATCTGCACCGTTTTCGTTGGCCAATGGAAATGAGAGTATTTATAATTTACCCCACGTTTGTATTACGTAATTTTCCTGCGACAAGTTCACCAACAACTATACAATTTGCGAACTAATCATTCAACCCCGAATTGGTAGACGTGCATTTGACTTTATCCAACGTTAAAACGTAGCGATTTTCCGAATTGCTAACACAAAATGGCGTGTATATATGTGGGCTAATACTTCATTTGTAGATCAGAATGATTCCGGATATAAGATTATTTTTGCGATCAACCCAACTTGCTTCACAGAGTGGTCGTGAGTGATAGAATGTGGATCTACCTCATTCCAAAAAAGGTGTTATATTTTAGCACCCACATTTGAAATATGTCTGAAAGGTGCGAGTAACAACCTTCCATTCCGACGCACCTCCCCAGCATGGCGTGCCTCTTTGAGAACACCTCTTGTCACCTCTTCCATTATTGCATCCCCCAACCACACGGCCGCCCTTTACACCATGACCTTTGGCCAGTTAAAGAGCCCCTGTTCACCGCCCATTTCCATTAACTTTCCTCGGAGTTCCCCGCTACAAACACCTTGGCAAAGGCGTTAAAGTTCGCCTACTCCTATGATGTCTGGGCAATTTCGGCAAAAAGAAAAAGAAAATATAAAACACTTCAAATGCATTAGTTATTCATAAGGTGATGGTCAACATGAAGGTGATGTTTGTACTGATCAGCTGGGAATGTGCTGAATTTTCTTATCATTACCTACCACATATAAAACGTTAGAATTCCATCGGATCCCTTGGAGTTGCTCCCGTACATAGAGACAGAGTGGACCAGACCTAGGGGTGGAGAATTGGGGCCCACGAGAGTGAGATTCTCGTGCAGTACTTAACTGAATCCTGCTACTCTTTTTGGTGTTTGTTTACTCAGGTGTACTTCTATCCTTAGGATCTGTTTCTAGCCATACTCAAAACATGATTTAGAACTGTAGTCCTTTCCTTGAGAGAATGCAATGAGATCACAACATTTCGCTGGTAGTCGACAAAATCTGTGTCACATAGAATAATGAGTGGCAAGTAAATGATAGTTCCAGCTATTAATAGTAGGGGATGCCACTAATTACGACGCAACGAAGTCGCTAGTAATAATCTAAATCTATTTGCACATATGTACACAGACTATTTCAATACAATTCCCATAGGTATACGGCCTGTCTCTGCAGTTGTATCCATATAGGCCGGTTTCCATTGGCCGACGAAAACGGTGTAAATTTTATGAGTTCTCCTAATAGCCCATTCCCAGTGTGCGTCATTGCTGACGGCCCATCGGTCGTTCCTGACTGGGGATCGATAACGGCCAATGGAAATGAGCTTTTAGGAGAACTAAAAAAATTACATCGCTTTCGTTGGCCAATGGAAACACGCCTTATGACATGTGTCAAGGTTATGAAAAGAGTCTACATATTTCTAGGTCACAGTGATTGCTAATTCCGCCAGCATCTGCCAGGAAATTGTAAGATAGCGCCACAATAGTCTCCCTGTATTGATCCCCTTGAGACGAAGCTAAACTCCTTTATGGCAAGCCAAAAGAAAACAAAATACACCCACCACCTGGTGTTTTTTGCCATCGAGGCAAAGATGACGCCTCCATAAACAAAAACTATCACAGGACTTTCGAGTTCCCTCATGTTTGATTCAAATGTATAGGACAAGTACCCATTGTGTTATGGAGACGGCCATCTTGCCCCAGACACCAAACAAAACACAAGATGGCGAGACCAGTTATGAATGGATTTTTATCCAAATTATTTTTTCAGCTTGCCATAGGCGGTTTTAGGTTGTGTCTATCTACGGATCATAACAATTGATAACAGCGGCTGTCCCCCAATTGCAGTGGCACTATCTTACAATTTCCTGGCGATGATAGCAGAACTAGCAATCACTCTGTGCCCTATAAGCCCGTGAACAGAAACGTCAATATCAGTTTTGGCCGTCGTGTTTCCGTCACTTTCCGCTAGTGTCCAAGGTAAACCCATAGTGAACAGCTTTCTATAACTTTCACGTCATTGTCCACAAATAGTTCCGCTTTTTATTTTTCTCATATTAGGAAGAATACACGTCTACTTTCTGTGAACTTGAGACAAATGTTTGACAGGACATATACAATCCGGGATTTATGCAGATGGGGTAGGGGAGGGGGACGGAGGCAGAGGGATACATATGTAGTAGCAGGTAGGACCTGGACAAGCAGGTGAGGTACATGCAAGAGGAAACATAAAGGTTCGGTTAAAGACTTATTTAAAAAAAAGAAGTTCTATATCATATTTACATAATGTTTACGCAATGTAGGAAATACGGTTATTGCTCACCCTTAAACATGACACAAAGGTGTAATCGACGTTGCAGATACCAGCGGACAATATGGACTTAGATATAACAAAACATTAAACAAAACCCACTGCCTTCAGTGCAGTTTACTGTGGGATGAAAACATTAAAAATCCCTCCTGTTCATTTGCCCAGATTGATTGCTAGCTCTGCTACCATCTGCCAGGAAATTGTATGATAGTGCCACTGCAGTCGTCGGTCAATTATTATGATCTATAGATAATGTTAAGACAAGGCTAATATGCCATGGCAAGTCCAAAAAATTATCCTGTATAAAATTCATTGATGATTGGTCCTGCCATCTGGTGTTTTTGATAGCGTCGGGGCAAGATGGCCGCCTCAATATCACAATATCTATGTGCCCCATACTCTAATATCAGTCATGCAGAGGATATTTCCACTCGTATACGCCTGGTGGCAAATACAGCCATTACGCGTCCGCATACAAGAGGAAACGATGTTGTATACGCTGGCGTGAAATGTGGGCGTATACATATGAAAACAAGTCAATATACAGCTGATACATACACAATATTGACTGGTCTCAGATACAAGCGGCCTTATGCTCCGAGGAGTTGACGCATAGTAATATCCAAGCGTATGCGAGGATATTGCGTAGAGTCAACTCTGAGGAGCATGCAACTGCTTTTATCTGAAACCAGTCTATATTGTATTTATCATCCACCTTTTCTGAGCAAGGGGCATGTCGGCGTATATATGAATATGGTGGTTTTCGCGCAGTGCAAGTATATCACCAGCAGGAAATATTTTTCTGCTAGATAGGCTACCATGGGCTAATATAGGCTATGAAAGATCATAGCATGTTGGATTTTATCAGGAGTATGTGAAGTAGATAAATATAACAAATAAGCCTCTAATCTCAAGCTCATGCGTAGGCCCTGTTGACAGGCGTACTTACAAATTGCTGCCTTCACACCTGTGACTGGTCAGGAAGGTCAGACACACGGAGGTGCGGTATGTTATCACAGAGACAGCTACATGACACATCATGCCACCTTAAAGAGTGTACTTGGGGCTGCCGAATGTTCGCCCCACCTGCTCCCTCATGTCATAACCCTAGCTATAAAAATAAATATACTTGTATCATAGATGCGTGATTGTGATATCAACTCTGTTATTCCAGCACCATTTTTTAAATTTTTTTTTTTATTATTATTTTTTTTTTTAGTAATTTCTATCAGGCGAGTATTGTGTTTTTGAGTGTCTTTGAGCTATAACATGACTTTGTTCTAGATCGCTTGGATTGATTGATTTAATAAACTTCCTCATTGCGATACTCCTACCTGGGACCTGTTTCAGTAGTCTCGTGACATTAGGCCTAGACAGACATCAACAGCGGCACCAACAGTGCAAGCAACAGCGGAAAAAGACTAGCAAATATCAGAACACCGAAGTGGCCAATCTTCTTCATATTTGGAACGATTATAGATTAGATGTATCCCCTACTCATGTTAAAGTGTCATTGTTTAATTCCTATGAGAAGTGAGTGAAACTCCATGTGTCATCGATTGCAATCTTGTGCTCTGTCCGTATGGTGTCTAGACATGTCACGAAACTACTGAAACAGGTCCCAGGTGTGTTCACTAAGATATAACTGCCAAATTCCAAGTCTAATACATTCCACCGGCTACAAATTTCCTTGATTTCCGAGCAGTTTTCATGTGATAATACCAAGATTTCCGCACCGCATCCGTAAAGTTCTCCTATTCACATACTATGAAATGATATATCATAAAGTTGAAATTCAACGCTTTTGGTCATTGCGACACCGTTTTATTCTGGAAATCTTTAATGTAATCTCCATTTTTGTGCTGAGTTAAAATGTATCGGCTTTGAAACATTTGAATTGAGACGTATGTTATAGCTCGCAGTAACTGTACAGAAACGATGCTGGAGAATATTTCACATGAAAGGCTTATCTAATTGTTATATTAAATGCGGAGAAACACTACAAAATTTAGAGTGGCAATTAGCTTTCCTATCTGTACATCGTTTAAGATAATTAATGACATTATTGCACAACTCCTAAATTCTTTCCTGCTGTTGCTAAAGGTCTAGTAAGGCCACTCAAAAAAACAAACTTGTTTCTCATCACCATGCGCTTCAGAAAAAAACGATTTAAAAAAAAAAAGGTGAACCTTGATAGAAATTATGAAAGGTATGTGTATTTAGTATCAAATTAAAGCTCATGATGTCAAGGATGCATTAAATGTATAGCCAATAAAGATCTAGAAATCCTTTGTAAGCAGACACCCCGCGTAAGCGGCCACTTTGGCCCGGATCGGAGGGTTGCCGCTTATGCGCCATCTTTAATATAGCAAAAATAAAGGTTTTTTTTGAGCGGCCTAACGATGTTTCCTACTGAGGGTGTTATTTTCGTTATCAAATGTGCTTGTTTTGGTATCGAGAGTGCTTGTTTAATTATCGATGGTATCAAATGACGAAATTTAGACCAACCAGATCGCAGCTTAGATCCTGACAAATGTGATTGAAACATGCAATTTGGAGTTATTCGGTAAGGGTGGACATGGCTTCCCTGTCGATCGAAGGTAAACCAATCACCATGTCTATCAATATTTGAAGATGTTAAGTGCTGATTCCACCAACACACAAGATATAGCGAGATTTGTCACGATTTGGTTGTCTTGCTAAATGGGGCTAGGTTTGAATAATCACATGCCTATTTGTCACGATGTGTCTTGAGGTGTCGCGGTGGTGGAGCACCAAAACATACACACAACATCGCGCAGCTACGTTTTGTGACAACGGAGGTACGACATATCTTGACACTACAGATATTACATGATATACCAAGATATATCACGGCAAATCCATGATGTTGGTGGAATCAGCCCTTTAGACAATAGGGAAAGAAATTCTGTGTGAAAAAATTCAAGATTTACTCGGGAAGAATGCTTAAAATTACTTAACTATGCTAAAGCCTTGATAAATACCTCTAAGCATCATCACCTCGTAACTATTGAATTCTTTCACACCTCTAATTCACCCGAACAGTGTGGCTCATATCAAACCTTATCAGTTAAATGTAGGCCCATGGATCATATAAAGGAAACCTATGAAGGATTGGGTCAGACCTTTTATCTCAGCCTGGATATACGTTCAGAGGCTTAACATTAGGAACTCGTTCTCAACAGGCTTGCAAGTAGGGTAACTCATTCTCAACGGGTGATAAACAGATAGATATTTCTAGGCTAAGATAAAATCAGAAACATATTCGTGCTTGGTCTGAGTCCCCATTCGCCATCTCATTTGGAGTGCTTCAGAATATTCACTCAGCTATCACCTTGTTCATATTACTGCCCGCTCCAAACTCGATGGCGAACAAGGACACAGACCAAACACTCATCAGTTTCTTTCTTAGTGTATCCCATCGATTTTGAATCACGTAGTAATTTAAAAAGCACGGCCACATGAATTATGTAGCGATTCAAACGAGATGGGATCGAGCTCTGACCCTAAACTTTAATAGGTTTCTGAATTTATCTCACCTTTCCCATTGGCTTATGGGCTAACCTTTGTGACATAATCCCCCATTGAGTATTTTTCTAAATACTCAATCAGCATCGGATACGAGTTCTCAATGTTAAGTCTATGGGGAAAATACCAGGGGTAAGATAACATCAAGAGCCGTCACGAGTTTGAGCCAGGGTTTATTTATGTTACTCATTTTGTTGGCTCTATAATTTCACGAGTCGAATACGAGTGACATTACCAAGCCAACAAAATGAGTAACAGAAATAAACGCAAACTCAAATGATTTCTAGATTTCTTTTTGTCTAGATTTCATTTTTTTCATAGTAATGTCTCCCACTGATAATATAGCGTATCAGAAGCAAAAACCGATGGAAATAATAGCTCACATACATGCCATTTTGTGTTGGCTATTCCAGAAATCGCTGCCTTTCTCGCTTGGTATGTCTCCAGCATAACCCACCTGGTCTATGATCGGCCAGACCTACTTAAAGGCTCCACAGGGGGAAACAATACCTATTGTGTGGTAATACTTCCTGGAAGCTGCAGGGTCCTTAGGCACCTCTTGCCGCTAGCAATATTCCTCTTGTTGTTGCCATTGTTGCTCTATCTTCTTGCTCTGCTTCCTCCGTAATAGGACCCAGTTCTATACGGCTTTATTGCTGTCATAATCGTCCTCTTCTGAAGGTATCAGTATATATATATAAGTTCATATATATAAGTATATATATATATATATATATATATATATATATATATATATAAATATATATATATATGTTTCCTACCCATATAAATCTACATAGACTTAACATGATGTGACTGTATGTCACGGTTATGCCATAAAATATCTATATGCAATGTGTGACATGTGAAATTAAAAACATGTGACAGGGTAGGATAAAATCTAAACATCACATAATTTCATATGATTCTTTACATGGCGTTCGCTCTGCTTTGTGATATCATTCCGCGAAGACAATTCACGCCATATCAAAAATTATATGAAAATTCGTGTCTATCTATCTATCTATCTATCTATCTATTTATTTATCTATCTATCTATCTATCTATCTATCTATCTATCTATCTATCTATCTATCTATCTATCTATCTGTCTGTCTGTCTGTCTGTCTGTCTGTCTGTCTGTCTGTCTATCTATCTATCTATATGTCCATCTCTCTGTCTGTCTATCTATCTATCTATCTATCTATCTATCTATCTATCTATCTATCTATCTATCTATCTATCTATATATATATATATATATATATATATATATATATATATATATATAAATATAAATATATTCATACATATGTAGTATATATGTGTATGTGTTTTGACATACGTCGAGTACATGTATATGATAAAAGCCTCCGTTCACAGAGTAGAGCTGCAGCTCGTACACGTTATTGTCCGCACTATGTCCTCTTTACGCGGTGCTTCACCCCATCCCCTCGACCTGCAGGTCTTTATCGCTCCTCATATGGGAGTCTCCGGTCCCAACATCCTCCCACCAGCGCTACAGGTAGCAGAGTAGCAATGAGAAACAGCAGGCTTTTCTCATATTATGGAAAAACAGTCTCGGTCTTTTCTCATTGTTCACTTGACATTTGTATACATTTGTGTATGTGTACAAGATGCTTTATAAAGGGATTTAATTAACCTCTGTAGTGATTCAGATTGAATTATGCAAGTAATACAGACCTGCCTTTAATTGATGTGTATGGTGAATGACACATACATACAAACATACATTTGTTTATATTGTGGGAGTTGTTTTCGTGGAATGATATCAAGAAGCGGAGCTGAGTGATATCTGTAGCAGAAAACAACGAGCGCCATGTACATAACTATATGACATTGAGTGACGTTCATCCTACCCCATCAAGTTTTATATTGTATATGGCGGCCTCGATGGCATAATAGCTATGTGCCCTATACAATACATATCACTTATTTATTCGGTACGTTCATAGTATACACTGAGGCCTGGCGTCCACCTACTATGATATTGCACCGATATAGTCTACGATGCACCTCCCGATAAAAAATCAAAATCGCGTTGGAAGGTCACCTAATATCGGGGCAGTTGACCACGTCTCTACGATTAGGCACCGAAAAAAACCATTAAGATGCATGGTCGAATGGCATGTCCAGACATTTGTCTCAGATTTTGCACCTTCCCGATATGTCTGTAAGGCCCGGCGTCCATCTACTACGATATGGCTCCGATATGGTCTACGATGCACCTCCCGCGTCGGAAGGCTACCTAATATCGGGGCAGTTGACTACGTTTCTGTGATTAGACACCGATATAAACCCTATACAATGCGTGGTGGATTGGCTTGTCTAGACATATGTCTACGATTTTGCACCTTCCCGATATGGCACCGATTTTGACATTTTGTATCGGTGCCATATCGGGAGGTCTACGATTCTATCGTAGTAGGTGGAAGCCGGGCCTAATATATATCGGTGCCATATCGGTAGGTCTAAATGTCTAGCGTAGTACAGTGAATTTAAGAATGGTGAGCCCAGTCTAAACAGCCCCATCCTATACAAATTTCAGCTTGGCACGTCCTACTCTGTTGGTAATTGCTCAGAGCTGCTCGTTTGGCCGTATAGACCACGTAGATTATGCTGCTCATATCTAGGCCGCCTGGCTTTACACTTCGGCCACGGAGACCGACCAGGCTTTGGGGGCGGCAGTCCAATGAGATAGGCATCCCCTTTATTGAATAATCAATACGTGATTAAGTCTTGGTGTATCGAGGTAGAACCGAGTGACAACTCCCGCTAGTTCAGCGATAAGGTCGAGGCGTTGAGTCAATATTTCTACTATGATTTTCTGTGCTGTTTCCCAAGTCTAATGACAGTTTAATGAGGCAGTGCTACCTTTTACCGGTTGCTGCTTTTAAAAGGTCATTTAGGGAAGCACAGATATGGACAAATGTTTTCTATAACATGCAGTCTGAATTGATGACAATTGCTTATGAATAGAAGTCTATATAGTGAACGATGGCTGGGAATCTTTTTCACTGTACTGCCACTTCGCTACATGCACTTTCATAGTCCATCCTACAGCAGGATAGACTGACGGATGGTTTGGATTCTTTTTTGGAAACATTAAGCAGTATTTACACTGTCTGATGAATGCCCCAGCGATTTCTTCCCCTGGAGAAAGTACGCCACTCGCCAAAGATTGCCTGTGCGGGCAGACATCGTACAAACTGTGCTATCATATGTCATATACCTATGCAAGAAAATACTCTATATACCAACCTCTCCTAGAGAATTGGTAGTTGACGTATACTACCTTATCCTACCCCTAAAAAAGAAACGCCACAGGCTTAACATTAGCGGACTGTATTTGGTCTATGGTGCAGGAAAATGAAATTTATCGCTCTAGCGGGATACAGTTGTCAAATGACGTCATTTGAAAAATGACCAATGATTATCACTGATTATCGGTGAGTTTTATGTTATTTCTTAATTTACTGAAGTAATTTAGACAGGGTAGGATAAATTCTAAACCAAACTTGAGTTAGTCATGTTGTTTATCACACTCTGGCAATGTCGAGTATCACTGCACTCGGCTTTGCCTCGAACAGTAATACACGACATTGCTGTCGTGCGATAGACAACAACACGACTAACTCTCGTTTGGTTTCTCCTAAATACTGTGCCAGTATGGCAATGTACCACCATACTTTGAATATGACTGGTTGCTCTTAACATGGACATATATAAATAAGATAGAAAGAGATAGCATACAGACTGAAGATTGATACCGAAATTTTCAAAATAATATTATGATTATAAATAACGCCATGAAAATCATTTTATAAGCGTTTTGAATTTTTTCACAACTTCGATCTCGTGGAATATCTTTATCTAGAAAAACGCGGTACGAAATGCCGCCCCATGAAAGCAAACATGTCTCACTAAAATGTCAGTACAGGGGGTCGTTGAATAATTTGGACGAACGAGACTTTATGGTCGTACCGTATGTCTAAAGTGGTCCAAGTGTGATTCAAGTCTCTCAGATTATTTGTGGGGACAAAATAGATCCTAAGACAGCCTGAAGGACACTGTGTACGAGAGTTCCTACTGCAGGTGTTTTTTTGGTAATTAATTTTATCATTCATAATCGTAACTGATTTAAACTAAATAGTTCATATATTCCGCTCTGACACTACAATTCTTTATCCTACCTCTCATATAAATCTCCATAGACTTAACATGGTGGGCCTGTATGCCACGGTTATGCCATAAAATATTTATATGCCTCTGGTGACATATGAAGTTAAAAACATACATGTAACAGGGTAGGATAAAATCCAAACATCACTCAATTGTTTACATGCCATTCATTGTCTTCCGCTACAAATATCACTCAGCTCCGCTTTGTGATATCATTCCGCGAAGACAACTCATGCCATATAAACAATCATATGAATTTTTTTGATGTTTCATGATAGTATTTGAGTCCAAAATGAAAGTATTCTCTCTAGTTTATTTCGTGAATAAGGCGGTTCCTGTTAATTTGACAATATGTGTCAACCCCACGACACTTCATTTAACATTTATAGACGACAGTGAAATTAACTTTGTCAACCAGCGGGTCCATTTAATAATCTAGGATTGTACAAGCAGACCCTTTTCTGAGACCAAGGGACGATGTGAGCCAACTTAATTCATCACTCATGGACGACCGTATGGTCGGTTAAGACTGTCTTAGCAAGTGAACTTAACAATGATTAAATGAGAAACACTGCACGAAAACCATCATTTTACATATGAATGCGCCGGGCGTATATAATCCCCGTGTGTGAGGGGGCAGGGGCAGAGGGTATTTTCTCTCATATACGCCGGGTGTGAAATACAGCCAAGACGCGTCTGTCGTATATAAGGCCTGGGCGTATATAAATGAAAACAAGTAAATATTCAGCCAATACATGCACTTGCGTGATGGCGTATATATGAATAAAACGGTGGTTTTCATGCAGTGAAACCTTGTACGAAGCACGGAAAATGGTCTTCATGTACGATCCTAGATTACTTGACGGTCCCGAGAGTCGTGCAAATGAATTTAGGGTGAAGTCTCATTCCTCCAAATTATTCAACCAGCCCCGTACCATTACATAATTGCTCTGTGATAATGTTCTACCCCCACCAAGAGTTTTGTTATTCAACATGTTGGATATCTGGAGGCCCTTAATTCTTGCGATCCGCGTACCTGGGGCCAGTTTAATAATCTAGGATCGTACTTGTACCCCCTTTACTGTATACCATAGTGACTCAGGGACGATGTGGGTCAACCTCATTCAATGGACGACCTTATGGACGGTCAATACTGTCTTAACGAACAGAATTGAATATCATTAAACAATTAGGCCTGGCGTCCACCTGCTACGATAGAGAGTTAGACATAATCGGAGACATATCGGGAAGGTGCAAAATCGTAGACATATGTATAGACATACCAATCCACTATGCATTTTATGGGGTTTTTATCGGTGTCTAATCACAGAAACGTGGCCAACTGCACCGATATTAGATAACCTTCCGACGCGATTTTGATTTTTTATCGGAAGGTGCATCGTAGACCATATCGGAGCCATATCGTAGTAGGTGGATCCCTGTCCTAACGAACTGAATTAAATATCATTAAAGGATTACCCTCGCACGAGTTACAGAAAAATGTCGTCATATACGATCCTAGATTATCAAACGGGCCCCTGGGCAGGAAGCTCAGGGGGCATTCATCGCTCAGTGAGAACCTCGCTAAATATCCGTGTAGAAGAACAGGTGGTGGAGGGATGTTTTACTGGCCTGTGCATGGATATGTATCCCTACGCGCGCACCACACCTCATAAACCACTAAACATACCATACCCAGGTGACAGTGTTCACACACTATACTTATTGTATGGATTTGGACTCGAAACGCTGTATCTCCATCTCTTTGCTTGCCGGCGAGTGATGGGTAACACGTCAGAGTTTTGTGTGCACATTTGTGTATACGAGATTCCCACTCTCATGGGGAAGTAAACATATGGTATGAGGTCTGCCACATCAACTGACTTTTTACGTATAACTGAATCATAGTTGGATGATCGTTTTCTGACATTTAAATACATATTTCCGGATTTAAGTTCGTTAGGTAAGATAAGTTGGATAGAACAAGAGGAGTCTGAGTGATTAGATGCTATATTTCAAGAAAATTCTCACCGTACTTGACAAAACGGGTTGACTGCTACGGAATAACACACTGTATAGATTATCTAACGATTATTTTTACATACCTATGGCCGAATGTCTATGAAATACTACCCGCTGCTAGGAGTACAGTATAAATAATGTTCGGGCGCACTGCGCCCATAGTAAATATTCGGGCGCACTGTGACCATTGGGTCAAATGGTACATTTAATAAGTATATAAAAGGCAGTTTTTTTTATATTTAGGTATGTAATAATAAGAAAACGTAGTGACTGAGCCCGAAGGGATGCCATTCTCTGCCTTTTTATATCATAAATACGTATTTATGGTATAAAAAGACCTTGAACGGCCATCCCTCTGGGCTCAGTAACTACGTTTTCTCTTAGTATTACAAAACCAGGAGTTAGAAGAAGGATTGTTATTATTGCTTTTCGCCTGGCAAACGCCAATCTAGCTGATGGAATCGAGTTCATAGAAAATATTTTAGAAAATGATAAAGTTAGGGGTACAGAAATGTTTTTAATTATGATGTTACTGAATTTGAAAACTTAAATGTGAGGAAACTATTCGAAATTACAAGAAAATATGACCTGAAACAAATTATACAAAATATTAGGCCTGGCGTCCACCCACTATGATATGAATTTAAACTTACCGATATGGCACCAATACAAAAAGCAAATATCAGAGACATATTGGGAAGGAGCAAAACCATAGACATATGTCTAGACATGCCAATCCACCACGCAGCGCATGGCCTTTTTTCTGTGCCTAATCACAGAAACGTGGTCAACTGCCTCGATATTAGGCGACCTTCCAATGCGATTTTGGTTTTTTATCAGGAGGTGCATCGTAGACCATTTCATTTTTCTTAACAACATAAAATTTTGATAAATGTGTATGGCTAGGTGGTCCGTATTTAATGTACGGACAAGTGGTCCGTACAGTATTTTTACATCATATGCCAAAATGGTGCGTATTTACAGTATATACGGCATGGGTATATAGTAAATATAGAAAACTATAATGAATAACATCTACAGGGTGAGAGATGAGGAATGAATGAAGAACTGTAAGTTAACCAAAGGGCAAAAGACTCAAAATTCAAAGATAAATGATTACCAGAAGAGCATGATTTGTAGTTGTGAAACAGTGTACCATATCTCTGAATCAATAATTTCCACTAAGAAATAAGATCGTACTATCTAACATCTGGACACCCTAAAAAGGTGAATGAATTTTGGTTAAGAAACACTTCTTGAATGAAAATATCATAACATCTGGATATCCTAAAAAGGTGAATGAATTTTGGTTAAGAAACACTTCTTGAAAAAATGTAACATCTGGATATACTAAAAAGGTGAATGAAATTTGGTCAAGAAACCTTTCTTGATCAAGTATAGATATAATAACTCAGTTCAGCCTGGAAAATTCACGACTGCAGAGAGCCAGCTGGTCACATGCATCAAAACTAGCTCTTCTTTCACTCAATGATTTACGACAGGACATATAATAATTTGTCTTGGAACTTACTCCGGCAGTGGCTTTGTAGATCGGGGAGATATATATGAGACAGAATGCAAGATTATGGTTCCTAATCTTGATAGATCATGGGAGAGGGTTTGTCGTTTTATTGACCTCAAAGCGAAAGTTACAATGATACGATGTTATTTATCACTACTGGGCCATATAAGCTACTTTCCACCGTCCCCTGAGGTCATAACACTCCTGATGCTACACCGACTCTGTCCTGCTACTATCGCTTTAGTTGTGCAGGAGAGAAGATACACTTTACTATATACCCATGCCGTATATACTGTAAATACGCACCGTTTTGGCATATGACGTAAAAATACCACTGGTCCGTACACTAAAATACGCACCACCTAGCCATACACATTTATTAAAATTAAGGTAGTTAAGAAAAATTAAATTGATTTTTTTGTAAATTTCGGGTATATAGTAAATATATAACGTCCAACCATGCTTGTACAAGTCACAGAACTCGATGATAATTTACCGTTTGTACGGAACGCGGCATAAATGCCTCGGTCCGTACAAACCGTAAATTACCATCTCGTTCTGTGAATTGTACAGCATTGTCAAGACGTTCTATATAATTACTCGATGCAGCTTGATTGGGCACTATTCGAGTATCATGATGAATATTAATCGGAGAAGAAAATTTGTCTTCTTCTTGGTGATATTAAGCTACCGCGCATGATCCAAGGCCATGTCCTGTCACTCTTCTAGCTGAGATCCAGTGCTCTACTTCCTGCGGCCGCTTGGATCTCTGCCCCAACCTACCTGTTGGGGACAACATCTGGCCTATAAGCCAGGTTTTCAAATAGCCTAAATTCTTAGTGCTTTGGGGAATATTTTGTGTTCTTCATATTTAAAGAGATGCACATATTCATATGGTAAATGATACACACTCATTTCTTTTATTTGTCATATGAAATCAGGCATAGTCCAAGGGATTACTTTCTGGAAAGCACCTCATGTGGTTTGTTTCTCAACGTAACACATGGGCTCACTCGAAGAGGCAGTCTAATCAAATGTGGATTCACATTATAAAGTCGTCTAAAGCTGAAACAGAAACAGGTAGATTTTCTGTGAAGCTCATTTAACCCTTTAGCTACGCTATGATACCTGGAGGTATTCCCGGGTATAGTCCCCTATGATACCTGGAGGCATTCCCGGGTGTAGTACGCTATGATGCCTTGAGGCATCATTTCCAATATTTAATTAATTGCTATTTTTTTTATGAAATGATGCGAATACTTTGATAATATTTTTCCAACCTATGTAAGAGTTAATACAATTATTATTATATACCATCCTAATTGTTTTGGATAACTATGGAGGTGTGATATAATGACTTCACTGTAGATATTGTGAAAAGGACTTATATAGAACTGCATCGAGAATCGTATAAATACACAATACTCCACGAGTTTGGATGGGCCGCAATCGTCATCGAGGCGAAGCCGAGTGACGATTACAGCCCAACCAAACGAGTGGAGTATTGTGTATTTTACGATTCGAGTACGGTTCTGGATTTATCTCACCCCTTTCTATGATATTAAACAAGCGCAATTTCAGAATAATTTGAATATATACTTAGCAAATTCATATGACGTCATCTGAAATTCAATACGCCACGGCCGTGGCGTAGTACTGTCACTCTACGGGGGTGATCGTTGAGTATTTTTTTCTAATGTTATTCCTATGGCTAAACTTGTACCAGGGGTGAGATAAC
Source organism: Alentia gelatinosa (assembly GCA_950022655.1). Lineage (NCBI taxonomy): Eukaryota > Metazoa > Annelida > Polychaeta > Phyllodocida > Polynoidae > Alentia > Alentia gelatinosa. Next base: position 45,477,145 of record OX465581.1, read on the forward strand.
AGCGTACTACAGGGGTGAAAATGGTACTTCAGTGGAGTAGTTCAGGGTGTGAATTTAGTGCTATGCAGCATACTCAATGGGTTAACCATTTCTATATTTCACAACTCATAATATATGAGTTGTTTAAGTTCCATAACCTTTGACAGTTGCCTTGTTCTGAATCTGAAATGTCGGCTTGTTCCCTCTGCCTTTAGTGGATACCCTTTGGGCAGAGATTAGCAAGACGTAGCACCGCAAAAGATCTGGGAGGAGAATGATGTGCTGCCTCTTGGCACCGTCCTCTGGGTTTATAGGCACTTTATCAAACCCTATAAATGCCTTTTCTTGAAGACTAATGGTGATACAACTACCCCTATGGGAGACGATGGGTCATTGTCTATTCCTCAGGGAAATTCGTCTACATCCACTAACTTCATTTACATTCACATATATCAAGCAACCACCGATTTACTCTTACGCCCTACCTTATATTCCCCGCATACCATCCTACCTTCATTCGTTATTCTGATCACTACTATTACCAAATTATTTAGGAAAACACTGCTCTTTATCATCACTACGATTATCATTATTGTTATTTATTATTGTTATCATTGTTATTGATAATTATATACAACTGTATCGAGAGTCGTATAAATAGACAATACTCCATGAGTTTGGCTGGGCCGCAATTGTCATCGAGGCGAAGCCGAGTGACGATTATGGCACAACCAAACGAGTGGAGTATTGTCTATTCATACGATTCGAGTGCGGTTCTGGATTTATCTCAACCATTTCTATGACATTAAATATCATCACAATTTCAGAATAATTAGAATATACTTAGCAAATTCATATGATGTCATCTCAAAGTCACTACGCCACGGCCGTGGCGTAGTATTGTCACTATACGGGGATGATCGTTGAGTATTTTTTTCTAACGTTATTCCTATGGCTAAAATTACAACAGGGGTGAGATCAAATGCATTTCCCAATATTGCCCTTTCTTATCTTCCTTCCTGGAGAAGTAGACAGCGTATCTAGGATAATCCTTTCTTTTATCCATTTAAAGGCTTGATTCTATTAAGCCGATTTCACTCCAGATGTGGTCAAAATATACTCCAGTTTCAGTCCTGCCACAAAAACTGGTCTATCTCTCTGGTCTCTGTCTGGAGGCCATCGGCGCAATGGAATAGGTTACGTAGGGGTCAGCACCAAAACTGGAGTAGAACTTCACCACATCGGGAGTGAAATCGGCTAAATGGGATCAAACCTTTAGGACGACTGGTGCCTTGAGGCATAATCCGGACTGAAGCAAATTGTTCTTGAAAAAGGAAATAATGGATCAACAAATATGAACATTTCAGTTAACGTAGATATAACAATTTCACGATTTCTAGACAGAACAAAGTCTTCTAGCCGTATACATGGACATTGTCAATCCCATTGTCCTGAGGGTTTTTTTCCCCCTCACACTTTGTTCACAGTGCCCTAGACGGCCGGCTACGTTTGGTCACGTCACATCACAATGTCCCAAAATTATTCCCATTAACAATAGGGCCCGGCATCCACCTACTACGATGTGGCTCCGATATGGTCTTCGATGCACCTCCCGATACAAAATCAAAATCGCGTCGGAAGGTCACCTAATATCTGGGCAGTTGACTACATTTCTGCGATTAGACACCGATAAAAAAACCATACAATGCGTGGTGGATTGGCATGTCTAGACATATGTCTACGATTTTGCACCTTCCCGATGTGTCTCCGATATTTGCTTTTTGTATCGGCGCCATATCGGTAGGTCTATATTTCTATTGTAGTAGGTGGACGCCAGGCCTAAGTAGCACCGTGGCCGCTGTGGATGATGTTTTGACAGCTTTAAAATTCTACCAATATGTTCAGCATCTGTTAGATGTGTCCTTCCCGTCCCATAAGTTGTCTCAAAGGTCTTCTCCTGGTCTTCCATGGTGGCCCGAAACGTGGCCACCGTGGCAATCAGGAGGATAGTGTAAACCTTCCATTTCTGTGTATTACTTTATTATATACGTGTTCAGTCTGAGCAGTGCCGTACAGGCCATTCCATAAATATTTTTGTATGGCACTCCCGGAACTATTTCTGTCCAACATGACAGGAGAGATCGGCAGCCATTTTGTTTTTCTTCGATAAACTAAATTCAATGTACTGAATCACATTAGAATTATGGGGAAAATAACTAAATTATCTATAATTTTGAAGTATAAAACGGTTGAATAGCAATTTTATTATATGTATGTGTTAATTTGGTCAAATGGCCGATCCCAACCAATACTTTTCACATTTAATCGGGGGAACCATGAGCCCACTAGGTGGTGTAATGGTTAGGGTACCGGTTTGCTGACCTCGGGATCGCGGGTGAAGCAGCTGCGCCTAATCTCTGACCTAGGCCCGTTTGTATCTATACGACCCTCCCGCCACGAACTCGTCCCATATCGTCTCTATATCTGTATTGGCCCTTCGGGCCATAACTGCTAATTATTGATTGCCCCTTCCCCCCAAAAAATCAAACTGTGTTGAATTGATTGGCGACGATTTTGTTGGTAAGTGATACCAACATACTCAAAAATTCTGTTTTCACCTGTTTCCATTTCTGACAAAAATTATGGAAAGATTCTGTTGGTGTTGGTGAAAATGGCTATAAAGGGTTAAAGCTTTCATTGCCCATATGTCATCGCATGTTGATCATGGCTGTGCAGCCTCGAGCACTTCCATGCATTCCCGATGGTTTCTGGTTACATCGTAATTACCTTAAGCGGGAAAAGCTTACCTTGGTTGTATCCCATCAGGGCTATTAGCCCTGCCGTTTCACTGCCCATTAATGATATATGCCGTCATACCTGTTCCTCACAAACTTATACATGTGTACCAACGCCTCACCCTTAAGGCCCGTTTCCATTGGCCGATTTCCCGTCACCAATTTACAGTCAGGAACCACCTACGGACTTTAGGCACTGTGGACCCAATATCGGTCAATGGAAACAACCAAGGTCGTGAAATGCCTCACGATTTTTTCTGCTTAGATTATGCAATGTGGCACCACCCGCCACTGAGTGAAAGCTAGGTCACTGAGTGAAATTTACTACCCTCAGCGATTTGTCTATAACGACGCACAGTCAGTGGCACCACCGATTTTGGGTCAGCAGTGCCAAAGGTTTATCGGTGGTTCCTAACTGTAGATCGGCTACGGGAATCAACCAATGGAAATGGGCTTTATGAGGCCGTAATCGATGGGTTGCAATCCGTAATCAATGGTTATGGTGTCTGAGAATATAGGAACGATGCGTAGTGATTTACTGTGGCCCCACGCATTTTCAATGGACACTTTGTAATAGATGGAAAATAATATCGTAAAACTAGATGAGTTTTAATCTTGGCCACCGTATGCCACGACTGGAGTTTGGCATAGTGACTTCATGAGGCAAAGCCGAGTGAAGTCCGGAGCCAAAACTTCAGGAGTGGCATGTAGTGGCCAAGATTAAAACGAATCAAGTTTTGATTTTATCCTTCCCCATCTCCTGGATTTTGGAATATTACGTGATAACAATTCTGTATACCACTAGTGGCATATAAAACTCTGCATGCCAGTCAGCGTGGCATACAGAAACTCAATGTTAAGCCTATGCGATTTTATATTAGGGGTATGATAAATAACACAAACCGAGCACTGATACTCGTACTTGTCCCAATTTCCTCTTCAGACACCTGTGATTGTTCTCTGAATACTATTCTCATCCTACTTTTGCCTTTGATATGAAATAGGTCACCTGAATCAATATCATGTCTCTTGACCTTTTCTACAAGCCACATTATAATTGTTATGCTCCTAACTTTGTCATCTTTCCAGTGGCTTCAAACAGCTTACAGCTTTGTTGGATGGGCGAAAAAGTGGGAACCGTGTAGCGTCCCCTTTTTCCTCCCTCACACAAACCAGTCTTTAGTCATAATAACGATATTGTTCCTTTCACCAAGCCTCCCCCATTGTGTCCCAACTGTGAATCCCAACACCTTTTGTGTCCTCCTTACACAAATGGCCACAGTCACTAAATCGCTGCGGTCGTCAGAAAACAATTCTCTTCCTATAGCCCTAATATTATAACAGTTCCCTGTTCTGATTTATTCGTGAAGATGAATTATGAATAGAATATATAAACGATGGTTTTATGATGAAGCACTCGTATCTTTTATATGGCCACTTGACCACAGTATCGTATATATATATATACCTATGCCAGAAAATACTGTAAATACTGACATCTGCTAGAAAAGTGGTAGTTGACCCATACCACCAGACTGTGCCGGTATGGCGACGTACCACCATACTTTGAATAAGATTGGTTGCTCATGAAAATATGTAAATAAAAAATTAATACGTAATATACAGACTAGAAATTCATACCGACAATGTCGATATAATATTCTGGTTATAAATAACGCAAAGAAAACTTTTTCAAAGCATTTTATATTTTGTACGACAATGTGGTTGTGAACATAGAGCCGAGTGACATCCACCCATCACACTTTGAAAAGCAGTTCAATGTCACCAAGTTTTGAGGAATATCCAAGTAATTATCGATATATATAGGTATAAGGTACAAGTGAAACTTGTTAATCTTATTAGGACGGCCCCTCGTAACTTATATCTTTTGATGAAAATATCGCACTCGCTCTGCGAGCTCTGGCTACATTTTTATCGATAGAAATGCGGCAGGAGGGGCTGTCCCAATAAATGTTTCACTAAAAACACCATAGATTATGGCCTATGACTTTTCTACGTCTCCATGTCCACAGTCACTAATTGCTGCGGTGGTAAGTAGCCGCCAGGTACTAAAGAAGAAACCAACAAGCTTTGGTCAAAGTTGTCATTCTCCAAGAGTTTGATGCGGAGATATATGAACGAGGCAACAGCCGAGTGAATATCACATAGCATTCAAACGACTAGGAGAATGACCTCTTTGACCAATACAAGTTGCTTTCTGTATTTATCTCACCCCTTAGGATGGACAACACACAGGATATTGTTACTATCTGTTGTGAATAGTAAGCTTAATGAAAGACTCCAAGGCTTCATCCCGTTACAAGCTTTATTGCAGATGGTGTTACAATGCGCTACGCTGACAGGATTGACTCGAGTATGTCAAGATTAGGGTTATATGCTGGCTCCGTGTCAGCCGCATGCGGGCAACCCATATTGATTGTAACCAAAGGGAGTTACCTCACGCGGCATGCCACGCAGTCAGCTTGACCCGTTAGGCCGAGGGATATAATCTGTATGTTTAACATACCGATATTTTGGATCGTGACACTATAGAACATGGAGAACAGACTGCAATACTTGTAGGGGCATGCAGAACGAGTTCCAAATGTTAAGACTATAGGATCTGATTTAGGAAAAATGTGGGAACTTGGAATTTTAGAATTGATTTAATAGGCTGATTAGGTCATCTTAAGGTTGAATAGCAATATGGGAACTTAGGCTTTCAGAGGAAATAAAGAGGTCACGCTCAGGTTTAGGACTCCACTCACTCACTAATGAATGTGTATAATTTACACTACAAGAAACTTTCAGGGATATTCTTTACTAGATACATAAAATGCTGATTCATCCTTATTTTGTCAGAAATTGTGCAACGATGGAGAGTACACATGTTACCTAAGGGATACACCATTATGCTACGTTAGAGTGTTCACATGTTTAAGATAAAAAAAATTAAGATTTGAGATTCATACCGTCAGAGAATTGAAACTGTTTTCCACTTTGTGATCAATAAAGAGAGTGTAGCTCATATTATCGTAAAACTGGATGAGTTTTAATCTTGGCCAGCGTATGCCACGACTGGAGTTTGGCATAGTCATAGTCTGGAGCCAAAATTCCAGGAATGGCATGCGGTATCCAAGATTGAAACGAATCAGGTTTTGATTTGATCCTACCCTGTTTCCTCGATTTTGGAATATTACATGATAATAATTCTGTATGCCACTAGTGGCATATAAAACTTTGAATGCCAGTCAGCATGGCATACGGAAACTCAATGTTAAGCCTATGGGATTTTATATTAGGGGTAGGATAAATATGTATATAAAAAAAGACCATAGGATATAAATACTAGGGTTGAGATAATAGAGACTGATTTAAATGTCGTCTGCTCCTGTCACTGATTCCCGCGTCTCGCTTTTCTATTCCACAGAAACTCTGGCCAGCGATAGATCATGGGCTGCGGACCAAGCTCGGGGCGGACTACAATGCAGAGGTGTCTGCGGCCTGGAAGACAGTCTTCTACTTCCTCATCAGTAAGATGAAAGAAGGCATGCTGAAAAAGGACACCTAGTGACGCCTTGCACCCGCTCGTAAAAAAAGCGTACCGGCTGTGCTGTTGTTCTCGCTTTTGACGGCCGTGTCAGCGGCACAGGAGGAGGCTTGAGAGTCGTAATGATGTTTATGCGGGCTTTCCACCTGCTGATGAAATGGGTACTGGTGGTGCAGCCCTCTCATGAGATCTCACACTCTCTAAGTGGTATTTTGTACATCCTATTAGTCAATAAATAATCTTATTCAGAAAAATGTTAATACTATGTGCTATGTGGGTGCACCCCTCTCATAAGATCTCACACTCTCCAATTCGTATTCTGTACAAGGTTCTCACTACGCTCTATGGGAGAAGAATTCTTAAGGACCTAGGCTTAGAGCCTTAAGAATCCACTGGCACACAGTATTCCCGCTAGGTGGCACCATTGTGATTATAGGAATCTTTGGGTTGCATTGATGTACGTCTTTAGCACGGGGGGCAGGCCAGTGGATTCCCAAAGCTCTAAGCCTAGTTCATTCAGAATTATTCTCCAATAGAGCGTAGTGAGAGTACAGAATACTACTTAGAGACTGTGAGATCTTATGAGAGGGGTGCGTTATTTGGTCACTGTCCCTTGTCCTCCTTGATAATTTGTTGGTGCCCACAATCGATGATTTATCGAGACCCTCACAAAGAGACTTGTTTCCTTGTTATTATGTACCTTCAAATATTGATAAAAATGGCGATTTGTTTTCACCCAATTTACGGGGAACCATTGTTTACCAATATCGAGTCATTCTAACGTGTATGCTTTCTTCAGGCAAGTATTCGATATGATTGGTCATGATGTGACACACTCGAAAAGAAACAAGTACCCTAGATACAAGTACCTTCAAAATGAATCATAGTGTCGCCACACTCCTAGCAGCAGTAAGTATCTATGGAGTGCTCGACCATAGGTATATAATAATGTAATTGAGACAGAAATTGTTGACTTGCAACTTTTAACTCCATTTACACCTGATGATTGTATGTCCAAAAGTGGTAAATAGTTGGGTGGTGGTAAATACCATAAGGTGGAAAGCCCGCATTATTCTTAAGAGAACAACAAAGGAGGCTTTTCATAATTGTTTATTTTTGTGTTTTCAGAAGGGTATAGGCATATAAAATGCATTTCGCGTGATTCCGCGAATAAAGGGGAAGGAGGCTTCTCATGACCTCGAGGGTCAATGGGATCGTGCAAAGAATCCTCCATTGTAATATCGATTGATAATTTTATACTTGTACTGAATATTTACATAATACTATAAGACATGGATTCTGCATTGCGTTGTGCTTCATTGCGTAAGTGATCTATTTGAGTTGAAGTATTCTTGTGTGTTGGTAATATCATAGGATATCATGTAAATACCCTTGGGAAATCTTCAACCCATTGACCTTGGCTCTGCCGGCACCTCCTCAGCTTCCTGGGACCTGTTTCAGTAGTCTCGTGACATTAGGCCTAGACAGACATTAACAGTGGCACCAACAGTGCAAGCAACAGCGGAAAAAGACTAGCAAATATCAGAAGATCGAAGTGGCCAATCTTCTTCATATTTGGAACGATTATAGATTATATGTATCGCCTACTCATGTTAAAGTGTCATTGCTTAATTTCTAGAACTGGAACCATGCAATTCAGACGAGGAGATTATGTTCCAGTACCAGTCCTCAACAGGATTTGTCTCAGACAAACACCCTGTTAGGTACATGAATCCCAACGTATGAATCCCACTTCAGTCTTTCAGCAACTGAACGCATCTTGCTGTATCGTCTAAAATATCATAGGATTTGCTTGCCTAATTTCCCATGAGTGTGCAGCCCCTATTATCGCTCACAGCCCCCATTGCGGGTATTCCATCAGGGAGATTCAGCGAGGAACACAATCCAGCCTGAAATGGGATTCGCACGATGGGATTCATGTACCTCACAGGGTATTTTTCTGAGACAAATCTTGCTGAGATTCTGTACTCGAACACAATTTCTTCGTCTGAATTATAGGGATTCATTTCCCTGAGACATGTTTTCCACCTGGTAATTGTTAAAGGTATTTCCCCCTAAAAAGAAACAAAATCGCATGAGATTTTGAGCCCAGTGAGGTACATGAATCCCATCGTGTGAATCCCACTTTACCTAGCCAGTCAACCAGTCAGGCAGGATCGGCTTAAGTGGGATTCATACGGTGGGATTCATGCACCTCACAGAGGGTTTGTCTGAGACAAATCCTGCTGAGATTCGGTACTGGAACACAATCTCCTCATCTGAATGAGAGGATTCTAATTTGCTTTGACAAGTTTTTTTCCTTATAATTGTCAGCGACAATCACCCCTGACAAAGAACAGAATCTCATAAGATTTTGACTTTTAACAGATTTAAAATCTATAGGTTCAAATTGATGAGACAAATGGACCTGCTGTGACTATGTACCTGCTCTAGCCAATTGGAGGCCAGCAAGCATGATTTGCATGTTTTTAACACCCCTCACCTCAAGGGTACCTGAGTCCAAGGGTGAGTGCTCACTGTGACTATGTCTGAGATTATGTACCAGGTGTGTTCTCCCATGTGAATCAAATTCTCCATTTTTCCTTGAGACTGATAAAAGCATCTTGCCATGAGCATTTTGTTCCAACCGAGAATTGTCTGAGACTAGGTGAAAGTTGTGAAGTACACCATTATCCGGTACGTGAGTCTCCATGTGTGAATCCCGATTTAGATCGTGTATACATCCTGATGGAACACCCCCTTAATGGATCAGAAATTGATATACATCTCAGTGGGTATTCAGAGTGTACTCGGCTCATTGTCATAAAGTATGTTGTATTGGAAAAGATACCTTATAGCATATAAAGGGCTGGAGAAAAATGAGATACTCAAGAAAAGTATTTGGAAATTAACAATATAGGGGACATTATCATGACAATCGGATTCAATTTTACCTTTACCCAATATATCAATGAATTGATGTAGACTCATGACCTGACTGGTTATATTTGCTCAATGACACAAGGACATCGTACATATATATTCTTCTTATGGCCACTAAAATTCTTAAATGTAAATATTGATGAGCAGAAATTATCAACTATTTTATTACTCCATTTAAAGGTTATCTACTTAATGAATCTCTATCTGTAGCCTTTACTCTTTGCTATTGTAAATCAATGGAAATCTAGTAAAGTAACGATTAAGAATTGATTACGAAAAGACGAAATACCGATATTTACATGAGAAGATAATTACAAGAAAAATGGCAGAGGTTTTACATTGTACGGCAAAGCATATGTAAGTCGAACGATTTGTTCAATGATTTGTTTACTACTGGTTGAATTTAAGCAATTCACTTTCCCCAATGATATACAGTAAGATTCAGTTATAGCAACCTAGGCAAAACTCTAATACAAGAAAATCATTTCCACTGAGTAAACTGACATCTTCTATCAATAAAGCAAAATCTTTGAACAAATATAATCCATAACAAATCTTAACCCACTAATAATCCATCTTAACAAAAACGGTAATCTCATATGCAATGCCTATGTTCTTTGCCATATCATATTGCACTAGTCGATCGAGAGAGAGTGGCACAGAGAGAGAGAGAGAGAGAGAGAGAGAGAGAGAGAGAGAGAGAGAGAGAGAGAGAGAGAGAGAGAGAGAGAGATTGAATTTAAAATGTTTTAAGCGAGTTCTACAGTGTTTTAAGCCTGTCAATGCAAAACTTGGTTATAACAAACCTCGGGTATAACAAAGTAATTTACCTTGTCTCCGGATCTTTGTTACAACGAAGGTTTATTTCTGTAGAATACTTCGATATGACACTTCTATAAGGAAGCTTTGTTGTTGCTGGAGGAAACGTATCAGTCAAAGGCATACTGTTGTCTGAGGTATATCTGCAGCCATTGAATAGATCTTATATAAGTACTAGTAGTGCAGCCCAGAAGAGAAGAGGTGCCAAGATTGCTGGTTTATACCACTGTAGCCGATCAAATCCCTAGAGCCGTGGATGAACATTGGAAATCCTTCAGATGGTCTGGAACCTACACATCTAGACATTCAGCACTGGGTACAATCAAGATTGCACAATAGTTGCTCTGCTATTGTAACTTTGCAGATATCACAATTTCTGAGGGTTGCGAAAAATAAAGATTTGCAATGTTAAATGAGGCTTACATACTCATCAATATTGATATTTTTGTAGGAGGATGCACATCGAAAGACAGGATTGTTCTGAATGTGAATTGAAAGCATGAAGTGGTACAGTTTCTAATGCATAGCCGTGATCGTTCAAGAAAAAAACTTATTTTGCACTACGTAGAGAATGGGGTCTGCACTTATACCAGATGTAACAATCATGGCATAAACAATCATGCTTGTTTTGCATATTGTCGATAATATCGTTGTTCAGAGGAATATTTATAAAAACGGATCCTTATAAGAATAAAATGAAATAAATTCATTGACATCAGTTCATCAATTTACATCCGCAGGGCCCTCGTGAAATTAACCTTAGATAAATGATGCGGACAAATACATAGAATAAAGGGTCTTTCATATCAATAAGAATAGTTGGTGTTATATTCCAGTGGTGGCGTGTAATAAATCAATACTATTGAGTTTTTATACTCATAGGTGAAATGATACAGAATGTACAACTTTGTGTCTCATTAAAGAAACTTTGTCGAAACAACACACAAAAAAACAACATTTACTGTCTCAAAATGAACATACAGAAACATTTACAATAGCATGATGTGGTATAGTGGAGACTCAGCTATTGACAAGTATTAATCACCAAGCAGAGCAATATCCTCGGGGAAATCATATAGGGTAGACTGACCATGAGTCAGCCATGTTTATTCTCATGTTTTCACACTAAAGCCTGATGCCCATCTTCCGATTCAGGGTTGAGCGATTAGTTTGCAAATCGTATAGGAGTCGGTGAACATGTCGCAGGCAAATTACGTAACCCTTCGCTCGATCTGCAGACATTGAGGAGATGGGGTGGTGGATATTAGTCCTAAGCAAATCTGTCTACTAATTGGTGGCTCACCCTTGCCTAGCTGTCCTACATCTACCGACTACGGCCAACTCCGTTAGGATGCCTTGGCTGAGACAAATTACTGTCCGTTTGTCGCCGACAAAGGATGAATGTTCCGAAATCGGTAGATGGGCATTGGGCTTATCCTAGCACCATTGACCATGAATACTCTTTTAATGTTTACAGCAATATAATCCCACTCACGTGCAGTTTCAAGCACATTCCAATATCTTAGATTTGATTTATATAATCAGCATATTTCAACAAAACAGATAGGAAGGAGGAAAATGCATGTTTACCAGAACCTGTACCTAAAGTCACACAGTCTTCGGTGGATAACAGTCTGAGCAATATGATATTGGTCCTTATAGAAAACATGTACATATACATGTATATTGATATTTTCTATGGCCTTTTTAAATATCTATCAGTATTTTTTGTTTAAAATTCTAGTATATGGTTTACAAGTGATATCAATCTGATGTATTCTAAGTATCTGATGACAACCTAACTTCCAGAAACACTTTAATTCTAACTGCTCCTGAGTATAAAAAATATGATGTTCAGTTAACATGTGGAGATAAGGAAGGGATCATTTTCAAGAGAACTACAATTATTGGGAGGACAGTATTTTGTATGAGAGTGCTTGTGGTTGCCATCACAACAAGTCTTGTTTCAGAATTTTGAATGGTTCGAAGAAATGTATTCAATTGGTATTACTATATTTATATAGATCTACGTTTATTGCTATATTTGAAAAGCAAACATTAACAAATTATCATTTGCTTATTTACAGAAGTCAAATAATATACAGTTCATAATATGAAAATAATAACAATCACTTAGGTGTTTGTGAATTCTCTGAGACAGCACTATTTATCACAGAATATATTGTTTTATACATAGAACAGCAGTGTGAAATTCCGTTTCGAACTGTTACATTGTGAAAATGCCATATTAGATTTATCCAGGGGTGTAGAGACTATTCTATCTATTGTTCTTGATCTAGGTAAGTCATCAATCTCTATGTACATCGACATCTGCAAGATATCAAATAAATGGTATTTGAAATAATATAGTTCCCTGTTTTATTCTTGAATTCTCGATTATGCTTAAAGATGTCAACCTTTCAGATTTCTATGAAAATCCACTTATTTATTTTTCTGTATGTAGTTTTGTCCCTTGCGTAAAGGTGGTGCTCCATGGAGCCGATTGTTTGTCTCTGAACAATCTTCACCCAATCTCCACCTGTCTCTGATTGTTCTTGCCTCATGCGCGACCATGAAGAGAACATCGGGTAATTTGGCAACCAACCCCTTCTACGATATAGGGGTTATTCAGGTTAAATCACATACGGTATCCCTCTCTGTTAGCCTCAAACAAAATACTTTTGTACTATGTATACTTTAAAAGCAGACTTACTTAATATTAAATATTCATAGCTAACAAATTGATAAAGGCACCAAGATTTGTGTTCATTATATTTTGAAATAATACACAGGAAAGAAATAAGAAAACGGAAAATTGGCTTTGAGGTTATGACATAACGCACTCTCCAAGCAGTACGAAAGATCTGGTTGGAGAGTAACAAACTGGTCCCGCTACTGGGTCAAGGTGGCCGCACAGAAGAGGTGTGAAGCGCAGCGTCCCCTATAGGGACCCAAATCATATATGCGATCGCAGCAGGGTTCAAGGCGCCACTTTCAAACCTGCCAGCAGAGGGGAAGGAGCTCTTAAGCATGGACTGTGTGAGGCTTGTAAGCCATAGCCTATGAGAAATAATGTATTAAACAACACCAAACAGCCATAAAACATGGAGCTCTATTGAGCTCTATTGTGGTTTGGAGTACATTGGATGTCACTCTATCAATATCTGAAAAGATTTTTGATAGAGCTCTAACAGTTTGTATGTAGTAGCTGTTACTAGTTAGCCTACTTTAGTATAGGAATCCGCATTCAGCTGTCATTTGAGACCATGCCAAAACGATAGGGGGCGCTACGCTTCACACCTCCTCTGGTGGCCACATATCTAACCCGACCAGAGCTAACTTTGTGTAGCTCTGGTTGCCAGTGTAGCTCTGGTTGCCAGTGTAAACATGGGGGCCGATTAGAGACTGCTAGGAGTTTGAGTGTCGACCGTAGCTCCACTGCAGCTCCACTATCGGCGAATAGGTGCTGAGTGGCTAGTGACCAAATGATCGCCACAAAATCTACAGAGGATCGGCTGCAGTGGAGCACGGCCTTTAAACAAAGAACATCTTAATTTCGCCTCAAACACCAGGGACCTGTTTCAGTAGTTTCTTGACATTAAACCTAGACAGACATCAACAGCAGCACCAATAGTGCAAGCAACAGCCGAAAAAGTCTAGCAAATATCAGCGAATCGGAGCGGCCAATCCTTTTCATATTTGGAACGATTATAGGTTATATGTATCTCCTATTCGTGTTAATAAAGTGTCATCGCTTAATTCGTATGGGAAGTGCGTGAAATTTTGCATGTCAGCGAATGCAGTCTTGTGATCTGTCCGTATGGTCCGTATGGTGTCTAGACATGTCACGAAACTACTGAAACAGGTCCCTGAAGAAGTGATTTCAACCTTCCCACTGACCATCAGCACACTACATGACCAGCACGGACTTATTTTCTCTGGTCCACTGGTCTCTCCGATGCAGAAAATTCCACATGAAAATATTCCCAATATTTTTCTGATCCCAACTGGCATCCGTGCAGTACCTACAAAAGGTTGCCAGTGAATAAAACATTGATATGACAGAAATATAACTATGTTGAAAGCTAAAATGATTTCCCCTTTTTTTTTTTTAGTTATATAGTTTTATTGCATCTCTCGTAGTACGAGTTTTTCAGATACAACATCTGGAATCAAGTATATTTGGTACATCGAGATTAAAACAATGCTCAACACAAAGAAATATGTATATTACACAGAAGGCATTTGCGTCATAATCAATGTATGTATGAGATGTGATGGGCATGGTAGACATATATTCAGATTTTTGACACATTACAACAATTCCGTTATTGATTCAGGATAACTGAACAAAAAAGGCTACGAGTTTGGTGTGATATCTCCCTGGAATAGAATTAATTCACACAGCCTCCCATTTGAGACACCACAACCGATACTAATCGGATTAATCTAAGTCCATGGAAGATAAGACACAAGATAAGACGATAAGACCCATGTTTGGGACATGATAAGGAGAAGGTGGCAGGAACCAGCCGGGCATTAAAGGAGGTGCCCACTAAAAGCTTCTTCCTGGGGTGCTGTTAAAACAACATCAGTGTTGGCGAGCTGTTAGGAGAACATCAGTGTCTCTCAGGATTTCTGGCGGATTTCTCCAGTGGCTAATGTCTTTAAACACGTGACATGGGGACGAACAACCCTCTTTGCGGAGGGGAATCAATTCAATGCGGGTGAACATGTAAGGCTTTAATGGGCAGACGGGTACAATCATTAATATCAAAGTATTAAGAATTAGGATTGAAGCGCAAGTTCTTGTGTATACGTATACTAATTCTATGGTATCCCGTCTCCGGCTTATATATAAGGAAAGCAACAGTTCTGCAGTTGAAACGTCCACAACTGAAACATCCAGAACAGTAAAGGCCCATTTCCATTGGCCGACGAAAATGGCATGGACTGTTTTTGAATTAGTGGCAACTTAATGCTCGTTGGTAGCAAATAAGGATTTAGGGTTCCGTGGATGCCTTGTTTTCTCTGCATTTCGCATGTCCATACTTAGGAGAAACCAAACGAGAGTTAGTCGAGTTGTTGTTTATCGCACAACGGCAAGGTCGCATATTACTGCACAAAGCGAAGCCGAGTGCAGTGAGGAGCAGACCTTGCCGGAGTGTGATAAACAAGACCTGACTAACCCGAGTTTGGTTTAGAATTTATCCTACCCTGTCTATATTACTTCAGAATATTAAGAAATAACGCAAAACTCACCAAGATCCAGTAAAAATTGTGTGGCACTCCATAATGTGTGCTTGTTGATACTCTCGATATAGCTCTTGTCTTGCTCGCTCATTGGTAATTTTTCACATGACATCATTTCACAAATGTATCTCACTAGAGCGATAAATTTCAATTTTCTGCATACTCACCTGAATACAGTCAGCCAATGTTAAGCCTATGGAGTTTTCTATTAGGGGTGAGATAATGATGTAAGTTGCAAGCTAAAACCTTGAGCTTCACTAATGAAATCAAACCATTTTCATTCTGTCGGTCATTGACTCTATGTCCGTTTTCATTAGTAGACAATTTGGCACCGATCAGCAGTCGGGAACCTCCAAAAGATTTTTCTGGTATACCGATGTCAGATCGGTTAAAGTGGAAAACACACTGTACAATTTCATTTCGAATGATGAAGTCCCCTTTTCGTAAGTTGGTCTTAACGAATCACAGGCGAATCTGCACAGGGCGTCGACCATCACAGCGTGATACCATCTTTGCAAAACTTGGATCATCTTTGCAAAACTAATCGGTGGCCATTACAAATGCTGGGATGTTTCCATTCATTGATCTGAAGGGCTGATTCCACCAACATGATGGATTAGTCGTGATACATCTTGGTATAACTTGTAATATCTTACAGTGTAGTGATATGTCATACCTCCTTTGTCACAAAACGTAGCCGCGCAATGTCGTGTTTCTGTTTTGGTGCTGCACCACCGCGACACCTCAAGACACATCACGACAAATATGCACACGATTATTCAAACCTAGCCCAATTTAGCAAGACAACCAAATCGTGACTAATCTCGCTATATCTTGTGTGTCAGTGGAATCAGCACTTTATGTTAAATTGCTAAATAATCAATTGACTAATCGGGCAATGGAAAAGAGGCTTATGGCGGAATTTACACCTGTCAACGTAAAATGTGCCAATATAATGCCGAATACAGAAACATTAGTCAGCAGTGCTCACTGACAAAATATGCCAGTGTACGGAATTTTCTTCTTTACACCTGCCTAAATATTTCATCAAGAAAATTGCAACCTCCAAAACATAAATATGTTCGACGGATGCTAATACTGCCGTGATTTCGCATCTCTATATATTGAAAAGGATGGGAAATTGAAGTGATGACCTTTTTTTTCAAACTTATTTCACAGAAACAGGCAGGTGTCAAGCACATTGCAGGCGATTGGTGTATATGTTAAAAATCTTAATTTCATCATTATATTACTCTTTATTGTTTGAACCTGTAGTTGTTATTGACTGTTTTTTCTTTAACATCTTGCTGAACCGTTATCATGATATCTCATCGTAATTGAATCTTCTTGAAATAAATAAATGCTGCTATCTAAGAAAGAAAAAATTCTGTGCTCATTACACAAGATAGTGGGCAGAGTTCAATACAAAACACCTCGATGTAAAAGCAGAGAGGGCTTTGGTCCTGCCCCCTTGTCATAAAATTGTGGTCCTGTATGCTTTTTGCTTTTAACCTCATTATTCCTTTTTTTTGTAATTAGTTTTTAATTTTCCTTTATTTACATCATTCGTTCCAGTTTCAGGGATAGGCGGACCTTACGACCCTATTTTTTGACCTCACTCTTCTGAACAGAGAAACAAAGCCTTGGTGTTAACTTGTCCTTATACGATCTTCAATCTTGTCAACATTTTCCAAAAAACACAGTAAACTATTCAAAACAATAATTCGTAATGATGTGGTCATACCATTGCTCCTTTTTATCTTTTCTTTTTCTTAGGTTTTCTAACTACAGTGACCTATGTATATCTTTTCTCAGATCGATGTTTCTTCTTTTCACTTTTAAATTAGTTGCCATCCTTGTATTCCGACTTACTTTCTAACATTAAGCCATTGTTTCAGTGTTATTGGCATCAAGTAGTACAGCTGCTTGTTCAATAAATTTAAGAGAAATATATTTAGTCTTCCCCCCCCTCCCCCCCAGAAAGGGCCTCATCCACGGCCCTTTTCAAACAGTGCTTCAGAATAGATACCCATTAAGTGATTATAAAGAATATATACACAATATTACCATGATTTTGATCTGAGTGACTGTATTCTCGGCATTATGGACACGTAGTAAAATCCCAAGCGAGGAGTATTGCGTAGTGTCAGCTACAAGGAGAATACGACGATATCTATCAAAACCATGTTGTACTTATTATTCACCTTTCGACTAATTATCGGATTTCTTTTTGCAAATGATTAGAAACTCGATGTAGGCGTCGGGAATTGTTTATCTAAAATAGTTCCTAATTTGCACGTGGGGTGGCAGAAAAAGCCGTATTCTACTGAGTAGAATACGTCTTTCCATATTCTACTCAGTAGCGACCTGTAGGCTTCACAGGTTAAGTATGGAGACTCCGTATTAGGTGGGTAATAAACACACATCTTCCTACACTATTTTCCTGATCAGTTTGAGCCGTGAAAACCTGACAAAAATGCAACCATTGCCGCAAATGTTTTATTATACATCGTATACAAAGCCCCCATTGAAAATGTATGGGGACTCAGTAAACGACGACCCATTGTATAAAACCTGTTAGATACCATAACTGTGGGATACGGATTCAAACCTGTTGTATATGGGGAAAATAGTCCCTTCGTGCTATATAGCAAAGAAATAGTCCCTATTGTTATACCATTTAATATGGCAATTACTGGGTTTGATTTATTCGAAAAGATGGATAATAAATGCAACAAACGATGCTTTCGTGGACAAGCGGCTCTGTAAAGCGCTTGTGTATTACTACGCGTCAGGATCTCGTGGTTTACGGCCGCCTGTCCACAAAATCATCGATTATCGCTATATATTCAATGACCAATACTTCCCGACATGTTTCCGACAGAGACAACGACGAAAATGCACGCCACCAACAAAGCCACATCATAAAGTTGCGTTTTGGCACACTTAAAATTCTAATTGAGAACCTCTTTTTTTAACCACAAATTATTTCATCAAATTACAAAGAAATTGAGATTGGTCACGTGACCGATTTTTCATTTGTTATAATTGTCATTGGAAAATGGAAACGAGAAAAGAATACCAAAACGGCCTGAGGCTAATGAGCCTGAAGACAATGGAAAGGGTTTGTTTTCTTTTTGTTCTCCATCCATTACCGGCCTAACCTCCGAGATGGATCAGAAACCAAGAGCAAAATGTCAGAAGTAAAATAAACAACATAACAGTATAAGGCTAGGAAAAACTGTGGCCTTGATTTCCACCTGATGGTTATCGCCACGAATTATGGCCTCTGCTACCGCTGACCGATTATTTGATACTTTTGGTCATTTAAGCCCAATACACATCTACCGATTTTGGAACATTTATGTACCATTATCGGCTACAAACGGACGGTAATCTGTCTTAGGTGAGGCGTCCAAATGGAGTCGGCAATAATTAGTCAATGTAGCATAGCCAGGCAAGGGTCAGGCAACAATTAGTGAATCACCTCCTTCAGATGTTATTTTGTCACTGACATGTTGTGGTTTCTCTGTTCCTAAATCGGTGGCCAACTTGTTGATAAATCTAGTCATCAATGATGGAACGTTGGTAAATGGCGCTTTATTGGGTGACTGACACGGGCAGAGGTTTTACGTAATTCGCCTGGGACAAGTTCACCAACTCCTTTGCGATTTGGGAACTAATCGTTCTATCCTGAATTGGTAGATGTATACTGGGCTCTATGGGCAATAGTGGGAACAGAAATAATCAAAGATTTGTTACTTGTAAAGGTAAAATAAGGTAATGTTGAATGTTTAAAGGTAACAACACATGAGTATGTTGAAATGCAAAAATATCTCTAAGCACAGGGAATCAGAACGATAAGCATATTTTTCATTGTGTGATAACAAAACCAAGTTGGCACTAAGAGGTAACTAAGGTGGTGATCATTGCTTACAACACTGTGTGAATCAGGTATATTTTTTCTTTATCAGATGTATACTATGATTTCAAGGGATAAGACACTTGTGTCAGTAAACAGACATTCTTTTGTTCATAGGAGAATACACGTCTATCAATTATATCATATTTGCCTAAGGAAACAATGAAACCTTATGTAATTTGTAATAATATGTGAAACCATGGTTATGGTCACAATACAGGGTAGATTTATGAGTTGTTTCAGAGAAATTCGTTCTGAACGAGCCGGTTATGGCCAGTTCAGAACAAATATTATTATATAACTTAATTCGGTCTTAATATGCGCTAAAACTAACTCCAATTTGACGTCGAAGTCACTTTTTGCAACTCACAAAGACGATGTGTACGTTAGCAGACATGCCGGAAATGGATCACAACGTAAGTCCGGGCTTTAAAAAATAACGCATTCTGATTGGCCGAGAGGCCCTGAATTCCCCAGAGCGTAGGGAATCTCCGATAATGATGTCACACTATCTTGTCTCACTTTGCCATTTGTTGACATCTATGAGTCACCCGCTCGGCGAGTGTCTGGTTGGTATTGATCGATCTCGCATATCTAAGCTATCTAAAGTGTATCACATGAATCATACTCGTTTCCTACCTCGAAGTTTTATATATTTTCACACTTACTTGCTCCGTGGGTTCTGTACGACGCCACGGAACTCGCGAAGTGAAGGTATCCGCCATTTTTTAATCTTGCACCTAGAATTCTGTTGTCAGCCTCTTGTCCAATCAAAATGCGTTATTTCTTCAAAGCGTGCATTCTGTCAGTCAAAGCGTGCAGGTAAGGCTCAAAGGATGCATTCTGTCAGCCAAAGTGTGCAGTCTGTCACTATCCAAAGCCACCTGTAGACAGTTTCACGGCGTACAGTACAATCTGTGTATAATAACTATACCCCTAGCAGCAGTGTGTATTTACACTGATTTAGTGCATAGGTATATAATAATATGGTTAATAAAAAAGAGCATTGGTCGTTTATTTAAAGACCAAAAAACAGAGGCAACTAAAGTTGAAATACAGAGAACAAGCTTTTTTAAACGGAATCCGTTGTATGAGGGTATGATATCATGGAATGGCCAATCTCAGAATGTCGAGGGCTGTCTAACGATGTATCTATATAAAAAAGATACATATAAAGGCTAGGTGAAAACTAAGGATGACTGATTAGAGTTACATTATCTAAATGTGAACAAATCATCTCCTTTCACATAGAAATTCCTCAATACATTAATTGATGCTAATCTTTGACAAGGAATCGTTGAAGTCCGATATGTATCGATTTCAAACAGGAAAACAAAATAACAGACTGACTCATGTATTTGTTTATTCCTGGATAGGAAAATTAAAATTAATTGAAAATAAATGGATGTAAAAGGGAATGAGGGAAACGGGATGAGATGATTGGAAAATAAATGAACATAAGAGACAACGATATAAGCTCCACCCAAGCCAGGAGGTCTATGCAAGTATATGGCATGTAAATCCTTTTCTAGAAAAGTGCTTCATAATGTTTACTGTATAATATGATATGGGGGAGTATTTATATGGGACAGTCACTTCATACAAGAGTGACCCTCCTTCTGTTGTGTCTCACGTCAAATATTGATATATAACACATCTATAAAGGTGCATTCAAACTGAAGTATCATTTCCAATCAAATGTTCTCCCTCGAAATGATGGGAAATGCGAGTTGGCAAGCAATTTCTCTTACTGACCTAGGCTCTGATGAAACAGATGATTGGGTGCTTTCACAGAGAAATGGAGAGCAGCGGAGGGTCGAGCTGTAGCGTGCTGATATGCAAATCCAGAGGTCAATAGGTCGAGTCCTGCTTTACCTCCTACATTATATTGATTCTGAGAGATTCGATCTCACAGTGATTGGAGTCTCTGAATTGCCATAGGCCTGTTTTCACTTTCAGATTGTTGGCTCCCGATAAATTCATCGGCCAACACCAGACTTTGTTCTCGGATATTCATACGTGGAAATATAAAATTTCAAAAATCGATGACTGACTTATATTCTGATATTTGATGTTATTACCAACAAATTCGTTATGGATTGATTTGACAGTAATATATTAGGTCAGAGGTTTTATAGAGAATTGGTAAGGCCAGTAGGAAGACAACATCAGTAAGCAGAATATCCTCTTTTTTTGTGAGATTTTCAAATTTGCTCCACCAAAAAATACACCATGAAGGTGGAATCCGCACTTAAGTGCAACATAATCAGTCGGCAGTGCTTAAAGGCATATCCTACAATTCAAAGTGGTGCCCCCTGGTAATATTCGGATATAAACAATTATCAGTTGAAATTGGTTTGTTGTCATTTATTTTAATTCCAAATGAGTTGATTTAATGTGTTGTCTTGTATATCCAGCCTTAATAGGTAATATAGGCCTATTTACATTCACTTGTTTTACACAGGAAATGTACTGAAAAATATTGTTTTCTTCAATTATTTCAAACAAGGTCGGTGACCTATGAATTTAAGAACTTAAATCTTTTGCACTATACATCTGCTTTGTCCTGTGAAGGTTTGAGGAAAGTTAAAAACAACTCTTTAGAATTCTATGTATTCTATAAAAAAATGAACATATTATTGATCTCTATTCAAAAACAAGCACGGTGACTCGCAAATTTTAACTAGCGTTCTATAACACTTGATTTTCAGGAAATTGACATGGGTTTTGATTTTCAAGCCAAATTGACCGATATGCCTCTAATTCCTATGGAATCAACACATAATCGGTCAGCAGTGCTTAACCCATTCAGGGCGAAAATGGCTACAGGCATTATGCACGCAGTGGGCGAAATTGCCTACTGGCATTCATAATATATTCAGGCATTTTTCAATAAATACAGGAAAAATGTAAAGAGTTTGTCTAAAATATGGAAAGACATGTGTGACATTTATACAGTTTGTGAACTGTTTATAAAAAAATTCAACTATGTCAACAAAGAAGTTCTTTAGGTCACATGACAAGTGAAACTTTACTGAACGCTTTAAGGCATTCTCGCCCCCCAAAGACATACGGCAGGGGGGAATCCTGGCCCCTGTAGCCTCTGGTGCCCCCCAACCTACTCACCTGAAAAGGGTTATTATCCATAGGCTCAACATTAGGAACTCGTTCTCAACAGGCTTGCGAGTACGGTGACTCATTCTAAATGGGTGATAAACAGATAGATATTTCCAGGCTAAGATAAAATCAGAAACATTTTCACTCTGCTATCGCCTCGTTCATATTACTGCGCACTCCAAACTCGATAGCGAACGAGGACACAGACCAAAAATTCATCAGTTTCTTTCTAAACCCTTTCTGGCAGGGCAATACCATATGGCATTCCCCTGGCCATGGCAGGACAATGCCATATGGCATTCCCCTGGCCATGGCAGGACAATGCCATATGGCATTCCCCTGGCCATGGCAGGACAATGCCATATGGCATTCTCGTGGGCATAGAATGCTGTATTTGTTCCTTTGTAACCTTTTTGGAATATTATTGCAGAACTATGAAAATTACAGGACATATCAGGCTATGTGTTGCCAGTGACTCCTCAAAATTTCAGAAAGTTCTAATAAAAATTCAAATTTATTGGACATTTCAAATTTGTAATATTTTCTAACAAGATTGACTACAAAATCCGCCCTTATAAAGCCCATAATTGGTTCTGGTGCCTGCTACAGTATGGGTACAAGGTGAATGATGTGTGGCTCTTGAAGGGTTAATCCATTCATGCATATGAAATATTGGTTTTTGTGAATAAAATTGGAAATATTTGTTCAATAAACATGAAATGTTCACAGTATGTAGGTATGACATCACATATAATATTTATAGGTGAAACAAAGAATAGTATTAAGGATCACGTGATAAGTCACATGATGTAAAGATAAAATTATTACAATTAGGGCTCTATACCCTACCTCTAGCAGTATTCACTGGAACTAGTACCCGGCTCCATAACTGTGCTACTGCAGGGTTAATACTATAATCGTTGGTTATACTCGGTCGGTGTTAATGCTGCAGGGGTGAGGGAGGCAGGGTTTTCCCGCTCTCCATTACCTCTGCTTGGCATGCCACTCACCGAAGCCTTATTCAATCAATCGAACGCATCTGGTAGGATAATTCTAAGGGGGACATCTAATTAGCATAAATGGAGAAATTGAGGAGAAAAGACAGATAATCATTATTGTC
The DNA here is from genome assembly GCA_950022655.1 of Alentia gelatinosa. NCBI lineage: Eukaryota > Metazoa > Annelida > Polychaeta > Phyllodocida > Polynoidae > Alentia > Alentia gelatinosa. Next base: position 45,500,643 of record OX465581.1, read on the forward strand.
AATTAAAGATTCAGGTCAGAACCGAGAAATTACCAATGGCGAATTGGGATGAATCTGAAAACAAATATTTTTGCCAAATAATATCTGGTTATTTGTAACTCCGGCTCTAAATAGAAGCTATGCCCTTTAAACATGGTTGCTAAAGGATAATGGGAGATAAGAATATAGTTATTAGTGAGGCAAGCAGGCTAACAGCCATAGTAACTATTTGCCCAGCTTCTTACATTGAAGGACTGCACGCATGTTGTTTGCTGTGAGTGTTCATTAGATTTGGGCTCACTGAAGAGTTGGCCTTAATGAGAAACAGGGCGCGGTCGTTACGGACTCATTCCTCGTCGTTACGGACTCACACGTGGTCCCGGTCACGTGGACCCGGTCACGTGACCACGCCACCCCCACCCGCCTGCGTTCACTTCAACCCTGGGCCGCCAACGAGAAGGAACGACTCACCCACCCTAGAAAAACTCTTAAAATCTCATTTTCTAATTTTCTCCTACTCCGTGGGGCTTATCAATAGCTCGTCAACTATCTCTTATCTCTGACTCGTATGTTATATTGGACCACTTAAACTTATCTCGTACTTCTACTCGTACTCAATAAATTTTATGTCCGTACCCGTGCTTTGTGTTAGTCATTATGGCTATTTATCTCTCTATAGCCAATTCTATAGATCCCTGCATGGGCCAGTAGGTGAAGCCATATAGGCCTGTTTCCACTTGCAGATTTTTGGCCTTGGGTAAATTTGTCGGCCATCATCATCCAATTTCCCAACTCCTTTCCTCAGAGTAAGTAGAAATGTGAAATTTTGAAGTCAGCCACCTGTCTATTTCTGGTTTTTCTTGTGACTTTTTACTTGTGTTTTAATTTTTCCCAAATTCACACATGTTTTTGTCTATAATGTATGTCCTGTTTTGTCAAATGTTGTCCTGTTTTGACAAATGTGTTGTGCAATGTTAAATACCTAAGATATAATCTTGCATTTGGAATCATCTATATAAGTTGCATGGTGAATAGGACACTAAGGATGAACACCAGAGATATTGATAATCAAGGAATCCTTACCACATGAAGTAAAAAAAAACCTAAGTGGGGGCTCTGTATGAATCACAGTGATAAGGAAAAGGTGGTATATGACTGACCAAATCAAAGACAAGTCTCAAGACTGCTTATGAGCAAGAACCTTTCAATAGATGCAATATATGGTGACTGTAAGCATATGTATACAGAAAATAGACATTCTGCTGCAGGTCTTGTGAATACGGTTATCGCCCAGTCTAATCGCACAAAAAGGACAACGATTCAGACCCAGAGGATGAAAAAACATTAAGAAAAGATAACCCACAAACTCAACACGAACGCCAAGGATGAATTGGATAAGATTTGCTATAACAAATCGGCAAGTGGAAACAGAGCAATGGTTTTCAACATAGCCGATTATTGGTGCAGATTTTTAGCACTCGCACAACCCCCCACTTATGTGGCGTTTCCACCTGCCGGTTATTATGACCGCCAATCATTGTTCATTTAGCACTGCCGGCATGGTGACTAATTAAGTGACACTTCTGTTACAACAATTGTCATTGAAAAACAGCGTTTGTTTTAATTACCACCAATTATGCACACAACGATTTTGTGGGCAAGTGAAAAAACTACTATGACCAGAAGTTTACACTATACGAATAAAACCGTGACTACTATAGATCGTCAAGCCAATAGTCATCAGGTAGTGGCAATGTCCACCACAAAGGTCGTCAACCTCAGAATATGGGAACAAAGCATTTACACTGACGAATATAAGTTTTCACAGAATCGCTGCCTATCTAGACGACGAATTCGAGCCCGTATGAAATAGTCGCGGGCGTCAGAGTGTGTCATGAATAGTCGTCAGGTGGTGCTGAATTGAGCAATCTGACGTAATCAGAGGATCTGCAGTCGCCAAATGCTTGGCAGTTTACATTAGACGAGTTCTATCATTTTACAGCTGAAAGTCGTCAGGAGCTGCAAAATCCCAGAATCGCCAGCCAGAATCATCTAGTGTAAACGCTGGTTTACCTAGTGTGTGCACTAGACGACTAAAACGTGACAACTGTAGATCGTCTAGCCAATAGTCGTCTTGTGGTAGGTAATATCGGCCGTAGCCATCAACCCAAGAATTTCCTCAAGCGTTCACACTCTTTATATGTATCAATGTCTAGCCATTGACAGCTGAAAGTCGTCAGGTGGTGCAAAATTCAAGAATCGCCGCCTATAGTCGTCTAGTATAAACGCCGGGTAAGACTATAAATGTTGAGGGTGGGTGGATTAGGGTAGAGGGGTGTATAGAGGAAAGATATCATTGAGAGATGCCATCAGAGGGTTCTGAAAGTGGAAATATATTTACCACAATTACCAAAGCCCCACTCTGCCATAGGTATTGCACATCCCTTTAGACGTTTCCTTTTAGATACCCACAGATCTCATCTTATTGTAATATATAAGTTTATTGTCCTGTTAGGATATAGTACCATAGGGAATTGAAGCTGTCGGGTTAAAATATTGCACTCAAGCAATATTTCCATGTCTGAATACTTGAATATTTCTTAAAAGAAAAATATGTATGAACTCATTACAATAACGTTATTTTCATCTGGAAATGATTGGTGATTTCATTTAAAATTGTCTCGTTTTCTGGTCATATTTTTATGTGTCAACATCATCGAAATATTTCATGCCAAGAAATTAATGTTCAGCCCTGGTCTGGCAAATAACATTAACAATTTATGTAGTTCAACGCAAATACCCAGTAATCCTCAAGTACCGGACAAAACAGGCGGATGGAGATGAAATTCCGGGATTACGAAATATGTAATAAAGTTATGTTATCTGTATCACATGCTCATTTGCCTGGTATTATTCAGTCATCATATTGTTTGTCTGATTTTATTATATCACCATACCAGATGTATATAAAAAGCAGTTCCGTATGAAATTATCAACTGTACTATTCTTATAAGGCTCCCGAGCCCCTAAAAACCAAGCAGTAATATTTCTGTTGTGCAATAAGCTCTTATAACACTGTTTTATTACCCACCCAGTACGAAGTCTCCATACTAAGCCTATGGAAACTCCAGATCGCTACTGAGTAGAATACGGACCTCTGGAATCTCCTAGGAGAATACGGCTTTATGGGCCACCTGACGGACATTACAGGAACTAATTTATATAAACAATGCACGGCGTTTGGGCCGAATTTCTAATTATTTACAAGATTTGTTTCCTAATAATTACTCGAAAGGTGAGTAATAAATACAGCATTACCATTATTTCGATCTGTGTGGCCGCATTCTCCTTGTAGTTGACACTACGCAATAATCCTCGCTATGGGAGTATTACTACGCGTCAACTACGCGGAGAATACGGCCACACAGATCGAAATCATGGTAATTTGCGTATTTATTACCCACCTAATACAGAGTCTCCATACTAAGCCTATGGAGCCTACAGATTGCTACTGAGTAGAATACGTAAAGCCGTATTCTCCTAGGAGAATACGGTTATTTCGGCCACCTGAAGGCCATTTTAGGAACTAAATCATATAAACAATGCACGGTGATTGTGTTGAATTTCTAGTTATTTACAGGATTCTTCCCTAATAATTAGTCGAAAGGTGAGAAATAAAGACAACATTACCATGATGTCGATCTGTGTGGCCGTATTCTCCTTGTAGTTGACACTATGCAATACTCCTCGCTATCGCTCGGAGTTATACACCGTGACAACTACGTGGAAAAAACGACCACTCAGATCGAAATCATGGTAACATTGTGTATTTATTAGAAGTGAAGCCACAAAATGAAAATAGCTTGGTCTGTACTCCACCTAGTTTGACTTACGATCAAACGAGGTGGAGTGCGGACTAAGTTATTTCCATTGAGTGGGTTTCTGATTTTATCTCATCCTGTATAACATTATTTATTGATAAAATGAGTCACCTGATTAGCTCTTGAGTATTGGGTACACGAACTTCACGGCTGTGGAGTATGAGTTCCTAATGTTAAGCCTATGGAGAAAAAAACAGGGGTAGGATAATTAGAAGAAACCAAACGAGAGTTAGTCGGGTTGTTGTTTATCGCACGACGGCAATGTCACGTTTACTGGGCGAGGCGAAGCCGAGTACAGTGATACACAACTTTGCCGGAGTGCGATAAACAACACGACTAACTCGAGTTTGGTTTAGAATTTATCCTACACTGTCTAAATTACTTCAGCAAATTAAAAAATTACATAAAACCCAACGATACTCAGTGATAATCATTGGTCGCTTTTCAAATGACGTCATTTGACAACTGTATCCCACTAGAGCGATAAATTTCATTTTCCTTTTCACCGTAGACTAAATACAGTCCGCTAATGTCAAGCCTATGGAGTTTTTTTTATTAGAGATAGAATAGTGAGATATTCTGTATACCACACAAGGATTATGCTTCCAATGTGACCTGTATTAACAGGGATATAATAAACGCTACTATATTAAACTAAGCAATACACGTGCGGATAATCAGTTGAATGTGTCAAATAGCATTTACTATCTTTACTTTCATGTTTTTACTAGACTTCCAAGGCCAAATGCTTTGATTATATTTATGACCATGAATATGTCATACAGCATATTGCCCGGGAAGGTGTGTTAACAACATTCCTACATTTGGTATACCCACATCGTAAATAACCGAGAGAGAAATTGGATGTAGGCATAAAGAGAAAATCAAATTATATCATCATGTATCGGAAAAATAAAAACATGAGCCACTCAGACATTAATGATTATATGACTAGCATACAAATAAAAGTTCTCTCCCCCGAAAGTAAATGGATATCTATGAGGAATGGCTGCTATTTGGACATGCAATGAAAGATAAACTTACTTTATGGAAATATAAAAATTTGTTCAATGGCTTTATATTCGGCTGAACTGCCTATGGCTTAATTACCTCTCCATGACCTTCAAACATTCTCTGCTTAGTGCCGGACTAAAGGGAAAGGGCCCCATATTTATAGAAGATCCATAAAGTATGGATTCACACATAGCCACAGGGTTACTATGGACGTTACTGCTAAATACGCGGATATTCTGTCTACTGATGAGATACATATGAATTAAAATGCTTGGAAATGAATGTACAAACATGTTACAGGCATACCGGACAATTTGGCTTGAAAATCAAAAGCCATGTCAATTTCCTGAGCATTTGGTCATAAATCACAGAAAGTGTGCACATGGGGCTATGGGGTGAAACGGGGGGTCTGTAAATAAACCTTGGAGTATCTCAAAGGTCTTTCTTGTGGGTAATGTATAGGTATTGGGTCACCTGCTCATGAAGTGTTATAAGTTAAATATGAAAACCGTTGCTATGGTAACTCAGTGAACCTATACACTCTAAAAACGATGTCCGGGCGAGTGACATTTGGGGGTTTTCCTTTTTGAGGGGCAGCAATAAAATTTGTGATATGATTTTACTGCCCATTTCTAATATTTCTTGTTGAAGTGTGTCTAAGGATTAGGTTTTGGGTGTTCTGGTGAGTGTTAATGAGTATCTTCCTTTGCACTGAGTTGTTTCGTACAGGGGTATGACAAGTATTTTACCTTAATTCTAGGTCCCTAAATATACATTACATGTCGTTTAGGTTAACAGGAGTACAGAGTTAGGTAGGCACTATCAATTATATGGAGGAAAATCCCCAGGGTACACACTTTGAGGCAGTATATAGCTTTAGTGGGGCAAAAATCTGTGAAAACCTGAGAAATCCCATTGAAATGACCTTGTAATTATGTGAAATGTCACTTGGACGGACATTTTTCCGTTTATATACCATTTAGCCCCATAGGGGTTAAGGGAGTGGTTCAAAATAAGTTTACTGTTATGTGGCTTGTTATATTTGACAGTATAAAATCCCCAGGGTACACACCTTGAGGCAGTATATAGCTTTAGTGGGGCAAAAATCTGTGAAAACCTGAGAAATCCCATTGAAATGACCTTGTAATTATGTAAAATGTCACTCGGACGGACAATTTTCCGTTTATATGCCATTTAGCCCCATAGGGTTAAGGGAGTGGTTCAAAATAAGTTTACTGTTATGTGGCTTTTTATATTTGACAGTATAAAATCCCCAGGGTACACACCTTGAGGCAGTATATAGCTTTAGTGGGGCAAAAATCTGTAGAAACCTGAGAAATCCCATTGAAATGACCTTGTAATTATGTAAAATGTCACTCGGACGGACATTTTTCCGTTTATATGCCATTTAGCCCCATAGGGGTTAGGGGAAAGGTTCAAAATAAGTCTACTGTTATGTGGCTTGTTATATTTGACTAAGAAATGCTTTATCTACTCTCTCTTGGTGAATAGGGGGCTCTTGGAGTCCATACATGGTCACTCGACCAGACATTTGGGGCAGTATGCTTAGGGGCAGTTCCTGACAAGTTTCCCCCAGTACAAACTCTAGCAGCAATATCGCCCCTCTACTATACTGTCCCTCCACCATACTGCCTCTCCACCATACTGCCCTTTCACAATACTGCCCCTCTACTATACTGTCCCTTCACCATACTGCCCTTTTACCATACTGCCCCTCTACTATACTGTCCCTCCACCATACTGCCCCTTTACCATACTGCTCCTCCACCATACTGCCCCTCCACCATACTGTCCTCTACTATACTGTTCCTCTACCATACTGCCCCTCCACCATACTGCCCCTCCACCATACTGCCCTTTCACCATACTGCCCATACTATACTGTTCCTCCACCATACTGTCCCTCCACCGTACTATCCCTCTACAATACTGCCCCTCCACCATACTTCCCCCCTAACATGCTGCCCCTGTATCATACTGACCCTCCACTATACTGCCCCCTTACAATACTGTCCCTCCACCATACTGCCCATCTACAATACTGCCCCTCCACCATACTGCCCCTTTACAATATTGTCGCTCTACCATATAGCCCCTCCACAATACTGCCCCTCACCCATTCTGCCCCTCAACTGTACCATACTGACCTTCCACTATACTGGCCCCTTACAATACTGTCCCTCCACCATACTGCCCATCTACAATACTGCTCCTCCACCATACTGCCCCTTTACCATACTGCCCCTCACCCATACTGCCCCTCAACCACCATACTGCCCCTCAGCAATACTCCCTCTCAACTTTACTACCCTTACACCAAATTGCTCGTCTACCATACTGCCTCTCAACCATATACCCTTAATCCCTACTGCCCTTAAATCATACTGCCCCTCAACCTCACTGCCCTGAACCATACTGACTCAAACCATACTGTACCTTATGGGGACATTATAGGACAGGGGAAGTATGGTGGAGGGGCAGTTTTGTAGAGGGACAGTATGGTGGAGGGACAGCATTGTAGAGGGGCAGTATGTTAAAGGGGCAGTACTAGTGAGGGACAATATCATTTAGGGGTAGTATGCAGAGGGGTAGTATGGTTTAGGGGCAGTATGGTAGAGGGGAAGTGTTATGGAGGGGCAATATGAATATGATTTAGGAACATTTTTGGTGAGGGGCAGTATGGTTAAGGGACAGTATGGTGAGTAGCAGCATGGCCAAGGGGTGGTATGGGTGAGAGGCAGTATAGTCAGGAGCAGTATGGTTGAACGACACTATGTTTGAGAGGTAATATAGTTATGGGGCAGTATAGCTTCAGGACAGTATAGCTTCGGACAGTATGGTTTGATACAATTTGATTTATGGGTAGTATTGTAGAGGCGCAGTAAGGCTAAGGGACAGATTCTTTGAGAGCCAGTAAGATAAGGGCCAATATGGTGAGGGGTAATATGATCCAATATGCCTATTCACGAACCTACTTAGCAACCTGCCCCCTCCCCCACCCCTGAACTTACCAATCTTGCTGGCTGCCCACCCAACAATACTCCTGGTATATATCCTCACTGCCCTTAACCATACTGGCACTAAACCATAATGACCCTCACGTTACTGACCCTCAACTATACTGACTAAAACCATACTGCCCCTCATAAGGACATTATAGTAGAGGGGAAGTATGGTGGAGGGGCAGTATTTTAGAGGGACAGTATGGTGGAGGGACAGCATTGTAGAGGGGCAGCATGTTAAAGGGGCAGCATTGGTGAGGGACAGTATCATGGTGGAGGGGCAGTATGGTGGAGGAGCAGTATGGTAAGGGCAGTATGGTGGAGGGACAGTACAGTAGAGGGGCAGTATGGTGAAAAGGCAGTATGGTGGAGGGGCAGTATGGTAGAGGGGTAGTATGGTAGAGGGGCAGTATGGTAGAGGGACAGTATTTTAGAGGGGCAGTGTGGTGATGGGACAGCATTGTAGAGGGGCAGTATAGTAGAGGGGAAGTTATGTTAAGGGGCAGTATGGTGGAGGAGCAGTATGGTAAAGGGGCAGCATTGGTGAGGGGCAGTATCATGGTGGAGGGGCAGTATGGTGGAGGACCAGTATGGTGGAGGGGCAGTATGGTAGAGGGACAGTATTTTAGAGGGGCAGTGTGGTGATTTGACAGCATTGTAGAGGGACAGCATGTTAAAGGGGCAGCATTGGTGAGGGACAGTATCATGTTGGAGGGGCAGTATGGTGGAGGAGCAGTATGGTAAAAGGGCAGTACGGTGGAGGGACAGTACAGTAAAGGGGCAGTATGGTGAAAAGGCAGTATGGTGGAGGGGCAGTATAGTGGAGGGACAGTATAATTGAAGGGCAGGATGGTGAAAGGGCAGTAGGGGGGAAGGGCAGTATGATAGAGGGGCAGTATGGTGGAGGAGCAGTATGGTAGAGGGGAAGTTATGTTGAGGGACAGTATGGTGGAGGAGCAGTATGGTAAAGGGGCAGCATTGGTGAGGGGCAGTATCATGGTGGAGGGGCAGTATGGTGGAGGACCAGTATGGTGAATGGGCAGTATGGTAGAAGGACAGTATTTTAGAGGGGCAGTGTGGTGAAGGGACAGCGTTGTAGAGGGGCAGCATGTTAAAGGGGCAGCATTGGTGAGGGACAGTATCATGTTGGAGGGGCAGTATGGTGGAGGAGCAGTATGGTAAAAGGGCAGTACGGTGGAGGGACAGTATAGTAGAAGGGCAGTATGGTGAAAGGGCAGTATGGTGGAGGGGCAGTATGGTAGAGGGGTAGTATGGTAGAGGGGCAGTATAGTAGAGGGGAAGTTATGTTAAGGGGCAGTATGGTGGAGGAGCAGTATGGTAAAGGGGCAGCATTGGTGAGGGGCCGTATCATTGTGGAGGGGCAGTATGGTGGAGGAGCAGTATGGTGGAGGGGCAGTATAGTAGAGGGACAGTATTTTAGAGGGGCAGTGTGGTGAAGGGACAGCATTGTAGAGGGGCAGCATGTTAAAGGGGCAGCATTGGTGAGGGACAGTATCATGTTGGAGGGGCAGTATGGTGGAGGAGCAGTATGGTAAAAGGGCAGTGCGGTGGAGGGACAGTACAGTAGAGGGGCAGTATGGTGAAAAGGCAGTATGGTCGAGGGGCAGTAGAGTGGAGGGACAGTATAGTAGATGGGCAGTATGGTGAAAGGGCAGTATGGTGGAGGGGCAGTATGGTAGAGGGGCAGTATGGTGGAGGGGTAGTATAGTAGAGGGGAAGTTATGTTGAGGGGCAGTATGGTGGAGGGGCAGTATGGTAAAGGGGCAGCATTGATGAGGGGTAGTATCATGGTGGAGGGGCAGTATGGTGGAGTAGCAGTATGGTGGAAGGGCAGTACGGTGGAGGGACAGTATGGTGGAGGGGCAGTATGGTGGAAGGGCAGAATGGTGGAGGGACAATGTAGTAGTTACTCCTACATGTCCTATTGGTGGCCCAAACGGTCAATATTTTTCTATCACAACTAATAAAAACGTCGCTATCTGAAAAACATTACTCAGGTGTCACTCGCCCGGACATTGACTCGCCCGGACATAAAGGTTATACCCACCTGCTGTTCTGCAGTATGACCGAGAAGTAAATGGACGATTCTCGGGAGCGGAATGTTCAAACCAAAACGAGGCAAACGGTTTTTGCGTTTTCAAGCACCCTAGCTTTCTGGTATCATCGCTCAACCGGCCTAACGTAAATCGATGTTTGAACTACCTGTACATGATTGATATACATAATTAAAGGTAGTTTGATGTGTTTTTGATAAGATATATAAATAAATATTGTGGGATACAAGTATGAATGTTTGAATCTGTAAATTTATGTACTTTTGAGCAAGTTTTTATTTTGACATTTGTAGCAGCCTGGCATCTGTAATTTCGGCAGTTTGCTGGAGAAAACACCAAATAAAACAATCTTTGCAAAACGAATTGATACAAAACCACCAATCATCTTCTTCTATTCTTCATCTCCATACCATTTTTTGTTTAATGCCTCTATGTTGGATATTTACTGAGATATTACCAGAGACAAACAGTGAATTTAACATTGGTTTCAATGGGGTGAAAAGTTGTTAAACCCTTCGTCCGTACGAGAGTGCACTGCACCGCTTTCGGGAAAATAAACTGCAAAGCGAGGAAACCGAGCGACGCAGTGTCCGTTTTTGAGGCCAAACGTGCCTGTTACTACGTAGCGTGACGTCGGCGCCGCTCCCGTGAATATATTTGGCAGTTAGGTACATGTGGGGGGTGATGACCTAACACAGTTAGGATAGTTAATTATTATATACCCGTGCACGAAACTGACGCCTATACTGTATGTAGGTATTATTTAGATATTATATGTATGTGCACGAAATTCAGTGTACGGGCACCGGGTGCGCGAAACAGAAAGCAGTTAACTTGTTCCCGACTGTATATGACACATATGACCCAGCGAAAAAAAGACTAAAGGCGATGCATTAGTAACGACTGTAAATATACACAATTAAAACCCATGAAATTCTACACAACTACTAAATATTAAACATTGAGATACAAGATTAAAAATATAAATGAAATTGGCATGCCATAAGCATTACAAAGAACTTGGCCATAGCGGGAGGTCTCTGCACAGCCAACAGCTTGCAAAATGTAAACAACCGATGACGTCAGAACGTTGTTATGGAGAGTGATAGCGGGGGGTTGTAGCAAGACCACTCTGGACATGTCGTACCGAATGCGCAACTTCACTTCCCGTTGGGATTAAGCAATGAAATTTTAACACGAGTAAGGGATACATATAACCTATAATCGTGACAAATATGAAGAAGATAGGACACAGCGTTCTAAAGATATCGGCGTTTAACTCCCTCCATGCGTTTGTGTTGGTCGCTGTTCTTTTTCACTTCCTCCGTAGTGCGGCGGGGTTTCGCCTGTTCTTTTTGTCTCCCTGCGGAGGCCGTCAGGAAGTGCTCGACACTGGCCACCAGAGCAGCATCTGCTATGACAATATTCAAACGCCGATAACTTCGGAACACTTCTTGATATTTGGTAAGATTAACCTAAGACAAAGAATGTGGTGGGAGAGTGAGAGGTTGATGACGACACAGGCTTAAGCCTCGCTATCATATCAATAGCGACTTTGTCGCGAAATCCACGATTCGAGTACACGATGCTGTGCCCGGCAACTTTGATAATGGCGTTTAGGTAAATATTTAACTTATTATAACGATTTGAGGGTATATAATAAAAAGAATACAGTCAAGGCTTCGATGGACGTTGTTTTGTACTTGGTCCTTGGCCTGATTTTACGACCTGAGCTCGAAGTTGCCATTATCAAAGTTGCTCTAATACACGTTATTTTGTATTGGCGACTCCAAAAATCGCTATGTTTTTCGCTTGGTGTGTTCCTGGTTTAACCCAGTTTGCTAGGTAGAACACGGGTTTTCGTCTTTTCGTTTGAAGCAGTTCATTCTATTCTTTAGCTGGATCGATATATCCTTTGTTGTGTTTGGTTGTTTATTCACAACCGTTCGTATTTGTACATTTGTAATGACGTCCTGAATTTTACCTGCTGCTTTTTCTTTTAAGTTTTTTTCCCTAGAAAATACTTTAATGTATGAGTATTGATTGGAATCTTTGAATAAGAAAGATTTTGGGTACAAGAAGGTTAAAACAGTTCCCCTATTCTATGATATCTCTGCTAAACAAGCAAAGAAAGGATCTGGTGACCATTCACCTTAAAGCAACGTACAAATATCAAGATGTACTATATATACCATGCTATCAAAAACATTAAATAGGATTACATCTCTCACAAATACTTATGCTCTACACAACCTCTGTCGAACTAACACGATAGAATACATTTGGTAAACAGTATAGACCAGAGTAAACCGTGATACAAACACTTTCAAACATGACATTAATATTTATACCTTTACGTGACATTGTGTGGGATAATTCATTTACATGACATTGTGGGAGACTAGACAGAATCAGGGTGACAGTTTGGTAGGTTAGGGCTAACTACATTCTTTAGTTATTAGACATTTGATGTGGATAACAGCAAGCCAAATTTTGTTGCGATTAAAGACACAGCTTTTCTGCTCAATATGAACACCTTCCTATGAACGAGCGCTTGGCGCTTGGCACTTGGCGGTGTGGTCGTAAAGTGTAGCCAGTGAGTCAGCTTTCCAAAGAGGTAGCAAGCACGGCCAGGCATAGACCACTTAAGGCAGGTGTCCAGTATCACCACGCATGTTCAAACAAGGACCACAGTCATACACGCCAGACATAGATAGTTCAATCTCAGACTAATTCATTTAAGATATCGAGCTGATCCTATATTTTTATCATTATTTTCAAAAAGGCTTAAAACATTTTTCATCATGACGCCTTTATATGTATACATATATGTATATATATTATTATATAACTCCGTTTATATAAATATACATTATCAACCAATACCCTTCACAGGTTTATTCACTGCGATATCTCATTTGCTGTTTTGCGTCACATATACTTTCCAGGTTACCCGGTTACCTGATCCGGTAACCGGAGGTTTCTTGGTGACGCTATTTTGGTTTAAACAACATTCCGCTCTTAACTGCTCACCTGAGCAGTCCATTTTTAATCTCTGTGAGGTTAAAAGACCTAGAACCATGGGTCGGTCAAGGAAGAAGGCGCCTTCTATGAAGGCTGATGATATACACTCAGGAATGGATGTTCTCGGGGAATATTTGGATGATATGCCAAATGTTTTTGTGGGGAAAAAAAGTGGAATTGAGGGCTACAGCGACTTCGCGAGATGGGCAAGCCGGCGGGCAGTCTGGGGCTACAGCGAGTTCGGAGGAGGGTGATGCGAGTTCTTCTGCAGCAGCTACAGGTGGAGCAAATTCTAAGATGGAGAAGAGGATGGATGATCTGGAATCGTCGATTTCAACCATTCTTCATCTGGTGACTACAAATAATAGGAATTCAAGAGAAAATCGTTCCAAGTCAAGGCAACACAGAAGAGTTTCTACAAGATCATCCCCGAGCAGCTCAAGAGATTCAAGTGCGAGTTCTGAATCCAAGTCGAGATCAAGAAGTTCTGACGATAGGAAAAAGAGATCTGGTAAATATGATACTTCCAGATATCTTGAGAAGGGGGAAAAAATTAACTTGTACAAAAGTTTGGTGTTAGTTAATCTGAAAATGCTAAAAGAAATGTTTGAAAATGGGAAAGATATTTCTGGCGTAGTCGACCGTCAGATTCTACTTGCAGAAAAGGCTAAAACACGAGTTTTTCAAAGCGAAGCACTGATTAGGTACGATAAATCCGTTAAAGAAAGAGCAAACAAAAAAGGTATTAAGTCATTCGCTACTATCGATCCTAGCGATATTGTTAGGCATTTGTCTTATGATGGAACAATTAATGCCAAAAATGCAAAACAGATAAAGACAAAAGCGACAAACTCTAGTTTTTCTCACACTTGAAACGCCTATAATAAGCAAGAAAATGGGTGTACTTTCTGGAACTGTAGATATCGGAATTGTTGTAGTGTTTGTCACTCCAGTAGTCACGGGGCTTTCTCGTGTCAAAACAAGAAGACAAGTACTAAATGAAATGCATATCCAAGTAACCACGTAGATACTTGCGGTAAAGTTGATACAATGTGTCATGTTATTAATAGAAACCACGTGACTGACCGCATTCCAGAAAAATCAGGTCAGGTCAGGTCAAATAACGCTAACGGTAGCGGTAGATTGAGTATTAATGACACGGATTTACCACAGGTTCCTCAAAAGGATAGAAGTCAAGTATCTGATGTGGAATTGGATACGATATGTTCAGAAAAAGACGAAGGTGGTACTTTTTCGATAAATTCTATCGTTGATATCCAAAATGTAAAGTTTGATAATTTTTCAGATTTGAATTTGAAAACAGTAAAAACCGTTGAGATTAACTCTGACATGTCAGTGGAGTCGGAGTCCGGGTTTAAACCAAACAATATTTATCTACCTATTTGGGATTCAAAGAATTTGTTAGATTTTGATATAGACTGTATCAACAATGTTTGTAATTGTAACCATTTTATAGGCGAATTTGAGGCTCAACTAAAACCATGCCGGATTAGGCATTACCTCTGGGGGCCTAATAGTACCAGTGGATTAACGGAATTTGATAAAAAATTCGTTTATGACGGGTTTGTTAACGGTTTTTCAATAGTTGATGATGGGTGTGACACTAACTACTGTTGGGAAAAATTATAATTCTATACTAGAACCCGAAATTTATCGCGAGATGACCGATATAATCGAAAGTGAACTTTCATCGAGTAAAGTAGCCTATGCCTCAGTAAAACCTAAATGCGTTCATTCTTTAGGCGTTGTGATTAAGTCAAATGGTAAACTTAGGCCTATTACAGACTGCTCAAGCCCGGATAAAACTAGTATAAACAATTTCATGGATACTACTTATGAGTCGTTTTCATATAATACTGTCTATGATGCTGTAAAAGACATTAAAGGTAACAAATTTTTAAGTGTAGTGGATATCAAATCAGCCTATAGCTCAGTGAACGTGCGAGCTGATCAAACTGTTTTCCAAGGTTTTTCTTGGGATTTAGGCAATGGACCAGAGTTTTTCGAAGACAAACTTCTGTGTTTCGGGTTGAAATGCGCACCAAATATTTTTACCAGAATATCTAATTTGGTAGTTGACATAGCTAGTCAGAATGGTATATATGGAATCACCAATTATTTGGATGATTTTCTTGTAATCGGAGTTGATTTTAAATAGAGCTTTTTAATAGAATCCGATTCACAAAGTTTTGCATATAGCTCATTTTCTAAGTATCGATATTGTTCTTAGTTTTTTTAGATCAATTTACGAAATATTTTAATTTAATAAAGTGATCTCCAAGTTTTCTAGAGCACATATCTAACTTTTAATCGGGGGTCACTGTGCTAGCTTTTGATTTATAGATCAATATTATGATCATTTTATATTAGAATATTTAGAAATTCTTAAAGGTATTTTTTTCACATAGTAAAATTCATGTCATTTTCCTCAAACTTTCATGGTATAGTACATACATAGTGCTACTTATTTAGGTTTTAAAAACATAGGTCACCATACTTGTTTTTGAGAGATTTGAAGAAAACTATATTTTTCAGTACATTTCCTATATAATGCAATCAATTGTAAATGACATACTAGGGTTGGATAAACAGGACAAAACGTTACATGTACGCATTTGGAGGTTGAATGAATTCCGAGGAACCAGTTTGCCTGGCCATTGACAATATTTGAAAATCACCAGGTGGCGCCACCGTGTATTGTATGATATGCCTTTAACTCTGGGTACACGTTAAAACTAGATTTAGTAATTCCCATTAACGTTGGATTATAAATATGTTGGAAGGCTTCTCGTAAGGCTTGTCGGAGGGGGTCAGGAGTGCAATGGAAACCCACCTCTAATTAAGGTGCTTTTCCACTTGGCGACAATATAATTGGCAAATTTGAGGAACCATGCACTCATTGAAATTTTCAAGTGCAGAGGGTGATGTGGGTGCTATAATCTGTGCAAAAGATCAGCGATTTTTGAATATCGAAGAATTTCTTTTCAACCTTTGACCCAATTCAGCTACAACAAAATCCTCCCACGTTATCGCCTTTTCAATCTTTTTATTCCGCCTGCTGATTTGTTGAGGAAAAATGCAAAGATAAGAATGCCAAATTAATCAGGTTAAAAAAAAAGGTGCAAGTGGAAACAAGGCTTATAAGGCCTATTTTCACCTACTCACAAAATGATCGGTGATTTTTAGCAACCACTATATAAAGTCTTGAGCCGTCCTTGTGTTAGGAGCAGACCTCAAGAGAAGAGAGTAAGAACTCGGACACAGAGGTACTATGCACTACTATGCGTTAATAACTAAACTGTTTATTGACAGGAGAGGGTCTTTGTTTTATACCCTTAGCAGGGGGTTGACACGACAGGCTTGTTATCTGTGAACTGTGCGCTCTCATTGGCTGTTTCACACCCACAGCCAATAGGGGATGACCAAATCCGTTCCGGTTGAGTGCCCGTTCTGGTCAGTTGCACATGTCAGGAGGCTGCTCATGACACTGAACAACTCAAAGTGTCATTGGTAGAGCGACCTGCCGGACATACTGGGAACTAGAGCTGAGCGAAAATAGGATGCTATATGCCATTCAAAGCATGGCAGCCATACTGTAAACATCAGGGAGGAGGTTACTAACAAAAATGGTGACTGTTCTAATTCAGTCAATTTGTTTCTCAATAATTAAGGGTAATTTAGATAATTACTTTCTTCTCATAAAAAAAAACATTACTTGGCCACGATAAGGATGTATAGACCAGAACTTTACAATATGATCAAATATGCAAATGATAGGAGGGTGGTATGGACGCTAAAATTCGGTTGAAACGACGAACGGTATGATTATAACTATCAGTGGCATATTACCGCTTCCTGAACTATGTCCTTTTTCACTTCTTTTAGACTATTGACCTATTGCTTTAGCAACAAAAATCAAGCCGTGTTGAATTGATCGGCCATGATTTTGTTGGGAAGTGGCACCAAAAGACACTAAAAAGTGGAACATAGATGAGTAGCCGACTTTCTTTTGTTCAGACAGTATAGAGGATAAACATGATGTGTATATACACTGGCATAATAGCTGTAAAAGGCGTCCGGTGTAGATATTATCCTACCCTAATAAAAGAAACGTTATTCATTTAACATAGGCGAATTTTATGTGGCGTGCCATTTATGTACCTAGAGAAATAAAAAATTGACCAGCGGTCAGGAATCATTCACCTGTGTAAATAGTTCCGCCTGCAGAGCAGAAATTCTGACAGCTGTCAAACATGGACAGAATTTCCTAATATCATAAAGTCGTGGAGACGGGGTAGGATAAATACAAAACCGTACTCGAGTTAGACCTGTCAATGTCCATGCCACTCTGGTCAGGTCTGTTCTTCATTACACTCAGCTAACGCTTGGCGTAGTAATACACGACCTTCCCGTCGTGGCATAGACACTGACAAGTCTCTTGTTCGGTTTCTACTATAAGTGTACCATTATGATACCTATATTGGCATAGATATACATAGACATATACAAACTTGAATATACGTTTACCCACAGTCCCCTAAATACACATTATCAGCTGCAGCTAACGGACTCCTTACACCAACACCAACCTGGCCAATATCTCGATGGGAGAAACCTATCTATTACCCACCTAATACTGAGTCTCCATAGGAAATGTATAGGGCACCTGGAAACAGCTACCGGGAGATTCTGGTATGTCAGAATCTCCTGCAGGAGATTCCGGAAAAATAGTCCTCTCCATTATAAGGTTGAATCATCATGTACTTCGAATTAAGTTTCTTGAATGTTTATTCAATGCTAATTATTTAGAATCAATCAAAATAATCTTATTTATTATAAGAAAATACACTTTGTATGCTAAAATCCCAGATTAATGGCGAACTTTATTATTGGTGTCAGTCTACACCAAATTACTGCCCCACTTAACAGTGCTGTGATGTCTGGAACTAAATGGCTTACAGAAACTTTTTAATTGCAATAGATTTCTGATAAATCTTGTAGGTGGGTAATAAATACAATAACGACTGGTTTTGTATACGAATGACTGTAATCTCCTCGTAGTTGACGACGTAATATCCTCGCTAATCGCTCGGATATTACTACGCGTCAACTTCTCGGAGATTACGGCCACTCGTACACAAAGCTAGTCATTATTGTGTATGTATACATACACTATATCACTTTTTTTCTTTCACGTTCTTATCCCACGCTAACGTATTATTAACGGAAAAAGTGTGATTGATGAAATATCTTGGATCCCGGGTCTAACATATTACTAATAAAGAATAACTAAAAGACCTAAAATTAAAAGAACTTCACTGTATTGGCTTTTTAACTTTATACCTTAATTCATTAAGTGGTGTATGGTTCCCCCTGTTTATTTTATCAATCATCCACTTTCTCTCGACCAGCAGTAATATGTAACAAATGCTGAGTTTAAATTACAGGTATGAAGTCTCCAGGGTTCAAGTGCAGAATGCTCGTTTACGAAACAATATCAATTCTTTGTTGTCAAACGTTAAGATATGGTAGTCAGGGAACCATATATGCACCGGACAATAATAACATTATATGCACCGGATAAATGAGATAGAGTGTCTAGTGTCGAGAAAAACAATTCCTACCCTCTCTACAATTGATAAAAAAATCTTTAGAATGTCCTATCCCTAAAAAAGAAATGGCTCTAGTTCTTATAAAGATGAAAACTAATTGTAATGATTGGAGCAATAATTCGATCTTCCTACATGAACCATTAAAAGCTAAAGCATGACATACAATTTTCAATGTACTCTCAATTCTTACTGTACATCTGATTTGAAACGTGTATTGTAGAAGTTTCATGGTAATTGGCAACGCACATACATGTAGTAATACATGTATCAATATCAATAATGGATGTATTAGATTGATATTTACTGGGTTTCCACGTCTATTACATACACACATAAAAAGACAAAAAGGCTAAGCTCGGCTTATTGATGCCAAAAGACAAGGCACTTACTATGAGATGAAAATATGCATACACAATATACAACACATGGATGGGAATATTTCTCTTGCTAAAGAATGGTTGTTAAATTTTGATGGGTACATGCGATTGCAGAAGAAATATAAGATGAACAACTTTGATGGATGAACATACAAATAAAGACAAATTAACATGATATGTATGATTGATAATATCATGAAACATCACGAAATTTCATATGATTATTTATATGGTATGAGTTGTCTTCGCGGCATGATATCACGAAGCGGAGCTGAGTGGTATCTGTAGCGGAAGACAATGAATGGCATATAAACAATTATATGATATTGAGTGGTGTTTAGATTTTATCCTACCCTGTCACATGTTTTTAACTTCATATGTCACCAGTGGCATATAAATATTTTATGCCATAACCGTGGCATACAGTTACACCATGTTAAGTGTGTGGAGATTTATACGAGGGGTAGGATAAAGAGAGCTACGATGAACATGCCATACCAGCAGGTCTCAGCTTAACCAGCAATTTTTATGGGAAAAAAACATGTATAGGGATGTACTGAGACAGGGATTTCAGCAAAAGCTTTGTTATTGTCACACCAGAGTGCAGTACCGTCGACCTATTGGAAGCCCATGCTCCCTATATTCAATTCTTCACTGAAAATAATGAAATTCTCAAGAGGGAGAGAGGCCTTATTTGCACAGTTAGTACAACGACAGAGGCAGGAACCCGCCCATATCCAACAGCACATTTGACAAAATGACAGACGGTCTAGTATGTGTTCACACCAGGCCAGGCTTGCAGGGCAGTTTTCGACCAATTCCATCGGGCAGTACCTACAATCTCGCCCCCTAGTAGATGAGTAGGTTACCAACCTACATGAGGTTGGTTTTCTAACTGCTTCAGGATTTAGTGTTTATCTGCTCCATCTTGTGTGGCCTGGCTTTATCCTCAACGATAGTCTTTCGATCTTCTTGTTTTGTCTTTGAAAGATAATGTCGGATAACTATGTGGAGAGGGTGAACACACCCAACAACGCAAGTTCCCAACAAATACAGATCAACCTGGAAATGTAAATAAGCGTTGCAATAGTGATGACTTATAATAGCAAGCTATTCATAAGGATTCATGAATAGCAGGAAAAGTCAAGAACATCATATAATATTGTTCATATCATATCAAATACCCTTGATATAGAATCTTATTTTTAGATTTATCTTTTTTAGATTTGAGCTTAGCTCTTAGTATTTCAGTTCAAATAGAAAGTCTTGTTGAGGTTCCAATATGATGATAACCTTAGATTGCATATTATCATTGTAATGGTTATCAATCCTTTGACTGGTATTTGATATGGATTACATGATTACCTTGCTCTTTTTGTATGAGCTTGCTCTATTTTTGTAGAAAGAAATTGCTTTAATAACAACATCACAATCACACTTATATAGGATGATGAATAGAATCTTAATTATGCTGTAGAATAACGATAAGCTAATACGTTGAAGAAAAAATAGATAGAATTTGTTTGATTCATTGTTCTGTATCTATCAATTCTTTACAGCATTAAAATCATCTTAATTGTGACATCTTCATAGTTGATTCCATGCGGTATAACAGTTGCTTTATTAGAATGTATAGATGCGACATTTTTTCAGTATCGTCAGGTGTGGTCAATGAACATCAGGGACCTGTTTCACTAGTTTCGTGACAAAAGTTCTAGACAGACATGAGAAGCGGCACCAACAGTGCAAGCAAGAACGGACATAAGTAAGTCATGTTTCATAACGCATGTCACATCTAATGTTGCATGTTGTGTCACAAGCAAATAGACAAGCCTTGAGTCTTTCGTAAGGGCCACTTCTTGTGTTGTCACGAAACTAGTCTGTCTGTATGGTGTCACAGACGCCATCTAGACATGTCACGAAACTAGTGAAACAGGTCCCTGGCAGGTGGCAGCAGTGATTTGTGAGGGAACGACAATCTGCGGTACAGAGCGTACCAAAGTTCCCTGATCATCCGTCAGTTGAATGCGGGAGTTCCTATGTGACTCATGAGATGGAGCCTTCATTCGGGGAACAAACAGTATGTTACACCGCCATTGTTAATTTACAGCCAAGCCACAGGGGGTGCTACATGTTGGGCACTGATAGACAAATGGCAACCTCAATAAAAGGTATGCTATATTGCATTTATCATATACCCATGCACTATATTTGATAATTACATACTGCTGCTCCCTGTGCAGTATAAATTGTTTATCCTACCCCTAATAAAAAACTCCATAGGCTTAACATTGGGTCACTGTATTTGGTCTGGAGTTCAGAAAAATGAAAAATATCGCTCTAGTGGGATACACTTGACAAATGATGTCATTTGTTAATGTAGAAGTAATTTAGACGGGCAGGGTAGGATAAATTCTAAATCAAACTTGAGCTAGTTGTGTTATTGTTCATTGCACTCCGGCAAGATCACGTATTACTGCTCTTGGCTTCGCCTCGCGCAGTAATACGCGATCTTGCTGTCATGCGATAAACAACAACACAACTAACTCTTGTTTGGTTTCTCCATAATACTGAACCCTATGCAGAACACTGTTATACTGAAAACGTTGAAATATCAGCAGTGTGTGGGCTTTCATGTTGACATGTCTTCCATGCCAATATATGGTAGGATTTTATAAATTTTGGGTATATAATAATATATAACGACCTACCATGCTTGTACATGCTACAAATTTTGATGAGAATTAATGTTCTTTTTTACAGAACTCGGCCTGGGGCCTCGTTCAGTAAAAAGCAGCAATCCCCATCTAATTTTGTAGCATGTACAGTATGGCCAGGTCGTTCTATATGAATACTGCACCACATCGCAGCTCCCAGGAATATTATTACTGCATGGCATATAGCTATTGAGACATCGAGTGCGCCATGTTGGACCCACTGATAAACATATCAGTCAACCAGCAGATACCTTGAGCTGGCGGGGTGCGTACTTGCGCAGGATATCTGCTTGGAGAGTGTGAGCATGTGCCCGACTGAATGACACTCTCCAGGCAGATCCTTCATCCTCCTTGGATCGCAGGCAGGATGGATGATTTGCTGTGAAACGGGAACTCCTCGTGCGCATCTAAACGGATGACCAGGTAACAAGGTCGCGCTCTGTACCCTATGCCCTAGTATCGCATATAGGGTATATATATAACCTAAATACATACCCAGAAGAAACTATACGTCTGAGCCCACATGGTGTAGGGGTAATTGATTATGGTACCTAATCCATTGATCATGTAGGCAATACCAAATAATACCCCAAAGATATTAGCCGGCCATCTGCAACAATATAAATCACATTGATAACAACAAATAAATGACATCAGAGACAGACACAGGAGTAGAACCAATCACAGGATGGCTTTCATCATGAACTATCCTTCCGAATGATTTAGGTCAGGAAAAGTGCAGAAAAAAAAGAAAAATTAACGCGATCACTCCCCATTCAGTGTCAATGTCCTCCTACGAACTCTCCTGTCATCGCCTTATCCCTCTCACTACATATTAAACGGACCCCTGTTGATGATATATTACCAGAAGCTGATACTGCCATGTCATCAGGAAAATGTAAGACCGCCAGAATTGGCGAGTTTTGCTGTCAATAATAACAACAAAACCAAAAAGAAGAAAATCTCCAATGTACATGTGAACCAATTTCGGGTCCTTACGTGATTTCCAGAAAGGCTGTCGCCGTTGCATACAGGGACGACCTGAGTACTTCTGAGAAGAAGGTAGCCATGTAGAGAAAGGTTTCCGTGTTGGCTAGACATGCAGATACCATCACCAATGACGCGATGGAGGTCACACATAATGATAGAATGGCTCCAATAGCACGACGTTGACCTGTGAGACCTTGCTCTGAAAACATACAGCATTACATACGTATTAGCAACATACAAACTATAGATGGTCTGGATGAAGGCAAGTACAAACGAGGGTGGCGTCCACCAACCACGACAAGGCTACAACAAGCGCCGACATGAAAGTTCCAATCGGCGCTTGTCGCAGCCTTGTCGTAAGAAGGGGGGGCTTTATGACAGTGTTTTCGAGGTGTGTCGGGAAGTGCATGCTCCACCAAATTTTCCTATTGTAGACCTCTGCGACGTGCTTCCAACATGCCATGACACTTCATGACAAGGGCCCAGTCGTGGGAAAAATCCAACATGCTCGATGTTGTCTTAGCCTTGTCGGAAGGCTCCCGACAAGCTTCCAATCCCGGCCTTTTCGTGACCTTGTCGTAGACTCTTGTCGAGAACTGGTGTCCACCAACCATGACAAGGCCTCCAATCATAGGCCAATCGTGGACCTTGTCGGGATGCCATTGTCGTATCCTTGTCATTGTTAGTGGACGCCCCCTCTATAGTAAATCGATTTCTAATATATTTTCAGTCATTATTGATAGCAATGCTTGAAGCCCAATACACATCTACTGATGCAGGATTGAATGATTAGTTCTCAAATCGTATAGGAGTTGGTGAATTTGTCCCAAGCGAATTATGTAATGCCTCAGCCCGTGTCGGCCACCCAATCAAGTGCCATTCACCAATGTTCAGTTGTCTACAAGATTCATTTATATTGATAAACATTTGGTCACCGATTTAGGAACATATAGAAACCACAACTTGTCAGCGACAAAATAACATCTGAAGGAGGTGGTTCACTAATCATCGCCTGACTATTGCTTAGCTGTGGTACTATTACCGACTAGGGCAGACTCTGTTAGGTTGCCTCGCCTGAGACAAATTATTTGTGAGGCCAAGTTCTGTAAGAAGATTTTTAGATACACTGAATCTGAATAAATCTGTTGACAGGATTGCATCTAAGAATTTTGCAATCAAGTTCTGTAAAGGGGCCATCCATAAAGTACGTACGCAGAATATCTGAAATTTTGGAACCCCCACCCACTCTCAATCTTAGACGCAATAGAATAAAGAAGTAGCATACGTCAAATTTCCAAGTTATTTCCAGCCGCTGTAGTGCCAAAAACGGTAACCCTGCCAAAAGTGGTAATTATCGCCCACTCTGTACACGCATGTCTGTGTACACCCTCTTCCGGTCATATTTCACGGACTATTGGGGGTCATGTCGTTAAATGACGTTATTACGTCATGATAACGTACAATTTTCACGCTTAAAATTCTTTCCCGCTCAAAGTAACTGTAGTTGTGCTTCATCATCTTGTGATTCAACTTTGTGATTCAACTTGTGATTTGCTAAATGTGCATGTACAAACTAGTGCTTGAGCGTCGATGAATTTCTCACTCTCCAATCGTGGACTTCATCACTGTGCATGTTCGCGCCTGCGCACAAGATACTAGTGGGCGATAATTACCATTTTTGGCAGGGTAACCGTTTTTGGCACTACACCACCCCCCCTTCAGTGCGTACGTTCTTCATGGATGGCCCAAAATGTAAATTGACCTACCAGTCACTATTCGTACTCTCCAGACCATGAGAGCTCCAACCACTGGAGCAATGAGAAGTGAGGTCATCTGAGCATAGGCCAGCA
The DNA here is from genome assembly GCA_950022655.1 of Alentia gelatinosa. Classification (NCBI taxonomy): domain Eukaryota; kingdom Metazoa; phylum Annelida; class Polychaeta; order Phyllodocida; family Polynoidae; genus Alentia; species Alentia gelatinosa. Next base: position 45,525,206 of record OX465581.1, read on the forward strand.
TATCCGTGAAGATGCTGACTGCAACGAGAAATCAGATACAGAACAAAGACATTTTTATTATCCTACCCCTAATAAAAAACACCATAGGCTTAACATTGGCCGACTGTATTCTGGCGAGTATGCAGAAAAAATGAAATTTATCGCTCTAGTGGGATACATTTGTGAAATAACATCATGTGAAAAATGACCAATGAGCGAGTAAGACAAGAGCGATATCGAGAGTATCAACAAGCACACATTTTGGAGTATCATGCAATTTTCACTGGATCTTGGTGAGTTTTATGTTATTTCTTACTATTCTGAAGTAATATAGACGGGGTAGGATAAATTCTAAACCAAGCTGGGGTTAGTCGGGTTGTTGTTTATCGCACGACGACAAGGTCACATAATACTGCATGGGTTACTCATGGGCTATGCTCAGGGGTGGTCATTGCCCTCCCTGGTGTCCCCCTCTAGCCGCGCCTCACGTAGATTGGCAACCAACCCCTGTCTGCGCTGAGCTACGGGGTTGGTCAGCTTAAATCTGACACGGTATCTCTCTGTTAGTCCGTTCACGCACCGCGCCGCCTTCGGGTTACAGTACGTGAAGGTCTAACAGAGCATGACTCTGACTGGCCTGCGACCTTTAGTGGGAGGAATTTTGTGGTTGGCTGTTCTATTTATAGTATCAGTTTGACAAGGGGGAATACCGACAGGCGCTTAGTCTGCTTAAGGTCTGTAAGGGTCTAACAGAGCACAGCTCCGATTTGCCAGTTCCTTAGGCACTGATTGGAAAAGGAATTTCTTGGTTGGCTGTTCTAATTTTAGTGCAAACCCAAGCCTAAGAATAACACGATTCTGGCACTATTCTGGGAATCATTATAACTCTCCAAGCTGATTTATTTGGTGCATGCCCAGTAAAAGGTACTCTAGGACCTCTGCTTGAAGAGTAGCATACTGGTTACTGGCAAATAAATCAGGGTAGCTTAGTACCAGCGAAAGTAGGAATTCCCACCTTAAAATGGCAGCGCAAAACAGTCTCAGTTTGAGCCTGTATGCCCTGGCCCTGGCGACAACGGACTGTACTAGAGTCTATCCCTCTGTGATCGCCTCAAACCAAGTACTTTTGTTCTATGTATATTATAAAAGTAGACATACTTAATATGAAATATTCATAGCTAACAAATTGATAAAGGCACCAAGATTTGTGTTCATCATATTTTGAAATAGCACACAGGGAAGGAAATAAGATAGTGGATAATTGGCTTCGAGGTTATGATGGAACACACTCTCCAAGCAATACAAAAGGTCTGACAGGAGAGTAACAAACATTTCCTACCCTGTAGTGTGGCCAAGAATCACTAAATGGCGTATTCCTGGCTAAAGGTATAACTACTATACAGGGGCCCATTTCAATAGAATGGGTCACTAAACCACTTAGTGACATGTTTAGTGACGCCAATAGTGACTTGAATAACAGAAAAAGTTTGGTTGCGTTGCATTAGCCATGTCACTAAAGGGGAGGTGTGTCTTGTCACTATTGTAGATGTGTCCCTAGTTTGGGACAACACATGTTGGGTACCCCACCTCTCATACTCATGTCCTACTGGGGACAAGTGGTGTCAAGGTGAAGGTCACCGCATAAATTAGCGACTACGCTTGAGTAATTCTACACTGGACACCAGAGCAGCATTTTCTATGACAAAATTCAAATGTGAATATCTCTGAATTGCATAAGCCAATGTCCTTCATATTTGGCATGTTTATAAGTTGTATGTGTCCCTAACTGGGGTTAGAGTTTCATTGCTTAAATCCTAAAGGAAGTAAAGTTACACGTTTGTGACAATAGAAGCGAGAGGGTAGACCCTCTCGCTATTTAAGACACTACAGTGACCCTTTTAGTGACCGGACAGCCACTTCTGAAATGGTACAAGCCACTATTAGCGCCTGTCTGTAACAAGGACTCCCGGAATGGCTTGTCACTAAACTACTGCAACGCAACTTGTCGCTATCGTGTCACTACACCCAATAACGGACGTCCTACAGGCTATTGAAACGGGTCCCAGGTGGGAACCAGCCAAGGGTCAAGGTGGACTCTGGATTTAACCCGACGAGAGCTAACTTTGTGTAGCTCTTGTTGCCAGTGTATGCCTCACGGGCGCCCCTCCTGCTACCTCGCGGCTTTCCCACTCACTGCGCACTAACGCGCGTCCGCTCAACACTCATCCACCTCTCCCTTCTGCTCTACACGTCCTACAGTACACACGTACTACACTTTTTCGTCCCACCCACCCACAACCTTCTTTCTCTTTTCCTACTCAAGTAGGGCTATTGTTATTATCATATATATTCATAACAATATTCTATTGTTATCAACATAATTGACTCAATACTCTCATTGTCAATTGGTGACCCATGGCCGTTGGTCAGGGGTGGTCATTGCTCCCCCTGACACACCACACCCCCAGCGCACCCTGCGCACTCCCCTCTGGTGTCGGTCACATGAACCCCGTGGTCATGTGACCACCCGCCACTCTGACCTCCTCCTCAGTCTGTTCTTGTACTTCACCACGTACACACATACTTTTATTTTCTCCCTTATTGGCCACTTCTCCTCGCCGTACGGATACTCCCCGAGTATCTGACCGTGCAGAGACAGGGTCTAACAACGGGTGAATTTGGTGAAAAGAAGAACAGCTAAGATGCCTCCGCCGAAAACATGTGCACAAGCGAGCACCTCCACGGAGACGGACCAGGCTTCTGAGTCGACCGTGAGGGAGAGCGACCACGTGGACTCTGCGTCTCAGGCCGGCAGTGTCCGGTCGGCCCGTATAGCGGCCGTAGAGATGGGGCTAGCCGACATGAAGACAAACGTCTCCAGCATGGACAAAGAACTGGACGCGCTCCTACGGATGCAAAGACAACGGTCGCCGGAACGGGAGTCCATGCCTACGGTTCGTTCAGTCGCAGAGGGACCCACCTGAGTCTGGGCCGAGGAGCAAGCCGCCCGCACCATGCCGCCACCCCACCAACTACGAGATCGGTACGCCGGGGACGCCTTCATTCAATGAGAGCTCGACCGTGAGGCCATCAGGCACGACAGAATGGCCGGTAAGCTTTGTTCCGACATTCATGTTTCCCGCCTCATAAGCAAGCCGTATATGTTCGTGGATAGGGAGGGGGTATACACTTTATCCCAGAAGCTAGAATTGAGGGGGTCCCTTGGGCCACTTGAGTACCTGAGCGCATTCATCGGATTGTTGGGTGATGACCGTGCGGTCGACCCCGCGGACTGTGAGGCCATGTACAGACATCTGCATCAGGTTTCAATCGATGCCCAGAGCCGGCCGTGGGCCGGAGTGAGGAGGTGGTCAAACTATGTATTCGACCAAGTTGAGATCGGGAGGTTATCTTAGTGCGACTACGGACTCATACAGGAGGAGCGAGTCTGACTCGCGATGATGACCGGGACACAGATTAGCGGATCAGACGCGGGGAAAACATGTGGACGTGAATTGCCATGCCGGCAATTCAATTCTGAGAAGGAGTGCCGCCACAGGAACGGCCAGGATGACGGACCCATAAGGTGGCTACATGTTTGTTTGTACTGCGACTCCGTGGGGAGACAATGCGGACACTCATTGCACGCGTGTAACCGGAAACTTGGTTATACTATGGGGTACGACAACGGACAGGCTGCACCCACACCAGCACCCCGGCGAGCACCCCAGACCGGACACACATTCCAGGCCGGACACACGCTCCGGGCGGTCGACCCGAGGGCGGAGGTGCTCCCACAACACAGACCCGGACCAAAAAACAGTTACGGTGCGCCCCGCGAGTGAGCGGAGCACACCCGCAAGCAGTCACACCACTTGCACCCTACCCTGGGCCCGGGGTCACCGGGTGCAAGCCACATGACGTAACACCAGCGGGCCCAGCAATAGCACCTGCGGTCCCCCACCCCGCCACGTGCAGCAAGGACAAAATGTGCGGTGCACATGATCACCACATGCACGCCAGCCGACCACGTGGGCGGGTGCCGGACCAAAACAATAACAAACAAGAGGGCGAGCACCCTCACGTGGATGGTAGTAGTTCAGGGTGACCACCAGCTCCAACCCGGACACAGAGTGTTAGAGTTACCACGTCAACTCGTCAGAGACCAAGTAACACTCCGGATTTTGAAGGACTAAAGGAAGTCTGCCGAACCGGAATCCCGGCCCCTGGACTCCGCACGGACCCGGAGGCCTTCATGGAGCACAGGCGGGCCCAGTGGCCCCGCTTCACCGACGCCGGCCCCCTGGCGCACGGTCACATATATGAAGCGGTCCGGGCCTTGGGCCTGCCCAACGCCTTGTGCACCAAAATTACCCTCCCTATGGATCTAAAACTACAGGCATGGGAAGCGTACCTCACGGCTATGGACGGAAAGAGCGAGCTCCTGGGGTTCATCAGATACGGCTTCCCCCTAGGGTACCTCGGGCCCCCAGTGATACTCGGGACGTGCCCAACCATCCCAGCACGACGGGATTCCCGAGGCAAGTCGGGGATTTCATCAATAAGGAACTGGGATTCCCGAATCTGCTCGGGCCGTACCCGGAGGCTCCATTCAAGCCCTGGTGCCATGTCTCCCCCCTGATGTCTCAGGAAAAACGCGGGTCCGAGGCCCGCAGAGTCATAACGGATATGACCTTCCCCCGAGACCGTAGTGTCAATGCGTTTGTCATGAAAAACGCTGTTTACGGGGAAGAGAGAGAGCACAGCCTCCCTACGGTCGATGGATTTGTGGCCCGCCTCGTGGCCTAGGGGACGTCGAGCTACATGGCGACAATCAACATCTCAAGGGCCTACAAAAACTTCAGATGCGACCCCCTGGACTGGCCCCTCCTATGCTTCATGTGGGACGGGGGTACTACTGCGATACGGCGATGCCATTTGGTGCCCGTGCGTCCTCGTACCACATGCAGTGCGTGGCCGAAACCATAGTGGAGATACTCAAAAGGGGATACTAGAAAGGGGGTCGAGGCCGCCATGTACCTCAACGATCTAATCATCCTGTCACCCTCCCGCGAGAAAGCGGCCTCGGACTTCGGAATAGCCCGAGCCCTGTTCAACGAGCTCGGCCTCCCTGAGGCGCGAAACAAGGCCCAGGCTCCCAGCCAGACCGTCCGGTGGCTGGGCATCGACATCGACGTGGCCGAGATGTGCCTGTCCATTCCGGAGGACAAGCTCGAGGACGTGAGGGAACACGTGGGAGCGGTCGCTAGGAAGCGGTCGCTCACTAAGCGACAGCTCCAGTCTGTCCTGGGAAAAATCCTGCACATTGCCAAGTGTATCCGCCCGGCGAGGCCGTTCGTCAGCAAGCTACTGGAGCCCCTACGGTCGATGAACGGTTTTTACATCAACATGAGCTCGGACATGCGACAGGATCTCCAGTGGTTCCTCAGGTTTGCCGCCGGGTGGAATGGCCATGCTCTCATCCCTCGAGGACAGCAAACAAAATGCATCACGGTCGATGCCTGCCTCACGGGCGTGGGGGGCACTGACAGCCATAGGGCTTACTCGTGTCAGGTCTGCCCTATTGCTGACCCCGTGGACTGTATCTCTGAGCTCAAGGCGCTCAATACTATCTACGCCCTCCACACGTTCCTCCGGGACCGAGATCGAGGGACCAGGATCGAGGTCTTCTGCGACAATATGGGGACCGTCCAGCCACTCACGTCGGGCCGGGCACGCAACCGCTTCCTCGCCGAGTGCGCCCGACAGGCCTGGATGGTCCAGGCGAAGCTGCAGGTTGACTTGGTCTACACGCACGTCTCCGGGGTCGTCAACACAGTCGCGGATGTGCTCATTAGGGCTCACCTGTCCTCGAGGGACTATAACAATGCCGCATTCTATATGAGATTCAATAATCTGTGGTCCGTAGTCCCTTGTAACCACGCCTCATTTGTCCCTGTCCTTCGGCTCTCCTGCAGATCCGGCAGATCCGGCAGATCTATCTCCAAAGGAAGGCATCTGCGCGGCAGACCGAGGCACGTGCCCCAAGCACGGTCGCGAACCAGAAGAGCACCATGTCGACATACCTCGCCTTCTGCCATCGGATGGGGACGGACCCTCAGGCACCGACCGTGAGTTTCGTCACGGCCTACCTGGAGTACATCGCGGACCACGCCCCCTCTCCAGCGACCGTGGCAAACCACCCATCGCATGTACGGTCCCATCTCATATTAATATTTTACTGTATTAATATTCATGTTGGTAAAGGTCTTCATAAAATTAAAATAAATTTTATTTGCCCAATTCTCGACTCATACTCTTGTGTTCAGGGATAAGGGGTAATGGGTGACCCATGGCCGTTGGTCAGGGGTGGTCATTGCTCCCCCTGACACACCACACCCCCAGCACACCCTGCACACTCCCCTCTGGTGTCGGTCACATGAACCCCGCGGTCACGTGACCACCCGCCACTCTGACCTCCTCCTCAGTCTGTTCTTGTACTTCACCACATACACACATACTTTTATTTTTCCCACCCACCCTCACCTTTCTTCTATCACCTACTCCGTAGGGCTATTATATATTCATATTGTATAACTACATATACTTATTCTTATATAACCATATATACTTATCTTAATTGACTTATCATTATATTTGTCAATTACACAATATGTATTCTTCAACCGTAATTGACCTCATTTTATATCTGTCAATTACTACTATTTACCTTATCCCATATTAATATTTTACTGTATTAATATTCATGTCGGTAAAGGTCTTCATAAAATTTAAATAAATTTTATTTGCCCAATTCTCGACTCATACTCTTGTGTTCAGGGATAAGGGGTAATGATATATTATTTTACCTAGTATTGTACTTCATATTCATAACCTTATTTCATATGTCGTCCAATATGGGTCGACATAAACATTTTACTACAATTTTACTTTGTATAAAATTCAATAAAATTTTATTCTCCCAGCTACTGGTTCTCTCCTTTCATCCAGGGATGGGGTAATGAGGCAAAGCCGAGTGCAGTGAGGAGCAGACTCTCGTTTGGTTTATCCTAAATATCCATCCATTACAAAGTCTCTATTGAAGATGTATGAGACCGCAGGAAACCACTGCCTGTTGTTCATGAACTGTCAGGACCCTTAAAAAACGCCATAGGCCTAACATGGGATTTGTTTATGTCACGGGTAGTCACATAAAGTGTTGTTTATGCCACTACTTTCTGATACTGAAAAAATATGGAAACGGGGCAGGATAAAATCTAGACGCTACTCGTTTGAGTTTGAGTTTATTTATGCCACTCATTTTGTTGGTCTCTTGATATTACGCATCGAATCGAATTTGAAATCTATTGATTACGGGGTTCAGAGACATTTACTGCGGGAAAATACACTCCTAAATAGATGTGCAGTCTCATAGTTGAATTTGAATCTGTAATAACAGTCGTTTTGGTTAAAGTCTCCAGGAGTTTGATGCGGAGTGATATGAACGAGGCGACAACCGAGTGAATATCACGTAGCATTCAAAAGAGTTGGAGAATGACTACTTTGACCAAAACGAGTTGCTTTCTGTATTTATCTCACCCCTGTACACACTAAAAGAATGGATAACACACTGAATATATATCATTGAGAACGGACTGCAATACTTGTACTAGCATGGAGAATGAGTTCCCAATGTAAGTATGATGTTGCGTGTACTAAAAACAGCAACAGGTATGTCTGCTTAATGATCGACGGACTGTATCGCATTTCTGAACACATATTCGTGGGTATTTTACTTGACAGATGAATAAGATACATGTCAACGAGCGGATAAGTAAACGTAGAGAAAAATATGTATCAAATGATAGAGGTAAACTGGCTCTGGTTGAAAGCATTCCAAAATTACGAGGTGAGGATGCTTGATATCTATTACCGAGGCTTTACCAGAGATAAGTGACTTGAAGCATCTGCACTGCGAGGTGAGAGAATCCCAAAGTTATGACGTGAAGATGCTTAAAGTTGCTTTCTGAGGCTTTACAGGAGGTACGTAGCTTTAAGCATGGACAGTGTATTTACAGTGTATGTACAATGTTCATGCTTTAAGTGCTGAATCCACCAGACTGGTTTTTATAGTTTCTGGTCTCTGTGGAATGTATCTTTATATAGTGAATGTACTTGCGATGAATTGCACTAAGTGCTGGTTCCACCAACACACCAGATATAGGGAGATTAGTCATGATTTGGTTGTCTTGCTAAATCTTGCTGGGTTTCAGGTAATCGTGTGCATATTTGGCACAATGCATCCGCCTGGTTAAGTACCTTTACCGTATTCATGCCGCAATAGATCACAGTATGCTGCGATATGTTGGCAATAGGTAAATTATGCACCCCTTCATCTCCATTGTTGTGGCAGGGCTGATTACACTGGCTATGTTGGCAATAGATCTTGAGGCGTCGCAGTGGTGGAGCACCAAAATATACACACAACATCGCCAGAAACTACACATATGATTGCATGCGATGTGTCACAACAAATGAGGTATGACTTATTGCGATACTGTAGGATATAACAAGATAAACCAAAATATAGCACGGCAAATCCATTGTATTGAGGGAACTAGCACTTATGTGGCCAAAATTTTCACCTTTCAACTAACATTATTTCATGAGGAAAAAAATCTTGTAAATAATTAGGAATTCGACACCAGCGCCATGAATTGTCTATATAAAATAGTTCCTATAATGCCCGTCAGGTGGCCGACAAAGCGGAGAGAGGAGAATACGGCTTTCCGTATTCTACTCAATAGCGAACTATAAGCTCCATAGGCCTAGTATGGAGACTAGAGATTGACAGAAGCAGTTCATATAAAATATATTGGTATATGTTGGTTATAAAACTTACTTTTATCTTCGTTGCCATCCAATGCTTTGGTAAGACGGTAATTGTAGGTACCAAGGAAGAATTGTATACAGACGTGAAGACTTGCGAACCATACAACATATGTAACGTACAAGGGGGAAAACACATACACAGCTAGGCCTTGCTCCTTCTTTGAGATTCCATTGATGCCTTCTTTTCTCACACCATTGCTTTGATTATTCTCTCCGACGTCTACGACGCTGTTGTTGGAAATGTTGGAAATGACATATACCTCATTCATGTCTTGGGTGTTGCCCTCACTAGATGTGCTGCATTGTTTGGATTCTGTGTTATCATACTGCCGTACTTTGTTGTAGGGTAGCAGGAAGAATGTGTTGATAAGGATGATACCCCACAGACCACATAGCAGGGGGAGGCTGTATTGTCGCGGTATACCAGCATCGTGACAAATCTGTAACACGTCAAAATCTTTTGTAATGTTTCTTGTTAGAGTGTGCTCGCACGTGCTATATACGTTGCGTATAAAAGGTTAGAGTGGTCACATACACTTTCAGCGTGCTGAGAAAAATCTATCCCTTCACTATCTGCGTGCTATTCGCTGTGCTATTGGATACGAAGCAGGGAACTAGTGTCTGAGGGTCTTAGAGGCGTACCCAGCTGACCATGACCAATCACTCAAGACCGAAATACCTCATTGACCTACTGGTGTTTGATATGTTTGGATCCTATAGATAGACTCAGGCAGTTTCAGAAATGGCAAGTTAACTGGGTGCAAGTGGTTACAGAAAACGATCCATAGACTGAATGTAACCTAACCTTTTAGTTGTTATTCATTAAAAATTACACGCTCATTCATCAATGATGAACATTCTATTTGCTCCTGGTATTTCATATGTACCCTGCATTGTATTGCTTGTACCCTGTCCTGTCAACCATCATGCTATATCAGTGTGATTGTGATGTTGTTATTAAAACTAATAAAATACAAAAATAGAGCAAGCTCATACAATAAGAACAAGGAAATCATTAAGTCCATATATAATACCAGTTAAAGGATAAATAACCATTCTCAACTATCATCTCACTCCGGTATTTTTCTCAATAGGCTTAGCATTAGTAACTCCACTGCAGTGAAGGTAGTGTACGCAATTTTCAATGGCTAATCCTATGAGTTGTTTAATTGATAAATGGTGTTATATGGGTTGAGAAAAGATCAGAAACCCACTCGATGAAAATAACTTAGTCCACACTCCACCTCATTTGACCGCTACGTAATTCACTACACAATCAAAATCGATGGAGTATCGACCAAGTTATTCTCAACTCGTGAGTTTCTTTCTAATCACTTTCATTTGATACGGAGAACGATTCATCTCGCTTATCAGGGTACAGCAATTCTAATGAATCCATTACCTTTATTATCCAGAATACACCCCCTGAAGTGTTGATAGCTCCAGCGTATAATGCAACCAGCAAAGGGGTGAACCTCCCAGCCAGTTGTGCTACCTGAATAAGAATAACATCCTAATTACACATGCTTAAGCATTAGGCCTGGCGTCCACATACTATGATAGAAATTTAGACCTACTAATATGGCACCGATACAAAAAGCAAATATCGGGAAGTTGCAAAATCGTAGATATATGTGTTGACATGCCTATCTACCACGCATTGTATGGGGGTTTTATCAGTGTCTAATTGTAGAAATGTGCTCAACTGCCCTGATATTAGGTGACCTTCCAACGTGATTTTTTTTATCGGGAGGTGCATCGTAGACCATATTGGAGCCATAACGTAGTAGGTGGACGCCGGGCCTTACTAGTAAGATTTAGCGTAGGGCTTCCATGTTTTGCAATTTCAATCGAACATCTCGTAATTCTAAACTTCTTGATAACGTGTCAGATGTGAGAATTTTCCTAAATACCCTACGGAACACATTGAAATATCAGTGGAAGGCAAGGTTTGCTGCAACATGCTTTCTACACAAATGTATGGTAAAATGTTGTTTATTATGGGTATAGTAGATATGGAACAAATTGATCACGCTGTACTTGTTACATAATTTTGTTTGATGTTCAATGGACTGGGCCAGAGGCCTCGTTCCATAAATAAACGTCAACATTTAGCTTTGTATCGTATACAGCATGGTCAGGTTGTTAGAGGGGGCGTCCACCAACCACGACAGGGCTGCGACACGCGCCGACAAGAAAGTTCCAATCGGTGCCTTGTCGCAGTATTTTCGTGAGGAGGGTAGCTGTCGTGACCCCTTGTCGCAGCCTGTCGGGAAGTGCACGCTCCACCTAAATATTCTATCGTAGACCTCTGCGACAACCTCCAGACACGCCACGACACGCCACGACACGGCTCCAAAATCGAACATGTTCGATTTTGTTACAACCTTGCCAGAAGGCCCCCGACAGGCCCCCAAAAGCTTCATGTCGCAGCCTGTCGTGGCCTTGTTGTAGCCTCTTGTCGGGAACTGTGGTCCACCAACCATGACAAGGCTACGACAAGGCTTCCAATCGTAGAGCTGTCGTGGACCTTGTCGGAAAGCCGTTGTCGCAGCCTTGTCGTGGTTGGTGGACGCCCCCTCTAAACCTATTGACTACAGAGTGGATACTTACGTGCGCGCTGGTGAGAATTATCGTTACACACGATATGGCGAGACTTATGAAGCCTGGGAATATCAGCCACGGCATATCTACAAGTAAGCACTGTTATAAGTAACTACAATATGTAGAATGATTGTTTATTATTCCCCTTCGATTTTTGTTAAATGGAAAACAAAGACAATAGTGCGGAATACAAGTTTATTATACCCGTGTGGTGTAAACCATAAGTTAGTGAACTATCGGGCCTGACTGTTCATGAGGAACACATACTACTGAACCCTCACACTACTATTGGACTTTTGGAGTATTGGTGCTGATTCTGGTGTCAGAAGACACCATATTGTAATGTTGAGATGATCATCTGATATCTATCTGTTTACTCTCATGCCAAAACTGCATGAACACTAAAACCAGCCTCGTAGCTGACGACCATGTAGTATAAATAACAAAATAAAAAAAATAAAAAAATAAAACAACATATTATTTTGCTATAACAAATGTTCAGCTTTGAAAAGGAATTTGATTTTGTAGAATTGCAGAAAGCATAACCCATGACCTGACCCCCCTACGCCGCCTGTTCCGCATCGGCTCTCAGACAATATAAGGGTCATTCCACCAGAAAATGTACTTTTGGTAAAAAAGGGGTAAAAAAAAATAATTTGCCCAAACCAATTTTTCTTTTACTTGTGTGCAAAATATACACTTTCAAGTTTTAGGAAAACATGATTCAACTGGGATATTAGTGGGGGGTCAGTTTTTGTGAGGCTGCAAAAATTGTAAATATTATTGCCGTCACGTCCGACACATAATAAAAAAACACTCATACAAAAGTTGATGATAGAGAAATATATTTTATTTTTTGTAAGACATCAAGTTTGTACCCAGTATGTCAAGCATAGTCTGATTTTATAGACAAGTGGAAATAGTGAACTACTTATGCAATCTTTTTCTGTGCTGCCTCAAAGATGCACATACAGAAGATGTTCTCCAAGGGATTACAAAATGAATTTTGTTTTTTCTGTCACTATCTAAATACAAAAGTTTCACGTTATTAAATCACAGAATTACTTTTATAGGTTATATACATGATCTATGTCAAATTAGAAGATGTTCCATGCATTATTTCTTGAGCTAATAGCTTCTGGGAAAAAAGGTTTAAAAATCTCTTGGACGTGATATTTCTAATAACGGACGTGATGGAACAGTAAATTCCACTTTCTTGATGAGAAATCCGAAATATGTCCCAAATTATTAAAAGTTCATGTTTCCTTTTGAAAATACATACATTATCTTCAATTCAACCACATATAAGAGTATCTTAAATGCCAATGACCTGTTTTTTTTCTTGAAAAACTACAAAGAATGTCCAACTCTTTCTATCTGATCACACTCAGAATAAAGTAAAGTACATTTTTCTCTTACATTTTGTGCTAAAAACCGTCTAGAAACCGTTTTTCTTTGCTTTTAAATGCCAAAAAAGGCTAACTTTAACCTTAATATTCATTGAAATACCACATTTTGTGTAGACATCATAAATCTCTTGGACATGATATTCTTGATAACGGACGTGACAGACCAGTAACTTCCACTTCCACAAACACAAAATATTGACCAAAATCTGAAAAACTTTTGTTTGTTTTTCCTAATATATACATGATTTTCAATTCAACGACCTATAAGAGTACCTTAAATGCCAATGACCTGTTTTTTTTCTGGAAAAACTGCAAAGAATAGGAAACTCTTACTTCTGATGCCACTCACAATACAGAAGAGTACATTTTTCACTTACATTTTGTGCTAAAAAAACGTCTGCAAATCGTTTCTCTATGCTTTTAAATGCCAAAAACGCTAACTTTAACCTTAATATTCATCCAAATGCCACATTTTGTGTGTACATCATAAATCTCTTGGACGTGATATTTTTAATAACGGATGTGACAGACCAGTAACTTCCACTTTCTTGATCACAAACATGAAATATGTACAAATTGCTGAGAAAATCTTCTTTGGTTTTGCAAATATATACATCAGCTTCAATTCAACCACATATAAGAGTACCTTAAATGCCAATGACCTGGTTTTTGGGGAAAAACTGCAAAGAATATCAAACTCTTGCTTCTGATACCACTCAGAATACACAAGAGTACATTTTTCATTTACATTTTGTGCTAAGAACCATCTGCAAACCTTTTCTCTATCTTTTTAATTTTATCTTTTTCTCATCTCCTTGTTCCTCCAGTCCTTAGATGAGTCCTTTGGAGGTTTCCTCTCATCCGGAGGTAACGGTTTACACCCCCATGCTTTCAACATATGGCTCATATGTAGGGGGCCATCCATAAAGTATGTATGCACTGAAGGGGGGGGGGGTAGCGGGGATAGGGTGGTTAAAATTTTGTGCATAGGCTACTTCTGTGTTTTATTGGTAAAAAAAAATAAGGTAGGGGGGGTTGGTAGGGAAGAAAATTTGAGATATTGTGTGGACATACTTTATGGATAGCCCTAAAACTGAAAAAAGAGAAAACAAACAAATTAGCAAACTACCTATTAAATAACATTCAAAAGGTACATTTGTTTTCAAAAATTGTGTTCTTTGTATGACTATTGTTCAGACTTATATTTAGAATAGATATTTTGCCCACAAACTTAATATGATGGCTTTAACCCTTTCCTTGCCGGGCCTAGCGCGCGTATACGTCGTTAAGCGCCGCGCCCCACTACAGCAGTCACTGTTACAACGCCGCATGCCTGACACATCTGATCCCTCATACGCCGGCCCATTCTGCAAGCGTTAGAAAATGGCTAAACCCGCAGAGGGGTGCGTTACTAATCATCAAATTTAAATAACTTAGAGAAATAATTAGATAATTTAAATGATACCGAAAAAAAAAAGAGACTTCAGGCTTTATTTCAATACCATTAATTATTGATTAGATCGATATTCAATAATTATATTAATATTTCCAAGTACAGGAAGACCTTTTTTCCCCTCCATTGACACAAGCCTGTGGGTAGGTTCAATACAGCACTGTGCCACTTACGAAGATCTGTATCTTTTTTTTCATCGCGATGACATAATGTTTTTTTCCTGTTTATAATAATAAAAAGATATGGAGAACACGTTTCTGGAGTTGTTTTGTGTCTAAAATTAAGTATTGCCGAAAATAGAAGACTTTCTAACCTATTTACGAAAAATGATGCCTTAAGGCATCACCGGCGCACGCCAGGGGAATGCCTTAAGGCATTACCGGCGTATAGTAGGGGAATGCCTTAAGGCATTACCGGCGCACGCTAGGGGAATGCCTTAAGGCATTACTGTCGTAGAAAGGGTTAAGAACAAAAATATTACCAAAATCAGATTTTTGCCAAAAATGTCAAAAAAAGATTTCCTCAAAATGATTTATTTTTTTCATCACACCATAGAATATAACCGTCTTCAGTATTCCAGGTGATTTTATCCAAGGTTTGTCCAAGTCTTATAGTTCAGGTATGGTTTTGAAAAATCATGCATCACGTCCGACATGAAAATAAACCACTATAGGTAGTAGTTCATATTCATAATCATTTCAATTTTCGATTAGATATGGAGTACAATAGGCAAACATTAAGAAAAATCAAAACAGATGATCCTAACCCTCATTTTCATACTTGTTATGAGATGAAACCAAACTGGGCGTCACGTCCGACATATATATATCGGATGTGACGGCGGCTACAAAAATGCATTAAAAAAATATATTTACATGTGGACTTTCTTCACTTTTTCTCCATAGACTTATGAAATGACACTTGGTGCACATAATGAGCAACTTTCGTTACTGTATTCTTGTAATTTAATCTCATTCAAACATAGTTCCTAGTCAATTCGATGAAAATACTTCACCCATATCACGTCTGTGATGGCTATTACCACATGATAGGTGTACAACCTGAGTCCAGATACTACACAGTCTTTTAAACAAACATTTTGTCATTGGGAATAGATCGTAATGTATATATATTCTGCACCTCTTTGCACATTTTCTCATAGATCAAGCGAAAGAAGAATTTCCATGTCGGACGTGATATGGCTAAACAAATTTTTTTGAAAAATTCAGACATTGAAAATGCCCCCAACCCTTCCAGTAGTGGCCACGTTGGAAACTCATTAATCTACTCTTTTATTCAAACCACAAACTTTCGGTAAATACTTGTCAACTTTTCAAGAAAATGGATTCTACAGAATCACAAACTCCAAGTTATCACTATTAACACAGAAAATCATGTCTGGGATGGAAAAATAATGCTAGCCTCAAAGAAATCTGGACTACTCACATGAGCTGGATGTCTCCTCAAGCCGCTGAACTGCCGGAGTGGAGGCGCATGCACAGTTAAAAGGGATAACATCCGGTTCTTGTGATCAGCTCTCCCGCCTTCGATTGATCTCTCGGACGTGATAAATATCACGGAAGTGATTCCTCCAAAATTACTTTCCCTGTTCTCGCATAGTGAAGGCACTTTGGAAGCATTTTATTACTCTTATAGTACAGACCCTATGGCCACATTATTCAGTAATTTTTGTACCAAGTTAGCACCAATATGGAGAAGTGGAGAGTGCTAAATGCAACTCATCACATCCGTGATATCAATTGTATAAAATCGATTTTTTTTTCGTAATTCGGCTGGGAAAAAACCCCTGTTGCAGTTGGCCTAAAATCATATACATATGTGAAAAATTGATGTATGTCCAGAGTTTTAAGTGCATGTTTGGGAAGTATACTATTAAAATATATTGTCATCAGGCTATGCCAAATATAACCTATAGCATTTGCTGAAAAAGCACACTTTTCATTGAAATGCACCTAAAAATTTTGCGGAGCCTTAGAAATAAGGGAAAATACTACTAAACAACAGCCAATTTACATAACTTCAGGAAATAAATCAATTAGGGAATATATATTAATAGTTTCCAGAAAAGAAATAGTGCTAAACTTTAGAAATATCAAAAGGACATGCACTTTTTTGCTAATTTCTCACTTTGAAAGTCCACAGATTAAAAAAAATGCAGATAGACCAATAAAAGTATGATTTTCTGAAAGGGCAGGGTGTTTTCTTTACACAGAAAAAAAAATTTAAAAAATTCATTTATAATGAAATTATAGCCCATTAACCCCCAAAAAGTATGATTTTCACCAAAAGTACATTTTCTGGTGGAATGACCCATAAACGGGGTGCCCATAAGAATGCCTTTAAAGACAAATGCGGGTAGGTATCGCAGTGCCCTCTATATCTATATTCAGAACTAAATTCTAAACAGGTACTGCAATCTGATTTGATGAAAATATTGCAGTTTACCATAGACCCCAATACTTAAGCACTTAGCTTCTCCAGATGGCCTCCCATCGAAGTTAGCATGTTGACATAGTATTTTTTTTTAGCATTTCTCATTTGTATATCTTCCCAATTAACATGATCCAGAATTATTTGAGGATGGCAATAGAACATCAGTGTCATCTAGCAATGAAGTCAAAATAAGGTAGTTTCCCATAAACACCAATAGTTAAGCACTTATCTTTTCAGATGGCCTTCCCATAGAAGTTAACACTATGACATGCCTTTTTTTTGCATTTTCTATTTGCTGATATATGAAACTTATATTATCCAGAGTTAGAGTAGAACCCCGCCTAACGGTCACTCTTGTAAGCGGACACCCTGCGTTAACAGACACCTTTGCTCAGAATGGTTCCCTTTATTAGCTAATTATTTTAACCTCGCATAAGCGGACACCCCGCGTAAGCAGACACTTGGGCCCGGAACGAAGGGTGCCCACTTACGTGGGGTTCTACTGTATTTGCAAAAATCAATAGAATTTAGAAATCACCCAACTACCAGCACTTTAATTCACCATAAAGTATAACGAGATAAGTTATCAGGCATAGTGCGAGAAGCAAGTGGGGAATGAATCTTGCTGAGTGTAATTTGAATTTTAGATTTACCTGCGTAAGGACGATATTGAAGACGTATACGCTTTTAAGATATAATTTAACTGTAATTTGAATTTTAGATTTACCAGCGTAAGGACGATATTGAAGACGTATACGTTTTTAAGATATAATTTAAAAGATATTTTGTTTCCTAGTCTAAATGGCATAACATATTTTGGGCATATGGATTGCAACTCCGTTTGAAACTGAAGCCGGAATTAGAAAGTGAAGATATTCCTAAGTAATCTTATAAAAAAGTTGCGATAGAAATGGCATCAAAGATCATTATAAGCCTACCCGTGTTCGTGAATGCCAACATCAAATATCCAAGGATAGCGGCAACACTTTTTGAGAAATGAAAATGTTAAAAATGAACCATTTCAATAATGAAAGAAATTAAGATATGAAAGAAATTCTAAACTTATCAATTTACATTTTGTTCTCATACGTATTATCATATGGAAATACTTTCACGAACTAGTGCATATAATGTTGGTGAGTTACATGTTGACCTTGCATTAGTAATTTTAAATCCATTTTAAAATATAAATTTTACCTTTATGTCTATAGAAAAGGTTTTGGGTGTAAATTATTATCAAGGAACAAAAGTCACTACTTAATGGCTTTTTTTCTTCAGTTTGAATAGACTTAAAGTACTCAATTATTTGTGTTTTAAAGTATCATCCAATAACACACCTTGCAATGAGCCTTGTAACAAAAAGCCCATATTTGTCAAAGATTGCTCCTAAAGGGAATGCAATGCTACATTGTGAAATCACCCCTAGGGTAAAGACCAATGCCATTCTTTCCCCCTGTGCATCGCAATCTCCATCCCTCAAAGCCATAGAGGGTACAGTCACATTGTTCAGGGTGATGGTGGAATTCCCACTGTTTGAGGTGCAGAGGTCCTCATAGATACCCTCTGCTCTGTAGATGTAAACGAGGGAGTTCCAGCCAAAGCACGTGCCACCAAACAACAAGCACTCCACGAAGCACCATCCGAGTGTCAGGTAGCGCCGACATGGCGATGGGTCGTCCCGAGTGTAGTGAGTCTTTAAAAGATAAAGGATCATCATGGTGCACCCCTCTCATAAGATCGCACACTCTCTAAGTCGTATTCTTTATCCTACCCCGCATATAAATCTCATTAGACTTAACATGGTGTGACTGTATGCCACGGTTATGCCATAAAATATTTATATGCCACTGATAACATATGAACTTAAAAACATGTGACAGGGTAGGATAAAATCTAAACATCACTCAATCTCATATAATTGTTTACATGGCATTCATTGTCTTCTGCTACAAATATCACTCAGCTCCGCTTGGTGATATCATTCCGCAAAGACAACTCATGCCATATAAACAATCCTATGAAATGTCGTGATGTTTCATGATAGTACTCTGACTACGCTCTATGGAGAAAAATTCTTAGCGAACTAGACTTAGAGCCTTGAGAATCCACTGGCCTGCCTCCCGTGCTTAAGCGTGCATCAATGAAACCCAAAGATTCCTATAATCTCAAGGATGCCACCTAGCGGGTATACTGCGCGCCAGTAGATTCTCAAGGCTCTAAGCCTAGTTCGTTAAGAATTCTTCTCCTTTGAGCATAGTGAGAGTACAGAATACGACTTAGAGAGTGTGAGATCTTATGAGAGGGGTGCACCCACATAGCACATAGTATCATCATTTTCCTGAAACAGATTATTTATTGACTAAAAGGATGGCTTATACACAATATCAACCCAGCGAAGGCAGAGGGACAACTCCATGCCGAAACCTCATAACAAGAGGATTCATGGTCAGTGACTTATTTAACTCATACAATGATGGAGGTCGGAGACAAGATACAAGCATTTCCCCAAATCAATCAACCATTACGTATCAATCTGAAGCACTCATCATGTCTGTAAATGTGTTTATGTATATGTAAACATATATATATATATATATATCTATATATATATATATATATATATATATATATATATATATATATATATATATAGAGAGAGAGAGAGAGAGAGAGAGAGAGAGACAATAAACGATGGTTTTGTGGCCAGGCGGCTGTAAACCACAAGTGTTTGACATGTAGTAGTACACGTGCGCTAGTAAGTGTATTACGACGCCAACCTCGAGTGATTACAATGCCGCCTGTCCGCATAACCATCGTTTGTTGCATTTATTATGCATTTTTTCGAAAAGTCTAAACCCAGTAATGGCTTTATTAAGTGGTGAAACAATAGGGACTATTTCTTTGCTCCATAGCAAAAGGGACTATTTCCCCGTATATCATGGTTTTGAGGCCGTATACCTAGGGTTTGAATCCGTATTATAGTATCTGACAAGTTTTATATAATGGGTCGTGGAGTCCCCATATATTTCCAATGTAGTCTTTGTATATGATGGATACTAAATATACAGTAGCTACCCGGGGTAACTAAATGAGTGAACTCCAAGGATCTACTGTCGTAATTCTTCTGTAAATAGGTCCTTGATTCAGACCAGCATTCCACCATATCGCTCACCCAAAAGACTCAAATCACACTTTTAATAGACACTAAGATAGCTACCAACCTTTAATGGGTTAAGCACTGGCGTAGAACCATCATGGGACCATCACTATACGACAGAACGAGAACAATTGGGAACAAAACAGGGACTGTTTCCTAAAATGAGTATATTGAGATTGTTGAGAAAAATGGTGATCTAAGGTATGCCCGCTGTCTGCACTTTGTATTCCTAGACCGGAGAGGACTGAACGTCAACCACTGCACGAAAAGTACCGCTTTACAGATGTATCCGAAACGCGTCTAACAGTAGAATTTTGCGTCTAGAAGTTGGACCTGTAATCCGTCTCGTAGACGCCTTATCTAGTGGCGTATATACATGTCCATGGTGCGGTCTTATATATGTCATATATACGCCTGATTCCGTACATATACACTACCATCCAATAGTTCCGATCTTTGCAAGTTGGGGACACTACTGGTAGCATATTTCATTTGCCATTAACCATCCAAGTCTGTTTTATATGAAAAATGCAGTCTTATATTACCAATTTATTTTATAAAACCTTTATAAAACCTGATTGAGTATAAATTGATTAATTACACATAAAAAAAACCTGCATTAAATTGTTTTTTTACCGTTTTTCTGATATTTTATTTAACTTTAAAACACCATTTCAATGTGTGGCCAGTCAGCCTTACTATATAATCGCCTCCCCCCAGTGTCTCTGGGTGACAGAGTCCTTCTCCCGACTTGTTAGAAATAGTGTGAATGCGGCCGCCACCCTCACAGCCACCCGCCCAGCCGCCCGCCCTCAGGACTGAAATCATCTTACACAAGGAGAGCGGCCGCTAATCCGACACCATAACACCTCGCGGCGGGCAGCGGCGGGCATGGGCGGGCGGTGGGGGGTGGGGGAGGGTTTCCCACTGAGTCAACCTGTACAAACGTGGCCGGCGGCGGGCGGTGAGCGGTGGGCGGTGGGCAGCGGGGGACTTCTCACTGAGGATGGCCGGGGGTGGCATGGGGTGGTGGGTGGGCGGTAGAGGGTGGGGTTGGGAGGTTGTGGGTGGCGGGTCAGTGTTGGTGTATGCTCTACCAACACCCACAGGCCCGGGCGGGCCGCGGGTCGCAATTTTTAATTTTTTTTGGTATCATATATATACGTCTGGCGTATATATGTTGCGCAGAGTATATTTTATCTTAAATACGCCAGGCGTGAAAGACAGCCAAGTCGCGCGCGTCTACATATGGAAACTGTCCTGTAGACGCCCGAAACGTAGACCCGTATAAGAGGTGTATACAAGTATAAACAAGCCACGATACAGCCGATACGTGCGTTATCGCAATGGCGTATATATATGTAAAATAGTGGTTTTCGTGCAGTGAACTGCATTGAGACCTTTGCCATGTATGCCTATTCACTTGCGACAGTGAGCGACCTCAAAAGCCTCGTTTTGGAGGGTATTTTTCATATATTTGCCATGTATGTATAATAACATGCTTTTATCTCACCCCTGGTATTTTTTCTCCAGAAACTTATATCCGAGCGTATGTCAGGATATTGCGTAGAGTCAACTCTGAGGAGGATACAACCGCTTTTATCTGAAACCAGCCTTTATCTCACCCCAAATATTTTTTCTCCATAGACTTAACATTGGGAATTCGTATCTAACGCCCATTAGATATTTAGGATAAATATCCAATGGTGGATTTTGTCACAAATTTTAGCCAGTCAGTCAATGTTAAGGGTGAGATAAATTCAGAAACCTATTCAAGTTTAGGGTCAGAGCTCGACCCCATCTCATTTGAATCAATACGTAATCCATGCGGCTTCGCCTTGTGAATTACTACGTGATTCAAACTCGATGGGATACGAGCTCAGACCCTAAACTCTCATAGGTTTCCTCTATGATATCTACTTGTAGAAAATATGAACCGCGAATTTTAGGAAGCACTGGTTATAACATGCAAAATAGGGGAAGGTGATGCAAATGCTAAATATCTAAGCCCAAGCTCGACCGACCTTTATTTGATTCCTCTTGGGGAACCAACAATATTGAGGTTAATTGTGAAATGATGTCGAGTTGGCAGTATGCCCAATCCCTCTATCGGACAATGTAGAAATGACACCACGCCATCTGAAGGATACAACGGCATTCCCACAATGCACCACGGCTTCTCCTACAACCAAAATCGCTGCACGGGAGAAGACTTTCCACCCACCCTTCCTTGCATTGGTGCACCTCTTGAATCGTAGCTTGTGTCGGTACCATGGTCTTCTTTTTATTGCCGCTAAACCCGTTCCGACACACTGCGCAGAGCCCTTCCGATAGCCCTACGATTGAAAAATTTCTTATCGTAACCCAATCGTAAAACTTTTCGTAGGGTGTCGGGACAGTGGGGGCCCAGCTTTAGGCCCGGCGTCCACCTACTACGATATGGCACCGATATGGTCTACGATACACCTCCTGATGAACAAATTAAAATCGCGTCGGAAGGTCCCCTAATATCGGGGCAGTTGACCACGTTTCTGCGATTAGACAGAGATAAAACCCCATACAATGCGTGGTTAATTGGCATGTCTAGACATATGTCTACGATTTTGTACCTTCCTGATATGTGTCCGATATTTGCTTTTTGTTTCGGTGCCATATCGGTAGTTCTAAATTTCTATCGTAGTAGGTAGACGCCGGGCCTAACATCAAAGACTATGTTCTTCGGGGAATTTAACCATGGCTGTATAGAGACTACCTCATAATCACCTATACATTAGTCCTATCTTTTACTGATTATGTAATAGAACTAATTAGTTACCTTCACGGCACCATCCTAGTTACCTTCTGGTAAATAAAATTTTTCAAATTCAATATAAAACTATGTTGCCTCCAATCATTTAGATTGAATGTTGTATTTCTTCCCAACGAAATCAAATTGAGTTGAATTGTTCGGTGATCATTTTCTAAGGCCCGGCGTCCACCTACTGCGATATGGCTCCGATATGGTCTACGATGCACCTACCGATGAAAAATCAAAATCGCGTCGGAAGGTCACCTAATATCGGGGCAGTTGACCACGTTTCTGCGATTAGAGACCGATAAAAACCCCATACAATGCATGGTGGATTGGCATGTCTAGACATATGTCTACGATTTTGCACCTTCCCGATGTGTCTCCGATATTTGCTTTTTGTATCAGTGCCATGTCGGTAAGTCTAAATTTCTATCGTAGTAGGTGGACGCCAGGCCTTAGGAAGGGTGCCCATAACTGAAACACCGAGTTTTATGTATTTCTCGTTCCCATTTGCTGATTTCTTACTTAAATTATTGAAAAATAAACGTAGGTGGTGGCCGACAAATTCATCGGAGGCCAATAGTTGGCAGATGAAAACAGGGTTTGTATGGGAAGAGTACAGGCTATATCGCTAGGACTGAATAGGCCGGTTCTCCATAGGGAGCCAAAGTGAACCCGTTGCAACCACAGATAGCCGGTCACAAAATATTATTTCCGGGTATAGGCGCTCAGTACTTTGACTATGTAGGTTCAAAATTATATGTCTCATTCACCAATCTTTTAGATCCAAATTTTTAATAAACTTGACAACTGTCATCGTAGTTTTGAAACAAAGTTACTCAGAGACGATAGTTATAAACTTCACTTCAAAAGTAACAAACGAGACCAAAAACATAAGTCTAGCCTCAAACCCCCATAGCTTTAGCACTAAGCCTTGTTCTTACTGGTCACCGGAAATGGTGTTTTGTAGGTGGGTATCTGTGGTTTCAGTGGGTTCATTTTGGCTCCCTATAGGTGCCTTTAGGAGTGGGGCCCAGTGTATTTGTACAGGATTTTGGTACAGAAATTGGTTGAAGATCTTCTATTCCTCTATGTCATTTTTTTATGCTAGAAGGATTATATGTAATCCGTGCATATGCGAAGGTGATATATTGAATATATACATACACTTATACGTAAAAGAACCTTTTTCTACTTTCCTTGAGAGGTGGTTGGATGGAATTGTAATTCATACCGCAGGAAAAATATAGCATAGTGTCGATTTATTCCTTATGAAGTGGGGATGTTTTTAACTGCCTTTTACTTTCGTAACTTGGGCATCAGTCGTAGAAGGGTCCTGCAGATTTGGTTGATAGTTACTTTCTTCTCAATCCAAATCCATTTACTTACAAATTGAGTATAACTTTCCTGTTTTTGTTGTTGGTGCAGAGATCCACAAGCATAAAGCACTGGATGAACCTGGGGTACGTCTAGAAATAGTGTGTTTACAAATCGTGAGTTCGGCTTTTATGGCATTGTGGAAATATCAAGAATCAATGATGAAGGATTTATCTTGTTTGAAGGGAGATAAAGCATTTAATCCCGCACAACCTCGGGTAATATGACAATATAGTCGCTATAGAAATCCCGTGGGTATGCAAATGGAGTTATTTGCCTATTTTTATGTACCAAAATGATGCTGGGGATGTATGGAATATTGGGGTATTTTCTTTCTATATTCCAGGGCCAGTGGTGTAAAGTTATGAGTGGAGAGGTTATTGGCATTGTTCCAATGTACCGCATCGGGAACGGGAAGACATGGTTGGTTTCCATAGCTTTGTGCTCGAAGTATTGGTGGGCAACCTTTATGAAAGAAATGGGGAGGGGGGCGTCATATTTGAGCGAGCCTGCACACCTTTCCTCCTAAGGTGGTCATGCAAGCGATGGGGTTAGATGTACTTGCTTCGTTTACAAATCATCTTTATAAAAGGAATTCTGTAGTTCATAAGCAAAATGTCGGTGTATAACACTTATATCTGAGAAATTCAAGGGTCTTATTAGAAAGTATCATATTAAAAGGTTCATCACCTTATAAAGTTTTTTGAACTTGCATGAAACGTCATGATTTCTGATTGATATTTCCGACACCAATTCGTTTGCCATCTCGGTCAATATAACAACAATCTTTAGCTAGGAGAAAATAGTATGTTCATCATAGATGAATGAACGTGGAATTATATAAGAATAACACTTAAAAGGTATAAGTTAGATTTAGCTTATGGATAGTTTTCTGTAACCCACCTGCATCCAGTCAACTTGCCATTTCTACAACTGCCCATCTTGGATCCAAACACATCAAGCACCAGTGGTATTTTGTGCTTGAGTGATTGGTCATGGTAAGCTAGGTACGCCTCTAAGAGACTGTGACACTGGCTCCCTGCTGTTTTCTCATTATCACAGTGAATAGCACACAGATAGTTCAGGGATAGTATGTATGCAGTACCCTGAAAGTCTATATGGACCCCTCTAAACTCTAGATGATGTATATAGCGCGTGCAAGCACGCTCTAATAAATTAACTGCTGCGTCTGGTTTTTGTGATTATATCTCCACCATATTTCATAAAATATTGACATCATATTTTCTACTGATATGGCTAAGTAGTGTGCTGCCTTAAGCATATCAATTAACCCTTTATCTTTATTATGAACTCTCTTCCGTGTGGCCTGAATTTACCAGAAAACTCCTGGCACTCCACAGGAAGAACAAAATAAAACAGAGACCACGGGAGACTGGCATACAATAGTACTAGTCGAGAGTGTAAGTCTTACCACGTGTGACATTGGGGGTCACATCACAATGAGAATAGATGTCTAACATCATTAGTCTCAGGTTAGGTGCAAGGAGGTGAGTGAACCCACTTCAGTGGCTCATGGAGTTCTTTTTGTGTTTTTTTAAAAATATTTTGCTTCGCTCTATTTATTGAACCGAAAGAGTTACAGTAAGTTTGGTTAGAAAATAAATGTCCTCATGGAGTTTGAGAGCTAGGAAGGTGGAACATATTCAAAGAGACGGAGGTATATATATACACAATAATGACTGGTTTTGTGTACGAGTGGCCGTAATCTCTGAGTAGTTGACGCGTAGCAATATCCGAGCGATTAGCGAGGATATTACATCGTCAACTACGAGGAGATTGCGGATACTCATACACAAAACCAATCGTTATTGTATTTATTACCCACCTACAAGATAGATAACATGTCTATTGCCTAAAAAGTACATATAGTTCCAGATTACGCCATAGCACCACAGCACTGTCAGGCATGGTGGTAATTCGGTGTATACTTACGCCTGTTATATAGTTCGGTATTCATCTGGGTTTTTATGTGCAAATCTTTTTATAACAGTGATTTCTGATGATAAACGAGTTTATTGTGACTGATTATAACAAATTAATATTGAATCAACATTAGATAAATTCATTTTGAAGTACATTATGAATTGACCTCATTTAAGCAGGGACTTTTTTTCTGGAATCTCCGGGTAGCTAATTCCAGGTGCTCTATACATTTCCTATGGGTTCACGAATGGGTGGGTAATAAATACACAATATTACCATGATTTCGATCTGAGTGGCCGTATTCTCCGCGTAGTTGACGCGTAGTATTGCGTAGCGTCAACTACAAGGAGAATACGGCCACACAGATCGAAATTATGGTAATATTGTATTTATTACTCACTTATTTTTAGATTTAAGCAATAAATATGATCGTTAGAAAACTTTTCAATGTAATTAAGAAGTTATGTTTGGGACTACTTTCATCTCAAAAATCTGTATCCTCCTAGGAGGGTACGGAGCTCCGTATCCTCCTCAGTAGCGATCTGTAATCTCCATAGGCTTAGTATGGAGACTCCGTATCAGGTGGGTAATATAAGACTAGAAGCAAATTGTATGCTCATCATTGATGAATGAACGTGCAATTATAGGTGAATAGCAATCAAATGGTTTGGGTTGCATTCAGTCTATGGATCATTTCTGTAACCCACTTGCACCCAGTCAACTTGCCGTTTCTTAAAATCATCTGAGTCTAGGATCCAAACATCGGTTTTGAGGTATTTCGGTCTTGATTGATTGGTCATGGTCAGCTGGGCGCTGAGACACTGGCACCCTGTTCCGTTCCCAATATAACAGTAAATAGCACGCAGATAGTGACTGTTATACTTTCCTGCAGCATGCTGGAAGTCTATCTGTGACCACTCTTACCTTTAGGCAACGTTTATAGGGCGTGTGAGCACGCTCTAACAAGCTGGACAAGATACAGGGATCTAACTATACATACATTTGTCGCGGTTAGCAGCTTAATCGATTACCAGGCCGAACTATTCACTTGATTATGTCTGACAATGAAAAGAGGTACTCTGTACATATATCTGAATCACGGGTCAGTTCAAAGTTGGAAGAGCCGGATTCGCTAGTACTTAATCCTACTCAAGTAAGTTAGAGACTCACAGGCATAGATAAACAAAGGTTTATTCAATTTCCTAATGGCTAATTATTACCCACCTAGCTATTTCGGAGTCTCCATAGGAAATGTATTGGGCACCTGGAATTAGCTACCCAGAGATTCTGGCATGTCAGAATATCCTGCATGAGATTCCGGAAAAATAGTCCTCTCCATAATGAGGTTGAATCATCATGTACTTCGAAATAAGTTTCATGAATGTTCATCCATTGTTATTTTCTAAAATCAATCGTCATAATCTCATTTAGCATCAGAGATCACTGTCATAACACACTTTGCATGCTAAAGTCACAGGTTAATGGCGAACTATATTATTGGTGTAAGTCTACCCCAAATTAGTGCCACACTTGACAGTGCTGTCGCGTCTGAACTAAATGTCTTGCAGAAACTCTTTAATTCCAATAGACGTGTTATTAATCTTATAGGTGGGTAATAAATACAATAACAAATGGTTTTGTATATGAGTGATCGTAACCTCCTCGTAACAGACAGCGCAATATCCTCGCTATGTCCCCTACAGCGGGTTGACCCCAAATTAGTGCCAAGCGGGGTTATCTTAAACTGTTAATAGAGGGGAAAATATACCCTGGCAAAACCAGTTAACACATGGAAGAAATGGGCACAAACAACATAAGTTGAGTAGCCCAGAATTAATTACAGGAAGAATAAGGAAGACCTCACTCTGATGAGATCTCAAGCCATTCCTGCTTCATAAGGCCCGTTTTCATTGGCCGACGAAAACGGCAGATATTCTTTTGAGTTATCCAGAAAGTCTGTCGGTGGGGCCACTGACTGCGTGTCGGTATAGAAATATCGGTGAGGGTAGTAGATTTCACTCAAGGACTAAGCATTCACTGAATCACTCAGTAGTAGGTGGTGCCACATTGCATAATTTAAGCAGGAAAAGTCGTGGGTCATTTCACGAGCCGCATCGTCTCCATTGACAGATTTTGGATAAGCAGTGCCAAAAGTGTGTCGGTGCTTCCTGACTGTAGATTTGGGAGCTGTTTCATTAGTTGAAAAAACTCTCGTAGTTGCTCTTACTAACCAAATAGCGGCACCTCGCTAACAGTGAGCGGCACTTTAGACCAAAGCAGCACCAACAGTGGTAGTACCCGTTTCAATGGATAGTGAGGTTTCGCTGTTGGTGCCACTTGATTAACGCTGGTTGCGAGAGGGTGTACCCTCTCGTACTGATCATAACAGCAATTTAAAAACATATTGTATCAAATATTATAACATATTTAAGTAAAGAAAAACAAGCGAGAGCTACAGTGGCAGGCTCTGTAACTCCGCTAAGAATTCACATAGAAGCGTCAGATAAAAATTGAAATGTGGGGACAAATACGAGGAATATTTTGGAATTATTAAATTATTCGTTATATATTGATTTATCAAATGTCTCGTTTGTTATGCTGGCATAGCGAACGGCACTGGGATCTCAACAGCGATGCCAGTTTTGAAACGAGACCTTAGAACTCTCGCTTTTGATGCCGTTGATTGCTCTCGCTTTGGCGGTGGCCATTCCCGTTTACTCCCCCCGGCTTTTGAAACAGCTCCCAGGACCTCGAGACTAGAGGCATCGAGACTAGAGACCTGCTGACCTAGCCACAACCCGGCCTCATATATAATACTGTAACGAAATGGGCAAACCCTCCTCTAGTGAGAAAGAGACAAACCACCACTCAACATACTACATTTTCATATATAGATAAACAAATATATTAATTACCCACTAATTACGGAGTCTCCATAGGAAATGTATTGGGCACCTGGAAACAGCTACCCGGAGATTCTGGCATGTCAGAATCTCCTGTAGGAGATTCCGGAAAAAAGTACCATCCATAATGAAGTTGGATTATCATGTACTTCGAAATAAGTTTCTTGAATGTTCATTCAATACTAATTATTTTGAATCAATCATAATAATATCATTTACCATCAGAAATTATTGTTATAACACATGTTGCATGCTAAAACCACAGGTTAATGGTGAATTATATTATTGGTGTAAGACTACACCGAATAACTGCCACACTTGACTTTGCTATGATGTCTAGGACTAAACATTATCATTGCAATAGATTTGTTATTAATATTGTAGGTAGGTTATAAATACAATAACGACTGGTTTTGCATACGAGTGACCGTAATTTCCTTGTAGTTGACGACGAAATATGCTCGCTAATCGCTCGGATATTACTACGCGTCAACTACTCAGAGATTACGGCCACTCGTACACAAAACCAGTCATTATTGTGTATATATTCATTACCCACCTAATACGGAGTCGCCATTCTAAGCCTATGGAGCCTACAGATCGCTACTGAGTAGAATACGGAAAGCCGTATTCTCCTAGGAGAATACGGCTTTTCGGCCACCTGACGGGCATTATAGGAACTATTTTCTATAAACATTGCATGGCGCTTGCGTCGAATCTTTAATTATTTACAAAATGGATCGGCAGAAATTATTTTATGCAAATGACTAGGATATTATGGCTTTCATGGTGGAACTGAAGAGGAAATTAGAGAAATATGTATATGTAGTGGGACGGGAATCCAGCAGTGTTCGTTTGTTTCACGGAAGGTGGCGCGATATGCCGATCCTTACTGTGTAGTGATTCCGGGCAACGCCGCACATGAGAGTGGCGCGGCGGAGACCGGGATTATGTAACGCTTAGTATATATACTCAGCGTTCACAGTAGGTCGACAGGCTGTCCTCGCACGTCCCTTCTACGGAACGGATCCTTGGGCCCTCACTTTGCAGGCGGGTTCTTGTAACCTTCCTGGTGGTTAGGCGAATCCTCCGGATTAGCCTATCCAGCGTTACCTAGCACTCATGTGTTAGGGTACTGTACTTGTGAGGAAGATCTTCCAGATCTTTCCAGGAAGTAAGTGATTAATAAACATCCCTGTTTATTAAATGACGTTGTTGTGTTGTGTGTGATTAGGTCTGTGCAAACTAACCGAAAACCGAACCAACCTACGTAAGTGCGTAGGGTGGGATCCTGCCTGGAACTAGCGTTCCGGATTGGGGTCATCCAACCTGCTAGACAGGCGGCGACCACCACACTGGTGCCGTGACCAGGATCCCAGGTTGCTTGCACAACCCGGGATTCTCGGTAAATGCACGGATCTGGAATAAAAACCAGATCTCAGGCTGAACAGGAGAGTGAAGATGGGGAGGTAATTTCTCAACAAACTCTTCCTGCCCGGAATGACGACAAGTCTCCAAAACCAGAGGGAGGGGGTGAAACCCAGAAGTCTGGCAAGGAGAAATCTCAGAAGAGAACCGCCGCTCAGAATCTGAGTTGGACGGTCCTGAAGAGTTTCAGTCCGGCGGCCGACAGCCAACATGGCCCCGCGAGGGATCTGGAGGGACTCAGTAAAATTGGGTCTCAGACAGATAGTGCCGGAGAGTCTAGTACTCCCCGGAATAGGTCGGAAAATACTTTAAGGGTACCTTCCGATGAAGTTCCTGTAGGTTTCCTTGGACCCGAACTCTTAGCCGAGTTTGATAGGGAAAGGGAAGCCAGAGACATGTGTCGGGAACTAGAAGCTCGAAACCGTGAGATCGCCGAGAAGGTAGCCCAAAGGCACCATAACTTGGAAGAACTTTCGGTTCGCGAGATTGAGACTCTAGAGAAAATCGAGCGATTGGACCAACATGTACAATACATGAAGGACCAAGTTCGACTAGCGGAGACAGAACCACCCCAACGGATGCCTATGTCCCAAGCTGGCTGGAGTAATGTGAGAGATCATCTATATTCCCCACCAGGGAGAGTAGAAGATCCAGAGAAGACCCCTAACAGATTCATATCTGGAACAAAGGGTGTGAAGACTCCTTTGGTTAGCTTCCGGCTACCCTCTGAGTCAAGAATGGGTTCTCCGAGTTCCGAACGTACTAGTAAAGCTATAGCTGAACTAGGGTTCAACTCGTTCAACCAAGTCCGGGAACAAGATCGGATCTTTAACTTGTCAATGGCGAGAGCTGACAAGGTTCCGATGATGCGCCCAGAGAACGCAGCCAGAAAA
Source organism: Alentia gelatinosa (assembly GCA_950022655.1). Lineage (NCBI taxonomy): Eukaryota > Metazoa > Annelida > Polychaeta > Phyllodocida > Polynoidae > Alentia > Alentia gelatinosa. The sequence goes on from OX465581.1 coordinate 45,556,490, forward strand.
AACGCTGTCATTCCAAAACCTTACGGGAAAGGAATGGAGTGGGAACACTGGTTCGCGGGATTTTGTGAGGATATAAAATGTAATGGCTGGAATAAAGTCGATGCATTGCCATACCTCAAAAGAGCGTTGCGAGATGGACCCGGAGAAGCTGCACTTCGCGCTTTTCGCCGTTCCGGTGGTACGGAATGGGATGAGCTAGTGGAGGTAGCCTCATACTACTGTGGTCAGTTGGTAACGCTGAACCCCCGATCCACTTTTCTAAAGAGGATCCAGGGTAAAGAGGAGACAAATCGCGCCTTTGGGCTAGCTTTGCAACAAATGTTGTTAGAGGTTTACCCAGGGACGGGATTAGATTCTCCTGCGCTGCATGAAGATCTACAAACTCAGTTTGTAAAAGGACTTTGAGATGATGACGTGAGAGCGGAAGTCATCTCTAAATGGGAGCCCGGTATGAACTTCATGCAGGTGTTGCGAATAGTAGATGCCTATGAACAACGGTGTATACAATTCGGGAAATATGCTAATCCAGGAAAAACTTCTCGGGTTAACATAGTGGGTTCTACTTGGTCACAAGTAGAGGAAGATACCTACGAGTGTCAGGAAGCAGAAATAGAGGATATACTCTCTAATGTCCGCTCCATGGTACTCGGAAGGGGAGGTTTCAATAGACGGGGACGTGGAAGAGGTCGAACCCCTAGCTTTGGAAGGAACAGCGATGTACCTTCTGTGGCAGAGGCAAAACCAATAACCACTGATCCTGAAGGATATTCCTCAGAGGTTATGAAGTTGTTGACTAAAATCAGCGAAAGACTGAATCAGGTGGAGAAAAACCAGCTGGATGTCCGACGTTGTTGGCAGTGCAACAAAATGGGACATATCTCTCCAGATTGTCCAGAAGCCCGGAACGTTACTACGGTGGAAACATCTCGTAGTCTGCCTGCTGATAGCTGGGGAAGGCGACTTACCACGTGGAGATGCACTCTTCGAGCCAGACCCAGAACTGTTTTCTAAAAAAGGAATACAGGCCTGGGATACCTTGATCGGAAGTGCCAGAGAAGGATCAATTCCTAAAAGTAATCATACCTCCGGGTTGATTAAATTAAGGAAGGGTGATACATTAGGCTGGGTAACTCTAGCTCATGTAGATGGCCTAGTGGACTCCAGTCCACAGGGATTCACACCTATTCCCGTTTCCGAAATAACCGGGGAAGATGAACAATCTGAACTGGGAAGGTCGGACTTAATAGGAAATGATTATGAAGAAGTGCGGGTTAGTGCTATCGATACAGGAACAGGATCCCTTCCAGTTCCGAGTCCATTGCACGAAACTCTGGAAACTTTAGTTCAGACGACAGACACACTAAACAGTGGGGAACGACATGAACTAAGGATTCTTTTGAAGAAGATGGAGTCAATCTTTACTCGACCTGGAGATCCCTTGGGGAGAACGGATCGAGTAGAACACACGATTGACACTGAAGGTCATCAACCTTTCCGCCTTCCTTATCGACGGCTACCTCCGGTAAAACGGGAAGCTTTAGAAGAGGAAGTAGGGAAAATGATGGACCAGAAAGTAATCATCCCCAGTGCAAGTCCTTGGGCTAGCCCGGTGGTAATGGTTACTAAAAAGGATGGTACTTGCCGATTCTGTATTGATTACAGAAAATTGAATGGTATCACCCGGAAGAATGCTTACCCAATACCCCAGATCGATGAGAGTCTCCACTCTCTGGGAGGGAACTAGTGGTTTTGTACTCTGGATCTCCAGTCTGGATATTGGCAAGTAAAGATGAACAGTGGCGATCAGTCTAAAACGGCGTTCACCACTCATCAAGGGCTTTACGAGTTCACAGTAATGCCATTTGGCCTCTATAACGCTCCCGCAACTTTCGAATCCATGATGGATCAGATGTTGCGGGGTCTACAGTGGAAATAGTGTTTGGTTTATCTAGACGACATAATCATCTTCGGAAAGAATTATGTTGAATGTTTAGAAAACCTGAGAGAGGTATTTGAGCGTATTCAATCTTATGGGTTGAGACTCAAACCTCAAAAATGCAAACTGTTTCGCAAATCTGTGGAATACTTGGGACGGATAGTTTCCGGAAATGGAATCCGGGCAGATCCTTCCAAGTTGGAGGTAGTGGCTAATTGGCCACGCCCCCAGAATATAAAAGATTTTGTTCGTATTACCGCGACTTTATCCCGGGTTTTTCTGAAATTGCACACCCTATGCAACAGTATGTAGTACTAGATAAGCCAGGGAAGCAAAAAGAGATCCAATGGACTCCGGAAGCTGAACACGCTTTTCTGGGACTAAAAAGAAAGTTTACGGAGACCCCCATGTTGAAATACCCTCTAGCCCAGGGTCGGTTCATTCTCGACACTGACGCTAGTAATGAGAGTATTGGAGCGGCTTTGTCTCAGATACAAGATGGTGTGGAAGTTCCAATAGCTTTTGCCAGCAACAGCTTAACTAAAAGCCAGCGGAACTACTGTACTACTAAGAGGGAACTCTTAGCGGTTGTGGTGTATGTAAGAAAATATCGACACTTCTTAGCAGGTGGAGATTTCATCTTACATACTGACCATTCTTCTCTCAAATGGCTCTTTAACTTTAAAGACGCCGAGGGAATGATTGGAAGGTGGCTGGCAGCTCTCTCCGAATTCGGGTTGACTAACTGCCAGATTGAGCACCGGGCTGGAAAGTCACACATTAATGGGGATTGTCTCTCAAGGAGACCAGTGCGGAAATGTGGACGACCAGATTGCCGGGATTGTGGCGAGCATAGAGCAGTAATAGCTACTCTACGTTCCCAGAAAGTGAAGCCGCCACTAAACTATCAGTGGACACTAGAACAAATTAAGGAAAGTCAACAGGCTGACCCAGATTTGTTCCGGTTAACTAAACTGATAGCTAATGGACTCCATAGACCTACAGGACCCGAGATCTCGCCTGAAAACCAAGAATTTCGGAATCTATGTGGTCAATGGAAAGAGCTAGAAGTCCGAGATGGGGTATTATATCGATGGAGAACCACATTGCAACCACTTAAACGTGCTCTACAACTAGTGGTCCCTCGAGAATTACGATCCGGACTAATGACTCTATGTCATGAACATAGGAGTGCAGCTCATCTAGGACGGAAAAGGACGGTAGCCAGAATAAGGCGTCGTTACTACTGGCCTGGAATGGGTGCAGATATTCGAAGATGGATATCTGGATGTTCCATATGTAGCAAAGTCAAACCCGGGGTAGGACTCGGAAAGATGCCGTTACAACAGGAACTGTTTGGTGTCAGGTTTGCCAGAATCGCTCTAGATATCATATCTGGTATCGACGAGTCAGAGGAAGGAAATACCTATATGATGGTGGTGATGGATTATTACACAAAATATGTGCAGATCTATCCCATGAAAAATCACAAAGCTGCCACGTGTGCGGAAGCTTTAGTGAAAAACTGGATGTTGCCTTTTGGAACTCCGAGCGTACTACATTCCGACCAGGGAAGGGAATTTGAATCCCAGATCTGGAAAGAAATGTGTAGGATACTCGAGATTAAAAAGACACATACGAATCCATATCGTCCCCAATCAGATGGTATGGTAGAGAGATTCAACCGGACATTGATCCAGTGTCTTCGGACCCTGGTAGATGAAAATCGGAAGAATTGGGATGAATTAGCACCATTTATAGCTCACGCATACAATGGGACCATTCATTCAAGCACGGGGTGTTCACCTAATTTACTCGTCTTTGGCGAGGAAATAGTAATGCCCGCTGACATAGTCTATGGGGTTCCTGGAATGTCTACGGATGATCCTTGTCCCATAGGATTTGTCGAAAAACTCAGAGAACGTTTTATAGAGGGATATTACCTCGCGAGACGGAATCTGACGAAAGCAGCAGAGTGGCAAAAGACTGGACATGACGTCAATCTTAAACCACGTAAGTTCCGAGTAGGAGACCGGGTTGTACGATACCACACTCCGTTGGTAAATGTAAAACTCGCTCCTAACTGGGACGGACCATTCAGAATTGTTCAATTATTGTCAGAAATGACAGTAGTGATAGAAGACGAATGGTCAAGAAGGCGTTATAAATCCCATGTAGCTCGTTTACGACTATGGGAAGGAAAGCGCGAATGTTCCGACTTTGAAGTTTCACACCCTGCTACAAAGCGGGATGTGTCACTGAACACGGGTCCTACTGGGAAACCAGAGAGGTCCCGGGTTCAAAGAGCCTGGAAGCCGGGTGTCAAACCCCCGTCAACAAGGCGGAGGCAGGCCCCGATAGGGAAGTCCCGGTCAAAGGTTACCGGGGTTCCGAGTGGGTGCTCGCCTACACGGTGAAAACCGGGACGTCTGCGGAAGGTGATTCCTACTTACGCCAACCTAAAAAGGGAAGTGTGGGTAGAAGAAAAACCTGACATGGAAAAGTCTAAATTTGCTACAAATCGAGCTGTGTATAATAAACATGGTTCGAGATGTAGAATGGAGTCTAAAATAGACTCAAAACCCCGCCGCAGCTCTCGACTAAAATCGAAGGCTGTGGTTAGCTACAAAGAGTAGTGGTGCCGGGGTTGTCGAAAACACAACGAGAAACAATGGTACGAAATGTAGATCGTTGGTAGTCAGTGGCGTGTCAATTATACATGAATGTTGATCAAACAGTTACCTTAAAATCAGTCGTTATGTGCCGCAGCCCAGACGTTGCTCTAAGGGACCCGTCGAGGACCCTCTAGAGGCTGCAGAATTGCCGAACGCTCTGAAAGGTCTTATCCATTTACATGGAAATTGGACAAGTCTCCCATACTATCAGCGAGATACACGACGGCGATAAGAAAATCCACACGGTAGAGAACTCGGGGTGGAGCTCAAAAAGGGGTTTCCCCGGGTTCCGGAACCTGTGCTGGGTGATTGAAGGCGTGAACGAATCAAGTCGAGCGTAACGCTGAACTTTGGTTTCTTCACGCATGCGGTGTTGAGACGCTCAAGATGAGCCAGTCTCGACACGGTTGATTGGTTCGCGACTGCGAATCTAGGTCACTTAGGAGTATATAAGACCCTGTTTTTTCAGTAGTCTTCACTCTGTGATCGGAGTGGTGCCTAGCACCATCGGAGTCGGGCGGTAACAGCATGGCTGACCGTGCCCCGTCTACGGAGGGTGAGCGCGAGCTCCCCTCACCCCTGCCCGGATCCTCAGCTTCGGCTGAGCGGGGGGCAGATCTGGACGATGATGCTTTGCTCATCGGGTCAGATGATGGTGATTTTGACCTGGAAGGCGACGAGTCTGAGGACTCTGTTCTCCTTGGGGAAACCCGAAATGAACGACCCGGAAAGGGAAAAAGTCACACCGGGAAGAAGTCCGAGGCGGCCCCGGCCGCTAAGGGTTCTTCTGGTGCCCGTCCGAAGACGAGCCCAGTGAAAACTGAGGCCTCTGACTCGGATGTGGTTATGGCCGAAGGTTCCGAATCGGAGCGCGATACGCCAAGGCGAGGCCGAGCCCGCCCGCGTCTCTGCTCTCTGAGGAAGTCCTCCGAAGAGATGGATTCCAGGCATGAGGTTTCAACCCAGAGCCTGGAACAAATGTTGGCTGGGATCCCAGATCCCAAAACGCGTGCCATAGTACAGTCAATGTACCAAAATTGGACTCCACCCGGAGTGGAGCTGGCCCCGGGTCCAGTAGCAAAACCCGGAAGGTCTGAGGCTGGGACAGAGACGGCTATGGAGACTGATTCGTCAGTTGGGGGCGACTCTGTCATAGGGTCGTCCAGCAAAGGTGAGAAACCGGTGTCACAACCGGCTAAGCCCGCGCCGGGGAAGTCTGTCAGCAAGACTGAGGTGTCAAAACCTCGGGAAGCTGATAAGACTGAGCCGCAGCTTTCGAAACAGAACCGGAAGCGACTCCGTCGTGCAGCCCGAAAACGGGCTGAAGCGGAGTTAGAAAAGACAGGAGGTCAGCCAGAATCGCGTGACTCGGAGAAAGGGAAACCTCAAACCGGGAAGCGTGAGGAGTCGAAGGGGGCTGAGTCGAAAGACTCGGACAAACCCACGGCGCAGGCTGGGCCTAGTGCGGCTGACGCTACACCGAGTACCTCAACAGGTGCCACGGGTGGCGGAGATGTCAAGTGTTGGGGAACGGAGATGGACAAGGCTAAACCCCTGGTCCAATCCAACCCCGACAATGATGACGGTGATTTCCAACCTGGCGTAAAGCGGGCTGGGAAGAGAACGGTAGCTAGACAGATACCCGCCTCTTTGCTGGGCAAGACTTACACTTGTCTGGAAGATCTCCGTCATGGGAACCGGCATTACATCCCCGATGGTGTCGGTTTAGATGGAACCTCTGACGACGAGGAATGGCTAGTTGACGAGGGTTCTCCCAACGCCTGGTACATCGACCGGGTGAAAGGAGTGTCCCGAGTTAGCCGGCTGAAGTACGATGATCAGGTCAAAGACCATATCGTGTACGCATGGCACAAGTTTGAAAACGACAATCATTGTGTCTTTTTGAGTTGCCATGGGAGGGACAAGAAATTGTCACCGACCTACGCGACTGAAGGTCGTTACGCTAGGCACCTCGTAGAGGTACACTTAGCTGAGCGACCGTGGCTACAGTGCCTTGGCAAGAAGGGTGGTTCTTGTCAGGCCGGGTGTGCCAGTTCAAGGCGATCGTGTCTAGTCTGACACATTGCCCGGGAACACCGGACTGCTGGTGCTGCTGCTCGGGAACGGGTCATGAATCTGTGGCAGAGATTCATTGACTTAGGTTCCGATACTCAGAAAGGCAAACCGGAACCCGAGACTTGTGTGACAGACGGTCGATTGTTTAAAATCGGATGGAAGAAGAATCCTGGCTGGTTCGGGAGTCTGATGCTATCCGCTTCAAAACATCGACAGATGTCAAAGGAGTCGAGGAAGAAACGGTCCCTTAGCCGGGAACCGTCTCAAAGGTCCTCGAAGGCTAAACGACGGGTCAAGAAGTTGTCATCGTCCTCGTCCAGCGAGACTGACACTTCTGAGCGATCCAGTCGGAAGCCCAAGAAGAAATTGGCTCCTAGTAAGCACACCATCGCTGACGAGGTGGAAGCTGCTTACCAGGTAGGGCCAAGGTTGTCTGGGGGATTGAAACTTCTCTCAGATCCGAGCGAAGGAAACGTTCCAACGGCTTCAAAAGCCCGCGGACCCATGGAAAAACCAGCTGGGACTCGTCCTAGCTCAAGTCTCCCGGGAGTTTCCCCGCTTAACAGAGGTGCTACCCAAGCACCCAGGAAAGCTGAGGATGAAGAGGCCTTTCCGGCACTCCCTCCACCAGCCAACCCGGTTGTCGAGGTAAAGAAGAAACCAACGACACAACCACCCGTTGCATCGAAGGTGACTTCTTCTCCCTGTGCGATGTCGGTTGAATACGTCCAAAGGGCGGATCAGCTAGAGTCGCATATAGGTGGCACCTTGGAGGGCCGTGTCCGAACGGGCGCTCAGTCCCTCCATGAAGGCCTCGTTAAGGAACTAGTAAACCTAGCCCGATTCGAGGTAAGAGAAGCCACGAAAGGCCTGGCTAAACAGTACGCGTTGGACATAGAGGACGCGCGTATTGCGAAAACCACGGCCCAGTCGAGGTTTGCCTGGGCGGAAACCCAGACCCATCGGCAAGATGAACGTTGTCTTCGGCATTTGGGTATGTCGCTCTATGACATCGGTGACGACCCGCAAGCCCTTTAGGAAGCGTGGTTGGCCCGACAAAGGAGCCGGGGAAGATTTCTTCAGTTCACCACGGAAGAATCAAACCCGACACGTCAGCAACTCGCTGGCATGTTGGGATGGTCATCCGTGGAAGAAACTTCCCACCAGGACACTACATCCATAACGGCTCAGCCCATGGATGTCAGTGTAGACACTCTACTGTCAGGACCCGGTCAGACCCAACAGGATCAGACTGAAGTCCTACAGTCGAGGAGGCCTCCCGCCGTGACACGGGCTGAGAAATCAGCAAAGCCTTCCAAGGCTAAGCCGATAGACCAGCCCGAGGAACCAAGTGGGGCACTGGGGATGAATGCCAACATCATCCCGTTGGAGTCTGGAATCTTTTTAGATACCGGACCAACCTCTCTACAGCAGTTGATGTCTCAGTTGCAGCCTACGTCTGCGCTGAGTCCACTGCGACCGGAGAGGACCACCCTGGCAACGTCGGTTCCACCGACGGCTAGTGCACCAAGCCAGTCGGAACTTCTCGACCTCAGGATATCCTCTGACGAGGATATTTAGGGGTTGACAATGACCGACTCGGCTGGTGCCTAACAAGCCGGGAAGACGCCATCTAAACTCGGAACCGGCAGAGCCAACACGCTCCTGGATCCGAAGTCAGACGAGTATGGGAAGTCCCGGGGAGAAATTTTTTTTTTTTTCCGACCTAGCTATTTCCAGAATGTAGCCTCCTAGCCAGAATTCTGCACTTTCTTAGTGTTCCGCAAGGATAGCTGGGAGGGGTGGAGGGAAAGTTAGGAGTAACCAATGATAAGCGATCCTGGGTTGGGGCTGGGGAAAGTCAGTAAAATGACTTCTCTAAGGCATAACCCTGGTTTCAGACGGCTGAAGGTTCTCTCGATGGTCAGGCCCTCCATGAAGGCCTCGTTAAGGAACTAGTAAACCTAGCCCGATTCGAGGTAAGAGAAGCCACGAAAGGCCTGGCTAAACAGTACGCGTTTGACTTAGAGGACGCGCGTATTGCGAAAACCACGGCCCAGTCGAGGTTTGCCCGGGCGGAAACCCAGACCCATCGCCAAGATGAACGTTGTCTTCGGCATTTGGGTATGTCGCTCTATGACATCGGTGACGACCCGCAAGCCCTTTAGGAAGCGTGGTTGGCCCGACAAAGGAGCCGGGGAAGATTTCTTCAGTTCACCACGGAAGAATCAAACCCGACACGTCAGCAACTCGCTGGCATGTTGGGATGGTCATCCGTGGAAGAAACTTCCCACCAGGACACTACATCCATAACGGCTCAGCCCATGGATGTCAGTGTAGACACTCTACTGTCAGGACCCGGTCAGACCCAACAGGATCAGACTGAAGTCCTACAGTCGAGGAGGCCTCCCGCCGTGACACGGGCTGAGAAATCAGCAAAGCCTTCCAAGGCTAAGCCGATAGACCAGCCCGAGGAACCAAGTGGGGCACTGGGGATGAATGCCAACATCATCCCGTTGGAGTCTGGAATCTTTTTAGATACCGGACCAACCTCTCTACAGCAGTTGATGTCTCAGTTGCAGCCTACGTCTGCGCTGAGTCCACTGCGACCGGAGAGGACCGCCCTGGCAACGTCGGTTCCACCGACGGCTAGTGCACCAAGCCAGTCGGAACTTCTCGACCTCAGGATATCCTCTGACGAGGATATTTAGGGGTTGACAATGACCGACTCGGCTGGTGCCTAACAAGCCGGGAAGACGCCATCTAAACTCGGAACCGGCAGAGCCAACAACTCTCCTGGATCCGAAGTCAGACGAGTATGGGAAGTCCCGGGGAGAAATTTTTTTTTTTTTCCGACCTAGCTATTTCCAGAATGTAGCCTCCTAGCCAGAATTCTGCACTTTCTTAGTGTTCCGCAAGGATAGCTGGGAGGGGTGGAGGGAAAGTTAGGAGTAACCAATGATAAGCGATCCTGGGTTGGGGCTGGGGAAAGTCAGTAAAATGACTTCTCTAAGGCATAACCCTGGTTTCAGACGGCTGAAGGTTCTCTCGATGGTCAGGCCCTCCATGAAGGCCTCGTTAAGGAACTAGTAAACCTAGCCCGATTCGAGGTAAGAGAAGCCACGAAAGGCCTGGCTAAACAGTACGCGTTTGACTTAGAGGACGCGCGTATTGCGAAAACCACGGCCCAGTCGAGGTTTGCCCGGGCGGAAACCCAGACCCATCGCCAAGATGAACGTTGTCTTCGGCATTTGGGTATGTCGCTCTATGACATCGGTGACGACCCGCAAGCCCTTTAGGAAGCGTGGTTGGCCCGACAAAGGAGCCGGGGAAGATTTCTTCAGTTCACCACGGAAGAATCAAACCCGACACGTCAGCAACTCGCTGGCATGTTGGGATGGTCATCCGTGGAAGAAACTTCCCACCAGGACACTACATCCATAACGGCTCAGCCCATGGATGTCAGTGTAGACACTCTACTGTCAGGACCCGGTCAGACCCAACAGGATCAGACTGAAGTCCTACAGTCGAGGAGGCCTCCCGCCGTGACACGGGCTGAGAAATCAGCAAAGCCTTCCAAGGCTAAGCCGATAGACCAGCCCGAGGAACCAAGTGGGGCACTGGGGATGAATGCCAACATCATCCCGTTGGAGTCTGGAATCTTTTTAGATACCGGACCAACCTCTCTACAGCAGTTGATGTCTCAGTTGCAGCCTACGTCTGCGCTGAGTCCACTGCGACCGGAGAGGACCGCCCTGGCAACGTCGGTTCCACCGACGGCTAGTGCACCAAGCCAGTCGGAACTTCTCGACCTCAGGATATCCTCTGACGAGGATATTTAGGGGTTGACAATGACCGACTCGGCTGGTGCCTAACAAGCCGGGAAGACGCCGTCTAAACTCGGAACCGGCAGAGCCAACAACTCTCCTGGATCCGAAGTCAGACGAGTATGGGAAGTCCCGGGGAGAAAATTTTTTTTTTTTCCGACCTAGCTACTTCCAGAATGTGGCCTCCTAGCCAGAATTCTGCACTTTCTTAGTGTTCCGCAAGGATAGCTGGGAGGGGTGGAGGGAAAGTTAGGAGTAACCAATGATAAGCGATCCTGGGTTGGGGCTGGGGAAAGTCAGTAAAATGACGTCTCTAAGGCATAACCCTGGTTTCAGACGGCTGAAGGTTCTCTCGATGGTCAGGCTTGGATAGGCCCCCATCACGAAAACCTCCGGCCTGTGGTGTGGATATTGTCCACACTAGTACTTGGTACCGGGTGTGGAAGATTATGCCTTTCGGGTATAGATCTGACTTACCAGGTCTGTGTCGGAACTGAGATCATCGACTCGATAGTGAGATAGTAGGCGTAACCCCTGATCTGTTGGATTACGCCGGCTATTTCTACCTTGGGTCGGCTTAGAATTGGGGCCTTAATTGGTACTCGATTCGAGCCGAGAAAAAGATATGCCAGTATAGCTGGAGTCAAAATGAAAGAACACTGATACCACACACTCTTACCAGGTGGATGGAGAATTGTTTTGCCTTTTTGGCCGTTATTTCCGTATTCGGAAACTTTCAACACGGAAGGTGTTTAGCGAGGCTAACCCTTCTCTACATATGGATGTCTTCCAACTTGAAGAACAGTGGGAAGCCCAACACCCGTCGGCATCGGGCTGAATGTAGTAGGTCTGCTACGCCGATGGGCCAGCTGGGCTCGAAACTCTAAGATGAGAAAGAGAACGACACTTCACTCGCCGGGAGCCAACAGAGGACTTCAACAAGATCCGGAACAGCTGGAGGCAGAGTGCTCGACAGGCCGGGCTGACCACCTGTAGGTCCGCGACTGTCGAGTCTTCCCTGCCCAACGCTCAAGAATCCGCTCCCCGGCTCAAGATGGGTGAATATCACATTTATTCAAGGTGCTAGCGAGGCTAGTCCTTCATTATTCAAATGTCGTTTCCTCTTTCCTAAATGTCATATCTTCCATATTTTTAATAATTTCTCCATCTTACAATTCCACCTTTTTCACTTATACGTTGGTATCAGTGAATTCTTGTGAACACCAGGAAGCTAGAGAGTAGACCAAGAACTGCTGGATATATGTTGTAATTTTTAATTGGGTAGTCCCTTAGCAGCAAAATGGCTGCCTTGGTTCCCCCCTTAGTAAAAACTGGGAGGGGTAATGTAGTGGGACGGGAATCCAGCAGTGTTCGTTTGTTTCACGGAAGGTGGCGCGATATGCCGATCCTTACTGTGCAGTGATTCCGGGCAACGCCGCACACGAGAGTGGCGCGGCGGAGACCGGGATTACGTAACGCTTAGTATATATACTAAGCGTTCACAGTAGGTCGACAGGCTGTCCTCGCGCGTCCCTTCTACGGAACGGATCCTTGGGCCCTCACTTTGCAGGCGGGTTCTTGTAACCTTCCTGGTGGTTAGGCGAATCCTCCGGATTAGCCTATCCAGCGTTACCTAGCACTCATGTGTTAGGGTACTGTACTTGTGAGGAAGATCTTCCAGATCTTTCCAGGAAGTAAGTGATTAATAAACATCCCTGTTTATTAAATGACGTTGTTGTGTTGTGTGTGATTAGGTCTGTGCAAACTAACCGAAAACCGAACCAACCTACGTAAGTGCGTAGGGTGGGATCCTGCCTGGAACTAGCGTTCCGGATTGGGGTCATCCAACCTGCTAGACAGGCGGCGACCACCACATATATATGAAGGAAGGTCGCATGCATAAATTTAAGTATTAAGCTCAACTGTGGGAGACAATCCAATAGGGGGGAGTGTGGACCTTTGGGGGGTGGGCAGTACTAACTGCAAATACTGTTTTGATGTGTCTGTCATATTGTCTTGTTGTGTTTTGTCCTGTATGAAAAAAAAAAAAATTAAAATGGGGAGAAGAAATAATATTCCATGGGTAAGATGTGACACATGTATTTCAGAAAACTGTAGAAACAGGGTAGATTAATTTACCAGTGCATGACAACCCTATATCATTTAGAAATGTATCTGTTTCTTTATGGCTATATCCTGTACAAGTTGAAAATAAAATATTCTCCACAATAAAAAAAATATATTATTTACAAAAATATTTCGTAATGATAAGTTGAAAGGTGAGTATAATATATGCAATATTACTATGCGTCAACTACGCAGAGAATACGGCCACTCAGATCGAATTCATAGTAATGTTGTGTATGTATCATGTGCAGAATGCCAGTCACAAAGTACAAATGTATGTTCTTTGCTATTTAAGCAATCCTTGCAAACAATGTGACACAATTGAAATATAGTAACTTTGTGTTTGATATAGATAGAAGAAGAAATTACCGTAAGTATAGCATATTTCATTAATCAGGGCTATACTGGTGATGATCAATTCATATGGATATAACTTTATTATATCTGGATATATCTCGTTATATATGTACATGGTTCTATATCATTCTACAAGCTTTCCCTATGGTGGTTGTAGGTGATTATGAAGTGTTCTGCACTCCTTAACATGAGTCTGGACGAGTATCACGACTGGATTTATTTCCGGAGCTGAGTAAACGAACAGGGAAATTGTGCATGTCATTGTGGTTCTCTATTGAAAAGATTTTCCTAGCTGCGTGTTGATTTACTTGTATTTGCACTCCAATGTAAAAGGTTTTTCTCCGCCATATAGACAATACGATCGTGCTTAACATTAATAATTTACAAAAAATCACCTGCTGTATTCATTCAGGTGAGAGCCTAAACAATGAAATATTGCATCTTCACCATACAATCCATTTTTGTCCTTTAACTCTTTAAGGACGAATTATGCCTTGAGGCATCAACCAGCCCAGGCCGAATGATGCCATGAGGCATCAGCCGTCCCAGGCCGAAAGATGCCTTAAGGCATCATTTCTCTTAAATCTATAAAACTCTTTTTAACAAGGAAATAATTTATTAATATACATGAAATCTTCAATGTTAAGCCATCACGTTTGTGTCATGAATTACCTGGGATTTTTCTTCCGTAGGCTTAATATTGGAAACTCATTCTCCATGCCCCCACGAGTATTGGATTCCGTTTCCCATGGTCTATACCCTGTGTATCGTCCATCATTTTAGTGTGTACAGGGGTGAGATAGATACAGAAAAAACTCATTTGGGTCAAAGTTGTCCTTCTACAACTTGTTTGAATGCTACAAATGCTGCATATAAAGATGCCATTATCTGGAGCAATGGACCTAGCCATCACTAAGTGTCCTTTAACATATATAAATACACTCGGTTTCGCCTGAAACCCTGGGAATCCTCTCTATTTCAAAATAAAGGATTGTAACCAGTATCCGCACGAAGATAACCATTATCAAGGGCCACGGGACATTCCTACCCAAGCCATTAACCGTTTAATGGCTTCGGGTAGAAAGGTTAAAGGTTACGTTGATACTGTTCTATCTTTCATGGTCAACTGATCACAAGCTAATCCTTATCCACCATACTTAGAGTAGAAGACCTTTTATCCAATGTTTGCAAGCGTATTAATCTGCAGTCTTTTTAGACTTGTCAACCCCTACCTTTTGAAGTAGTTTCTTATCTTTGCTAGGAAACTCAAATCGTCTCGACCTTAATTTCAATACTTTCCTAAGTGATGATAACTTGAGGATCCAAAAGTAAGTGTTAAACGTTTATCTAACAATGGAAATAGTTGACAGTAAATCGAGATAGATTTTAAGATATTCCCTTAAATACCACTCATAGTAAAATATAACACACAATGAGTTCAGAACATACTGGATTTTCCAGCGTCTCAAAGATCTAAGCACCTAAGCACATGATACACGCACTGCACGAACATCATTATTTTGCATATGGATGCGCCCGGCGTATATAAGTAGGTATTTTGCGTATACAAGGTCATCCAATTCCCTGTGTGTATACACCTCACCTGTAGGCGTATATAAGCATCCAGTGAAGAGGGCTTCACTGAGAGCGGGCGGGGGGAGGTGGGTGAGGGGGGTGAGGAGAGGGCTTCCTACTGAGGACACCTGTACTTCTACCAACACAAACGGGCTGGAGGCGGTGGGGGGAGAGGATATTTCCTCTCATATATGCCGGGTGTGAAATACAGCCAAGACGCGTCCGTATATAAGGCCTGGGCGTATATATATATACATATATATGAAAACAAGTCAATATTCAGCCAATACATGCACTTCCGCGATGGCATATAAATGAATAAAATAGTAGTTTTCATGCAGTGACGATTTAGGACAATCCGGCAAGATGCAGCCAGATCCTACCAGCTAAGGAATTCGGGTCTATGGAAGCAGCACTTTATCTCACCCCTGGTACAAGTTTAGCCATAGGAATAACATTAGAAAAAAATACTCAGCGACCACCCCAGTAAAGTGACAATACTACGCTAAGGCCGTGGCTTAGTGAATTTGAGATGACGTCATATGGATTTGCTAAGTCTATTCTAATCATGGTGAAACTTTGATGATGTTTAATGTCACAAACAGGGGTGAGATAGTCCAGAACTGCACTCGAATCATAAAATAGACAAAACTCCACTCGCTGGAATGGGCCGTAATCGTCACTCAGCTTTGCCTCGATGACGATTGCGGCCCATCCAAACTCGTGGAGTATGACTATTTATATGATTCTCGATGCAGTTCTATATAACTCTGCACTGCCCAGCCTTCTACTGTTGACAACATGCAGGGAAGGATGTCTCCGACCTGCCGACTAAATCTTGTTTAAAACAAATAGTTATATGAAGTCCAGCGTATAGGGGAATAATTCTCTGGAAAGATCTCGACCTTGAAACACAACTACTACCAACGAAAAAGCTTTCAACTATGCAATCAAAATGAACAAAAAAAGAGAGATTGAAGTCCACCGAAACAAACCCACACTTGGTTGACGGAGGAAAGCCCAGCTCAAAAGAGAAAATCCACACTATGCAATCAAAATAAAACCGAATTTATGTAGTTAACCTGTGTTGTTGCCTTGTAGCAAAGTGGTGTTTAATTATTAGTGTTCTTCTTATCTGGATATCCTTATCACAATCATCTTCTTCATCAACTCTTTGTTTTGTACTATTGCAAGCTCCAGTATCTGTGTGGGTATCACCATTCATGGAAGATCTGTCTCATGACAGAATTGAATGACGCTTTTGAAATTAATAGAAGAAAAATGTGCACCCTGTACAAAGGTCGGTTGGTGGTCTTCCTAGGAATGTGTCTCTGCTAACGACCCCAAAGTACACACTTTGTTTCTACCTGATGACCGATTATGTGTCCAAAGTGCACCGATTTTAGAATGTGTATAGGATCTGATAAAACTGAAGATTAAGCCTCTCTAACATTTACATTTCCCCAAAACAAAATGGCAGTGTTCCTACATATGTATGTGCGGTAGGGTTAACAAAGAAATTGGTGGCAGTGAAAGAAAAAAATAGATAGCTTTAGTCGAAAAAGGAGGTAGTCACCGACCGATTTTTGGTCACCGCCACCGATGAATTCAACTTGGTTTTATTTTGTCGGTGGCCTTAAAAGTCGGTCGGGGATGCCACATTGCATAATGTTGGGGAGAAAAATCCTTGACCCTTTTTTTGTTGCCACCAGACGATTATTGCACAAAAAGTATCACATAAACGGTCGGCGATGGCCTCGTTGAGGAGTCTTGGAGTACATCAATTTGACTTGAAACATGTAAAATTATACGTTGAGTTACGCTAAATGATGGAGTCTGAATCTAATTAAATGATTTAGAGTTAAAACTTTAAAAAAATAAACCATAACAAACAAACCGAAATGGCAGCAAAAGGAACCTAAAGGCCAAAATACGGAATACTGAGAAGTATAGAAATTCACCCCTGTAGAAATACATCATGTGTGATGAATTACCAGATAAATGCAGTAGTTTAGGATGGGGGATTTCAAAACTGGACTAGTAGTCAGAAAGCTGTAGTTGCTTAGATAGAAAATGAAGTGAGAGTGTGAGCATATATATGTGTTCTATATTTTTTTCATGTTGTTTATTTTTCCTACGTGACAATTAATATTGAAGATTGTCATCACATAAACCTATTTATTTGTTTAAAAAAAATCCAAATCATTAAAAAGAAGAAAATAAACTCTGGGTGGGCAGTGTTGCTGTTGTCACTGAGATAAGCAGGAATGGTTTGTTTAGCAGCACTGCAGATGTGTCAGACACAGTGCTTATATGGTACGACTCCCCGGCTTACATAAATAGGTTTCAATTTACTAGGTTTCTGTTTCCCATATGATGGCCTACATTGGAACAGGGGTTAGGCCCGGCGTCCACTAAGCTCCAGATACACTGACTAGCCTTATCATGCATCTCCAAACACAAAATATCGCGTTGGAAGGGTAACGTTAATCCGTAGCCGAAACACCCAAGGATGCACCCCGATGCACGCATCCTAAGGCCTGGCGTCCACCTACTACGATAGAATCGTAGACCTCCCGATACGGCACCGATACAAAATGTCAAAATCGGTGCCATATCAGAAAGGGGCAAAATCGTAGACATATGTCTAGACAAGCCAATCCACCACGCATTGTATAGGGTTTATATCGGTGTCTAATCGCAGAAACGTGGTCAACTGCCCCGATATTAGGTAGCCTTCCGACGCGATTTTGATTTTTTATCGGGAGGTGCATCGTAGACCATATCGGAGCCATATCGTAGTAGGTGGACGCCGGGCCTAACGTCTAACGTAGGGTATCGGGAGCTAAGTGGACGCTGGACCTACGAGTAAGGCCTAACAGTCTCTCATTAAACAGGGATTGTTTTGATGTCAAGTCGATTCTATACAACCTGGAACCAACTAGGGCGTATCCACGAAGCATTGAAATTAATTTCATAATTTGAATCATTCCTGACGCATAAGGACTAGGAAATCCCTAATTGATCTGACAAATCTAACAAGTTTGTAAGGTCTGATAGGTTTGAAAGACTCGAAAGGTTAGATTGGTTTAAAATCTAAAACCTCAATATCTTTAGAGATTGTGTAAACCTGAAAGTGTTTATTATTTTCCATCCTATTGTATATAATTGAAGATGGTTTTTGTTTTTGATGAGACCTATACTAAAGTGTCGATAAAGCCCGATGAAAACCTGCAAAGCAGAAGACAGGTACAGCTTATATATCCTTTCTCTTACTCAATAATAAAAAAAAGTAATCCCCTTTTTATTCTATTGCGCAGAAAATGGGGATAGCCGGATGGTGGAAGGTGGTCAAAACCTTCAAGAAATGTGTTTATTTTCTTTATGAATTGCACCATCGTGGAATATGAAAATCATATATTATATTGTGTTAATCTAGAATATAGAAAAGGTGAAAAGCTATAACTGGGTGAACAAATACCATTGGTAAAAACCAATAAGTGAACTTGAAGATGCATTTTGAGCGTCATAGGATATTATCGTAAACAGGACAGCGATTTGGAGCCCAGCTTAGTCAACACCTTCTGTAAATGTAATCTATACAGTGAAGCACCCCTTACACAAACATTGCCACACATGGGGACATCATTCCCAACTTAGTACCAGTCTCTTGGTGTACAGTGGGAAACACTTCGTGTAAACCTGAGTGTGTAGACACTTAACATTCCAAACGTATCAAAGTACCAACACCGAAAGTGGTCTTAAAGGCATATAGGATAATAACCCATGTCATTTCCTGATAATTGAATATTATGATCTCTAAGTAATGTAGATCACATATCGAACTTAAAAATCAATGATCACCGTGCTAATTCTTGATTAAGACATCAACATTATGAATATTTCAAGAATATATATAGAAATTCTAGAGAGTAGCTGTTCTCAGAGTAAAACCCATGTCATTTTCCTCAGACTTTCACAGAATATAGTAAGTATATTGTGCTACACAAGTAAGTTTTAAAATGCATAGGTCACCATCCTTGTTTTTGAATGAGTTGAAGAAAACCGTATTTTTCATTACATTCCCTATATAGATCAAGCACACGTTAATTGTCAGTATCTTACCTATTAAGATTCGGTAAACCTTAAAGTTACTCTTTTTTTTAAACAAAATGAATAGCAAGAAACCAATATTGATTGATAGTTGAC
Source organism: Alentia gelatinosa (assembly GCA_950022655.1). Lineage (NCBI taxonomy): Eukaryota > Metazoa > Annelida > Polychaeta > Phyllodocida > Polynoidae > Alentia > Alentia gelatinosa. Next base: position 45,575,272 of record OX465581.1, read on the forward strand.
AATATTTGAAAGTCACCATGTGGCCCCAATGTGAATTGTAGGATATGCCATTAATACTTTAAGGCAGCAATAACATCATAAAGTCATATCTCTTAATATATACCCATGCCTGAATGTCTCACTTCTACTGACCAGGAGTACAGATTCCGTTCGTCACTGAGTGATGAAAGAATATTCATACGTCCCTCCGTACCACGTGACCACTTTTATTCTTTAAAAAGTGAGTTGTAAAATCATTTTAAATGATATCCCGGTATTTAATGATAAGGAGACATAGTGAGTGTGTTTGAGTTCCATCTGTTCCTCGATAATTTGGTCGGAAATATTTACCTCGTTCTTCGAACTCTGAACAGATTCCATTCAGGCACATTAACCATGTCTTCATATATTATCCTACCCCTCATATAAATCTCCATATATATACTTAACATGGTGTGACCGTATGCCACGGTTGTGGCATAAAATATCTATATGCCACTGGTGACATATGGAGTTAAAAATATGTAACAGGGTAGGATAAAATATAAACATCACTCAATTTCATATAATTGTTTACATGCCATTCGTTGTCTTCCCCTACAGATGTCCCTCAGCTCCGCTTCGTGATATCATGCCGCGAAGACAACTCATATAAACAATCATATGAAATTTTGTGATGTTTCAAAATATTACTTATCATACCTTTTGTAACATATATAAATGTTGCGATCCAGTCCTGTCTTCGAGTGAGTTGTAATATTGACACTGTAGGCCTACTATCAATATGTAATTAATGGTTTTCATATTTGTCTACTTTCAGATAACCTCTGATAAGATCGAAATAAAGAAGTGTCAATGATCATGCTGGCACCTCTCCCATACATTTCAATCGGCCACTAATTCGATATGATGTGGTTTGCACAGGATTATATGAAAAAAGGTTTAGGGTGAGAGAATGGATTCCGTTCGGAGGTGTTTGGATGCGTTTAGGTGTGTTTAAGTGCGTTTAATTGTACCTCGTTCTTCGAACTCGGTATATCATAACAAATATATTCACCAACCCTCACCCTGTCTTCTAATCATCATGTACTGGAGATAATGAAAAACACCATTTTGTATTGTCCTTGCATGAGAACAAGGTACATGGGACATTTAGGAGGAAACCCACATGATGAGAATATCGTAAAACTGGATGAGTTTTAATCTTGGCCACCGTATGCCACGACTGGAGTTTGGCAAAGTGACTTCATGAGGTGAAGCCGAGTGAAGTCCAGAGCCAAAACTTCAGGAGTGGCATGCGGTGGCCAAGAATAAAATTAATCGAGTTTTGATTTTATCCTATCCCGTCTCCTCGATTTTGGAATATTACGTGATAATAATTCTGTATGGCACAAAGTGGCATATAAAACTCTGTATGCCAGTCAGCGTGGCATACGGAAGCTCAATGTTAAGCCTATGGGATTATATATTAGGGGTGGGATAATAACCTGGTCCGTACTCCACCGAGTTTGACTGTGGAGTAATCCACACAGCAAAGCTGAGTGAATTACGTAGTGGTCAAACGAGGTGAAGTACATACCAAGTTATTTTCATCGAGTGGGTTTCTGATTTTATCTCACCCCGTATGACATCATTTATTGCTGGAACAAATCGCCAAATTAGCCATTGAGTATTAGGTACGATACTTTCATGGCCGTGGAGTACGAGTTCCTAACGTTAAAAAAATACCGGGGTCAGATAAAGGGTAGTATGGTATTTATATTTTGTCACTCCGTGACGAACGGAATCTGTACAGGCAAACCTGTAAATGCGAGACATTTGCCCACAAGTATATTATTAAATAGTCTCAGAATTTACTTCTGAAATACAAAACTGCATTAGAATATTTACATTATATAAGACAAGAAGACTAATGTACCTTTGTGGCCATGTTGTTGTCTCCCATGTTCAGTGCAGAAATGACGTTGTGCCCTTCTATTTCGGCAGGTCTTTGCTATCCCGTGTGCCTTTATAGATAACCGTCAGGGAATGTAGGGGTCCGCCTGTTCACTTAAGTCCATGAAACTGAGGCCAAGGCAATGAGATCTAGGATTCCGAAAGTAAGAATTACCGAAATAAAAAAACCCATAAATCTTGAAGGTCTTCATTTTATCATTCTCTGAAGATAATGAGAACCTTGTTTTTATTTAATTTATTTTCATTTCGTAGTAGATTATACTTTGGAAAGTAATAATCTCATGCCATCTCACCCAGAAACAAAAAGGCCACAGCATTCGAAGCTGCCTCTCCGAGGAAAACACGTATTCCTTTCAAAATTACATCAGTCAATGTCAGTGTACTGTATGTGACAGCAAAAAATCTATTTTATCTGCCATTTCAGATCATCTACAACAGTATTCAGATTTGTTTTCTTTGAATTGGGATAGGCCGGTCGCCTGGCCTATCCCAACGAAAACAATCTAGAGTTGGACTCACACATAGAGGCAAAATGGGACCACTGAGACTCATGGACTGGGGGAGAACCCATCGGGAAAAGCAATAAAATCGGGTTGGTGAAGTGCATAAATCGACCCGATTGATGCAGATTGTCACAGACCCAACGGATCCGTCGGGCAAAGGTAGAAAATTTAGTTAAAAATCCAGAAGCCTCTGCGGCCTCAATAGCGAGGTTTACTTATAATTACTGTCACCTTAAGCCCAATGCCCATCTACCGATTTCGGAACATTCATGTACCTTTGTCGGCGACAAACGGACAGTAATTTGTCTCAGCCAAGGCATCCTAATGGAATCGGCCGTAGTCGGTAGATGTAGGACAGCTAGGCAAGGGTGAGCCACCGATTAGTAGACAGATTTGCTTAGGACTAATATCCACCAACCCCATCTTCTCAATGTCCGCAGATCGAGCGAAGAGTTACGTAATTTGCCTGCGACAAGTTCACCGACTCCTATACGATTTGCAAACTAATCGCTCAACCCTGAATCGGTAGATGGGCATCAGGCTTTAACTGTTTGATCATAAATAAATTCTCTCTGCCCCGTCTATGTGTACACTTCACATTTATATGATTCATATATGTTGGACCATTCTCTGATCCAGTGTCTCCTCCATTAATCTGTATCAACCTTGTATCTATTATCGACTGGCCATTATGACAATATATATATATTTAAAAGAATCTGTTAATAAATAACAAATTGTTATTAAACAATGAATCCTGATGTACTTACGGTATGAGGCATTGGTGGTACCTCACCTTGGGTGAGTGTTTCGCTAGTTTCAGTCTTGCAATACAAAAACGTTCAAATAAAGCCCAATGCCCATCTACCGATTTCGGAACTTTTATGTATGTTTGTCGGCGATAAACGGAGGGTTATTTGTCCCAGCCAAGCCATCCTAACGGAGTCGGTAGATGTAGGACAGCTAGGCAAGGCTACCCAGAGATTAGTGAACACTCGGTTTCTTTGGTTTTTGCTCTCCCCCAGCGATTAGTGGACCATACACTGATTTTATCAGTGAGCGGGTCGAGCAAGGGGCTACGTAATTTGCCTTCGACAAAGAGACCGAATCCTATACGATTTGGGAACTAATCGTTCAACCCTAAATCGGTAGATCGGCATCCGGCTTAAGTATAACATCGGGCGTTTAGCCAATAGCTAAATAACTTACTAAGGGTATATTTTCACCAGAGACAATCCCCGCCTCCCCTCATACCTTACCTCCGGCTACAAGTATCTCCCTTTAAAGGATCTCATCCGTATCAACAGTGACATCTTACACTCTTTAAGCACACTTCCTGCCAGTGGCATGGGTTAAAGCCAAAATAAGTCCAGGGACCCGTTTCACTAGTTTCATGACAAAAGTGTCACCCGGCGTTTACACTAGACGACTATAGGCGGCGATTCTCGAATCTGACGACTTTCAGCAGTAAAAAGCTAGTAATCGTCTAATGTAAACGCCAAGCGCGTGGCGACTGCAGATCGTCTGGTTACGTCTGGTTACGCAATTTGGCACCACCTCACGACTATTAGACACGCTCTGGCCCTGGCGACTATTTAAAGCCAGTTTGAAATAGTCGTCTACATAGGCGGCGATTCTGTGAAAACAGAGTCGTCGAGGCCCTGCACTTTGGACACAAAACGTGTGTTTTGCATCGGGGGGTAGGGGTGGGGGTGGGTGGGGGTGAGGGCTTAGAGGGGAGTGAGTGGGAGTTGGGGATAGGTGGAGGTGGGGTGGGGGGATTTATAAGTGCAATTTTCCAGGTGCTTTTGTGTGTTGGGGGAGGGAGTGATTTTTTGGGGGTATTATTTGAGCATATATATTCTTTGAGAAGAGAGCTAACTGTAGCATTGCTAGCAAGGGAAAAATTCTTTTCTGCCCCCGACTTCTCCAGCGATTTCCAATAATCAGCTGCAACCACTACCTCACTATCGTCATCCAACGATAACGGTTTTTTCCCTCTTCTTCCCATCCTCGAAAAAGGATAAATGCACCATAATAATCCGGAGATTAAAATACGTGCTTGTGGTTAGATATCAATGAGCTGACTGACCGTTAATGCGTGTTCGGTTACGTCACGGGCCCCGTAACCACGGTAACCCACGACAACATGTAACCATAAACCCTAGTAACAAGAAACCACAGATACCGGGTGTAACAATTTTTACACTATGAGGTAGGAGAGAGACGAGGCCCCCTACAATTTATATAAATATAATACTTATATTTAGACATCCCTATTCAGGTGCCTTTGTGGGGGGGGGGGGGGGGGGAATTGTTGTATATTCATTGGGGCAGAGGATTTATTTTTGTAATCCTGGGGGAGGGGGGAGGCTAATTTTACCTGAAATCTTTTATGTCGGGATTTAAACAGAAACAATTAATTAGGGGTGGATTTTTTCAGGTGGCACTGTGCAGGGTGTTTGCGATTTAAGGGGGGGGGGGCGCTTTTTAAAGAGAAGAATTTGGTGGAGGTGGGGTGTCAGGCAAATTATTTTTCTGTTGCTTCTGTGTAGCTCAGGAGGGGGTTGAATTTTAGTATTACTATGGTGGGGGTAAACACAGTTTCACAGTGTACACCCATGTACACACACACAAAATCTACAGGGCAAAATTTCGAGAGGGGTGGGGGCAGGTACCCCTACGCCCCCCCCCCCCCCCCCCCCCAGGTACGCCCCTGATGAATGGTACACCCAGGATAACTCAAGTAAGTGCCGACGTCCGTTTCGACTGAAAATCGTCAGTGTGAACGCTTGGGTAGATTCTGAGGCAGACGACTTTTGCGGTGGACATTGCCACCACCTGGCGACTATTGGCTGACGATCTACAGTCGCCACGTATTTAGTCGTCTAATGTAAACGCCGGGTTAGACAGACATGAAAAGCGGCACCAACAGTGCAAGCAAGACAAAACAGACAAAACGAAATCTAATGTCTAATTCTTATGAAATCGGACACACCGTGTTTGCGGTCTGTCTTGTTCTGAGGGCAGCTACTTGTGTTGTCAGGAACCAAGTCAACCCGGATCTGTCTGTTTGGTGTCACAGACGCCATCTAGACATGTCACAAAACTAGTGAAACAGGTCCCAGATCCCGTAGGCCTGTACCAGGCCATACAAACTGTACTATTGGGGCTACCCCTAATTTTCAGATTTTCACGTCTAAAATCGTGTCATTTCGATTATACTGGTGGGACGGATTTATCGTAACCAGCTACATTTATTGTATATCGTAACTAAAACCTGGGATGCAGAATAAAATTCACTGAAACTTTCGAGCTCTGTTTTTAGAGTCCTTGCTTACAATATATCACTACGCGACCCTCCATAATGTTTTAGGAAAGGGGAGGTAGGCAGATTTTCTAGGATTTTTGTAAACAGAAACATATATATTCAGAAACATAACTATTAGTTAAACTATACAGATCCCAACCAAAAATAGAAACTTTACCCTGAAAAGAGATTAGTTAAAGGGCCATGAGGGGCTAAGAAGTGGCCTGGCAGCCCTCCCAGCTGTAGGTGCACATTGCATGTAAGAAAGATAAATATAACATGTTATATACAGAAGTCTCAAGGAAAAGTCGACGACAAACAAAGCGCGGAGGATGTGGTGCAAAAGGGGTGGTGAATAGCTCAAGGAAACAAATGCACACCTTGCGATATCATTGCATATGAAGACCTGCGGTCGAACATGTATGAAATACTTACCTCTGCTAGGGGTGCATTAATAATAATGTTCGTGTCCGTGTAATAATATTCCACATTCATGAAATACATATTGTGTGTCATAAAAGATACTTTAGGCGTACTGTATAACAATAGTCAAAATTATACTTTCTACAACGTTATATAAAGTTTCTCAAGCGACGAAGAATTATACAGTTCTAACTGCATCGGGAATCGTATAAATAGAAGGAAACCCACGAGATGAAAATAGCTTGGTCTGTACTCCACCGAGTTTGACTGCAGAGTAATTCACGAAGCGAAGCTGAGTGAATTAAGTAGGGGTCAAACGAAGTGGAGTGCGGACCAAGTTATTTTGATCGAGTGAGTTTCTGATTTTATCTCACCCTGTACAACATTATTTATTGATGAAAAGAATCACCCAATTAGCCATCGAGTATTGGGTGCACAAACTTCATGGCCGTGGAGTACAAGTACCAATGTTAAGCCTATGGAGAAAAATACCGGCGTGAGATAAATACACAATACTCCACGAGTTTGGAAGGGCCGCAATCGTCATCGTGGCGATGCCGAGTGACGATTACGGCCCATTCAAACGAGTTGAGTATTGTTTATTTTACTATTTGAATGTGGTTCTGGATTTAACTCACCCCTTTCACTTTTAGGGACGCTTACATCTCTTGTCTTGTCTTCTCTCTGAAATCCTGGCCGCTGATTGGTCAAACGCTTATGACGTCATCTCGTATTCACTACGCCACGACCATGGGGTAGTATTGTCACTTTACCGGGGTGATCGTTGAGTATATTATTTCTAGCGTTATTCCTATGGCTAAACTTGTACCAGGGGTGAGATAAGGAGGACGCCGAGGTAAGTACTGAGTCGCCCTCTGGTGTTTCCCAGTCGAACTGTTTACTAGTCACATTATACCACAGCGGCGTCAATAGATCTTGACTTTATGAATCTTTGCGGAAATTATAAAAGTAGGATTGATAAATTTATAAAATGGGAAGATGATTAAAACACATAAGAATATAGTTATACATATAGGTAACTGAGTGTAACAGGCAATACGTATTTTTATATCACCCCGGTATTTTTCTCCATAGGCTTAACATTAAGAACTCGTACTCCACGGCCGTGAGGTTCGTGTAACCAATGCTCAATGGCTAATTTGGTGATTCATTTCATCAATAAACAATGTTATACGGGGTGAGATAAAATCAGAAACACACTCGATGAAAATAACTTGGTCTGCACTCCACCTCGTTTGATCACAGGGTAATTCACTCAGCTTCGCTTCGTGAATTTCTCTGTGGTCAAACTATGTGGAGTACGGACCAAGCTTTTTTCACCTCGTGGGTTTCCTTCTAAGAGCTCGTGGGTTTCCTTATAATAGACACTGCACGAAACTAACCAGTTTATTCCTATATACACCATCGCGTAAATGCATTTATTATCCACCTAATACAAAGTGCCCATAGAAAACACATAGGCAGCGTGTATGGACATACCCGGCGCATACGGAAAAATAGTGCGTATGGAAAAATAGTGCATAATTAAAATGAACTGATATCGACATGTCACTTGTGCAGAAAAGGTGGATAATAAATACAATATAGACTGGTTTCAGATAAAAGCGTTTGTATGCTACTCAGAGTTGACTCTACGCAATATCCTCGCATACGCTCGGATATTACTACGCGACAACTCCTCGGAGCATACGGCCGCTTGTATCTGAAACCAGTCAATATTGTGTATGTATCGGCTGAACTAGTTTTCATATATATACGTCCATATTTCACGCCAGTGTATAAGGCGTATACAAGACTGTTTCTTCTTGTATACGAACGCATCTTGGCTGTATTTCACACCAGACGTATATGAGAGGAAATATCCTCTGCCCGACATATATATGTGCCGGGCGTATATATGTGTACCAATAGAAAATAAAAAAGATTCGGTAGAGTGGTGTTGGTAGAGTGGTCCCAGTGGGAAACCCTAACCCACACACTGGGGGAGGCGGGGGATAGGCTGCCGAAGCCGCTTTTCATTGATGTCAGGCTTCACTGAACCAACAGATACCACCACAACCTGTAGGGAGAAATGGGGGTCGGGGTGGGAGTCGGGGTCGAGGTTCGCTCCCGCCGCCTCCCGCCCCTTTGTGTGCGGTCCATAACTATCAAAAATGTCCATAACTATCAAAAATGTCCATAACTATCAAAAATGACTTGGTTTGAGACTTATGGACATTCGTCATGTCTATCAAAATGTCCATAAGTATAAAAAAATGTCCATAACTATCAAAACCTGCTTAAACAAATGCGTTACCCATTCGCATTACATTAAGTTACTCAAACCACATTACGCTACCTAAGAAAACGTTACTGATCTCGTATCATTATAGTTACTGCGTTACCGTCACGATTCTAACCCCGTTATCATGTTACCGTTACTGCATTACTGTTCTAACCGGGTTACCATTCTAACCCCATAACAGCATACCGTTACCATTCTAACCCAGTTACCGCGTTGGCGTTATGCGTTACCGTTCTAACAGCGTTACATACTAACCACGTAATGCGTTACCGTTCTAACCGTGTTACATACTAACCGCGTTATGCGTTACCGTTCTAACCGCGTTACCATACTAACCGTGTTACGCGTTACCGTTCTAACCGCGTTACATACTAACCGCGTTACGCGTTACCGTTCTAACCACGTTACATTCTAACCGCGTTACGCGTTACCGTTCTAACCACGTTACATACTAACCGCGTTACGCGTTACCGTTCTAACCGCCTTACATTCTAACCGCGTTATACGTTACCGTTCTAACCGCGCTACATACTAACCCCGTTACGCGTTACCGAGATAATCATAGAAACGTGGTCAACTGCAATGGTACCAGAGACGGACGATTACTACGTTAATAATGGTCGTAGAAACACGAAATAAAAAACAGAGGATAGGTTTCAACCCCCCACATACATCTCAGATTTTTTATTTTCAATTTTTCAAGATTTCAATTTTTTAACTATACATAATATACCGGTACGGTATAGACTTGCATAGGCCTACATATTACACTTGTACACATATTACATATTCAATACCTACCAGCTCATAACCCTTCTCATAACTTATCGATGTCAATATAAGGAACAATAATAACTACAAATCACACTTACAACTATGATTAAAAATGATTCAATTATATTTGTTGGAATTTCCTCCACCATACTGCCCATCTAGCATACTTTCCCTCAATCATACTGTCCCTCCACCATACTGCCTCTCCACTATACTGCCCCTTTCCCACACTGCCCCTCCACCATACTGCCCCTCTACTACACTGCCCCTCCACCATACTGGCCCTCTCCCATACTGACCCCTCTACTACACTGCCCCTCTGCTACACTGCCCCTCCACCATACTGCCCCTCTCCCATACTGCCCCTCTACTACACTGCCCCTCCACCATACTGCCCCTCCACCATACTGCCCCTCTCCAATACTGCCCCTCTACTACACTGCCCCTCGACTATACTGTCCCTCCACCATACTGCCTCTCCACCATACTGCCCTTCTACTACACTGCCCCTCCACCATACTGCCCCTCTATCATACTGCCCCTCCACCATGCTGCCCCTCTCCCATACTGCTCCTCTACTATACTGCCCCTCCATCATACTGCCCCTCCACCTTACTGTCCCTCTGCCATACTGCCCCTCTACTATATTGCCCCTCCACCATACTGCCCTTCCACCATGCTGCCCCTCCACCATACTGCCCCTCCACCAATCTGCCCCTCCACCATGCTGCCCTCCACAATGCTGCCCCTCCATCATACTGCCCCTCCACCATACTGCCCCTCTATCATACTGCCCCTCCACCATACTGTCCCTCCACCATACTGCCCCTCTATCATACTGTCCCTCCATCACACTGCCCCTTTCCCATGCTGCCCCTCTCCAATACTGCCCCCCTACTACACTGCCCCTCCACCATACTGTCCCTCAACCATACTGCCTCTTTCTCACACTGCCCCTTTCCCATAGTGCCCCTCTAAGTACTACACTGCCCCTCCACCATACTGGCCCTCTCCCATACTGCCCCTCTACTACACTGCCCCTCTACTACACTGCCCCTCCACCATACTGCCCCTCTTCCATACTGCCCCTCTCCCATACTGCCCCTCCACTATACTGTCCCTCCGCCATACTGCCCCTCTACTATATTGCCCCTCCACCATACTGCTCCTCCACCATGCTGCCCCTCCACCATACTGCCCCTCCACCAAGCTGCCCCTCTACCATACTTTCTCTCAACCATACTGCTCCTCTATCATACCTTCCTTTAACCATACTGCCCCTCCAACATGCTGCCCCTCCACTATACTGCCCCTTCCCCACACTGCCCCTCCACCATACTGCCCCTCTACTACACTGCCCCTCCACCATACTGGCCCTCTCCCATACTGCCCCTCTTCTACACTGCCCCTCTACTACACTGCCCCTCCGACATACTGCCCCTCTCCAATACTGCCCCTCTACTACACTGCCCTCTACCATATTGCCCCTCCACCATACTGTCCCTCCACCATACTCCCCCTCTCCTATACTGCCCCTCTACTACCCTGCCCTTCCACCATACTGTGCCTCAACCATACTGCCTCTTTCTTACACTGCCCCTCAACCATACTGCCCCTCGACTATACTGTCCCTCCACCATACTGCCTCTCCACCATACTGCCCTTCTTCTACACTGCCCTTCGACAATACTGCCCCTCTATCATACTGCCCCTCCACCATGCTGCCCCTCTCCCATACTGCCCCTCTACTATACTGCCCCTCCACCATACTGCCCCTCCTCCATACTGTCCCTCTGCCATACTGCCCCTCTACTATATTGCCCCTCCACCATACTGCCCCTCCACCATGCTGCCCCTCCACCATACTGCCCCTCCACCAAGCTGCCCCTCCACCATGATGCCCTCCACCATGCTGCCCCTCCATCATACTGCCCCTCCACCATACTGCCCCTCTATCAGACTGCCCCTCCACCATACTGTCCCTCCACCATACTGCCCCTCTATCATACTGTCCTTCCACCACACTGCCCCTTTCCCATACCCCTCTACTAGACTGCCCCTCCACTATACTGCCCCTCCACCATACTGCTCCTCTCCCATACTGCCCCTACACAATACTGCCCCTTTCCCATATTGCCCCTCTAAGTACTACACTGCCCCTCCACTATACCGCCCCTTTACCATACTGCCCCTCTACCATACTGCCCCTCCACTATAATACCCTACATCCTACATCTCCACATACATACATCCTACATCTCTGCATCCTACATTCCCACATCTCCACATCCATTTTCCTACATCCCTACATCCTACTTTTGCACATCCCTACATCCCTACATCCCGACATCCTACATCCCTACATCCCCACATCCTACATGCCCACATCCCTCCATCCCCACATCCTTCATCCCCACATCCCTACATCCTAGATCCCCACATTCTACATCTCCACATCCATACATCCTACATCCATACATCCTACTTTCCCACATCCCTACATGTGCACATCCCTAAATCACTACATCCCAACATCCCTACATCATTACATCCATACATCCCCACATCCTACTTCCCACATCCCCACATCCCCACATCCCTACATCCCTACATCCCTATATCTCTACATCATACATTATATATCCCTACATCCTACATCTCCACATCCATATATCCATACATCCCCACATCCTACTTCCCCACATCCCAACATCCCTACATCATTACATCCATACATCCCCACATCCTACTTCCCAACATCCCACATCTCTACATCCCTACATCCCTACATCTCCACATTTATACATTCTACATCTCCACATCCATACATCCTATATCCCTACATCCTACATCTCCACATCCATAACTCATACATCCCCACATCCTACTTCCCCACATCCCAACATCCCTACATCATTACATCTATACATCCCCACATCCTACTTCCCAACATCCCACATCCCCACATCTCAACATCTATACATCCTTCATCCCCACATCTCCACATCCATACATTCCCACATTACGTGGGGATGTATGGATATATGCATGTGAAGATGTAGGATGTAGGGATGTAGGGTGTATGCATGTGGAGATGTGGGGATGTAGGATGTATAGATGTGGAGATGAAGGGATGTATGATGTAGGGATGTGGGGATGTAGGATGTGGGAAGTAGGATGTGGGGATGTATGGATATATGGATGTGGATATACATGGATGTGGAGATGTAGGATGTAGGATATATGGAGGTGGAGATGTGGGGATGTAAGATGTGGAGATGTAGGGATGTGGGGATGTGGGAAATAGGATGTTGGGATGTATGGATGTAATGATGTAGGGATGTTGGGATGTAGTGATTTAGGGATGTGCAGATGTAGGGATGTGGGGATGTAGGATGTAGGGATGTGGGGATGTAGGATGTAGGATGTAGGGATATGGGGATATAGGATGTGGGGATGTAGGGATGTAAGGATGTGGGGATGTGGGGATGAAGGCATGTAGGGATGTAGGAATGTAGGATGTAGGGATGTAGGATGTATGGATGTGGATATGTAGGATGTAGGGTAGTATAGTGGAGGGGCAGTATGGTAGAGGGGCAGTATGGTAAAGGGGCAGTATAGTGGAGGGGCAGTCTAGAAGAGGGGCAGTATTGGAAAGGGGCATTATGGTGGAGGGACAGTATGATAGAGGGGCAGTATGGTAGAGGGACAGTATGGTGGAGGGGCATTGTGATTGAGGGGCAGTATGGTGGAGGGGCAGTATGATGGAGGGGCAGCATGGTGGAGGGGCAGTATAGTGGAGCGGCAGTGTCGTACTGAGAGGGGCAATATGGGAAAGGGGCAGTATTGTGTAGGGGCAGTATGGGAGAGGGGCAGTATGGTGGAGGGGCAGTATAGTGGAGGAGCAGTCTAGTCGAGGGGCAGTATGGGAAAGGGGCAGTATGGTGGAGGGAAAGTATGATAGAGGGGCAGTATGGTGGAGGGACAATATGGTGGAGGGGCAGTATGATAGAGGGGCAGTATGGTGGAGGGGCAGTATGATGGAGGGGCAGCATGGTGGAGGGGCAGCATGGTGGAGGGGCAGTATGGTGGAGGGGCAGAATGGTGTCCAGAGGGGCAGTATGGTGAAGGGGCAGCATGGTCTCCAGAGGGGCAGTATAGTGGAGGGGCAATATAGTAGAGGGGCAGTATGGTGGAGGGACAGTATGGTGGAGGGACAGTATGGGAGAGGGGCAGTATAGTAGAGGGGCAGTATGGGACAGGGGCAGTATGGTAGAGAGGCAGTATGATAGAGGGGCAGTATTGTGGAGGGGCAGTGTAGTAGAAGGGCAGTATGGTGGAGAGGCAGTATGGTGGAGGGACAGTATAGTCGAGGGGCAGTATGGTGGAGGGGCAGTGTGGGAAAGAGGCAGTATGGATGAGGGACAGTATGGTGGAGGGGCAGTGTAGTAGAGGGGCAGTATTGGAGAGGGGCAGTATGATGAAGGGACAGTATGGTGGAGGGGCAGTGTAGTAGAGGGGCAGTATGGGAGAGGGGCAGCATGGTGGAGGGGCAGTGTAGTAGAGGGGCAGTATGGTGGAGGGGCAGTGTGGGAAAGGGGTAGTATGGTGGAGGGGCAGCATGGTGGAGGGGCAGTATGGTTGAAGGAAGGTATGGTAGAGAGGCAGTATGGTTGAGGGAAAGTATTGTAAAGGGGCAGCTTGGTGGAGTGGTAGTATGGTGGAGGGGCAGCATGGTGGAGGGGCAGTATGGTGGAGGGGCAATATAGTAGAGGGGCAGTATGGCGGAGGGGCAGCATGGTGGAAGGGCAGCATGGTGGAGGGGGAGCTTGGTGGAGGGGCAGCATGTTGGAGTGGTAGCATGGTGGAGGGGCTATGGTGGAGGGGCAGTGTAGTAGAGGGGCATTATAGTAGAGGGGCAGTATGGTAGAGGACAGTATGGTTGAGGGGCAGTATAGTGGAGGGGCAGTATGGTTAAGGGACAGTATGGTGGAGGGGCAGTATGATTGAGGGACAGTATGATTGAGGGACAGTATGGTGGAGGGGTTATTTGGTAGAGGGTTTGTATGGTGGAGAGACAGTATGGTGGAGGGACAGTATGGTGGAGGGTAAGTATAGTGGAGGGGCAGTATGGTTGAGGGATAGTATGGTGGAGGGGCAGTATGGTGGAGGGACAGCATAGGTGGCGGATGGGCCGCACAGTGGTAACGATAACGCGATAACGCGATATGACCTTAACGAGTTAGAATGGTAATGTGGTAATGTAGTAATGGTAACAAGATTAAGATGTAATGCAGAAAGATAACACGGTAATGGGCTTTACCATGGTAACATGGTAAGGCCTGGCGTCCACCTACTACGATATGGCACTGATATGGTCTACGATTCACCTCCTGATAGAAATAAAAAATTGACCACGTTTCTACGATTAGCACGGTAACGCGTAACGGGGTTAGTATGTAACGCGGTTAGAACGGTAACGCGTAACGCAGTTAGAATGTAACGCGGTTAGAACGGTAACGCGTAACGCAGTTAGTATGTAACGCGGTTAGAACGGTAACGCGTAACGCGGTTAGAATGTAACGCGGTTAGAACGGTAACGCGTAACGCGGTTAGTATGGCAACGCGGTTAGAACGGTAACGCGTAACGCAGTTAGTATGGTAACGCCGTTAGAACGGTAACGCATAACAGGGTTAGTATGGTAACGCGTAACAGGGTTAGTATGGGAATGCGGTAACTGTGATGCAGTAACAGGGTTAGGATGCTAACACGGTTAGAAGTGTAATACTGTAACGAGGTTAGATTGGTAATGCAGTAACGGTAACGTGGTAACGATAACGCGATAACGGGGTTAGGATGTAATGTGGTCATAAATATAACGCATTCTTAGGTAGCGTAACGCAATTAGAATGTAACGCGATTTGATCAGTAATGTTTTCTTAGGTAGCGTAACGTGGTTGAATGGTAACGGGAAGTAATGCTATGTAACGCAAATGCAGTAACACATTTTTTAACCAGGTTTTGATAGTTATGGACATTTTTTGATACTTATGGATATTTTGATAGTTATGGACATGACGAATGTCCATAAGTCTCAAACGTAGTCATTTTTGATAGTTATGGACATTTTTTATAGTTATGGACCGTACACCTTTGTCCTCCTCCCAACGGAGTGTCTCTT
Organism: Alentia gelatinosa; assembly: GCA_950022655.1. NCBI lineage: Eukaryota > Metazoa > Annelida > Polychaeta > Phyllodocida > Polynoidae > Alentia > Alentia gelatinosa. The sequence goes on from OX465581.1 coordinate 45,590,704, forward strand.
CCAACACTCTCAGTGAAGCCCTGTTCCCCGGTGGCCGCCCTACAGAAGAGCGGGAACGTCGGCGGGAACGTCGGCGACTGCATCGGCGGGTGCATCGTCGGGTGCGGCGTCGGGGCGGCGAGGAAGTTAAATCTGATGACACCTTGTCTGTATATATACAGTACCCAAAGTACGACTTCAGAAGAGTGGTGTTTTCAAAGTAAATTATATTAAAAAAACGTTGAAAAAAACCAAAAAGACTCTGGGTTTATTATATTATTTAATTAAAAGATAATGAATAGGGATTCAGAGAGTTTTTATAGTCAAAATTTATAATGCAACATTGGATTTTCCATATACAAAGGACTTAATGACTAATAGCAAATGAAATAAAAAAACACTGGTGCCCCTAGTTGCAGAGATCAGAATTATGGCGTATATATGACGTATATATGAACGCAACATGGACGCTTACATACGACTCTAGATGAGGCGTTTACACCCGGGAAATAGGACGACCATACTTAACAATCATCACCCATCTCATTGCCTTCAAACCATCAAACTTTTAATCACCCTAACTCACTACTGACACACATGCTGACAGAATTGACTATGTACTGACCATGTGTAACTGTATCGGCTATTGACCGGAAGAACTCCAATTAGAGAAAGGTCAATAAGATTAACCCGCAAAAATTCTTATTACATTCTATATTGTAGTAACCCATTTATTCTATCAAAATATAAACGATTCATGATTTACCCAAAGTTTGGTGTTCACTGCTTTAAACTGGGGCAGTTTAACTGTTAAAGTAAGCTACCTTATGAATTATGATATGAAATGACGTTGCTTTGGCGGCCAAATATTTTTCGAATCATCGAACCGTGATTTCTCCGAGACGGAGAAACGCGGAGCGGTGGGAAGAAACAAATTTGAACCCACATTATGAATTATGATAGCAAACTCTTACAACAACTACATAATAAGACGTTCTCGATCGTCTATAGCATATGACCTGTGGTTTGATATATCTGATAAAGGACAGTCAGCAACAAGACTTTTCAAAACACAGAATGTAAGAGACTTGCTCAACAACAGTATGACTTAAATAATTGTTTGCGTACCAGTATGTGTTTTTTTCCCTTATCTGCTTTGTTTTGGATTAAGCAAGGAAAAAAACCAAATGGAGTACTTTCTTTTATCTCACCCCAGTATTTTTCTCGATAGGCTTAAGGTTAGGAACCAATACTCCACAGCGGTGAAGGTAGTGTACCCAATACTCAATGGCTAATTTGGTCATTTGTTTTATCAATTAAAGATGCAATACGGGGTGAGATAAAATCAAAAACACACTCGATGAAAAAACTTTGCAGTCAAACATGATGGAGAACGGACCTAATTATTTTCATCTCGTGAGTTTCCTTCTAATTCAGGGATGAAAAATAATCAATATCACCAACACTTTCAGGTTAAATAAACACTACCACTGAAATCATATCATTCCATTGTTATACAAATACAATATCAAAAAGACAAATATCAATAAAACCACTACCATCGACTTTTATATCTATGAGTTCAAATGACAATAATTTTCCAGAAGCCCAGTGGACTTTAAGATAAGATAACCCACCGCGCGTTCCGCTGACCTACATCTTCTATCTAGGCGAATCAGCGGGGCGGTACAATACTCTGTGACGTGGCTCCGCTTTGGTGTTGAATCTCAGGAGCGGAGTGACATTAACTTTACCATGGAGCTACAGAGTTAGATATTCTTTGAAATATTTCATGCAATATCAGTGAGGCGTATATATGGACAGCTGCAGGTAAGTCATCAGTATTTTAGATCACCCCGACCTTGTAATGAATATGGGAGAACACCTGGCAGTGCACCTACACCTATACTCGTGTAACCTACAAACACACTTGTATGTATACATATACACAGCCTGAGCTGCCGGGTGGAAACGTACCATGTAAGTGGGAATTTAAGCATCTTTTTAAAGTCGTTATGTGATATTTGGACTGGAGTGAGGTCTGTGTATGCTAGCCGTTCTCATCTTCCAATGCATCCAGTGACATTGTTGTTGTGACTAGGCGTATAATGGCAGTATTACTTAAAGCTAGTTGTGAATGATATTAGTAATATGCAGCACGGTCTCGGGTAGGAACCCAAGGCTATCCCTGTATTTATTCTATGATTTGGGTGGCTCGGCTACGCTTGACCGACTTCATGGTCTACTGTGCATGCTTAAGGCCCGTTTTCATTGGCCAACAAAAACGGTGTGGAATTTTTGCGCTCTCATAGTAGCCCATTTCCATTGGCCATCGCCGATATACAGTCGGGGACCACCGACGGAACTTTAGCAATGCTGAAGCAAACTATGAATAGGCTGTTAAGAGAACTAAAAAATATACACTGTTTTTGTCAGGCAATGGAAACAGGCCTGATAGGGACTTGGCAGATGCTAATTCATAATCCATATCTCAGCAAGTAATAGGAGTAGAAACATGATCTAAAATACACATTTATCAGATTGATAATACCTATGTAATGTTTCCATAGTTCTGATCCTGACTTAAAGTGTGATTTTGCAATTGATAAAACCTTCGCAGTGCTAAGCCTATGAGCCGTTTGGACGTCAATCTATGATACTTTTTAAAGTGTGAGGATGTTTTAAGTATTTCTGAAGCATTTCTCCTGACAAAATGAAACTTCTCTGGCAATTCAGTGGCGTCAGAATAGGGGGGGGCAGGGGGGCGGTCGCCCCCCCACTTTTTTGCCAGCCCCAAAAAGTCAGCACATTCAAATTTAACTCAATCAAGTGTAAAAACTGTCTTGATTTTTCAACATGTCGAAAAATGTCGAAAAATGTCTAAATCTAACTTTTTAGCATGCAATGACTTTTCACTGTGGAAAACTGTCAAAGTCTGACCCTTTACCGTGCAATGACTGCTAAGCTCTGACTTTTCACTGTGGAAAAGTGTCAATGTCTGACCTTTTACCGTACAATGACGCTTAAGCCCTGACTTTTCACCATGGAAAACTGTCAAAGTCTGACTTTTTTGCGTGCAATGATAGCTAAGCCCTGACCTTTCACCATGGAAAAGTGTCAATGTCTGACCTTTTACCGTGCAATAATGGCTAAGCCCTGACCTTTCACCGTGGAAAAGTGTCAGTGTCTGACCTTTTACCGTGCAATGACTGCTAAGCTCTGAATTTTCAGAGTGGAAATGTGTCAAAGTCTGACCTTTTACCATGCAATGACTGCTAAGCTCTGACTTTTCACCGTGGAAAAATGTCAATGTCTGACCATTTACCGTGCAATGACGGCTAAGCTCTGACTTTTCACCATGGAAAACTGTCAATGTCTGACCTTTTTCCGTGCAATGACTGCTAAGCTCTGACTTTTCACCATGCTAAAGTGTCAAAGTCTGACTTTTTACTGTGCAATAACTGCTAAGCTCTGACTTTTCAGTGTGGAAAGGTGTCAAAATCTGACTTTTTACCGTGCAATGACAGCTAAGCTCTGACTTTTCTACATGCCAAAGTGCCAAAGTCTGACCTTTTACCGTGCAATGACTGTTAAGCTCTGACTTTTCAGTGTGGAAAGGTGTCAAAGTCTGACTTTTCACCATTCCAAAGTGTCAAAGTCTGACCTTTTACCGTGCAATGACAGCTAAGCTCTGACTTTTCACTGTGGAAAACTGTCAAAGTCTAACCTTTTACCGTGCAATGACTGCTAAGCTCTGACTTTTCACCATGGAAAAGTGTCAGTGTCTGACCTTTTACCGTGCAATGACAGCTAAGCTCTGACTTTTCACTGTGGAAAACTGTCAAAGTCTGACCTTTTACCGTGCAATGACTGCTAAGGTCTGACTTTTCACCATGCCAAAGTGTCAAAGTCTGACCTTTTACCGTGCAATGACAGCTAAGCTCTGACTTTTCACTGTGGAAAACTGTCAAAGTCTGACCTTTTACCATCGTTGACTGCTAAGCTCTGACTTTTCACCATGCCAAACTGTCAAAGTCTGACCTTTTACCGTGCAATGACAGCTAAGCTCTGACTTTTCACCGTGGAAAGGTGTCAAAGTCTGACCTTTTACCATGCAATGACTGCTAAGCTCTGACTTTTCACTGTGGAAAACTGTCAAAATCTGACCTTTTACCATGCAATGACTGCTAAGCTTTGACTTTTCACCGTGGAAAAGTGTCAATGTCTGACCTTTTACCGTGCAATGACAGCTAAGCTCTGACTTTTCACTGTGGAAAAGTGTCAAAGTCTGACCTTTTACCATGCAATGACTGCTAAGCTCTGACTTTTCACCCTGGAAAAGTGTCAATGTCTGACCTTTTACCGTGCAATGACAGCTAAGCTCTGACTTTTCACCGTGGAAAAGTTTCAAACTCTCTGACCATTTACCATGCAATGACGGCTAAGCCTGACTTTTCACAGATTTATGGTTCCAGTGGAACAGGGAGCTGTTTCAAAAGTTGGGAGGGTACTTAACGAGAGTACTCATGGCCAAAGCGAGAGCTAACAATGGCACTTCGAGGCGTCGCTGTCGAGGTTGGTGTGCAGGTATTGGTAGCGGTTTTGCTGCCGCTTTGATTCAAAGTGCCACTCGCTGTTGCGGCCTCCCGCTTTCAAAATGTGACGTGCCGCTGGCGAGACTTAGGGAGCGTTCATTAATGATTGCCCAGGGGGGGCACAGTTTTCGGGACACCGATCAGTCAAAAAAAAGGTTGGCCCCCCCCATTGGAATGCCCCAAAAAAAGTTGGCCCCCCCTTGGAATCCCCCCCAAAAAAGTCCCCCTGGAATAGGATAAAAGCACAGGGGAGGCTAAACTGATGTGGCCTCTTTCCATAAGGCTTTCCTTCTTTATTTTAGAACAAACCTAGCTACATTCAGTCATTTGTCAAAATTTTGACCAATCTCAGTGGCTAAGTGGTAGGGGTGTTCACCTCAAGCATGGTAGGTCATGGGTTTAAACCCCAGTCGTCTTATACCAATTACTTACACACACAAAAGTACCCACTGCTCATTGGCTTGACACCTGCTATTAGAATGAGGAGTAGTGGGCTAGGGCCCCAGGGGAAGAATGGCTATATGTCCTGCTTTTAACATATGAATTTGAATCATATACATGATTTGAATGATGAATTTATGTTGCAACTGAAAGCAACAATTTTTAAATTGTCGCTGTAAAAAGTATATGGTAGTGGTCACATTTCTGATGGTACATACTGATATGTGTAATAAGCATGTTGTGCCATCAGTTGGTAGTCATTAGGCTCCCTTGCAGAACCTCAAAGGACCTTCACTGTTTCTTGTAGCAGTATCAGTGACATGCAAATTACAGATGTTCTGGCAATTTGTCTAGCATGGTGTGAGGAATCCTTGGAATGAGTGGATCAATCTATGGTGTGGCACTACAGAAGGAAGACAAAGTCCCATTTTCTTGCATGCAGAACCCCTTTAAGTACTCAATGTAGAGTTCTCAATAAAGAGTCATTTGCTCATAGTGCTCTTCCATAAATATGGTAATCTTATTGAAATAACAGCAACAGGGGCGTTTGTAGCACTTGATGTTGTAGTAAATGCTCCTAATTCATTGATGTTTAAGAAAAAACTAATGATCTTGTGAGACTGCATTGATTCTGGGATAAATGTTAGTGTTTGTCCATTGTTGTCTCCCTCCACATAAGTCTGTCAGACTGAGGGAGGATGTACACCCATCTCGAATTGGCGAACAGGACTGTGACCATAGACATTTAACTCCAGGGAGTGAGACAACTATAGTTACCTTGTGCATTAATCATTAACATAGTTGTATAACTAAGATGATTTCTTTCGATATGATATAATTACATTTCATAACATCAATTCTTGTCATTGAACACAAATATGGGAGTTGGCCTACAACATCGACCCAGCGACAGATTTAGTGGAAAAATGTGGCCCCCCCCTGGAAATACCCCCAAAAAAGTTGCCCCCCCCCCCCTTGGAATACAAAAAAAAAAGTTGGCCCCCCCCCCTAAAAACTGTGCCCCCCCTGGGGCATAATTATTGAACGCTCCCTAAACTTGACTTTTGAAACAGCTCCCAGGTCAATGTCAAACTTCATACCAAGAAAAAAGTCAGCAATTTTTCAGTTCGCCCCCCCACTTTCAAAACGTTCTGATGCCCCTGCAATTTTAGATCAAATGATTATGTGGTAGCCTGAGTTCAGACTGAAAACGCGATGTCAACAAATCGTGGAAACAACCGATTTTCTTCGAGTTGGCACATTTAAATTATGTCTGAATAATGTAAATGATCCTATTTCAACTATTACATGTATATAATGCACAGGAGAAGGTCGATTAATATAGTTTTTCACCATTTTAGACTCTGACAGCACTTTGTATTCACCAGGCAAGATGGCGGATCGATCCCTTGTCAGGTGAATTTTCATATTTTGGAGGGTATTTTCAACCGGAAGTCACCAGCCGGATCGGAGAATATTAAGATGAAGACAAAAACACCAGTACACCTAGCACAGCGATTCAAACTCTTCCATTTAGGTATATATACTTGGATCCAACACCGAAATAGTTTATTAAGGCCTAGGGGTATGGGGAAATTTCAAAATCTTGGTTTTCCTGAAATGACCAACTGAAAATTAGGAATTTTGACTGCCGCCCCAACCCAAAGTGACACAAAATGTGCCGCACCCCAGAAAAAAAACAATACACTTAGAACCATAATTCCGTGCAGGTAAATACCTGGAATCGACAGTGAAATAGTTTATCAAGGCCTTGGGGGTTTGGGAATCACTCGAAAATATTTTTTTCAAGACTGACTACCTGAAAATCAAGGAGATTTCCTAGCCACCTCAAACTAATGTTAGACAAAATGTGCCACCTCCAGAAAAAAATAACAGTGCACTCAAAACCCTATACCTAGGCTTACTGTTCTATGTAGGTCTTTACTATATACCCATGCCATATAAATATATATACTTTAAATACGCACCGTTTCGCCATATAACGTAAAAATACCATACGGAACACTGTTCCGTACGGGAAAATAAGGAACACCTTCCCATGCACATTGACTAAGATATTAGTTGTTAGGCCAAAATGAATTAATGATTTTTCCTAGTTTCGGGTATATGGTTAATATAGAACTACCTACCATGCTTGTATAAGCCACAAAACTCGATAATAATTTACGATTTGTATGGAACTCGGCGAAAACCCCTCGTTCCATACGAATGGTAAATTATCATCTCGTTTTGTAGCTTGTACAGCATGGTCAGGATGTTCTTTTTAATAACTTGGAATCGAGTCCGTGTATGGAAGTTCGTGTATGCAGTGAAGATAAAAGAAGGTACATATATATATATATACATTCCTATCACAATTAGTCTTTATAGGTGAATGTTATAGAATAAACAATGTTACAAATTATGGGTGGTATAGTGGTGGTAATATATGATAGCAATACGTGTTTCCATATAAATTTTACCCTTGCTACTTAGACTATTCCAAGTTAATTAAAACTTATCAATACAGGGAGGTCTCCCACCACAAATTTTCCAGAGAATTAAATACACATTTTGTATTATACTTTTATGACTCGTAGCCTACACTTCGTAGTTTAAGCTTGTATTTCCTTATTTATTATGTCGTTTATTACGATGTGGAGATGCCATGCAGCAATCGTTATTAACAGTAGTTGTTGTTTTAGAGGGTAGATGAAGAAATGGCTATAAAACATGTAGTATGGGGTAATGTAATGAAGTTGTGCCCTCTCCTGTGGCTCGCTGGCCTTATCTGTCACAGATAGTCCTTTTTTTTAAGGTCTTTATTTATACTGGAGTGAAACAGCTTCGCAATGTAATGCCTATCCTCCGCTGGCTCCAGTCTGAAGTGATCTTGTGTTGCCTATGTCCAGATTATGGACTTACATGGCTTCTAACAGATTTTTATCAAATTAATCAGTAAAAATTTGAGTTTATACAACAGTGAAAATACATGCTTATAATAGTACCAACCATTTTGGTAAGTTAGTGTACAGCATGACTTCTCTGTCATTTTATAATCAACACCGCAATACAGACCGTTAAGATGTGTTCAGCATTCCTATTATCATATGCAATGCTAAACATTAATTATGTTTACAATTTTTGGGAAGAAAACATGATTCCATAGATAAAATTTCCTTAACTTAAGGGATCACCAGGTTAGCAGATCAATCAAGCGAATGCTCTAACATTTATGTCTCCGTGTCGCCATCTAGTGGTTCAATGTCACACCAGTCAGACCATGTTCCAGTGTATTTACCATTTTCCACTGGCCGACGAAAGTGGCACCGATTGTAGGCCCGTTTCCATTGGCCAACGAGAACAGTCGGTGGTTCCTGACTGTAGATCGGTGACAGGAGATTGGCCAATGGTAACAGGCCTTTATTGGGTTCTCCTAATTGTCAGTTGGCGGTGGCCAACGACTGCACGTTAATGTCTTAAAACCGGTGAGGATGGAGTGTATTCGCGACTGTAGATCTGTGGCAAATAGTCGGCCAATGGAATATGGTTTTATTTTGGCTTATACAAATGATGTTCTAATTCTAAGACACACAGAATTACGCCATTAGCTGTTTACAATTGTAAGGGAGTATGATTATTATTTTGGTTAAAATCATATTTACCTCTGAACATTTCTATCATAGTGGGAATGATATAGACTAGCATGTTTATCGTATCATGAAGTGTATATAAGATTTAAGATGTTGCATTGAAACGGTGCCGGATTTCTATAGCTTCATTACCCTAACCCCGGATGAAAGTAGAGAAGCAGTAGCTGGGAGTATAAAATTTTATTTAATTTTATGTAGTAAAATGCAGTAAAATATTTATGGCGACCTTACTGGACGACATATTAAAATGTAATGTGAATATGAAGGTAAGTAAAAGTAGATAAATGATAATTGACGGTATGATGTATGTCAATTATAAAAATATGAAAGTAAGATATACAATAGAGTTGTATAGACAATACATACGTAATTGTATAATATAATAAAAATGGCCTACGTGAGTAGGTGAAGAGAGAGAGGTTGTGGGTGGGTGGGACGAAAATGGTACTGTAGTACGTGCGTACTGCAGGGCGGGTGAAGGAGAAGTGAGACCGGGGTCTGGACCGGGCTGTACCACGTGACTGCGTAGTATGAGTGAAAGCCGCGAGGGGGCAGGAGGGGCGCCCGTGAGGCGCGGTAGAGGGGGACACCGGGGGGAGCAATGACTACCCCTGAGCAAAGCCCATGAGTAACCCATTACCCTAACCCCGGATGAAAGTAGAGAAGCAGTAGCTGGGAGTATAAAATTTTATTTAATTTTATGTAGTAAAATGCAGTAAAATATTTATGGCGACCTTACTGGACGACATATTAAAATGTAATGTGAATATGAAGGTAAGTAAAAGTAGATAAATGATAATTGACGGTATGATGTATGTCAATTATAAAAATATGAAAGTAAGATATACAATAGAGTTGTATAGACAATACATACGTAATTGTATAATATAATAAAAATGCCAAGAAGCCAGTAAAAGGTGAGGGGGGGTGGGAGAAAATTATGAAAGTTTGTTTAGGGACCGGATGAGAGCAAGGTTAACGGCCTTGGCATCAGTGTCCTTGATGTAATCTCGGTGAGAATTAGACCTCCAGCCGCCATAGCGCTGGATGGAAAGCTCTGGCATACCCGCCTGGTATGCCTGAGTGGCGGCAGCCTTCCGGAGGCTGTGGAGGGTGTAGTCGGTAGGCTGATTAGCGGTGAGTAGCAGCGCTTTCCACTCCTTGCTCAGAGTTCTGGTCGTTATTACTTGGCCGTCTGCCAGGAGTAAGAACGGGTCCTCGGGGCTGGCCGTGGGGGCGGCCGCGATCATCTTCCTGACCGCCCGCACCGGACACGAGGACGGGTCGGAGGACGCCTGCAGGGTGACTGTCTTTTCCTCCCCCACCATCTGCATGTTCTTGGCCGCCTTGACGCGTATCGAGACCTGTCTGGGCGTGACCACGACGTCTCGGCGTGACAGGTGTCGCGTCGGATCGAACTTGGTCGCAGATGGAGGGGCGACCTCGCTTTGTCGCAGCGCCGCGTAAAATATCACCAGGATAGCGGCCCGCAGAATGATGTGTAGAGGTGATTCGTCGAGGGCCTCGAGGGCAGCCCTGAGGACGTCCATCGGCACCGCCGGCTTGACGTTCGGTTGGTATGTTTTGTTGCGTCTCATGGCCTCGAGTGCACGTCTCACCCTGAAATCCTCCGTCGGCGCGACGTCGCCCCCCGTCAGCCGTAGGTGCGACCACACGTGTGATAGCTGGTTCGCGACCGTCGCCGGCGAGGGGGCGTGGTCCGCGACGTATTCGAGGAACGCCGTGGTAAAGCTGACGGTAGGTTTCTGGGGGTCGGCGCCCATCCGGCGGCAGAATGCGAGGTAGGTCGCGACGGCGTACCTAGAGGCCGTATCAAAGTCCCTCGAGGTTAGGTGTGCCCGGCTGAGCGCGTCGGCCACGGTATTGAGGGCACCCGGGACGTGTGTGTACACGAAGTCTACTTGTAGTCTAGCCTGCACCATCCAGGCTTGACGGGCACACTCGGCCAGGACGGGGTTCCGGGCGCGTCCCGACCGGAGTGCCTGGACGGTGCCCATATTATCACAGTAGACTTCCACCCGGGTGCCGCGGTCACGGTCGGTTAAGAACGTGCACATCGCGTATACCGTGTTGAGGGCCTCGAGCTCCGCGATGCAGGTAACAGGGTCGTTCACTGGACAGACGCGGCCGGAGTACGAGTAGGTCCCGTCTGTACCCCCGACGCCGGACAAGCACGCGTCCACGATCAGGCACTTGGTCGGGGGGCCTCGGGGGATGAGGGCGTGGCCGTTCCAACCGTCGGCAAAGCGCAGGAACCATTCGAAGTCCTGCCGCATCTCGGAGTTGATGTTAATGTAGTACCCGCCCATCCCCCGGAGGGCCTCGAGCAGTTTACTCACAAAGGGGCGCGCAGGCCGGATACACTTGGCTACATGTAACACGCGCCCCAGTATTGATTGCAGCTGGCGTTTCGTCAGCGACCGCTTCTGTGCGACCGCCCTGACATGCTCTCGGACCTCGTGTAGTTTGTCCTCGGGGACGGAGAGCGACATGTCTATGGAATTGATCACGATACCGAGCCACGTGACCACCTGGCTGGGGGGCTGAGCCTTTTCCCGGGCCTCGGGGAGGCCCAGCTCCTCGAAGAGGGCTCGGGCGATGGCGAAGTCCGAGGCCGCCTTTTCCTCGTCGGGCGAGAGGATGATAAGGTCGTCCAGATACATGGCGGCCTCGACCCCTTTCTGGCTGAGGATCTTAACTATTGCTTCTGCCACACACTGCATGTGGTAGGAGGAGGCACGGGCACCAAAGGGCATCGCCGTATCACAGTAGAATGCCTCCCCCCACGCAAAACAGAGCAACGGCCAGTCAAGGGGGTCGCAGCGGAAGTTCTTGTACGCCCGGGATATATCGATGGTCGACATGAAACTCCCGGGCCCCGAGGCCACCAGGCGGCCGACGAACCCATCCACGGTCGGGAGGCCATGCTCCCGTTCCTCGCCGTAAACCGAGTTCTTGACGATATAGCCGTTGACGCTGTCTTCCTTGGGGTACGTCATATCGGTTATCACTCGGCGATCGGTAGTACCTCTCTTCTCACGTGTCATTAGAGGCGACACGTGACACCAGGGTAGGAAAGGGGGGGCCTCGAACGGCCCCATGAGGTTGCTGTACCCCTTCTCCTTCCTGATGAACTTATCCACCTGCTCCGGGTACCCTGTAGCACTGGGGTGGTTGGGTACCCCGCGGGTATCGCTTATCGGCCCGGCGTAACCCAGTGGGAAGCCGAACCTGATGAAATCGCTCAGTTCCTTGCTGCCGGGGATCCCGGAGAGATATCGGATCCAGACCGGGATGTTGAGGTCCGTGGGGATCTCGATACGGGCCCCGAGGGCGTTGGGTAGGCCCGTGCGCCTCACAATATCGTAGATGTGGGCGTGGTCCGGCGGCCCGTGTGCCGCGAACTGCGGCCAGTTGGTTCTCCTGTGTCCGGCGAACGCCTCGGGGTCGGTCCGGACTCCGGCGACAGGTATCCCGGTCTCACAGAACTTTCTGACGGCAGCGAAGTCGATGGGACTGAGTTCGCGGGCGTCCTCCCGGGGCAATTGCCGAGCCAATTGCTCCGCTTCCCCGCTAACACTACCACAGGCGGGAGTGTATTCCTCGGTGGGCGGGGCTGCACGCTCCGTGCTTCCCCCCACGTGCGCGGCACGCGCTGTTGTTGTCACGTGGGGGGTGACGTCATCACTCCTGCACTCTTTGATCGGGTCCCCCTCGCCGAGTGCACTCGTACCGAGGCCGAGGGGTGCGTCTCGCGCCACGCTCACTCGCGGGGCGCGTCCGGTCCGTTTTTTGAAGCCGTGCCGTGTTGTTTCTGCACTCCTAGTTCGGTGGGGCGGACCGTGTGTCCGGCGTGCGGCGTCCTTCGTGGGGCGGGTGCGGATGTTGGTGCAGCGTTGTCATAACCCGCACCATACACGAGTTTCCTGTTGCACGCGTGTATAGAGTGCGTGCACATCCGCCCCACCGAGTCGCAGAACGAACAAACATGAACCCATTTGATCTGCCCGTCCTGATGTCCGTTGCGTAGGCGACAACCTCGCTCCGAGTTGTACGCCCGGCAGGGGAGCTCTCGGGCTCCGTCCCTTCCTCCGTCTTGACCGTTAGGGGCGCTGGTGGCGGCCGTCATAGCTATGCGTACGCGTTCGTCTTGAATGCGCACGTGGTCCGACCAGTACACACGGCCGGCCTCTACCTGATCGAATATGTAGTTAGACCACCTCCTAACCGCGGGCCACGGCCGTGTCTGGGCGTCCACCGTTACCTGCGAGAGGTGCCTGTACATGTCTCGACGGTCGCCCTCGGGTATCGCCCGCTCGTCCTCCATCATCAGTAAGAATGCGCTCACATACTCCATGGGGGCCAGGCTTCCCCTAACCTCGAGCTTTTGTGACATGGTATACAGGCCCTCACGTTCGACATACATATACGGCTTAGAAATGAGTTTATGTACGGTCAAGTCAGATGAAAACCTACCGGCCGTGCGCTCATGCCGAATGCCCTCGCGGTCGATCTCTCGCTGGAGCAGTTCCTCGCTCAGGTAGCGTTCCCTGAGTTGTCTGGGTGCGGGCAGCCTCGACGTCTGGTCCTGGGCCCAGTCTCTTGTCCGGTCCTCGGCCGTAGAGCGTGCCTCTCGGACCGTCGGTTGTGTAGCCCTGGTCGGCGACCGTTGTCGTGCCATCGCCTGCATCGTCTGAAACATGCTATCCATCGTCCTTCCCATCTTTTCCATGTTGGACTCGAGCTTCGAGATCCTAGCCGTTTTTACCGTGCGCCCGCTGTCCGAGACCGACTCGATGTTCTCGTTGGACTCGGCCGTTTCCTGGAGAGTGGCCTCCGATTCCGCCGTGGATTCCGTCGGCTTCGATGTGCTGGGCACCGGGGTATTCCTCGTCGTAGGACCCATTTCTCCTTTCGCTGTACCGTATCGCGTGTATGGGGGTGCTAGCCTGTACTCGGGGAGTATGAGGCGAAGCACGTGGCCAAGAGACGAAAATGGTACTGTAGTACGTGCGTACTGCAGGGCGGGTGAAGGAGAAGTGAGACCGGGGTCTGGACCGGGCTGTACCACGTGACTGCGTAGTATGAGTGAAATCCGCGAGGGGGCAGGAGGGGCGCCCGTGAGGCGCGGTAGAGGGGGACACCGGGGGGAGCAATGACTACCCCTGAGCAAAGCCCATGAGTAACCAATGCAGATAGCTTTGATATAATATCCATGATTGTACTGAAATAAACGGAAAGAGTGTTGAGATATTATGATTAGTATTTGGCACTGGAGAGTGATATTTTACCAGGTGCAGGGAAGCATTTTGCGAGAATAATTGGATTTGGGATTGTAGTACAAAGACTGAAATTACTTACAAAAAGAAATATCGGTAAAATAGACAAGGGCGATTTCCAAAACCCCAAAACAAACACACATATGAGCATAGGGAAATATTGTTGGAATCACACCATTTAATCAGATATAAAGTCTATTTGTTTGCATTTACATCGCTAGGACTATGTTCCGAGAGCAAAACAGTTATTCCGAAACGATACACCCTATGATATATCAGTTAAGGCCCAGCGTCCACCTACTACGATAGAATCGTAGACCTCCCGATATGGCACCGATACAAAATGCCAAATCGGTGCCATATCGGGAAGGTGCAAAATCATAGACATATGTCTAGACATGCCAATCCACCACGCATTGTATGGGGCTTTTACCGGTGTCTAATCGCAGAAACGTGGTCAACTGCCCCGATATTAGGTAACCTTCCGACGCGATTTAGATTTTTTATCGGGAGGTGCATCGTAGACCATATTGGAGCCATATCGTAGTAGGTGGACGCCGGGCCTTAATATGTCTAAAGCCTATAAGACACCGACCCGACGGCTGTGCCCGATTTTACCTTTGCCCGACGGATCCGTCGGGTCTGTGACAATCTGCATCAATCGGGTCGGTGTACGCACTTCACCGACCCGATTTTATTGCTTTTCCCGACGCGTCGGGCATTACCACCGTGTCAGATATGACCGACTCTTCCCGACCTTAAGATTTCGGTGTACGCACTTTCACCGACTGTTCCCGATTCTGAGTAGGCGGCTTATATAGTGATGCTATGAATCCCCTCATTCTATACCCGAGTATTTTATACCGATTTGTAGGGGAGACAGAGGCGATTATAGATCTGAAATCCGTTTTGTGATATCCTGAATAGAACAGAAGTTATTAAACTTTGCATTATTCCTATATATACTTATCACCCGGCCCGGGGCCCAGCCGGGTCCGCTCCCGCCTGTTCTCTTTGATCTCAATCAGGGTCGTTTTACGAGGTTATAAAAGGGGGAGGTGTAATCGGGAAGAGTCTACATGTCGGTGTCTTATAGGTATAAGACACCGAAATTTTATTCCCGACTATCACCGAGCCGGTGGTCTGGATGAATCGGGAACAAATTTCGGTGTCTTATAGGCTTAATGTATTCAACAACATGGATGATTGATACATCAAACGATGGTATTGTGGGCAGGCAGCTCTGTAAACTACTGAAGGTTGACTACGTAATACACTGCGTAATACACTCACTAACGCTAATGTATTACCCACGCGTCAACCCCTCGTGGTTTACAGCCACCTGTCCACAAACCACCGTCTATTTATACTATAGACTACCTGATGAATGGTTGCCAATAATCCGAAAAATTGTTTTCTATAAACAGCAAATGGATATTACCTGTTATCCCTATTTTATGTCTTTGTCTTTGGTTGTGCCTTCTTTAAACAATTATTATAGCGTGCTTGCACACCCTATGTACGTTGCCTATATTGCCTAAAGGCTAAAGTGGTCACATATTTCCAGGCTTCCAGAATACTGCAAAAGCACTATCCCTTCACTATCTGCGTTCTACTCACTGAGGTACTGGGAAAGGAGGAGGGTGCCAGTGTCTCAGTGTCTTAGAAGCGTGCCCAACTGACCATGACCATGACCAAAATGAAATAAATCACTCAATACCGATTGACCCACTGGTGCTTGATATATTTGGATCCTAGTCACAGGCAGTTGTAGAAATGGCAAGTTGACTGGGTGCAAATGGGTTACAGAAAACTATCCATAGACTGAATGTAACCCAAAACTTTCAATTATTATTCATTTATAATTGCACGCTCATTCATCAATGTTGAATATGCTATTAGCTCCTAGTTTATAAATACTGTACTTTCGCAGGTGGCAATGTCGATAATCAATGTTAACGCCGACTTTGTTCCTCGTTAAATACTTGTTTCTTCCTGTCTTTGTCAGAATGGGTTGGGTGAGAATGACCAGACGTTTGATGTCCCGGCGTCCCGTCCAGGTGGCGCTGGTGCTCTTCCTGATTTGGATACTTTACACTCTCCTCAGGTAGGCGTTAACACTCCCCAAGCACAGTAGTTAACGGCTGTCTCATTGCAAATGGATGATTTGGAGTTGTTTATGTGGTTGCATGTATGTCTGACTACCGCTAGTGTGTGGGGAATTGTATGATATATTATAGTTAGAGAGTAAAGGTTGTATTGGTAACTGTAGAATAAATTAGGTTTTTGAGAGTGAAAGAAATACAAACCTTTAGCCCCGCCATTACCTACCATATCTAAAAATATTAGGATTCTGGTAGGATCCGCATGGAGTTTCTCCCGCTCATACGTAATTATATAGAACGTCCTGACCATGCTGTACATGTCACAGTACGAGATGGTAATTTACGATTTGTACGGACCGAGGCATTTATGCCGAGTTCCGTACAAACCGTAAATTATCATCGAGTTCTGTGACTTGTACAAGCATGGTAGGACGTTATATATTTACTATATACCCAAAATTAAAAAAAATAATAAGTAATTTATTTTTTAACAACCGATATGTTAATAAACTTGTATGGCAAGGTGGTCCGTATTTTAGTGTACGGACCAGCGGTCCGTACAGTATTTTTACGTCATATGCCGAAACGGTGCATATTTACAGTATATACGGCATGGGTATATAGTAAAGTGTGAACCTGAGTTAGGCTTGGAGACGGAAGACCCACGAGAGTTAAAAAAACTCGAATGGAGAATAACTTGGAGCTGCTATTTTTTTGTAGTTCTAAACTCAGCTGTTCTTCTCATCTCGTGATTTATGTCTAGCCATGTCGAGAACAGAATGGACGGAGGTGTCAACTTTTTAAAGACAAATGTGGGTAGTTGGGTGATTTCTAAATTCTATTGATTTTTGCAAATGACTCTGGATACTGTAAGTCTCATATATCAGCAAATAGAAAATGCCCCCCCCCCAAAAAAAGATATGTCACCATGCTAACTTCTATGGAAAGGCCATCTGAAGAAGGTAAGCGCTTATCTTTTGGTGTCTATGGGAAACTGCTATATTTTCATGAAACCAGATAGCAGCACCAGTGTTAAATTTAGTAAATACAGGGGCACTGCGATACCTACCCGCATTTGTCTTTAAAAAGGACACGTATATAGATTGTGAAGAAATAATGATATCAAGAGACGTCACAAGTTTATTCATGTCATGCATTTTGTTGGCTCCGTAATTTCACGAGTCGAACAGACTCAAACGAGTGGCATCTAGATTTTATGCTACCTTGTTTCCACATTTTTTCAGCGTTAGAAAACAGTGACATAAACAACATTTCATGTCACACCCGTGACAAAAACAAATCCCATGTTAAACCTATGGCGATTTTTATAAGGGGTAGGATAAAGTTCAATCCAATAATTGAAGAAAACCATGGATTCTTTTATTCAAGGGGAAGTGTAATTCTACCCTTCCTGTGAATGACCTTCCTACGCTTCATAAAAAAACTCCATAGACTTAACATTGGGTCACTGTATTCGGTCTGGAGTTCAGAAAAATGAAAAATATCGCTCTAGTGGGATACACTTGACAAATGACGTCATTTGTTAATGTAGAAGTAATTTAGACGGGCGGGGTAGGATAAATTCTAAACCAAACTCGAGTTAGTCGTGTTATTGTTCCTCGCACTCCGGCAAGATTACGTATTACTACTCTCGGATTCGCCGTACATGATCTTGTCATCGTACGATAAACAACAACCCAACTAACTCTTGTTTGGTTTCTCCATAATATGTAAACGAGGGAAGTAGATGAATATTTCATGAAGATTGACCTTTCCACTTCACGTTAGCAGCTCACGGATGACGTCAGTGCACATAGGGGGCGCCACCTTCAGTTTCTCCCAGCATGCGCTGTCATTGACGCATGCGCAGGAGGAGGTTCTCACAGCAAGGCTGGGTCTCAACTTTGACCTGCAGTCGTCAAAACAGGTCAGTGGTACGAGGTTAGACTTGCTCAAGTCATTTATTATGAACATTCAATTAAATGACTAAATATAATCAGGATAAAGTTCATTATAGTATTTATTATCAACTTAATACAAAGTGTCCATAGCAAACATATAGGGAGTTTGTATGGACATACCCGGCGCATACGGATATGTTGTATGCTCCGGGTGGAGCATACGGAAAGTAGTGCGTACGAAAAAATAGTGCATAACTAAAATGAACTGATATCGATATGCCACTTGCCCAGAAAAGGTGGATAATAAATACAATATAGACTGGTTTCAGATAAAAGCGGCTGTATGCTCCTCGGAGTTGACTATGCTCAATAGCCGCAATATCTGAAACCAGTCAATATTGTGTATGAATCCTTCTCTGACTGGCCCATGAATCAAAGACTTGTCCACTATGAACAGATCTCCTGTTTATGGCTCCAAGCCGCTCCCTGTAACCCTACACCTCCTCCCACTCCTTCCCCAACCCCTCCTCCAGTTACCTGGCCGCCTGTGTTGTCATAGCAATCAAATTTCGCCTGCTTTTGACTGTGACCCGATTGAGATCAAAGTGAGAGGGTATCAATATCTGTATGGAGAGTGTTGGAAATACTGGAGCCAACCAGTGCCAGAAATCCAACACCCTTACCGATTGTACCAGTCCCTGTATCCCAGCGAGGAGGGTAGCTATAGGATGCAGGGATTGGAACCAGTCTAGTGCAAGGTCTACCAGTGTCTGGATATTGAACTTTTTCAGAGAAAAAATGAGCCCATGGCGCACCCCTCTCATAACTTCTCACATACTCTATATCGTTTTCTTATAAGGTTCTCTCTACACTACAAGTCATCAAGAATTCAAACAACTAACCTTAGAGCGTGAGAAATACGTCTCCCTCCTTTTGACCTAAGTTTTTCTTTTATTGAGAGAATATCGTGTGTACAGTAACTTGGTTCGGCAACACAGCCGTTTATGGTTTCCATAAGTAGCTTGCACTGAATTTTGTTCAGTGAAACCTATTTGATTGCTTTGATGCAATGAGGGCAAACTAGACTAGAAAATTGCGGGCCTTTATAGATGGCCCCATGAGGGTAATATAATTGGAACTTTGTATAAAAATGGAACGGATTCAGACTGCCAACTCCGATATGTAAGGCAAATACTATTTTTTTAAAGTTATTTTATCTAAACTGGAGGTAACGACACTAAAAAAAAAACTGAGGTAAAAAACCAAGCTATGAAAAAAAAAATTTTATTCGATCGAAGATGGCTTAAAAGTGTCATAAAATGGGCTTTAGATATACAGTAAAACCCTGCGTACGCAGTCAGCCTCTGTTATGGGCCAAAGTGTCCGCTTATGCGGGGTGTCTGCGTATGCAGGGTTTTCAGATTTATACTGTTTATACATTGGAAGCATCCCTGGCATCAGGAGCTTTAATTGATACTAAATACACATACTTTTCATAATTTCTATCAAGGTTCATCTTATTTTAACCAAAAAAAAAAATCTTCCAAAATCCTTTTTGCAGATGCGCGCTGTGATGAGAAACAAGTGTTTTTTTAGTAGCCTAAACAGTAGGCTCAGATGTGCCTATTTCCATGTTGCTCCAGGCTGGAAATTTACAAATACATTGAGGTCCTAGCAGAGTACCAATATAGGTATACAAATAAAGTACAAGGGAACAGTATCCATCCTTACCTATACGTAAATGTGTATCTAGAGTGTGTTTCCTGTTTGAAGGTATGCTCCGCTGCGGTTTCCGGAAGTGACTCCACCTGTATCGAATGGGACGCCGGCCACCGCCTAAAGATGTCGCTGTCGTCGGACCACAACGTTAAATGTTACCACATCCGGTGGGAGACGGTTCTGGGCATTTCCCAGCATCCTCTAGACTGTATCAACATCGGGCATGCGCACTGGTACGGCATGGGGGAGCTGCGACAAGACCGCTGGACCCTGGAGAAACAACCAATGAAAATGCAGCCTTTTTTACCGTCTGATATCGTACAAGATAAGGAGGTGTACGGGTCAGTGCTAGAGCGCTATTGGCTGTCCTCAGGAGGGGTGGGTATCTTCGTGGATGATTCCGTACCCCTTCATGTAAGCCTGGATAAAGAACAGCTCTGTTTTAAGGCCAAGTACGAAGATTCTCCTTATGCAAGGATACCTTTACAAGAACCGGTGTTAGACTATAAAATCTGCGTTGGCGAGAATGTGAAGGCTGTGCATGAGTACATGGCTTATTCAAACTGGGAGCGCCCACAGGCAATTCCCGATGAGCGTATGTTTAAATACCCGATCTGGTCCACCTGGGCCAGGTACAAGGTAGCCATCGATCAAGACAGGGTGACTGAATTCGCCTCGGAGATCACACGCCATGGGTTCCTCGGATGCCAAATCGAGATTGATGACATGTATACTCCAACATACGGGGACTTCATGTTTGATAAGCAGAAGTTCCCAGATCCACTGCGCATGAGCAAGAAGCTTCACAATCTTGGCTTCAAGGTGACGTCATGGATAATGCCATTCCACAATATGGACTCCCAGGCGTTCGCCGATGGGATGGAGTACGATTACTTCGTGCAGGCGGCTAAGGAAGATGTCCCAGCACTTACAAAATGGTGGCAGGGGACTGGGGCAGTGTTGGATGTGACTCGAGGGTCGGCAGTGAAGTGGTTCGGTAAACGTTTACAGTCACTGAGAGAAGAAGGTGTGGACAGCTTCAAGTTTGACGCTGGGGAGGTGAACTGGCTGCCTCAGGGAATCCGCACACATTCCCCTCTGAAACACATACACCACTACACGACTCAATACGCGGAAGCCATGCACCAAATCTCCGACAACACCGCCGAGGTCCGTGCCGCTTATCGTAACCAAGGCCTCCCTATATTTGTACGTATGATGGATAAGCTCTCACGCTGGGATTACGATCTTGGATTAAAGACTTTAATCCCTACCGCTTTGACCATGGGGATCATCGGCTATCCCTTCGTGCTCCCGGATATGGTCGGTGGGAACGCATACGGGGAAGCGGGGAATATTGACGAGACTGTATTACCGGATAAAGAGCTGTTTATCCGGTGGGTACAGATTACAGCGTTCATGCCCTCAATGCAGTTCTCCATCTGCCCTTGGCAGTATGATGCGGAAACCGTTACTATCACTAAGAAGTATGTCAAGCTGCATGAGACGTACGTAGCACCCAGGGTGTTAAAACTCGCTCGCCGCGCAGTAACGACCGGCGAACCGATCGTTCGTCCGCTGTGGTGGGCCGACCCGGACGATCCAAAGACGTACGACATAGATAACGAGTTTCTCGTTGGGGACGACCTTTTAGTCGCCCCCATTACTGACAAGGGCGCCACCTCGCGGAAGATCTACCTCCCCCGCGGCCGGTGGAGGGATATGTTACATGCGAAGATGGGTACGGTGTATAACGGTGGGACCTGGGTGTGGGATTATCCTATAGAACTCGGCCAGGTGGCGTACTTTGAACGAACCTCATAGCTCATATATACCCCTACGCACGTGTATAGCTATTCATTTTATCCTACCCCTCATATAAATCTCCATAGACTTAACATGGTGTGACTGTATGCCACGGTTGTGCCATATAACATTTATATGCCACAGGTGATATGCAATTGAAAACATGTGACGGGGAAGGATAAAATCTAAACGTCACTCAAATTCATATGAATATTTACATGGTGTTCATTGTCTTCTGCTACCGGTATCACTCAGCTCCGCTTGGTGATATCATTCCGTAAAGACAACTCACACCATATAAACAATCATATGAAATTTCATGACGTTTCTTGATAATATACCCATGCAGTATATTTCATTATTACATACTGCTGCTCCCTATGCAGTATGAACTGTGTGCTTAACCCTGTAAGGTACACTGTTATACTGAACACGTTGAAACATCAGCAGTGTGGGCTTTCGTGCTGACATGTCTTCTATGCCAATATATGTAAAGATTTTATAAATTTTGGGTATATGATAAATGTAGAAAGACCCACCAAGCTTCTCCTACAAAACTCGATGGAAATCGATGTAATTTACGGAACTCTGCCTGGGGTCTCGTTCCGTATAAAACAACAATTCCCTATCTCATTTTGTAGCATATACAGCATGGTCAGGTGGTTCTATATAAATATATAGACCACATAGCTATTGTGCTATGAAGGCGGCCATCTTGCCCCCCGACGCCATCCAAAACACCAGTGGGCGGGACCAACTATCAATGTTTTTTTTCACAAAAGTTGTTGGGCCTTGCCATGGAGGAATTTAGCCTTGTCTCCATATCATCTATAGACTATATTAACTGATGTCAATGGTTGCCCAGACTACAGTGGTGCTAACAAATAACTTCCTAGCGGATGAACAAGCAATCACTCTGTCCCCTATAGGCAATTGCAATTATCGACCTGATGAATGTTAATCAAAGCTATGATGCTATTTGAGGGAGTTTCAACTTGGCCAATATATAACTTCGTGTAAGTGCCGTCAACACTCCTGGAAACGGCGTTAATTGTGTGCGCTGTAGAAAATAGGGTTACAATAGCGTGAGACAGACCGGCTCTGACACAGGATTAAGCGAAAAAATTGCAAAACACCGTATAATTACCACAAGAAAGACTAAAACTTCAACAGATAATGACTAATACGAGGCGTAGCTAAAAAGCGTTTTGAGTCTTTCAAACAACAGGAGCGACTGACACGTGATATGACACGTCTCGACTGTATGAGTTCATTTCTCCCAACGTCCGATAGGTGTCTCTGCGGGGTTACCGCGCTTAATGAGACAGCTGCCTCAGCCATTATAACTTCACAAGTTCGTATTAATTAAATAACCTCTGTAAATTTCATGTCCTATCTCTAAGTGACTGTGGACAGAATATAAATCATTTACTGGAATAAGGTAAAATAAGATGATTTTCAACATCAGGTAGCCGAACAACATAATACTAGGAGCTAATGATATTTCCATTTACAATGGATGAGCGCGGTTCTTCTAAAGGACAATAAACTCTCACATGATAATTCCAATTTTTCTGGGGTAGAGATCACCTTGTGTTGTATATCTTTACCCTAAACATTTATTTTTTACAAGACTGTTTTAACACTGTTGCCAGACTTGTAAGACTGTTTTAAGACTGCTGCGAGATTGTTGTAACACTGTTACAAGAGTGTTGTAAGAGTGTTGCCAGACTGTTGTAAGATTGTTGTAAAGCTGACACATGACTATTGTATGGCTGATTAAAGACTGTTGTAAGACTGTTGCAAGACTGTTGTAAGATTGTTATGAGACTTTACAAGACTGTCACAAACTGTTGTAAGATTGTTGCAAGACTGTTACAAACTGTTGTAGGACTGTTGCAAGACTGTTGTAAGATTGTTTTAAGACTGTTGCAAGACTTGTAAGACTGTTTTAAGACTGCTGCAAGATTGTTGCAAGACTGTCACAAGACTGTTGTAAGAGTGTTGGAAGACTCATGTAAGATTGTTGTAAAGCTGATACAAGACTATTGTAAGGCTGATACAAGACTGTTGTAAGACTGATACAAGACTGTTGTAAGATTGTTATAAGTTTGATACAAGACTGTTGTCAGCCTGTTCTAAGACTGTTGTAAGGCTTATATGAGAATTGTTGCAAATTGTTGTAAGATTGTTGCCATACTCTTGTAAGACTATTGTAAGATTGTTGTAAAGCTGACTATTGTAAGGCTGATACAAGACTGTTGAAAGACTGATACAAGACTGTTGTCAGCCTGTTGTAAGACTGTTGTAAGGCTTATATGAGAATTGCATCATATCAGCCTTACAACTATCTTACAACAGTCTTGTACCAGTCCTACGACAGCCTTGTATTAGTCTTACATCAGTCTTGAAACAGTCTTGCAACTGTCTTGCAACAGTCTTGTATCAGCCTTACAACGGTCTTATAACAGTCTTACAACAATCTTATAACAGTCTTACAAGTCTTGTAGCAGCCTAGCAAGTCTTGTAACAGTCTTACAACAGTCTTGGAACAGTCATACAACAGTCTTGCAACAGTCTTGCAACTGTCTTGTATTGGCCTTACAACAGTCTTACAATAGTCTTGCAACAATCTTGCAACAGTCTTGCAACAGACTTGCATCAGTCTCACAACAGTCTCACAACAGTCTTACAAGTCTTGTATCAGTCTTACAACAGTCTTGAATCAGCCTCTGGTCACTAAAAGCACAAGGGTTAATAACTGGTCAAACAGGTTTGCTGGCACTGTGTAGGGAATATATCTGATTACGACAGCTCAAGTGTGCCCACTCATATGTGACACTTTGAATACAATGTATTTAGGTGTGTCCCATCGGTTTTTTACTATTTTTAGGAACCAAGTCAGTAGTCGGGCAGGGGTATGGTTAGACTGTGATACTGGACATCTGTCCATTTCACCAGGCCTTTATAATTAGAGCATGGATAGTGAAGGGTTAGATTCTCTGCAGTAAGCTGAAAGCCTGTGTGAGCATTCTAACCCTTCTAGATGACGTATATGAGCGCGATTTCCCGCGCTCAATAACATGACTTGATATAGTAGAAACTGAGTCATTGTGAGATATGAACAATTCAACATGTAGAGGGGCACCTTTTTTATCCACCTAATACAAAGTGTCCGTATAAAACACATAGGGAGTGTGTATGGACATACCCGGCGCATACGGATATGTTGTATGCTCCAGGTGGCGCCTACGGAAAAATAGTGCGTATGGAAAAATAGTGCATATTCAAAACGAACTGATATCGACATGCCACTTGTCCAGAAAAGGTGGATGATATATATAGATATAGATATAGGCTGGTTTCAGATAAAAGCAGTTGTATGCTCCTTAGAGTTGACTCTATGCAATATCCTCACATACGCTCGGATATTACTAGGCGTCAGCTCCTCGGAGGATACGGCCGCTTGGATCAGAAGCCAGCCAATATTGTGTATATATTGACAAATGTATCTATATGAGAATAGGGAGCCAAAGTGAACCTGATGCAACCACAGATAGCCGGTCAAAAATACTATTTCCGGGTATAAGCGCTCAGTACTTTGACTATGTAGGTTCCAGATTATATGTGTCATTATTCAATCTTTTAGATCCAAATTTTTAATAAACTTAACAACTGTCATCGTAGTATTGAAACAAAGTTATTCAGAGACAATAGTTATAAACTTTACTTCAAAAGTAACAAACGGGACCAAAAACAAAAGTCTAGCCTCAAACCCCCATAGCTTTAGCATTAGGCCTCGTTCTTACTGGCCACCGGAAATGGTATTTTGTAGGTGGGTATCTGTGGTTTCAGCGGTTTCACTTTGGCTCCCTATGGAAAAAAATGTTCTTGATTGCCGTAAGATGGACACGTGTGCCTGGTCTTTGTGTACGGGGACCTTATTACTTCCGGCCAAGTAAACGCAAATAGATATGCACTGGGAAGTAAGATATAACCTTTGAACTGGTTTAGATATCAGGATACTGTATTCAAATTCAATGTTGCCTTAAATGCTATATATTATGTCTCTACAGATATGTAGAAATGCGGATCGTTAATGGACATAATATCACTCTAGAAACATGTAATACTAAGAGAATTCATTTGTAGTTTCTCGTGAATAAATTCCCCAAATGTCACCACTAGCTCTGAGCATCCCTCCAGCCAATGAAAATATTCATTCTGTCTCCATCGTATAATCTACATATATACGACAAAGGAACATTCTTTACTAAATTTCAAAGCATTTGTGATACAAGGCATAGCAGTTGTAGAACTAGCGGACGTGAGCTAAACGATCCGGCCAGCTGCAAAAGTCGTCAAACTCAGAATGGACGACTATGTTTTCACAGAATCGCCACCCATCTAGACGACTAACCCGGCGTTTACACTAGACTGCTAAATACTTGGCGACTACACATCCTCAAGCCGGTAGACATCAGGTGGTGGCAATGTCCACTGGAAAAACTGTCAACCTCAGAATGGATTGTAGCGTTTACACTGACGACTTAGTTTTCACAGAATCGCCACCCATCTAGACGACTAATTTAATCTGGCTTGAAATAGTCGGCAGCATTAGAGCATGTCCACTAATCGTCAGGAGGTGCCGAATTGAGTAATCTGACGTAATCAGACGATCTGCAGTCACCACATGCTTTGTTTTTATACTAGACGATTTTTAGACTTTTACGGGTGATAGTCGTCAGACAGTGCAAAATGCCAGAATCGCCAGCCAGAATCGTCTAGTGTAAACACCGGGTAAAACGCAAGAGTTACAAAAGGCGGCACTACATGCAGTTCCAAGCCATGGTCAGCACAAAACAGAGAAACCTGTACATAACTTCATCAAGAACTTGCCGTGTCATCTCAGTGTGGACTATTCGTTTTGTTTCATAATAATTTTACATTGAAATTACGAGTTATTATCTCTCACCCCTGATATTTTTCTCCATGGACTTAACATTGGGAACTCGTATCCAGCACCCATGGAGTATTTAGAAAAATAATCAATGGGGGATTATGTCACTAAGTTGAGTCCATAAGTCAATGTAAAGGGTGAGATAAATTCAGAAACCTCTTCGAGTTTAGGGTCAGAGCTCGTACTATGCAATTCACACGGCTTTGCCTTGTGAATTACTTATAATGGCTCCAGTTTCTGCATCATATGTCTACTTTCCTTGCTGGGATACATTATGCGATTCAAACTCAGTGAAATACAAGCTCTGACCCTAAAGGTTTCTTCTATAGCATATTGCAATCTACCTTTTCTGTTTATCTTTTATCCATTGACTATTGTACATGATTAATTTGAATGTGTGGCGTCTACCTGCATTCTCACTAGGATTAGGAATCAGTACAGCTAAATGAATGTCAGTGTGTGTATAGGAGAGGTTGTGAAGTAAATAACCTGTTATACTAAAAAAAAACTAAATGTGACGAAAGCAATATAAACTAGAATGTTCGTGGAGAAAACAGAATGTCACAAGGTTGATGGAAGATCGAAGTCTTTGTACTGGCGAATCATACCTAATTAAAAAAAAAAATTAAAAAAAATAAGCGTTGAGATTATATGGCATGATGATTGAAATTACATCTTTGTATTTTCTGTTTTCGTTAGTAATAGCTATGATATAAAATCCGCATATATTATTAACCTATACACATTCACAAAGAATAATCTCCCATACATCATATCTTTCATTAAATGAATCAACCCATATCTGAGATTCACCATGTTATCATATTGATGTGAACGAACTATGAAATACTACCTACTGCTGGGCATAAAGTATATTTGATGTGGGGCAAATTTCTTTCCATTTATTTAGAGCATAAATGCATTGTATGAAATTCATTTTATAAAGTAGAAAAAAGGATAACGCCCGCTGTAAGGGTGTGCATAATATGGCATACATTTCTTTTTGTTTCTTTGTTTGAAGATTGTATTGTGGTATTATCACATTTTACATCTCCAAGCTAGCGCCGTTCTGCCGCTTGGTCTCTCTGAATGCATTTTAGTTATATCTTAACTACAGAGTAGTTAGGCCCGTCTTCCCCCTACTACGATATGGCCTGGATATGGTCTACGATGCACCTCCCGATAAAAAATCTAAATCGCGTCGGAAATTCACCTAATATCGGGGCAGTTGACCACGTTTCTGCGGTTAGACACCGATAAAAAACCCATACAATGCGTGGTGGATTGGCATGTCTAGACATGTGTCTACGATTTTGCACCTTCCCGATATGTCTCCGATATTTGCATTTTGTATCGGTGCCAGGTCTATATTTCTATCGTAGTAAGTAGACGCCAGACCTTACAGTAAGAAAGCCCTGAAGTTGCATCCCGGTACAGCGGAAATTCCAAACATGTATATGACAGCTCCAATAAGAGAATTAACAATGAAATGGCAATCTGAGTGGAACAAGCAAATAAGAAACAAACTGCATACTATTCACTTAACTGGAATTGGAAGAGAAACTGTGAGGGATTAAGTCGAAGTGAACAGGTGAAGTTGACTTGTCTGAAAATCGGTCACTCCAGACTTACACACAAATATCTCATAAAAGGGGAAAATCCCTCATTATGCCAAGCGTGCAATGTACCCATAACTGTTCAGCATATCCTTCTAAACAGTAAAGGGGTACAAGAAAATAGAAGAAAGTACCTGTTCATGTTGTTTGAAAATATTCCAAAGAAAGATATCAGATTTTAAAAAAAGACAATATTCTTTGATTGTTTATAAAATATTTAAAAACATTGAAAAGAATTGACTGAAATAAATCTACAAAAGTGAAAAGCTAGATCATTGATGGTCCCTATATACCCTCAGGGTCCCCTGGGACTTTAAACCGCAAATAAAGAAACAGTTACAGTAGTAACAGTCTTAAATACGGTGTTCTTCTCTCTTCATCCAATTTGACTCATACAGGTTGTGCTCTGGAGAGATATGCTGAGATGTGATGAGATGTACTCCCTATATAGATCTGGGTAACATCTATAAGATCCTAAGACGTTCATTGAGGTACCATTACCTTTCTATACATCTTTGATATTAATATGAATGGACATTTGCTATAGAAATTATCAATATACATGGACAGCATCCCTACATATCATAGTAGTTACCAACTATAGCCCTTCTTGTTTTCTCATTGTTTTGATCATCATTATTTTATAAATATAGACTTTTGGTTATATCTTTTATCTTTATTCGGTAATAATATTCTCGTTCCAACAATATCTCACACTGAGTAGGTATTGATACATGACAATGATATCACGTTGCAACGCAATCATGGTAATAAGTACATTATATTATGAACTAGTTATCATTACCATATCACTTATCAATTTAAGTCCTCGTTGCAACGCAATGAACGTACAAAATACAAGAAAATGAAACATGACGAGTTAGGCCCGGCGTCCACCTACTACGATAGAATCGTAGACCTCACGATATGGCACCGATACAAAATGTCAAAATCGGTGCCATATCGGGAAGGTGCAAAATCTTAGACATATGTCTAGACAAGCCAATCCACCATGCGTTGTATGGGGTTTTTATCGGTGTCTAATTGCAGAAACGTTGTCAACTGCCCCGATATCAGGTAACCTTCCGACGCGATTTTGATTTTTTATCGGGAGGTGCATCGTAGACCATATCGGTGCCATATCGTAGTAGGTGGACGCCGGGCCTAACAATACAATAAAACACGACACACTGGTTACCACCTCATTTGTTCATTATAATAGCCTTCCATTTACGATCAAGACCCTGGGGCTACAACTCTTGTCTGCCATTATGTCTTCATATAGCAGTTTGGATATACTTTCGATCAAGATTTTAAATCGGCTTGTTTCGTTATGGCATGCGTTTCATAAGAAATATATCTTTTCATAAGAAATATATCTTCATGTATATAATAGTAACAATAATAACAATAATAATAATAATAATAATAATGATGATAATAATGATAATAATAATAATAATAATAATAATAGTAATGATAATGACAATGATAATAACAATACTAATAAGGAAACGAAGTTACTGAGCCAATAGTGATGGTATCGGGCAATAGTTTTAAGAGGAAAAACCTAGAATGGCCATCACTACGGACACCGTTACTACGTTTCCTTATGATATACAAATACCCTTTGGAGATTTTACTATGAGCCTCTGTGATACGTATCCATACATAGATATTGTTACATGTATATTGAAACACTGCATTAGAATAACGGCGTGCATGTTTGACAGGTATTAAGCAAGTCATCATTTTCACAAGTTCGATTCGACTGGCCTACACCAATATGTACATTGGCCAAGATGACGTTTACCTCAATCTTCCATTGTGTGTCCGCTATTGACTGCTCGTGGCAATTCCATTAACCATGCAAATATGCGTGCCACAATCGCTAAGAACCATATAAATAGAGAAAGAAATTTGATGGATTCTGAATCAGGTGCTTGGTGATTTCTAGCAGCAAACTTGGAGGTTTCTAGCAAATGAAGAATTGTGGATATTATTGGAGATTAGAAGGCAACAGATGCTGGCAATATAACTTGCTAAAAGCAATGTAAATCATGAATTCCATTGTGACGGAAATACACCACTTTGGCAGATTCAAGTCCAGATATCACAAGCATTTATATAAAGTGGCATGGAAAGCTCTTCTGGTCCACAACAATAAGCAGGAAATAATTAACATTGCCAAGGCTCCAAGTCGGGTCATATATGATTTCCTCATCTCTTCAGGCCAAAAGATTCCAGTTTCTCGGGATAAGTGGTTAGCCCTCCTGAGAGATAATAATCTACTGCAACTGGATGAGGATTCTCTGGCCGCCTTCCCTTGGCAAAAATTATATAATTTACCATTTAGGGTAACAAGAATCACCAAGTATCAATCTATACAATTCAAAATTCTACATAGAATAGTCCCCACTAACACCTACCTCTTCCAGAGAAAGGTGATTAAGAGTCCCCTTTGGGGTTTCTGTAATACCAAAGATACAATCTGCTACTTCTTCTATTCTTGCTGCAAAGTGAGACCACTTTGGAACACGTTCGCTTGCTGGTACAGTAATTTCAGTAGGAAGCCCTTAGACTTGACAGAAAGAGATGTTCTTCTCGGCCAGTGTTTCAATGGTTTTTTCCCGAAAGTTCTAAATTTCATCCTCCTTTCCTTAAAGTTTTATATTTATAGACAAAGACTTATCCATGAGAGTAAAATTGATTTTCTCTCCTGGTTATCAGAACTTTGTTACCAATTAAGGATCGAGGAACGTATCTGCCTTTTGGAGAACAAGCCAGAAAAGTTCAAGAAATGGAAGCCCATCCTTTTACATATCCAGGTTGATCGAGCCATATGATTTACTCGCTAGGGGATAGGAGGAGGACTGGGGGGGGGGGGGATTCTGGGGGGGGGGGGGGGAGTGAGGATTGTCTGGGAGGCGGAAGAATCCAAGAAGAGTTAATTATTAATTATAAAGTCTTGTTGTCCAACTCCTGTTATGGAACCATATTTTGTTGTTCCTTTTTTATTTTTATTTTTTAATTTATCATCATTCTTTTTCCCCCTGTCTTCTATGTCATGTCTTGTCATGTTCATGTCCAGTATAACCATGTTTCTCCCAAAAGGGGGGGAAGAAAAAAAAGAGCACCCTCTTTTTGTTGTTCTTGGAAGAATGTACATTGTTGTGAAATGGGTCCAATGGTTCAATTAGTACGAGACAGGATAAGAAATTAGTATAAGTGTGCTTTATTGTTCTTGCAAATAGTTAGATAAGCTTTTCAGAGTTTTCAGATATTGTTCTACGTTGGAGTGACCACTTGTAGCCCTATGGATAGTCCATTTTGTGCCGATGGGAAGTTCACATGTATTTTCTACCCGAACTCACTGTAACTCTTTCAGTTCAATAAATAGAGTGAAGCTCGATATTCCCCCCCCCCCCCCAAAAAAAAAAAGAAGTGGCATGGAAAATATGTGTAGAGGACATTTTTGTATAATTTGAGTTTTGCATATATAAAATCTTTATCTACTGCATTTATCACTGCAGGGGCAGTAGAGGTGGCAAGATCTCAAGATTTTCCTCACTGAAAGACATTTTAAGTCAACAAAGACCCTTTGTCCCATTACAGAAGACAACAAACAATCTGGAAATATCTAGGACTAGCAATATATAAATGTACTTTTGATGAGCCACAGCCCAGGAGGTCATTGACCCCTTGTAATTCTGTCACGTTATGGAATTTCACTTGTTGTATTTGGTAAATCTGTACATGTACAGCACTGCAGCAACTATGAATTTGGAATTGCAATACTACAATTGGTCAGAAATATTTCAAAGTACACAGAAATGTCTACATGTGCAATATATCTAGAGGCTTTTCACTAACTGCCTGTGTCACGTTAACCTTGGAATTCATGGAATATAGAAAGCAATGTGATGGCTTCTGATTAGGACGAATATAGAGATTAACAATAGTGGGAAGCATTTGAATACTATCGTGAAACTGAATGAGTTTTAATCTTGGCCACCGTATGCCATGACTGGAGTTTGGCATAGTGACTTCATGAGGCGAAACCGAGTGAAGTCTGGAGCCAAAACTCCATGCATAGGGAAACTCAATGTTAAGCCTATGGGATTTTATATTAGGGGTAGGATAAAGATCCAGAATCAAGTCAGTATTAACAAAGAGACAGTAGTAAGTCTATATAGAGTCCCTACGCTTGTAAAACCGGTCTAGATTTACTGTGAGAAACGCAACGGCAGATAAAGAATAACAGAACCTCGTGCTATTGAGGCCCACAAGATGGCGCCACCGACTCGCGGGTCCCTTTAACAAGGGAGTCGCATGGCAATGCAAGAAGGTAGCATGACAATGGGAAATTCATTCAGGCTACAAAAGACCCTCGGTACATACTGTTGACGCGACGGGATCATGTTGCCAACGAAGCATACAAAGTAAGATGAGTACGAAGCACGTGGAAGCTGCAGACTTGGTTAACATGCACGTGCTTGTATTTGCTGCCTGGGGGTGGTTTTGATTGGTGCCTGCTGTACAGCGACTATTCCACATACTACTGACTCGTTGGCTTCCCGAAGCCATAGTACCTAAAGTATTCATAGCAGTTGGTCCCTGACTTCTGTCGTTGAATTTTTGTCCATCGGCATCATTCTTTTCTCGGTTTTCGTGAATTAGTTTTCTTTTACCTGTAAGGCCCACGTTATACAGACAGGTAATTGATGTTGGCAAATAATCTTGTTAGTTATAATCAGGGAAGGCTTTCATGTGTGGGATTTAATTTAAATCACACATAATAGCCCAGGCTGTAGAACTATTCTAGATGAAAACCAAAACCCCGGCGTTTTCTAAAGCTTGAGGATAAATTTACATAATGGGTAATTATTCCAAGCTAATCAATTTCTTACCATGTTCACGTTTTGACCTCTATGATTAACAAACTCTGTTGAGAACTGTGGACTAATTATAGGCGAATGTCCTACAGGTAGGCCAGGATCTCTGCGAGTCTGATAACCAGTATTTAGACCTTTAAGTCCGGGCGCCTGTGGCTAGGCAGCATCCATAAGGACAGGTACTGGTGTCCGTATATAACCCATATATATTTTGTCCAATAGGCTATTGCAGATACATGTAGTTATTATCTAAAATCAGAGCTTACTTCGTAGGACATTTAGGATATTTTGACCTGTACAACACCAAAAGGTGGTCTTTAATTAGTTATTATTGTGAGACATTACAAATGTATTTTCAAGCAAACTAAGACACTTGACCATTCATATTGTACAAATGTTGCGTGATGCCTTATGACAAATTATGCATCTGTATTTCCATAAGGTTGTAAACTGGTGGCACGTTGAGACACCCTTTAACCCTAGAGTTGGTTTGTTTGTTGGTTTGATTTAACGTCCAGTTAAACATTAGAGGTTCTCACCAGACTTTCTCAAGGTTCTTTTACACCCCATGGGTGGTGATCGAATCTATGTAATGAATTCAGGTTGAAATCCCACCCCTACACATTTACCGAGGTGAGAGTTCTTTTAGTTCCCACACCACATAGACATGGTATGAGAACGATTGGCCTTTGATATAGCAGTAAATCTACCACTGCTTGGAATGAAGGAGAAGAGTGGCTGCAGTGGGACTCGAACCAAGAAAGTCCTACAACCTTGGGATTACAAGTCCAGTGCCCTAACCACTGAGCTAACTCCCCACCCCCAACCCTAGAGAACGCGAATATTGTTGCCTGTTTTATCACGTGATATGATTCACTGTCATCGAAATTAGTTTAGTTTTAGAAATACTGAATACAATGCTATACAGACATTCTGTGGAAATATTATGTTTATTGATCAATTTTCAATTGTTAAAAACAATTTTGTACATCTTAGAGAAATGTTGCCTTGAGGCATCATTCGGCCAGGGCTGGTCGATGCGTCACGGCATCATTCGTCCTTAAAGGGTTAAGCTTCAATACTAAGGCTTCTTGCCACTGCACGAAACCTACCGCTTTACATATATATGCGAAACGCGTCTAACAGTAGGATTTTGCGTCTAGAAGTTCGACCTGATATCTGTCTCGTAGACGCCTTATCTAGTGGCATATATACGTGTCCATGATGCGGTCTTATAGACGTCATATATACGCCTTATTCCGTTGTATATACACCACTCTCAAAAAGTTCCATTCTCTGCCACTTGGGGACACTACTGGTAGCATATTTCATTTGCCATTAACCATCTAAGTCTGTATTATATGAAAATTGCAATTTTATATTACCAATTTATTATATAAAAACCTAATTAAGTATAAATTGATTAATTACATATAGTAAACCTTTCATTATGTTGTTTTTTAAATTTTTTTCTAATAGATCTTACTTTCAAACACCATTTCAATGTGTAGACATTCAGGCTTACTATAATGACCCTCTTCAGACTTCAGGTTGAATCCTGAAATCATCTTACCCCCGTGTGAATGCGGCCGCACAGGTGTGAATGCGGCCGCACAGGTGTGAATGCGGCCGCACAGGTGTGAATGCGGCCGCACAGGTGTGAATGCGGCCGCACACGTGTCTACATGCCCCCCCCCCCCCTGACACCATAACACCTCGCAGCGGGCAGCAGCAGGCATGGGCGGGCGGTGGGGGGTGGAGGAGGGTTTCCCACTGAGTCAACCTGTACAAAGGCGGCTGGCGGTGGGCGGTGGGCGGTGGGCGGTGGGCGGCGGGCAGCGGCGGGCTTCTCACTGAGGCTGGCTGGGGGTGGCATGGGGTGGTGGGGGGGGGGGGTGGTAGGGGATGGGGTTGGGAGGTCGCGGGTGGCGGGTCAGTTTTGGTGTATCCTCTACCAACGCCCACAGGACCGGGCGGGCAGCGGGTCGCAATTTTTTTTTTTTTGGTATCATATATACGCCTATATATATTGCGCAGAGTATGGTTTATCTTGAATACGCCAGGCGTGAAAGACAGCCAAGTAGACCTACATATGGAAACTGTCTCGTAGACGCCCAAAACGTAGACGCATATAAGAGGTGTATACAAATATAAACAAGCCACGATACAGCCAATACGTGCATTATCGCGATGGCGTATATATAGGTAAAATTGTGGTTTTCGTGCAGTGTGCCTTTCTTTCCACGTACACTCAGGTCTTTCTATACAATATTCCTCTATTAGGCCCGGCATACACTGAGCTCCAAATGGTCTACGATAGGCCTTACGATTTATCTCCCTCCTGATATTTTTGTTCAACAGGCTTAACATTGGGAACTTATTCTCCATGCCGTCCGTTCTCCATGGTCTAGATCCTGTGTGTTGTCCATATTTTAGTGTGTACAGGGGTGAGATGAATACAGAAAGCAACTCGTTTTGGTCGTTCTCCAACTCGTTTGAATGTTAGGCCCGGCGTCCATCTACTAGGATATGGCTCCGATATGGTCCACGATGCATCTCCCGATACAAAATCAAAATCGCGTCAGAAGATCACCTAATATAGGGGCGGTTGACCACGTTTGCGATTAGATACCGATAAAAACATACGGTGCGTGGTGGCTTGGCATATCTAGACATATGTCTACAATTTTGCACCTTCCCGATATTTGGGTTTTGTATCGGTGCCATATCGGTAGGTCTAAATTTCTATCTTAGTAGGTGAGCGTCAGGCCTTACATGATATTTACTCGGCTCTCACCTCGTTGATATCACTCCACATCAGACTCGTGGAGAACGAAGACTTTGATGACCAAAACTTGTTGGTTTCTTCTTAAGTACTTAAAAACAGATTACGATGCATGCCGATGTTCCTAGTCCAGTCGTGTGTATAAGATGTTCCCAATTGTCTATGATTTGTAACATTATGCATTGTAGCACATCACGAGATCTTAAATTGTTCTCGTAATAGGTGGAGGCCGAGTCTTACTCTCCAATGGTGGTCAAACTATGCTTTCTTATGAGGTTATACATTTCTTCCCAGTTTCGAAAGCCTATGCAACATGATTACTCTACCATTTTGTAAGGCCCGGCGTCCACCTACTACGATAGAATCGTAGACCTCCCGATATGGCACCGATACAAAATGTCAAAATCGGTGCCATATCGGGAAAGTGCAAAATCGTAGACATATGTCTAGACAAGCCAATCCACCATTCGTTGTATGGGGTTTTTATCGGTGTCTAATCGCAGAAACGTGGTCAACTGCCCCGATATCAGGTAACCTTCCGACGCGATTTAGATATTTTATCGGGAGGTGCATCGTAGACCATATCGGTGCCATATCGTAGTAGGTGGACGCCGGGCCTTACACTGACGAAAGTATTCTCATGCAGGGAAAAGGGCTCCCAGGCTATTGCTGTGAAATCTAGAAGTATGCATATGAAGGCAATGTCAAATTGACGGGGAAAATCTCTCCTGGAACATGATACAAAAGAAACAATGTTTTATGTTCAATAACGTGTAAGAGAATTTCCAGAAGACTTCATCAATCTCACCATTTCCTGGCAAATATTTCTTTCTTTTTATATTAAAGATTTCAACTTGATTAAACCAAACATCCACTTTTAGGAGGAGAAAATAATTTCTTTTTAGAAAGCGCCAAGCAATGCCTACCCCGTGCGAGAGTCACCCCCTCCCCCTCCCCGACCCCTCCTGACACCAATGACGGGCTACAGCGCCCTGGAGGAAGCCCAGCCCTGGAGGCCTTGAGGGTGGAAATAACGGTCCAATCTCCCTGATTGACTGTTGCCTATCCAGACCGCATCCTTCATTCCAAGGGCTTCGTCATCCTCGGTGGCAGAGAGAGATGGCTCCAAGAATTAAAAAGAAAAAAAATCCATCGAAACATAATCTCCGAAGCAAATAAGAAGAGACAAGACAGGAGAGTGAATATGCTGGGAGAGATAGAAGGGATTGGGGACTGTGGATGTTGGGGGTTGATTTTCTATTTTCTCCTGTGCCTGTGAAGTAATCGTGATTAAATACTCGTTAATGATACAGGCGCCAGTCTGTCGACACTGACGGTAACTGATCACATATTGACCGGTGTGGTGGGGGACAAGGACGGAAACGTGGACTGCAGTCAGAGGTGGTTATAGCAGGGAAGGTCCAAACATTCTTACCATGTTTCCACTCGCCGACTTTTGCCTCATGCTAAATTTGCCGGTGTGCTGCGATGGTTTGTTACCCAGCGATAAACCGTTATTATCGCCCACTCAATACGCGCATGCGTCTGGACACGTTTTTCCGTTCAGCTAGCATGGACTTTTGGACATACTAATATTTTGATGTGATTTTAATTTAAATAATTATATAGAACAACCTGACAATACTGTAAGGCTACAATACGGGATGGGGAAGTGTTGCTTTTTACTGAACGAGGCCCCCAGCCGAGTTATTATGTATACCAAAAATTGATAAATTCTTACCATATATTGGTATAGAAGACGTGTCTAGTGAAAGCCCACACACTGCTGATGTTTCAACGTGTTTAGTAAAATAGTGTACTGCACAGGGTTTAGTATACAATTTCTACTTCACATGGAGCAGCAGTACATAATTATCAAATATACTGCCTGGGTATATAATAAAGACAAATACTGGTGACCATACATATCGCGAGGGGAAAAGGATATTGCTCCTTGCAATTGAGCTCATGATTTCACTGCTTAATCATGTGGTATGATTAACTGTATTTGATATCATTATATATATCAAATACAATGTTATGCCTATGTTCTGAGAAAATTCTTCGTTTATTGATCAATTATTTCTTTAGTAAAAACAATGTCATACATTTTTTAGATTTGAAGTCTTGAGGCATCATTCGCCCTGGGCCGGTTGATGCCTGAAGTCATCATTCACCCTGGGCTGGTTGATGCCTCAAGTCATCATTCGCCCTGGGCTGGTTGATGCCTCAAGTCATCATTCGCCCTGGGCTGGTTGATGCCTCAAGTCATCATTCGCTCTGGGCTGGTTGATGCCTCAAGTCATCATTCGCCCTGGGCTGGTTGATGCCTCAAGTCATCATTCGCCCTGGGCTGGTTGATGCCTCAAGTCATCATTCGCCCCGGGCTGGTTGATGCCTCAAGTCATCATTCGCCCTGGGCTGGTTGATGCCTCAGGGCAACATTCGTTTTTAAAAGGTCAAAACTTCTATCCGTAAGTGGACACATTAAACAGAGGGGGACCGATCTATATTGAGATTGGCGTTCTTTTTTCTTACCACTCCCCAACAAATTTGTCGCGGATCAACTCAACTCAGCGTCTCACATACACTTTTACTACTTAAATTGTCACATATACTAAAAGTACCAATAAATTTGCTGGAATGGCTCACCTCTTAGTTAACCGATAGAAAACAAAAGTTGAGAATTAATAAGAGTACTTCTGATGAGATGAACATTAATTTTGGCGTCCCCCAAGGTTCGGTCCTGGGGCCGCTACTCTTCATATTATTTGTCAAGATCTGCCCATGTGTATATCCAAGTCCCGATTCATCCAATATGCAGATGATTTAGTGTTGTATCACTCAGAAAAAGATGCAAATGAAGCCCAACGAGTCCTCCAGATTGATGTAAATAAAGTAGTGAAGTGGTGCTCTAACCCTCAATCCCAAAAAAAACAAATGTATGTGGATCGGTACCCCAAATAGACTACGTAGTACAGATCCCCTAGAAATATATGTAAAAGGGAAGAGGATAGGTATAGTTGAAAGTTTCGATTATCTTGGGGTAACCCTAGACGCTGAGTTGAATTGGTCTCATAATGTAAAAAGAGTAACCAAACTGGTGCATAATAGGTTGTTCAAATTAAGTAAATTAAGACAATCGTTGACATTCGATGCTGCGAAACACATATATATTTTAACTATTGTATCACTTCTAAACTATTGTGGTTTTCTGAACAAATCCTACCGTGCACCCAACCTAAAAGCGGTACATGTCCTACATAACTGAGGAATGAGAATTGTACAAGGGAGATCGATCAGAGGTCAGACGAATCAGGCACTGTATTCAGCTTGCATGATCAAGCCCCATTGAAACACAATGGAGGAAACAGTTATTGATACAAATACACAAAATGACAAGAAACCCAGAGTGCATTGCCGAAAGAACTCATGCAACGAGAAGTGAAGATGGAGTACGGATCAAACACAGAAGACCAAGAACGTCCATCTACCAACGAAGTCCGATATGGCGGGGTATCAAATTATGGGAAAAGCTCCTGGTAATAGTACAAAACCTGCAAAACCTTGAACACTTTAAAAACATGGTCTAGAACTGTTATTTATCGTACAATGCACATTTCATACCTCATTAGCCTCATCAACCCATATATATTTCATCTTACCAACCATGCAGCTGCTGATATTGTTTTACTTGTACAAATAATGTTGTGGGAATCGGCTTATTGCCCGGAAGCGCTTCAAAATGGAGAAAGGACAATAAAGGTTAATTAAAAAAACCAAAAAACTCAAGACAGTTTCATATTCTCTAAAAGGAAGTGGCCTGGGTCATACACCCAAAAGTGAATCAGTGAATACAACTCGGCAAATGAAAACAAACCATCGATGAAAAAAAACCTCCGATCTTTTATGCGGAGTTTTCAGTGCACGCGCCATCCTACCCTTCTTTGCAAATCAAAACTAGTGGTTCCTAATAATCGCCGATGTTTTTGTCGGCAAGTTGAAAAGCATCTATTGCAGGCTCCCTAAGTCGATAAGATCTTCCCGTTATCAGGGGCCTGCGGTGGGACAGGATCCGCCGTGGAGGGGCGGGGTGTGTGGGGGCCCTGAGTGGCAGTCAGTGCAGGCCCAGTGATAGTGAGGAGAGAGGGTGGGTGGGTGGGAGGGAGGCCTGGAGTTGATCTCACCCCTGGTATTTTTGTCCCGTAGGCTTACCATTAGGAACTCATTCTCCATGAGTATTGCAGTCCGTTCTCCATGGTCTATATCCTGTGTATTGTTCATTCCTTTAGGATGAACAGGGGTGAGTTAGATACAGAAAGCAACTCGTTTTGGTCAAAGTTGTTGATCTTCAACTCGTTTGACTGCTACATGATATTCACTCAGTCGCCTTGTTCATACCACTCCGCATCAAACTCGTGGAGAACGACGACTTTGACCAAAACTTGTTGGTTTCTTATTTAATCTTCCACTTGTTTTGATTGTCATTTTGTGCCTTCAAGCATCTTGCCGTCCCCCTGACGACGCCATCTAAAACACCTAATGGCATTACCAATTATCAATGGATTTTATCAGAAATATTTATTTGGCCTTGCCATGGAGAAATTTTAGCTTCGTCGCAATATTATCCATAGATTAAAACAGTAGAAAATCGTGCCCTCCCAACTACAGTGGCGCTATCTTACAATTGGTGGATGATGACAGAACTAGCAATCACTCTGTGCCCTATATGCTGGATGATTACTTCGGTCTTTTTGTACTTATAAACCTATAGGCGTTCAAGCATACAATTGTGGAATGTAGTTGAGCAGGGCGTGTCCTAATATAGGTAAAACTACTCATACTCTCAACCACCCTCTCCCCAATATAGCCTCGCCACATAGCGCCCTCCAGCGGGCAGATACGGCACTACTTGGCACCGGTCGAACCAGCTACGGACCGGAGGGATCCTAGTAAGACGGGTTGAGCAGAGGAAACCTCCACTCCCACCTGCTACCCTCTCCCTATCTCCCCTCTAACCCTCGCACCTCCAGAGTTAACACAAGCGCAGTACGTGTGTGTGCACGGGCCTCTGCACGTGAGCCAGCCCGCACGGGGAGCCTGCAGGAGAACGCGTGCACGGCGGTGGCGGCAGTCGCAGGCACCAGCAGGAGGAAGGGATACAGGAGGAAGTGACTGGAGGCACCGGACTGCTGTAGAAAGGGGGGACTGCAAGAGGAGGAGCTGTGCTGGTGGCGCTTGCATGCTGGCCTGGCCGTGGCTGTAGCGGTCTGTGTAGAGGAGAAAGGAAAGCCTAGCGGCCAGTCGACCCGCTCCTATATAACCACGTCTCCAGTCTGTGAGCGTCATTAACGTGCTCCAGCCGCCGCCGTTGACGCCGCGGCTTACCACCACCCAACCCCTCAACCACCACCACCGCCACCACTACCGCCACCACCACCACTAAGTTGGACATCTACGAGAGGACCACACCCTCAGCCCCAGGCCTCTATACTAGGCGCTGCCTTTTACAGCAAGGATTACCATCACTTTTCCATCCAAATTACAGTCATGAAGGCTACCGGTGTCATCCTCATATTTGGCCTCCTATCAAGAGGTAAGGTTTAAAAGTGTTCTCTTGTCTGTGTCCTTGGGTGCCGTATAATTAAGGAGTGGTCCTGTCGGTGCCGTCCCACGCTCTATCTTAATCTTACTTGTGAAAAAGATCCTTGTAGACGACGAGTGAATGTTGGTTCTTGCTAGCTGTGACCTTTCACAGTTGAAGAGTTTTATTCTTCAAGCGCGAAAAACGATAATGTAGCAGTCTTAGCTTGGGATTAATACTAGCGCGAGATCATTTTCGCGCCAGTGTCTCCGATAGAAAGATGAAACTTGATGCTGGTGTGTCTTAAAGTGACACGGATATATCAGCTTCTAATGAACACCTTCTAAAACCTACGTGTTTCTGATTGGCTCTCGATAGCATGGAGAAAAATTCTATATTTGATTAATCAGTGTTGGTGGCACCACTCCATTTCCTCCCACCTCTTTCTTTATCTGTGGCTGTCTCACTGTTGCTCTTTCTCTCTAGCGCGCGCTCTCTCTCTCTTTCTCTCTCTCTTTCTCTCTCATTCGCTGTACGATCCTTTCCTCTTTCCCTGTCTCTCTGCACCTCTCCTGTTCCTCTTTCCCTGTCTCTCTTTCTGTCTGATCTGCATCGTCTTTCCTTGTCTTTCTGTCCCTATCATCCTCATGCTCTTTCTATCTCTATTTCCCCTCCCCGTTCTTTTTCCCTGTCTCTCTGTCTGTCTCATCTGCATCCTCTTTCTTTGTCTATCTGTCCCTCTCGTTCTTATTCTCTTTCCTTGTAACTCATTATCTCTCTTCCTCACTATCTTTTTCTGACTCTCTGAACCCCTCCTCTTCCTCTTTCCCTGTCTGTCTCATCTGTCTTTTTCCCCTTCTTCCTGTTCCTCTCATCCTCGTCTTCTTTCCCTGTATCTCTCTATCCCTCCTCCTCACTATTTTTCTCCGTCGATCTATACCTCTCCTCTTCCTCTTTCCCTGTCTCTCTGTCTGTCTCATCTGTCTTTTTCCCTTTCTTTCTGTTCCTCCCATCCTCATCTTCTTTCCCTGTAATTCTCTATCTCTCCTCCTCACTATCTTTCTCTGTCGCTCTATACCTCTCCTTCTCCTGTTACCCTGTCCTTTTATCTTTGTCATAATTCTGAGATCCCCGTTTCTCTCCGTCCGTCTCCCGGCATGTCCCTCATCCTATCTCTGTCTCATTACATGTTCATGCGCCTTTAAGCACTCCAGTTTCTATGACTTCTATCTCTTGTTAGGCCTATACCCTTCTATATCTACATCTGCCATTACCCGCCCTTTATTTCTACCAGTA
The DNA here is from genome assembly GCA_950022655.1 of Alentia gelatinosa. Classification (NCBI taxonomy): domain Eukaryota; kingdom Metazoa; phylum Annelida; class Polychaeta; order Phyllodocida; family Polynoidae; genus Alentia; species Alentia gelatinosa. The sequence goes on from OX465581.1 coordinate 45,633,339, forward strand.
CCTGTCCCTGTCTCTGTCTGAATCTTTGTCACTGTCCCTGTCTCTCTCTATATATTTGCCTGTTTCTTTGACTCCCATCCTTTATCTCTCTCTATCCTTGTATTCCTCTACTTCTATTTGGCTCCCTATCCATCTGTCTGTCTTTGTCTATCTTGTCTACACTGCACGAAAACCACCGTTTTATTCATATATACGCCATCACGGAAGTGCATGTATTGGCTGAATATTGACTTGTTTTCATTTATATACGCCCAGGCCTTATATACGACAGACGCGTCTTGGCTGTATTTCACACCCGGCGTATATGAGAGAAAATACCCTCTGCCCCCGCCCCCTCCCACCCCTTTGTGTTGGTAGAAGTACAGGTGTCCTCAGTAGGAAGCCCACCCCCCCCCCCCCCCCACCCCCTGCCACCTTCCCCCGCCCGCTCTTAGTGAAGCCCTGTTCACTGGACGCTTATATATACGCCCACAGATGAGGTGTATACACATGGGGATTGAGACGACCTTGTAGACGCAAAATACCTACTTATATACGCCAGGCGCATTCATATGTAAAATGACGGTTTTCATGCAGTGTTACATGTCTGTCTCTCCCTCCTTCTATCCCTCGCTGCCTCTATGTTTCACACTGTGTCCCTCTCTGTGTGTAAAGAGCCAAATCCTATACGGCGACAGATTTTCAAGCGAATGCGTCTGCGATCCATGTGACTGTGCGACTGTGCGATTGTTGTGAACGCCGTGCAAACACCAGATCCACTACTGTGACAGTACAGAATACATGCGACTGTCCGAATCACATGCGATAATATCAAATAAATTAGATATTGTTGCAAGGCATTCGCATGTTCATGTGAATTCGCATGAGCCATGCGATCATCATGCGAATTCCATGCGATGGCGTGATCCACTAAAGCGATTTTTCATGCGAATTTCATGCGACTGAGCGATGGTCTGCGATGGTCTGCGAATGTCTGCGAACGCAAATTCGCATGTAAAATCGCCTTAGTGGATCTGGCGCTTTACAGTTCACAGTCTCACGCTTCCTGTGTCCTATTATACCCTCCTTACATTCGTCATCCGTCCTTCAAGCAGCCCTCTCTGCACGCCTCCACTGTGGATAAAAGAAGCTGCCGGGTGGGCCTTCACTTGGCTACTGAAATACAGAGTGCCCCGCTAAATGAGCCAGAAGAATTGTTATGCATTATTTAACGCACCTCTCTGGCTCCTTCCCGAGTGCTAACCAAGTAGAACTCTGCCAGATGAATACGGATCAGAGGCAGGGTGTGACGAGGGTGACACGAGGCAGGATATGGGTGCAAAGGGTGGATTCTGTCCGTGGTTAGCGGGTGGGGAGGGGTTGGAGGCGTTGATTTTCGGTACATGTCCACTTCGTTGGATGAGCCGGTGTAGTGCGATATTTGGTTACCCTGCGATAAACCGTTATTATCGCCCACTAGTATCATGCTCGCGCATGCGCAGTGTTGAAGTCCACGATTGGAAAGTGAAAAATCTGCCGAAATTAAGCATATCACAACATATCACAACAAGTAATTCTCATGTCTTAATAACAGTTTCCGTTGGTGAAATACTATTCATTTATATACATTAGAATCACATCAAAATTGTAGTATGTCCAATATTCCGTGCAGATCCTTTAGTCGGCAGGTGGAGATAGGCCTTTATGGTACAGAGTGCTTGTTAGTTCTCCTATCATCGGCCAGGAATTCGTAAGATAGCGCCACTGTATTCATAGGGCAACTACTGTTATCAATTGTTATAATCTATAGATAATATTAAGACAGGGATAAAATTCATTCATGGTAAGCACCAAAAATATTTAAAATAAAATCCATTGATAATTAGGCCCGCCACCTGGTGTTTCGGATGGCGTCGTGGGGCAAGATGGCCGCTTCCATAGCACAATAGCTATGCGCCCTATACACACACACACTGGGTGCCTGATTCAGTGGTAATAATCGATGGAGCATGCCGAAGCGTTCTCGGTGATCCTCCACCACCACCCTCCCTCATCCATCCTACCTCATCCTCTTCGCTGACGACCATTTTTATGGTGTTGGATCAGAAAGCCAGCCACCAGCAATGACACCCGGGCTTTGAACCCAAAATGAAAACCGCCTGTCAGGCTTCGCTACAAAGCCCTGGGGGTGTGTTTTCTTCCCTCGCCAGCCCCGCCCTCCTCCATCAAACAAATCCCGACCGCTTCCGACGTCTGCACCCGGTCTCCCTTTCTCCCGCTCCCTCCAGGCCTCTACGCAGGCACACTGTTGTGCCGGAGCTTGCCATGCAGGAGGGGAAGGGATGGGGTGGTATTGGTATACAGGCCTGTGTGTGCGTATACAGGGCCATAGGGCTTGCTATAGAAAGGCGAGCGACGTATTTATATGGATGTGTAATCATGGAGAGAAAGTCAATATAGAAATAGAGGGTTCTTACAAGGGTAGTTCCACTAATGCTCAAGAAGCACTCATGTTATATTCAATGCAATTAAATTTTGTAGCAAGCCTCATGAAACCAGGGACCTGTTTCACCAGTTTCGCGACATGTCTAGATGGCTTCTAGATGGTGTCCGGTTTCATAAGAACTAGACATTAGATTCAGTGTTGTCCGTTCTTGCTTGCACTGTTGGTGCCGCTTTTCATGTCTGTCTAACACTTTTGTCACGTACCTAGTGAAACAGGTCCGTGATGTGTAGATTTGTCTAATTCTTATGTTTGGGGTCTGTCTTTTCATAAGGGCAGCTACTTGTGTTGTCACAAAACTAGACAACCCCAATGTCTGTATGCTGTCACAGACATGTCACGAAACTTGTGAAACACGTCCCTGTTCCCTTTTGGGGACAAAGAGCAGGCTGTTACTGAAATTCAGTGCCAGCCATCGTAATATTAGAGTTGAGTTTGTAACCTTTAACCCTTTAAGGACGGCCACCTGTGGTAGAGCTGTCACGATAAGGACATGTGCTAATGATAGTGCATATCTCTAGAGGACGAACACATTTCAGATAAAGTCATTATTTGATGTTCCATCACGTGATATTATTGGTAATAAATTATATTTCACTTATTTTAGCTTACTAATATTGATTTTGGTGTTATAGCTAAATTTCCTGAAGATTTCATGCAGATCGATAAATTATTTCCTTGTCAAAAATAATTATATTTATTTTAGAGAAATGATGCCTTGAGCGTCAGCGAGTATATGATTAGGTCAACCTTGATTGGTTTACGGAGCCACCCGTCCACAGAATCATCGTTTGTTTAATTCATTATCCATCTTTTCGAGTAAATCAATCCCAGGAATTGCCACTTCAAAGGGTACATCAGAAGGGACTATTTCTTTGGCTGTATAGCCAGAAGGGTCTATTTCCCGTATATAATGGCTCTGAGGCCGTATACCATGGATTTGAATCCGTATACCATGGACCCCTATGGTATCTGATACTTTATAAACAATGGTTCGTGGTTTACTGGGTCCCTATACATTTCCAATGGGGACTTTGTATACGATGGATGGTAAAAAGCAGGGTGTGTCTATATCCGCTAAATGTAGCCATATAAAGCCCACAAATTGATCACCAGTAGATCAACTTATCTCACCTCTCGTATTTTTGTCCCATAGACTTAACATTGGGAACCCGTTCTCCATGCCCCTATGAGGATTGCAGTCCGTTTTTCATGGTCTATATCCTGTGTGTAGTTCATTCTTTTAGTGTGTACCGGGGGTGAGATAAATACAAAAAGCATCTCGTTTTTGTGGTTGTTCTCCAACTCGTTTGAATGCTACTTGGTATTCACTCCGCTGTCGCCTCGGTCATATCACTCTGCATCAAACTCATAGAGAACGGCGACTTTGACCTTAACTTTTTTTTCAGAACATTCATTTTATTGCCGTTTGATGGTATACAATAAGCTTTCATTTAAGTACAATAGAAATTGTTTCAACATCCTGATTTGCTTAGATTGCGACTTGTAATGTAATTCACATTTCTATTCATGTAAAAGTGTTGGTTTCTTAATGTTCAATAACGATATAATTGCACAGGATAAAGCAGAAGCATTGTCGTAGGTCCATCGCACCAGAACGAATAGGCCTAGACTGGTTCCCTGCCCTAATGAAATAAGGGGCAGGTAACGGGTTCCTACGTCCTTCAACTAGACTGTAGTACATCCCGTTGTCGCTAGGGCCGCATATATATCTCCGCATATATATCTCCGCCGAGGCCCCTAGCGGATACCCCGGGAACCAGCGTATCTGGTGGTCTGCCAAGGTGGCGCAATCCCACAATGCAACAGAAAAATGGAGGCGTTACCAATAATGCACCACGAAACTGGAACCCGTTACCTGGCCTATAGTCTAATTAGGCCAGGCTTCCAGGCTAGAATAGGCCCTTTTGACCACAAGGGCAATTAACGTGAATTCTCGCGGGATTCCCCGAGATGTTGCCTGCCGGACGGGCCGTGAAGGTCAGGAGACCTCGCGTGGACTGTTCTTCGACTTCCTGCTAGAACACCCTCCCACAGAAACACCCACCCACCTGCTTACCCACCCACCCGCCCCCTAGCCGGGCTCGCCTAGCCACCCAGCGTCTCGGTTCCAGCCATCGACCACCTGACCATCCCCGTCTCTAACATGCAATCCCTGGAGAGAGAGAGAGGGAGGGAGAGAGAGAGAGATAGAGAGAGAGAGAGAGAGAGAGAGAGAGAGAGAGAGAGAGAGAGAGAGAGAGAGAGAGAGAGAGAGAGAGCGGAAAACAATGTGAATGACCCACAGTATGGTGTGTAGCCATAGCAGTAGACTTGCTCAAGTCTTTGATTATGAACATTCATTAAATGATTAAAGAAAATCGGAATAAAATTCATTATAGTATGTGTCCTTCTCTGACTGGCCCATTTCACTCAGAAGGGGTGGAGGGGTAGGACACGGGGACTAAGGCCAGTCTACCATAGCAGCAACAGACGCCCAATACCACCCATGTGTGTGTGGTTAGAGATATAATGGTTAGATTCAGTAGAGATTAATGCTGATATCAAGCCTAATTTATCAGTGTATGAGGTCATTTGTATGAGAGGCTAACTACATCGTCGCCAGACTGCATGTCATGCCATATGGCGTGCCATATGGCATGGTGAGCGGTATTAAGCTGATCTAGGCATATACACCGTGTTGCTAGGTGAGTGATTGGCACTGCTGTTATGTGAATCACCCTTCAAGTGAGCGTTGCTAGGTTGGCGATATGTTTTCGCACACACGGCCATGGTTTGCCTCTCCTAGCAACGATACTGACTCATCTTTGAGGGTCCCCTTAACGAAATTAGGATGAAATATAACACATACGATTCAACCACCTTTTCACCTTGAGTACCTTTTTACCCATACTGGCAAAGGTATGTGCAAGAGCCAAGTGGGTAAAGCCGGAGACACACCAAGCGAGTAACGCGGCGATTTCCGGAATCGCCAACACAAAATGGCGTATGTGTGAGCTTTTATTTCATATTTCACCTGATTATTGTGTCAGAGATGCTAAATTATTGGTGGGAGATATTACTACAAAATAATATCTATTTTATGTTGGCGATTCCGAAGATCGCTGCCGTTTCTCTGGCATAATACCGGGGACTCACCAAGTGATTCAAAGTGGCAATCTCTAGGATCAGCAACACAAAATGGCACGTATGTGAATTGTTATATCATAGCAATATCTACCACCGATAGAATAGCGTACCCGAAGCTAATAAGAGGATATGTGAAATAATAGCTCACATACATGTCGTTTTATGTGCTAATGTTGATTGCATTGCTTATAATATGAATAAAAGATCATTAAATTGCATATTTGTTTGATATAAGTATAGTTGATTTATTGTATGAATGGTTGTATGCTGTCCTGTATTGTCTACTGTATTGTCCACTGACTTTGTATGGAGGACCGCCAATAGGCGAATGCTTGGTCATTAAATGTTATTGAATAAAAGAAAGAAAAATATTATTCAAGAAATCGCTGCCCTTTTCAGTTGGTGTGCCCCCGGCTTTAAGAGGGATCTAGTGTCATTTCATAACAACATAGACGGATTTTCCTCTGAACTGATATTCGATTCTTTCATAACGTGATATGATACATTATAATTTGCTTCATGTATCTTAGATATGATGCTATCATGCATTCACTGCAGACTCCATCTCTATTGATCCATTATTTTCTGATAAAATCAATCACAACGTAAATATTGTAATAGATATCTCGATGCATTATCGGGTCTACATTGGGGAATGCCTCAAGGCATTATCTGGACTAGAGTGGGGAATAACGCAAGGCACTAGCTGCACTGATTAGACCTGGCGTCCACCTACTACGATAGAGATTTATAGCTACACCGAAATGGCACCGATACAAAAACCAAATATCGGAGACATATCGGGAAGGTACAAAATCGTAGACATATGTATAGACATGGGGTTTTTAATGGTGTCTAATCGCAGAAATGTGGCAAACTGCCCCGATATTTGGTGACCTTCCGACGCGATTTTGATTTTGTATCGGGAGGTCTATCGTAGAGCATTTCGGAGCCATATCGTAGTAGGTGGACGCATTTCTTATCGTAGGCAAATCGCAGCACTTTTCGTAGTATGTCGGGACAGTGGGAGCCTGGTTTAAGACAAACAACCTGGAAAGTCTGGCGTCCACCTACTACGATAGAAATTTAGACCTACTGATTGGCACTGATACAAAAACCAAATATTGGAGACATATCGGGAAGGTACAAAATCGTAGACATATGTCTACGACAGTGTCGGGACAGTGGGAGCCCGGTTTAAGACAAACAACCTGGAAAGTCTGGCGTCCACCTACTACCATAGAAATTTAGACCTACTGATTGGCACTGATACAAAAACCAAATATTGGAGACATATCGGGAAGGTACAAAATCGTAGACATATGTCTAGACATGCCAATCCACCAAGCATTATATGGCTTTTTTTATCGGTGTCTAATCGTAGAAACGTAGTCAACTGCCCGATATTAGGTGATCTACCGACGCGATTTTGATTTTTTATCGGGAGGTGCATCGTAGACCATTTCGGAGCCATATCGTAGTAGATGGACGCCGGGCCTAAGGTTCCAACAGTGGCACGAGCTAGCATATATATATCAAGGACAAATATCATGAAATAATCACACTAAATTTGAACGTGATACATTTGTGTGTTATCAGCAATTCACAGAAGAACAACTGTACAAGTCCTCAGAAAACACGCCTCCTTTAAAAAAGAGACATAATTAGAGAATAAACAGTCAAATGAGCTTTAAATGGACTCTTTGGTACGTGACAAACTGACAGTATATGTGATATCCAGTGAAAAGTTTTTTAAATTTTGTTGATAACTGCAAGGAAGCCGTGCTTAAAGAAAGCAAGGACTTAATGAGAAAAGCTAAGCTCTTCGACAGTGAAGACCTGGAACATTCAGACCTATTTACACGATACTCTCCTAGCCACTCTCCCAACAGATCTTTCGCGGCGCTAGCGCTTACTAATCTCTGCCCCGACACAAATCGGAGATTCAAAACAAAGGCAACTGTCAAATGTCATGAAATCCAAACAACTCAAACAATTTTATGAATTTGAGTGATGTTTAGATTTTATCCTACCCTGTCACATGTTTTTGATTGCATATATCACCGTGGCATATAACTATTTTATGGCATAACCGTGGCATACAGTCACACCATGTTAAGCCTATGGAGATTTATATGAGGGGTAGGATAAACTACTGAAATAAGTGAACATATAAATATGTGCATCTGTATTTACAAATAGAACACAAAATACTCCTCAAAAACGCTCAGAATTCAGGAAACTTCAAAAACTGGCGGATGGGACAGGTTCTGCCCCAGGTCGGTGCCGAGATACAAGCGGCCAGAGGAAGTAGAGCGTAGGATATCTGCTAGGAGAGTGTCTCCTAGGTAGATTCAGGGGAAAAAAAGAATCTATTTCTGAATGGTACTTGATTAATGATGTCCAATAGCACCATCATACAAATCCCGATTAAACCGCTTAGAACGTCTTTGTTGCATTAAGGAATTGCGCGGTCTGAAGGGAGGAAACCGGATGTGACGTCAGGGCATGCGCGAGTTAAGTAGTCCTCGCCGCATCAATGGCTTCAAATTAGTTTCCCAACGGAGTTTGGAGTCCATTAAAATGTGAATAGCAATGGCAATTAAGGGTCATGGCTAAAATGTCATTCTACTAGAATTGAGGAAATTAAACGTGACCATTATGAGAAAGGAACAGTACTGAAGATAAACGGTTTTAAGGAAGACTATACTTATGTTAATTGTGAACATTTAATACATACACAATAATACCATGATTTCGATCCCAGTGGCTGTATTCTCCGCGTAGTTGACGCGTAGTAAAACTACGAGCCCTGACGAGGAGTATTGCGAAGCGTCAACTACAAAGAGAATACGGGCGCACAGAACGAAATCATGGTAATATTGTATTTATTACTCACCTTACGACTAATTATTAGGGGAAAAAATCTTGTAAATAACTAGAAATTCGACGCAAGCGCCGTGCATTGTTTAAATAAAATAGTTCCTATGATGCCAGTCAGGTCACCGAAAAAAACGGGTTTCCGTATGCTACTCAGTAGAGATCTGGAGGCTCCATAGGCTTAGTATGGAGATTCCGTATTAGGTGGGTAATAGATACACAATATTACCAGGATTCTGATCTGCGTGGTCGTATTTTCCGTGTTGTTGATGCGTAGTAATACTCCAAGCAATAGCGAAGAGTATTGCGTATAGTGTCAACAACAAGGAGGATACGGCCAAAAGATCGATATCATAGTAATGTTGTATTTATTACTTACCTTTCGACTAATAATTAGGAATTTTTTTGTAAATAATTAGAAATTTGACGCAAGCGACGTGAATTGTTTACGTAAAATAGTTCGGATGCACCCATAATGCCCGTCATGTGGCCGAAAAGGCCGTATTCTCCTAGTAGAATACGGGTTTCCGTATTCTACTCAGTAGAGATCTGGAGGCTTCAAAGGCTTATTATGGACACTCCGTATTAGGTGGGTAATAAAAAACTGTTCAATGATAATCGGGAAAAGAGCTGCTTTGACCAACTGAAATATTTGTTCTGAATGAGTGACGCATGGTGGTAATATGAACTTTAAATGAAAGGAATCAATCCAACATGGATTGATTCTTTGTTTGTACGGGAAGTATTAATGATACAAATGATACCCGAAAGGTTATCTCTCTAGCTCATTTCGGGTGTAATTCCTTCCTGCTCGTTCCTCATTGAATGATCTTTCTCAAAATCAGTGACATTTACAATAACTCCAGAACCCTTCACTTTCCAATAGGTCAGCCTTACCTCAATACAGGCATTAATAACAGCACTCGGGATACAGTGCGCATACTTTGCAACTAACTCCAATCTCCAATGTGTAGGACATATCTCCAATTTGTGGGAAACTCTGCCGGAAAACTTTCAATTCAAATCATCACTCCGCTTCACTAAAGTACAGGAGCCGGTAACTGTATCTAATCCCAATTACAGTCCAATGAAAACACTAGCCCTCACGAAATGTATCTGGCAAAATCGATTCTATTCTCGGAGGTGTTGATATCAAGTCAAATGGTTTTTTCCTGTTAGCAAACGATGTGACTTTAGTGAACCACAACACGTTTTAAGAGTAACATCAAACCTTCTCGACGGCCACTTATCACTATATCCTCAGGCGAAGGCGATTTATCCAATTCTATTATTTCTTAACATTCATCTTCCCACTTTGTTACACAGGAAAGATTGAAGATTATAAGAAAAATCAAAGATCGGAATTCTAAGACCCGGCTTCCACCTACTACGATATGGCCCTGATATGGTCTACCATGCACCTCCCGATAAAAAAACAGGAACAGTGGTTAGTTCGCGTTTCACTCGCTAGGTGCCCGATGACGTTTTGGGAACTATTTCCAGTAATCTCCTGTAGGAGATTACGGGCCTCAGTAATCTCCTGGTAGCCAAATACTCAAACCCAATGCTATTCCTATGGAGACTCCGTATTTGTTGGTTAATAAATAAACATACAGGTGATAGTTGACATTACACACATACAAAATCAGCAAAATACCTAATCGATTTCATTTAAATCTCATGTCTCTAAATGTCCATATAATGTCATATAGGTTATTTGACACTACTTTAGATAATACACTATTCTTTCTCAAATTGACATATCATCCTTATATATTCTGCGAGGACAGTGACATAGAAATCCACACAAACAAAAGACATACACATATTGCATTACAGTGAAACTAAACATATTCCATTTCCTCCCAATTACTAATATAATATAATATAACTCATATATAATGTTCAATAATCCTGGTCATCTAACTTAAGACCTTTACAGATTTCAAGCTGATTGTACATCAAACATTATCAAGATACTCTTACATTATGTATGTATGTCCTGAAAGGACAAAGAGATGTATGTCCAACGTAGTTTCACTCTGTCAGTAGAGGTCAGGAAGCACAAGGGGGAACCCTGGGGTCCGGTAGGGACAGAGCGAGGTTTAGCAAGAACATAGGGCTGCGTATTTGAAATGAAGTACTAAGAAATATAGAAATATTTAATGGATGATCTCATATTTGAACTATGTGGGATTGACACATGTAAACTACAAGGGATAGTCACGTGTAAACTACGAGGGATAGTCACACGTATAACATAATCTTTGGATGAATACTGAAAATTAAAGATAGCTAAGCTCAATTTTTTTTAATAAAAAAGTGAAAGAGTATTATATAAAGTTTTATCCAGTTTGTTCTAAACCAAAAGGTAAAATAGATATTTATCTCGGCTGATTTATGTATAAAATCGCATGAAAACTATCCATTCACTATCTGTATACTATTCAGTGTGATATTGGCAAAGGAGCAGGGTGCCAGTGTCTCAGGGTCTTAGAGATGTGCCCAGTTGAACATTACCAATCAACCAAGACCAAAATACCTCATTGACCCATTGGTGCTTGATATGTTCAGATCCTAGACTCAGGCAAAAATTTTCAAGTTGAATGAGTGCAATTGGGTTACAGAAAACTATCCATAGACTGAATGAAGCCCAAACCTTCTAATTGTTATTCATTAATATTTGCACGCTCATTCATCAATGATGAACATACTATTTGCTCCTAGCGTTTATTTACTTCCGCACAGTGTAATAAGGCAAGTTGGCGGGATGCTTATCCAATCATATTGTCGGATCAAAGTCACATAACCCTTGTCTATGAAACAACCGCCATGATACGAAACATACATTTATTACGCACCAGGCAGAGGCATGTAACTGCAGACTGTCCAGCCATAGCATGTGTTTCTCCGGGCAGACAGCTAAATGGAGTGGCTCAACACTCTAGGCTGACATTAGATAAGGTCTGACGCTCTCAAGGGACTCTCTGGTGAAGCCTTGTTTCTCGGATGGCATTCCAGTGTGAGACACAAAAATGACCGTTCTTAAACATAATCCTCCATCTAGAAGGACGACATAAAAACGACAACAATAAGGCGCGGCGTCCACCTACTATGAAATGGCTCCGATATGGTCTACGATGCACCTTCCGATAAAAAAAACTAAATCGCATTGGAAGGTCACCTAAATTGGGGGCAATTGACCACGTTTCTGCAATTAGACACCGATATAAACCCCATACGATGCGTGGTGGATTGGCATGTCTAGACATATGTCTACGATTTTGCACCTTCCCGATATGTCTCCGGTATTTGCTTTTAGTATCGGTGCCATATCGGTAGGTCTAAATTTCTATCGTAGTAGGTGGACGCCAGGCCTTAAGAGGCCTTATCTCGCGATATTATTTAACTGTTGCAGGATTTCCATTCCGTCGTATGCTGACCTTTTGGAGCTATGGCTTTATACATCTCTGTTGGATATTGACTACAAGAAAAACTAGCGATTGATACTATAGAGGATACCTATGAACGTTTACAATCTGAGCTCAGATCAAGCTCTGACACTAAACTTGAATGGCTTTCTGAATTTATCTCACCCTTAACATTGACTGATGGGCTATCATTTGTGACATAATCCCCCATTGGATATTTCTCCTAAATATCTAATGGGCGTTAGATACGAGTTCCCAATGTTAAGTCTATGGAGAAAAAATACCAGGGGTGAAATAATATATCATAAAGAACCAGTTTGGATGGTTAACTCAGTTAGGGAAATCAGTTGCAGTTCTTCCGTTTCATTCATCATCATTCTCATCCCTTGTATATATTATATATCCTATTAAATGACGAGGTATTGTTTCCGTCATATCTTGTTCAGGTTACAAGTCATTTTGTACTGTTTCTGTGCAAATAAAAAAAATCATTAAAGAAAATGGATGAATACCACTGTGGTCGCTTCAGTGCACGCCTGTTGTACGTGACATCAAAGAGCGAAGCGATCACTGCAAACGATCACTGACACAATGGAACCAATTAGTGCCTAATGGCGTGATTATAAAGCCATATTTTGGAGCCATACCAGTTGTCATTAGTGCAGGGAATGTGCCCACGCTGTGTCTTACTAACTCTGACCAACGTATCGCCACAGGGCCATCCCATAGCAAGCTGAATAATACTGAATATTATTGACATTAACCATTCCAGTCCTGAAGATGGCTAAAGGTTTTGCTATGTAGGGTTCGAAGATCCCCTGAGGCATTGCAGATATGGAACTGATGATACCTCCAAGCATTTTTTACTTCTTCTTTTTTTTATATATTTTTTTTTACATTTTTGATTATTTGGCATTATGACATTTAAAATAAGAAACAATTCTTTCACTTCATATAGAATACTAACTAGATTTGCGAAGTTATTTGAATTATTCTGATATTGCGATGCTATCTATGAAACATTGAAAGGGCTGAGAAAAATCCAGAACCACACTCAAATCGTAAAGTGAGCAATTCTTCACTCACCTGGATGCACCATAATCATAACTTGGCTTCGCCTCGATGACGATTGCGGAGCATCCAAACTCGTAGAGTATTGTCTTTTTATACGATTCTGGATGTAGTTCTATATAAGTATGCATATGGCCATTGTTTTTCATATCCCGGGCTCACAGGGCCATACATTATCCCACCCCTAATAAGAAAAACACCATAGACTTAACATAGGAAAATTTCATGTGGCATGCTGTAACATATAGGTGTTTTTTTATGTACCTAGAGAAATTAAAAAAATTGACCAATCAGCGATCAGGAATTATTCTCACCTGTGAAAATAGTTCAGGCTGTAAAGAAAAATTCTGGCAGGTGTCAAACATGGCAATTTCCGCATTCATAAATGGATTTCGGTGAGTGTTTGTATATTTCCTAATATCGTAAAGTCGTTATGGAGACGGGGTAGGATCAATTCTAGACCAAACTCGAGTTAGCCTAGTCAAGGTTTATACCACTCCGGTCAGGTCTGCTACTCACTGCGCTCAGCTATCGCTTTGCACAGTAATACGCGACCTGTCCGTCATGGCAAAAACCTTGACCAGGCGAACTCTCGTTCAGTTTCTACTAAGTACTATATAAGGGCGGGCGGTCACACGGGAGGGTACCCATGTCGGCAACACTGTGCTCTCTTTCTCTCGGGCTCTTTACCTATGGTGTCTTTCCATGTGAATCCGATCAGTCATTATTCGAGGAGAATAGGGAATATATAGGAAACAGGGAACATATATAGGAAACCAATGAAAGTTTAGGGTCAGGGCTCGTATTCCATCAAGTTTGAATCACGTAGTAGTTCACCAGAGTAGTTCCCTAATCTTAAGTTTATGGAGAAGAAATACTAGGGGTGAGATAAGGCAAAAGATCGCATCCTGCTGTAAGGTTTCTGTATTTGGGGAGAATTGATGGAGACTGGGGAAAAGATGTGAAGAACACCAGTCTCAGGTAGATTTGATACATCGCGTGAATCCCACTTCAAGCATGTGCACGTGATACAAATCAGATGTACTTCTACCTGCCAATATCTACTGCCAAACCTATGACAATGTGCCTAATGATAGTCTAGACATGTCTTCATTGTCATCAGCACTGCTGGAAAACAATACTAATCAGGGACTATAGAACAAACCTTATGCTTACCTCATGCCTTCTCTTTATATGTTATGATATTGACAATATGTATTCAATGAGAAATAGAAAAAATCTAGAAAAATGAATATTGCTTTGGACATCTAGATATGTGCAATATCGAACAGATATTATTGATGAAATGTAGCATAAAGCGCAATGTTACTTACTTATCATGTTTATATTTAGCTTTTTACATTAGTCACTATTATATTCAGTATATATATGATATTGTTTATTACAAAACAAGCAAACTAAATGTACGGTCCAGTTCCAAGAGTTTAAGGAGCAAAATATAACATCGCCAAGCCTGGCGTTATTTTGGTCAATAAAAAAGATATATTGAATATTCCGAATGTATTTAATGGAGAAACAAATTGATTTTAGGATTTTTAGTCCTAGGCATTACTCCAAACAATCCAAGCCGCTGTTTGAATGGTGTCTGTTCTTTTGATGCCCTACACTCTCCCTTAAAAACTATGAGCTTGTAATTAATTATTTGAAATAAATGCAGCCACCTGGTTTTTGTTTCAGCAGAAGAAACTGACACATCCACTTAAATAAGTAACAACAGAGATCTCTGAAAAAAAATTGTGAGAGTGGGGATGGAGATTCCCGTCAATTAAGCTGTAGTTGACATAAAAATTAGAGAAGACACTAGCAATGTGATTCCATCCATCGACATGCGATTCCCCCATGCAAGCAGGATCAATATTAACACAGCAGTGCTGTTAATGGCGTGGGGAGGGGGACCTTGCACTGGTAAAATAGAGGCAGCTCGATTGCAAGAGGCAGTATGACGGATAATGGTAGATTAAGATATAAAGGCATATCCTCCAATTCACACTGGCGCAGGCTAGTGATATTTGAATACTGACATTTTCCCCTTCAATCTGGGTCATTGTGATGTATTCTGATAACAAATGAATAGAACATAACGTGTTATCCAGTTTGTCCTAGCCCAATAGGTAAGAATCGAGATGATTACATTTGCCTGATTTATATAAGAAATCTTTCGAAAATGCGATTTTATTCAATGTTTTTGTGCTAACGTATTTTTATTACATAAATGTGTAGTACTGAACATTTATTATATCCTGTGGAAGGTAAAGAAGATGACATGGGTTGTAATTATGATAACCAACGCTATTAGAAATATATATTTATATTTTTTCATAATTTTCGGATATCATTAATCGTGAAATCGTGAAACCAAACAAACCCTAAAACGGTGGATCCCCAGTTTTTAAGTTAGATATGTGTTCAACAACCTTTTGATTTCAGGAAAATGATAGTTTCAAATCTAATCCGATATGCCTTCAAAAACCAGTCTGCTGACTGGACATTCACACTGCTATTCTTTGCGAGGCTGAAAAGGTAGCTTGCCCAAGAGAGAGCACGAGAGATGTCAGGTTTGCGTCAGAGGATGGGGAGAGGTTTTCAGGGCCTTGGTATTATTTATGTTGTAGTCAGGTAGTGATTAGCACTGGCCAGACTGGTTAATTGTAGTTAATGGCAGCTTGTAGAGAGTCAATGAGGTAAAAATAGTTTATTATGGAACATCAGCCTATCATCCAGACTACACGTGTTCGAGAACCTATAGACTTGTCTCCATTGGCCGATTTCCCATCACCGATCTAATCAGGAACCACCGATGGACTTTTGGCACTGCTGACCTAAAATCGGTCAAAGGAAACGACCCAGCTCGTGGAATGACTTGCGACTTATTCTGCTTAGATTATGCAATGTGGCACCACTGAGTGAAAGCTTATTCACTGAATGAAATCTTCTACCCTCACCAATTTTTCCATACCGACACACAGTCAGTGGCACCACCACTCTCTGGGTAACTAAAAAAGGCTATACCTTTTTGTTGGTCAATGGAAACAGGCCATATGCGGCGTTTCTACCTGCCGACGAAATGGCCACCGATTATATCCACCGCGTCTAATAAGTCAGTCGGTAGTTCTACTTTGGAAATTATTGGTGCCCTAAAAAGTGGTAAGAAGAATGCTGTTCCTGATCAAAACTTATGCAGCTGATTTTGACAGTTAAATTCATTCTGACACTGATTAATTCAACACGAAAGGTATCGTTGCTGGAACAAAAGGTCGGTCGATGGTGCCATATAAAACGTAATGTTTTGGGGAAAATCGTTAACGATTTTGGTTTCTACCTGATGGATATTGAACCATAGGCATTACATGATTGGTACCCTGGGCTAAATGCCATAATCAGTGGTTATAACTAGGAGCCGGGAACACTGAATTCGGTATATTTACTGAGCTTGTTGGTGCATTGATTGCTATTAGCATTGCTAACTGGTTATCTCCCTCTACTACAGGTGAAAGGATTAATTTGCTGCAAAATATCAATTTAGCATAAATATACATGTATCTGAATGAGAAAGAGATGGCACATTCAGGTAATTAGCCTTTTACTGGGTTGTGGAAGCCAAGTTGGATTTCAATAGATAGATAATGGTTGGGTTGATAGGTCTATAATAATGGTAATATGATAACTGAGTGAAAATCACCATCATTGGCCTGAATATCCAAATTGTTCAGTTGACTATCGGTGCCTTTCAACACGGAGTCCTTGCTTCCAATTTAGAATCATACAGGGAATGCGACGCCAATATCAGGTAGGGGCCATCCATAAAGTACGTACGCACTGAGTGGAGGGAGGGTTTTGGGAATTTTGCATATGCTCCTTCATTTTTCTATTGCGTACAAAATTTGGAGAGGGTTTCCAAAATTTCAGAAATCCTCTTACATACTCTAAGGATGGCCTCATAAGAGTATTCCGGACTTTTCAGGCGAGGTCATGGAATTCTCCCAGCCGTTAGCGGTTTCCCTATTAACACCTAAATATAACGGAAATAATTGACCTGTTATTGTACAGGGTTGTGTTGGTCTTGTTATGATCAAGTGACCATATTTCTTCTTGATGTTTTCAATGTAGTTTCCCTGTCATATGACAGGGTCGTGAACTGTTGTTGTCATGTGACAAGGTTTCTCTTATTGTATTATGATGTATGGCGTATTTATATACGTACGTCACACTGTGACGTACGGGGTATGTGATCACGTGACTAGATCAAATTTCGCTTTTCTTTAGGTACTATCGTAAAACTGGATGAGTTTTAATCTTGGCCGCCGTATGTCTTGACTGGAGTTTGGCATAGTGATTCCACGAGACGAGGCCGAGTGAAATCCGGAGCCAAAACTTCAAGAGTGGAATGCAGTGGCCAAGATTAAAACGAATCAGGTTTTGATTTTATCCAACCCAGTCTCCTCGATTTTGGAATATTACAGGGTAACAATTCTGTATGCCACTAGTGGCATATAAACTCTGTATGCCATTCAGCGTGGCATATGGAAACTCACTGTTAAGCCTATGGGATTTTATATTAGGGGTAGGATAAATAATAATACGAAAAAGGCTCACTCTCTTCAAACGTCAAAAATATGGGATGTATCTGGTCAATAATTTCATCGCATATTTCTGAAGTTACAAAAGCAGTAGGCCAATTTCCGTACATATAATAGGATATCGGCACTTTTTAGCCGCTGTGGAGGTAACCAGAGAACCTCAGCATGGAAAACAACGGGGGCATTGCCTTTCTGGTCTGCCCCTCCTTCCTCTCCAGGCATGTTTGCCTGGCGCCGGCAGAACTTCACTGAGCACAATACTCGGTTTACACAGAATCGAGACAAAAGCACACTGGCTTCCCACGCCATGCTTTGTCTTTGTGTGGCGCCGTCGACCCAGCTGCATCCCTGGCTAAGTAGACCCCGGGAAAGCCAAGCGTATGAGCCGCTCCCTGAGTTGCTCTGCGTGGCGGACGTATCAGGTTTCACCACGTGTGGGTGCAGGGGTGGGTGCTCTGCCCCCTCCACCGCCCGTATACAGGAGTAGACCATGCACCTGGTGCCAGTGTATTTATAAACACCAGAGCTCTGAGTCTCTTTTTTTTATCCTACCCCTAATATAAAATCCCATAGGCTTAACATTGACTTTCCGTATGCACCCGTATGTCGCATATGGATAAAAAATCGCTCCTAGGAGCGTATAGAAAATGGACCAATCAGAGATCAGCAGCTGAAAGTAGTTCCAAGCGCCTTCAGAGCAGCAAGGAGAGCTATATGGAGGACTTCAGAAAGTTTTTATCATGTTTTTTGTTATTATTCTCACATAAAAATATCGTTCACAGGGGAAAGGATAAAATCAAAACCTTATTTGTTTTAATCTGGGCTTCTGTATGCGACTCCTGGAGTTTTGGCTCCGGATATCACTACGCCAAACTCATCCGGTTTTACGATATTATTATCCACCTAATACAAAGTGTCCATAGAAAACACATAGGGAGTTTGTATGGACATACCCGATGCATACGGATATGTTGTATGCTCTGGGTGGCGCATACGAAAAAATAGTGCGTACGGAAAAACAGTGCATGACTAAAGCTAATTGATATCGACATGCCACTTGTCCAGAGGAGGTGGATAATAAATACAATATAGACTGGTTTCAGATAAAAAAGTTTGTATGCATACGGCCGCTTGTGCACGTGAGGGGGGGGGGGGGGTGACCGTAGGAGGTCGACCACTGCGCCCTCTTCCGTCTTTCATTTAAACCTTTATATCTATTATTATATACCTGTGGTAGTATATTCTACACATACGGCCCGTTCCTACCCATGTCGTATTTATATCCGTACGACACCTAGGTGACATACGGGGTATGTATGTGGCGTATGGGGTATGTACGGCGGCAAAATCCAAAAACTCCCCCAGAAGCAAGGTTAAAAATTGGATATTTTAAGGTATATAATAATAGAGAAACAGGCTGACTGTCTCCGTACGGATAAAATACTTGGTAAAATCAGATGAACCTCTGCCTCTGGCATCGGTTCATCTGATTGCCGATTTTACCGCATATTTTATCCGTACGGAGACAGTAAGCCTGTTTCTCTATACTATATACCTCCAATAAAACCCAATACTGAGGCAATTGAGGCCAATGATAATAAAAAAAGTAATAACATTGATATCAATATCATCATAGTATGTACAATCTCCTTGTGATCATGCCAGACAGGCATTACCAGAAGAGCATTGTTTATGACATCCTTCCGGTCACACTTCACGCTCTGGTGCGTTTAACTCGTCAGGCGTGACCTAGTGGAGAGCGTACTAGAATACTGATCCCGTGTTGCGTGGTTGGAGACCTTGCCCACCGAATTGCTGGTCTTTTTTTAACGTTTCATCTAGATCATTCGATCTCGTGTTAAGCATAACATTGTTGATACTGTATTGCACACACTCGAGAGTTAAAAACACTGATCAAATAATTAGGTATAAGGTTTAGATGTGAATTGGGGAATATTACTTCCCACAGATTATAGCAAGAGATATATTACTATATACCCATGCCATATATTCTGTAAATACGCAATATGACGTAAAATATCAATGTTCCGTACGTCAAACTATGGAACACTGTTCCGTACGCATTGACTAAGACATAAGGCCAAATTCACCTTATACGGTATGGGTAGGTCGCTCTATATAAGTATTCCATGTACATTTGCTTCACCTAGTGACCAATGAGTAATTCGACAGATTAATATAAAGAGACGTCACGAGTTTGAGTTTGAGTTTATTCATGTCACGCATTTTGTTGGCTTCGTAATCTCACGAGTCGAAGACGAGTGAAATTACGGAGCCAACAAAATGCGTGACATAAGTAAATTCAAAGTCAAACGAGTGGCGTCAAGTTTTTATCCTACCTAATTTCCACAATAGTAGTGGCATAAACAATACTTTATGTCACTCCCGTGACATAAACGAGTCCCATGTTAAGCCTATGGCGTTTTTTACTAGGGGTAGGATAAAGGAAGACTACATTTCTTCATGACAATATGTCTTGGCTTAACCCCATAGTGATGGAAGCTTTGTTAAACAACATATCAAAATAAAGCCTCCTTTTCTCTTTCCTTTTGTTATGTATTGCAGGTTGAGGTAGCTCAGGGAATACCTATTTTACACAGATTGTAAATGGTATTTATAAAGGCATAAAAAGATGAGCCATCCCACTATAAGCTTATTAGCGACCCACTCTATTGCCTGACCTTTGGGACGTTTGTCGTCTGCTTAACTCTGATGTCGTATGCCTATTTCTCATGTCGCCTCATGTATCTCCAGGCCGTCGATGCCTCTCAGGAAAAGCAACTGATGCTCTTTTTATCACAATGAGTTTTGTTGAAGTTATTAAGACACAGATGTTTATTTTGTATGGCTCACGCTTTGTTCAACAAAACTTGCCACGCCAAGATCCCAGTGAAAATATCTTTAGGCACCAAACAATAAACTGGATAATAATTTCAGTGACAAATGCCCAGAACAACTATTGGCGGTAAATAGCACTAGTCAAAACCGTATCACTGCACAAAAGGTGTTACATCATGATATATTCAAATTATTGGTTCATGGTGTGCCGCAAACAGGCACAACATCAACAGGCCCCAGGATAACAACTCGTTTGTATAAATTTTCACAATTTATAAAGCTTCTTTTAGTTGACCTAGGATATTGTTCAAATATGAAACTATTATAACATTAAGGGCATAGATATTGGTGCTGTCATTAAAAACTTTAGAAGTGAAAGATATTATGGTATATTTTCTCTAGGGAGTTATATTCATCCATTGTGCCCTCATCAACCTTATCCTGAATCTCTTGTTTACGTCATAATATTGAACCAAGGAGAATATTACCTCACATAATGGAGAAAGGATTGTTTCAATTTCTAATTTACATCATAACATGAACCCAAGGGGAATATTACCTATAGAAACTCACATAATGGAGTAGGGATTCATAAATCTTTGTCCAGTGTACATACCTAACAGATTACACAGGTTTTAATTGCCTTCAATGGCCCTCCTTTGAATAGTTAGAAGCTTCACTGCGGGAATTGTAACAGCAAAGCAGGATTCAAATAACTCAGCATGTGATGACACATTGGTGTGACATTTGAGACCTAGATAAGGGGAGGGAATGATGAAACCGGGCACCAATTCTCAGGTGGCTTCAGTTGACATGTAATGCACACCATATTCTTCATGAAACAGGCGTACTCAAACCCTGACGTGCGTTGGACCTACTCGGCAGCGGACTCGGTCTCCAAGCACATAACATTATTCCTTCCGCCGTGTTGTTTGATGCTTTATTATCCACCTAATACAAAGTGTCCATAGAAAACACATAGGGAGTGTGTAACACTATACCCGGAGCATACAGGTATATCCACCTGATACAAAGTGTCCATAGAAAACACATAGGGAGTGTGTATCACTATACCCGGAGCATACAGATATATCCAACTAGTACAAAGTGTCCATAGAAAACACATAGGGAGTGTGTATCACTATACCCGGAGCATACAGATATATCCAACTAATACAAAGTGTCCATAGAAAACACATAGGGAGTGTGTATCACTATACCCGGAGCATACAGATATATCCACCTAATACAAAGTGTCCATAGAAAACACATAGGGAGTGTGTATCACTATACCCGGAGCATACAGATATATACACCTAATACAAAATGTCCATAGAAAGCACATAGGGATTGTGTATCACTATACCCGGAGATTACAGATATATCCACCTAATACAAAGTGTCCATAGAAAACATATAGGGAGTGTGTATCACTTTATTATCCACCTAATACAAAGTGTCCATAGAAAACACATAGGGAGTTTGTATGGACATACCCGGAGCATACGGATATGTTGTATGCTCCGGGTGGCGCATACGGAAAGTAGTGCGTACGGAAAAATAGGGCATAACTAAAATGAACTGATATCGATATGCCACTTGCCCAGAAAAGGTGGATGATAAATACAATATAGAATGGTTTCAGATAAAAGCAATTGTATGCTCCTCGGAGTTGACTCTTTGCAATTTCCTCGCATACGCTCGGATATTGCTACGCGTCGACTCCTCGGAGCATATATGGCCGCTTGTATCTGAAACCAGTCAATATTTTGTATATATCTCACCCCAAGCTATTTCAAAAACACTCGAAATAACGAGATTAGATTTCCATCAGGCCCTATCACTCTGTCGCCTTATCATTACTAACGATTTCCCCCAATTATTTGGGAATCGCTTTGGATTATCATACCAGTAATATTCTTCTTTGGTGCACTACCGTTGTTTTTAGGCTTGGTGTGGCCCATTTTGGAGTTAAAAGCCAACTCCCAAATTCTTGACTACTCAGATTGAAATTGTGTTCACTCTTATAGAATAGGAGGCAGAATAACGTAGTAACAGTGCGATTGCAACTATGTAACCAGAAGGTACAGGGGAATCTGCTCAGCAGTGAATAATAATTTGTATTTCATTGGATCATCAATTTCATATGTATGTTAACAACACATTATTAGATCTCAAGGTTACTCTTATCGTTAAAACATCTTATGCTCACGACACATTATTTTATCCAACGCTATGGCCCAAAAGACGATTCGTAAGCCAGGGACACACCAAGCGAGAAGGGTAGCGATTTCCGGAATCGCCAACACAAAATGGCATGTATATATGGGCTATTATCATCCATCGTATACAAAGCCCCCATTGAAAATGTATGGAGACTCAGTAAACCACGACCCATGGTATAAAACCTGTCAGATACCATAACTGTGGTATACGGATTCATATCTGTGGTATACGCCCTCAAAACCATGGTATACGGGGAAAATAGTCCCTTTTGCTATAGAGCAAAGAAATAGTCCCTATTGTTATACCCTTTAATATGGCAATTACAAGGTTTAATTTATTCGAAAAGATGGATAATAAATGCAACAAACGATGATTTTGTAGACAGGCAGCTCTGTAAACCACTCGAGGTTGACGTCGTATTACACTCGCTAGCGCTTGTGTATTACTACGCGTCAACCTCTTGTGGTTTACGGCCGCCTGTCCACAAAACCATCGATTATTGTCTATTTATTGTCTAGGTGAAATATCAAATGACAGCTCACATTTATGCTATTTTGTGTTTTGCGATTCTGGAAATCGCTGGATATCTCGTTCGGTGTGTCTCCAGTTTAAAATATTTTTTTCTCGTTCGTGATTTATTCGACACCCCCATATTCATTCGTCACTGTGTGACAAATGGAATATTTACAGCTGATCCGTAAATAAAAGACATGCGCGTACAGGTAAAATATGTGATTTCACCGAGTATGTTTTATGTGCGAGTTAATATCTTATGTTACATGTAGGAGTGTCTTCAAGTTGGTTCTTTCAAATAGGCAAAATTACAGGGAGTATCAGAATTCAAGTTTAATAGCGAAATATCTCCACCTGAGAAGACGAACAACCTTCACCTTTGAATGTCAGCTCGAGAGAAAAACCTTCTAGGAAATGATTTATTGTATATTTTTTCACGATGCTCTTTGTCATGCAAAATTCGCTTCTGATATCTTCACGAACATGCCATGTATTTAATTCTGTGCTCCGTGTAACTGTTCAATATTGATAATGTAGTAGTTATTTTACATTACTCAGTAGTCATTCATTATATCATCTCGATGTAATTATCTCATACGTAATCTTTATGTAAAAACAACATATATAGACAACTATACAAGCTGGAGCTATGCTCAGAAGAAACCATGTAATATACTGTGGTAACAGGAAGACCGCGACTAATATAAGCGAACTTGCCAATCTAAATAAATTTAAAAATAAATTTTTAAAAAGGTGTATTCATACAACGTATATTTCTTTCCAGATGTGTATACTTTCTTCTCTTTTTCTACATGGTACAACTCACATTCTTATGGAGATTTATTGGTACATATTGATATTTTCTGTGTGAGAGAAAAAAAACGATTTCAGCATCGTATATTCCTTTCCACCCTGTTAGAGCCTCGAATTCTATTCAAATGGATATTTTCATACAAAATGTAACAGATTGGGTCTGTTTTCATAATATCATGAAACATCACGAAATTTCATATGATTGTTTATATGGCATGAGTTGTCTTCACGGAATGACTATAGAAGACATGTCTACGTTAAAGGCCACACACTGCTGATGTTTCAACGTGCTCAGTATAACAGTGTACTGCACAGGGTTCAGTATACAATTTGTACTGCACTGGGAGCAGCAGTACGTAATTATCTAATGTACTGCCTGGGTATATAATGAATTTCTTTACTATATACCCATGCCATATTTACTGTAAATAGGCACCGTTTTGCCACATAACGTAAAAAATGCTGTACAGAACAGTGTTCCGTACGGGAAAATACAGAACACCTTCCCATACACGTTGACTAAAATATTAGTTCTAAGTCCAAAATGAATTAAGGATTTTTCCTAATTTCGGGTATATTGTAAATATATAAAGTCCAACCATGTGTTGTACAAGCCACAAAACTCGACGAAAATTTACGGTTCGTACAGAACTCGGCGTCGGCTTGTACAGCATGGTCAGGACGTTCTATATAAATACCAGTAATATCAACGAGAACCCATCAACGCCTGAACGCCAGGGGCAAAACACAGGAACAGAACAATACAAACTGGGGGACCACCACCTGACCTTCAATGTCGCCTGCAGGGAGTGTGTTCACAGGATCAATGTTGCCACGAGCTGTCAATAATGCTAACATTGAAAGCAGATATCGACGCCAAACTGCTGACGTCATCCTGGCCTTGGGTGAGCTGCTCAGTTAATGATATCGATAAGCCGAGCAGCTGTAAGCTTCGGTCAAACAAGGTGATCGCGCAGTCTGAAGGCCAATGCCCACCTACCGATTTCGGAACATTAATGTACCTTTGTCGGCGACAAACGGACGGTAATTTGTCTTAGCCAAGGCATCCTAACGTAGTCAGCCGTAGTCAGTAGATGTAGGACAGTGAGGCCCGGCGTCCACTTACTTCCATATGGCTCCAATATGGTCTACGATGCACCTCCCGATAAAAAATCAAAATCGCGTCGGAAGGTCACCTAATATCGGGGCAGTTGACCATGTTTCTGCGATTAGGCACCAAAAAACACCCATTGCGATGCGTTGTGGAGTGGCATCGACAGATGTCCAAGATTTTGGACCTTCCTGATATGTATCCGATATTTGCTTTTGGAATCGGTGCCATATCGGTAGGCCTAAATTTCTATCGTAGTAGGTATACGCCAGGCCTAAGGTAAAGGAGAGCCACCAATTAGTGAACCACCTCCTTCAGACGTCCTTTTGTCGCCGACAAGTTGTGGTTTCTTAGTTCTAAAATCGGTGGCGAAACGTTTATCAAAATGTTGATAAATCTAGTTGCCGAGGTGCATAATCGTATATCTCTCGGTAAGTGTCGACTATTTTGTTTAGGACTAAGGGTGGGCGTCCACCAACCACGACAAGGCTACGACAATAGCTTCCCAACAAGGTCCATGATTGGCCTACGACTGGAGGCCTTGTCGTGGTTGGTGGACACCAGTTCCCAACAAGAGTCTACGACAAGGCCACGACTGGAAGCTTGTCGGCAGCCTTCCAACAAGGCTACGACAATATCGAACATGTTCGATTTTTCCCACTACTGGCCCTTTGGCGTAGAGTGTCATGGCATGCCGGAAGTGTGTCGCAGAGGTCTACAATAGGAAATTTTGGTGGAGCGAGCACTTCGCGACACGTCCTGACAACGCTGTCATAAAGCCCCCCTTCTTACGACAAGGCTGCGACAAGCACCGATTGGAACTTTCATGTCGGCACTTGTCGTAGCCTTGTCGTGGTTGATGGACGCCACCCTTAATACCCACCACCCCCTCGCCTCGAGGGCTGCAGGTCGAGCGAGGGGTTATGTAATTTGCCTGTGACAAGTTCACCGACTCCTATACGATTTTTAATTGGTAGATGGGCATAGGGCTTATTGTTGCGTTTCCACCTGCCGATTATGGCCACCTATTAAGGCATTTAGCACTGCAGACTGGTTATCTGACATTGTTAGTGCAATGCGTATCAGGTGGAAGCAAAAAGCGTAAATTAAAGAAGAAACCAGGAAGTTTTGGTGAAAGTCATCATTCTCCATGCGTTTGATGCAGAGTGATATGTACGAGGTGACAGCTGAGTGAATATCACGTAGCTTTCAAATGATTCGGAGAAGCATAACTTTAACCAAAACGAGTTGCTTTCTGTATTTATCTCACCCCTGTAAACAATAAAAGAATGAACGATGCACAGGATATAGACCATGGAGAGTGAACTGCAATACTCATAGGGGCATAGAGAACGGGTTTCCAATGTTAAGCCTATGGGGCAGAAATACCAAGGGTGATTTGATATATAATATGGCACCAACGACCGCTGAAATGTGTATGTGTTGAATTAATCGGTGGCAGAATGAATTTGGGTGTGAGATTGGTTTAACGGTTATACCCTACAATAACATCAAGTAGAACCACCGACCAATTTGTGTACAGGGTGCACATAATCGATGGCCTTTTCTTCGACAAATAAGGTAGCGTTCAAGCATGCCGAAGCAAACTTTCCAATATCATATCAGGCTCTGAAATGTCAGGCGGTAGTGCTATACGGTACCAATAACAATCAACAATATGATTCGTCAAGACATTATAACCTTGATAACCTATTATCGATGTGGACCGATTTTCATGAGAATCGATCATATTTTTCATATGTTCACATAAATCTCATCGTATTATCTAATGATCGCTGAGTGGCTCCAAATTCTGTAGTTATATAGAACGTCCTGACCATGCTGTGCAAGTCACAGAACGATATGCTAATTTACCGTTTATACAGACCGAGGCATTTATGCCGAGTTCCGTACAAATGGTAAATTAGCATCGAGTTCTGTGACTTGTACAAGCATGGTTGGACGTTATATATTTACTATATACCCGAAATTGAAAAAAAAAATCAATTTCATTTTTCTTAACAACCAAAATTTTAATAAACGTGTTTGGCAGGGTGGTCCGTATTTTAGTGTACGGACCAGCGATCCGTACAGTATTTTTACGTCACATGTAGGCCCGGCGTCCACCTACTGCGATAGAATCGTAGACCTCCCGATATGGCACCGATACAAAATGTCAACATCGGTGCCATATCGGGAAGGTGCAAAATCGTAGACATATGTCTAGACAAGCCAATCCACCATGCGTTGTATGGGGTTTTTATCGGTGTCTAATCGCAGAAACGTGGTCAACTGCCCCAATATTAGGTGACCTTCCGACGCGATTTTTAATTTGTATCGGGAGGTGCATCGTAGACCATATCGGTGCCATATCGTAGTAGGTGGACGCCGGGCCTTATGCCAAAACGGTGCATATTTACAGTATATACGGCATGGGTATATAGTAATCATTGGTAAAATCGGTATGTGTAGACGTTACCTAATGCGGGAATATTTGTTAATTCCACCAATGGAAACAAACATTGCTTCCTACTTTACATTTGTGGCCTTCCTAGTAATTAATCTAGAGTGCAATTATTGGTTACTCCCTAATGAGTGGGCAGAGTAATTGGAGATGACTGAAAAATGACAGCCAAAGGCAGGTATAGATTATTATTACATACCTATGGCCGAATGTCTATGAAATACTACCCGCTGCTAGGAGTACAGTATAAATAATGTTCGGGCGTACTGCGCCCGTAGTAAATATTCGGGCGCTCTGTAACAATTGGGTCAAAAGGTACAATTGGGTCAAAAGTACATAAAAGGCGGTTTTTTTATATTTAGGTATGTAATAATAAGAAAACGTAGTGACTGAGCCAGAAGAGATGCCATCCTCGGCCTTTTTATACCATAAATACGTCCCTCCGCCCGCGGCGTCGGGATGTATTTATGGTATAAAAAGACCTCGAACGGCCATTCTTTCAGGCTCAGTAACCACGTTTTTTTTTATTAATAATCAGTTTATGTAACTTAATTGTGTGAGGTACTTTTCACTTGCAGTGTGTGAGGTTATTCTGGGGTACCACCCAGTCTTCTCACCGGGATTCCAGTAATTATGTATTCATACCAAGTTCGTTGGCTAAATGGTATGGGTGTTCGCCTTGAGCATGGGGGGTCAGAGGTTCAAACCCCGGTCGGGTCATACCAAAGACTTAGGCCCGGCGTCCACCTACTATGGTAGAAAGTTAGACCTCCCGTAATGGCTCCGATACAAAAAGTCAATATCAGAGACATATATCGGGAAGGTGCAAAATCATAGACATATGTCTAAACATGCCAATCCACCACGTATTGTATGGGGTTTTTATTGGTGTCTACTCGCAGGAACGTGGTCAACTGCCCCGATATTAGGTGACCTTCCGACGCGATTTCGATTTTTTATCGGGAGGTGCATCGTAGACCAAATCGGAGCCATATCGTAGTAGGTGGACGCCGGACCTTACGCACAATTCGAACCCACTACCCGATAACATCCGCCATTAGAATGCGGAGTAGGTGGCTGGGGCCTGAGTGGAAGAATGGCTGTACGGACCGTAAGATAGTGCCACTGTAGTCGGGAGACAACCACAATTATCTGCTGTCATAGTTTATATCATGAGGCAAGGCTAAAACCCTTTTATGGCAAACAAACAAAAAATATCTTTGACTTGAAAAAGTAGACTTGATGCCGATAAAATCCATTGATAACTGGACCTGTCGCATGGTGTTTCATCTAGCCTCAGGGGCAAGATGGCCACTTCCATAACACAATGGCTATATGCCCTACAGTTCTATATCATAAAAAACCATCCTGAGTGGTGAGTTAGCTCAATGGTTTAAGGACTATACTGGTTATCCCAAGCTACAGCCACCTTTATCTTTCATCCCCAGCAGTGATAAACTTACTACTATATCAAAGGCCAGGCCTTCTCACACCATGTCTATGTAGTGTGGGAAGTAAAAGGACTCCCGTTTCAGTAAATATGTAGGGGTTGGATTTCTACCTAAATTCCTCTTGTAGATTCGATCACCCACCCTCCCTTGGTGTAAAACCCAAAAGGATATATGCTGGACAAAACTTGAAATCTTAACAAACAATGTCCATAGTTTGTTCAGAGATTATGTAAAACGCCCTGATGATAATAGTCAATGAATAATTTCATATTTATGACCATGGAAACATTGACAGACAACGTTAAGTATGATGGAAAACTATTTTTTTTTCTCAATAATTGTAACCTAGCCTTGCACTACAGAGGGGGTCAGGCATCAAGGGTGTGGTATATGTTTAATTACATGCACCTGCTCCCAGGTAAGGAAAGGGTTAAATGAGACTTAACTTGAATTGAGCAATAACGGAAACACTGGCCATGTATCGAGGTTTCGCGATTGCGAAACACAAAAGTCACGGCAAACCTAGAATATTTATATCCAAGCGATATCCGAGCGTTAGTCTTACACCACAAGCAATTAGCTGTCGTTTGGGTTACCAAGAGTGATTATGCAATGTATGAATTATTGAAACTCTCTGTATTGACATTCGCCATTTGCACAGCCTAAAGGGTTGCGTCCACCAACCACGCAAGGCTACGACAAGCACCGACAAGAAAGTTCCTATTGGCGCCTTGTCGCAGCCTTGTCGTGAGAAAGGGGGCTTTAAGGCGGGCGTCCACCAACCACGACAAGGCTATGACAAGTGCCGACATGAAAGTTCCAATCGCAGCCTTGTCGCAGCCTTGTCATGAGAAGGGCAGCTCTGCGACAGCCTTGTCGGGGCATGTTGTAGACTTCGGTGGATGCCGTAAAAAAGGCGTCCATGGTACCGACACACTACGACAGTGATATCGAGGAAACCACAACACTCCACGACAAAGGTCCAGTCATGGGAAAAATCGAACATGTTCGATATTGTCATAGCCTTGTCGAAAGGGCCCTGACAGTCCCCCGACAAGCTTCCAGTCGCAGCCTGTCTTGGCCTTGTCATAGACTCTTGTCGGGAACTAGGGTCCACCAACCACGACAAGGCTATGACACGCTTTCCAATCGTAGGCCTGTCGTGGACCTTTTCGGAAAGCCATTGTCGTAGCCTTGTCATGGTTGGTGGAGGCCCCCCTTTATGCACCTCTCCTTAAACACATCAGTACCAAGGAGACATGTTGTATTTATCCCTTTTTATTACACTCTATTATATCTTCTTATATTGAAAAAAAACCACCTCATCTCTCCTTTCTTATTCTTTAGATATGATAGCGGGGCTTCATCTATGTACAATTTCCATCCATATTATTACATGATGGGTTATTGTTATAAATCTGATATTTCCTGTAGTTGTTTATCAAGAAAAGAAAAAGAGTAATAACTAAGATAACCTATCGGAAATATAAGATAACTTTTCATCTGTACTTTGTTTTTCCACGAAACATATCAACATGGAATATAAACTTTGTATTTCTAATTCTGACCAATTTCTATTGTCCCTACATTTAACGGAGGTCTACTTTATTAGATGAGCTTGTTGTATACTCTGCCCGACCATATTCTCTGATCATTGTCAGACACGCCA
Source organism: Alentia gelatinosa (assembly GCA_950022655.1). NCBI lineage: Eukaryota > Metazoa > Annelida > Polychaeta > Phyllodocida > Polynoidae > Alentia > Alentia gelatinosa. Next base: position 45,664,057 of record OX465581.1, read on the forward strand.
TGAAGTGAGCAGGAAGGCATTAATCTCTTCTCTGTGCTTAGATATGATGTAGAAAGAACTGCCTGTCGTGCCATTACAGACAAAAGCACTTGCAACATCTCCAAAGGCTCCCACATTTCCTGTTGAGGATAATGCTATGTCTCAGAATAGAATCACGTCCGACGAGGGGAACATTGTATTTCCCCCACTTAGTACATCCATCAACGTGCAAGGAACAGAACTATATTTTATTGTATGCTGCTATAGACTACATAAGCTGAATATGTTAGGAAAACAGACTGGGCACTGTATGTGTTAATATTTACGATCCCCCGGACCGTCATTTACTATATACCCATGCTGTATATATTGTAAATACGCACCGTTTTGGCATATGACGTAAAAAATACTGTACGGACCACTGGTCCGTACACTATAATACGGACCACCTAGCCAAACACATTTATTAAAATTTTGGTTGTTAAGAAAAATGAAATTGTTTTTTTTTTAATTTCGGGTATTTAGAAAATACATAACGTCCAACCAAACGCCTCGATCCATACAAACAGTAAATTAGCATCTCGTTCTGTGACTTGTACAGCATGGTCAGGACGTTCTATATAAGTACTTTCCCCAACGCCGTCAGGCAGAGGGGGTATATTCAAACCACAGTTCTGTTTCCATTTTGTCATACATCTACACATGTTAGCAATTAATGAGAAATTACACTGAATAGCCACTCGATGAGTATTGCGGGCAATAGAACCTGGGCCATACAGGTATACGGCATATATGCGATATATGAAAGGTCAGTAAATGTATAGAGAAAACCTATGAAAGTTTCGGGTCAGAGCTTGTATCCCATCAAGTTTGAATCGGCTAATAATTCACAAGACGAAGCTGCGTGAATCACATAGTATTTCAGACGAGATAGGATCCAGCTCTGAGCTTAAACTTGAATAGCTTTCCGAATTAATCTCACCCTTCACATTGACTAATGGGCAAACCTTTGTGACATAATCCCTCATTGAGTATTTTTCTAAATTCTCTGCGTTTTCTAAATGTTGATGGGGAAAAAAATTACCAGGGGTGAGATAATAAGTACAATGTGCACAGGTGTATAATAAATTAAAATACCCCCCAGCAATGCTCCTACCCACTGTCTCGAGTAATGTACAGTAGAACCCCGCCTAACGGACACCCCGCGTAAGCGGCCACCCCGCGTTAACGGACACCTCTGCTCGGAACGGTTCCCTCTATCAGATGTTTATTTTAACCTCGCGTAAGCGGACACCCCGCGTAAGCGGACACTTCGGCCCGGAACGGAGGGTGCCCGCTTACGCGGAGTTCTACTGCACTTGTGTTTAGGTGTGTTCGCTCATTAATCAGCAATTGCTTCCTGTCTTTGTTTGAATGAGTAAATTAACACTTGAAGAATGTAATTACGAAAATGATGGATGATTATATCGATTATGTGTCAGAACGAATAGCTCAGCACAGGAAACTGTTAGGGATTGAGTCTGACAATAGTAGAATACGCGTGTATTTATAGAAATTATGTTTCCTTGTATGACTGGCTGAATGTGCCACAACCTTTGAACAGGAAATGCTAAATCCCCGTAAAGCATGTATGACTCGCCCAGTCAAGCGTGTGTGTCTTTGGGAATTTTTACGACCTTATACTATGACTCCTTTAGCAAATTCAGCTTGCTGCACGCAATACGACATTTTCTCTAAGCAAAAAATCTTAATAAATTTCCCTAATTCTGTGATTACACGTAAAGCTCGTTTCTAGAAGACTTTATACTTTGGAGAGAGGAAATAGTAAAGGTAGATGATGCATAGTATGCTCCTAACTGAGTTGCATCCGTGACTTGTTTTCTGTTTGTACTGAACTCGTTTTATTCCCTCAACTTATCATGCCATCTTGGTAATTGCTATTAATTGATGGAAAAATCCTCTATGGCCTCCGTCGAGCTTATACAATAAAAACCCGCTTCTAGGACACCTCGCTTAAGGGGATACCCCGCTTAAGGGGTCACCCCGCTTAAGGGAACAATTTGCTTGGAACAGAGATTTTAATTTAGTTTATCTTAACCCCGCTTAAGAGGAACCCTGCTTAAGGGGTACTTTTCTTGGAACTGAGTGTTCCTTGAGCGGGGTTTTACTGTATGTACCTGTTTTTATCCTACCCCTAATTAAAAAAGCACCATAGATTTAACATAGAAAAATTGTATGTGGCATGCTATGACATGAAGTGTTTTTTATGTACCTAGACAAATAAAAAAATTGACCAATCAGTAATCAGGAATTATTCACCTGTGAAAATAGTTTCGGCTGCAGAGAAGAATTCCGACATATGTCAAACATGACAATTTACGTATTTATAGATGGATTTTGGTGTGTGTTTGCATATTTCCCAATATTACAAGGTCATGGAGACAGGGTAGGATAAATTCTAAACCGAACTCGAGTTAGCCTGGTCAAGATTTATACCACCCCGGCCAGGTCTGCCACTCACTGCGCTCAGCTATCGCTTCGTGCAGTAACACGCGAAATGTCCATTGTGGCATAAACCTTGACCAGGCGAACTCTCGTTCAGTATCTGAAAACCTCGCCTTGGTGAGACATACACAAAGAACCCCACCATAAACAGGAAACAGGCTGGGATAGCAGGCAGTATGGTGGACAGGGAGGAGTAGCGATGGCAAAGGTAACTGGCAGGTGCCAGACGATCGATGGTGGCGCCGTCTAGGCCTGTAGGCAGAGTCCCCTGCCCTCATTGGTTACAGGAAAGACCCTCAGGGCCGGGGCCAAGAGGTGAGCTGTGGAGGAGCGGGGGGTTTGTGGTGCAGCGCCAGCGGGTGATCGAACAGGGGGGTATAGTGAGGGTCAACCCCATAACGTCAAGCCCTGGAGCTGGGCCCCACCCTGCTCCCCACACATACAGACAGGCCTCGGGGCCCCAGACCTGGCTTGGCCTAATTGAATTCCATGGTTAAGGCGTGGTGGGGAACGTTGCTCCTTATTGTCTTAGCGGTCACTCATACAGGGCTCCTCTCTGCCCAGTTCTGGCCTAACTTGACCTATTTTGTAGAAGGGCAAATAAAGGTCGAAATAGGGGCCATCCCGAATGGTTTCTCAGACCTTTGTATAGCCATGTCAAAATGGGTTATAATAACCATTTTCACATACTACTAACAGGCTATAATACTCTACATCGTACTTGTTAAAGACAAATGCTGGTAGTTGGGTGATTTCTAAATTCTATTGAGATTTGCAAATAAATCAGGATAATATAATTCTATATATTAGCAAATAGAAAATGCAAAAAAAATGTCATGTCACCATGCTAACTTATATGGGAGGGCCATCTGAAAATGTAAGTGCTTAACTATTGGTGTCTATGGGAAAATGCAATATTTTTACTTTGTTGCTAAATGACACTGATGTTCTATAATTGCTATCTTCAAACAATTCTGAATTATGATAGTTGGGAACATGTACAGATGAGAAATGCTAAAAAAAATACTATGTCACCATGCTAATTTCTATGGGAAGGCCATCTGAAGAAGGTAAATGCTTATCTATTGGTGTCTATGAGAAACTGCTATATTTTCATGGCCCCAGATGGCAGCACCAGTGTTAAAACCAGGGGGCGTTTCGATACCTACCCGCATTTGTCTTTAAATAGTGTTAAACAGTTTTCAGGCACTGAACTATGTTAAACCGTGCTGAATATCCATCCGTATGCGCTACTCGCCAATAATATCATGTATCCTAGAACAAATAACCTTAGTCATGTCATGGTGGAGTTGTGCTGAAGCCACACAAGTTATACTTCCTCCTGTACATTTTGCATTCATTGAGGACTATCCTTTTCTCTCTTTCAGTCTGGCATAATAGCTGAGTTAATAATGAGGCAAATAGTCATTGTTCTACACTTTTTAGTGTTCATGTAATATTCAGTACCCGGCTCCAGTGATAGATATAATAGCTTGAAGGTGTGCCAAATAAACAATCCTATGTACTACTAAGGTAATAGCATATATTGTTCTTAGAATAGAAGGCTTCTTTATTAGTGGAGAGTGGCAGCTTTGGAATTCCATAGAATAAGAACCATCGCTATCACCATCAATAAATAGCCTTCAAATATCGATTCTTAATGATGCCAAGAAAATACTAGGAGCAAAAGGTATGTTCATAATTGATGAATGACCGTGTAACTAATTATAAATGAATAACAATTAAAAGGTTTAGTTTACATTCAGTCTATAGATAGTTTTCTCTATCCCACTTGCACCCAGTCAACTTGCTATTTCTGCAACTGCCTGACTTTAGGATCAAAACGTATCTAGCACCAGTGGGTCTTGAGTTATTTTGGTATAGAGTGATTGGTCATGGTCAGCTGGGCACGCCTCTAAAACCCTGAGACACTGGCACCCTGTTCCTTTCCCAATATCACAGTGGATAGCACGCATATAGTGAAGGGATAATCTTTTTGCAGGACGATGGAAGTCTGTATGTGAGCACTCTAACCTCTAGGCGATGTACATATATAGGTGTGCGAGCACGCTCTGAAAAGCTGAAAGAAAATAGTGATTGCAGGGTTACTGAAGCAAGTCTAGTCTGAGACAGCAGGATTGAGCATGCAGGACAGTGAAGTCTCTTGACGAATCTAGAGCCAAAGTATGATAAAATAAAACAATACATATAGTCCCTCCCGGCAGCCCGCTGTGGGGCGCTGGGATCGGGAGCCGGAATCCGTGCCGGGGAATACTGGTTCTGGCGGCGGCAATGACACGTGGAAGTTTCTGTAATCCCCAGATCAAATAAACTGTCAACACGGCCGAGAGCAATGTCAACAGGCGGTCCGACAGCCCGATGGGCGGCCCGACCCCCGAGCTGACTCCCGGCGCCGACCCCGACGGCCACCCGGGAGGAAAAAGTCATATTTAATGTGCGGCTAGTCAAGGCACGGGCTTCTGGGCTTAGCGTCACTTCCACCTCATCTCGTCTATAGGATCAGCTGCATAGGAAGAGAGAGGAAGGGAGGGTGAAGCGGAGAGAGAGGGAGGGGGAAGGGAGGGAGGCGAGAGGGAGGGAGGGAGAGAGAGAGAGGGAGGGAGGGAGGGAGGGAGGGAGGGAGAGGGAGAGAGGGAGGGAGGGAGGGAGAGAGAGAGGGAGGGAGGGAGGGAGAGAGAGAGGGGGGATGGAGGGAGAGAGAGAGAGGAAGGGAGGGAGGGAGAGAGAGAGAGAGAGAGAGAGAGAGAGAGAGAGGAAGGGAGGGAGGGAGATAAGGAGGGAATTAGTGGGAAAGTAGAGGAAGGAAGGATAGACAAAGAGGGAAGAAGGAGGGAAGGAGAGAGGGAAGGAGGGTGGACGAGGAGGTGAGAGAGGCAGAATGATAGAGGGGAAGGGAGGAAAAAGCAGAAAGAGAAGGAGAAAGCAGGAGACAGAAGTGAGTAGATAGAAAGGGGGGAAGGAGAGGGAGAAGTGGGAAGAGGGAAGGATAGATGGAAGGAAAGTGGACGAGAGAGAGGGAGAACTATGTTTCTGGTTAACGTATAGACTGTTCGTGGAATGACCAGAATACCTGCCTTGGCAGAGGTCATTATTGTACTTTGTTTTGTGCAAATAATAAAACATTAAAAAAAAGGAAAAGGAAGAATCAAGGAGAAATAAGAAGAGAGGAAGAAGAGAGAGGGAAGGAAGAGGGGAAGCAGAGAGGGATGGAGAGAGTAGCAGTAGAGGATAGTGTGGGGGAGAGAATGGGAGAGGGGAGGAAAGCGATGTGGGGAAAGTGGAGTGGACAGAGAAAGGGAAAGGAATAGGATTGGAGGGGAGAGGGACAGAGTGGGAGAGAGGACATATAAGGGAATGAGAAAGGGGGGAAGCAGAACGAGCGAACAAGACTCACAAGTGAACTGTAAATCAGAGAGAATAAATGAGGAGAGAAGAAAACCAGCGGCATGGACAGAGCCGGCCCTTTAACAGCTACACCGTCTTACTTGTTATCTCACCCCTGGAATAAATGTCCATAGGCTTAACATTGGGAACTCGTTCTCTATACCCCTACACGTATTGCAGTACGTTCTCCATGGTCTATATCCTCTGTGTTGTCCATTCTTTTAGTGTGTGCAGGGGTGAGATGAATAAAGAAAGCAACTCGTTTTGGTCAAAGAAGTCATTCTGCAACTCGTTTGAACGCTATGTGTTATTCACTCGGCTGTCGCCTCATTCATATCACTCCGCATCAAACTCGTAGAGAACGACGACTTTGACCAAAACTTGTTGGTTTCTTATTTAGTACTTTTGCCATTGAGTAGTTCAAAGGAAAACACTTTTAAAGCACTACATATATTACCCTCCGATTCCGCTACGCCTATAGGCATATATACCTACACCAAAGCACCTCTGAGGTACATAAACCATATAAGGAGCCATGGAAATGGAAGCACTGCCTTCTGATGTCACATCACCATGACCCTACTATCGTAAACAATATGGAGGCATCAATGTTTTGAAAACACCACAGGCACATTGATGGCAGCGTATCAAGGGGGTGGGGTTGGGGGTCTTTTACAAATATAGTGGCCATTTGTCATTCGAGATATGGTCGATGTGGTCCCTAGGTTGATCCTGTTGATGAAGTGCCCTTGGCCCTGCTATGGGGCGCTATTGTGTGCATCCTATGGTGCTTTTAATGTCACAAAATCACTTGGTTTTAACTCCTCCTCATGCCTGCCTATTTTGCTTTGGATGTGATTTGGATTTCCATTTCCTTTTTACTACGATATTGATTTTTAAGCGTCGCGGAGCAAATCCCGTCGAAGCGAGAGAAGAAAGATATGAGGCTCATACGTGACGGGATGCTTGAATAGGGTTTGTCGGCTTTGAATTACCATGAGAGTGGGAAGTTTTAGCTACAGTATATAAATGAGAACTATAATAGGTTCTGACTGATACAATCAAAAGACTCATGCATATATTCCTGAAATGACAGTTCTCAAAGCAGAGTAAAGTCTAAGTTCCTGGAGGCCTTAATATAAGCTATGTATAAGCTCACAAAGGTTTAATATACCTACACATATACCTCTCTCTCTCTTTCTCTTTCTCTCTCTCTCTCCCTCTCTCTCTCTTTCTCTTTCTCTCTCTCTCTTTCTCTTTCTCTCTCTCTCTCTCTCTCTCGGTCTCTATCTATATATGTATATGAGCAATTCTCACGAGAAAAAAACGTTGTCGTAACTACGTCGCTATTGCGGTCCCTAGAGGCAATAATTTGATTAGATACAAGTGACTTCGTAATCAATAAGAAATGAGTATGTTGTAGGAAACCCGTATTCAATGCCCTTTAGTGCAAATAAATACCCGACAGGCGGTGGTGATGTTTTCTTTTGTTATATATTTTCATGACGTTCTTGAATTCAGGATTGGCATGACATTTGGAAACCAACTTCAGTGGCTCGGGTTGACTACTCTACACTTAAGGCTCGGCGTCCACCTACTGCGATATGCCTCCGATATAGTCTACGATGCACCTCCCGATACAAAATCAAAATCGCGTCGGAAGGTCACCTAATATCGGGGCAGTTGACCACGTTTTTGCGATTAGACACCGATAAAAACCCCATACAATGCGTGGAGGATTGGCATGTTTAGACATATGTCTACGATTTTGCACCTTCCCGATATGGCACCGATTTTGACATTTTGTATCGGTGCCGTATCGGGAGGTCTACGATTCTATCGTAGTAGGTGGACGCCAGGCCTTACTTGATCGCTGCATGATTTCAGCCAGCTTTGCCTCGTGATATTACTATGCGTCAAGTTCATGGCATATTAACCATCCCTAACCACTCGCATTGATTTCCTGTGTGTTATTTCACCCCTGGTATTTTTTCTCCATAGACTTAACGTTGGGAATTCGTATCCGACGCCCACGAGATATATAGGAAAAATATCCAATGGGAGATGATGTCACAAACAATAGCCCTTTAGTCAATGTGAAGGGTAAGATGAATTCAGAAACCCACTCAAGGTTAGGGTCAGAGCTCAAACCCATCTGGCTACATGATTCCCATGGCTTCGCCTTGTGAATTACTATGCAATTCAAACTTGATGGGATCCGAACTTTGACCCTTAACTTCCATATGTTTCCTCTATACTCTTACTGACCTTTCATATATTGCATATATTGTGTACAACACACTGTGCAGTACACAGTTATACGACCTAGGTTCCATTGCTCACAATACTCCTCAAATGGCTATTCAGGGTAATTTTTCATTAACTGCTAACATGTGTAGATGTGTAACAAAATGAAAACGGACCTGGGGCTTGAATATTGAATATTGAATAATATGGCGGTCCGGGAGTTCGTAAACATTAACAAATACAATGCCCAGCCTATTCATATGTGTGGACCCAATGTTTGCTGCATAAAGCTCCAGTCTCTTGCAGAAGCCACAGAAAAGTCCACCAGGCGAATGTAATAACGGCGACTACGAGCTAAGCGTCGTTTGTCTAGGTCCGTTCTGCAGGGTAACAACAGGTCACGTGATAAGAGAGGAAGCCACTGCCACGCATGCGCCGTAACAGTGGCCAATTCTCGGCAGACTACTGGGTCAATAAATAGGCCGTTAATACGTTTACGGACGGCAGACCCTGGTGGTGCTTTGCCGTACTATAGTCGCGTGGCGGCCATCTTAGCTATGGCGCCAGACCCAATCTGTTGGATAAACAGGGACAGATGTTCTTTTCTCTGCCCCTGTCAGGATATGGGCTTTGAAGAGGACAGCTAGCAATGGATGGCAGGACCTGCACATATATATATATATATATATATATATATATATATATATATATATATATATATATATATATATCAATGCCCAGAGATATTCAATCACAATTAATGTATAAGCTGCGTATCATGCATGCTTGCAGACTTGAGTTTAGGAAACTCCTATATTGATTTTGAATCATGTATATTGACAGGGCTCCTACGCGACTAGCGAGTAAGTGACCGATTTGAAAAAAAAAAATTCCCGAAGAAAGTGACGCCTAATAAACTCGCAAAGAGTTGAAGGAAGGAATCCCATATCGCACGGAAAAAATTAGCACCATTGATTTTGAATCATGATTGGGTTTTTTTACATTTCAAATCATTTGCGATATACTGAGGAAAGGTGCAGAGAATAACAATCAGCCTTTATTATCCAAATGATAAAAGGTGTAAATAGAAAACACATAGGGAGTGTGTTTGGACATACCCAACACATATGGATATGTTGTATGCTCCAGGGGCCCATACAGAAAGATATTGCATACGGAAAAATAGTCCATCCACAGTTCCGATAGGTTTACTATGAACACTTTGTATAAGGTGGATAAGAAAGATTCTTTATTATCCACCTAATACAAAGTGTCCATAGAAAACACATAGGGAGTGTGTATGGACATACCCGAAGCATACGGATATGTTGTATGCTCCAGGGCTCCATACGTAGAAATAGTGCATGCGGAAAAATAGTCCATAAATAAAACGAACTGATATCGACATACCACTAGCCCAGAAAAGGTGTATATAATAAATACAATATAGACTGGTTTCAGTTAAAACAGCCGTATGCTCCTCGGAATTGACTCTAGGCTATATCCTCGCATGCGCTCGGATATTACTGCGCGTCAGCTCATCGGAGCATATGTATCTGAAACCAGTCAATATTGTTCATGTATTCACTACCTCTAAAAGTGGTATTTATATATTTAGGGATGAATTTGGAATAAGATATTTTCTAAAGTCACATTGCGTGCTACCATTAAACTCCCTACAGGTAACTGGATCTCAACGCATGGGGCTAAAATAAACCAAATTATAATAATTTTACCAGCTATGCCATGTACAATATATATATAAATTAACCCTTTTACCACCATCGTCCTCACTTCTCGTATCCCTCTATTATGAATGGATCATGGAATTTTGTCTAAAAGCTGGGACATCTTGAATAATAGATTAGCGGTGAAACACCACCATGGGGGGCCTTAATCGCCGTTAATCTTGTTAGGCATGGCCAGACGGGTGTGTTTACTGGCTTGGTGGGCCTCGAGCATCATTGCCTGTGGCGGATCCGGAATATTTAACGAGTGGCGGGGGGAATAGGTCAGACCAGTATAGGAGACGTGGGACCCGTCAGATGAAGGTAGGGTAGTGCTGGTCAATATAGTTGGCTGGGGGCTATAATAAAAGCCGTATTTATAATAACGTAGGCTTTCTGGTAATAGTCTTACAACAGAGTATAGCAAGCCTAGCTATAGTGGTGCCACAACACCATGTGTTGGCTGAGGGCTATTATAGGAGCCATATTTATAATAACGTAGGCCTTCTGGTAATAGTCTTACATAGTAAAGTGAGCTTAGCTATAGTGGTGCCACAACACCATGTGTAGGCTGGGGGCTATTATAGAAGCCGTAAGTATAATAACGTAGGCTTTCTGGTAATAGTCTTACAACAGAGTATAGTGAGCCTAGCTATAGTGGTGCCACAACACCATGTGTAGGCTGGGGGCTATTATAGAAGCCGTATTTATAATAACGTAGGCTTTGTGGTAATAGTCTTACAACAGAGTATAGTGAGCCTAGCTATAGTGGTGCCACAACACCATCTGTAGGCTGGGGGCTATTATAGAAGCCGTATTTATATTAACGTAGGCTTTCTTGTAACAGTCTTACATTGTATAGTGAACCTAGCTATAGTTGTTCCACAACACCATGTGGATAGCTGGGGTAGATGGCTTTGGGCTCGTATAATGTTATGGGATTTCCGGGTTATAGTCATACAACAGGGTCATAATGCATGAGAATGTGAATAGGAAGGAAACAATGAAACAGGAACCGTGTGGTCACAAAGAATAGGGAGTATAGTGGGCCTGGCTAAAGTGGCATTAACACACCTTGTAGAGAGCTGGGGTAGATGGTCTGCAGCTCTTGTGATAATATTGATTTCTGGTCATGATCATACAACAGGGTCATAATGCATGAGAAGGTGAATTGGAAAGAGATGATATAACAGGTGTTGGTCACAAAGGGAGGGAGTATAGGGTGTCTAGCTATAGTGGCGTTACCACACCCATGTGCCTCTCAGAACACTCTCCCTTAAGTCACATAATGTGGTAATAATCATAAGGCAGCAACAGAAGTGCAGGTAAAAGGATCTTTATCATTTTAGACACCTTTTAAAGAATACCGCATGTATAGAGATTGTGTTTTAAACATCAATCTTTGTAATATGGAATCATAATAATATACATCAGTTATACATTTTATTTACAAGTTTCTAGATGAATGAACAGTAAAGATTATTGTCCTTCATGTAGGGATGGTGGGTGGGGAACGCTCGTGCTGCGCTATCACTGAGTGAGTTGAGAGTGGTAACACTAAAGCCCAATGCCCATCTACCAATTTCGGAACATTCATGTACCTTTGTCGGCGACAAACGGACAGTAATTTGTCTCAGCCAAGGCATCCTAACTGAGTCGGCCGTAGTCGGTAGATGTAGGACAGCTAGGCAAGGGTGAGCCACCGATTAGTAGACAGATTTGGTTAGGACTAATATCCACCAACCCCATCTCCTCAATGTCCGCAGATCAAGCGAAGAGTTACATAATTTGCCTGCGACAAGTTCACCGCTAATCGCTCAACCCTGAATCGGTAGATGGGCATCAGGCTTTATAGGTACGGGTCCGGTTATAGGGTGCACCCCTCTCATAAGATCTCACACTCTCTAAGTCGTATTCAGTACAAGGTTCTCACTGCGCTCTATGGTAGAAGAATTCTTAACGAACTAGGCTTAGAGCCGTGATAATCCACTGGCACACAGTATTCCTGCTAGGTGGCATCATTGAGATTATAGGAATGTATGGGTTGCATTGATGTACGTCTTTATCACGGGAGGCAGGCCAGTGGATTCTCAAGGTTCTAAGCCTAGTCCGTTAAGAATCATTCTAGTGAGAGTACAGAATACGACTTAGAGAGGGTGAGATCTTATGAGAGGGGTGCACCCACCACCGCAGCATGCTTGCCTCGCAATATATTCTGTTTTGGTTGCCTCAGAATTAAGAAAAACTTACAACGTAATTATATAGAACGTCCTGACCATGCTGTACAAGTCACAGAACGAGATGCTAATTTACGGTATGTACGGACCGAGGCATTTACGAGTTCCGTACAAACGGTAAATTAGCATCGAGTTCTGTGACTTGTACAGGCATGGTTGGACGTTATATATTTACTATATACTCGAAATTTAAAAAAAAATCAATTTCATTTTTCTTAACAACCAAAATTTTAATATATGTGTATGGGTAGGTGGTCCGTATTTTGGTACAGTATTTTTACGTCATATACCGAAACGGGGCGTATTTACAGTATATACGGCATGGGTATATAGTAAAATGAACTACAAACTCTCTTTGATTCAAATTATGCTCCTCTACATTATGCACAGTATTCAGTGAATCAGAGGAGACATCCATAACTGCATACTTTTACAACATTACACAAATGCTTGTCTCAGACCAGATCAACTAGATACTGCTGTAACTTATTTGCCTGTATCAAGGCACACTCAGAACTCACCTCCTTGGTAATATGGATCAAAGAACAAGTGTCTCGTTAGCATGGTTAACATCAAAGAATACATCCTCAAGGGTTATAACAGCTAAAACACTAAATATTGCGTTACTATGTCTAAAGTAGTATAGCTCTCTTAAATCTAGATTTGGACATGTTGCTCATGGAAAAGTGATGAAAGTTTCAATACATTATTTTTTGTCTGTACACTTTCTTTATTGAGTTCATAAGCATATTACAAGATCACACTACTATGGAGAAACCAAACAAGAGTTAGTCGTGTTGTTGTTTATCGCACGACGGCAAGATCGCATATTACTGCGCGAGGCAAAGCCGAGAGCAGTAATATGCGATCTTGCTGGAGTGCGATGAACAATAACACGACTAACTCGAGTTTGGTTTAGAATTTATCCTACCCTGCCTGTCTAAATTACTTCTACATTAACAAATGACGTCATTTGTCAAGTGTATCCCACTAGAGCGATATTTTTCATTTTTCTGAACTCCAGACCGAATACAGTGGCCCAATGTTAAGCCTATGGAGTCTTTTATTAGGTGTATTATAAATAAGGTCAACCCAATAAAGGGGAAAAGCCTTAATTGAACAAGCAATTGGTTTTTATGGCTATGCCTTGCAATTTACTAAAAGAAAAACAAATAATTACGAATTGCACATATCAAGTAGCAAGACTTGCCGCGGGGTGTGAGCAATACACCTGAGGATAATCACCAATATTATCTTGTAAAACAAAGTCAGAATATGAGATAGAGCTATAGATATCCATCCTCAAGCAATCTACCCCTACCCAGCCCATATCCTAATGCATTAAGCAGCTAAATGATGAACAGTTGTTTGTCACATTCAGTGGAAAATCCTGAATATATCTTTTTAACAATAGAAAATATGGCTGCGCCATTGCTATATGCGTGTCTTGTTGGGCAGGCATAATAATCTTCCAGGAGGAAGCAGGAGAAGGTAAAAAACCTGTGATTTAATATCTGTACTGATATTTTCTACAGCACCAATATCCATAGATAATCCCTGATTTTCTGAGCGTGCTTGCACTTGCTATATACATCGCCCAGAGGATAGAGTGATCATATTGAACTTCCAGGGTGCTTCCAGAAAACTATCCCTTCACTATCTGCATGCTCTTCACTGTGAGAACAGTGAAAGAGGGAGCCAGTGTCTCAGGGTTTTAGAGGCATGCCCAGCTGACCATGACCAATCACTCAAGACCAAATACCTCAAGACCCACTGGTGCTTGATATGTTTGGATCCAAACCCGACAGACAGGGTGCAAGTGGGTTGCGGAAAACTATCCATTGACTGAATGTAACCCAAACCTTTTACTTAGTATTCATTTATAATTGCACACTCATTCCTCAATGATGAACATGCTGCTAGTTGCTTAACGTATGGGCTGATCCTCTTGTCTGGATCCACTATATAATCCTTCAAAGTCTACCCCATCTGCCATGTCTTTGATGATGTGTTTAAAAAAGGGTGCCAGGCTGGTAGCGCTAATCCTCAACCAGTACTCTCACTCAGCCACCGCGGTCAACCCTATGCCACGTCCATCCGTCAAACCCCTTCGTGTCCACCACAGAGATTTGATAATAGACTTTGGATCCAGCGGCTTTAGCGATCAAAGGGCATGTCGAATCTGCTCGGATCAAATAAGGTCTTATCCAAGGAGAGCACATGGGGGCCACTCTTCAGAGACCGGTTCGTCTGTGTTGCCTTTAGCTTGACCGGTCAGGGTCCAACTATGGCGTGATGTGAATGGCCAGCCTTGAGCATTAAGTGGTGAACCGCATCTTGCATGATATACTAGACGTTAGCACTTATATTATGCTCGCGAATCAAAATGTTGGCCACTGTGTCACCAACTCATGGTGGTGTGCTCGTTCCTGTCATACTGTAGAGAAAACCTAGGAGAGTTCACCGTCAGAGCTCGTGTCCCATTGAGTTTGAAGAGCGTAGTAATTTACAAGGAGAAGCGGCATGAAACCCACTCGATGAAAATAATAAATATTATTACACTGATTTCTTTTTCTATCACATGGGTTGATGCATTTCTTGATGAGATACTATCGTAAAACTGGATGAGTTTTAATCTTGGCCACCGTATGCCACGGCTGGGGTTTGGCATAGTGATTTCACGAGGCGAAGCCGAGTGAAGTCCGGAGCCATAACTCCAGGAGTGGAATGCGGTGGCCAAGATTAAAACGAATCAGGTTTTGATTTTATCCTACCCTGTCTCCTCGATTTTGGAATATTACATGATGATAATTCTGTATGCCACTAGTGGCATATAAAACTCCGTATGCCAGTCAGCGTGGCATACGGAAACTCAATGTTAAGCCTATGAGATTTTATATTAGGGGTAAGATAAATAGAAGGAAACTATCAAGACGAAAATTACTTGGTCCGTTTTCTACTGAGTTTGACCATGAAGCTCAGGGAATAACATTGCTGTCAAATGAGGTGGAGTGCGGACCAAGTTATTTTCATCGAGTGGGTTTCTGATTTTAACTCACTCCATATAACACCATTTATTGATAAAATAGCTCACCCAATACAGGTGTTGCCGTTCAGCGCCGCCTAACGGCCCACTGCCTAGCTACGCGGCCGCTCGGACAAACCTGGCCGAGTCCGGCTATATGTGTATAGAGAACACAGCAATCACACCTAAAGTGTGAACGGTGGGTGTGATTACAGGAGCGTTGTTTTTGGACAGATTGGACTGCTAGAACAATTAAAGGCATTGTATCAACCAGTCTGGACTATCAAAACTTTATAGTTGATAATTGTTTTGGTTTTAATTTGGAAAAAAGATAACCACATAACAGCTAGGCCTGCCAATGTATTATTGTGTATTCAGTTTCGGTGTCCCTGTATTATCTAAGGTATATCTAAAGCATCATTAAGGTGATATACATGTATGATACATCAAATTGTAGCTGGAATATCATAGAATACAATTTAATCACTCTTATTTCCCTGGAAATAATGTACACAGGTATTATGAACGTATTACGCTCATGCACTCAGTGTTCCAGTGCTAAAGTATACGTTGCCAGGTGAATGTTTGGCTTCAGCTGTAGCGTAGCTAAGGAGATAAGGTGCGACACCGGCCTACGGAAAAAGGCATATTAGCCATTGAGTATTGGGTACACGACCTTCACGACCGTGGAGTACGAGTTCCTAATGTTAAGCCTATGGAGATAAATACCGGGGTGAGATGAATAGCGATTCAAAGGAGATGGTATCGAGCTCTGACCGTAGACTTGAATAGGTTTCTGAATTTATCTGACCCCTCACATTGATTAATTGGCTAACATTTGTGATATAATCCCCTGTTGCGTACTCTTTATAAATACTCCATGGCCATTGAGTACGAGTTCCCAATGTTAAGTCTATGGGGAAAAAATACCAGGGGTAAGATAAAGATACAATACACTCATGATCAAGGCGGTGTATCGGGGATAGTTCTGGGTGTGTCGTATTCTTTCTGTCAATATCTAAACTGCCTATAAATCTAATAAAATATCACTTGAAACACAGGTATGTGACAGTGTCTGGGAAGGATTGCAATATTCTACAACCCAGATTAAGTCAGTGTGTATCATCGATTCACCACAAGTTGCAAATCAGCTAGTGTGCAATATCAAGCATGGTAGATACATGCTTGCCTGTTTGCCATATGTCCAGCTTGCCTTCATATTTTTCCTGCTTTGAGGTTGCTCCGAATGGCATGTCTTTTAAAGGCTCTGATCCAATTTGCCTGCCTTTTAGTGCGTTCTGGCTGCTTTTATCTGAAAGCGTTAACCGATGGTTCAGGCTCCATTTGGGGGTGTTTGATTTTACATTCTGAAGCCAGATCTGACTGATCTATGTTTTAACGGTATGATCCAATTATCCTGCCTTCAGACTTATCCAGGAGGATTTCGTCTACAGTCAGTGCATTTTCAAACATTCTAACTATTTATGGTTTTGTAAATATCTACAGAAACAATAAGAGTCTGAACCAGTTTGATAGACATTGGTACTATCCAGTTATATTTGGTTCATTATTTTTTCAAATGTTAACGTGTTCCATTTAGGTTCACTTGTTTCATGTGAATTTTTTTTATAACTATCCAGTAATATGTTCTCTGATAGAAAGGAATTCATTTCCATATACAACATTTACATCAAGTATATATCCTTGTGGCTTCTAGAGGTTCATAAGTTCTCCTAATGATCCTAGTGATACCACTTGCACTATGACGTCAGACCTAATTTGGTTACTTACGTAAGCCCTTGGTCGACGTGGAGGATATTAACAGAACAAGGCAGGCATTACTACCATGTCTAAAATCATGTAATCTAATTGACTGCCATGCAGTCTGGTTATCTAGCAAGGTTATGCAGCATACATGCTATAGGGGAAACCTATGGAAGTTTAGGGTCAGAGCTAGTATCCCATCGAGTTTGAATCACGTAGTAATTCACAAGGCAAAGCCGCATGAATTATGTAGCAATTCAAACGAGATGGGATCGAGCTCTTTATCCTACCCCTAATAAAAAACTCCATACGCTTAATATTGGGTCACTGTATTCAGTCTGGAGTTCAGAAAAATGAAAAACATCGCTCTAGTGGGATACACTGACATCATTTGTTGATGTAGAAGTAATTTAGATGGGTGGGGTAGGATAAATTCTAAACCAAACTCGAGTTAGCTGTGTTATTGTTCATCGCACTCCAGCAAGATCGCGTATTACTGCTCTCGGCTTCGCCTTGCGCAGTAATACGCGATCTTGCCGTCATGTGATAAACAACAACACGACTAACTCTTGTTTGGTTTCTCCATAGACCCTAAACCTGAACTCATCCCTCACATTGACTAATTGGCTAACATTCATGACACAATCCCCCATTGAATATCTCTCCTAAATATCTAATGGGCGTTGGATACGTGTTCCCGATGTTAAGTCTATGGAGAGAAAATACCAGGTGTGGGATAATGGACTGTATCAAGCTATACACCTTGATACAATCCAGCATCTACATGTATACTATCAGGTACGCGGAAATGATAGATTTGGTCTTGCATACTGAGAATGAAATCCAGCTTATCTTTGCGTCTTGAGAGATGATATTCAGATATGAATAAACAGCTCACTACGAATATGGATGCGATTTGCTGATGAGGTTTCTGACTTGACCACCCCCTTCTGCAACGACTAGGTGTTGGCTGTAGCAACTTCCTATGTCGCAATAGTTGTTGGAAGCCATAGTTCGATCAGGTACTTTGATAGCAACACGTTCCGTAAGAAAGCAGGAAATTAGGTTCTATTCATAACCCGTTATTACCTTTTTCTATACTCCGACGGAAGGCATTTGTCTGCCATCAACGAATATGAAAAAGCAGCCAAAGCTATGTATGTCTATATTTACAGTAGAACCCCGCCTAACTGACACTCCGCGTAAGCCGACACCCCGCGTTAACGGACACCTTTTTTCGGAACGGATTCCTCTATTAGATGCTTATACATAAATATATATATATATATATATATATATATATATATATATATATATATACATGCACATACACACAGATTAGCTGCTTATACATAAATATATATATATATATATGCATTCATACATATATATACATACATACACATACACACAGATATATATATATAGACACACTCACATGGAAAAAGAATTTCTCTACACAGAAGGGCCTCTACTTGCAGATTCACCTCACTATAGCATCACTTCCCCGGGAGTTTCATCTTTGGCGAAACTGCCTCCGTGCACAGGCAGAAGTACACTGCGACTCAGGAAGAACCGGTTCAAAGGGGCCACCTCAGCCACCCTACTCGCACAAGTGAGGGAAATTGGCAATCAGTGGCAGGGCGGCAGATCTGTTTGTTGGAGGACTCGTGTCGCACCGGCCTCATTTATATTTCTCCTCGCCGTTTAGTACATGAAAGGAAAGAGGGCACTCAAAGCTCAGATCTATGAAGTCGGGCCAGGTCTGCTACTTTCTACGCCTAGACAGACCTTGTACTGTACGCAAACAGGATTACTGTAGTTGAACGTCAGAAATATGGAATGTATAGTTATTGTCAGTTAGATAATTTTGAGGCTAAAGGCTGAGGGATACTTTTCTACTTTTTTTCTTTTGCAGTGAGCAATTTTTTATTTCATTTACAGTTTTCATTGTTCAATTTTACAGTTTTCTTTAGTACACATTAGAGTGTTGTTTCATACATTAGCACATCATGTCTACAGTATTGTGGTTTATTCACATTGCTCCCTTTTTTAAAGTTTTATTTTTATCCTTTTAGAGGGATACCCTTATTAACAATGTTACCAAGTATTTTGTATGTACAACTATACAGCCAACCTGTTTTCGCAGAAATTGGTAATGGTCTTTTCCAATACAGCCAGGAAGTTAACCTTAATGTGTTCTAAGAAAACGCCACATTTTGAGAAATCTGTTTTCGTATTCTCTTGAAACAAGCCCCATACAAAGTACACATAGGTCAAGCTCAATACCTGGAAGTAAGCTTAGATATACTTGTCCCGTATCAATAAAGTCTTAGGGTTACTGTATAGAGATACATCACAAATACGCATTATAATTGTCAATGAGATTAGTCATGTGTCAAAAGCAGAAGGATAATCTAATTGACAAGTTTACCAATTATTTATTATCCAGAATTATAGTCAGTCTGTTCTCGTATTATGAAATACCTTGAAATAGTAACATTTTACCTTCTATTCTTGTAGACTGAATGGCTCTACCCCATACGTCAGTGTGATTTACGGTCATAAATATGCCATGTGTAGGGGCGGGCAGTATAGTATGATATATATGGCCATAGGGATGTCATATGATATAATTGCAATTCTCTATCAGTATCTCCCACCATAAAGAAAACATCGCCGAATTGAATGTTATTGGTCGCAGATATATCTATAATATGAGTTATATGGCAATGTAAGGCAGAGCCAAGAAAACCAATTACTAGCCTTTGAGGCAAATGCCCCTTGGGAGGGTTAAATGTTATTTGACTTGACATGATTGTATCAATATTTTAAACACTCTAATGATATAACCGGAGAAATAAATTATACTAGAAATAAAAGAAAGAATGATATAGTTCCTAGGTTCCACATAAAAGAAATTAGAAACTAAAGCCGAGAAAACCAATTGCTAGCCTTTGAGGCAAATGCTCCTTTAGAGGGTTATATGTAATGTGACTTGACATGATTGTATCAATAGTAATGAACACTCTAGAATGATATAACCCGAGAAAGAAATTGTACAAGAAATAAAAAGAAAGAAGGATATAGCTACCCACTCAAGAATACTATTTGTTCCCTTATTTTAGTTCACGGTGGCGGTGTATACCAGGACTACAATATATCATATACCAATTGTATTATCATTACATACCTATGGCCGAACGTCTATGAAATACTACCCACTGCTAGGGGTGCAGTATAAATAACGTTCGGGCGCACTGAGCCCGTAGTGAATATTCAGGCGCACTGTGACCATCGGGTCAATTGGTACATTTAATAAGTATATAAAATGGCGTTTCTTTTAATATTTAGGTATGTAATAATAAGAAAACGTAGTGACTGAACCTGTACGGATGCCATTCTCGGCCTTTTGATGCCATAAATATATCCCTCCGCCTGCAGCGTTGAGACATATTCATGGCATAAAAAGACCTCGAACGGCCATCCCTTCGGGCTCAGTAACCACGTTTTCTCTTATTACTTGTGTAACGTGAAAACCTCCCGCTTCATGTAAATATTGTTATGTTGAGTAGGGCATGTGGAGGGAGAGATAGGATTATCTATACTGTTACTGCAGAGACATATCAACGCGGGTCAGATCCTTTAATAACAAGCCATTCCCATGATTAAATGGTGTCATTTGTGTATAGAAATGCCTCCGATGGAAAGTATGGATGATCTCTATAAGCCATTTTCCACTGGCCGACGAAAACGTCACCGATCAATTGAGTTCCACAGTCCGTCGGTGGTTGTCCACGACTGCATGTCGGTGTCTAAAAATCGGGGAGGGTGCTGGGTATGCTTTCACCGACAGGTCCATACTGAGGGAATAATCCACGGATGATTTCCAACCCTTTGATTCTGTCGGAGGCTGAAGTTCTAAGTTGTTCGTTAGTGGCCTTATTGCATAATCTATGCACAATTAATCGGGGGACACTTCCCTATGTAGGCCCGTTTCCATTGGCCGATTTCCTGTCACCGATCTACAGTCAGGAACCACCGACAGACTTTTAGCACTGCTGACCCAAAATCGGTCAATGGAAACGACCCAGCTCGTGAAATGACCCATGACTTTTTCTATTTAGCCTCAGTGGAAGAACTACCTAATGGGGTAGAACTGATGGGAATAAAAAAAATTATTTTTAAAGTAGGTTATGCAATGTGGCACCACCCACCACTGAGTGAAAGCTTGGTCACCAAGTGAAATCTACTACCCTCACCGATCTTTAGATACCGACTCACAGTCAGTAGCACGACCGACAGACTTTCTGGGTAACTCAAAAAATCTCCACCATTTTCGTCGGACAATGGAAATGGGCCTTATGCCTGTTTCCATTCACCAATCTGGTGTCTGTATATAAAAATATAAAAATATAGTCAGCCCATGGAAAATGGCTTAATCACTTGTATATAGCGCAAGATCATATATAGCACAACAGCATAGTATATCCTCTCCTAGACATTCATTATCCCCTTTTCTCAGATTACTCCTTTCTACGTGCTTTGTCTGTGAGTCTCACCGCAGGCATCATTTACTGACTACTGCCACTAGAACTCAGAAATTGCCATTCCAGCAAGCACTAAGAGCATTTTTGCCCCCAAGCCGATTCTTACAAAACATTCCCCACTCTGAGAGATCATCCGATCACGGAGAAAACGGCAGCAGGACTAAACCCACACCTCTAATCTGGTTAGGTAGCGGTTAGCCTCCCCCTGTGGGGTGTCAGGTGAGGGTGGGGGACACCCCTCTAGAGACTGTTAATGACCTGTATGAAGCAATCGTTCCGCTTCACTAACTCCTGCCAGGGCGCTGAACAAATTGGCTTGGAAGATTGCAGCCTTTTCTCCGGAGCGAGATAATCAGTCGACGCCTGGAGGAGATGGAGGAGGGGGTGTTGGGGAGGACTGGGAGGGGGTTGGCATCTTCTGGGAAAGGTATGTGTGGTGAGGAGGGCCAGTTAAATGCATACACAGTATTGACTGGTTTTAGACACCAGTATGCGTATGTTCTATGTAGTTTTTTTGTGGTTTTTTTTAATTTGATTGGGTCAGTTCGCGTACATGGGCAGTCGCGGTCTACCACCTTCCCAATGGGAAGGGGGTGGAAGGGGGGGGGGGAGTGCTGGGGGTGTGGGGTGGCATCTTCAGGGAAAGGTACATGTGTAGTGAAGAGGGCCAAATGAATGCAGACACAATATTGACTGGTTATTGACACCAATATGCGTATGTTTTTGTGTGTGTTGTGGGTTTTTTTTCTCGTTTTATTTTAATTGGGTCAGTTCGCGTACATGAGAAGTCGCGGTCTACCACCTTCCCAATGAGGAGATTTCTTTAGTAACTTTGTAGCATAACGTAGAGTTATAATATACACATTATTCCTATATATCTATACGAGCAGAATACACATACTGGTAATCAAAAACATTTGTATTTCATCAATTATCCGCTTTTAATCTTTATAAACTATTTTTAAGCTTTGAATCTGAAATGGTACTTAATGCTTACACTATACTGATTAATTCTGTTCATCACGACATAGTGACAAAATGACATAATTGTCTGTACACCCATCATATTATCCTGCCCCTCATATCAATTTCCATAGACTTGACATGAAGGACTGTATGCCACGGTTATGCCATAAAATATTCATATGCCATGGGTGACATATGAAGTTAAAGACAAGTGACGGGGTACGATAAAATATAAAACAAGGCATACGCACCCTCACTTATTTTTTCTATACCAACGTGCAATCGTTGGCCACCACCAGCCAACATTGAGGAGAACTCCATTAATCTGTGCCATTCTCGTCGGCTACTGGAAAATGGCCTATATTGTCCGATTTTTGTGTAGCGATTGCAGTCAGGAACCACCGATGCAAGATCAGTGAATGGAAATGGCCCTGCACTAATATTGGTGCTCGACTAATTTAGCGAAGATTATGCAATAATAACACCCCCCACCGAATCCATCGGCATGCACATGTGGAACACATCAAAAACACCGTATCCACTGCACCCTCATTTATTATGTGTCACCGACGTGGAGTTGGTGGCCACCACTGACAGACTTTCTGAGTTACTCGAAAAATCTCCACCGTTTACGTCAGCTAATGGAAACGGGCCTATACGGCATATAGCCTATGATCCATGGAGGCTGCCATGACGCCCCCGAGTAGGTGTTCTTCATTAAAGGAGGTGAAAAAGTAGGTGTTCTTCACTAAAAGGGGTGTGAAAGAAGTGATTGATAATGGGGAAGTGTCACAACTCTAGCCTTGCTGACATATAAAGTTTTGATTGTGTATGTGTATATAAAGTGTTCCATGTGAAAAACCTCATGTTCTGGGTTTAATCATTATGTCATCCTGCTCTAGGATGGGTGTAGAGAGTTAAGGGAACCATGGCAAAACATTGAAAGGCAGTTGAATTTCGTAAGAACAAAGAGCTAGAATACAGATCTGTCCCCCCAAAGGGGCCTGCCATACTGCTGGCCACCTAGTGACTGCTTTATGAACTAACAATGGCTCTGTCCCCTATACTGCAGTGTCCAGATGTTGGCCAGCCTACCTGCCCACCCACTGCAGGTGGAGATAACAATGCCTGCGATATGCCCTCGGGATAACGTGGCGGTGTTGGTGTTCCTCGTGGGCGATAATGAGCGCAGGTGGGTTGGGCATCGGGTTGTGAAAACGCATTCTGCTACATTAAAGCTGGGCCCCCACCTACCACGATTCTGGTCCCGATTGGCCTTTCCGACACCATTCCGATACTATCGTGAGGTCAGCCTAAATCGTGGTAGGTGGGACAGGTTTCTGCAGTTTCTTCTACGACAGCTCACGATAGGCTGCGATTGAAAACGCCAATCGTAGAGGTTTACGATAAATTCCAACCATTTTGTTGCCTGTCGTAGGGTATCGTAGCCTATAGGGAAGATATTGTGGTCAGCGAGTATGATTCACAGCTCTCTGATTTCAAACCATGTTTACGATTTGGAGCTACCAGGGACCTCCCGATAGGCCACGATTTGGGCATTTCAAATCGTAGCCATCGGGAAGTATGTCGTAGACCGTCGTGGTAGGTGGGGGCCTGGCTTAAGGCCTGGCGTACACCTACTACGATATAAATTTAGACCTACCGATATGGCTCCGATACAAAAATGTAAATATCGGAGACATATCGGGAAGGTGCAAGATCGTAGACATATGTCTAGACATGCCAATTCACCACGCATGGTATAGAGTTTTTATCGGTGTCTAATCGCAGGGAAGTGGTCAACTGCCCCGATATTAGGTGACCTTCCGACGCGATTTTGATTTTTTTTATCGGGAAGTGCATCATAGACCATATCGGAGCCATATGGTAGTAGGCGGACGCCAGGCCTTGTATTGGTGGTTTGACCACTTGCCGACAATTTTTGTTTTGTTTATTGTTTTGTTTATTCTGCTTAATAATCAGCGACATTTAGGAACCACTCATTCAAGTATGAGTAGAGTGGGAGGGTGATTTGGGTGCTGAAGATCCATACAAATAATCGGGGACTTCTTTTGGACCCTTAACGCAATTTAACCGGATCCACGACAGATTCAACCAGTGTTAAATTTATTGACGACGAATTCTTTGTTAGGAAATGGTAACAAAAACCCTAATGATCGGGACATAAATCAGTTACTAAAATTCATTGTCCATGTATTTGTTTGTTTCCACTTGCGGACTTCTGAGTATAGAATTAAACATTTGAGCGGTGGTGACCGACAAATCTATTGGGAACCATAAATCCTAAGTGGACACAGGCCCTATCTAGGATGAGAAACATATTGGTGTCGTAGACCCACGGTGGGGCAGGATTCAAAAACGCAGATCTGCAGGGATGATTATGAGAGGTAACTGGACCGATGGCACCACGGACCGATGGCACCTGGACTGATGGCACCTCTTTTCAGTGTTACCTGGACCGATGGCACCCGTGCCTGGACTGATGGCACCACTTGCCTAGACTGATGGCACCACCTCATTTTTTTCCCTGGATTTATGTGTTTCAATGGAAAATACATTTAATCTGTTGTTCATCCTGTAACCTTGTGGTAATTCATTTAAATCTAAAGTTAAAGAGCATGTATGGCCCGCGGGTGGCCAGGCGGGACCCGGGCGGGACCTCTGTCGGCGCCGAGTGGGCCGGCGCTGGGGCTGAGGAACGGCCGTGAAAATATAAAAAGAATTGTTTTTTAAATCCATTTAATCCAACTTGGACCTAGGTCCATAATGCCATAAGGCTGAAGCAAGTATATCATAAAGAGTATTGTCTTTGTGAGTGGTGCCATCGGTCTAGGGAAAATGTTGCCATCGGTCCAAAGAGGTGCCATCAGTCCAGGTGCCATCGGTCCATGGTGCCATCAGTCTAGTAATCTTATGAGAAGCTTCCAGCAGTGTAACAGGATCGGGGGAGTGGGCGGTAGTCTGATCTCCTGACTTTAAACAAGAGTTCATTTGAAGAAATCTGATACGGTGGAGATGGGAAGAGCGAAAGAGGAGACAAGCTCAGTCATTATTCTCGAAACATTAAGCCATATAAGCCCGTTTCCATTGACCAACTATTCTTCACCCAATCTGCAGTAGGGAACCACCGAAGCCAGATCGGTGAAAAGAAATACGCATGCAAAGCAGTACTCACCGATTAATTGTGGATAGATCATAAGGCCCGTTTCCATTGGTCGACTAAAGCGGCGGAGATCGTTTGAGTTACCCAGAAAGTCTGTCCGTGGTACCACTTCTGTGTCTCGATATAGAAAAATCGGTGAGGGTAGTAGATTTCACTCAGTGACAAATCTTTCACTCAGTGGTAGGTGGTGCTGAATTGCATAATCTAAAGCCGGATGCCCATCTACCGATTTAGGGTTGAACGATTAGTTCCCAAATCGTATGGGAGTCGGTCACCTTGTCGCAGGCAAATTACGTAACCCCTCGCTCGACCTACACTCTGATAAAATCGGTGTATGGTCCACTAATCGCTTAGGGAAGGCAAAAACCAGAGAAACCGAGTGTTCACTAATCGCTGGGTAGCCTTGCCTAGCTGTCCTACATCTACCGACTACGTTAGGATGGCTTGGCTGAGACAAATTACCTTCTGTTTGTCGCCGACAAAGGTACATAAATGTTCCGAAATCGGGAGATGGGCATTGGGCTTTAGGCGAAAAGGTTATGGGTCTTTTCACGAGCTGGGTCGTTTCCATTGACTGATTTTAGGTCAGCAGTGCCAAAAGTCTGTCGGTGGTTTCTGACATGACTGTAGATCGGTGAAGGGAAATCGGCCAATGGAAACGGGCCTATACAATGAGGCCACCACCGAACGACTTCAGTCAGCATGGACCTGTCAAATGCAGCAGAAATAAGGAATATATTTCACCCTTACCGATTTATTTATACCGATATACAATTTTTTGCGCCACCGACAGACTTTTAGGAGAACTAAAAAAATCTCTGCCGTTTTCGTCGGCCAATGGAAACGGGCTTTAATAGGTACGTTTTATAAACGCAAACATATTCAACATTGCAAGGCAGGATTATGGTAATCAAATAGGATCAGTAATGATCATTGAAGGCAAGACTTGGAAAATGAAACTGGGACTGGTCAGGATTCTGACAGTATTCTCTGAAGTGGCCCCAGTACATCTACGCAGTACCAGACGTTTCCTCGAGGACTTGTTTGGGTTAAAGGACTGAACCATGAGAAGGCCAAATGAACTTATAAATATGTATTTGTAGTGCTGAACATTCTTTTCCTGTGGTTGAAGTAGTGCTGTTATTGTATTTATTACACAAATGTTAATGTTACAAAAACTATATGGGTCATCTAGGCTCACTTGATTGTCATTTCTCTACAATTTAATAATTGAAGTTCCAAGAGACATTACATTGAATAGTAGCCGAATATGGTATTTCTTCGTCGAAGCCTTCGTTGAAGCGCTGGACGAAGCGTTTGTTGAAACATTCCGAGTATAAAACACTTGGTGTTTTTGTAATTTGTCATTATGACTGGTTTCAGATACAAGCGGCCGTATGCTCCGAGGAGTTGACGCGCAGAGGGACCTCCGAGGAGCATACAACCACTTTTATCTGAAACCAGTCTATATTGTATTCATTATCCATCTTTTCCTGACAAGTTGCGTACTGATATTAGTTGATTAAGGTGCGCACTATTTTTTCATATGCACCATTTTTGCGTATGCGCCGGCTTTTGCAACCTGGAGCATACAACATATCTGTATGCTCCGGGTATGTCCATACTCTCTCCCTTTGTCCTTTCTATGGACACCTTGAATTAGGTGGATAATAAAATGTATATAATCAGCACCCTATGGCTGAAAGCGAAGTTCAGATTGAGCATAATTCTACCATCCCTTTACCGACTAATGAATAAGCCGGCTTTAGAGCGATTTGTTCCTGTGTTAATCTCTGCTGGTACTCTGTACTCAGAGCTGCCCCGTGATAAGCCAACCCCAGGGGGTGGGCAGTGCCATTTATATTATATGAACCCAGTGCTACTGAGACTGTCTGGCTAGTGTTGCTATACTGAACGGTGAAAAAAACACCCGTTGGATATCTTCCAATGGGAATACAATACGGATGGAAATTTCAAATTCTCTTTTAAGTTTGGGTCTTTCGTGTAATTTCCATCAGTGCACAAATCAGTGTACACTTAGGCATTACATTAAAAAGCCATTTACAGATAACATCTCCACCAGCTTTTAGCTCTGTATGTATGGCATTAAATGGCATGGCTATATATTTCTCCATATATATATACGCCATCTGTTTCCTGCTGTATACCTTTGCCCAATGCAGAAAAATAGCCTATACCAACTGCACTCTCGGGACTTGCATTGTACGTATTTCAGGGTCTGCTCAACAGGCATTGATGCGCTGGTTTTTATGTCGGTTAGCTGGAGTCTCCCTGGAGTGATCTGTACCAAAAGGCACGACTAAATGCCACTCGAGCCACGCCATCTGAGGCCAGCACACTTAAAAAGGGCAGAGACTGCTACAAAGAAAACACATTATATCCTTTTAAAAGGAGCCGATGCATGGTACATTTCTAAAAATAATTATAGGACACTCTCGCAAATATATATATCTATATATATATATCGGTTGAGCAGATACGAGCGGAATGCCGTTTAAAACAACCTGGCGTCACCAAGTCAACTCCGCTTACCGCATCAGGTAACCGGGTAACCTGGAAAATATTATGTGACGCTAACGACAAATGAGATCCCGCAGTGAATAAACCTGTGAAGGATATTGGTTGATAATTTATATTTATATAAACGTAGTTATATAGTAATACATATATATATATATATCATATATTCATATGCTATTAAGAGTTAATGTACTCTATTTAGGGATATATTCACCACACCTTTTACTAAGCGCTAACTCCAGGATAGATAAAAAAAACTTTAAAAATAGAAGAAAGTCCTTGATGCAACTAATTGTATATATATATATATATATATATATAAACTGGAAAGATACGTAGTTGTTAATAATGAAAGTATTGATAAGGGATATATATAATAATAATGGATAGAAGTACAATGACATGTTTGGCTTAATCAATTTATTCCGTGAATAATCCTCCAGTAAAAGAAAAATCCTAATGAGACGTCCGCACCGTTGAGAGGCCAGAGAGAGAGAGACCGATCCTCGATGCCCCGATCCACCAAGTTGATGAAGCGTGTCGTGAACATGAGTCGCCCCCTCTCGTGGTGATCCTTGGAGTTGGTCCTTCGGTGGTCCCTCTAGTGTCCAGTAGTGGAGCTGTATTGTCCCTTTATAGTCTAAATAAATCCTACCCCTCTGGGGTTTTATTTCTCCCATAAACTGGAAAGATACGTAGTTGTTAATAATGAAAGTATTGATAAGGGATATATATAATAATAATGGATAGAAGTACAATGACATGTTTGGCTTAATCAATTTATTCCGTGAATAATCCTCCAAACCGGCCAAACTGGAATCAAAAATGGTTATAGGAATAATTTATCAATTATTTCCAAATCCAATTTTTTCTTCTGATCCATAGATCGTCTAAGGTACAGGAGGACTGACCAGGAGGCCCAGTCACCCAGTTCCTTCACATCCACTAAGGGGATACCTGCTTGGGATAAAGCTGAGGCTCCTCCCCTGCGAAAAGAATGAGATGAACATTCTTCTAAATTCAAAGATAATAATAGGGTTTTTAATTTGTTAGTAAACCAAGTATAAGTGGCTTTTACCACCCTACCTCTTCGAATATACGACATTAACTGGTCACCATGTTTCAATCCAACCTTTGACAATAATTTCTTAATATTAGTCAATATACAGAAAGGTGAATTATCTATTCTCCTGAAAGGAATCGTAACTATTCTGTCATTAAACTGAATCGTTTTTGATTTTATTATTGATAAAATAATGTAATCGTCAGAGATTTCTACATTATCTGTAGTAAGGGCATAGCCTTCTTCAAGAATATTGGATTTTCTCAGAAGAGCTCTGAAACCCAATAAACAACAGGACCAAAAACATAAATCTTCTGAAGCATCAGTATCTAGGGAGTAGAAAATAAATAACATTTCTAATTTAGATATGGGTCTAGCCTGTTTTCTCTCTGAACCAATTGTTCTTCTTATTCCTTGTAAGGTTTGTTTTATTCTAAAAGAATTAATATCGACATGGGGTACGTCGTTTAGACGGTGTAAAACCCAAACCGCGGACAGGTAATTTGTTATAGAAGAATATTTAAATGATCTGGCCATAAATGACAGATACAAGCATATAGTTTGAACCGATGCAGGTATCGGAGTTAATCCGTATTCGGTGCAGAATCTTATGTAATGATTCCACTGACATCTTCTCGTGACTGAAGTATTCGGTGACATCCAGCGGGCCTGTAGGTTCTCAGCCTCAATATTCAACTCTGCAACAACAGAAATTCTTCATATAATGACGACAGTTATGATTTACCCTACGAGGATCATAGATACGAGAAAGGTAATCTGGAATTATATTTTGTATTCCAGGTACGTATTCTGCTATTAAATGAAAATTGTTAATAGCGCTACACCAGAAAAGCTCCCGGAGCCATTGCATAGTTTGCAAATTCCTACTTCGTCCTTTGTTAATCGCTTGTATCACCTGAGTATTATCTGATTTTACGATCACAGTGTAATCAGACCAATTTCCACCCCATCGTTGAGCAGCGACTAATATCGGCCACAATTCAAGAAGGTTTATATTTGTCTCAATCTCTTCTGATGGCGGGGGGTACCAATGGTGACTATTTAAATCGTTCTGGGTAGGAAAGGAATTACTGTAGTTCCATACTCCGAATAACCAATCTTCCCCACATATCGCACCGTAGCCCGACATCGATGAATCCGTTTCTAGATTATATTCAAAATATGATCTAGGGGTTAGAATTTTTTCTGATCCATTGAAAAACGAGAGAAAAGAATCCCACCATTTTAAATCGTCCAGTAACCATTCTGGCAGTTTACAGTGACCTAACCTGTTTTTCATGTAGTTCACAAAGTTGATTACTCTTCTAGAAAAGGTTCTTCCACCACGTATTACAGTCGAAGCATGGGAGAGATACCCCGCTAAAGAAGCCATTTCTTTATAACTAGCCGTCAATTTCTGAGGATCTAAAAATGAAGAAATCAATATTTTCAACGATTTCAATTTTTCCGGCGGTAAACGGACTCTCATTTCTTTACTATTTATTTGGAAGCCCAAATAAGTAACTTCTTGCGTTGGTTGAACGAGTTTTGACATATTCACCTGGAAACCTAAATGAATTATAAAATCCATTAATATTTTCAACTTGTTTTCACAATCTTTTTGTGAGGATCCTAAAATTATAAAATCATCAAGATAACCATAAACAGAATGAATATTTCTACGATACATAGATCTTAATATGAATTCTGTCATTTGCGTGAAAATGAAGGGGGCACACTTTAGGCCAAAAACCAAACGATTAGATTCGAAAAATTGTTCATTGGAACCATCACCATATAAATCCCAAGAAAAACCTTGATAGGTTCGGTGTTCCGGAGCTACCGGAATAGATCTGTAGGCATCCTTGATGTCTAGAACGGCAAAATATGTTTCCGGAGTAACATCATCCAGTACTTGGTCTAGAGATAAATAAGAGAACTTTTCACATGTGGAAAACATTGCATTATTTATGCTATACAATAATGGGCGTCTGCAATCAGTTATAGGTCTCAATTTCCCTGTTTTTTTACGAATTGCTCCCATCGAATGAATGCAGTCTGGTGGTCTATCAGTAGGAGAAATTTTTTCTGTCAATAATTCCTCCTGTATAGTAGTATTCATCTGGGACCTAAATTCAGAAGAATAAATACTCTGATAATTTTTACAAATATATGTTTCATTATAATCAGAGTCTACTATCTTGAAACCGTTTTTTACACCGGAAAATATGTAATCTGCATTAATATCCGGAATTGAACCACCATAACACTCATCGTATATGTGACAAGGGTTTAACTGATTTGTGCAGCCACCTACCGTATGGCCACCTAAACAACGAACACCACATGGGCGACAATGGGGGATTTGATCATCACGCTTTTCCCGCATGCCAATAACTTGCGAAACTTTGTCAGGTTCGCTAACTTTGTATTCCCTTTCAGGAAAAAATACCAAACCGTCCTCATTTTGACCACATTTAGTCACAGGGATCTTTTTAGTTGATCGAACTGGCGGTTCTGTCTTTTGGCCGCCATCTTGGATTCCTGTCGCTCTCCAGTCCGAGTCTGCGAAAGTATAAACATTACAATCTAAAGAATCTTGCCGGGAACTAGCTCCAGTCACCGTGTTCACTCTCCGAACAGATTCTTCGGGTATTACAAACTGGTTTACCGCCTTGAAAGGGTGGATAACGGGTTTAGCACGTTCTGCAATAGGACTGCCTAACTTCTCTAACTCTTCTCTAATTGTGTTAGTACCCGAGATATTAGAGAGACATAAAGAACTCGAGTTATTCGAGACAACCTCTGCGCAGGAATCAATCTGCGGTCCACACAAAACCGGAGTTTTGCCCGCCAAAACATTAATAGATTTACAAGTATCCTGACTCAAATCATACACATCTAGAACCATTGAACCGGATCGGTTATAAGATCTATTCCGGTCCACCCTATCTCACTTGGATTTTTCAGAATCCGTTTTGCTATTTGCAGTCCGTTTGCATAATAGTACTGAGTGTATTCCCGAACAGCCAGAACACTCATGCCTATACTGGCATGGGTGGAAAGTGCATCCGTCCCTACTGTTATATTTCCAGCACACTCCATACGGTTTACCATCTGGACCAGAAGCATTTCCTGAGCGGGGATTTTTTCCTTTTCGTTCTTTACTTTCAAAGTCTTTGAGTTTTCTGTTCAGTGTCACAAATGACAAAGTAGTCTCAAAATTCAAGTATTTACTACTTAGAAAATCATCCCCATAGCCAAATTGTTCCAATCCCAATTTGTCGCATTTTTGTCTAACACTTTCGTCATATTCGACGAGAGATTTCCCGGTGTGGGTACCTCGGCGATCTACCATGTAGGCAATATGGTCAGAATACCCTGATCCATTCAAACCTTGATCATTTATACTCCTGAGTAAACCCATACTCGCTGATAACATTTGGTCGAACGTTGGGTGTTCAACGCTGGGGGGAAGGAAAGGTGTTAGAGAAAAATATTTACACTTACGTCGAACCTTAGTTGCACACGAATGTGTAACTTCAGCACGTGCCGCCTCTCCTTGCACGTCAGGTGCGCAAAATGTTCCTCTATTCGTCGGGTACACCGGTTTGAACCCAGCTTTTGGTAGAGGGCTACCCAGTAGCCCGTGTCTACTATCCAATTGGCTAGGCCGAAAATCATCATGTGATTCTTCTCTACCTTCATTATCTTCCAGCGAAGTTGAACGTAATTTTTTCACAACAAAGTCTAATTCTCTCCGTAGTTCATGAACTTCTTTCTTTAAGTCCGCATTCTCTTGTACTACGGCCTGTAAAAAGGGAGAGGGAGAAGAAGATTTTCTATCTCCAATTCCCCCACGTGGTCTCTCTTCTATCTCTCCTTCTTCAGCGGTTTTGCTTTCTAATTCTAATTTACAAAAGGGACAACCTTCCTTATGTGATCTGCCGTCGTATTCACGTTGGCATGTATCACAACGTCTCATGGTAATTCAAGTGTAATAACCACGTGTAAGTAAAGCACGTGTAACGAAAAACACCAACCAGAAAAATCCTAATGAGACGTCCGCACCGTTGAGAGGCCAGAGAGAGAGAGACCGATCCTCGATGCCCCGATCCACCAAGTTGATGAAGCGTGTCGTGAACATGAGTCGCCCCCTCTCGTGGTGATCCTTGGAGTTGGTCCTTCGGTGGTCCCTCTAGTGTCCAGTAGTGGAGCTGTATTGTCCCTTTATAGTCTAAATAAATCCTACCCCTCTGGGGTTTTATTTCTCCCATATATATATATATATATATATATACATACATACATACATACATACATACATACATACATACATACATACATACATACATATATATATATATATATATATATATATATATATATATATATATATATATAAATGTTAAAATTTATACCTACGTCAATAAATATGAGGTAGGAAGATAAATGTATCTGCCATATATATAACACCTGCAGGAAATAATGGAGACGAGAGAATAAATGGATGCTGAGGCCCTCAGTAACTTTCGGTCCATAAAAGCGGTATTTCATAAAACGTGCCGTTTCAACTCTTGCATTATTTTACGCCCGTTCATAGCTGCCTGTTTACAGCGAGCGTGTTTCATAGTAAATGGCCGACACACACAAGATGAGTTTTTGCAACTTTCCGTTTTGGAAGTAGTACTTTTAATTCAACACGATTCAAAACTCTCGTATTGATTTCGCTTGTGTGCAGGCAATTATCCTGATTGCACGACAACCACTTTATTATTGAAATGGTAGTAAAAAAAAACCAGGCGGGAAGTGAATTTTAAAAATAAAAAAAATGGCAGCAATGGAAAGGCATGAGAATTAGAAGTACTCATTGACTACATTCGTGACGATTCTCAATACAAATTGTCCATACAAAAGATACCACAGAGATAGAGAGAGTAGCGAAATATACGGCATATAGCCATATGATCCATGGGCGCCGCCATGACGCCCCCCGAGTGCGTGTTCTTTCACTAATGGAGGTGAAAAAGTGGGTGTTCTTCACTAATGGCGGTGCAAAAGAAGTGAGTGATAATTGGGAAGTGTCACAACTCTAGCTTTGCTCACTTATGCATGTAAAGTGTTCCATGTCTTGGGTTTAATTATTATGTCATCCTACTCTGGGAAGGGTGTAGAGAGTCAAAGGAACCATGGTAAAACATTGAAAGGCAGCTGAATTTTGTAAGAACAAAGAGCCAGAATACAGGTTTTCTCCCCCGACCACCTAGTGGCTGCTTCATGAGCTAACAATGGCTCTGTCCCCTATAGACAAGCATTACATTGACTTGGGCATAACTTTCACTCCATCAGATTTTCCTTAATTTATTAAGGTTCATCTTGTGTCTTGTACAGTAAAGTCGGTAGCACGTATTTCAGCCTACATATGGATTTAAGAGAAAACGTGGTTACTGAGCCCGAAGGGATGGCCGTTTGAGGTCTTGTGATGCCATAAATACGTCCCTCCGCCTGCTTACTTATGGCATCAAAAGGCCGAGAATGGCATCCCTACGGGCTCAGTCACTACGTTTTCTTATTATTACATACCTAAATTTTTTTTTTAAACCCACCATTTTTTAAACTTATTATATGTACCAATTGACCCGATGTTCACAGTGCGCCCAAATATTTACTACAGACGCAGTGCGCCCGAACATTATTTATATTGTACCCCTAATAGCGGGTAGTATTTCATAGACGTTCGGCCATAATAATATCTCCATCGTTTCGCCATTTTTTTAGCAGCGTTTATTACAGAAACTTGTACATGTATCATGATATCCTCTGTGATGCAACAAGACATTCAATATCACCAGCATTCTAGAATGATATATCGAAAGTAAAGATTCTCTCATAATCCTGTATGACAATATTTCCTTTGTAGATTTTGTCATCAGATACAGGGCTGCCTTTTTCTGGGGACTTTTTGTCCCTTTGTATATATGTGACTTAGGGTCGATCTAGAATAGAGGTCCGGGTACTTATTCTTATAGCATGTGTTCAATCCACCGAAGAACAATGGTGTGCTACATGTAGTTAATCTATCGTCGAACAATAAGGCCCGGCGTCCGCCTACTACGATATGGCACCGATATGGTCTACGAGGCACCTCCCGATAAAAAATCAAAATCGCGTCGGAAGGTCACCTAATATCGGGGCGGTTGACCACATTTCTGCGATTAGACACTGATAAAAACCCTATACAATGCGTGGTGAATTGGCACCTCTAGACATATGTCTACGATTTTGTACCTTCCCGATATGTCTCCGATATTTGCTTTTTGTATCGGTGCCATATCGGTAGTTCTAAATTTCTATCGTAGTAGGTGGACGCCAGGCCTTATACATCTATCTTCACCGAATATGTTACCTTTCCATCGTTGAATAATGTTATCTATATTTAGTACTGATAAGCTTAAAAGAACAGTTTATAAATATATCAGTTTACATTATTTGCACTTGTAGTTGCAAAGCCTTTTCTATGTAACATCTCCTGGTAATTCATTCCATATTTTATTCCAATAAGCAGTGGTTATTGTTTATATCCTTCCCATCCAGTTTCTCTATCGCAAGTTCCCCAGTGCACACTGCTTCACCGTTGGACATTTCAAACACACACGGTAATAATACGACACACAAAAATCGTGAAACGGAAAACCCTGTACACCTCTCAGTATGACAAAAAAAACTAATACTCCATCAAAAAGCGCTCAGTCGTAATCTTTGCCAGCCGTGTTATTTTCTCGAGGTCACATCTTCATTCCAACGTCTCAGTATCCTGATTTTCTTTTTCAAATAAGGCCTGGAATTAGGATCCTCATTAGAAGGAAATAAGAAAATAATCAGTTGATTACCACTGTGCTGACAGCTGAGTCAGTTCCTGCCACTTCTTATCAGGGTACTTGACAATATAATTATGGATCCTGTTTGTTCCCATGTCCTATTGTTTCTTTATGACCGTTTCTATAGGTTTATTGGACGTTTTCGATTCGGTCAATGATTAGAAATGAAATACGAGAAATGAATTTGATAGCTAGAAGATATCAACTAATGTAATCATTTTCGTAACGGTTAGGAAAATCAAACCTTTCATACACCAGGCTGGGTTTTACTTCACAAAAACAAAAAAGGTAATATTTTAGATTCGTGATTATCAAAACATGCAGCTTATTCAGTGAAGATGGTATTTAATTCACTAGTTGATGGCGGTTATTTTCTAATGTAAAGATATTTTTCAGGAGGCTCCCCTCCCAGGGACAGACATTGGTTTGGCAATTACTCAATGCTTCTGATAATCCAAGCTGAATTACATAATAAACACCCATTACTCATACCATTAGCGTTGGGGGTTGTCAAATCGGGGTCCAGTATTTCCTGTTTGATATTGATTTGGAGTGACCTTGGACAAATCAATGTTGCACATGGGAGCAGGATAATGGAAACGTTACGTAACACTCAGGCCATAGTACATGTACTGTACATGTGCGGTACGTTCATTAGTTCTGGCATTAAACCTATTATCCACCTATTCCGGAGTATCCATATTAAACCTATAGATCCTACAAATCGCAACTGAGTGGAATAGAGGGAAACTATGTTCCGGTGAGAGAAAGTGATAGTTACTAGATAAGCCTCGGAAAAATTACTGCCCAAGGCCTTGACTGAGGGCAGTAATTTTTCCAAGCCTTACCGGGATTACCCCACCATCAAACCCGAAGCCAGATCCAACCTTATCGAGTAACCTAACACTCTATGTTTTCTCCCCACTGCGCTTTTCATATGAAGAGATGGTCTATTTGGTCTAAATGTCAACCTTGGGCGGCATACAGCATCATTGCGTAGTATACGGCAACCTTGGGTAGTATGCTTAAGTTACTCAACCCCCCAGAACGTGGTGTAAGCATAGAGTGTACGGCTATAGGTATATATAGGAATATGGAAGGCCGCATTCAACTCAGTAGAATACGGAAAAAGGTCCAGAGCGTGCAAAGTAGTGCGTGAGAAGATCGGCAGTGATCTTGTGTTTCCTTTGTTAACTTATATTTGGAATGCTGGATAATGAATATAACATTGACATGATTTTTATCAGCATGGTCCTTATATTTGACACTACGTAACATCCTCGCATTCGCTCGGATATCACTCCACGTCAACTTCTCGGAAAATACGACTATGCAGATCAAAATCATAGTAATATTGTGCAATATATCCACAATTCCGATATAAGAAACCGGGGAAAATGGTAGCATACTAGATGATATGCTAATAGCTAACCCCCCCCCCCCCTTCCAACATAATCAATTTGTAAAAAAAAAAATCCACAGGCTGCAATCGAAAAGAGTTCAGGTACAATCAGTTAGTCAAGATAGTGATAGAAAATATTTTTTTAAGACTGGTTCCCTTGGTCCTGGCCTTCTGGCTTTCTGGCCCTTGGCCTTAAGAAATTTTATAGAAGGATATTTTGATGGTTTTAAAAGTGTACATATAATTTGGAGAGGTAATTACATGTATTATTATTATTATTATTATTATTATTATTATCATTATTATTATCATTATCATTATAATTATTATTATAGTTGGAAAGTCACACTGTGCCTCATGGATATGCAATTGTTCGGCGGTAGAATTGACACATGTATTTATCTCAGAAACTCGTATTTAACAAAAAAAATTCTCTCATGTGAACCAATTAGATTTTTTTTTTGCAAATTCTTTATTGCCTTCGATAATACATTATCGTTCTTCCAAGCAACAGAAATGTGTCCGGGCTTAAACCCACTTGTGAGGGTGATTGACGCATCGGTGTTTCATCAGGCGAGATTGAGAGATGAATCGAGGCATGACCATGGGAGATCGACTGATGCATCATTTATAAAGATCATCATAAAATAGGAAATGATGCTAAGGCCCGGCGTCCACCTAGTACGATATGGCACCGATATGGTCTACGATGCACCTCCCGATAAAAAATCAAAATCGCGTTGGAAGGTCACCTAATATCGGGGCAGTTGACTACGTTTCTGCGATTAGACACCGATATATACCCCATACAATGCGTGGTGGATTGGCATGTCTAGACATATGTCTACGATTTTGCACCTTCCCGATATGTCTCCGATATTTACATTTTGTATCGGTGTTATATCGGTAGGTCTAAATTTCTATCGTAGTAGGTGGACGCCAGGCCTTAGAAACAAACTCCATGTTAATATCGTGTCCATATGTGTCCATTTCTCGATTCTACTTTTGTTCTTAATGAAATAGAATAGAATTAATAGTCCAGAAAGTTTTTAGAGTGATGTGTGAACAAATCTGAGCAAGATTCTGTCCAAAGTGTGTCTTCCTACGAGCTGTCTGTGTAGGAAGGTTTTCCTTTTTCATCGTCGTTCTTTTGCTTTTACAAAAAGTCTCGATATGGGGAATTTTTGTTATTGCTGCGAGCTATCTACCACATAAAGCAATGAGCCATTTTCCACCGGTCGATTATTCGCCACCGATCTGCTTTTGGCAATCAGCCAGCGATATTTAAGTTACATAGACGTCAGATCGGTGAATGGAAACAGACATGCAGAGAAGTGCTCACTGATTAATTGTACATAGATTATGCAATAAGGCCACCATCCTCCGACAGAATCAAAGGTGTATAAAATGGTCGGTGATAGTCATTGAGTTTGGAGGACTATTCCGTTGGTATGGACCTGTCAAATGTGACAGAAACAAGGCATGAGGCTTTTTTCCATTGGCCGCCAAACATGTTTTAGATTTTGTGTGTTCTCCTAATAGCCTATTTCCATTTTGTGTCATCAGTGCTAATACCGGAGACACACCAAGCGAGTCAAGGCGGCGATCTCTGCAATCGCCAACACAAAATGGCATGAATGTGAGATATTATTTCATAGTAATATCTCCTAATGATGATTTAGCGCCTCGGGAGCAATAATCAGGTGAAATATGAAATAATAGCGCACATATGGGCCATTTTGTGTTGGCGATTCTGGAAATCGCTGCGTTTCTTGCTTGGTGTGTCTCCGCCTTGAAGGTCCGTTGGTGGGTCCTGACTATATCGGTGATGACCAATGGAAATAGGCTATACAGGTGTTGCCGTTCAGTGCCGCCTAACGGCCCACTGTCTAGTAACGCGGCCGCTCGGACAAACACCGCGATTTCAGCGGTATTCATATAGAGATATACAGCAATCACAGCTAAAGTGTGAACGGTGGGTGTGATTGCAGAAGTGTAGCTTTTTGACAGATTAAATTGCTGGAACAAACAATGGTATTGTATTAACGAGTCTGAGTAGTCTAAACTTCATAGTTGATGATCATCTTGGTATGAACATGGAAAAAGATAAGCATGTTATAGCTAGACCTGCCAATGTGTCATTGTGTATCCAGTTTCGGTGTTCTTGTGTTATCTCAGTTATATTTAAAGTATCATTGAGGTGATATGCATGTATGATACATCAAATTGGAGCTGGAATACCATAGAATACGATGAAATCATAATTATTTCTCTGAAAATGAGATACATTGGTGTTATGAACATATAATGCTCATATACTGATAGATCCAATGCTAAAGAATACGTTGCCAGGGGCTTGTTTGCCTGCAGGCAGTGCGTAGCCACCCAGATAAGGTGCGACACCGGCCAGTGGAAAAAGGCCTATTAGGAGAACACAAAAAATCTACACCGTATTTGGTGACCAATGGAAAAGGGCCTATATTCAGCATCCTCGCCCGTTTTTAGACACCAACGTGCAGTCGTTGGCCACCACCAACCGACTGTACGGAGAACTCAATTAATCTGTGCCACCTTCATCGGCCAGTGGAGAATGGCTTTATGAAAGCCTACCCCTGAAGAGGTACTTTTCTTGGAATAATCAGCGGTGTCTTAGATAAGGTCTGGCTCGGGAAAGTGGGTATACTTGTTTACCTAAGACCTTCCCGATACTACTTAGCCATCGACTACGTTAGATAGTTACATAGAACGGTTACAGGAGAACTCGACCCGAAACGAACTCGACCCGTAGTTGTCAGGAGAACTCGACCCGTTTTGAAGAAATCGATTGGAGAAGTCGACCCGTTTCAGATACTTGTGAAAAAGACACCATCATATAGAAGGAAAGTTTAGGGTTAAGGACAGGGTTAAGGTTAGGAATAGGGTTCGGGTTAAGGAAAGGTTTAGGGTAAGTGACAGGGTTAGGGTTAGGGTCGGGGATGGGGTTAGGGAAAGGGTTAGCGTTAAGGATAGGGTAAGGGTAAGGGTTAGGGATAGGATTGGTTTTCTGTTTGTTTTCTTCCCCAGAGAAGGCCAAATTTGAAGCCAAAATGATGCATACTTACTACTCAGTATAGTATTTATCCACAGTTGAGACACTTGAGTTGAGAAGATTTAAAACGGGTCAAGTTCTGAAAACGGGCGAGTTCTGAAAACGGGTCGAGTTCGTTACGGGTCGAGTTTTTCACGGGTCGAGTTCGTTACGGGTCGAGTTCTCCAGTATCCCATAGAACAACATTACCATGGCCGTACATTATACGTGATGAGATGAGGCTTGACAGTATTGACGGCACGAGGCAAAGTTCCATGAATAACAATAACTTTGTATATTCAGACATATCCCGCCTAATCGACAATTATACCAAATATATTAGACGCACTAAGGTAGTACACAAGTTCCCGTGTAGTAATCCATCATCGGTCCTCCATTCACAGACATGTACAGAAAACCCCGCTTAAGGGGTAACCCTTCGTTCCGAGCAAACTGTCCCCTTAAGTGGGGTTTTCAGTCTGCCGATGGTTATATGTTTTTATTTTAGCCTGGTATAAACGTCCATAGGCTTAGCATTACGAACTCATTCTCAACAGGCTTGCGAGAACGGTAACTCGTTCTTAACGGGTGATAAAGAGATGAATATTTCCAGATAAAATCAGAAACATATTCGTGCTTGGTCTGAGTCCCTGTTCGCCATCTCGTTTGGTGCGCTTCAGAATATTCACTCGGCTATCGCCTCGTTCATATTACTGAGCCCTCCAAACTCGATGGCGAACGAGAACACAGACCAAACACTCATCAATTTCCTTCTTAATACATCACTTTTATGCAGGCGATAGTATGGCAAAACAACACAGACGCCACACATACGCCTACGTCAGACCTACAGAAGCTTACACAGACCGTTGCCTGTGGGAGCTGTTTCAAAACCATAGACTTAACCTACGTTTTGAAACAGCTCCCTACAGGTGTCAGATTGCCTAGACACCAGTCTACTCACCTCATATACACGCCATAAACAAACAATGGAGATACTCATGAGTAGTTGTCCCCACACTGGCCAGTCAGACATAATAAGGTGTCCCTCCAAAGGGAGTCTCCCTTAAGCAGGGTTAAGAAGCATTCCGTACCAAAATAACTATCCCCTCAGGTGAGGTGGCCCCTTAAGCGGGGTGTCCCCTTAATCAGGGTTAACACTGCACGAACACCACCATTTTATATATGAATGCGCCAGGCGTATATAAGTAAGTATTTTGCGTTTACAAGTTCGTCCTATTCCCCGTGTATACGCCTCATCTGTAGGCGTATATAAGCGTCCAGTGAACAGGGCTTCACTGGGAGCCGGGGGCAGGGGGCGGCGGGGGTAGGGTTTCCCACTGAGGACAACTATACTTCTACCAACACAAACGGGCGGGAGGCGGGAAGGGGGGGGGTGGGAGGTCAGAGGATATTTCCTCTCATATACGCCTGGTGTGAAATACAGCCAAGACGCGTCCGTATATATAAGCCCTGGGCGTATATAAATGAAAACAAGTCAATATTCAGCCAACACATGCACATCCGCGATGGCATATATAGGAATAAACTGGTGGTTTTCATGCAGTGTAAAATAAAATCTTAGAGGGGAACATTTCCGTTCCAAGCAAAATGTCCCCTTAAGATGGGTGTCCTCTTAAGCGGGGTTTTACTCTATACACACCAATGTTTGAGTACCGCTGTAGAGTAATTACATCGGTGAAAAAACTGCTGCCATTATTTATTTTTGTCGGAGCAGCATCGTCTTACTAATGTTACTCCCCAGTCGTGAAAGCAGGCGCAAATTGCCCGGTTTCAGGTTCGCTTTCACTGGCTCCAAGAAGTCACACTGTAACTAGATACCTTCTACTGCGACGCTATTGTGTCGAATGTGTCTCGGATCGTCTGCCTACGCAGGAATACTGAATGTCCTTTTGTTGAACGGAGGTTTTGCATTGTGTATTTTCGCATTCCTCTATAGGGCACATAGTGATTGCTAGTTCTGCCATCATCCGTCAGGAAATAGTTAGAAAGCGCCACTGTAGTCGGGTACAGCCACTGTTATCAGTTATCATAATTCACAGATGATATTGAGACAAGGTTAAAATTCCTCCATGGCAATCCCCTAAAACTAATTTTGATAAAATCTATTGATAATTGGTCCCGCCACCTGGTGTATTAGATGGCGTCGGGGGGGGGGCAACATGGCCGCCCCATAGCACAATGGCTATGTGCCCTATAGCCCTTTCTATTTCTTTTTGAGTGGGCGATAATTACGGTATATCGCAGGGTAACCAAATATTGCAGCACACCGGTTCAAAAATCGAGTCTTTCTAATAGGGAACATAGCCATTCTTATATAGAGTCCGTCATTTATCCCACGCCCCCTCGCCTTTTCCCACGGACCAACCTCCAAGCATAGATACTGAGCAGGTGTTACAAAAGGTCTTCTGGGGAACAATCTATCACCCTTTAAGGCCCGGCGTCCACCCACTACGATAGAATCGCAGACCTCCCGATATGGCACCGATACAAAATGTCAAAATCGGTGCCATATCGGGAAGGTGCAAAATCGTAGACATATGTCTAGACATGCCAATCCACCACGCATTGTATGGGGGTTTTATCGGAGCCTAATCGCAAAAACGTGGTCAACTGGCCCGATATTAGGTAACCTTCCGACGCGATTTTGATTTTTTATCGGGAGGTGCATCGTAGGGCATATCGGTGCCATATCGTAGTAGGTGGACGCCGGGCCTAAGCAATTGATGTTCAAATCTAATTGAGTTCTCTTTCACCGGAATTCATATAAAACCTGATAATATATTATATATACCTTGATAATACATTCTATTATGAAGTCCTAGATATTATCTCACGCCGGCATTTTTCTCCATTCTTTAACGTTAGGAACTCGTACTCCACGGCCGTGTAGGTATTGTACCCAATACTCAGTGGCTAATATGGTGAGTTATTCCATAAAAAACGATGCTATATTTGATGAGAATAATTTTGTTTCACACTCCCCCTCGTTGACTGCGGAGTAATTCACTCAGCTTTGCTTTGGAAATTACTCCGCAGTCAAACTCGGTGGAGTACAGACCAAGTTATTCTCATCTCGTGAGTTTCCTTCTAAATACTCAATAGGAACTATAGAACCTGAAAATATATTACACATACCCTGATAAAACAGTCTATCGTAACCTCTTAGTCAACAAACAATGGGAACTATAAAACCATGTCTAGAGAAACTGAAATGAGTTCGGTTGGCATATCTTTGTGACTCTAATCCAGTATCTTCCTTCTCCTAAGTTTACCCAAGCTGGCATTGGTAGGCTCCTAGAATAATTGGTTTTGGTTCTCTCTAGTTCCCTCTGCTGTTGTGTCGCCGAGGGGCAACGACTCGTCTCTCTAGAGGTCTGCTTCTTTTCTGGATATTCCTCCGTTTTGTCTTGTGCTCCTCTGTAGCCTTGTCCTCGCGGGAGATTTATATCTCATTAGTAGTGGATTAAGCATCGCCTT
Source organism: Alentia gelatinosa (assembly GCA_950022655.1). Lineage (NCBI taxonomy): Eukaryota > Metazoa > Annelida > Polychaeta > Phyllodocida > Polynoidae > Alentia > Alentia gelatinosa. The sequence continues at coordinate 45,708,098 of OX465581.1, forward strand.
TTACGGTCCCTCCGCTCGATTTATTCCTCCATTGCGAAGCCGTTTCCCCAGCAGCAGGACTTAAAGCAATGCGTACGGACATTCTTTGATAATCACAAATGTTTTTTTAGATTCAGGCCCCTTGCTTGTTAATACTCCTCTTTGATGTTAGAAACGGGAGATGAGATTGTCCATAAAATTTATACTGCACATAGGGGTAGCTAGATGTCTGGTCGGCTGCATATGTTGGAAAGCTAGATCTTGATAATAATCTCTAGATTAGGTTAGATTTAGGAAAATATCATTAGCCCAGGCATCCACCTACTACCTACTACGATAGACATTTAAGACCTACCGATGCGCTACAATGCATAATCTAAAAGAATATGGACAATCTTACACGAATGTGAATAGTAAGAACATTGACGTACATCGTAATCGATTTTTAGGAACACTTAACGTATTAAAGAGTAGCATAAAAAAACTCGCTCCTCATGCAATATCAGTTCGTATTAAATTCTCAGAACTATTCAAATAAAAATTTCGAAATCCATTACCATTACAGCGATTAGTTATTGTGAAAAATGTATGATAAATACTTCCCCTTAAGGTATTGAAGAATAGTGTGAACAAAAGTAGTAGTATGAACAATAGTTCCTCATGCAATTGTTGCCCCTTTTAAGGTGAAAATGCACGGATACTGATTACAAATAGTTTGGAGAACCATGCTCATACTACAAAGTGTCTGATAGGCAGAATTCTAATAAAGACCATAGATAAATTGAAAGGTCAAACGAAATTGCACTGAACTCAGAATCAAGTTAAAGTCAACCTTTTAATAAAAGGGCAGACATATGCATGGACGCTAAGTTCGAGGTCAGTCGTCGATTTCATACTGCCTGATGCCATAGGCGGAAGGCAGCATGAAAACGAAGACTGACTGAGAACGAGAACCATTTCGTCTACAGTGAGGACGTTTGCTTATTACTATATACCTTTAATTGGTGAAAAAACGCCATTTTAATGACATACAAAATCGCAGTCACAGCGGGCACGAACATTATTATCAATGCACCCCCAGCAGCGGGCAGTATTTAATAGACATTCAGACATAGGTATATAATAATACTTGATAATCTACATATATCCCTCTATGTTCTTAAACTCCAGGAAAGGCGAAAGTCCTGTAAGGGAACTGGCAAACAGCATTAGTTTGTAGAGACCATTTTGTAGAAGGTAACGTTATACAGCTCAACCCTTGTACTTTTCCCCCGTAGGTTTAAAATTGGGAACTCGTATCGAACGCCCATTGAGTATTTAGAAAAAAATACCCAATGGAGGATATTGTCAAAAAGGTTAGCTCATTTGTCAATGTGAGGGGTGAGATAAATTCAGAAACCTATTCAAGTTTAGGGTCAGAGCTCAATCCCATCTCGTTTGAATAACTACGTATGTCAGGCAGCTTTGCCTTGTGAATTACTATACGATTCAAACTCGATGGGATAAGAGCTCTGACCCTAAGCTTTCCTCTTTAGTAGGCAGAGGCATACTCATCCTTTTTCATCCGCCGGGACATTGTAAGATAGCGCCACTGTAGTCGGGAGACAACCACTGTTATCAGTTGTTATAATCTATAGATAATATTGAGATGAGGCTAAAATTACTCCATGGCAAGCCCCAATAAATATGCTTGATCAAATCCATTGATAATAAGTCCTGCCACCTGGTGTTTCAGATTATGTCGGGGGAAAGATGGCCGCCTCCGTAGCATAATAGCTATGTGCCATATAGGAAAAAGGATGATATTTCATTGTTTGATACAAAGTAGAAAGTATTTAACGTGTGCCTCCGCCTTTAAAGATTAATTCATTCTTTTCCTGGTGAAGCCGGACAATTTATCGCGTGAAAACGGTGTAAGTTATCCCTCATTTGTATCACTTATCACGCACGGTATTATTTAAGCCTCATTCTAAAGCACTATTCCGTCAGTTTCCATGGCAACCGTTGTATCAATATTCAAATGTATTCAATTCATTTCGCAGATTGCTATTCCAAGAACTTCAGTTTTCTCCATTGGCTACATGCAAATACCAACACGCTTCCTGCTCTGATTCTAAAAGTCAAGAGCCAAAGGTTTCTCCTGCTATAAATACTGGACGAAACAAAAAACACAAGAGATTTGGGCGGAAGTATAATGAAACGTTGGAAAGTACACACTCTATTTGTCCTTTCTACATATATGGCTAAGCCATGTTTCGAGGCGATTACACTCCCTCGGTCTTTCATATTGGATATTGCTTCAGCGACCTTTGCTGATAAGGAATACCATCGGTACAACATTAAACCTATACGGCCTGTTCCCACTTGCAGATTTCTGGCTCCCGATAAATTTGTCGTCCATTACTGACCGATTTTAAAGCTTTCTTTCTCCAGAGATCCATAAGTGCACGGATCTATGTCCCGACGTTTAGCTGTTTCTTGGTACATATTAATTGCATGAATTCAAGGGTTGATTTTATTGGGATGAATGGGGCAGAGGTGTTGAGGGCCGAACCCACCGGGCTCCCGATGCACACCGATACGCCTTAAACGGGATTCACACGGTGGGATTCATGTACCTCACAGGCCGTTTGTCTGAGACTATCCTGTTGAGATTCGGTACTGGAACACAATCTCCTCGTGTGAATGACAGGCTTTCATTTTGCTGAGACAACTTTTTTCTCTTGCAATTGTCGGCGACAATCGCCCCTAACAAGGAACAGAATCTCATGAGATTTTGACTTTAAACAGGTTTAAAATTTAGAGGGACATTTTGGTGAGACAAATGTATTTCACACGTTCTCCCCCAATCTGTGAGTCTCAGCAGTCTCAAATAACACCTATTCACACGGGGAAGTACCCTGAGTCGGCGACTGTGTACCCTGTGTACCCTGTGTAGGGGTGTAGGGGTGAGACTATGTACCTGTTAAATCTTCTCATGTGAATTGAATCCGCCATGTTCCCCTGAGACTGTAGAACACCCCAATCTGTGAAACTTTGTTCCCAGTTGGAAATAGTAGCCGACTGGTGCAAAGGTGTGAAGTACACCAGTCTCAGGTCCATTTGTCCCACCATGTGAATCCCATTTTAGGACTACCTATATGTCGGACAATTGCATATAATTGAATGGGCGTCGGGGTGTATCGGGAGGTCTGAAATATGCGTCCAGGCTTTATTAAAAAAAAATCGGTCGAAAATGGAAATAGAGCAACTATATTCCAAATGGCTGATAGCATGCACCGATTTCGGCGCTCGCTCTAAAAGCCATTTTCAACTGGCTAACGAAAACGGCAGGTGCCGATTTATTGAGTTCTCCTCAAAGTCTCTTCCCATCGACTGATTTTGGTCAGCAGTGCTGAGAGTCCGTTGGTGGTTCCTGACTGTAGATCGATGATGGCTAATGGATCCAGACTTTAAGGGAAAATTAAAAGATCTACGCCGTTTTCGTCGGCCAATGGAAACGGGCTCATATTTGTATATCTGAAGGAGTTGTCCCAAAAGTCACCGATCACTTTGTCGGCCGGTAGGAAAGCATATCTACCTTTCCTTTGCTAGAGCGTGCTTGCATTCACTAAATACATCATCTAGAGGTTAGAGGGGTCCATATAGACTTTCAGGGTACTGCATACAAACGTTCCCTTCACTATCTGTGTGCTTATTCACTGTGATATTGAGAACAGAGCAGGGAGCCAGTGTCACAGTGTCTTAGAGGTGTGCCAAGCTGACCATGACCAATCACTCAAGACCAAAATAGCTCAAGACCCACTGGTGCTTGATGTGTTTGGATCCTAGATAGGCAGTAGCAGAAATGGCAAGTTGACTGGGTGCAAGTGGGTTGCAGAAAACTATCCATAGGCTGAGTTTAACTCAAACCTGTTAATTGTTATTCATATATCATTGCACGCTCATTCATCAATGATGAACATACTATTTACACCTAGTTCTAAACAAACTACGCCCAAGCCTACTAGACCCGCCTCAGAACCAAAGGCAATAGGGAGCCAAAGTGAACCCGCTGAAACCACAGATACCCACCTACAAAACACCGTTTCCGGTGGCCAGTAAGAACGAGGCTTAGTGCTAAAGCTATGGGGGTTTGAGGCTAGACTTTCGTTTTTGGTCTCTTTTGTTACTTTTGAAGTGTAGTTTACTACTATCGTCTCTGAATAACTCTGTTTCGAAACTACGATGACAGTTGTTAAGTTTAATAGAAATTTGGATCTAAAAGATTGGCGAATGACACATATAATCTTGAACCTACATAGTCAAAGTACTGAGCGCCTGCCTATACCCGGCTATCTGTGGTTGCAACGGGTTCACTTTGGCTCCCTGTACATTAATGGATTAAGCCATGCATTAAGAAACTAATTTAGACCCTGTTACACACCCACAGAAGGAGGTACCAAGTCAGGTAAAGGGGAGGTTGGAGTGGTATATAAAGTCCCACACGGCATTATCGTAGTGTGTGGCTGTGGACTGTTGCCGGGTGCTTTGGGCACGTTCAATAGTGGTTTACGCAACGCAAGGCATTTGTACAAGAACACTTGGTTCATTGATCGGCAAGCAAACATTACCCGAGATGTTCAATACGTGCCTTAGAAGCTGGAGTGCACCAGGTGGAAAGTGTTACCCGCTGCCTCTATACAGCGTCCAAGCTAGGGTTAATTCTTGGGGGGAGTTAATTTGCATATGATTTACATATATTAATCAAACCTAACTTAATGAAAAATATTCAACATGACAATAAAAATAGTAATATATTCTTTTAAACCAAAGGAAACGTAATGAGGCGAAAATACGGTAAATATGCTTTAGGCCCGGCGTCCACCTACTACGATATGGCTCCGATATGGTCTACGATGCACCTCCCGATAAAAAATTCAAAATTGTGTCTGAAAGTCACCTAATATCGGGCCAGTTGACCACGGTTCTGCAATTAGACACCTATAAAAACCCCATACAATGCGTGGTGGATTGGCATGTCTAGACATATGTCTACGATTTTTGCACCTTCCCGATATGTCTCCGATATTGACTTTTTATATCGGTGCCATATCGGTAGGTCTAAATTTCTATCGTAGTAGGTGGACGCTAGGCCTTACTGAAATATCATTGAGCTTATATGTTTCCTTCCATGCTCTGATCTGAACCATAGCTGCTTATTAGCTTTGATGAATAATCCCAAGTTCTGCTAGAGGCAATGAAACAGAGGATTTAGGCAGATAACATTAGGTTCAATCATTCTTAGCAAAACGTTTAAAATGCTTGAGTTTCTGTGAATTTAAAAGGCTTTGCACTAGAGTCTAAGTGAAAGGGCCAGTTAAGAAAAGTTCTGAAGGTCCCTGTGCCCTATAGGGGACAGAGCCATTGTTAGTTCATGGAGCAGTCACTAGGTGGCTAGCAGTATGGCAGGCCCCTTGGGGGGACAGATCTATTTTCTGGCTCTTTGTTCTTACAAAATTCAACTGCCTTTTAATGTTTTACCAGAATTCCCCTTGACTCTCTACACCTACCTCAGAGCAGGATGACATAATGATCAAACCCAGGACATGATATTCTCCACACGGAACACTTTACATGCATATGTGAGCAAGGCTAGAGTTGTGACACTTCTCAATTATCACTCACTTCTTTTGCACCTTCATTAGTGAAGAACACCTACTTTTTTCACCTCCATTAGTGAAGAACACATACTCGGGCGGCGTCATGGCCGCCCCCATGGCACATAGGCTATATGCCGTATAGACCTTGTGTCTGAGAACTAGGATGCATAGAGATGTCCCTGTTCTCTACCCCTTTACACAGAAACCCTGTACTCAATTGGGAATGGGATCTAATTGTCCTCCAGGCTGAAGTCCATCAGACGAGGCCGTCTATTGGTCAATGAGTGTCACGTGGTCCACTCAAACAGGACATTAGATGCGGTAGCGGTCTTGGATTCTCTTAAAGGTTGACTTGGTAGATCCAAAGCTATGGGGAGAAAGATATAGGAATGGATGCTTATAGATATATGCAATATAAACCAGACACACACACACACACACATACACATACACACACACACACACACACATATATATATATATATATATATATATATATATATATATATATATACATATACCAAATGGTTTAAACAAGTACAACTCAACAGCTGCCCAATTCGGTTTCAATTTATGGCTTTATTAGATGAAGCAACTTTGTACAACGCTTCGGCAAACACTAGCCTTCAAGTTATATATATACTTCATATATATACATAAATATATATATATATATACATATGGAGCAAGGGGTAGTAGTCCATTCCATATTGATCTATATATATGATACATATCAATATGATGTTATTGATTATTATATTCTATCATATACATATGATGTTATATAACACAAGCTCCAATATCCAATATACAACAGTTACAAGGCATATTCGTTACCATGAAAACTAAACTGTTGTACACAAAGTGACGCAATTAATACATAGTTAACGGGATTTCTACCGTAGATACCATAACAAGCCATAGAAGAAAATAAATTACATACAGAGATACAATTTTAGAAATACACAGATCACGTTTCATCACTGTTTCACACTATTATTGCCGAATGATGATTTCTAAACTGAAGTGCCTAATCTCGGACATTTTTCTGATAACTGGATGAGGAGAATCATTGGGGTATTTCAATTTGTTTTTCCAAATGATTGCCAACAAGCACAGCTGGTTGTGCGTATTTTTAACAGTCTGCTTCTGGCGCCTTAATGTTATTTCCAAACTCCTTTTTACATGTGAGGCCTTCTCTTTCTTGTTGCGTGCTTGAATGAGTTTCTCTTTGAACTTCCGGTCGTTTGTCTCTTAGAAGGTCAGATTATTTCACCTATTCTGGTCCCAAATCATGGTGCAACCACTGTGAATTCCGGCAGTGATTTGGGAAACCAGGTCTAACAAGAACATTTGTAATTCCTTTCCTCATTTCTGCTTGATAACGTGGGTGACTTAAAGAAAGCTATACAATCTTCAAGTCTCACATTTGCTTCATTAGATATATAAAGCTGAAAATTAACAAATTTAGTTTTAATGAATCAAACTGTGTCAGATTCAGTGTTCGTATTTCATTTATTCGCCAGCCCAATAGCCCATTCATCAATTCTTCACCAGGTATTGGGAAGGTTCAGACTTTTACTATGATTTACGATCATCTATTTGAAGGACATGTCACAATGGTATGATTATAGAAAATATGTAGAAAGATAGCAACCTCAGATATTCTTTAAAACGATTCAATACAAATTGCCAAAAAATGTAACTCTACTTTCTAACATCAACGAATTGGAGTGGGTTTTCTTTCATGATATTTAGGTATGTGATGATAAGAAAACGTAGTGATTGAGCCCGTAGGGATACCATTCTCGGCTTTTCATGCCATAAATACAGTCCTCCGCCTGCGGCGTTGGATGTATCTATGGCACCAATAGACCTTGACTGGCCATCCCTACGGGGTCAGTTACCACGTTTTCTCTTATTATTATCATTATTATTTAAGAGTAAATGCCTCGAGATTAGAAGCTCGACATCTTAGACATAAGCGGCTCTGTGGGTGCCATGTGGAGTGTCGAGGGTTAAAGCAGCGACTTAATAGTTCTTCCAGAGCCTGTCACTCAGCACTTTTCCTGGTGGTATGCTTCCAGTGCCACCATTACCTACTCCAGCCCCTTGGTCCCATGGCCTAATGCGCACCTTCACGCTGTGCATTCCAACCTTGTGAAAAGGACTGGAGTTTTCCTTATTCACTATAGACGAACTTCCCTTAAAGGGACCAGGCAGGAGGGAATTAATGGTTGGCTGGGTTTTGCATCTCTCCATTGAAGTCCACCTTCAGCACGCCCAGCGGTGCATTGTTTAACCCTTTCGCTACTCTGCATGACACCAAATACACGTTCTGAAATACGCCGCTGCAGTACCATTTTCACCCCTGTAGTACACTGGCGCTTTTTACAATATCCAGATTGTCGTCTTATATCATGCCTCCATGGTAATACAAAATAATTAGGATGTTATATAATAGTAATGATATTAACTATGATATAGTCTTACATAGGTAAAAAAAACATCATCCAAATATTCGCATTGTTTCAATAAAAAATTGCAATTACTTAAATTTCGGAAATGATGCCTCCAGGCATCATAGCGTACTATGCCTGGGAATGCCTCCAGGCATCACAGCGTACTATACCCGGGAATGCCTCCAGGCATCACAGCGTATTATATCCAGGAATGCCTCCAGGCATCACAGCATACTATACCTGGGAATGCCTCCAGGCATCTTAGCATACTATGCTCGGGAATTCTCCAGGCATCATAGCGTATTATGCCTGGGAATGCCTCCAGGCATCACAGCGTACTACGCTTGGGAATGCCTCCAGGCATCACAGCGTACTATACCGGGGAATGCCTCCAGGCATCACAGCATATTTTGCCTGGGAATGCCTCCAGGCATCACAGCGTACTATGCCAGGGAATGCCTCCAGGCATCGCAGCGTACTACGCCTGGGAATGCCTCCAGGCATCACAGCGTACTATACCCGGGAATGCCTCCAGGCATCACAGCATACTATACCTGGGAATGCCTCCAGGCATCATAGCATAGCTAAAGGGTTAAGGGGGTGTTCCACCAGCCACACAACACAGCTAACTTGGTGGAGATGCTGCGGCCATGCTGGATTCTTGCATGGTCCCTGGGTGCATTGCTCCACATTTTGCAGATAGCAATATAGCGACCCGAGGTCAAAACCGTTGCTCCAGATTCTTTGCAGATCGCTTATAACTATGTCGCCATCTATATTCAATTCAAAATCTAATGAACCTTTCACTGACGTCACTGAAAATGTGGTGTTGTAAAATATAATGGTACAATGTGAGAATTATCAAACCACACGGTGTGATCCAATTTAACTGGAGCAATGCTTACCCCACATTTCTAGGAGCAACGAACCCCAGGTAGGTATAGATATCGGTGCCGTGGAACAGTACACGCTCGACGGCTGATGCCGTACGGCAGTGGAATGGCTAATGGAAACTAAAGCCTAATCAAATAGCTTTTGTTGACGCCAGCAAACTTGGCCCACACGGCTGCCACGTGATGATTTCCTTCGCTGCTTAATGGCAAAGGGTCTTTAGTGAAGGCCGTTACTTGGTCAAACTCTGCTCAGTCTAGACTCTGATCTATGTGATCCAATGCATTCAGACCTACAATGTGAATGGTAAGGTGTGATCGCAAGGCTGGTATTCATTTTAATTGAAGATATTTTATGACTGCTTGGACAAAGTAGAGTATTGTAATATGAAATATGAGCTGTTTATGTAGCTGATAATTTTCTCGATTTCACATAGACAAATATAGGTATATATGTATATATATATATATTCTGGCCAGGCCTGCCATTATCTTATTACGCAGCCATTTGCGTTATTCCAGTGTTATCTAAACCATATCTGCATTACTGAGGAGATGTTTAACCCAGCCCATGGGACCTGGAATGCCGCAGAATACGATACAATTTCCATGTTTTCGATATTATAAGCATGTATTATAGAGGTGAGATATGCATACACCCAGTCCTCTAATGGTGACGAATATGTTGCTGTATAGGTGTTTGGCCAAACACGTTGTATCTGGTGACCATATCAATTCACCTTCACCTTCCATTCGAAACCAAACTAAACAATATCTTGTACTCGGATAAAGTCGATTGTATTCACTGGTAGAACCTTTTTTATTACCCACCTAATACAACGGAAATGTATAGAGCACCTAGAATTCGCTACCCGGAGATTCTATCCATAAAGAGGTCAAATTATCATGTACTTCAAAATAAGTTTCTTGAATGTTACTTCAATATCAATTATTTATAATCAGTAATAATAATCCCATTCACCATCAGAAATTAATGTCATGAAACATTTTTCATACAAGAAACACAGAAAAAATAGAGAACTTTATAATTGTCACAAGAATACACCAAATTACCACCATGCTTGACAGTGCTGGGGCCTTATCGAATGTGTAGTCATCCTACATGATGATATATGGTCCATTCTTGTTATCAATATCTGCTACAAATAACAGTAATCTCCTTATAGTTGACGGCATAATTTCCTCGCTATCGCTCGGATATTACTACGCATCAAATACTCGGAGATAAGGGCCACTCATACACAAAACCAGTCATTATTATTTGTGTATAAAAACAAAATGCGGGAAAAAAAGACAAGCAGAGAAGACGTATTATCCTACCCCTAATAAAAAACGCCATAGGCTTAACATGGGATTTGTTTATTTCACGGGTGTGACATAAAGTGTAGTTTATGCCACTACTTTCTGATACTGAAAAAATATGGAAACGGGGTAGGATAAAATCTAGACGCCACTCGTTTGAGTTTGAGCTTATTTATGCTACTCATTTTGTTGGCTCCGTAATGTCACTCGTCTTCGACTCGTGAAATTATGAAGCCAAAAAAATGCGTGGCATAAATAAACTCGTGACGTCTCTTGATATTACTGGCCTGTAGAAGTGTTCATCGATCGTTCATCCGATCCCGACGAGAGAAGAGAGGTACATTTATTAGGACTGATAAGGAGCTTAAACACTATAAGGCATATAAAGAAGAAAGTGGAGTTGACACATGAAATAGAAACACAAACTAGATCTAAGAAGAAGGACAACTTATACCTACCAAAATTTAGAAGATCGTCGGGATACAAGGGAATCAGTATCTGGATTGCACTTCCAGAGTGCATACAAAAAACGGAGTCAAAAAAGTTGTTTAAGAAAGGAGTAACTAATGAAATCAGAAAATGAAAACGATCCATAATAGACAGAGCATACTTATATTGTTGATAAGTGCGAGATGGCAGGGATGTTTCCGAAGCAGTGTATCATTTCATCAAATTGTAACTATTTCACCAACTTGTAATCATTTAAAAACACTACTGTGATTTGTGAATGTACATAAGCTTGTTGAAACAGTTACGCACTTGTTCTATTGCTTGGAAGAACGATAATGTATTATCGAATGCAATAAAGACTTGGGTTGCGCATTGAGTCAGATGTGATTAACTCTTAATTAGGTAATTCGAAGGTAAATCAGAGCCCGGCTCCACTTCAGTATGTTATTTGCACGGAAATTAAATCCACCCTTCCATCATACCCACTGTCACGGAATCTCAAATCAACCCGCCATAGGTACCTTTAAAAAAGAAATACAAAAACAGTAAATGCAGATCTGGTCCCATTCCCAGGGGTAAATTTTCAATTTCCACCGACTCCCGTTGGAGTTTGCCATGACAGAGTGGGCAGGTTAGGCAATGATCCGCCCTGATCAAATCCTCCATCTGATTTCCCGTAAACCAAATTATTGAGCACAGGTATTCATTGATTTCATCAAACCCGGGGTGTAAATATTACATGGCTTGATTAAATTCGTCATATCATTCCTGGGATTCCCTAGTAACGTATCTAATAACTGACTGAGAACACGCATTAGATTATAGCCGTTAAGGATATAGGAGTCTCTAAAGAGTATGAAGAGAAAACGTGGTTACTGAGCATGAAGGGATGGTGGTTTGAGGTCTTTTAATGCCATAAATAAGTCCCGACGTCGCAGGCGGAGGGACATATTTAAGGCATCAAAAGGCCGAGAATGGCATCCCTACGGGCTCAGTCACTATGTTTTCTTATCATTACATACTTATCTTAATTTATATATTTATCACTTATCTTTTATTTTATATACTTATCATATGTACCAACTGACCCGATGGTCAAAGTGCGCCCAAATATTCACTACGTGCGCAGTGGGCCGGATCATTATTTATACTGGACCCCTAGCAGCGGGTAGTATTTCATAGACGTCCGCGCCATAGGTATGTAATAATATTCAACTTGCCTCAGTCAGGATCTAGTTTATCATATCTAGAGGCCAACTGTAGATTGCCTTAGGATGGGATTGGCAAAGCTAAGTTATGTCACCTGTTAGAGTGTGCTTGCACGACCTAAATACATTGCCTAAAGTTTAGAAAGGTCACATATATACAATTCCAATGTGCTTCCAGAAAACTATCCCTATCTTTCCCATTATCTGCGTGCTATTCACTGTGATAGTGGGAAAAGAGCAGGGTGCCAGTGTCTCAGGCTCTCAGAGGCATGCCCAGCTGACTACGACCAATCACTAGAGGGCGAAATACCACATTGACCATATATGTTTGGATCCTAGACTCAGGCAGTTGCAGAAATGGCAAGTTGAATGGGTGCAAGTGGTTTACAGACTGAATGTAACCCAAACCTTTTATTGTTAGTCATTCGTAATTGCACGCTCATTCATCAATGATGAGCCTACCATTAGTTGTCTTGTAATCCGGTGATCTCACAGCTTGATCCCTGTGGGCTATTTCGACATGATATGCGGGCTTTCCACGAAATGGGCACCGAGGTATGCTCGGAAGGCAAGATATCATCCTACGAATTTTATCTTTAATTAAGCCCCCCCCCCCCCCCCTACGACACGGTCTACTGCCTTGGGACTACCTACTACCTTGTCCCTGGAGACAGTACTATACGGAAACTGGCTTACTGTCTTCGTAAGTCAAAAATACGTGGTGAAATTGTTGATCACATACATCCCGATGCCATAGGCAGAGGGATGTATGTGATCAACAATTTTACCACGTGTGATCAACAATTTTACCACGCCTGTTTTTGTATTATGATATACCTAAAAAAGTGCGAAGTTTTACCTATTCACGTGATCACATACCCCGTACGTCACAGTGTGGCGTACGGGTATAAATACGCCATGGAAAGGAGCGGCAGTATACATAGTTCATATAGCCACAGGTATTATTGTAAAACTGGATGAGCTTTAATCTTGGCCACCGTATGCCACGATTGGAGTTTGGCATAGTGACTTCATGAGGCAAAGCCGAGTGAAGTCTGAAGCCAAAACTCCAGGAGTGGCATGTGGTGGCCAAGATTAAAACGAATTAGGTTTTGATTTTATCCTACCCCGTCTCCTCAATTTTGGAATATTACATGATAACAATTTTGAATGCCACTAATGGCATACAAAATTCTGTATGCCAGTCAGCATAGCATTCGGAAAGTCAATGTTAAGCCTATGGGATTTTATATTAGGGGTAGGATAAATAATAATATGAAAAAGGCTCACTCTCTTCATGCATAAAAAATATGGGATGTATCTGGTCAATAATTTCATCGCATATTTCTGAAGTTGCAAAAGCAGTAGGCCAATTTCCGTACATACAATAAGATATCGGCACTTTTTAGCCGCTGTGGAGGTAACCAGCTAACCTCAGCATAGAACACAACGGGGGCATTGCCTTTCTGGTTTGCCCCTCCTTCCTCTCCAGGATAAATGATAATACACAAACACCCGTGTGAAACTCAGCTCATGCATTTGAATAAAATACTCATCTCTATGAAAGGCATCTCCACTTTCCTTTGTTCTAAACGAGACTTTGAGATGAGTTGCATGATCTGATAAGTTGGAATTCGAATCAAAATATCACTCGCAATGTACACTCTGCTCGCTGCAGTAGCAATAGGAAGGAAGAGCTTAAAATCACCATACAATTCATTTCCATTCTAACATCTAACAGTGTCTCTGTTACTCTGATGGAAAACAGTTACTATTCAATTGATCCTCTGTGTGTCCTCTAAGATGTGTAGGTTTTACATTTCTGTGATCATAATGAATTCCCTAGCTTGCCTAGAATGCATAGTCTTCAGGTAGAATATCAGAGAGACATAGAGGCTTGCTTTTGTCATTCAACAGAACACTATTAACAATAAGTCCTTTGTAAAAGGATAAATCTATCTGCCTTTATTAATGTACAGGAATCAGTAAGACCATGACAAAAGGCTTAATCTGTAGCCCATTCAGTTGAATCTGTGCGCTACAATGGAAGGCTGGCGATAATGGAAGCACAATTGATCTTTTGTGTTAGATACAGCTACTGCGCATTGTAGTGAGGTTTCTACGTGTGTTAAAGATAATGATAACAGATTCTGATACTATCTAGCAGAATTGAGTGCTAGGTTTTGTCCAGATTAATGATACACCGTTATTTAAGTGAATCAGTAAGAATCAAATTATCTGTCTATTAAACAAAACAGTCTATTTTCTATTCGTAACTGTGTTCTTAATTTCTTAAGATTCTTTTTTATTCAGGTAAGTTTCGCAATAATACGATATAGTCAAGATTTATAGTAGATACTTAAAAAGTTCTACATAAGAAAAACCTCGTTGCTACAAGATCCGAACGTTTCGGCCTGAAATAAATTGGTTGCATTTCATGTTTGAAAAAACAGTTCCGCTCAACCTCAAGATCTTTGAATAAGGTCCTATGCTGCAGTTGGATTCATTCGATAAATATATGTTAGTCGTTATAGATATTATTGACGATTACAAATCCTCCAAGATGTGTAGCAATAACAACCATCACGACATATGGTAGGATTCCATTACCTTGGGAGGGTATTCCTGATGTTACGACAGTGTCTTAAATAACATAAAGGTGTTAGATATGGGCAACAAATGGGACTTTTCTCACAGCTCTATGACTTCTTTGGCATGTCGTTGCAGCTTTACGTAGGCCCTAAGCGGGGGGAAGGACATGTTGTGTCCTTGATGTACACCCTTTAGATACATATGATGCTGCGTTGCAGATGATATCTTGTCGTGATATGTCAATTTCAGAAAGACAGGAGAGAAAGAAACAAAAAGAAAAGAAGATAGAGGAATAGATAGATAGTTAGAGAGGTAGAATGGCGAAGGTAGAAAGATACCTTCGGTCGCTCTCTAGCATATATAGGTGCACCAATCATGATATATGCTTTCATATTGGCAACTGGACTCTACATTCCTTTGACTGGATAGCGTGACGTTCTCTCCTATCAGTGTCGGAGAATGGCATACATATGTGGGATTGTTATGAAAGAAAGATAACTGGCGTTGGGGGGGGGGGGGGGAGTCTTGTGGATCACATTGCTGAAGGGGGTAGGGGCGATTACTGTGAAGAGATTTCCTGGAAGCTCTCTCCTGTTACTTAGAATATATATATATATATATATATATATATATATATATATATATATATATATATATATATATATAAATATATATATGTTGGGTGTACAGGAATATCATATTAAATATACAAATGAGCATGAAAATGCTTTCCTGTCCTATTCTGACTATGACTATAGCCCTTGGTTATAAATTATTCATTCCCAATAGATATCTGCTAACTAAGGTCTGGCGTCCACCTAATATGATATGGCTCCGATTTGGTCTACGATGCACCTCCCGATAAAAAATCAAATTCGCGGCGGAAGGTTACCTAATATCGGAGCATTTGACCACGTTTCTGCGATTAGACACCGATAAAAACCCCATACAATGCGTGGTGGATTGGCTTGTCTAGACATATGTCTACGATTTTGCACCTTCCCGATATGGCACCGATTTTGATATTTTGTATCGGTGCCATATCGGAAGGTCTACGATTCTATCGTAGTAGGTGGACGCCGGGCCTTAATATACAAATGAGCATGAAAATGCTTTCCTGTCCTATTCTTACTATGACTATAACAATTGGTTATAAATTTGTTCATTCCCAATAGATATATGCTAACTTATGCACATACATGATATGGAAGATCCATAATATGGAGGGAAAAAATCCGCTAAACCGCTCGGCCTAGCCGAACGTAGGAGAAGATTGTCAACATAATATGGAAAATCGTTATACTCCTTATGAATATCATGTGCTAATAGACACGGTATTTTTGTTTGTTTTTTCTTATCAAAGAATCCAGCAGACATATATGCTGATTAAACCTACAGAGAAGCATGCCTCTGTTCATTATTATCATCATCAATTCTGAAGCCTCTCCTCTCCGCTCCATTGTCTTCAGCAGAACTCAGCGTTCAGGGACAGAAAGCATTAATTGGCGACAGACGCTGAGGCTGACTGAATACGACCGACCTGCCTCCTGGTGGTAGTGGTGGTGGTAATGGTGGCCGTGGTGGTGGTGTGGAGGGAGCAACTTTATCGATTTTCCTGCTGGTTGTTTGGAGCCACCAGCGGTGATAATCACTGAATATTAGGTTACCTCTGGGAACCAGCGATTTTATCGGCGTCAGTCTCGCGTGCCACGTGAAACCGCGAGAGGACGGAGACGGACAGCGACACTCTCCTCGCAGAGAATCCTACTATTTACATCCGCTTATATCTCTGCCCTAACCTTCCTGTTTGGGCTCAAATGTGGCCCATACGCCAGCATTTAAAAAAATCCTAAACTCTTATAGCTTTGGGGGGTATTTTGTGGTTTACTTGTAAATAGAGATGCACACATTTATATGGTAAATGATATACACTCATTTCTGTTATTTGATATATCAAATCAGGCATAGTCCTAGGGATTACTTTCTTCAGTGGAAGGCACCTCATGTGTTCTTGGGTTTTATTTTGTCAACATGACACATGTGCTCACTTGAAAGGGCCTAATCAACTGTGGATTCGCATAATACAGAGTTATAGAGCTAAAAAGAAACAGCTAGGTTGTCTATGAAGCCCATTTAACAATTCTCATATTTCACAACCTATACTATATGAGTATTTTGAGTTTCATAACTTTTGACAGTTGCCTTGTTTTGAATCTGAAAGCTTTGGGTTCAGGCAGAGATTAGCTAGCGTTAGCGCCGCGAAAGATCTGGGAGGAGAGTGGGACAGCGATGGTGGCGACTACTCAATAATAACGGCCATACTGAGGCACCAACTAACGTCCCTGTGTGTCTACGCAGAAGAGATGTGTACTTAGGGATGAGGGAGGGATTGACTGGTCGTGTTTCAGCCCGGGAAGAGAGGCGGAGAGATGGGGGCCGGGTTCCGCTGAAGCCACGGAACACGCACCGATCCACTCGGACGATAGGACCGCCGGGCTGACACTCTCCACCACAGCCAGCGCTCCAAGCAGAGTGCTGGATGGTTGACTGCGGGGTCTGCATCTTAAAGGAGCTGCTCAAGCATGTACATAAAAGGAAAGCCAGAGAGAGATATATGGAAAGGACCCAGAGAGAGGGAGAAGGATAGAGGGATGGAGATGGAGAAGATAGGGAAGGGGGAAAGAAAGAAAGGAGACAGAGAGAGAGAGATACGGTGGCAGGCAGAGAGAGAGGGAGAGGGAGAATAATAGAGGGGGGAATAGAGAGAGGGAGAACGAGAGGAATAGAGGGAGGGAGATGAAGAGAATATAGGGAAGGGGAGAGAAAGGGAGGAGAGAGAGAGAGGGAGAGAGAGAGGGAGATGAAGAGGCAGATAGAGGGAGGGAGAGGAAAAGAGGGAGGGAGATGGAGAGAGAATAGGGAAGGGGGAAGAAAGGAAGGAGAGAGAGAGATTCAGAGGCAGACAGAGAGAGGGAGGGAGAGGAAAAGAGGGAGGGAGATGAAGAGAAAATAGGGAAGGGGAAGGAAAGGGAGGAGACAGAGAGAGAGATGAAGAGGCAGATAGATAGAGGGAGAGGGAGAGGAATAGAGGGAGGGAGATGGAGAGAGAATACGGAAGGGGGAAGAAATGAAGGAGAGATAGAGAGATTCAGAGGCAGACAGAGAGAGGGAGGGAGAGGAATAGAGGGAGGGAGATGAAGAGAAAATAGGGAAGGGGAAAGAATGGGAGGACACAGCAAGAGAGAGATATACGGAGGCAGATAGAGACAGAGAAGAATAGAGGGAGAGAGATGGAGAGAAGACAGGGAAGGGGGAAGAAAGGGAGGAGACACAGAGAGACGGAGAGGCTGAGAAAGATAAATAGAACCAACAGAGAAAAGTAGAGCCTGAAAGTATGAGAGAGGGAGACAGATATATAGATGAGACGGAGAGAGCAAGAGAGAGATAGTCAAAGATAATTGGAAACGGGGACAAGAGACAAGATGACATGAGAGAATTAGAGCGTGACCAAGGGAGGAGCGAGACAGAGAAACTGAGAGGGGGAAACAAAAGGGACAAAGACAAAAGAAGAGACAGCGAGTGAGAGGGGGAGATACAGGAATAGTCAATGAATCAGAGAAAGAGGCCACAGAGAGAAATAGATGGAAGAAGGGTAGATAATTCGTAAAGAAGGAGGAAATCACAGTTAAGGACTATAGAGGAAACCCATGAAAGTTTAGGGTCTGAGCTCGTATCCCATCGAGTTTGAATCACTTAGTAATTCACAAGGAGAAGCCGCGTGAATTGCTTTGTCATTCAAATGAGATGGGATCGAGCTCTGACCCTAAACTTGAATGGGTTTCTGAATCTATCTCACCCTTAATATTGACTAATGGGCTAACATTTGTGATATTATCCCCCATTGGATATTTTTCCTAAATATCTAATGGGTGTTAGATACGAGCTTCCAATGTTAAGTCTCTGGAGAAAAAATATCTGGGGTGAGACAAAGTGTTTTATCTCATCCCTGGTATTTTTGTCCCATAGGCTTAACATTGGGAACTCGTTCTCCATGGCCCTTTGAGTATTGCAGTCCGTTCTCCATGGTCTATATCCTGTGTGTCATCCATTCCTTTAGTGTATAGAAGGGTGAGATAAATACAGAAAGCAACTCGTTTTGGTCAAAGATGATATTCTCCAACTCGTTTGTATGTTACGTGATATTCACTCGGCTGTCCCCTCGTTCATATCACTCCACAGCAACCTCATGGAGAACAACAACTTTGACCAAAGCTTGTTGGTTTCCTATTTAATCCTGCAGTTGAAAGACCTTTATTAGAGCATGCTTACACGTGCTAAATACATCATCTAGACGTTAGAATGGTCACATTGAACTTTCAGTGTGCTTCCGGAAAACTATCCCTTTACTATCTGCATGCTGTTCACTGTGATAGGGAGAACAGAGCAGAGAGCCAGTGTCTCAGGGTCTTAGAGGTGTGCCAAGCAGACCATGACCAATCACTCAAGACCAAAATACCTCAAGACCCACTGGTACTTGTTGTGTTTGGATCCTAGACTCAGGCAGTTGCAGAAGTGGGTTACAGAATACTATCCATAAGCTAAATCTGACTCAAACCTTTTAATTGTTATTCATTTATAATTGCACGCTCATTCATCTATGATGAACATACTTTTGGCTCCTAGTTCCTTGTAGAGCTACACACCGAAGCCATACAAAGGCCTCACATATGAACTTCTCCCGACTCCAGACCTTAACAGAAGACTTCCCCATCTTCACCTTGCTTCTTGAGAAATATGCCTTTACATATGGCTCCTGAAGAGAGTTCTACTAGTATATGTATGCAGCCGTCCCTTAATTCCCTCTCCAGGCTCCCTGCTGTCCCTCCAGTCAGAACACCCCCCCCCCCCCCCCCTGCCGATCCCCGTCCATCCGCCCGTCGCCGGTCTCTGTATTAAGGGTGATGGCCGGTGCCTCCAGGGGCTTCCTGCTCCAACTATGAAAGTCCTTTGATGGCCAGCGGTGTCCGGCCAATTATGCCGTTTGAGGTGCATGGTGATATAAGGTGGGTGGGAGATGACCTGCGAGCAAGACAGCAAGGCTGGCCAAGGGGAAACTAACCTCCGGGGATCACCCCTCACCCCCCCCCCCCTTTTTTTTTAAATATTTGAAACCCTACTCCGGTCAGTGCGAGACGTGACCGTTTCGGATAGGTTTTTTTTCGACTTGATGATAAGTCCAAACCGATGCTATACCAGAAAAGAAAAAAACAGAAAACAAGTCGGAGAAACAATAACAATAACAAAATGACAATAACAACAATAAGGGATGATGTTATTCCCAGTTTTAGACAGAGAGATGTTATTCCTGTGGGTGTGCTAAGGTTGTATTAGCTTAATTGTTGTTTATATCAATCCATGCCTAGTATCATGCCACATGGGTAGCTAGGGAGGTGCAAAGTGGGTAGTGCCCTGCCATCTGGTCAGGGAGGCCACTTGCATCACCCATAGGGCCGTTTCCATTGGCCGATTTCCCGTCACTGATCTACAGTCAGGAACCACCGACGGACTTTTGGCACTGTGGACCAAATATCGGTCAATGGAAACAACCAAGGTCATGAAATGCCCCACGACATTTTCTGCTTAGATTATGCAATGTGGCACCACCCACTACTGAGTGAAAGCTTGGTCACTGGGTGAAATCTACTACCCTCAGCGATTTTTCTATACCGACGCACAGTCAGTGGCACCACCGACAGACTTTCTGTGTAACTCAAAAAGTCTAAGCAATCTTTGTCGGCCAATGGAAACGGGCCTATAGTGTCTCCGCACTATTTAGGTTGGGGTTGAGGTTAGGAAGTAGAAAGTCCATGGTGTAAGGGTGTATCAGTGGTACTGGATGGGTAGTGCCAGTACCACTGATACACCCTTACAGCCCCTCTATATATACTCCCTGTCAATCTGTGCACTTGGCCACCACTGGCACCAGACTCCCCCACCACCATCCTCTCATGGTCTCCAGCCTTCGAGGTGTCAAGCCCGGTTAAAGGGGGTGTTCCACTGGACCGACGGTAGCCGATTCCGTAGCCAGACAATCGCAAATTATTATCGGATGCCCTAGAATTTCTCACGTCTTTGAAAATGGTCATTTATTAAACTATTATTATCAGAATTAAATGAATTACAATACGTGAGCTTCCTCTTAAGGGCCCAAGAACAATTGATTGGGTGAGAAATCGGCCTGGTGGATTTTGCCCTTTATGCTGTTGCAGGAATCCTGCGACATGCAATTATCTAAGTTATTTTCCTTATTGATACAATTTTCTACAAACTAATTTAATATATACAAAATATTTAAACCGGGCCCGGTAAAATACACAAAATTCGATGGTTTTGTGATCGATGGCGGCTGTAAACCACGATTGGTTGACCATTAGTAAATCACGAGTGTTACTGAGTATGTATTACGTGAACCTCATCCTGTCCTCAAAACCATATATTGTTGTATTTAGTATACATATTCTAGGATAAATTAAATCCGGGAATTGCAATGTATTATAGGGTACGATAGAGGAAACCTATAAAAGTTCAGGGCCAGAGTTCGTATCCCATCGTGATTGAATCGCGTAGTAATTCACAAGGCGATGTCACGTGAATTACGTAGCGATTCAAATGAGATGTGATCGAGCTTTGACGCTAAACATGAATAGGTTTCTGAATTTATCACACCCTTCACATTGACTGAGAATTGTCTCGGATATATTTCTTAAATACTCCATGGGCGTTGGATACGAGTTCCCAATGTTAAGTCTATGGGGAAAATACCAGGGTGAGATAAACCAGTATATATAGGGACTACTTTCTTGTTCTCCAGCACAGGGGGAACACAGATCTGTTTGGGAGTATATCTTCCCGTAACCATTGGCCTTTAGGCCCGTAATCAATTGGTTTCAAAGCTTTATCTCACCCCAGATATTTTTTCTCCATAGACTTAACATTGGATGCTCGTATCTAACACCCATTAGATATTTAGGAAATATATCCAATGGGTCACAAATGTTAGCCCATTAGTCAATATTAAGGGAGGGATAAATTCAGAAACCCATTCAAGTTTAGGGTCAGAGCTCGATCCCATCTCGTTTGAATCACATAGCAATTCACGTGGCTTCGCCTTGTGAATTACTATGTGATTCAAACTCGATGGGATACGAGCTCAGACCCTAAACTTTCATGGGTTTCCTCTATAGTATTCAACGGCTATGGCTTCTGGCATCTTAAAAACGATGGGCAGTGGTTTACTGCGGCCCGATGCATTCTCAATGGAGACTTCGCAACCGGTGAATAATTCAACTCCTTGCCATTGCCTGCGCTCGGTTGCCACTGCCACCATCGCTACTAGACACCCCTATAACCCACCATCCAGGGTCCCCAGCCTCCAGGGCGTCAAGTCGGGGGGGGGGGGGGTAAATGTGTGTCCGTCAGTTACACCGCTTGGTGGGAGTTAAGTGGCGCTAAAGCCTCTGCCCCACCCCCTGACACACCTTGGATCACTCCAGGGTGCCCCAGCATGGTCCGCCCGGCCTCACCCCCCGACCTGGCCGTCTAACCCCGGTAACCGTCTGGGCCGGCGGGTCCCCCAACAGGAGGAGAGGAAGGAATCCCCAGGGGAGGTCCGTGATATATAGCAGGGGCCAAGACGTGGCACGCAGTAAGTGAATTTCACGATAAATTGGTCCATTAGGGGGCCAGATTTTACCACCCGGGCCCTGCCCCCGCCTGTATGGATCTTTGATACTATCTGCGGGGGAGGTAGTTGGTTGGTTGGGCAGATTTACCGCTAAACTACCTCCTGTTTTACTGTGATCTTTGAACATATGGATGAAAGACATGTGAGACCCTTTGTTGCATGGCCTTTTGATATTATCCTACCCCTAATAAAAAAAACTCCATAGGCTCAACATTGGGTCACTGTATTGGGTCTGGAGTTCAGCAAAATGAAAAATATCGCTCTAGTGGGATACACTTGACAAATGACGTCATCTGTTAATGTAGAAGTAATTTAGACGAGCGGGGTAAGATAAATTCTAAACCAAACTCGAGTTAGTCATGTTATTGTTCATCACACTCTGGCAAGATCCGTATTACTGCGCGAGGCGCAGTAATACGGATCTTGCCGCCGTGCGATAAACAACAACACGACTAGCTCATGTTTGGTTTCTCCATAGTATCTATAGCTTATCAAAGAAGTATTGCTACATAAACTTAAGTGCTGGTTCCACTAACACAATCGATTTGCCATGTTTTATCTTGGTATATATCTTGTTATATCTTACAGTGTCTCCATATGTCGTACCTCCTTTGCCGCGACACGTCACATTCGATGATATGTGTAGCTTTTTCATGATGTTGTGCATATATTTTGGTGTTCCGCCACTGTGACACCTTAAGATCAATTGCCAACATATTGCGGCATAGCACGATCTGTCATGGCAAGAACACGGCGAATGTGCCTAACCAGATTGATGCATCGTGGCAAATATGCATCCAATTCTTTTCAAAACCTAGCAAGATTTGGCAAGACAACCAAATTGTGACAAATCTCGCTATATCTTGAGTGTTGAGTGTTGGGGGGAGGTGGCGGGGGGTGCGGGTGGGGGGTGGGTTGTGGGGAGGGCTTCCTACTGACGACACCTGTACTTCTACCAACACATAGGGGCGGGGGCAGAGGGTATTTTCTCTCATATACGCCGGGTGTGAAATACACGCGTCTGGCGTATATAAGGCCTTGGCGTATAAATGAAAACAAGTCAATATTCAGCCAATACATGCACTTCCGTGATGGCGTATATATGAATAAAACGGTGGTTTTCGAGCAGTGAAAGGAATCTATAACTTCTCCTGATGACAGAAATAACACAAGGTAGATGTAACGCTACGTTACCTCCTACTTTACTCTGATCGATGAACGTAAGATTAAAGGCAAGCGGATCCCTTTGTTTGACGACCACGTCGATAACATCTATAATATATCCCGCACTAATTGGCCTATTTCTGGGAACTGCCAATTAAGGTTACGTTGAACAGCTTTGTGCTACTATATCTGACACTGCCTTTTCATTAAAGGAACCTCGAATCAGGCACCCTCACAGAGGGTCCCATATCTTGCCTCACGAGACTATGAAATTTTAAACCTGTGGCTTTACAATAACACTGATTAACCATGAACACACACATTGCTGTTTCTGTGGGCAACTATTTCCAGAAGTCGAATCGGATTTCTGAGTGAATAATAGATGGTTAAGACACCATCGATAAATCATTAGTCTGCAAAGGCTGCCTAAACAGCGGCCAGCCCTGCACAACTGCCCTGGGGACCTGCTCTCGGAGAGTGATTATCTACACCAGCTTGGGGGGATTAATATGGCAATCACGTATAGAATATTCAATGCCTTCTCATTAGGCCACTAATTGGCTACGGGAAGCGGGTAATAGTTACTGGTCGCATCTTGAATGTTGTCTTTGAGCAGGCTAGTGCCATACATCATCCAGTATAGAACAGCGCCAGTCTCAAAGGTTTGGCCCTACAGAACAGGTAGATATTTCCTACTGGGAAGCTGATATCTGAAATAATACACTGCGGTTCAGTCGCAATCTCTCTGTCTGTCTCTTGTAGTTGGTCTATATCTGATGCGGTGGTTCAAACTTTCGATTGTGCGGGGTTATATATATATATATATATATATATATATATATATATATATATATATATATATATGTATATATATATATATATACATATATATATATATATATATATATATATATATATATATATATATATGTATATATATATATGTATACATATTTTTCAGTTTAGCAGCTTTTATTTCTATGAATAACAATTACCCAGTACAAACAATGTTCATCTACGAAGTACAAGTATGAGATCTTACTGGTTGTACGTATTTAGCACTGCCGACTGATTATGTGAAACTTTAGGTGCAATAATCATTTTCTGGAAACGAAAGGGGTCAACGATGTTTGTCTCCAATATTATTACCGTGAGTTTGACTCGGTTCTGCCAGTTATCTGATATGGAAATGAACCAAGAAAATATCAAGAAAGGGTAGTTTCATGAGTGAGTATCATGGGTTTGAGTTACAGTATATATATGTGCTGTATGTCAGTTCTTGGACCCTTCTACTGAAAACTAGAAATGCTGTATTATCTAATCAGGTATCTCTAATCAACGTGGTACGTATCGGAAACTTGTATAAGCTATGCACAAATGCTCCCTTCAAAGCATGATAAAACAATCATAAACTAAAATATGCTAATTGTATTTATCATATCATATACCTGTGCCATTGATGTGACTCACCTGATCAGTAAATCTATGTATATACAGAAAAGAAATGTAAGAATCACTTGCAAGCAGAAATCAGTTGAACTACTAAATGTGACAACAATTTATCTTGTAAGCCAGACCAAAGGGAAAGATCTAACAGGTGATATTACATATTTATTATTGGACTAACCACATTTGCAAGTTTTTTTTTTTAAACACAAGAAACTATGTATTGTAAGCTATTTATTTAAAAAGCTGTTTAAAGACAGAGACAGCCAGAACCAGACATGTCCATGGAGATAGAAATGCCACGAGAATGAGAATCTCGTGAAGAGAAAAGAACCAAACCTTCTATGAGTTTCTTTCAAGGTCTGTTCTCAGATTTTCATTTCATTTTATGCATCATTTCTGGACATGCCCAAAGCAGAATTTACTATTGTAGTTCTCTGATCTCCTTTTCTTGAGATACCTACGATACCCTCCGCCATTTTGAAAATGGTGCTAGCTACGCTGGTGACTAGATTGTGATTACATTGTGATCTATTATGGGTAACCAGCTAGGCGAGACTGAAGCCTGCAGTGCAGCCAACTTCTAGCCGATGGTGTTTTCATAGACTTTAGCAACGAGGTCGCGAGTTTAAAAGAAAATGTTTCTCTCTCATTGTCTCTGGATCTCTCTTTGTGCCACCCACCGTCTCTGACCCGGCGTCTACATCAGAAGATTCTGGCCGGCGATTCTGGCATTTTGCACCTCTTGATGACTTTCAGTAATAAAGTGATAGAAAACGTCTAATGTAAACGCCACAAGTGCGTGGCAACTGCAGTTCGTCTGGTTATATCAGATTAGACAATTAGGCACCACCTGATGATTATCGGACATACTCTGACGCCTTCGACTATTTCAAGCATGCATGAATTAGTCGTCTATATGGGCAGCTATTCTGTGAAAACTTAAAGTCGTCAGTGTAAACGCTTGGGCAAAGTTTGAGGTCAACAACTTTTGCGATGGACATTGCCACCACCTGATGACTATTGGCTTGACAATCTACAGTCGCCACGTATCTAGTCGTCTAATGTAAACCCTGGGTCAGTACTTTTTTATGTTCACTGCTATTCGCAGAACTCTAATATTCCCATATCTCCACCCAACCAGGCTTACTTTGGAAATGGAACATTTCATCATCCATGTAGATTGGCTGCCTTTCTGTATTTACTCTGTATAATCGCCCTCTACCACTGAGGATGGTTTGGATGATAAGAAAGATAATAACACAGGAAGCAGGAAGAGAAAATATATTATATTCCATTAGGCAGGAGGCTTTTTGTTCAGGTATCTAAGTGAGGCTCAGGCTAATGTGGGGTATGATCTCCGGAATCTGTTGTCAAAGACCGGAGCTGTGTGAAAGGTACGTTTTGGGAATTTACAATTTCCTCTGTTGTTTTCCCATGCAACCAGCGCCATACTTATTTATTACATTAGTGCCACATTTACAAAACCCACCCCTTTCACTAAGATACATGATATACTAGAGGGAAGGAAAAGGGTTTCAATTTAGAAAACCTAAGAAAAAGATTTTATCCTGAGGCATGCATGAAAACCTTAGTTGTGCATCACTTTTATCATTTCTATCACCCTTGCATATATATATTGTGTGTGCACGCCTTATTCTTCAGTCCCTCCAGTTCCTTACATTAAGGTGTGATATTTACATTTATCCTACCCCTAATATAAAATCCCATAGGCTTAACATTGAGTTTCTGTATGCCACGTTGCCTGGCATACAGAATTTTTATCACGTAATATTCCAAAATCGAGAAGATAGGGTAGGATAAAATCAAAACCTGATTCGTTTTTTATCGTGGCCACCGCATTCCACTACTGGAGTTTTGGCTCCGGACTTCACTCGGCTTCGCCTTGTGAAATCACTATGCCAAACTCCAGTCGTGGCATACGGTGGCCAAGATTAAAACTCATCCAGTTTTACGATAGAACTACGACATATGAGAAATATGCACCTTAATGTATCATGCTGATTAAAGGTTTCTGTCCGAATCCATAGCAATCTGTGTGTAGGACGTATTTGGGAAATATAAAATAGATTTGAATGTACAGCGGATCTCTACGACCTTTCTCCATGGAGATTGAAATGTCAATCCGACGGAAACTATCAGGTACACGCGCATTTTTACGATAAATGAATACAATGATTGTATTCAATTGAAAATTGAAAGGTATAGAAAGGTGATGGAAAGGTCTGATAGCACTTCATTCAGCCTTAATAATACTCCCACAGGAAATGTAGATGCTTTTAGCGCCTCCTATGGTGCTTATCCTAACGCCGTCCTGTATCTTAACGGCAAATGTATACGTCTCTAACGTTGAAGTTTAAAAGAAATAAAACCTCTCTGTGTTTGCCGAGTAGGACGATGTGCGCATTTTCCCATTCTAATATAGTCTGAAATAAAACAGAAGGAAAATGCTGTCGGGAATTTTTTTTTCTTAATTAGTTTTCTCAACAACTGTAGGTAATTTGAATATTCATCAAAATAATACTTTTACATTTACTTTTATAACATTTTTCGTCACCTCTTCCATCTGTCTTAGCCATTGTTGCTTTGATTTTATATGACGACATCATCCACCTTGCACGAGTAGTATACGGAAACTGGCTTACTCTCTTCGTACGTCTAAAATACGCGGTAAAATTATTGATCAGATACATTCCGATGCCAAAGGCAGAGGGATGTATTTGATCAATAATTTTACCAAGTATTATTATATACCAAGTATTATTATATACCTAAAAATGGCAAATTTCAGCTAAGCATGTGATGTCATATCGTAAAACCGGATGAGTTTTAATCTGGGCCCCTGTATGCGATGACTGGAGTTCCAGGAGTCGCATACGGGAGCCCAGATTAAAATGAATAAGGTTTTGATTTTATCCTACCCCCTGTGAACGATATTTTTATGTGAGGATATTAACAAAAAACACGATAAAAACTTTCTGAAGTCCTCCATATAGCTCTCCTTGCTGCTCTGAAGATGTTGGAACTACTTTCAGCTGCTGATCTCTGATTGGTCCGTTTTTTGTACGCTTTTTTATCCGTATGCGACATACGGGCGCATACACAAAGTCAATGTTAAGCCTATGGGATTTTATATTAGGGGTAGGATAATACCCTGTACGTCACACTATGACGCACGGGTATTTGCTACGTCATGGGTAGCAGCGGGCAGTATGTGTAGGTCATACGGCCATAGGTATATAATGATATTTGCTATCACGCGAGTGAAATTGTCAAGCATGTCAAATCATGCCTCATCTTATCTCATCAAACCCTTCAATTATTACACTCTAAACTCAATTTGAGTAGCTTGTAACAATAGATGCAAGTTATGACTGAAATGCTTGTAATGTGTAAAGCAACGGCATCTAAATCCTGCCGCTGGGGCCCATTGAATAATCTTAGATCTTACATAAAGACCCTGTTCTGTTCCTTGTACAAGGGTCATCGTTAATGAAGTTTGTTTGCTTGTGCTGTAGGAATCTAGATTATGGCAGACTGCCAATGTATATATTACTGAAGAAAATGTCGCGGTTTTGTCAATACTGGAACAATTGATGCTCTCATGGCTGGTAAAAGATTTGAAAGGCCGTATTCAGACGTGGTCTTTCCCTGAAATACATTCAGAAAGCTGTTGAATCATTTCTTCTACTGTTTATCATGTAACTAATTGTTTAGGTAAGGTTATTCTGTCTCTTAGGTTCCTACAAAATGACTTTTTACAATTCTGACTTTCAAGGAATTCACTCGTTCTACTGTTTCTGCCCTATTTTCTCTTTCTGCTTGAGATAAAAAATATAGTCCCTACTGATATATCCTATGAAGTGGCGATACCTGGTTTTGATTCACGCGTGACGAAGGATGATAAATAGGAAAACAATCTTTTGTGCACGTCAACTGGCGGCTCCGCAAACCAACCACATTCGCAGTTTACGGCATGTCAGAAACAATAAACAATATCTGATAAAAAATTATATCAGATAAAAATCATGAATTATGATTTCAGGAGAGAGAACAATGATATATCAATGCATTACAAATAGCATGTATTTTATCCTACTCCTGATAAAAAAACCGCTATAGGCTTAACATTGGATTTGTTTATCTCACAGATGTGACATAAAGTGTTGTTTATGTCACTACTTTCTAATATTCAAAAATCGTGGAAAAGTGGGAGGATAAAATCTATATACCACTTGTTTGAGTTTGAGTTTATTTATGTCACTTATTGTATTGGTTCCGTTGTCCCACTCATCCTCGTCTTATGATATTAAGGAGCCAACAAAATGCGTGACATAAATAAACTCAAACTCAAACTCGTGACATCTTTTGATAGGATTTCCGTATCGCAAAGGTCAGCATTGAGTTTATATTACAGATTAAAAATCTTTTTTTAATCTGGTCACGCAGAATGGTGTGCGAAATATGAATCAATAAAAAGTCCATTATCGCTACCTGATGACATATAATAAGCCCATAAAAGGCTATTACGACGGACACAATACACCCTGACAATCTCTATAAGGGACTGGTATAAAATTGGATTTCGTCAATGTCTTTCATCAAAGCTTCCCCATGCAGTGTGTGTCCTTCTGCCAATGCCTCCCAAGTAAAGACCTGCCAGTTAATGCCCCACTTTAGGCTGCCTATTACTGCGAGGCCAGACATTGATCAGTCCCTCCTGCAGGCATTTACCTCGCCCTTCCCCAAGTAAATAGGAAGCCCTAGTGGCTAAAGGCAAGGCCAAGGTTTGCACATCACGCTGCAGCGAATCGATGGTTGGGTGGATGTGGGACATGTTACATGGACACTAGGCCTGAGTCTGGTAAATAATGGAGGAAGCCATGTGGGTCGTGTTATTGGGTCGCCCCTGGGTAGGACAGCAGTGGCAAGCAGCTTGTAATAAGTGGGCTAGTGTAGCAGTTCCATGGTGTTAATATAGAACTGGATCGAGAATCGTATAAATACTATCAAGAAACGTCATGAAATCTCATATGATTGTTTATATGGCATGAGTTGTGTTTGTGGAATGATATCACGAGGTGGAGCTTAGCGATATCTGTAGCAGCAGACAACAAATCCCACATAAACAGTCATATTAAATTGAGTGACGTTTAGATTTTATCCTACCCCATTAAGTGTTTTCAACTTCATATGCCACATATGGCATATAGATATACAGTAGAACCCCGCGTAACGGACACCCCGCGTAAGCGATCACCCCGTGTAAGACGACACTTTTGCTCGGAACGGAAATTTTCCCCTCTATTAGATGTTTAATTTAACCCCGCGTAAGCGGACACCTCGCGTAAGCGGACAGTTATTTCGGTACAAAAAGGCCTAAAAACGCGTGTAAGCGGCCACTTCCGACAGACACCCTACCAAAAATGGATTAATCTGTGTTTTTATAAGCGTGTCTCAGTATATTTCATAGAAAATACATTTATAATTCAAAGTTGAATAACTTCAGATCCAATTAAGATATTGCAAAATCAATTTCAGATTTACCACCTCCTCTGTCTCCCCTACATATCGGTATATAACACTTCAATATTGGTCTTGGAGAAACTTGAAAACCCCGCGTAAGCGGACACCCCGCGTAAGCGGCACTTTAGCCCGGAACGGAGGGTGGCCGCTTACGCGGGGTTTTACTGTATTATGGCATAACAGTGGCAGTCGGTCAGACAATGTTAAGTCTATGGAGACTTATATGAGGGGTAGGATAAATGATGCTCCACGAGTTTGAATGCGCTGCATTCATCATCGAGGCGAAGCCGAGTGACGATTACGGTACATCCAAACAAGTGGAGTGTGGTGTATATGATGATTCGAGTGCTGTTCTGGATTTATCTCACTCCCGTCACTGATATTAGATGGCATCAAAGTATCAGAATAATTGCCTAGCAAATCCATATGACGTCATCTCACATTCACTCCGCCACGGCCATGGCGTAGTATTGTCACTTGACAGGGGTGGTCATTGAGTATTTTTTTCTAACGATATTCCTATGGCTAAACTTGTTCCAGGGGTGAGATAAAGAATATTATTACATACCTATGGCCGAATGTCTATGAAATACTACCCGCTGCTAGGGATGCAGTATAAAAAATGTTCGGTCGCACTGCGCCAGTAGTGAATATTCGGGCGTACTGTGACTATTGGGTCAAAAAGTAGATAAAGGGCAGGTTCTTTTATATTTAGGTATGTAATAATAGGAAAACGTAGTGACTGAGCCAGAAGGGATGCCATTCTCGGCCTTTCTATGCCATAGATACGTTCCTCCGCCTGCAGCGTCGGGACATATTTATGTTATAAAAAGACCTCGAACCGCCATCCCAGCAGTAGTATCTCATTGTAGTGGATTTTACATCCTTTGTCTAAGTCTATCTTTGTAAATGGATAGAATTACAAAGTGAACTGGTTACAGTCAGGAGATTGTACATGACATGACTTAACAAGCATTCATTCACCACTGCACGCAAGTTCCGCGTCTAGAATGTCTCTTTGAAAAGTTGTACGCTAACAGTAGACAATAGAAATTATATCAAAATCCGAATATAATCCTTATTGATTCTTAGTACTCATGTTGATGATGTAAATTGATGTATAATAAATGGTGTGATTAACTCACATTAGATTTATCAAGTGTTAGATTTTCTGTCCACAAATTCTGTTTACACAAATTTAGTATTTAATAAAGGCCCATTATATTGCCTTTATCCTAAAGGACGTAAAGCCAGTAATCTGTCACACAGCTTATCGTCAACCGTATCACCAGTGTATTGTCATTAATTAATATCCATCTTTTCTTTTCTACTTTCAGCTTTCACCGCTCCAGTTGATATCAATGTGGACAAGAAAGGTGGCCCTCGGGTTTCTACGAAGGAGGTAAGATTTGTCTCTAAATAAGAAAGGTCAAATTCTACTAGATTCCCCTGAACAGAAATCTCCCTTTAAGGACATCGATGATATGTTGGTTCAAAATTTACTTCTCTAAAGTTAGTCATATATAAGAAAGATTTGAGAGCACTCCGTGATCTATTGTGTCGTCCATTTAATTGGCCTTTGTAGTAAGCTCATTTTAGCAATATAAGATATTATTAGTACATGTACATGGTATTATTACAAAATGATGTAGCATCTAGGGAAAGTTTCCGGCTCATGTTCGAGTCACTATTTTCCAAAAACCACCAGAGAGACCTTTGATATTGATAGGGAATCGGAAATTGTTGCCCAAAAGGAGCTGCATCATCTCCTTTATTTGATATTTGACTATCCTATTTCTTCTGGTTTATTTGATATTTGATAATCATTCCCACCACTGCACGAACATCATTATTTTACATATGGATGCGCCCGCTCTGGGCGTATATATATATATATATATATATATATATATATATATATATATATATATATATATATATATATATATACATACATGTGTATATATATATATATATATATATATATATATATATGAAAACAAGTCAATATTCAGCCAATACATGCACTTCCGCGATGGCGTATATATGAATAAAATGGGGGTTTTCGTGCAGTGCTCTCAGAGGGGCAGGCAAGAAATAGACAATAATATTTGGCTTTCTGGACAGGCAGCTGTAAACCACGAGTTGTTGATGTATATCAATACACCAGCATTAGTGAGAGTATTACACCGTCAACTTCGCTTACCTTTTTTTTTTTTTGATTCGTCTATTTAACCTGGAAGTTATTTAGGCTCTAGGCCTGTCTTACAATACTCCAGCTCACTGATTCTCGTCTCTAGGACGGTAGTGATATAGACATTAATACATTTCAACATGGTATTCAACTTTAAAATATTATACAATAGACATACTGCCCATATTTAAATAGTTAGTAAATGAGGACATGCCAGAATCGAGGTGATGATTTGGTTTTATTGTTCCAATGATTTCATGATAGTGTCCTGATATTCCCGTTTGTGACCTCATTACAGTTTACAGTTTTATGTGTATAATTGAACAAACAAACGAAAGAAAATAAAATAAACTAAACTAGCAGAAATCGCAGTTTAGCAGTTCTTTACAGACCCACCTGTTCACTAAAATTCTTTTCTGTAATTATCATCCATCTTCATAAATAAATCGTAATCAATGGCTTTGGTGCCCGTAATAAAATGATTTCAAATCAATAATTGATAGTTATGAGTTCTGAAAACTTAGAAACAATGGGTAGTTGTTTACTGTGGCACCATACATTTTCCATTGGGATTAATGGAAGAATAAATACGGTTCGCCAGTTTCTTCGGCAGGAATGCCCGAAGAGTAAAAACTAGATAACTCTGAAGACAACATTCACGAAAAACCTGTTAAAACGGAGATAGAACCATCAGATACGGGAGGAGAAAAAATAGATAAAAAAAAGTCTACGTTATGATTAAACTGCTGATGGAAATCATGTGTAGTAACCTTTTATGCTGGTAGTGAGACGGTGAAAAAAGATGTTATCCAGAAATAGGTTGGTGGCCGAGCTTACCGCCGTTTACACAAGATGATTCTGGGCGACGGTATTATTAGAAAACGTCCTCACTGTGGACGAAACGGTTCCTGTTCGAGGTCAGTTGTCGATTACATACTGCCTGACGCCATAGGCAGAAGGCAGTATGAAATCGAAGACTGACCGAGTACGAGAAGCGTTTCGTCCACAGTGAGGACGTTTGCTTATTATTATATGCCTTAAATTGATGAAAAAAACGACATTTTGAAGACGTATTAAGTCACTCTCACAGCGGGCACGAACATTAATATTACTACACCCCTAGCAGCAGGCAGTATTTCATAGAAATTCGCACACAGGTATATAATAATACGGCGTCGCCGAATATGAACTCCCATTGTAAACGCCAAAATGGGATACAGTTTCTGATCGTCACATTGTTCAATATGACACCCTTTGTGACTCCGTCTATCTCAGGGTAGCCTGAATTGATGATAGAAAAACACCACGCCAGTCGTCAAGCACCTCACCTTTGGACCATAACTAAGGGTTACAAATCCACGACGTCCACGGGACACCCCGCTTAAGGGGACACCCCGCTTAAGGGGTCACCCCACTTAAGTGGACACCCCGCTTAAGGGGGCAATTTGCGCGGAACAGACATTTTTCCCTCAATTAAGGGTTTATACTAACGCCGATTAGGGAGACACACCACATAAGGGAACACGCCACTTAAGGGGATAGTTATTTCAATACAGAATGCTTTTTAACCCCAGTTAAACAGACACTATGTAGGGACACCGTATCAAATCTCACTGGACAGCCTAGTAACAACACTCCAGATCATCTTGATGGTGTGTCTGTGAGGCGGGTAGACAGGTGTCTAGACAATCAGGCACCAGGCAACGGCCTGTGTATGCTCCTGTAGGCGTCAGGTAGGCGTCTATATGACTGTAGCAGTGTCTCCATGCCATAGTATCACCCATGTAAAGGTATTATATACTACACAGCCCCAAACATCGACAGATTGAAAACCCCGCTGAAGGGGGCAGTTTGCTCGGAACGGAGGGTGTCCCCTTTAGTGTGTGTACTATATATACATATATACATATTTGTATATATATATATATATATATATATATATATATATATATATATATATATATATATATCTACATATATATGTATATGCCACCACATAGGTGAAACAGAAACAAATAGTGCCTTTAGATATTGAATAAAGGGGACTCATTGGGGTGAGTATAAATCGTCTAATGTCAATGCTTGAAGCACTTTTTGGATCGACGGTTCTTGGTGACGATATTTTCTCGTAGGGCATCACCTAACGATCTTTCGGTCGTCGAGTGTAAGGTCCACCTACGATATGGCTCCGATATGTTCTACGATGCACCTCCCGGTAAAAAATCAAAATCGCCTCGGAAGGTTACCTAACATCGGGGCAGTTGACCACGTTTCTGCGATTAGGCACCGAAAAAAAACACCTTATGATGCATGGTGGATTGACATGTCTAGATATATGTCTACAATTTTGCACCTTCCCAATATGTCTCCGATATTTGCTTTTTGTATTGGTGCCATATCGGTAGGTCTAAATGTCTATCGTAGTAGGTGGACGCCAGGCTTTAACGCCAGCTAACACAGACCTGAGCAGCTGTCCATCAGCTTGTGCGATGGTCTGGGCATACTCAGTGAGCAGAACGGAGCAGAACGGAGCAGTTCGCGAGCAGATCAATAGGACGGATTTAGAACAGATTATATCCTCCTGTGGTCTCTAATCCAGACCCCACCACAGAACACCAGTTGGCGGTAGAAGTCCAAGCTATTGCAATACACAAAAACATGCCGCCAAAGAGTACGGGGAAGAACACTGCTTAAAATGCCAACTTTAATATCCATTCGTAATTCGGGATATAAAGTGCATGTAGTGTATGTGGTATAAACCAAATTTAAAGAGAATGGGAAACTTATTATGGATATTAGCAGTTAATAGAAGTTCGTGGTGGTTTGCTTCTATCTGGTCAGAGGATGTGGCGTGTCTGGCACTGGTTGTAAGTAGTAGAGCCAAGCCCGTGCAAAGAAGCACCACGGGTCCGCCCTTTGTTATGAGACCAGCCTGTATATATATATATATATACGCTGGGCTGCAGTTAAGCTGCAGAGCTCTTGTTGTGTCTTTCGAGCGAGTGGGAATTTTCTCTGCACTTTCGGTGGCTGGGTTTGGGTTATTCAACTTTTTGGGGGGTTAAATGCTTTTATTTCATTTATTTCCAAAGGAAAGTTCTTACAGTGAGGTACATAGGATCTTCAACAAGTAGTTGCACGCGTATGGAAATAGATGGAAAACAAATATGAATTTTTTCTATGAGAATGACGTCACCCCAACAGACTCGCAGAGAGTTGACGGGAGAAAACCCAACTCAGAAGAGGAAATTTTGCACCAAATATGAATATGTACAATTGGTTTAGCGGTATCAGATACACAATCTCAAAGATCATGATGATGATGAAGAGTGTTCTACATCCAAGTAACAATAAACACTGGATATTGAAGTAAAACAGAAGCGGTAACGATTGGTAAATCACAGTTCTAAAGTCAGTATCGTATGCTTGAACTCTTGTTTAGTTTCCAGGGACCTGTTTCACTAGTTTTGTGACATGTCTGTGACACCATACAGACATTGGGGTTGTCTGGTTTTGTGACAACACAAGTAGCTGCCCTTAGGAAAAGACAGACCCCAAGCATAGGAATTAGACAAATCTACACATCATGGACCTGTTTCACTAGTTTTGTGACAAAAGTGAAGACAGACATGAAAAATGGCACCAACAGTGCAAGCAAGAACGCACAAAATGAAGTTTAATGTATAGTTCTTATGAAACCGGACACACCATCTAGACGCCATCTAGACATGTCACGAAACTAGTGAAACAGGTTCCAGATGTTGTATATCGGAAGGTTGTTCATTCAATAGTTTCAGCCCTCTGAAGAATGGCGATTTTCTATAGGATTCACATCGAAATCTTCTTTAGATAAACTTAACCTATCTATCGTTTCGAGTATTCAAATCACGAGTATTCAAGTCTACTCTCGTCCTTTGATAATTTAAACATTAGCGAAAGCAGCTCTGCTTGTCCCGTCTTTCCTTCAGTGATTCCAGGCCACACATACGATGTAATTCGTCGGTTGAGACCAGATGTTAAATTTCCTTAGGCTGTCTATATCTAACCCGCCTGTGAATTGTCTAGCTTTTTGCATGGAGTCGTCCCATTTCACTAAGTCCATATATAAGGAAAAGAGTAGACCCAGTAGCCAATGACTGCGTTGGCAGCAAACCCCAACCTTGACCCTGACCTCCGTACATGATATTTTCTAGCGCCTTGGGACGCTTCTTCAGTCGAGAGTTGACCTACAATCTAATGGGCCACAACCACCCTCTTGGCTAGGGCACGTAACTAGGGAGTGAGCCTCGGCTCTCCCGGCTAATCTTTTTACAGTAACGCCTTTTGTTGAATAATTATTGTTTATTTCTAAAGATAATTAGTAGATTATAATACAACCACTGAGATAGTCAAGGTGATAATGTAGTAGCATTTATTTCAGAGCCGACGTTTCGACTATTACATAGTCTTTATCAAGGTTAATCTGTGTATGTTAGGTCTACTTAGGTCCTTAGTGAGTCATTAAAGTCATTTTACTCTCAATTTTACTCATTTACTCGTGAGTGATAATAGGTTGATTCTTAGCTGTCTTTTCATCAGGGTGTTGGTTTAGAAGCAAGAATAAGGCTGTAGGTTCTGTTTACTGTAGGTTTGTTAACATCTTGAAGGTTGTAACATGGTAACGTGAATAAATATCATATATTAAGTAACAATTGAGTCATTACATCCATAAGGTAGGATTTGTATTAGCTGATTAATTTGCAGGTATCGGTTCTTAATGTATAGTTTCTTGTAGTCACTCTGTTGGGTTTTTAGAGCGTGCTTGCATGCGCTAAATACATCATCTAGAGCTTAGAGTCAGGGTTAGAGTTGTCACATTGAACTTTCAGTGTGCTTCCAGAAAACTATCCCTTTACTATCTGCATGCTGTTCACTGTGGTAGTGAGAACAGAGCAGGGAGACAGTGTCTCAGTGTCTTAGAGGTGTGCCCAGCTGACCATGACAAATCACTCAAGACTGAAATACCTCAGTGACCCACTGTTGCTTGATATGTTTTGATCCTAGACTCAGGCAGTTAGAGAAATGATAAGTTGACTGGGTGAAGGTTGGTTACAGAAAACTATCCATAGGCTAAATGTAGCTCAAACCTTTTAATTGTTATTCATTTATAATTGCACGCTCATTCATCTGTGATGAACATATTTTTTGCTCCTAGTTTTTAAAAGGCACGGGTCTTTTTAGTGACTGCCAGTGTCAATTAGTAGTTTCAATTACGGTAAGTATGTTGTTTAGACTGGCTTAAATGGCCCCTGTCAATCATGGCTTTCTTCATGTAATGTCCCCCATATATGGGACAGAGCCATTGTTAGTTCATGAAGCAGTCACTAGGTGGCTAGCAGTATGGCAGGCCCCTTGGGGGAACATATCTATATTCTGGCTCTTTGTTCTTACGAAATTCAACTGCCTTTCAATGTTTTACCATGGTTCCCTTGACTCTCTAGACCCATCCCAGAGCAGGATGAAATAATGATTAAACCCAGGGCATAATATTTTACACATGGAACACTTTATATACATATGTGAGCAAGGCTAGAGTTGTGACACTTCCCAATTATCACTCACTTCTTTTGCACCTCCACACAGTGACCTCCATTAGTGAAGAACACCCACTTCTTCACCTCCATTCGTGAAGAACACCTACTCGGGGGGCGTCATGGCAGCCCCCATGGCTCATAGGCTATATGCCGTATAAGTCACACTTGTTTACAATAGTGAATAAATCGAATAGTACCTCAGAGGTTGGTAAGGTCCCCCATGGTTTTTCCAGAATGGTTTCCTTCAGCTGTTCATTGCGTTTCTTGATTGGTGGTATGATAGAATTAGCAGGTCTAGTAGTGTCCTATTTTATTTTTCTCTTTTTGCGGTGGGATTTGGTGTCCGGAGATTTGGCTTCTTTGGTGTTTTTGTTCCGAGGTGAGTTTGCTTGGTCATTGCTGATTTCTATTTTGAGTGGTAAGATCATTACAGCCAAGTAACTAACGTAGCTTGGCGACTGCTACAGTAATATATAGTCATCATATATGTTTACATGATGATTGACAGGTGACACGAAGGAGTTACTACAAGAATGGGTACGGGTCCTACCATATGTAAAACGGGAATATATTTATATATTCATATTTATATATTCATATATATATATATATATATATATATATATATATATATATAATATATATATATATAAATATATATATATTATGTATATACATATATATGTATATATATATTTATGTATATATATACATATATAAGATAAATATAGTCTGGTTATAGTCACGAAGTTATATAGATAGATAGATAGATATATGGAGAGATAGATAGATAGATAGATAGATAGATAGATAGATAGATAGATAGATAGATAGATAGATAGATAGATAGATATAACCTCGTGTCGTTGCTGATGCCAAATCTGAGCTACTTTCTGGGACTACTTTCCCGCGTGGAAAACACCTCATAAAGAATCTGCTGGGAGAGTTCTCCAGGGTGAAGGGTAGCCTGGCGGCCGGGTGTAGACGTCTGACGGCTGCATATTGTCTGGCATTACTTTTCACGTCTTCATTTCCTGGAGGCTGTTGAACACGGACAAGGCGTGCCTGGAATATACTTGAAGTGGCGTGGTGTATGGATGTCTGTGGCGTGTGGGGAGAACTTATTGATTTACAATGAGGCAGGATCCCTACTCTATCATTGACTCGGCTCAGCCCGCAGATTCCCCCACTACGAGAGCCCTTTCAGGGATTGGAATAGGCAGGCTGGAGAATTCCCCACTGATTATAAATACCACGTTGGATGATGGTGAATGCCAAAGATTTAATTAACTGGGAAAGTGCGCTGAGTTCTAGACTGGACAAACGATGCTTATTATGCTAATTATGGTGAGAGTTTATTAATGGCATACACGTGCAGGTGCTATCTTGTGGTGGGTTTGAAATCCATATTGATTTTTACTTGGTTGCCAGACTGTGTATTCACAGCCACACCCTTCATTATGAGACGCAACTGCTGCTTCCCATGTAGACAGAAATATTCACACAGAATCTTATTATTCGAATGGGTTTCGTATGTACGGGTTTATCCTATACCCCTCATATAAATCTCCATAGACTTAACATGGTGGGCCTGTATGCCACGGTTATGCCATAAAATATTTATATGCCACTGGTGACATATGAAGTTAAAAACATGTGACAGGGTAGGATAAATCTAAACATCACTCAATTTCATATAATTGCTTACATGCCATTTGTTGTCTTCGGCTACAGATATCACTCAGCTCCGCTTTGTGATATCATTCCGCGAAGACAACTCATGCCACATAAACAATGATATGAAATTTCGTGATGTTTCATGATAATATCATAATATCAAGAGACGTCACGAGTTTGAGTGAGTTTGTTTATGTCACGCATTGTGTTGGCTACGTAATCTCACGAGTCGAAGACAATGAGTGACATAAATCTCAGACTGGGCGTACCAAATATCATGCATGTTTGATATTTAAAAACGCTTGCGATCCGGGGTACATGCGGTACCTCCAATCTGAGACTGAGGGTACCCAGTACGCCCAGTCTCAGACTGGGCGGATACTTGCTGTCTCCACTGTGCGTTTTGCCGAGTTGCGATCCTGAAGGTACGCCTAGTCTCGGACTTGGCGTACCTATGTACCTAGGATCGCACAGTGGACACAAGGCTTAACACCAGGACTATTTTAGGAGACTGAACTAGGTCAGCCCACATTAATGATTGGTTGGTTGGTTGCAAAAACAAAGGACTGAACCTTATCTCCTCCAAATAGAATTTATGAGTTCAGGAGATATAGAAGCAATGTCATTTACCCCATACCGAGACATAGATCAATCTGGCCACCGATTGTAGATTATAGATTGTGTCGGTTCCATGAATAAAACATCGGGAATTCCCTACTTGCAGTAGGAACTTCATCTCAAATGCCCCTCCTTCCTGTAGCACACTATATTACGACTATGGCTTCTGTTATTCGCAATCATCCTAAAGATGATCATGGTATTTGATATATGAATATTGTTAACCCTTTTGAAGGGGATGCCTTGAGGCATTATCTGTCGAAAACAAGGTTATTTCTCAAGGCATCAGCTAGCAATAACCTAGTCTTCCCTTGAGGAATCATAACGTTTATACTCCACCGAAATCTGTCAACCTCAGAAACATCATAAAGGACATTTAATTTTTCAGGGTTATGCGATTTTCTATAATTGAATAGAGTGTGTTATATTCAATGTAGTACAGGACCATGTGATTTGTAAAGAAATCCCCAATTATCAGGAATCAACTAAAAATCACGGAAAGAACACATTGTTAGGATGCCTACTACAAATATAATGTTAAAGAATTGGTTTGTTTCTATTTGCAAGACATAACTTAGAATTTGTTTTTTGTTTGGTTTGATTTAACGTCCAGTCAACCATTACAGTGTCCCTACCAGACTTTGTCAATGTTCTTTTACACCACGAGGGTGGTGATCGAATATATGTGATGGATTCAGGTAGAAATCTCACCCCTATGCATTAACTTCCACACCACATGGACATAGTATGAGAAGGATTGGCTTTTGATATAGAAGTAAGTCTACCACTGCTGTGGATGAACGAAAAAGGTAGCTACACACCACACCACATAAACATGGTATGAGAAGGATTTCCCTTTGATATAGCAGTAAATCTACCACTACTGGGGTGGGACTCGAACACACAAAGTCCTAGAACCTTCGGGCTACAAGTTTGGTGTTCTAACCACTGCACCTAATACAGTTCAATTTTCGGACAGCATAGAGAATAACACGAACCTGTTATATCACGTTGGGAATTAACATCAACGATGATAGAGGTAAATATGTCATTTAAATGCGGCGACCGAATAGTGAACGACGGGAAGGGATCAAAAATGGCAACTGTTTAATTCCAGCTCTTTTGTTGATAATAGTTATGCAGAATTTAGATACTTTAATCCGTTCGCGTAGAAAACCAATGGTATTGGATAAGGATGCCGACACCAGAGGATGCCACAATGACGATGAGATGCAAATTTGTTCTCACTAACCTTCTAGGTGAGTTATAAAAGAAAGAGCGTTATATAGAATTAATTACTACGCTTACGATTTACATGGGCGATAATGGCAACGATCATCTTGTGTTTCTGTTAGGCCCGGCGTCCACCTACTACTGTCTAAAACTGTTAAGGGGGTGTTCCACTGGACCGACGGTAGCCGATTCTGTAGCCAGACAATCGCCGATCATTATCGGATGCCCTAGAATTTCTCAAATCTTTGAAAATGGTCATTTATTAAACTATTATTATCAGAGTTAAATAAATTACAATACGTGAGCTTCCTCTACAGGGCCCAGGAACAACTGATCGGGTGAGGAATCGGCCTGGTGGAGCACACCCTTTAATGTGAGGAACACACCGAGTTATTGTGAATATAAGAAAATTTCCAAAACAATTATGATGGAGAACATACCTACTTAACCCTGATATTGTCACCAGAATAATTGCAATGGAACACTTAACTTACTATGATCGATGATGGAGTGTAGAAGAAATAGAAATATGTATAATGGATTGAGACAACTAAGTATGATTGATGGTATGGTGAATTATGTTTACATGAGTAACTGGTTAAGATGGGTATTAATGGCGCCCGATGAAAACCAGCCGCCGATACTACACCAAGGCTGACGGTAGGCCATCTTTATTGGATGAACCAAAAATAATGATGTACCAATGAACAAACTGTAATCAATGTGAAGCAGCCAATAAAGAAATCTGAAAAAATATATCGGGGCAGTTGACCATGTTTCTGCGATTAGACACCGATAAAAACTCCATACAATGCTTGTTTGATTGGCATGTCTAGACATACGTCTACGATTTTGCACCTTCCCGATATGTCTCCGATATTTGCTTTTTGTGCCATATCGGTAGGTCTAAATCTCTATCTAGTAGGTGGACGCCAGGCCTTATTCAAAAGTGATGTTAATGGTTAAGCTGTCTGATCGTAACGTACGACATTTCTGTGTGCAGGAAAATGTCAAAATGGT
Source organism: Alentia gelatinosa (assembly GCA_950022655.1). Taxonomy (NCBI): domain Eukaryota; kingdom Metazoa; phylum Annelida; class Polychaeta; order Phyllodocida; family Polynoidae; genus Alentia; species Alentia gelatinosa. The sequence goes on from OX465581.1 coordinate 45,750,860, forward strand.
TTGGATATCTCGTAAATGTGATAGATAGATATTCCCAGATACTTATTTATTAGGCCTTTATATATTGAATAATATGAGCATATGTGCCATAAATACTGGCCATTCTAAGAGAATGTGATTGATCTTTTGATCGCTCTTTCTTTAAGGATGACATCTCAAAGAAAAGATTATGATCGATAAGTTTGGTACTTTTCAACTTCGCAACAATTAGGTTTAGTGATGGAGAGAGTGGTACCCGAACCTGGCAGCTGTGATTTACTTGCAAGAAAAATTCCTCAGTCCCACTTCCATCTCCATTTATTGTATAGTACAAACTTCGCTGCCCCTAGGAAGTACAAGAGATGCTGGCATACCAACGGGCATGCTTCCATTGTTTTCCTTTGGGGCACCTTGAACAGGCGAAATTGCATGGCTCTGGCTCAAGTTATGATTGTGTTACCTTTCTATGGCGGCCAACCATCGATCGTTTCCTGCTGGCATTTCCCGCGCAGCTTTCCCATACATGTGCACCCAACGTGTTTAAATGTCGTCTGCTACGACCAAGCTGCCTAGCTTCCCCTCCATTTTCACTGCCCCGACGACACACTGAAGGAGACAAATACAATTTCTCCACGTTTGACACCTTACAGAAAGACTGTGCAAGAGAGAGACTCGACGGAAGTTTAGAAATTATATTTTTGTTGCAAAGTTGTTGGCATTTGCTACTGGCGGGAAGACATCGTACCACCGCTGATTGTGTAGTTTTGCGGAACATTAGTATAGCTTGTTTCCACCTGCCGACCTTTGCCTTCTGATTTGTAGGCCACCACCAACGGACTTTCAAACCTTTTCCTCAGAAATCCGGAAGTGGAAATATAAAATAAAAACTTCAGCGACCAATCTATGTTCCGATTTTTGGCGAATTTCTGGCACCATTTAATGGCTCAAGTTATGATTGTGTTACCTTTCTATGGCGGCCAACCATCGATCATTTCCTGCTGGCATTTCCCGCGCAGCTTTCCCATACATGTGCACCCAATGTGTTTAAATGTCGTCTGCTACATTCTCCACAACTTCGTTGCCTTGCTTCCCCTCCATTTTCCCTGCCCCGACGACACACTGAAGGAGACAAATACAATTTCTCCAAGTTTGACAACTTACAGAAAGACTGTGCAGGAGAGAGAAACTCGACGGAAGTTTAGAAATTATATTTTTGTTGCACAATGGGTGGCATTTGCTACTGGCGGGAAGACAACGTACCAGCGCTGATTGTGTAGTTTCCACCTGCCGACCTTTGCCTCCTGATAAATTTGTAGGCCACCCCCAACGGAGTTTCAATCTTTTTCCTCAGAAATCCGCAAGTGGAAATATAAAATAAAATCTTCAGCGACCAATCTATGTTCCGATTTTTAGCGAATTTCTGGCACCATTTAATGAAAGATTGTGGCCGATCGGTCAACTCAGTTGGATTCTACATGGATGGAAATTGGCAAATGGAAACAGACCATCGGTAAGTAAAATCGCCAATGATTCAGTCAGAAAATGGAGTAGGACCTATAGATAAATCTAGGTGTATTTCCACTTGTCGACAAAATGTTAGAATTCCGTTCAAAATAACAAAGATTTCTTTTGGTGAAGAATTTGTCCTAAAGTCAGAACAGAACAAAAATCAAAACAAAAATCGGAGTTTTTTTAAATTGTTTGTTTCAATTGTGAATTTCTGAGAGAGCCTCCGTCGGTTGTGACGTCAGAACCATCAAATCTATCTGTAAGTATTGATAACTCTAACAGGCCCGTATCCATTGGTCGACGAAAATGTGAGACATTATTAGTTAATCATAAAATCTGTTAGTGGTGCCACTGACTGCACGCCGGTATAGAAGAAATCAGTGAGGGTAGGAGGGTGGTTGTGGCCCCTAAGATTCGAGGTCAACTCTCGACTGCAGAGCCGTCCCAAGGCGCGAGAAAATATTATGTAAGGAGGTCAGGGTGAAGGTCAGGGTTTGCTGCGAGTGCAGTCATTGGCTACTCGGTCTACTGTATTCCTTATATGGAATTAAGGTAATGAGACAACTCCATGGTCGAGGTGACCAAACTTTCACCCAGTGGTGGATGGTGCCGCATCACATAATCTAAGGAGAAAAAGTCCTGGGTCATTTCCCAAATTGCATCGTTTCCATTGACCGATTTTGGGTCAGCAGTATCAAAAGTCTGTCTGTGATTCCTGACTCTAGATCGGTGACATGAAATCAGCCAATGGAAATGGGCCTATAGTGTCCGAATTCTTCCCGTCTGGATGATTCAAAAATACCCTCCCTATTCTCCCCCGACACACATACACACACATTCCCAAGCGCTTCACGGGTTTTCTCTTCTCGAACAATCCTCCTTTAATTGCCTCGTGGGGAGTTCCACGGATTAAATCAGGGACCGAACGGATATCTGCCGGTGCCTAACGAGCGCTGCCGATCTAATTATCGGTTCATTTGGCACTTTCAGTAGCTGAACTTTGCTGATCTAATTGTCTGTCTCGAGATGGCTATTTGATACGACTCCGGCAGACGAATGACATTTCGGACTTTGCGCATTCTTGGAACTCGATGGGAGGCGGTTAAAACGTGTGCATCCGGTTAGACTGAATTCACTCAGCACGAAGCAATCACAAAAAGATAGGGGTCTAATTTGTAGTCAGGTATAATACACTATTGTTGGAAATCTGTAGTGTTTACTATAGGTTGATTAAATTCTATCATGCCTCTGAGTTAAAATTGTGTTCATCAATATACTTGATGTGAGCAAACGTGACAGAAAGCAATCGGCATCTCATAAAGGATGTAATAGAAAATCAGACCTGTGCGCCTTTCAAAAGTAGTCTGTTTCAGGTGTATTATCACGAATCTTTCAAATCACGATATGAACATATTGCCTATACAGCGATGCCCATATATGGCCCGTTCAGTTGAATATTCACTCCCACATAGACACAAATCCTTTATCATTATGTACCCGTAGGCGAATGTCTCACTTTTACTGATCAGAAGTACAGATTCAGTTCGTCACTGAGTAACGAATGAATATTCATACATCCCTCCGTACCACGTGACCACTTTCATTCTCGAAAAGGTGAGTTATAAAAGTGTGAAGTGGCATTTTTAATGATTTCTATGTATATGATAGTGACAGATTCCATTCAGGCACACTAACCATGTCTATAATACATTTATCGAATGGCAAGTACACATTCCCAAAGACGTACAAATAAGTGATAGAATATGCTCGTAATGTATAAATAAACATTGGTTTTATACAATGTGATTTTAACGAAATCGAAACAAAACGCTAAAAATCCAGAGAATCTTGAGAATGAGTCCCACCTAACTTTATTGTTAACAAACCCAATAAATGCCAGGAGTCTTGTTTGTCGATTCCAGTGCACGTCACAAGCACTCATGACTAATTTGAAGCTTGACCTTTTGATGGAAGGGCACAACCGCCGACAACTGCTGACAAGCGCCTGCCGTTCTCCACCAACCCACTCACTTATCTGTGACAGAAGGAGACTCATTGCTGGGGTGCCTACAGTGATCGTCATCCTCTTCTTCCTAAATAACTTTGACATTTGAAATCCACGGCGATTGTATTTGTATTTAGTACAAATTATTCCTCTAGAATCGTGACATCCTAAAGCCAGTGGGTTGTGATGATAGAAATATTCATATTTTAGGTCATTTAGAGGTTATGCTCGGAGAGTGTAGTGCATTATTAATGAGTTATCACGAGACAGAGACATACGTGTTTCAGGTTATCAAAGGTTATGTTCGGAGAGTGTAGTGAATATTAATGAGTTATGAGGAAACTGCGACATTCTTATTTTATGTCATCCAAGGTTATGCTTGGAGAGTGTGGTGCATATTAATGAGCAGTACAGAAACATGTCGTACATGCACCTTGGGTTTCTTGTTAATTGGATTTGCGTGGTTTCTTAGCGAGTTTCCATTCCGAGGTAATGCCAGTGATACATGTACTTCGATTTTTTAATTTTTTTAAATTTGTATTGGTCATAATTCAATCAAGGTTGGTTTTACATTCGATATCAGAACGACGACAAAACAAAATTTCCACATGTTTGTCAACTCCATTTAGCGATTCTTCGTCCGAATTTTTGTTTTGGACATATCAATGTCCGGCTCAAAGTCCAACATAGGACTTCCAAGCCTGGACTAATTTCCGCTCGCTGATAGCAAAGAAGAAAAACATAATGTGGGGAATATCACATTTCCTATTGTTCTCCAAGGAAAATTGAATCGAATGAACCTAGATGCAATTTAATTTCTGGATTATATAAAGGAGGACGGATATTATTAGAAGATGAGATAACATCAGGTTGCTGCAGAGTCACAACAAATATGATATCATATTTCTTCGAGAATGTCCAAGCCAAATACATGCATGAAGGCACTCAGATTCATAACATTCCTTTCGATAAGCTTAAAACGAATAGACCGCCGTAGGTATTGTTTGCAGTCCAGTGTCCGGATCAGATAATAGGCCTAGTTCCACAGGCTGGTGTCGCACGTTATTTACTTGGTTACACAATGCCTGCAGCCAAACATACCCCTGGCAACATATTCTGTAGCATTGTATCACAGAGTGTATGAAAGTAATACATTCATAATAACTTTGTACATTATTCCCATAGAAATAAAAGTGTTTGCACTGTATTATATGGTATTCCAGCTCCAATTTGGTATGTCATACATGCATATCAACTCAATGATACTTTAGATATAGCTTAGATAACACAGGTATACCCAAACTGTATCCACAATAATACATTGGCAAGACTAGCTATAATATGCTTATCTTTTTCCAAGTTGAAACTAAGATAATTATCAACTATAAAGTTTAGACAGCTCAGACTCGTTGATACAATACCCTAGTTTGTTCCAGCAATTTAATCCGTCAAAAAACAACACTCCTGTAATCACACCCACCGTTCACACTTAAGGTGTGATTGCTATATATCTCTATGTGCATATGGGTGGACTCGCTGTGTTTGTCCAAGCGGCCGCGTATCTAGAGAGTTGGTTTTACACCTGTATTGCATGCTTCTAAATAATCGGCTACCACCTAAAATCCCCAATTTGGAGAGATCGTCCATGTCACCTGAGATAATAATCAGCCAACTGAAGAATACCTTTTAACCCTTTCACACCTGGCACCTCTGACAAAACAATTTCTGTAAGGCCGGGTAGGGTGTTAGTATATACCGCTATGGGACGGGGCTTCTCAGGCCAATAGTAAAATTTTCACTGTTTGAACACGTGATAAAACACGTGATCTTCAAAATAAATTTAGGGTATTTCAAAATCGTAAGTGTATTGTCATACCAACATTCTGTGAAAAAAAACATCATTATTGATCAATTATGTACAAAGTAATTACACATAAACTATAATTTTGTAAGAAAATGATGCCTTAGGGCATCATCCGGCCACACACGGGGATGCTTTAAGGCATCATCCTGCCACGCGCGGCGATGCCTTAAGGCATCACGCGGCGCCAAAGGGTTAAGCACATTTTACCTGTAAACCCATGCCATAGTGTGGCTACGTACTTGTCTTCGCAAGTAAATGTAGATGGACGGCAGAATACTTTAAGCATGACCTTCTCATATGGACGCTTGGCCTATAAGGTGTGAATCCGCAGGCCGCTTGGCATATAAAAGAGTCGGCATGGTCGACATTTCGAAGTCTGATGGACAGTTGAGCTGTCGTATTTACAAGGTGTAAAGCGGGCAGGTCTGCTGGCATTTCCCACTAGCCCAGAGCAGCACGGGCGACCTGGAATTCGCCCAGATAGCCCGGGCGTTTAATGCAATATTAACGATAGAGGGCGCGAGTGACGCCTGCGCGTTGAAGCTGGTCTTGTTTCCGGTCTACATGCAGAAACCAGGCATGTGCTTTTTTGTTTGTTTATTAGCTCGCAAATTCATCACATGGATGGTCTTCCATTTATGGCGTTTCATGTACGCTCATTAAAATCAATCACCTTGCAGAAAGAAGAATCTTTCTTCCCATACTTTGTACGCAATTGATGGTAACTACAACAAGCATATGAGTAATTTGTAGTATATTTTAGCATACCCACCGCCAGATGATAAATATAGAACAGCGATGATGATGAGAACAATTTGGATATAACACACCGTGTAGCACGACTACCAGTCACATTGGGGCTAACTGAAGAGTTGGTGGTAATGCAAACGAAGCACAGTCGTTAAGGACTCGCCCTGGGCCCCGTTTTTTAGTCACGACCATTGTGTGGCCAGGGAGGCCCAAGACCAACCAGCGATTTCACGACAGTTTGGACGACAAAAGATGGCTGGTGTGCTATAGACGGTGTTGTAGTGTGCCACGGACGATCGCCGCTAAAAGTGTCTCAAGTATAGAACTGTCTTAGGCTCTATAAAACCTCACTGTGCGTATATATGGAGGATTTCCCATGCCTCCCGTAGGAATCAAGCAATGAAATTTTTACATATAACCTATAATCATACCAAATATGAAGAAGATTAAAGATAAGTGTCTTTATGTAAGAACCTAGATTATTCAATGGCCCCTAGGCCCTAGGAGATTTATGCCTGTTGGAGAGGTCCTAGGACGGTTTGTGTTTTACTATATATACAATTACAGAGTGGGGCTGTCTTAGTGGAGGATCTTAGCCAGATTGTCCATAAGGGCTGGCGTCCACCTACTACGATAGAAATTGAGACCAACCGATATGGCACCGATACAAAATCCAAATATCGGAGACATATCGGGAAGGTGCAAAATCTAGACATGCCAGCTCACCACGCAGTGTATGGGGTTGTTATCGGTGTCTAATCGCAGAAACGTGGTCATCTGCCCCGATATTAGATGACCTTCCGACGCGATTTTGATTTTTTATCGGGAGGTGCATCGTAGACCATATCGGTGCCATATCGTAGTAGGTGGACGCCAGGCCTAAGTGTATGACAAGTTTCTCAAATTCACAAAGAAGAACCTTATTTATTGACTAAAAAACGGGGCCGAGGGCGAGTCCTTAACGACACTACCTGCAGTTCTTAGGAACTCTCCTCCACAGGTATCCCCCAGCTTACAGCCTGTTTTGTCCTAGCCCAAGACCGAATTCAGTCCTAGGAGACTAATTATGCAGGATATCCCTCCCTACGGGGAAACCATTTGTTAAAAGGTCTTTCGTCCTAAGATATGTCTTGGATTCCTGGCATGATCCTAGGAGGATTCTTCTGCTAGGAAAAGGGCCCTGACTCTATCAACCTCTTAGTCGGAGCCAGAGTGGAGCCAGAGGTGGTGGACATTCTAGTGGTCGGAACGGCGGACTTAATTATTCAAAATTCCCTCTGGTGTCAGGTAGGCAAAATGCAAAATGTCCGTTAAGCCCGCAAGATAAACACAAACCTTTTTTTTTTTTGACATTTTTATTGACATCGAAAGTTTTTTGCTCACTAAGCTGGAGCCAATCCCGAAGCCAGATGCCCAAACCAAAATCCATATAATTTCCATGGCCATCATTTCTGGATGGAATCTGGGGAAGGATGAAATTTGAGGAAATGAAACAATCATATCCAATTCAGTGAGCGCGCAACTTGATCGTACCACTCCTCGTTCAGATCTGTTTCGCCGATAAGGCTATTCCCTAATGGACGAGCCCATTGTGATGTGACAAGATAATGGCCTTATAATGCATAATGTCAGAAAAGAAAGACTGAAATGTCACGAGGCAGGATGAGGCAGTAATATTGTCCTTATTATAGCCACTACCGGAAGTAGCATATTGAAGATGGCGGATTAGATAAACGAAATGTTATTTAGTTCATGATATCACTGTATGAATTGATATATTTTATTTGATATGAGGATATAAAATGAATATTTTAATTGATAAAGAAATGATATCATATTAATTATCTTGTGTTGGATGGATAAGTCCATTGAATAGCAGGGAGTAAGATTGAAGGGAAGTAAAAGATTAAAAAGGAAATTGAAGAGTGTCCTTATTCGCCATCGAGTTTGGAGTGTGCTGTAATATGAACGAGGAGATAGCAGAGTGAATATTCTGAAGCACTCCAAACTGGATGGTGAACAGGGACTCAAACCAAGCACGAATTTGTTCTGATTTTATCTTATCCTGGAAATATTTATCTCTTTATCACCTGTTGAGAACGAGTTACCGTTCTCTCAAGCCTGTTGACAACGAGTTTGTAATGCTAAGCCTATGGACGTTTATACCAGGCTAAGATAAAATGATGTTCATCTATGTAGGCTTGAGGTTAAATACTTGGATGATAATTAGGATAGATTAGGAGCCAATTGTAAGCTAATGACGTTCTGCTGGGAATTTTATAAATAGCAAAGCCGAACACATGGCGTGTTTTTTTTTACTATTCCATTTACGGTTCAAATTGCTATCCATTTTGTTGTTTACCTGCCACCTGTTTGTTGTTGACATGACACTGGAGTTGTCGGTGACATTACTCCTACTCTAGCTAGGAGAATAAAAAAGTAGTGGGTAAATAACATTTTATTTCATTTGTGAATTTTATTGTTTGATATAATAAATAATATTTACTGCCTCAAAATGGTCCAGTGTAGCTAGCAATGATGGTCAGTGTGTACCTGCAGTATCCCACGGTGCTCCCAGCTGAGATATGTAACTTTAAGCCCTGTTCTGCGGCTGCCTGACAGCCGTGTAGGCGGGGCTTACCCTTTAGGGTTAATTAACAGAGCTTAATTGACTAGTTCATCTTTAAGAGCTTCACCTGACTAGTCTAGGCCTCTATGCTTTACATTTGGTTATGTTTGTTGTCCGATACATTTGAGGCAATTTCATTTTAAATTCTGACCCCCACCCCCTTCCCCATCCCCTCCCTCATCCTCTTGCGCAGTTTAGAACGAAATCCAAGTGTCAACCAAGGCCCTCGGATATTAGAACCAACAGCTTTGTCATGATAGTAGTATAGGATTATCGCCCTGCTTCAGGCGAGAATGGCTCTCCCGAATTGCCGTAAGTAGTATATGGAAACTGGGTAACTGTAAGTGACATAAATAAACCCAAACTTAAACAAGTGGCGTCCAGATTTTATCCTCCTCCGTTTCCACGATATTTTAATATTAGAGGGTAGTGACATAAACAGCACTTTATGTCACACCCGTGACATCAACAATTCCCATGATAATCCCATGGCGTTTTGTACTAGGGTATGATAAAAAGTAATATTGAATTGTCGCCCTTCTTCAGGCTATTATGACTCTACCTGTAAAGTATTTTAAATGCAGTCTCGACTGAATAGTTTTATGAAAGACGTATTTATTGAAATATAACATTCGTTACAAGAATTAACAATCTTCCATATCATGAGTCATATGCAGGACTAGAACAGGTACAAGACAAATTCAAGACAATAACATGACACTCCCTCTGACTCAACTCAAATTGAAAAAAATCAACTCAACTAACAAAAATCATGAAATCAAAGATATAATGAATTAGATATCAATAAACTGTATCAACTATTGCAGATGAATAGGATCGTCACCTCTATAGGCAACCTGGCGTAGTTTTGATTACCAGTGTTTGAATATACAGGTAGCAGACTGAGCTGGCTTCTTTGCACTATTTCCGGACTGGCGGTCTAGGACTAGATGAAATCAATGCCAAGCAATCACCAAAGCCGCCTCCTCATTGATCCTTGTCACTTCACCGAGTGTTTTCTTTCTTCTACTTTTTTTATTTGGTGATCATTTCAAATGAATATGGCAAGCGATATAAATATGACATGACATCTGAAAAGGGAAAAACATCCTGCAGATATGGATTTGACAATGATATATTTGTTGATCACTTTTTTTTATTCAGCATTAATTTGATGGCATTGGCATTCACCGCATAATTAGTGATCTTTTGTTTGAATGTCACGTATAATATTACATGAGAATTGAGATGGTAACTAGACGCTATTTGTGGCTCACAGGTACTAATTATTCTCTCTATGTGTGGCTCACAAATTTTGGGATGCTTTTGTGGAAATCCTTTCCACAATTCAACATTTATTTTACGACATTGTGAACATGTAGCGATCTTTTATTAGGAAGTCACATAAAACATAAAACGGACAAGACAAATATAGGAACAATACATATATGTATGGGACAATAAACAGTATTTTTCCCAGACCCCCATATCAGCGTTTTTGTGACGAGCACTGGTAGAAAATTGCCACTGGTACTGGACTGGGACATAGACATGACACTGTGTGTTAGTGTACTGGGGTCAGATAGTTCTATAGCAACACCCGTTGCCATAGAAATGGGATCAAACTTTACGTTGAATTTCAAGAAATTGATTTTTGATGCAATAACTTATTAATGAGAATTCACCCAAATATTGTAGGGTGATTGTGTAAAATTACTGTGCTTCATTTAATGACATCTGGATTTCAATCAATACCCGAGATGTAGTAGACACAATACACTAGGTTCTCTAATTCCTCTTTAATTAACGCGTAATCTTCGCGTCATCTTCCTTGGTTTTAATCGCTTTTTCTCTGCCAAGATCCTTAAGCAGTCTATCTTTCATTCTGTGTGTCTACATAAAAACTCCCATCTAAAGCTCCTATTACATTCTAAGACACGTTAGAGCCTTAATGCCTGCCTAAAGCATGGATCCCCCAAGGGTAGAGTAAATGGTTCCTGCGATGTTGGCATACAGAATTCTAAGACGGTGCTACTTTAGCAAGCAAGCTGCTCTATTACTGGAGGCAATAAGGTGCCCATTAAGAATGTACTATAGTGTCGTGTTTTATGAAAAACAAAAAAAGGAAATACGGTTGCCTCTGGTGGGAGCATACTGTTTTCAGATGTTCAAGCATATTCACATCCACCAAGGAAAGGGTAGGAGGACATATTCTTAATAGGATGTAGGCAAGAAACTTACGCTCAATTTGAATAAGACTTTAGCTACAAATTGGCCTGGGGATATTATCTTAGCCTAGTATAAACGTCCATAGGCTTAACATTATTAACCAGTACTCAACAGTCTAGCGAGTATGGTAACTCATACTCAACGGGTGATAAACAGATAAATATTCGCCATCTTGTTTGGAATGGTTCAGAATATTCACTCGGCTATCTCCTCGTTCATATTATTGTATACCTGTGTGCAAATGTCTATGAAATACTGCCTGCTGCTACGGGTGCAGTAATAATAATGTTCGTACCTGCTGTGGTGTGACTTAATAAATCATCAAAATAATCTAATCAATTTAAGGTATATAATAATAAGCAAACGTCCTCACTGTGGGCGAAACGTTTCTCGTATGGTCAGTCTTTGAATTCATACTGCCTTCCGCCTATGGCGTCAGGCAGTATGAATTCAAAGACTGACCTCGAACAGGAATCCTTTCGTCCACAGTAAGGACGTTTCCTAATATTACGGCACACTCCAAACTCGTTGCCTCCTAATATGTAGAAATATCAGTTATATGACATGTGACGACATGGATAACAGTGTTTCATAAGGTACAACAGTGACTAATAAACTATCTGACACTAATGATGTAACATCACATATTCACGACACAAGAACAGCAGCGTCACAGTTCTACTGTACAGAATATTTCCGAAAGGACCCACATTTTTTGGTCGACTGTCTTGAATCCTTTTCAAAACTGATCTGGATGTACCATTAGAAGCTGAAGCAGAAAACTGCAGGCAATTCCGAACGTCTGCAAGTGTCTCTAAAAGCGGGAAAATAGAATCTTCGTCTCCATCTAGCTCTGATTACTGTACACCTACGAAAGCAGGTAGAGAATACCCTTCAAAAGCTTTAGATTTCTCTATTTCAGACATATAGCACACACATACTGTTGGCTACCAGGATGAGCGTATGAATGATAATTGCATGAAAAACTAAAGAAGAAACCAGAATCTTTGTTCTATTGCTGCCTTTAAGAGAGTATTAAAGGACAAGGTAAACCAATTCAGTAATGATCGAGACCAAGTGTAATCATGAATCAATCGGTATATGCAATTATTTATAGGTCTATATATCTGTTACATACTCCCTTTACACATATCTCTGTTGCTGTTGGGTTTTTTTGGTTGTTTTTTTGTAACATCTTTAGATTACCATAATTTTTTAGGAAGTTTATGTTTTTGGATTTTGGAGCAGATCATGGTTGGGTCATAGCAGGGTAGTATTTGGGACCAGTGCCTCACCTGGGGCCTGTTTGATAATTTAAACTCGCACATGAAGACCCTCTTTCTGTACCTCGTACAAGGATTATCGTTTATTGATATTAAAGTCTGTTAGCTACGATAGTCTGAGCCGTCCATAAGGTCGTCGATAGATGTTGAATAAAATTGATCCACATCGTACCTAAGTCTCCTTGGCATACAGAAACGGGTCTTCATGTAGGAGCCAAGAATGTTAAACAGGCCCCTGGCTCTTGCTTGGGGCGCGACCACAGAATCATTGGATCCGTTAAAAGTGTACAGGGACCTGTTTCACTAGTTTCGTGACATGTCTAGATGGCGTCTGGATGGTGTGTCCAGTTCCATAAGAACTATACATTAGACTTTGTTTTGCCATTCTTGCTTACACTGTTGGTGCCGCTTTTCATGTCTGTCTAACACTTTTGTCACGAAACTAGTGAAACAGGTGCATGATGTACATAGATTTGTCTAATTCTTATGTTTGGGGTCCGTCTTTTCCTAAGGGCAGCTACTTGTGTTGTCACGAAACTAGACAACCCCAATGTCTGTATGGTGTCACAGACATGTCACGAAACTAGTGAAACAGGTCCATGGTCCATATTTGGCGACACATGTGGAACTGTTTTATTGCTATTCCACTAGCCTGACTGCGCGGTTCAAATTCGGGTAGTTATAATGTGCTGCTCCCCATACCATATAATATGTACCGTAACATGCGCCGTATACTGCCATACGGAACACGTTGAGACATCAGCGGAACGTGGACCTTCACTTGTACATGGTGTCTACACCAATCCATGGTAAAAAGTATCGATTTCGTGTATATGGTATCTATAGAACAACATACCATACGTGTACATTTAGAAGGAAACCCACGAGATGAGAATAACTTGGTCCGTACTTCACCGAGTTTAACTGCGGAGTAATCCACGAAGCGAAGCTGAGTGAATTACGCAGCGGTCAAAGGAGGTGGAGTGCAGACCAAGTTATTCTCATCGAGTGGGTTTCTGATTTTATCTTACTCCGTATAACATCATTTTTTGCTGGAATGACTCGCCAAATTAGCCATTGAGTATTGGGTACAATACTTCCACGGCCGTGGAGTACGAGTTCCTAACGTTACGCCTATGGAGAAAATACCGGGGTGAGATAATATTAGGAAACTTCCTTACTGTGGACGAAACGGTTCCTGTTCGAGGTCAGTCTTTGATTTCATACTGCCTGACGCCATAGGCGTCAGGCAGTATGAAATCATGGACTGATTATTATTATATACCTTAAATCGATGAAAAAACTTTATTTTGATGACTTATTAAGTCACACTCACAGCGGGCACGAACATTATTATTACTGCACCCCTAGCAGCGGGCAGTATTTCATAGACATTCGCACACAGGTATATAATAATATACAAGACTCGATGGTGTTTCCTTTATTTACGGACACTCGGTCTCACGGCCTTTCTTCGTAGATAAACACCAACCCCACCTCTCACTCAATGATGTACGACCATGGTAAGGCTTTTCTATAGAAGTACAGCCTGCTTATAGTCTGACCACAGCCCCTAAGCCTGTCCGTATCTAATAAAGGAACTCTGCTGAGCTGGGGACGTGATGAATTTGCTCCAATGGGAGGCACGTGAATTATTGATAACATCACAGAAGAGTGTGCTCAGCCGACAATAGTCACTGGTAATGGGCCCCACTCTAACCGCCCTGGGCCCCCCGATCTATTGCGTAGACAACTCGCCCCGTATGCCTGGCCGGGCAATGGAACAAGGCACAATACGGGGATAGAGGGGATCAGGACCGCTCAATGGAGGAGGATCACGCACTGCCTTACGCAGACCGCCCAGACAAAAGGCTTAACGGGGGGCGTCCACCAACCACGACAAGGTCCACGACAGGCCTACGATTGGAAAGCGTGTCGTAGCCTTGTCGTGGTTGGTGGACCCTAGTTCCCGACAAGAGTCTACGACAAGGCCATGACAGGCTGCGACTGGAAGCTTGTCGGGAGCCTGTCGGGGGCCTTCTGACAAGGCTACGACAATATCGAACATGTTCGATTTTTCCCAGGACTGGACCTTTGTCGTGGAGTGTTGTGGTTTCCTCGATATCACTGTCGTAGTGTGTCGGTACCATGGACTCCTTTTTTACGGCATCCACCGAAGTCTACGACACGCCCCGACAAGGCTGTTGCAGAGCTGCCCTTCTCACGACAAGGCTGCGACAAGGCTGCGATTGGAACTTTCATGTCGGTACTTGTCGTAGCCTTGTCGTGGTGGGTGGACGCCACCCTTCATTGCCACCAACACCTGCTTGAGGAGCACCGATATGCAGAGTGTAGTATACGGAAACTGGCTTACTATCTTTGTATGTCAAAAATATGCGGTGAAATTACTGATCACATACATCCCGATGCCGTAAGCAGAGGGATGTATGTGGTCAATAATTTTACCAGGTATTTTGACGTACAAAGATAGTCAGCCTGTTTTCGTATTATTATATACCTAAAAATGGCGATATTTTATCTAGTCACGTGATCACATACTCCGTACGGCACACTGTGTCGTACGGGTATAAATACGCCATGGGTAGGAGCGGGCAGTATACGCACTTGATATAGCCACAGGTATATAATGATGTAGCCATCAAACTTAGAAATTATCCCAGAATCATCAAGCATCACGAGGAGAATGTGATGTGGGAAGTAAGTAGGAAGATGGAGGATGGAAAGGGTGGAAGGAGGGATGGAGGGAGGGATATATGTGAAGTCATGAGGCGATGTTTTCAAGGATCTGTAGATATCAGGATGACAGTATCATATATGAGGCGATATTTCTTTCGGTTGGGACCTGTAGTATATGATGATAGTATCATAAGATACGATATTCCTCTAGGTTAGAACCTGTGGTATTAGTATGACAGTATCATAAGATACGATATTTCTTCCCTCCTGGGATTTTACCTGGTGTTTTTGCATGTTTTCTTGGGGGGGGGCATACCTGTGGTGTGCAAGATATGTGTTGTTGTTGTATGCCCACTGCCGGGAAATGACATAACGAAACCCGATAATGTGTCAGGTTGTACTTTGCACAAGAGATGCACTGCTAATTCATGTTCGACCAGCCTGCACACAGCCAACCACCCAGCCATTTCCGATGGAGTAAGGTGCTAATTAACAAGGCAGTAATTACTCGCACACAGTATGGCGTTTGGTAATTAACACGATACGCAAAACACAGGCGGTTCCATGAAACGCGCAGCCCTTAAGACATGGTGAACATGTTCCACCAATTAGGTTCAATAGCGACCACCAATAGGCTTAATAACGACCACCTGCTCAGTACTACATTGACACGTATTGGAAATTCCCATTTAAAAATAAACTCCCCTCGGTTGCCTCTTTGTCTCAGAAGGAGAGCAATTTCACAGGCAAACAGCGCATTTCACGGAGAACAATCCCCATTTCATAAGTGTGCCATTTGAAACGAGTTCTGTCAAACGACCCTTTTTCATATTTTGGACACATTTGTAATACTTCTAGCAAGATTTGACTGCATCCCTGTCTCGAAGTCTGGTAATATGTTGCTATTGCCCCTCCCCCCCCCCCCCCCATCCCCCCAACAAAACAGTAATAACAGTACACGATAGAAAACACGATGAGGCGATAGTCGAGTGAATATCACATAGCAATCAAACGAGTTAAAGAATAATTACTTTGACCAAAATGAATTGCTTTTAACATTTATCTCACCCCTGAACACACTAAAAGAATGAAATACACACAGGATATAAACCATGGAGAACGGAATGTGATATTCATAGGGGCATGGAGAACGAGTTCCCAAAGTTAAACCTATGGGACAAAAATACCAGTAGTGAGATAATAATCATTATCTCACCCCTGGTACAAGTTTAGCCATAGGAATAACATTAGAAAAAATACTCAACGATCACCCCCGTAAAGTGACATTACTACGCCACGGCCGTGGAGTGGTGAATTTGAGATGACATAATATGGATTTGCTAAGTCTATCCTAATTATTGTGAAATTTTGATGATATTTAATGTCATAAAAAGGGGTGGGATAAATCCAGAACCGCACTCGAATTGTAAAATAGACAAAACTCCACTCGTTTAAATGGGCCGTAATCGTCACACGGCTTTGCCTTGATGACGATTGCGGCCCATCCGAACTTGTGGAGTATTATCTATTTATACGATTCTCAATGCAATTCTATATAACTCTGCACTGCCCAGCCTTCTCCTGTTAACAACGCACAGGGAAGGATGTCTCCAGTTGGTCTGTAGCCTCCACTTTCCAAAAGCGCAGCTTCCAGTTCCTACACACACCCTCGCCCCACTCACCTAGCATCCCCTTATATCGCCACCCCACACTGCCCCTTATATCACCCACCCCAGGCAAGCCCCACTCTCACCGGGCCCAGACCCTTGAGAGGTCCTTGGCCCATTGTATTAGCCGTGGATGTTTGACGAGGCTCTTAAGGTGGGAAGTCCACCATGTCCCTGCTGTGTGTGCCTCCTGGTTGTCATGGTAATTGGATCCTGTGGTGGATCCTGTGCCCTTAGGTGAAGCGCATGGAGAGAGGACTCAATGGAACGGTACCTTGGTGTATTACGGAGTGACCCTGTTTGGGTTTTCCCGAGTCGGACCTTCACTGGGAGCCAACAACACTCCGTGTCTTTCTAAAACACAGTATGGTTTAGATGCTCATAGTTCTAATTAGAGATTAATATCTACACAATATTGACTGGTTTCAGATACGAGCTCCCAGTTGTTGACACGTAGTAATATCCGAATGCATGTGAGGATATTTAGGAGAAACCAAACGAGAGTTAGTCATGTTGTTGTTTATCGCACAATGGCAATGTTGTGTATTACTGGGCGAGGCGAAGCCGAGTGCAGTGATACACAACATTGCCGGAGTGCGATAAGCAACACGACTAACTCGAGTTCGGTTTAGAATTTATCCTACCCAATCTAAATTACTTCAGCAAATTAAGAAAGAACATAAAACTCACCGATAATCAGTGATAACCATTGGTCGCTTTTCAAGTGACGTCATTTGACAACTGTGTCCCACTAGAGCAATAAATTTCATTTTCCTGCACCGTAGACCAAATACAGAACGCTAATGTTAAGCCTATGGAGTTTTTTATTAGGGGTAGGATAATGCGCAGGGGCAACTCAGAAGAGCATAGCCTACAACCGAAGATCTCTCAATGACCTCAGTACAATGAGATCATGATGTAATAGAACAACTTAAACTGTGGTTCATCGTAACACTTTATTTTACAAAGAAGTATACAACTGTAAAGTGCAAATATGCTATCACAGTAATCTTTTGAATGTCACTGTTGATAAAACAAGATGTTTTGCTTGGAAGAGCGATTGTAAAATCGGAGGCGAAATAAAAACCTTTAAAAGATTGTTTAAAAACGTAATTTATTAAAGAAGAGACGTAGGCAGATTTCCCAGAATTGTGACCTCATCTCCCATCCCCACCCCTCACTATGGATGTCCCCTTACTTCTTACTCATATTTTTTTTTTTTTTTTTTTTTTATTAGCAAGTAATTTGCCTTGGTTAGCCCGTCTTCCATTACAGCATATAACGGTCCAGGTGGTTACAAGTCCAGAATTTAGAGATATCAAACAATAATTTACATAGGAATATTTCTTCTGCAATATATTATAAACTACGTATTATATTACTGTAGAAGATCTCCGTTTATAAGAACATTGCTACAAACATCAAAAGGTCTCCCAGCGATATACCTTAAGTAAGACGGAAAAGAAAAAAGCAAATCAATAAAGCAAAAAAAAATAAATTAAATTAAAAAATTAAAAAATTAAAAGAACAACAAGAATTAAGATGAGATGATATGACATGATAGTGTTTTGTAGGAAGTGATTGTCTAGAGCCTGGAGTATATCAAGCTTGGCAACAGCATACTTAAAAGAAGTCTTGCTGGGCGATTTTTGTATCTCCATGGGTAAGGCATTCCAAGCCTTTTCAGCCCTATATTTAGGGGATTTCTTAAAGAATTCACATCTTGGGCGCGGAAGCTTGAACATTAATTTTGATTGCGACCTTAGAACAGGACCTCCTTGGCTTTGGTGATGTTTCCCTAAGTCAGTTCGAATACGGTTTCGTAGTTCTGTCTGTGACTGGGACTGGAAAGAGACTGTAACATTGGCATTTTGACTACTGCCGAAGGCCATGCTCATGTCATGGTCTGCCACACTAGGGATATCTCCGATTCTCTTGATATATTCCTTCCGAATGAAGGACAGTGTGAGTTCATTCCTCCTACATTCTAACATTTTCACCTTCGTTATATTGTGCAGTTCTTTGACAGTGTGGACCATGGATCTATCATTGAGGCAGACTCGAAGAGCCTCATTTTGTAAGCACTGTAGCTTATCTAAATTATGTTGTGTGGTCCCTCCAATGAAGATAGCACTATAATCAAATACAGGTAATATTGCTTGTTTAAAAATTTTAATTGCTACAGTTGTAGTAAATTGGTAGCTGATTTTATGGAAATAAAAGATCTTATAACTAACTTGCCTTATTATTTTCCTAGTTTGTTTTTAAAAATTTAAGCCAGTATCGACTTCTAGTCCCAAATACGGATAAGCATCAACTATACTCAGTTTAGAGAGTCCTGCAAACAGGTCAGGAGTGTGAGTATGTTTTCTCTTATTTGGTGGCATAAACCAGTACACCTTTGTTTTCGCTGTGTTATGAGTTAATACATTCACCTTACACCAATCTGTAAAGCTATCTAGTTCTTTTTGCAGAATCTGTCCTACATCAAAAGGGTCAGGAGCACTGTAGTAGATGACCAAATCGTCAGCATATATTATGTAGTTAGCTCTGTCGAACACATGTTCAATATCGTTTATAAAATAGATGAAAAGGAGTGGTCCCAGGACCAAGCCCTGTGGGACTCCATACTCTATACTATCCCAGCCTGACAAAGTGTCAGCTATCCTGACTCTTTGTTTCCTGTTATTTAAGTATGAACGTAGCCATTCCTCATGGGGGGCCCTCAACTAAATTTTTTCAATTTTTTCCATTAAGATTCCATGGTCCACACTGTCGAACGCCTTACGCAGGTCAACAAAGACACTGCCTGTTACATAACATTTGTCTCTTGCTTCATACAAGTCAGTAAGTAGCTTATAGATTGCATCTATAGTACCGCGATTAGTTCGGAAACCGTATTGACTGTCACATAGAATCGAGTTAACAGATAGATGGTTCATTAAATACGAATGAAATAGCTTCTCGGCTATTTTGCCGGGTACTGGTAGTAGACTAATCGGTCGCCAATTGTTTGGGCTACTAGAGCTCCCTTGTTTGGGCAATGGAATAACAGTTGCATATTTCCACTTCTCAGGGAATTTCCCATTATCTATACATAGTTGATAAAGAAAAGCGAATTGGTCTAAAGTAAGTTTCATATACTCTTTAAGGACAGATGTTCTAATGTCATCCAAAACAGAGGACTTACTGGTGGCAATTTTTGTAAATAGTGTATAAAGCTCCTTTTTATCGACCACAAAATGGGGTGGTATATGGTTCACTCGCTCGTTATAGTTAAAACTGTGATGATCTGCATAACTGTCAGTGGAAGTCGCAGTTTCAGTTCCACATTGATATCGTACTTAGTAGGAAAAATATCTAATGTGTACAATCTGTATAATGTGTTAAAATCACCAAACCACGATCGACATTGTGTGGAAGATTAGTGTATCCAAGCATTGAATGCAATAAAAAAAAAATTAAATGTTCATGAGTGCCATGTTTTGCAGCAAGAGTTTTACCTACCTCAGCAAAGAAATGATTCAAATAGTCTGCTGAATTCCCAGGTGGAATTACATTGTCGGTGTCCGGGTCAATTAGTTTCGGCGGTGGTGTATATGGTGGATGATTCTCGTGATATATATTTTTTCTTGTCAGCATCCGCGAGTCCATTGTATACACAGACCCCATTGAAAATATATGAGGATTAAGTAAACCACGACTCATTATATAAAACCTGTCAGATACCATAACTGTGGTATACGGATTCAAATCTGTGTTATCCAGCCTCAAAGCCGTGGTCTACGGGAAAATAGTCCCTTTGCGCTATAGAGCAAAGAAATAGTCCCTATTGTTATACCTTTTAATATGGAAATTACTGGGTTTAATCCATTAGAAAATATGGATAATAAATGCAACAAACGATGGTTATGTGAACAGGCGGCCATAAACCACGAGAGGTTGATACGTAGTAATACACGTGCACTGTCAATCTATAACATCGAATAAACTCAAAGCATTTCATATGATGTGACATTTATAAAACAGAGATCAATCCTTTCTAGGCTGGAACGCAATAAGGCAATGTGGTGGGATAGATTGCCTTTGTGTGGATTCTCGTTTTGGGAGGGGGGGGGGATTATAACTTTGCTCTCTGATTTCCAATATGTATACACTGAAGGTTATTCTTTTATATAGTAATATTTATGGCCAGAAGGTACGGCTATTCAACGATCCGTCAGATTGGAAATGCTTCATCTGGTCAAATTATGAATATACAAGGATTTATGATATAAATCTTCGTATGACTCCTGTACCTGATAACAAAATATAAGCTGTATAAAAGATAAAGAGGAAAACGAAAATTCGTAATTGATTATTCTGCTTTTAAGTTTCACAAACACATTAGTGTTTCAAATGAGAATCAAACTCAGTGACAATGGCGTGAATTTGAATGTCAGCGTTAAACATTCATGCTGCACGAAATCAATCTCTGGAAGTTCATGCCAGAATTTGAATTTTCACCCATTGACTTCTCCAGTAGCAGCAGGCGGAATTGTCCTAATTTGTGAAGGACTTCTAATGACTCGTTTCATCCATAGTCATTCCATGCAGCCACCATGCAACAGAATTTCATCCATTTCAATTACGCCCTCTGAAAACCTGAGTTGCCGCCTGTCTGCCTCGCTATTGTACTGTCAGAAGGACGATAATAGGGGACTGAGTGAGTGAACACCTCTATATCGAATAGAAGTAGTCAGTCAATGAATAGAGCCCGAGGTGCAATGCTTAAAAGCTTTGAAGGAAATCCATGGTTCCCTCTTCATATTGTCCGAGAGTTTTCCTCCGAAGGGTACTTGTGTTATATTCTCTAGACAAGTCCTCGCCTATATAAACCTGCTAGCACTACATCTAGCCTGCTTCCAACTATGTCTGTGCATTCACTACCCATCTAGTACGGAGTCTCCATGCTAAGCTTATGGAGCTTACAGATCGCTACTGAGTAGAATACGGACCTCCGGAATCTCCTAGGAGAATACGGCTTTTTCGGCCACCTGACGGGCGTTATAGGAACTAATTCATATAAGCAAAGCACGGCGCTAGGGTCGAATTTTTAATTATTTACAAGATTTTATTCCTGATAATTACTCGAAAGGTGAATAATTAATAAATACAACATTACCATGATTTCGTTCTGTGTGGCCGTATTCTCCTTGTAGTGGACACTAGGTAATACTCCTTGCTATCGCTCGGAGTATTACTGCGCGTCAACTACGCGGAGAATACGGCCACTCGGATCGAAATCATGGTAATATTGTGTATATAAGAGAACTGCTACCATAAGGTCAACTAAAACAGACAGTAGGCTCCAACTGAAATATAAAAGGAAAATCTACCTTGACACCTATTTGGTGTAGATGCATACGCTCGTCTAAATATTGTATTTTTCTGGTTGAAAAGAAACACAAGTAGAGTAAAACAGTCTCACTTTTTTCTTATAATCATTTTTATTTATCCTGGAATGCATAAGGCACATATTTGTCTGTTTTCTATCCATACCAAGTGTAGTAATTGACTGGAATTAGCCGATTTTGTAGTCAGATATGAATAAGAAAATCTATGAAAGGAATAAGACATACAAGTCCATTCGCAGCAAAAATAGGCACAATAACAACTACTGCAGACTTTTGCACTTGCAGTCGTGACTTCGTTGGAGCCAATATTGAAGTGTGTCTTGGAATTGAATCCCAATAGAGAGAGGAAATCACCAAAAAGCCAATATCACACCCCCCCCCCCCCTCCCCCTCCCCCCCCCCCCCCCCCCACTTTCACGACTGTTGACCATCTACCCGATTAATCTTGGCACCTAATACAAAACAAACAAGTATATGATCACGTGAGTCTACTTTGTCCGCCATAGCTGTCGGCGGAAATGACGTCACTATATCGAATCGATCGACGTCACACAACTGGCGACGTTTGCCTCGCGCATACAACGCCAAGGACGGAGAGTGATTGAGGACTACAATTTTCCCGCCGTCCTGCTTTGCACGTACCAATAAATTGTCGTCTGCTCACAGAGAGTTGTGGCCACTCTCCTAGCAGATCTTTCGCGGCGCTAGCGCTTTCTTATCTCTGCCCCGACCCACTGACGTCATACGCTGGTACCCAGGGTATATACTAAAGAGAGTAGGGACCAGCTAACATTTCAGATTCAAAACAAGGCAACTGTCAAATGTTACAAAAGTCAAACAATATATCTTGAGTTGGAAGATGTGGGGATTGTTAAAGAAGTTTCACAGACAATCCACTGCTTCTTCTTAAGATTTTAACCACTTTATGATGTGAATCCACACTTGATTAGACTGCCCCTTCAAGTGACCACATGTGTTATGTTGACAAACAAAACCCTGCAACACATATGGTGCTTTCCACTGAAGAAAGTAATCCCTTATAATATGTCTGATTTTAAATATTAAGGTACAGAAACTAGCATAAATCATTTATCATGTAATATCTGTATCTTTATATACATGTAGAACCCAAAATACTGCCCAAAGCGGATTTAGGATTTAGGATATTTGAAAAACTGGCGGATGGGACAGATTTTGTCCCAAACAGGCAGGTCGGTGCAGAGATACAAGCGGCAGCAGGAAGTAGAGCGTAGAATATCTGCTAGGAGAGTGAGTTGTGGCGCGGAGGGAGGGCGTGGTGCGCTATTAGCGAAGGGGATCCCATTGCCGTGCACTGCTTGCATATCACCCGCAGCAATAAATTGGATGACATGATCTGAGGGTCTTAAATCTGAAGTACCACAAATCTAGCAGTAACTCACACCCCATTATCATATATCCTCCTCTCTATACAGTGAGGTACTCCAATTTACATCCGTGCCACGTGGTTATTGTTTCCCTGACTGCCAGCCGCATCCGTGTTCATGATAGTTGATGATCTAGCCGAGACTGGACAAAATAGATCTGGTATCATTGCTCAGACTCTATACAAAACGATACTAAATTTTCATCTGGTTGTCAGTCGGGTATTTTTGCTATTCGTATTTATTTCCTAAATCGGGTGATAGAGGTAGTTCTTTCAAATAGATGCGAGACTGAGATTTATCTGATAAAACATATTGAGGGTTGATATTCTTCTCTCGACTGATCACTAGGGGATATATATAAATATATATATAAACTTCTGGGATTATTAATGTCCGGCTTACGCGGGGTTTTCAAGTTTCCTCCATCCCAATATAAATGTGTTATATACCGATAGATAGGAGAGACAGAGGTGATAATAAATCTGAAATCCATTTTCTGATATCTTAATTGGGTCCGAAGTTATTAAACCTTGAATTACAAAATATATTTTCTATGAATATACCCACACACACTGATAAAAAGGACAGATTAATCTTAATTTTTGGTAGGTTGTCCGTCGGAGGTGCCCGCTTACACGGGGTTTTAGGCCTTTTCGTACCGAAATAACTGTCCGCTTACGCGATGTCTCCGCTTACGCGGGGATAAAATAAACATCTAATAGAGGGAAAAGATACCGTTCCGAGCAAAAGTGTCCGCTGACGCGGGGTGGCCGCTTACGCGGGTTGACCGTTAGGCGGGGTTCTACTGTATGTATATAAATATATATATATATATATATATATATATATATATATATATATATATATATATATATATATATATATATATATATTGTAAAGGCTATAGTTAATATATCAGTTTCTTATCATTTCATCTAGCATCCAATATGCAAGGGTTTATGTCCGTATTGCAGGTTGTGTATTCTGAGCAATTCGTCAATATGGTATTCAAATGTTTAGTTATAAATTTTAAATGAAACTTCTGGGATTATTAATGTCCGGAAATAAATGGTTGAGACTGAATATTGAATAGTCATTTTATTTGCGACGCCATATTGAAAACCCTCGCTTACTCTCACATATGTTTTTAATTCAAGGTCATTGTATGCATTCATGTAACTGAGATATTGAGGATTCAGTAGCATCACATTCGTTGGCCATGCGAAATCGGAATTCGACATGTTATGACATGACTAAATGTATTCCGTGATACATTAACTGTGTAATCAAGTTATTTAATCTTTTAAATATCCATAATCTTAACTGTGTTTGTGAAATTAACGTCATTCCCGAGGTCTAAAGCGGATTTGATCAACTAATGTTTCTGGAAAGTTGACAGAACGTCTGGCTTATTCAATAAACTAATGCACAAAGCTGACGAACAATTGCGACTGTAGTTTTCGTCATCACTTTAAATTTATGCATTTTGGAGTTATTGTCAGTGTAACTTAAATTCCCAGAACTTAATCTCAAGCTGAATAATCCTTAGGCCAGTAAGAAGATTATCCCATTGTATGTTTAAATGCTGATTGCAGCATTGGAAGGTAGAAAATAATTCTTTTAGAGCTGTCTCTCGTAATATTTAGTTGTCTGGATGGTTATTTATCTGCTTATATAAACATTGGCTTATCCATTTCGATATCTATGTCTCATGCCGTATTACACTACTTTTATCAATGTTATTTCAGCTATCTTTTTATATCTCTCGCGCTTCCTCTCGCTTTCATTGGATAATACATTTCTGTTGGGTTAAACACTCTGTTTTCTTTATATTTACTCCTCATCTGTCTCTTTGTATCTCCCTCTCTCTCTCTCTCTACCTCTCTCTCTCTCTCTCTCTCTCTCTCTACCTCTCTCTCTACCTCTCTCTCTACCTCTCTCTCTCCCTCTCTCTCTACCTCTCTCTCTACCTCTCTCTCCCTCTCTCTCTCTCCCTCTCTCTCTACTTCTCTCTCTACCTCTACCTCTCCCTCTCTCTCTCTCTCTACCTCTCTCTCTCTCCCTCTCTCTCTCTCCCTCTCTCTCTACCTCTCTCTCCCTCTCTCTCTCTCTCTCTCTCTCTCTACCTCTCTCTCTCTACCTCCTTCTCTCTGTCTCTCTCTTTCTATCTCTTTCTCTCTTTTTCTCTCTCTGAGTCTCCCTCTATCTCTCTTACCTTCTCTCTCTCTGATTCTCTCTCTCTCTCTCTTCTCTCTTCTCTCTGTTTTTCTTTCTGTCTGTCTCTGTCTCCCTCTGTCTATCTGCCTGTCTACCTCTCTCTGTCCCTCTGTCTCTCCTCTCCCCGTCTCCTGCTATGTTTATCTGTCTTTCTGCCTCTCCCTGTCCCTCTATTTGTCTTCTCTGTCTCTGTCTGGTTCTATCTCTACTCTCTGCCTGTCTGCCTGTCTCTCTCCCCCTGTCTCTCTGTCTTTGTCTCTTTCTATCTGTCGCTGTCTCTCTCTCTCTCTCTCTCTCTCTCTCTCTCTCTCTCTTTCTTTCTCTGCCTGTCTCCAAGGCACTGTGGATCGTGATCATGATCGGTATTCCATACTACACACACACACACACACACACACATCTAACCGTTCCCTTTCTACTTTCCACCACACAGATCCTGAACCTGGAACAGCAGCTGAAGGCCCAGGCCGGGGAGGACAAGAAGTTCTACCCCAGCGAGATGAAGTCCAAGCACGTGCCTCCCCAGCAGCAGGTGGACGGGCTGGAGGACAGCCCCAAGGACGGACCCCAGCCCGGAGACCCCGTGGCCGAGTCCCCGGCCCTCCCGGCGGCTGAGGCGGGGGAGGAGACCGGCCCGCAGAGCCCGCAGTTCCCGGAGTACAAGCAGCTGGCCCCGGTACCGGACCAGCTCGACCTGGCCCAGCTGGATGAGCTGGAGGCGGCGGCGGCGGCCGAGAAGAGGCAGGCGGAGGCCGGGCAGCAGCAGGAGGAGAACCTCATCGATGAGGATGATGTCGACGTCTTCCAGGGGCCCTCCAACCCTTACGCCGGCAGCCTGGAGGCGGAGGCGGCCGCCAACAACCGCGTGGATGCCCAGGAGCTGGAGGAGGAGCGGGAGCAGGAGCGGGAGCAGGAGCAGGGGGAGATGAAGGGCCAGAGGGAGGATGACGAGGCACTTTTCATGCAGAGCGTGATTGAGGCTTTGCGCGACCGCCCGGAGCTGCTACAACAGTTCCTCCAGGGTGAGTAACCTCTTAGTCTTACAGGCGTTGTAGGCGTCACATCAAAGGAGTCCCCGCTACGTCTATGACAGCCAGATATGACTTATTGCACCCCCTAGCCTCATCCCACCTTCTTTCATCGCCACAAAGCTTCTTGATATGTTGACTGCAGACATTGCCTGAAGCACACACGTGTATGATCAATGCCCCAGCCTTATTTCTGGTACTGACCTTGGATGTCCGGAGGTCTATGTTGTCTTCCTGTTGACTGTGTAACAGGTGGTATTGCTATTGCCAATGGCAAAGCCTGCGGTCTAAATCTCACCTTTAAGAAAGCACATCAGTGATTTTATGCCCATTTACCCTGAACAAAAAAAAATTAATCGAGATGCTTTGCCGCCTCCACTAATTTCTGTTACTAATTTTCAAAAGGGGACAATCCATAAAGTATCTGGGTAAAATACTTGAAAATACCCCCACCCCCTCTCCATCTTGTATACAATATATTAAAGAAAGGATCTATGTAAAAATTCCATGATCTTTTTACCCTCCCTCCTTCACCACTGCGTAGGTACTTTATGTTAATTCGCATATACGCTTTATGTTAATTTATCATAAACTAAATATTCTACCATAAATTCCAATGCTCGCCATCTACTACTACACCGTGTCTTCCCTAATTCTAACACAATACCTTACATGGAAATATCACGAATCTTATACCAGCTTTCAAAATAGAAATTCTAAATATAAGGCAGGGATGTGAAATGATGATGATATTTCCTCTTGACAATCCAATCAGCCTCCAATAACACAAGTTATTGTGTCCCATACAACAGTGGAAAGTGTGTGACAGAAACTGCTGATCCTAGTAATCTCACGGGGAAGGTTAAGCAGGGCAGGGTGTGTAAGGATGATCTATGGGATATTCAGTGGCCGATCATGAATACTGCTGAGTTAGCACTATACACCGCTATAGGTGTCATGGTTAATGACTAGCGTTGAGCCCGGCTCAGGAACCCATCAGCTCACAGCCAGCAATTCTCCAATGAGAACAGCTCATCGCCAGTCGTCGCGCCACCTAGCGACTGGCCTGTCAGTGGCAGGAGACCCCCCTGGTCGCCTCCCCCAGCATTCCGGGCGTCGTCGGGTGTGGAGATATTGGATTTTGTACGCCTTTAGAATGGATTAATTTCTCGTCGACTGTTGCTGACACCCGAAGCCGGTGCGGCCTGCCTGAGTGTGGTTCTGACGTACTTCCACGGCTTGGGTTTATAGTGAGCGTGTGTGTGTGTGTGTGTGTGTGTGTGTGTGTGTGTGTGTGTGTGTGTGTGTGTGTGTGTGTGTGTGTGTGTAGGTGTGTGTGTGTGTGTGTGTGTGTGTGTGTGTGTGTGTGTGTGTGTGTGTGTGTGTAGGTGTGTGGAGGTGTGTGTGTGTGTGTGTGTGTGTGTGGGTGTGTGTGTGGGTGTGTGTGTGGGTGTGTGTGGGTGTAGGTGTGTGTGTGGGTGTGTGTGTGTGTAGGTGTGTGCGTGTGGGTGGGTGGGTGGGTGGTGAGGATGGGAGGGAGTAAATATACACAATGTTGACTGGTTTCAGATACAAGCAGCCGTATACTCCGAGGAGTTGATGCGTAGTCAATTCCAATCGTATGCGGATATTGCGTAGAGTCAACTCCGCTTTTATCTGAAATCAGTCTATATTGTATTTATCATCCACATTTTCTGGACAAGTGGCATGTCGATATCAGTTCGTTTTGGTTATGAACTATTTTTCCGTACACACTATTTTTCCGTATGCGCCACCCGGAGCATACAACATATCCGTATGCGACAGGTATGTCCATACAAACTCCCTATGTGTTTTCTATGGACACTTTGTACTAGGTGGATGATAAATATGAATATGTGCGAAGTGGGGTGGGTGAGAGTGCAGATATATGCCCATGTGTGTGTATGTGTGTGGTGTGTGGTGTGGTGAGGGTGGGAGGGGGTAGATACATTAAAACCCCGCTTCCAAGGCACCTGGCTTAAGGGAGCACCCCGCTTAAGGGGAAAAAATTGTTCTGAACGGAAATTTTCCCCTCTATTAAGAGTTTATTTGAACCTAGCTTAAGGGAACACCTCGCTTAATGGGACAGCCCGCTTAACGGGACAACCCGCTTAACGGGGCCACCCCGCTCAAGGGGTCCACCCCGCTTAAGGGGGCCACCCCGCTTAAGGGGGCCACTCCGCTTAAGGGGACAGTTATTTTGGTACAGAATGCTTCTAAACACTGTATAAGGGGGCATTTTGGAGGGGCAACTTATCAAATCTAACCAGACAGTGTGGATACAACACTTCAGATTATTTTGATTGTGTCTAGACAATTATGCACTAGGCAACGGCCTGTGTATGCTCCTTAGGCGCCATGTAGGTGTCTATGGGGTGTCAGTGTGGTTATAACATTCTCTCTATGCTAGAGTATCAACTTTATGAAGGTATTACATACTAAAAATCCTAACCATCGGCAAACTGAAAACCCCGCTTATTTCAGATCTAGCATCACCACTGTCTCTCCTACATATCAATATATAACACTTGTATATTGGACTGGGGGAAACTTGAAACCCCACGTAAGAGGACATCCTGCGTAAGCGGACACCCTACGTTCCAGGCCAAAGTGTTTTAACTGTATATTTAGTAGAAATTGTACTCGAGTTAGACTTGTCAGTATTTATGCCACGACGGGAAGGTCGTGTATTACTACGCGAAGCGTTAGCTGAGCGTAGTGAGGAACAGACCTGACCAGAGTGGCATAGACACTGACAAGTCTAACTCGAGTTCGGTTTCGCATTTATCCTACCCTGTCTCTACCCTTTTGGACTACTGAAATATAAATATTGATTGAATGACCACCTGAAGTCCAACCAGAACTTTCGAGTCCAACTGGAACTTTTTTCGGAGCAGCTCACAATCTGGTCACTGATTGGTCGATTTTGTTATGCCCCTAGAGGCATAAATCGCACTTTATGTCATGGCATGCCACATAAAATTTGCCTATGTTATGCCTATGGACCGTTTTTATCAGGGGTAGGATAAGCCTCTATGTGTGTGTGAGATGGGGGAAGGGGGCAGATATATGCCTCTATGTGTGTGTGTGAGATGGGGGGAGGGGGAGATACATGCATCTATGCGTGTGTGAGATTGGGGGAGGGGGCAGATATATGCCTCTATGTATGTGTGAGATGGGAGAGAGTGAGATATATATGCCTCTATGTCTGTGGACTGGGGGGAGGGGGCAGATATATGCCTCTATGTGTGTGTGATGGGGGGATGAGGAGATATATATGCCTCTGTATGTGTGAGATGGGTGAGAGTGAGATATATATGCCTCTATGTCTGTGGACTGGGGGGGAGGAGGCAGATATATGCCTCTATGTGTGTGTGATGGGCGGATGAGAAGATATATATGCCTCTGTATGTGTGAGATGGGGGGATGGGAGATATATGCCTCTTTGTGTGTCTGAGATGGGGAGGGGGCAGATATATATGCCTCTATGTCTGTGCACCGGGGGGGAGGGGGCAGATATACTCGAGTGTGTGTGTGAGGTGAGGTGGATGGATGCTCACAAAAAGTCGCTTCTATATCGCTATTAGCGCTATAAAAGCGGGCGTCAGGGGGGAGCTTTTGATCCACGACTGCACTTAGTACAGGAGGCTCGGAGCGAAGTGTGAACATCAAGCTTAACATGAATCGATCAGCAAGATGCCCTGCTTCAATCCTTTTTATAAGGGAGGAATATTCACTTGGTTCGTGTCAAACCTAGCATCATGTACTGATTCAGTGTGAAGCTGACAGGAAACATTGTTTTAGAGAGGCGTCCACGCATGTTCAACACTAATGTTAGGATTGTTTTTGTGTTACAACACTGCTAAACGACCTGCAATTAAATTAAATATCTAAATTTAAGATAATCACCATTTCATATTTTCCATGCAATAAACAGTGCGTTCATATATCATTTTATAACTGGGATTTGTCTCGCTGTCAGAGGATAATTCATAAAAATCTTAAAGTGACTACTGCTCTGAGTTATAATCTACAGGGAATTACAAAGCGAATCATTAGTCCCAGTAATCCGAGGGCGTTGTAATGACGGTTGCTATCTCCCCTGCTTGACGGCATCATTAAGGGGGCGGCCATCAACCATGACAAGGCTATGACAATGGTTTTCCGACAAGGTCCACGACAGGCCTACGATTGGAAGGCTTGTCGTAGCCTTGTCGTGGTTGGTGGACCCTAGTTCCCGACAAGAGTCTACAACAAGGCCATGACAGGCTGTGACTGGAAGCTTGTTGGCCGCCTGTTGGGGGCCTTCTGACAAGGTTGCGACAAAATCAAATGTTCGATTTTCGCCACGACTGGACCCTTGTCTTGGAGTGTTGTGGTTTCCTCGATATCACTGCCGTAGTGTGTCGGTAACATGGACGCCTTTTTTACGGCAACCAGGGACGTCTACGACATGCCCCGACAATGCTGTCGTAATGCCCCCCTTCTTACGACAAGGCTGCGACAAGGCGCCGATTGGAACTTTCTTCTCGGCTCTTATCGTAGCCTTGTCGTGGTTGGTGGATGCCCGCCTTTATTGTAATAAATACAGTGGAACCCAGCTTAAGCGACGCCCTTTTATTTCTGAAGTAAATTAATTCATTCTGGACAGGATGATGCAAGTTGCCTGTTTCAAATCAAACCCAGAAAGTAGTACTTGGCAATAATTACAATAACATTAAGGCCTTTCTTTTGGCTAATTAGCTAACTAAAGAAAGGGAAGCAGCCCCGTGCAAGGGTTCACCCCGTGTAAGACATCACCCCGTGTAAGGGTACAGCCCCAGGTAAGGGTGTACCACGTGTAAGTGCTGATTCCACCGACACACAAGATAGTCACGATTTGTTTTTGTCTTGCTAAAGGTTTGAATAATCACGTGCCTATTTGTCGCAATGTGTCTTGAGGTGTCGCGGTGGTGGAGCACCAGAACATACACACGACATCGCGCTGCTACGTTTTGCGACTGCAGAGGTACAACATATACAAGATATACCAAGATATATCATGACAAATCTATCATGTTGGTGGAATCAGCCCTGTAGAGTTACCAGAATTAATTAGGATGAACCGGTAGCCATTTATGCTATTATATACAATCATGAATTGTATACGAGAGGAAGAAACAAAGGCAGAGACGTGGAAATACAGTATGATGTTACTATCTGTTGTTGCATAACAATATAAACAATAGGTCAATGGAGATGATGAAGATAATGTGATGATTTATGAGATTTGTCAGAATGTATTTGTTCAGCAGGAAGTTTTCCATGCAAGGCTCAGCAGGCATATTAGTTCAGATCATTTAACCGTTTGCGAATAGCCATTTTGAATGATGATTTGGTTTGACTGTTCCTGATAGAATGCACTGTACGCCGTGAATCGTTGTACTGGTTACTTCGGATACCAACAGATTGCACGCTTTGAGTGACAAAATGCGAGTTCTGTGGCGTAGAGCGAGTTAGTGTGAAAATGAATCAAACTTCGAGGTAGAAAACGAGTATGATTCACGGGATACGTACCGGCTCGTTCAGAACGAATTTCTCCGAAAAAACTCATAAATCTACCCCGTATTGTCACCATAACTATACTATCAGGTAATTTGTTCCATATGGTTCTCCTGTACATGCATATGTAGCGGTCGCTGGCTCTGGCCTTATTGAGGATAGCATATCCTCGGAAAGATTGTATACCCCTTCCCGGCGATATGCCAGCCTATGTACAATTACATAGGTCGGTTTGGTATTTTCAGCATGTATGGAAACATACCTATTCACACAAAACCAGACTCAAATTTAATAAACAATGGATGTTTAGTAAGCTACTTCCCGAAGTGATCCCAGTTAGATCACAATCAAAGTTCAGTACCTTGACACTAGTGAGCCAAGTAAAGCCAGGGAGGCTTATCTAGATAACAGAGTACTATGTGAAACCATAGTTATGGTGACAGTACGGGGTAGATTTACTCGTTGTTTCGGAGAAATTCCTTCTGAACGAGCCGGCACGGCGAGTTCAGAACGAATTTCTCCGAAACAACGAGTAAATCTACCCCGTACTGTCACCATCACTATGGTTTCATATTATTATATACCTTAATTCAGTCTTAATTCACTAAAACTGACTCGAAGTCACTTGGCACAACTCGCAAAGACGATGCGTACACTAGCAGACACGCCGGATGTTGATAACAGGAAGTGATCACCGCGCAGGCGCGAATACATTATAGCGTCGCATAAATTAGCGAGTTATCACCCTGCTAAGCTCGATCATGTCGTCGGACAGCTGTACTCGAGCGGTGCAGTGTCTCCGCTATTTGTTGACATCGATGAGTCGCCCGCTCGGCCCGTGAACGTATTGAAATCGATATTTCTCGCATATCTAAGGTATCTAAAGTGTATCACGTGATTCGTTATCGTATTCCACCTCGAAGTTTGATGTATTTTCGGACTAACTCGCTCCATGGTTACTGTATGATGCCACAGAACTTGCGAAGTGAAGGGATCCGCCATTTTTGGCACCTAGAATTCTGTTTTTCGGCCTCTCGGCCAATCAGATTGCGTTATTTTTTCAAAGCGTGCAGTCTGTCAGTCAAAGCGTGCAGGTGAGGCTCAAAGGATGCAGTCTGTTAGTCAAAGGGTGCAGTCTGTCGATACCCAAAGGCACCGGTACAAAGAATCACGGCATACAGTGCATTCTGTGTACGATAACTGTACCCCTAGGAGCAGTATGTATTTACTCTGACTTTGCGCATAGGTATATAATAATAGACTCGCCTAACCACCGAGAGGGTTCCGAGAAACCCAGCAAATGTGGATCCAAGGATTCACTCTTCTCAGAGAGAACGCACAAGAATGCCTGCCAACCTACTGCGAACCCCGCTTATATACAAGCTGAGATACGTAATCTGGGCGACCCCATAACACTTGTGTGCGCAGGTCCACCCAAATCACTACACAGCAGGGACTGACATCCCGCGCCCTCTTTCGGAGAGCGAAAGAACCACTGCTAGACTGACCCAATCCCTACACATACAAAGCACAATCCTTACATCCATTATGTTCCTTTTGTATTTAAAAAAGTAGACGAATCACTAAGCTCTTCTATTTCTAATAGGCGGATTACGATATGATTCACAATTCTAGTTCTTCTACCGTCATAGATTAACAAAATGATGGCTTCGGACGTTTCCTCACAGAGGATCAAAGAATGTTGTTCTAGGAAGTGTAACTATAAAAGAGCATTGCTCAGATTATCAGGAAGCAAAGTCTCCTTCAGAAGTAGAGAATATGATTGTTGCTTGACAAACAGATAAGCTAATAGCTCTTCTAGAAATTATAATTCCATTGTTTGGATATTATGGCATAGAGATTATTATCTGCAAGTGTCCTTAGTCATAGTCTTTGCATACCTTTTCTGTTTTCTTTCTTATCGAACATTCACGATTTACATAAAATAAACTATAAAGTCAGAGTGACATATTCAAACATAAGAATATTCATACATTCTGTAATGACATGACATAAATACATTGTGTAATAGTGTGGAATATGTCTCTCTCACCTCGGTAAATGTGAAGGGGTGAGAGTTCTCACTAAATTCGCCTCATCGATGCAATCACCATCAAACCCAAATTAAGTCTAATAGAACATATTTGACGTTAAACTACCCAAAGAATAAGACCATATTCAGTATATGTGGCACCAGAGGTGGCTCTAAAATAAGACTAAAGGCCATTACTTACAACACTGCCATAAACAAGAAATCCCCTGTTTTTTTTAGGACTCAAACTCTGGAACAGTCTCGACTCTGAAAAACAACACCAGGGACCTGTTTCACTAGTTCCGTGACATGTCTGTGACACCATACAGACATTGGGGTTGTCTAGTTTCGTGACAACACAAGTAGCTGCCCTTAGGAAAAGGCAGACCCCAACATAAGAATTAGACAAATCTAGACACATCATGGACCTGTTTCACTAGTTTCGTGACAAAAGTGTTGCACAGACATGAAAAGCGGCACCAACAGTACAAGCAAGAACGGACAAAACGAAGTCTAACGTCTAGTTCTTATGAAACCGGACACACCATCTAGACGCCATCTAGACATGTCACAAAACTAGTGAAACAGAGGTCCCTGGACCCAATGTCAGCTTTCAAAAGGCAATTTAGACTCTTGACTCGTAGAATCCACTTGATTGCTAATTTACTGACACAGGTTTATGTTAACCTAGCCTCATCATCAGTAATTTATGTAATGGCCACGATGATAGACACGACTACTCTTTTATTATCCACCTAATACAAAGTGTCCATAGAAAATACAAAGGGAGTGTGTATGGACATACCCGGAGCATACAGATTATGTTGTATGCTACTGGGGGCGCATACTATAAAATAGTGCAAACCTTAAACGAACTGATATCGACATGCCACTTGTCCAGAAAAGGTGGATAATAATTACAATACAGATTGGTTTCAGACAAAAGCGGTTATATGCTCCTCGAAGTGTACTCTACGCAATATCCTCGCATATGCTTGGATATTACTACACGTCAACCTCTCAGAGCATCCGGATGCATGTATCTGAAAACAGCTAATATTGTGTATCATGAAGTGCTATGGCTTTGTAAGTAATTAAAATGGCATTTCCCAACAATTCTGAGGTATATAATTATAAGTTTGTTTGTTTGTTTGGGTAGTTAACGTCCAACATGTTCTATTGACCGAATCTATGAGATGAATTCAGAAATCTCACCCTACACATTTACGAAAGTGGGAGTTCTTTTTCCTCACACACCACATAGACATGGTATGAGAAGGATTGGCCTTTGATATAGCAATAAATCTACCACTGCTGGGGATGAAGGAGAAAAGTGGCTGTAATGTGATTCAAACCCACAAAGTCTGGCAACCTTGGGATTATTAGTCCCGTGCTCCTAACCTCTGAGCTACCTCCCCACCCTGGTCGCTTTAGTTGTGCTTGCATGCCAGAATATCTGGCCTCTACCATGCATAGGCAGGGCGACCAAGAGGGTAAAAAAAGATCATTGCAGTCCGGAAACCTAAGTTTTTGGTACAGTAAATATGGCCTTTGGTCCACGGCGACTGGGAACAACGGCACTCTGGGCTCAGTAACCATATTTTCTGATAATAGGCCCCCTACTGCAGGTGACTCAACTAATACGGAGTCTCCATAGAAAATGTATAGAGCACCTGGAATTCGCTACCCCGAGATTCTGACTTGTCAGAATCTCCTGCAGGAGATTCCGGATAAATGGTCCCATTCAAAATTAGATCAAATCATCACATACTTCAAAATATGTTCATCTACTATTCCTTTAATATCAATTATTTAGAATCAGTTACGATAATATCATTTATCATCAGAACTCACTGTCATAAAAGATTTTGCATGTTAAAAACATGGTGTATACATTCACAATATTACCATGATTTCGATCTGAGTGGCCGTATTCTCCGCGTAGTTGACGCGTAGTAATACTCCGAGCGATAGCGAGAAGTATTGCGTAGCGTCAACTACAAGGAGAATACGGCCACAGAGATCGAAATCATGGTAATGTTGTATTTATTACTCACTTACTTTTAGATTTAAGCAATAAATATGATCGTTAGAAAACTTTTCAACATAGTTAAGAAGTTATGTTTGGGACTATTTTCATCACAATGGGACTACTTTCATCTCAAAAATCCGTATCCTCCTAGGAGGGTACGCAGGTCTGTATCCTACTCAGTAGCGATCTGTAATCTCCATAGGCTTAGTATGGAGACTCTGTATCAAGTGGGTAATAAATCGAATTACCACCATGCTTGAGAGTCTTGTAGCTTTGTGGTGTGATCTGGAAATACATGGCTTGCAATAAACCTTTTATTGCAATATACTCGTCATTAACCATGTAGGTGGGTAATGAATACAATAAAGACTGGTTTTATGTACGACTGAGCGTCTCCTCGTAGTTGACGTCAACTACTCGGAGATTACGGCCACTTGTTCACAAAACCAGTTATTATTGTGTATGAAACTAAATGTTATACCAGTATTTGTAGCCTCCATACCCCGTTTTATGAGGACATCCCTACCACTCAGACCTGGCATGTTTGGAGAACCTGTTACAAGAGACATTAATGAGGAGAAACTGCTGTAAGGCCAACATGAATACGGACTTTATGGGGGGAAGGCGGTGCTTTGAGGAAAGGCAAAAAAAGGGTGCATTGTAGAGCAGAGGTGAAAAGGGCTGATAAGGATGAACATCAATGCAGTAGAAAAGGATCACTGAGAGCTAGTTTTTGGAAAAGTGGCTTCGTAGAGATTGGGTTTTGTATGGATGCCATGACGACTTCTAGCTTTCAAAAGGAATGGTAAAATCTAGGTTCCTCCACCTAGCCACTCTCATATGCCTACTTCCCTATGAGTACTTTTATCGATATGGTTTATAATGGTTTTGATCATGCCACAATTCAAAGGAACCATATATCTGTGGCATACATGTATATTGGTAGATATTTCAATGTTTATTAAAATTTCTTTTCAAAGTGCGTATAGTCTCAAACTCGCGGAGATTCTGGCTTCCGTAAAAGTTTGTTTATTTCCTTTTTTTCTGAAATGGGGCCACTTAGGCAGAATTTCTTAAATTTTTGACTGACCCCTCCCCCCCCCCCCCCCTGATTTTGTACGCAACAGAACAAAGAAGGAGCATGCGCAAAATTTCCTAGATTTATGAACCCCCTAATCCCCACCCCTTGCAATGTTTACGGTTTATGGATGGCCCCTATTCTTTTTTTTATATTTCAATGTTTATAGAACTTTAATGTATGAGAAAAAAGTGGTAAATATTGACCTTGTTAGCAGTCTTTGCCTCATCTTATTTTGTTAACGAACGTTTACTCAACTCATCCTATGCACTCTTGGGTAAATGTTCGTAAACAAAACACAGTATGGCATATCCTCCAAAGATGCTGAATGCGATTCAGGAAATTACCCCCTTTATGAATCACCTTGCCCTAGATGCTATTAATGTTATAGAAAAGTCCCACAGCACGACTCCAATGTCCCTGCAGTAATTGCGTTACCTTGGTTACCAGCAGGCCGACTGGACGAGGATATCCCTGAGGACACGCGGGTACCAGTGGACGAGGACAACGCTGACCGTGCTGACGTCATCAGGGCAGAGTATCTCGAGGCAATGGGCGAGAGAGGGCGCCACTGGGACCAGCAGGGAGGGTACATCCCCTCGGAGGTCCTGCAGTCGGAGCAGCTGCTGAAACCCATGCAGGTGGAGGATATCAGAGAACTGGAGAACGGTTCCCCTGATGAGCAGGAGAACCAGTTGGCACAGCAACGGTACACTGCCATGGAGAATTACCAGGTACGGATTGTGATGGGTGGTTTTTGAATATAAACATAGACGTGTTATTATCATAGAAATGACAAATTTCTACTGTTCCAAGAAAATCTACTTTTTCAATTTGATATGTACAATTTCTTTTGTTTATATGTAAAAGAAACATGATATGCCTTATTCAAGCAAATGGAATAGTGGTTTAAATATCCACACAGGCCCTCAGTCCCACTCCATTGCCGACATGCTCGTGTTCTCCACGTTTTCTTGGTTTCTCACAGCCATCAAATACCTCATGAAAAAGATGGTTCCACCTTTTTCCTTCACCCCAACCGACATCCCTGTATCAAGCTGTTGTCGATTAATCCTTCGTTACATTCTCGTGTACTCTCCATCGATGTTTGACATGGGATCATATCCATTGCCTATATTTGAAATTTAAAGAAAGTTTTATGAGGCTCTTTTTTGTGTTGGGGGATTATTTAAAGATATCTAAGTGAATGTAAAGATTTATTTTGTCAATGATGAGATATCTGTTTTTATGATGCATATTATGAAGTAGCCGTTCTCTGGCCCGATGTTAAGTTAGAAAATATTGAGATCTGAATAAACAGTGTTGTACTGTGTGCTGGACGCAATGTCCAGGACGAGGGACAAAGATATTTGTTTAATCATAATTTTATGGTAATATTGTTTCCCTGTTTGTTTGTGGTATTTTCACTATCTGTTTTTTTTTGTAATTCCAGCAATACAAAGGAGACAAAGCCGCACGCGTTGTGAAGAAGAGTTATCAGCTGTACGGAGGCCATGACGATTCGAGCGAGGAGAAGTCAGACAGTTCCTCCGACTCCAGTGATTCAAAATCAGAATCCAAGAGCGATGAATACAAGAAAAGCAGCGAGAGTGATTCCCCAGAGGTGAGTGTATTCAGAAGGTCCATTTAACTGTGACGATTACGTCTTAAAGATACTAGGAGCAAATAGGATGTTCATCATGGATGAAGGAGCATGCAATTATAAATGAATAACAACTAAAAGGTTTGGGTAACATTCAGTCTATGGATAGATTTCTGTAACCCACTTGCACCCAGTCAACTTACCATTTCTGCAACTGGCTAAGTCTAGGATCAAAACACATCAAGCCCCAATGGGTCTTGAGGTATTTTGGTCTTGAGTGATTGGTCATGGTCAGCTGGGCACACCTCTAAGACCCTGAGACACTGGCTCTCTGCTCTGTTCTCACCATCACAGTGAACAGCATGCAGATAGAACAGGGATAGTTCTCTGGAAGCACACTGAAAGTTCAATATGACTACTCTAACCTCTAGATGATGTATTTAGCGTGTGCAAGCATGCTCTAAAGAGGGGGTAGGTATCGAAGCGCCCCCTGTTTCTAGTCAATAAACACTGGTTCTGCCATCAGGGACCTGTTTCAGTAGTCTCGTGACATTAGGCTTAGACAGACATCAACAGTGGCACCAACAGTGCAAGCAACAGCGGAAAAAGACTAGCAAATATCAGAAAATCGGAGTGGCCAATCTTCTTCATATTTGGAACGATTATAGGTTGTATGTATCCCCTACTCATGTTAAAGTATCATTGCTTAATTCCTACGAGAAGTGAGTGAAACTCCGTGTGTCATCGACTGCAATCTTGTGATCTGTCCGTATGGTGTCACAGACGCCATCTAGACATGTCACGAAACTACTGAAACAGGTCCCTGGTTTCATGAAAATCTACCAGTTTCCCATAGACAACAATAGATAAGCACTTACCTT
The DNA here is from genome assembly GCA_950022655.1 of Alentia gelatinosa. Lineage (NCBI taxonomy): Eukaryota > Metazoa > Annelida > Polychaeta > Phyllodocida > Polynoidae > Alentia > Alentia gelatinosa. The sequence goes on from OX465581.1 coordinate 45,790,707, forward strand.
CTTCAGATGGCCTTCCCATAAAAATTAGCATGGTGACATGGTATCTCTTTTAGCATTTCTCATCTGTACATGTTTCCAACTATCATAATACTGAATTATGTGAAGATAGCAGTAGAACATCAGTGTCATTTAACGATAAAGTCAAAATATTGCATTTTCCCATAGACACCAATAGTTAAGCACTTACATTTTCAGATGGCCCTCCCATAAAAGTAAGCATGGTGACATGCCAATTTTTTTTTGCATTTTCCATTTGCTGATATATGGAACTTATATTATCCTGAGTTATTTGCAAAACTCCATAGAATTTAGAAATCAGCCAACTACCAGCATTTGTCTTTAAATAAGATCCCTTTCGGCTTGCCAAAATAGAGTGATCGGTGACTCTTCGGGAACCACTCGTTTTATGCAGCGTTTCCACGTGCTGACAGAAAAATACCCGTCGATCATGAACGAATATCGGTCGGTGGTCCTCCTTGAGAATCTATCCGTATAAATAATCATTGAAACCCATAATCTCATACTCTGTTTCCACCTGACGACCGATTATTTGTTCGACGTGTACCGATTGTATAATATGTACAGAACCTGACAAGCCTAAAAATTATGTGGATGTCGGGTTAACATAGAAATCGGTGGCGGTCAGAAAAACTTAGTTTCTCGATAAAAATGGGGGTGATCACTGTCCGATTTTTCGTCGCTCTCACCGATTAATTCATCCCGGTTTGATTTCGTCGGTGGCTCAAAAGTCGGTTGGTGGTTCTATATTACGTAATGTTGAAGTGAAGATTCGTTAAATCTCTTTGTTTCCACCTGATGATAGCTGTATCAAAAGTGTATCATAATCGGTCGGCGGTGCTAAATGCCACCATCGGAGGTCATAATCATTAAGTGGAAACGACACGTTTGAAAATAAAAAAGGGGATGATGGTGCTGGCGCTAAAATCTGAGGCATATAATTTGAATATCTGCTATGTTTCCACTTCCCGACCGATTTTCTACAACACCTCTGACCGAATGCATCCCTGACAACATTAACGGATATTAAATACGTCAGGGAGTGCCAAAATAATGGAAAATAGATCGGTCAACAACTATTCTTTTTATCTATGTTTCCGATTTCAAATGAAAGCAAAGGAATACCTCTCACCAAGTAATTCATATCAAAATCTCTTTTCCATATTAAGGATCGATCATAGATAAGCAAACATAAAGAATTGCCTGATACTTAAATGTTCCACCTCCAATAGTAATGTCTATATTCTCAATTCAGTGTTAAAGGCATATTGGACAATTTGCCTTGAAAATTAAAACCCCTGTCACTTTCCTGAAAGTTGGATATGATGATGTCAAGGTGTTGTTGAACAATATGTCTAACTTAAAAAACGGGTGTCACCATGCTAATTTTCGATCTTGATATTAAAATGATGATGATATCAGAATAGAATTTAAAGAAATCCTTAGAAGTTATTTCCCATATAGTTAAACACATGTCATTTTCACAGAATATAACAAATGTGGAGTACTACGCATTTATTTTTTTTAAATCATAGGTCACCTTCCTTGTTTTTGAAAGAATTGAAACCTATATTTTCCAATACATTTTCTTTATAATTCACTCAAGTGTAAATTTGCGGAATTCACCCATTGGGTTAAGTCAAACTCGATAATATTTTATATTTCACTCATTTGGTGTTAGTATAAGTCAAAGGAACCGTATTGAATTGATAAATGTCAGTATTGGAAAAACTTGATAATTGTCAGTATTAGAAAAACACCCGGTGGCGCCACTGTCTATTGCAGGATATGCCTTTAAAATAATTCCAATTAGGGGTGATTAAGTCCTTTTTGGCAACGTTAGGTATCGATTTAAAAAGCGCAGCTAAAAGCTGTGTTCCGACGAGCTTCCCTTTTTGAAATTCAATCATAATGGGATTTTCATGACGCATTTTTTTCTCTCTCTGCTGCAGGAAGATGAAGACAGAAACGAGAAAGAATTTCGCAAACGCGTGGACTTGTCTCAGCATTTGGCGATGTAACGGCAACGATGTATTCTGAAGAGAATAAAGAAACAAGCTCCACTAACCCTAAGATTTTAAAACTAGCCTCGAGTATGATTTATTGGACAGCACACACAACCCCAACCTTGGAACTGAAGGGTATACCACGCACATATATATCCCTCCCACCATCTTGCTTCTGTCTCGTTTGTGAATAAATACATCGAAGCTCACCCACCACAGGTATCACTAAGAAAAGAGTAATAACAAATCGGATATACATAGAGTAAGGACACTGGAAACAGATAAAACAGAACACATGAACACATTGCCTGAATCCCACGGGCTCGACAGGCGCCCTCTTCCGGTGGAGATTGGATTCCCAGATTTCCGGTTCCTGTCATGTGACCGGAAGCTGCGCCAGCCATAGTCCACATGCAGGACGCATGCGCAGAGCACGCGTGGGTTTAGAACCTCATCTACAGCTGCCTGAGCCTCTATTCTAGCAATGGCTAAAGTAAACCAACCTCCTGTCAGAACGATCATAGAACATTGGTCTTGTACCAACAAATATCAAGGTATTGTATTCTAAATACAATATGGATGGTATGTTTAATCCTATATGCTGCAAGATGATCGCTTGTTGTGCAGATATATATATATATATATACATATACGTATATATATATGACGAACATCATAGGTATAGGTCTATCTTAAAGTCACTGTATGAGTCTCGTACCGTGTATAGATAGGCGCTTACTGGAAGGTCACTACACTATAGCATGTTCTGAGATGCTCACATATCTCGAGTCATTGTTAGTATTCTCAGAACCGCTCGCAGTCTCGGAACTGCGATGCAGGGGGACGTAACTAGACGTGCATGCTAAAATCTACTCGTAGTTTGGTAATTGCTCGTTGGTTCGTTAACGTCATCAGTCTAATTTCTCCCCATAGGCTTAGAATTGCTTACAAGACAGCAATTGCTCCTGTACTGAAAACAGCTGGGAGTGTGCCTCTATTAATTGCTTGCGCTCAGAGATCAGTTAAGCCAAATACACATCTACCGATTTCGTAACATTTATGTACCTTTGTCGGCAACAAACGGACGGTAATTTGTCTCAGGCTAGGCATCTTAACAAAGTCAGCCTTAGTCGGTAGATGTAGCACAGCTAGGCAAGGGTGAGGCAATGATTAGTGAACCACCTCCTTCAGATGTTATTTTGTCGCCAACAAGATGTGGTTTCTATGTTCCTAAATCAGTGGCCAAAAGTTTATCAACATGTTGATGAATGTAGTCACCGACAACGAAACGTTGGTAAATGGCGCTTGATTGGGTGGCCGACACGGGCCGAGGTATTACGTGATTCGCCTGGGACAAGTTCACCGACTCCTATAAGATTTGGGAACTAATCGTTCAGTCCTGAATCGGTAGATATGTATTGGGCTTTAGAATGGCTCCTGCCTTTAGGGTTGTTCACCTCATACAGTGGTTCCACCTGCCGATGAAAAGGCCATCAATTAAACGCTACATTTAGAAAAGTCAGCCAATCGATAGTTCTACTTGAGAAATTCTCGAATAATCAGTGGTAGTCAGAAAAACACACATTTCGCCACTACTCAATTAAAAACGAAGACAATTCATCGGTGGTACTAGGGATCTTTCAGCAGTGCCATATTACAGATTGTTGGAGAAAAAATTGTTTACCCTTTTTCTTTCCACTCGACCATTATTGCACCAAAATTGTAAGATAATCGGTCGGCGTTGCAAAATCGGTGGTCATAATTGGTAGGTGGAAATGCCGTACATCGGTAACTACCTGTAGCTTCAGAATTGACAACAGAACTAAAACTGCTCTGCACTGTTTGTGGACCTTGAATCTATGGCATGGAGATATAGACCCTCGTAGACTGACTTGCTCTTGGTGTTAAAGTCTTGGAGTATGAGGTACTAAATTCGGCCTTTCTGCCAACGCGCACAAACCATAATGGCGTCAATAGATCTCAGTAAAAACCTGATGTACTGGTTGCTGGTTTTAAACAGGCGTTCAAGCTGCAATTGCCAGTTTTAAGAAATATGTTTCTATTGCCTTCCACCTTGCAAAATGTCACAAATAGAATTTTGGTGTGCACTAGAATGTGGTGTACGTCTGCTATGAGTCACCTTACGGTAGCCTTGCAATAGAATTGTGTTAGCTTTCATGACACAATGTTAAATACCTAAGACTTTAAATACAAATCTAGGTTATGTTCACCACAGATTTTGTTTAGTAAATCTCATCTCAAACATATCCCACGATACATAATATATAGTGCAATGCCTTTGTGATATAAATGGAAAAGTTAATTTAAGAACATTTTTAAATGATTGTGATAGCCTTAGTCATACTTACAACCACGTATAACATTACTTTTATTTGTAAGAAGTATGCATACCCACTCCTCAACAGTATTGTTCTCCGAATAAGAAAAAAAGATAATCCTCAAGAATCATTCCGCAATTTTTCAAAAACATTATTTCATTTATTGTATCAAGGTTAATCCCCAAAGAAATGTCTAAAATGTAAATAAAAAGTATTTTGAATACCCAGTGAGTTCTTTCTCAATGGCAATATGATTTACACATATTTCTATACAAAGTTGATGCTCAACCAGTGGACGTCGCGAAAAGGATAATTTACCTGGTTCTACTTCATAAATGTGCTATGGTCAGCATATTTTTGTTTCTCCTGCTAATTATGCGAAATAATGAATAAAGGCTCGCTAAGACAAAACGAAGAAATGAAGTTTTAATGTCATAAGGCCACTCAAAAAAACAATTTGTTTCTCATCACCGCACGCATCAGAAAAAAAGATTTTTTTTTTCTTTAAATAGGTGAACCTTGAGAGAAATTATGAAAGGTACGTGTATTTAGTATCAAATTAAAGCTCCTGATGTCAAGGATGCATTAAATGTATAGCCATTAAAAATCTGGAAACCCTTTGTAAGCAGACACCCCGCGTAATCGCCCACTTTGGCCCGGATCGGAGGGTGTCCGCTTATGCGGTGTTTTTCTGTCTGCACTTCAAAAGCCATCTTCAATAATAGCAAAACAAAAACATAAAAAAGTGCCCTCGTCATATTTTTCATGGCTTGGTGATGAGAAACAAGTTGTTTTTTTGGAGTGGCCTAATATGGACATAATGGTAGTCTTATAGTATCTATTTCAGCAAAGAAAGAGAAGCACATTTTCCTCTCATCAATTTAGATTGGAAATTATTAGATAAGTTAATTGATTATTCCATCGATCATAAACAGACACCTACTCCTTCAAGGGCTCAGTTCCAACTTTACCAAACAATGCTATTTCAACTGTTTTAGTAGGAGATGTTCATTTTGTGCCACTGTCATTTAGAGATAGGACATGTAAGTGTACATAGTGTTTGGGCATTATTTCTAAAATCGAATGTGCACAACATTGGCGACGTTTTCATTGCTGTTGACATCACTTACAGGAAGTAGTACATTTGTACTTATATAGAACGTCCTGATCATGCCGTACAAGTCACAGAACGAGAGGGTAATTTACAGTTTGTATGGACCGAGGCGTTTACGCTGAGTTCCGTACAAACTGTAAATTACCATCGAGTTCTGTGACTTGTACAGCATGGTTGGACGTTCTATATTTACTATATCCCCGAAATTTAAAAAGAGAAATAATTAATTTCATTTAGAAATTAGATTAACGTTCAATATCTTAATAAGCGTGTATGGCAAGGTGGTCCGTATTTTAGTGTACGGACCAGTGGTCCGTACAGTATTTTTACGTTATATGGTGAAACGGTGCGTATTTACAGTATGGGTATATAGTAAATTAGCTTAGTAGAAATCCCCCCATTCTGTACTTTATGCAATGCAAGGTTCTCAAAGGACACCTGCTCCACAGGCCAAAGTTCACTTATGGACAGGATTGCTATCTAACATTTTAAAATACAGAGTGAACAGAATATGCTGCTATTGGACAAAAAAATCATTATAAACCCAATATCATAAACTGCTATAGGGTTATCTTTCAATAAGAGAAGGAAAGTTTTATTTATTTCGGCCAGATTTATTCAAGTCTGTAATTCTTTATGAAAATCGATGGATGCATTTCCAGCCCCATTTTAAGTATTTGTGAGGGTGCCTCCAGACATCATTCTAATTAATATGGTTACTGGCCACGTACATGGAACATGGAGGGTATCACAGTCTAGCGCACGGATTAAATATGCTGATGACCATGTCTGATGGAAGGAGGAAGCCATGTCTAAAGTCTAACTAAAGGCCTGTTTCCATTGGACGATTTCCCATCACCGATCTACATCAAGAACCACCAACCGACTGTTGGCACTGCTGATCCAAAATCGGTCAATGGCAACGGCCCAACTCGTGAAATGACCAACAACTTTTTCTGCTTAGATTATGCAATATGGCACCACCCACCACTGAGTGAAAGCTTGGTCACTGAGTGAAATCTACTACCCTCCTATTTCAATGCACAGTCTGTGGTACCATCAACAGACTTTCTATGTAACTAAAAAAATCTGCACCTTTTTCGTCATCCAATGGAAATAGGCCTTTAGATTTAACAAAATAATACAATGGCTCACCACCTCTGGCTGCTTTACTATTAAATTCCAGAGAACAGTCTAGTTCAAACTGCAATAACTAGGAGCAAAAGGTATGTCCATCATTGATGAATGAGCATGCAATTATAAATGAATATCAATCAAGTTTGGGTTACATTTAGTCTATGGATAGTTTTCTCTTACCCACTTGCACCCAGTCAACTGGCTATTTCTGCGGTTGCCTGACTCTATTATCAAAACGTATCTAGCACCAGTGAGTCTTGAGTTATTTCGGTCTAGAGTGATTGGTCATGGTCAGCTGGGACCTGTTTAAGTAGTTTCGTGACATTAGGCCTAGACAGACATCAACAGTGGCACCAACAGTGAAAGCAAAAGCGGAACAAATTTTGTCAGGTTTCAAAATGCATGTCACAGTTGATGTCAAATATCAGCAGATCGGAGCAACCAATTGTCTAATACTTTTTTTTTTTTTTTTATAGAGTAAGCTTTATTTCGCATTAGATCTTATTTCTTAACAATCCGTTTTCTTTCCAAAAGTGTCTTATTTTCTAACAGCAATATCGCGTTTAGTTCACCTATTGTATTAGATATAGCATTTGTGTTTACATCACATTCATATTTCATCAATAGCATTAGTGTTTACATCACATTCATATTTCATCAATACCATTTTACGATGTAATCTCAATTGTAGCTTACTCTTTTTTTTTTTTTTTTTTTTTTTTTTTTTACCAATCATCAGTACAAATTCAATAACATACCGTTTAACAAGTGGAAATTATGCTTTTTATGAATGTTTCAAGTACATTTCGATGTCTGTACATAGTTCTAGATAAAAGTTCAACCATAGTGTATTGTAACAGTATTCAAACATCCAATAAAAAAGTCATATAATGTGCTGCCTTAAACCTAGTTATTATAGACAATTTACCCTTTGTTGGGACACTAACCGTATCCTTCTAAGTAGTAAACATGAAAAGCGAGACATATAATGGTAACAAAACCCAAGAGGACGAGACCGGACAAGATACATTATTTTGGTATGAGTCACTGGAGTTACCCCTGACCTGGTGGAGTAAAGTTAACGCGTATGAAGGCTTCTGAACATCCTTGGAGAGAATCGAAGCCCAGTGTGTTTCACTGAATATTTTGCATTATAGTCTCCCACTTTTTGAACTTGTGAGGAGAGTTTTCTATATAACATATATATTTCTCCATACGTAGTTTTTCTCTGAATTCCAATGACCATGCATAAAGACAGAACTTACTGTCATAGAAAAGTTTTTGTCTATAAATATAGAACTTGATTAAGGAACTAATATAGTTTAGCCTGTGGGACAGAATACCAGAGCCTGAAAAACCCAGCAATATGTTAGTTCTCGTCCAGTCACCATTTATATCTGCAACCTCCTTCAACCATCGAATAGATTGAGACCAAAAGTCCCTGACTTTGGGACAGTCAAGGAAGAAGTGTTCTAAAGTGTCTTTTTCTTGACAGAAAGAACATATATCTGAAGGGACGATCTTTCTTTTGTATAGATATGAATTCGTAGGTATCAATCTGTTTATAATTCTATATTGGAATGATTGTAATTTCGTTTCCCTAGTCGTTTTATAAATGTGGGTAAAGATATTGGTCCATAAATGACCATCTGTTAGAGGTAGCCCATACTCTGTACACCAGTATTTTTGACTTGCAGGAGGTTTGGTTCTAAAAGAATTAAGAACATAGTAGATCTTTCTGTTATTACTATTTCTGATATTGATAGCCACACAAACTGAATCGTTGATAAATAACGGATTCACCTCAGTCTTCACCTTTTGAAAGGATAATCTTGACAACCATGGGATACTTCTCCGTAAATGTAAAAGGTGTAGAAACGTGCATGGGACTTTATATTTTTGCCTAATTTCTATCTCAGACATGAGTCTACCATTACTTATAATATCATGTAGGGATACAATACCAGCTGATCTCCATGAGTTAGCCATATTCCCTGGTTTGTAAATTTTAATGAACTTGTTGTGCCACAAATACTCATACTGCCGATCTTCTTCCTGAATAGGAAATCTAATGTATATCTTATTCCAGATCTGGACTAAATTCCTATAGAACATAGAGTCACAGTGTTGCAGTTGAATGAGTCTTTTAGCTCTAAAAAATTCAGTAATCGTCTTGAAAACAGGCTCTTCTTCCGATTGAAGAAATTCTGGTAGTATGTAATCCCAACATGAGCGTGATTCATTACAAAAACGAATAATCCATTTAATTCTTGATACCTCATACATTGTTTCCAGATTCAACATATTAAGACCTCCTTCCTTGACACATTGACAGACCGTTGCATAAGCTAATTTGTTAACTTTGCTATTCCAGAGAAACTGACATACAATCTTTTTAAATTCTGAAAACACATAAGGCGGAGTATATATCAAAGACATTGGATACAACAATATAGGTATTACTGTGGCATTAATAACGGTGACTTTACCTTTCAGTGACAATTTTTTTGTTGCCCATGCTGAACAAATACTTTGACATTTGTCAATTTTATCTTCAAAATTCATTTGAGTATATTCGTCTTCCTTCCAAGCATTTTTGAACTTTATACCTAGAATATTCACCATCTGTCTTTCTACTATCGGACAGTTGGGAGGAAGGGGATCAGATTTTACCCCCAATTTCATAATAAAGGACTTGTCCAGGTTGATCTTTAGTCCTGCATATCTACGAAACCTCTCCAGAATGTCCAGAAGCCTGTACACCGACTGTATGTCCCCTAATAAACAAGTAACGTCATCTGCATACATCGAGATTTTCACAGATCTATATTGCATTTCAATCCCTTTCACATCCTTGTTTCCCCTAATTGCAATGGCCGCTAATTCCACTAAGACAACAAACAAGTAGGGGGAGATACAGCAGCCTTGACGAGTTCCCCGGGAGGGAAAAAACCAATTAGTATGAAAACCAGCATTGGACACACATGAAGAAATATCCCTGTATATTAATTTGATCCAACTCAGAAATTCCTCCCCACATCCAAAGAGTTTCAGTGCATCAAATATAGCCTCCCAGGAGACCGAATCAAACGCCTTCTCAAAATCAAGGGCGAGCAGAATTCCTGCTAATCCATTTGTATTCAAATAATCTATAACATCTTGAATGATCCTAATGTTGGAGCCTATATAACGACCTTTCATGAAACCAGTCTGGTCATCATGAACAATCCCTCGAAGGGGAGATTGGAGTCTCAATGCTAAAGCTTTGGTTAGAATTTTATAGTCAGTGTTCAATAACGTAATTGGTCTCCAGTTCTTCAATTCAACTCTGCTTACTCCTTTCTTTGGAATTAACGAGATTATACCTCTTCGTTGTTCTGTACCTAACATCCCTTTGAACTTAGAATCCTGAAAAGATTCCATAAGAAAGCCCTTAATATGGCCCCAGAAGTAACGATAAAACTCAGGCGTAAGGCCATCAGATCCTGGGGATTTGTTAGCGTTAAGTTTTTTGAGAGCATTATAAAGTTCAATATCCGAGATCTCTCTGTCTAAAAAATCTTTCTCCGACTGGGAAATTTTTGGTATTTTACTGGGGTCTATTAACTTTTCTATGTTATCCAAAAGTGATTCTGATGTATTTCTGGTATAAACCTTCTTATAAAACTCTTCAATTGTAGACAATATTGCCATTGTCTAATACTTTTGAAACCGGACACGCCATGTTTGGGGTCTGTCTTGTCCTAAATGCGGCAACTTGTGTTGATCTGTCCGTATGGTGTCACAGACACCATCTAGACATGTCACAAAACTATGGAAACAGGTCCCAGTGGATATTTCTAAGTGCCTGAGACACTGGCATCCTGCTCCTTCCCCAATACCATAGTGAATAGCACGCAGAAAGTGAAGGGTTAATATTTTTCAAGGAGATGGACAACTGTATCTGAGCACTCCAATCAACCTCTAGGCGATGTATATATAGCGTGCAAGCATGCTTTAATAAAGACATGATCAAAGTGTAGTTCCATTAGCCCTTTAAGGATGAATAATGCCTTGAGGCAACAACCCACCCAGGCCGAATGATGCCTTGAGGCATCATTTCTCTTATATTTAATATATTGATTTTAAGAAGGAAATAATTAATAAATAAACATGAAATTTTCAGAGAATGTAGATAAAACATCATATATCATATCACGAGCAAAATTATTTAAGTTCTTATGGATTACTGATCATATCACGTGATGAAAACATCAAATTATGGCTTTGGCCAAAGGATTAAAGAAATAGCAATCTATAGGGTAGCTAAAATCTGTTGCGCTATGGAGACAGCCATCCTGCCCCCAACCCCAAGCAAAACATGTGTCGAGTTATCAATGGACTTTTGTGGCTTGCCATAGTGGGGTTTATAGTCTGGGGGTCGCTTAATATCTGAGAGGATTCTCCTAGGACTGCCCTGTAATAGTCCTAGGCTTGTCATGGGATGGTCCATTTTGAATAAATATGGATTGTCCTTTCAAAGGGCAGGGAGAAGGATGGAGACTTTAAATGTCCTTTTATGCTGTTTAACAAATCATTCTCCTGGCATCGATCCTGAAATCAATCCCATTGACAGGACATCTCAATAAGTGACTTTTCTGATACTGGTAACTTAACTAACCACTGTACAAATAGTGTAAAGACTTGAATAGTATCAGAATTCCTAACAATCATATGTAACTAATACATATATTAGTTATTAAATGATAGAATAGACATTTTTAACAAGGAAAAACAGAGAACTGGCCTTGATCAGGTTTAAACCCAGGGACGTGGTTTTAATACTAAGAAGGATAAAAGAATTGATCATATCGTGTTTTTTTGTGGTATTCTCATTACTCATTCTTTATGGAGGACGGTCTTACAAGACGATTAAAAAAATATCTTTATTTTGGGTTTTTTCAAAGGTCACAATTTTTACCTTTTTTAATGTCCGTTACTAGGTGGGTTCGATCCTTCATAACAAAATGTTTTCCACTAAGACAAGAAAAAAGTAATCAACAAAAACAGCAAAAGATATAAAGGAATTCTGAGGACCACATTTATAAAATGGACTGGCACTGCGATCGTGGTCACTATCGCCTGAAGTAAGGCTTAATCGTAATCGTTGAGCCAACAATGTTCTTATCTTTTAAAAGCAGCCCCCAGGACCTTGTGATTACAATTTTTTTTCAATTTGGTGACCCCCTGGTGCCCGGGGCAGACACAAAGGAGGACCAATCAGAGGATGGCTTGCATCTTGAACTGTTCTCCCGAAGGATTGCGATCAGGATGATAAAATATAGACAACACTTATTTCACGAGCCGACTACCCTATCTTCGTCGTTGTCCTCCCACTAACGCTTCTATCATTGTCCTTATCCTCTCTTTTTTTTATTGTCACAACGGTTCTCACAAAAGTGAGATCTTCCACCGTTGAATAATGTACGGTACATTCTCTCAACAACGTCATCAGTTAAAGATTATGACAGTAATGTAATATAGAAATAATACAAAATACATCAAAATATACAAAACAAATGTAGATGAGATGAAAATGAGGATGATTTCGTACAACTTAGAGAAGACCTTGCATAATTAAGCATTTGTATCTCAATTATCTCCAGTTATAAACTGAGTAAGAATTTTTGACTACCTTTTTGATTCCATAAGGCTCGTTAATCTATTTTCATTGATTAACGAGCTTCAAAAAGGTATCTTTCTCTTTCTCCCCAAATATTAAACGTCTCCCGGTCTCACTATTATCAATGCTTACATGAGGAGACTAGAGTTTGGAAGAAAATACATTTATTACTAAGTATAGGCGTGCGCGGCCCTAAATAAAGGATAGCTTGATAATAGTGCGTGATTAGAAAATAACTTAATACACCTTAAAAAGTTCAGGTAATTACCAGATATGCTATAAGTATTATTATCAACTGATTTGGAGCACCTTAATTGGTTTTTCTAATTAACAGTAATGCTAGAATAACTGTGACAGTCTTCTCATGGTTGTATGCCCCCTTACACAGTCCATGGGCGGAGGGATGGGTGTTGGTAGCATGTTTATCCTACACTTAATAACTAGTAGCTAATGGTATGTTCATCATTTATGAATGATCATGCAATTATATATGTATAAGAATTAAAAGGTTTGTGTTACATTCAGTCTGTGGATAGTTTTCTGTAACGAACTTGCACCCATTCAACTTGCCATTTCTGCAACAGCGTGATTCTAGAGTCCAGACATATCAAGCATCAGTGGGTCAAGCTGTATTTCAGTCTTGAGTTATTGGTCATGGTCTTCTAGGCATGCTCCTAAGACTCTGAGTCACTGGCACCCTGTTCCTTTCCCAATAGCACAGAAAATAGCACGCAGATAGTGAAGGGATAGATTCATTTTAGCACACTGAAAGTGTATATATTTGACCACCTTTTACAGGAAATATGTATAGATCATGCGAGAACGCTCTATAAAGCACCATAGGCTTAATATTGGATCACTGTATTCGGGCGAGCATGCAATGTTATTTATTGCACAAGGGTAATCAAAGAAATTGACCAATCAGCGGGCAGAATGTGAGCGACATCACACTAATGTGGTATATGAATTGTTGATGACCTATGGCCTCACTTGGCAATGCAGCCCAGCCACAAACTTCACTCACTCGAACAACTTGGAGGAACTGCCAACCCATCGTCCCTTCCGTCTCCAATTTAAAGTAATATATATACTTTATATCTCCTTTATGATAGCTGATAGCAGCAGTCGTCCCCTGACTACAGTGGTGTTATTCTACAAGTTCCTGTAGGATGATGGTGGAACTAGTAATCACTCGGTGTCTTATATCTTGGATCAAATTTAGATTATTTACCTACTTTCAATGTATAGATGTATATCAGGCTGAGGTCAAAGATCAGATATTGATCATTTACAACAACGTCTATCGAAGAGAACCGTTAGGATAACAGGCATCAATTCAGATATACTCAGTGAGTATTGGTGTGATTAATAAACTAAAATATGTGTCATCGTATAACTAAGTACCTAGAAATTAAATACTGGGGAAAATTAAAAGTAAAGCCACAGAAACTACCTCTTGGTGATGAATATAAGATGAGAGCAAAAGAAGCTATAAATGTATATAGTGCTAGAATACAACTGTAGCTAGGAACAGAAGATCCGAAATTGAGAACAGTGTGAAGTGGTTTTTTTATGTCTGAAAGATATGTAATGTCTAATACATTGTTCTTTTGTGTCGTCTTGTATTTTTTTTTTTTTTTAATTCCTTTATTTAGACTGGTCGAGTTCAGTACAAATATTTTACTGGTTTTAACACTCCAGTAGCCAGTACCGGTTTATGGAAGATCACCTTTCACCACGCGTGTTATATAAGAAATTATACATACAATATAATAAATTGATATATTATATATGACTAATACATGAAAGATTGCCTATGTGAAAGCGTTTATCGTAAAGCATATATAGATAAAAGGGAAAAACATACCAAAGAGCCTGATAACACAACTGCACTGATAACACACCGATGGAGAGCATATATGGTCACAGAAAATGAGAATGTTATGAAAGTCTTGATCAACAGATGAAGATATATGTGGCAAATATCAAATAAAAACGACATGATTAATACGAAGATTCATAACCTGAACGCATGCAATATGTGGGATACATGTCTATAGAAAGTGTCGGTGTGGATTCTTCTTTTTTTAATTATTTCTTTTTTTTCTGGTGTAGCAAGCTTTCATTTTCATATTTCAATATGGATTCCCTTTGGAAAGCCATCGCGGAGATATAAGTGACTTTGAAATTTGCAATCTGACAACGATGATCCAGGCTAGACAGAACTTTATCCAATAAAATAGCGTTATATTCGATCGACCAGCGACAAACCAGATAAGGATTATATTACATTTTTCATATGGTGGCTTTCTATGCGGTGATAAATCTATTGTTTCACAAAATTCAGATGGAGTACACTCCTTTAATGGCTTCCAGAATGTATCTAAATTATAGTAATCAAGGTTTAAGTTGAATTAGAAAAGAATATCCATGTATATTTTGGCATATCATACATATGATTATCATTAACGGAACTGCCTAGAATATAAAGATAAATAGTTTACATTTTATGCACCACTGTGATATTGCAGTCTAATTTAAAGTCCAAGGATCTATCGTAGTTTCTTTGAACTACCGTAAGTTACATCCCATGATAATAGTTTATCGCTAAGACAAATTACAAACAGTAACTTTATTTTTAAACGAGCTTTGCTCTTCTTTATCAATCATCAATTTGGATGCATTTTACAGGTGAATAATTCAACAATGAACAATCAAGTATCTGCATTTGGCTACATGTGTGTTATTACACTTATAATGTCTCCTATATATATTTGAACATTTTGGTGGTAAGCCTCATCATTCCATTGCCTCCCTTCCCTATGTTGTAACTTTATGTAATTTCTAGACTTCTGTTTTCTGCCCTCTATAACATGCTCCAATGTATTCCAGTGTATTCTACACAGATGTTAAGTACAACTCAAACCTGCAAGGTTTGATATTTCCTCCCGATCTGGGGAATTATTAAACACAACTCAAAAAGGAGAACAGTCTTTTATCAATTTGATGCTACTTACTTAAGTGTTTTGCGAGCTTGCTCTTATTTTTGGTAGTTTTAACAAACTTTTGTATTAGGTAGGCTCTTCTGGGTTTATTTTAAGTTCTAATAAACCCTTTTAGGTATTTAACCTCTAGCTTGGCCCCTAGGAAGTATCTTAGCCCTTAATTGGGGAACATAAAAATTAGGAATTCCATTGTGCTGGTGTGACTGTTACCAGACAAGGCACCCTATTGCTACTTTTAGACTATCCAACTTCAGAATACAGAAACTGAGTGTCCCTGGGTTCAAATTGATTCGGATCATACCCCGTCCTATGTATGATGGGGAACCTGATAGTATTTTACATAACTATCAGATGCTTCTTGAGAAGGAGAGAAAAAGAAGGAAAAATAAAAGACTTACCTTGAAAATGGAAAGGAGGTCTCCACAGAAATAGTCTACATATACAAGAAGGGAAGCTTCTTCCCCCCCAAAAAACAGGAGCAGCCTTTTATTAGATTAAGTTAATACACGTAGAGTCCTTTCCAAATGTATACCCCTTATAACCGAGTTTATGCTCAAAAAGAGCTGATTATACTTTTCTCTCCTTCACAGGTAATTGTTCAACGTGGGAGTGTGCACTTGTAGCTAAAAAGGATCACCCATTGTTCAGCGATGGATAGGACACATGTACTTAACCGGTTTTATTGAGCTGAGAAATGTTGAAATGAGAACGTTATAACAACTTTAATGCATTATAAGAATGAATAAAGAAGAGCGCTGCTCCTTTAAACAAAATTCTAAGACAAACAGCACTTATTAACATTTCTATTCACAAGCATAGTTGGTATTCCTGAATTCCATTTATCTTGTAGACTGATAAATAAAATAATATTTGTTCAAACTTGCTACACCTATGGAATATTTTCTATATGATGGGAATAAACGGGCGGACCACTGCTATAAGCAACCTGTGACTGAGGTGGGCCACATCTATCATCTGAGCACAGTGGAGAACCCTGGGAAATTCCCTTAATACCCCGCCATATTGGCTGATAATCGGATAAGATGAAACGCCGATTGGACCCGATACCATCAGTATCCCCGCTGATGGGCATCGAACGAAGCTTACACCAGGTTTGTGGACGTCATCGCAGCGAGACACAACCTGAATAATTAATCCAGAGAAAAAAATGTAATGATTGAAATGAAAGGACATCATCCTTGGTAAATACGGTCGGCATTGCGAGCTTTGGGAACCAAAAGTGACACCAAATATCTGCTGACAGAGTAGAAACATGGTTTTGTCACAAAAGGCCACTTGGGCAGGAGTAGACTTGTGAGGGGTACCCTGGGGTATGCTTTATCTGGGCCAATCCGTCTCGTTGTCATGGATACTGTCACTTCTAGTGAGCTAGCCAGTGTTGGAGTGGAGGTTGGACAGGGAGGTGGGAGGGTGGGAGAGTGGGAGGAGTGAGGGTGCAGAGAGTAGTTCTGTGAAAGGTTGCCTTGACAGTTACTGAAGAACTCGACCCGAAACGAACTAGACCTGTAGTTGTCAGGAGAACCCGACCCGTTTTGGAGAACTCGACCCGCGAAGTCGATGCGATGGATAAGACGGATTTATGTAGAAGGAAGTGTCGGACTAGCTAGCTTTTAGACGAATTTGGAAAATAAGTACAGTTATGTTTAGGGTTAGGGTTAGGGTTAGGGATAGGATAAGGATATGGTTAGGGTTAGGGTTTTCTGTTTGTTTTCTTTCCAAAAGAAGACCAAATTTGAAGCCAAAATAACATACTTACTACTATTAAGTATAGTATTTATCCGCAGTTGTAACAAGATACTTGAGTTGAGGATACTGAAAAAGAATTGCCAAAACAAAATGGCGTGTTTGTGAGCTATTTTTTTCATAATTTCTCCTGGTTATTGCTCCTGGGACGCTAAATCATCGATGGGAGATATAACTATCAAATAATATCAGACAAAAATGCCCTTTTGTGTTGGCGATTCCAGTGATCACTACCTTGACTCGCTTGGTGTGTCCCCGGCTTCAGCCCACCTGAGTGGGGACGCAACATTATCCTACCCCTAATAAAAAACTCCATAGGCTTGATATTAGCGAACTGTATTTGGTCTACGGTGCAGGAAAATGAAATTTATCGCTCTAGTGGGATACAGTTGTCAAATGATGTCATTTTAAAAGCGACCAATGATTATCACTGATTATCGGTGAGTTTTATGTTATTTCTTAATTTGCTTAAGTAATTTAGACAGGGTAGTATAAATTCTAAACCAAACTCGAGTTAGTCATGTTGTTAATCGCACTCCAGCAATGTTGCGTATCACTGCTCTCGGCTTCGCCTCGCGGAGTGAACGCGACATTGCTCTTGTGCAATAAACAACAACATGACTAGCTCTCGTTTGGTT
Organism: Alentia gelatinosa; assembly: GCA_950022655.1. Lineage (NCBI taxonomy): Eukaryota > Metazoa > Annelida > Polychaeta > Phyllodocida > Polynoidae > Alentia > Alentia gelatinosa. Next base: position 45,808,390 of record OX465581.1, read on the forward strand.
TCTCCTAAATATTTGCACATGAAAGGAAAAATGGCCGCCGATCTTCTCATCCACTACTTTTTTCATAGGGGGATATGGGGGTTTGAAATATAATATACATAAGTTCCATGTGCCCCCATTGCTTATGGGTTTTCACTCATGGTCTTGAATGTAAGTTCCCCCTGGTTGAGGATGGATGAATTTCGCACGTCTCTCCACCTAAAAGGAAAAATGGGGGTCACTATCCTACTCTGAGAGTGATCACGATAGCCCATACATTCTATATGCAAAGTTTGTATTAGGTGTATAACAAAGATACTGCGCTATATAATCGTCATGCTTTATGTTTCAGTTTATGGCCGGTCAACCATAACAGATCTTTCCAGGCCTCCTCAAGGTGCAGCTTTCCTCTCCGCCTTAACACCACAGCGTTGGTCATTGAATCTATGAGATTTTCTTTTTCATAGAAGTAGTGACAATAGTTTATTACCCACCTATTATGGAGTCTCCATAGGAAATGTATAGAGCACCTGGAAACAGCCACCCGGAGATTCTGGCATGTCAGAATCTCTTGCAGGAGATTCGGAAAAACAGTGCTTTCCATAATGAGGTCGAATCATCATGTACTTCGGAATAAGTATCTTGAATGTTCATTCAATGTTAATTATTTAGAATCAATCATAAAAATTTCATTTACCATCAGAAACCATTGTCATAACATACTTTACATTCTAAAATCATGGGTTAATGGAGAACTTAATCATTGTTGTAAGTCTACACCGAATTACTGCCACGCTTGACAGTGCTGTGGTGTCTGGAACTAAATGTCTTGCAGAAACTTTTTGATTGCAATAGACTTGTTTTTAATCTTGTAGGTGGGTAATTAATACAATAACGACTGGTTTTGTATATGAGTGACCTTAATCTCATCATAGTTGACGACGTAATATCCTCGCTAATTGCTCGGATATTACTGTGCATCAACTACTCTGAGATTAAGGCCTCTCATACACAAAACCAGTCATTATTGTGTATACACTCACTGTGTGGCGTTCTTCCAGGTACCAGTCAAAAAGTTAGAAAAAACGAAGCACGGGAGGAGCAGTGTTCGGGCTAGTCCACCACCTATCCCAAGCCCTAGATGATAATTCCATAGCTATAGCATTGTACATACGCAAGACATTTGATTGCGTTAACCATCAAATCCTGCTCGCTAAAATAGGTAATGCCGGGGTCGGCCCAAACTTAGTAAGTTGGTTTGAGTCGTGGGAAATAGACAGTGTCACACCTTGTATGGAGGCCACTCATCAAGTAAAGAAAGAGTTAATTGCGGCATTCCACAGGGGTCTATCCTAGGCCCCCTTTTGTTTTTGATATTTGTTAATGACTTGTTGTTACACGACGATCACATTTTCTATTTAATGTACGCTGACGACCTGGTCGTGGTCTCAGCAAATCAAGACGTAGCAGTTGCTGAATCAACCTTGCAAGAAACCATTAATTATATAGAACAATGGTACAGACTAAATAAGCTTGAGATAAATGTGTCTAAGACAAAGGCTGTATATCACGGTGTTCGAAAAAGGCTTAAAAACCTAATTGTTGTGTTCTTAGTGGTTTATTAGGTCAGCTCAAAGTGAGGTGCACACTCTGTGTGTGTACCAATTACAAACGTAGTAGTAGTATAACACTAGGTGGCAGCAGTGTGCAGTTATGGCAATACACAACACTCTCCCCTCTTTGAACAACACGTTAGCATAACATAGCAGATAATGGTAAAACAAGATATGATGAAAATCAAATGTCTGTTAAGCTCTAGTAATATCGGCAGTGTCTTTGGTATATCTTATTTATCTGTAAAGTTTGTAATGAGCTCTTGGTAATGTTCATGTTTTCTTATATCATCTTTAGTTTTGGCAAGGTAATAGCACAGTAATGTCTTTTGATCTTGGCTCAATATGACTTATGATATCATGCACAATGCATCATAAGTTTAGACTTATATATATATGAGAATAACATACTTAAGTAGATTTAAACTAAGGACTATGCCTATTTCTACTAAAAATACTTTGTGATATGTTTTCTATCTAAGAAGGGAGCGGTTGCTAGCACATCACCTTCGCTAGTGAATCTTTACCATTCACTCTCCCTATGTGGTCCAAACTTTTGGATCCTTAAACCATTTATTTGGGATGGCAGCACGCCCAGATGATCTGGTTTCAGGCTGGCTCACACTAGCTGGAGCTGTAGCTGTCACCTGAGGCGTTGCAGGCCTCACTGTCTTAGTGGGCGATTGTCTATTCGCTGGTGATAGCTGAACGGCAACTAGCTGCTTTTGCGGTGTTGGAGGTGATGGTGGTAAATTGCTGTTAAACCTCGGTTCCGGGGCTCTCACAGGCTCCGGTTCATCTACTGGCAGTGGTTGCGGCTGTGGTGCTAGCGCAACTTGTGGAGGTGTTTCAACTCCTTCCTCGGGTAGTGGTGTGGTTTCACCTGTTTTCAGTAGATGATCAACGTGAACGAAGCGGATATTTCGTCCAACACGAACCAGATAATTGGCTGGTCCCTGGCGGTGGATGATTGTACCTGGAAGGTACCGGACCAGTTCTCCACGATGGCTCTTGACACGGACACGTTCATTCTGTGTGAATTCACGAGCCTTGGATGCATGACGATCATGGGTCTCCTTCATCCTCTGTTGCTTCTGTTGTACCGCCTCCTGAAGTGACGGTTTGCATAGCGTCAGACGTGTACGCAGTGCACGCTTCAGAAACAGCTGGGCTGGAGACACACCAGTAACAGTGTGTGGTGTAGTACGGTACACAGACAAGAAGCTATTAAGTCTCCTGACCGTGGACAGCTTTGTTTCCTGAATGGTGTGTTTCTTGAGAGCATCTTTTACTGTTTGGACGGCTCTCTCAGCAGCGCCATTTGAAGCTGGGTGGTACGGTGCTGTTAGGCTATGTCGAATTCCATGATGAGCTAGGAATTCCTTGAACTCCTCTGCAATAAATTGCGGACCGTTATCAGATACTAGCTCTTTACATAGACCGTATCGAGCGAAGAGGTCTTCCATTACCTCTATGGTGCGTTCTGCGGTGGTCGATGTCATCACTTTTGCCTCTATCCACTTTGAGTGGGCGTCGACCACGATCAGTATCATCTCGCTTTTATACTCAGCGAAGTCGATATGGATGCGATCCCATGGGGATTCTGGATACTTCCATGGGTAGAGCGGCGATGGTGGCGGCTCTTTTCTCATGCTTTGGCACACAGCACAGCGACCAATTAACTCCTCGATAGCTGCATCTATCTTTGGGTACCAGAAGTAACTTCTGGCGAGGCACTTGGTTTGGACGATTCCCAGGTGCTCTATGTGCAGCTCTTCCAGGATGCGTTCCTGCAGTTTACAAGGGATGATTACTCGCATCCCCCACAGTAGACAACCTTGGTCACATGAGATTTCTGTGCGTCTTGAGTAATACGGGAGCATCTCATCATCTTTCATGTAGTTCGGCCAACCATTTAGTGTGAAGTCCATTACTTTACTCAGGACTCGATCTTTTCTGGTGGAACTAGCGATATCCTTAGCTGTCACTGGAAGCTGGTTGACATGTGAGAAGTAGTTTACTTCTTGTTCCAGAGAAACTGTGGCTTTGTTCACAGGATTTCGGCTAAGGAAATCAGCGTTGGCATTTTCTTGGCTTTTCTTACATACCACGTCGTAGTCGTAACTCATAAGAACCAATGCCCAACGTTGCAGACGTAGTGCTGATAGTGTTGGCACTCCCGCCTTCGGCCCAATTATAATGGACAAGGGCTTGTTATCTGTGACAAGCGTGAACTTACGGCCATATATGTACTTGTGGAACTTTGTCACTCCAAACATGATGGCAAGAGCTTCGCGTTCAATCTGAGCGTAGTTTGACTCAGCCTTTGTCAACGTACGCGACACGTAAGCTATGGGGCGTTCTTCACCGTTGTCATCGATATGTGACAAAACCGCGCCTACTCCGTAGGGTGAAGCATCGCAGGCTAGTACAATCTTCTTCTTGACATCATAATGCATGAGCAGCGTCTCACTTGTCAAAGCCTCCTTTACTTTCTCATAGGACTTACGGCATTCAGCGGTCCACTTCCATGGTGTGTCATCTCTTAATAGAAGATGGAGTGGAGCAAGCAGGGTTGACAGGTTAGGAATGAAGGTGCCATAGTAGTTTACCATTCCAAGGATTGTGCGTAACTCTGACACATCCTTAGGCTCTGCTGCGTTTCGGATGGCATGAATCTTATCTGGCAGTGGTCTTCGTCCTCTTTCATCGATCAGGTGGCCAAGGTATTTTACCATCTTGACCATGAACTCACACTTCTCTCTCTTTATCCTGACATTGTATTTGGAAAGTCGTTCCAGCACCATCTCAAGCCTTCTCAATGCTCCGTCCCATGTCTCAGCTGCTATCAATATGTCGTCTAGGTAGACACAGACCCCTGGTATACCCATGAGCATCTTTACCATGGTCGTTTGAAAGATGCGAGGTGCTGACTTAATGCCATTTGCGAGACGAAGAACTTCATACAGCCCTTGGATGGTGTTGAGAGTAAGGTATTTACGAGAAGACTCCTCAACACGTAGCTGTAGGTATGCATTGGACAAATCTAACTTCGTGAAGTACTTGCCCCCGGCAAGTGTAGCGAAGATGTCATCTGTTGTGGGCAAGGTGCATGGCTGATCAATAATGTCACTATTTACGGACACTTTGTAGTCACCGCATAGACGTAATTTACCGTCGGCCTTTGGGACGACAACGATTGGTGATGCCCAATCGGTTTTTTCTGTTTTCCGAATGACGCCGTTGTCTTCCAGTCGGTCAAGCTCTTCTTTTACTTTCTCAGTTAGCGCGTATGGTACCGGACGAGCTTTGAAGAATTTTGGTGCGGCTGTCGGTTCAACGTCGATACGTGCCTCAAACTCCTTGATCTCCCCGATACCTGGTTTGAATACGTTTTCGTACTTCTTCAGCAAACCATCAACTGTTGATTCTCTTACTGAGAATATATTTTGCCAGTCCAGGCGTATAGCTTTCATCCAGTTTCGGCCAAACAAAGATGTACGTCGACCTTTGGCAACAACCAACGGCAGGACCCTCGTCTGGTTGTTATGACTCACATTTACAGTAACTTCTCCGAGAAGCTCAACTGGATGACCGGTATAGGACTTCAGGCGTGTCGATGCAGGACGGAGTTCTTCCTTACTGAGGTACTTACTGTACAACTCCTCCCCGATGATTGAGACAGCACATGCTGTGTCAACGGCGAAAGTCAGGTCATTCTGATTAACTTTGATATCAACTTTGTATTCTTCGTTGAGCACGTCTTGGTTATGATGAACCTCTTGACTCACTTCGAATAGACTCGCGAAGCTAACTTCTGCGCATTCCTCTTCGTCATAATCTTCAGCAACCTCGTGAGCATGATAGCGATTCCCACTACGGCCACGTCGCCCTCGACCTCGCGATTTTCCTCTACCTCTGGACTGGTTGGTACTCGATGAGTGCTGCGACTTGTTTTTACTTTTACATGCCGTGGAAATGTGACCCTTTTTGTTACACTCGTAACAGGTGGCATTTATGAAAGGACACTCACCACTGTGGTACTGTTCACAACGGTAACATGGTCGCTTGTCTGGTCTTCGAGACGGATTTCCACGTCCTCTGCCTCTCGGTACGAAGACTTTGTTTACCTCACAAGCTGCGTGCATTTGTTTACTATGCTTCTTGGCCGAATCCATACTTGTGGCAATTTCCTGAGCTGACTTCCATGTCAGCGTATCCGCCATGCTGAGCAACCTCGCCTGAATTGCTTCCGATCGTATACCTGCGACGAGACGGTTGCGCAGCCTCTTCTCTACTTGGATTACGTCTCCGAAACCGCAATCAATTGACATCTCTTTTAGTTCTGTTATAAACTCCAGAACGGACTCATTTTCACCCTGGACTCGTGTATCGAACTTGTAACTGCGGGACAGCTCGTTTACCCCTGATCTGTAATGGCTGTCCAGCAACGTGACCAACTCAGCATATGACTTGGTAGTTAAATCAGTGGGGGCACATAGAGAAATAAGCAGTGTAACTGCATCTGACCCCACTGCAGCAATAAATGCATCAAATTTCTCATCCTCATGTACTTTGTTTATCAGTAACCATGACGTAAATCGCACTTTGTATGTTGACCATTTCTCCAGTTTGGGTTTGAACTCACTGATAGGTGTGAATGCTCTTGCAGCCATTTTACACAATGTCTTTTGTGCATTTACTTTGCACTGTCACTTGAACACAGAGTGGTAGGTTACTTTACTGTTATTTTCACTCTCACTTTACTGCCTTACTATGCACTGACAATATATGTGTGTTTACTGCTTACTGTCTATACACACATACACATGTGGTGTTGTCACTGTCCCACACTATTACTATGTATGGAAACTGTCAACCATGTGACTCACAGTGACAGCAGTGACACTCCTCTAACTTCACAATAGTCAGCCTTACTGTTGTGAAACAGTAAAACAAAAGGCATACACAACTTCTTTCAAGTCTGTAGTTTTAGATTCTACCACTTAGCTGCATGGATGACTTGCTTTCTGGGTGCATCCCATGCTCGTCGCCACTGTTGTGTTCTTAGTGGTTTATTAGGTCAGCTCAAAGTGAGGTGCACACTCTGTGTGTGTACCAATTACAAACGTAGTAGTAGTATAACACTAGGTGGCAGCAGTGTGCAGTTATGGCAATACACAACACTAATAAAAAGTAATTTGTATATTTCTGGATCAATCATTGAAACATGTACTGAAATAAATTACCTTGGAGCGATTATCGATGAATCACTCTTATTCGAGAAGCATACATCTATGTTAGTGAAAAAACTTGAAAGTAAAGTAATATTATTCGCCAAATCCAGGAAATATTTTGATGAGGGCACAGCGAAGAGAATTTTGAAAACATGCCTCTTACCTCTCATGGACCACTGCTCCTTCCTCCTGGAAGGGACAACAGTAAAACACAGCGCCGCATAGATACTTGTTTTAATAGATGCCTTCGAACAACATTAGGAAAAAAGGCGTTCCATGATGGGATCTTTATTAGTAACGAGGAACTTAGATCGAAATGTGGGGTGACACTTCCCAGGCACAGACGGCTGATGCTCCTGTTGGGGGTTATTAGGAACCTCTTCGCAACAAAATGCCTGTCTGCCCAGAAACACGAAGGAAACACTTGTGAAACAAGACAAACAGTTAAGCACAACTTTATTCTGAAAAAGCCCAATACTGAACGTTTTTGCAAATCATGTACATATACAGGACTGAAAATTGGGAATACACTTCCAATGGCTGCCCAACAGTCAAGCGGAGGCAAAATCTTCAAGAGAGAGACAGCATTGAAAGTAAATACGTCTTTATCGGGATAAATACAATTTCGAAGAATATGAAAAATGTCAATTGCACAAAATATATAGACTAAGTTGTACCGGTATAAATGCTTACCTGTTACCTGCTTGAAATGTCGCTAGATGTCCTATGTATACCAAAGCAATCATGAGGAATGTATAAGAAAAGATTGTTATTACTATATGTCCCTAGATGTTATTTTAAGATGCTCATGATCAGATTTGATCTGAGAGACGAAGATAAATGATGGTAACTTAGACTAAGAATGTTACATATAGATATCTATATAAGCATTACCACAGTACTGCTGAATAACACCATCTGTACATTGTCATTCACTCACTTTACCATTTCTTCACCATTCACCCACAGACGTGGAAGAACGACGATGTATAGTCGAATGTCTTGTGAATAAACCTACTTAAAAAAAAAAAAAAAAACGAAAAAGAAAAGTTAAAAAGATAATTACAGGTAACAACACAATACTGGTGCAGTACACAAAAAGGTAGGTATGTCAACCATAGCAAATTGATCACGACAGATCCTGTCGGGTTAAAGTTATTATTGAAAATCTTAAAGGATTTTATATAACATAATCACAGACATTACAAATACAAAACAATACAGTAGGATATCTCCAGTATTCTGTCATCTAGATAATGCAAAATCTATATATAGCATTTGTTTGTATTTCTCGTATTTGGGCATGAATGTCTTATTTCAGAATCATCAGCTGATGCGCTGTTCTGTAAAAAAAAAAAAAAAAAAAAAAAGGTGTAGCTTACACGTATACTGCAGTTCATCTATACTGGTATCACATGCGTTATGAAGGTTTAGGGCAGTTCTCAGAGAATTATTAAATGTGACCTGCAATTTGTTCCTGAGTACTGCTCTTGCCAAATAATACACAGAACATACGTACTCTATTTTCGGAGGAATCATTTGCTTACAAATTGATAGGGCTGCATTAGTAGTTAGCAAGTATCTAAATTTTCGTAGTCTGAAAGTTTTTGGCGCACGTCTGAATAGCACGTCTGGTTGAGAAATTTAGCTTTGAGTTAAGCATTTTTTATGTTTATCATTGTGCAAAAAGCAAGGTGTCATCTGCGAAGGTAGGTACATAAATCACCTCTGTGACCACAGCATTACCCCAAAGTAATTGTATCGGGTCACAAAGCCTAATTCTTCACCACCGATAGTTCCTATACAATTATCTTTCATCAGTCTGTTGTTACTGCTATGGACCCAGGGTAATTTCCATTTATCTACATAATTTATTTTTAACTGAGATGAGATAACTCACCACATTTACCGAGGGTTTTTCTCATTCCAACATCACAGAGATATGTATGAGATGGACTGGTCTTTGACTGAACTATGCATATTCTTTTGTGTTTCTATCAGAACAATTGAGGAAACCTTGACGGTTGGTTTTGATTAATTTTAGTATTCCCAGTCACATTGAACGAAGATAATAAGGTTTATTTTTACACAACAGAGCGTTACGTCTGTCGTTTACCCTGCGAAAAACATAAGCCCAATACACACCGACTAACTCAGGATTGACCTGATGATTATTGTTAACATTATTGATCAGATTACTGATATACAACTTAACTCAAGTATATATATATATATATATATATATATATATATATATATATATGTAGAAGGACACAGAGGAAACTCAGGATAGCACTCTGCCTATGTAACTTTCATGTTTCTGTTTTTCCCACGACGGTATGTATCTTATAGTTCACCTGAATAAAAGAAAACAACGATTAGTTCCGAAATCGTAAAGGAGTCAGTGAACTTGTCCCAGGTGATTTACATAACCCGCGGCTCTTGTCTGCCACTCAAGCGCCATTTCCCAATGTTTCATTGTCTGCAAATAGATTTATCAACATGTTGATAAACTTTTGGCCACTGATTTAGGAACATAGAAACCACAATTTGTCGGCGACAAAATAACATCTGAAGGAGGCGGTTCACTAACCATTGCCTGACCCTTGCATAGCTGTGCTACATCTACCGACTAGGGTTGACTCCGTTAGGATGCCTCACCTGAGACAAATTACTGTCCGTTTGTCGCCAACAAAGATACATAAGTGTTCCGAAATCGATAGATGTGAATTGGGCTATAGCGAGCTAGGAATGTAGCCTGTTGTCCATAAGATGACGTCAGAACTGTCAAAACAGTGTGTCTCATAAATGCTGAGCCGAACAGAAATTAATGTTATGAGACACCAGAACTGAGTGTTTTCCCATGCACCTGTCACCACTTCTTAGACTCAAGGTGGCGAAAACGCCAAATAATATCATGTATTTGGTTTCGTCGGTTTTATCAAAAGGACGTTGTTATGGTGTCGTTAGAACAACGATACAAGAAATCATTATTGAGATCAATCATAAATTCGCAGTAAAAGACAGTTTCATTCTTTACTCTATCTGGATATTGTATGTATAATCATCATTCTCCAAAAATGCGAAGGATTTGTCAAGCTTGAATCTATTTGTGTAGAAGGAAAGAAAAAAACAATTGCTGTGAATAGGGATGCAAGATACAGGTATACAAGAATAAGGTACAACCTGTAGTATAGAGGATAGAAGTATTTTTTCGCTCAGATTTCAATTCTGTCAATGTTCCAATATTTTTGATATTGGGCAGAGGTTCATGTAGCTACCCGGGATTCTTCGTTTGACTGTTTTGTTCAAAGAGAAAAGGGTTTTGATGGGGGGAAATAGTGTCTGGGAATAAAGGAAACGCAAGACTGGTTAGGGTTCTTTTTTCACTCAAGAAAAACAGTACATCTGGCAATAGATCTGCGATAAAAGGCTTTATCCTACCCCTAATAAAAAACTCCATAGGCTTAACATTGAGTCACTGTATTCGGTCTGGAGTTCAGAAAAATGAAAAATATCGCTCTAGTTGGATACACTTGACAAATGACGTCATCTGTTTATGTAGAAGTAATTTAGAGGGGCGGGGTAGGATAAATTCTAAACCAAACTCGAGTTAGTCATGTTATTGTTCATCGCACTCCAGCAAGATCGCGTATTACTGCTCTCGGCTTTGCCTCGCGCAGTAATACGCGATCTTGCCGTCGTGCAATAAACAACAACAAGACTAGCTCTTGTTTGGTTTCTCCATTTTATTACAGTGTTACTGCGTACAAATGGCAATTAGCATTATACACAATCGGTCCTAGTTCAATTATGTTGCAGATAACAAGTGTCAGGAAAATTACGATGCACTAACACATAAGTCAGTTTAATAGGCATATTATGTAATGTATGATGGGATGTAATGACTATTCTTTGCACCATGCACTTGTTACGTATATAATTCTTTTAAAGTGAAACCGATTTACAATCCCGCACTTCTAGTTGGAGGTTGTTCCAGTACAATGCTCCTTTGTATAATAGGCCCTATTGAAATATCCAATAATTCAGTCTGTTTACAAGTTCCGGTGTTCGCTGGTTGCCGACGTTCTATGGTGATCGACCCTTGAACCGTAGCCCACAATTATTGCAGTCTAACGGTTTTTATAAATCTTCAAATCGGAAATCCGATTTCAGAAATGGAAATTTCAACTATTTCTACTTGTCAATCTGAAATTATATTCAGGTTCTCCAAATATAAATGGGAAAACTATGGTTCATGTGGTTGTGGTGTGCCCAGCCAGTCGTGAGCGGAATTTGTATTTACCCTGGGCGATAATCGGGAGTTTAGTAACCTTTGGAGGGCGTATGGAATTTTCTTTTAGCAATTGACCTACCGCTTAGAGGCCTCTAACCACATCCCCACTGTTTTATGATCCTGTCACCACGGGGGTACTCCAAGCACGGCATACAGCTGGAGTAGCTCTAGACTTGCTCAAATCTTGGATTGTGAACACTCATTAAATGATCAAACCACGGACTTATATCTCTGGATAGGAAACGCGGGCGGCGGCCGTGTTTGTTCAACGATCTCTTTGCCTCGGCTATGCTTGACTGCATTTTGTGGATAGAGCGCTAATTTCCGTATTATCCGCTAGGAAACGTTGGCGAAAGTTCCATTTTAAGCCACCAGGGCCTGAAGTGGCGCTGCTGATGTTTTTTTGTTTTGTTTTTTTTTTGTTTTTTTTTATAGAGTAAGCTTTATTTCGCATTAGATCTTATTTCCTAACAATCCGTTTTCTTTCCAAAAGTGTCTTATTTTCTAACAGCAATATCGCGTTTAGTTCACCTATTGTATTAGATATAGCATTTGTGTTTACATCACATTCATATTTCATCAATAGCATTTGTGTTTACATCACATTCATATTTCATCAATACCATTTTACGATGTAATCTCAATTGTAGCTTACTCTTTTTTTCTTTTTTTTTTCTTTTTTTTTTACCAATCATCAGTACAAATTCAATAACATACCGTTTAACAAGTGGAAATTATGCTTTTTATGAATGTTTCAAGTACATTTCGATGTCTGTACATAGTTCTAGATAAAAGTTCAACCATAGTGTATTGTAACAGTATTCAAACATCCAATAAAAAAGTCATATAATGTGCTGCCTTAAACCTAGTTATTATAGACAATTTACCCTTTGTTGGGACACTAACCGTATCCTTCTAAGTAGTAAACATGAAAAGCGAGACATATAATGGTAACAAAACCCAAGAGGACGAGACCGGACAAGATACATTATTTTGGTATGAGTCACTGGAGTTACCCCTGACCTGGTGGAGTAAAGTTAACGCGTATGAAGGCTTCTGAACATCCTTGGAGAGAATCGAAGCCCAGTGTGTTTCACTGAATATTTTGCATTATAGTCTCCCACTTTTTGAACTTGTGAGGAGAGTTTTCTATATAACATATATATTTCTCCATACGTAGTTTTTCTCTGAATTCCAATGACCATGCATAAAGACAGAACTTACTGTCATAGAAAAGTTTTTGTCTATAAATATAGAACTTGATTAAGGAACTAATATAGTTTAGCCTGTGGGACAGAATACCAGAGCCTGAAAAACCCAGCAATATGTTAGTTCTCGTCCAGTCACCATTTATATCTGCAACCTCCTTCAACCAACGAATAGATTGAGACCAAAAGTCCCTGACTTTGGGACAGTCAAGGAAGAAGTGTTCCAAAGTGTCTTTTTCTTGACAGAAAGAACATATATCTGAAGGGACGATCTTTCTTTTGTATAGATATGAATTCGTAGGTATCAATCTGTTTATAATTCTATATTGGAATGATTGTAATTTCGTTTCCCTAGTCGTTTTATAAATGTGGGTAAAGATATTGGTCCATAAATGACCATCTGTTAGAGGTAGCCCATACTCTGTACACCAGTATTTTTGACTTGCAGGAGGTTTGGTTCTAAAAGAATTAAGAACATAGTAGATCTTTCTGTTATTACTATTTCTGATATTGATAGCCACACGAACTGAATCGTTGATAAATAACGGATTCACCTCAGTCTTCACCTTTTGAAAGGATAATCTTGACAACCATGGGATACTTCTCCGTAAATGTAAAAGGTGTAGAAACGTGCATGGGACTTTATATTTTTGCCTAATTTCTATCTCAGACATGAGTCTACCATTACTTATAATATCATGTAGGGATACAATACCAGCTGATCTCCATGAGTTAGCCATATTCCCTGGTTTGTAAATTTTAATGAACTTGTTGTGCCACAAATACTCATACTGCCGATCTTCTTCCTGAATAGGAAATCTAATGTATATCTTATTCCAGATCTGGACTAAATTCCTATAGAACATAGAGTCACAGTGTTGCAGTTGAATGAGTCTTTTAGCTCTAAAAAATTCAGTAATCGTCTTGAAAACAGGCTCTTCTTCCGATTGAAGAAATTCTGGTAGTATGTAATCCCAACATGAGCGTGATTCATTACAAAAACGAATAATCCATTTAATTCTTGATACCTCATACATTGTTTCCAGATTCAACATATTAAGACCTCCTTCCTTGACACATTGACAGACCGTTGCATAAGCTAATTTGTTAACTTTGCTATTCCAGAGAAACTGACATACAATCTTTTTAAATTCTGAAAACACATAAGGCGGAGTATATATCAAAGACATTGGATACAACAATATAGGTATTACTGTGGCATTAATAACGGTGACTTTACCTTTCAGTGACAATTTTTTTGTTGCCCATGCTGAACAAATACTTTGACATTTGTCAATTTTATCTTCAAAATTCATTTGAGTATATTCGTCTTCCTTCCAAGCATTTTTGAACTTTATACCTAGAATATTCACCATCTGTCTTTCTACTATCGGACAGTTTTTTTTTTTTTAATTGACCAGGCTGTTTCTTTATTTCACTTGTAATACATACATTCATTCTTTCCTGACTGTATAATCATGAGTGTTTGACTGGATGTTTATTTGCAGTCCTTTTTTTCAATAGACTTAACAGTGAAAGGGATTAATAAGACCTAATCTATGGTCTTAGAATAGTTGGGGCAGGCAAATTTCCCTGATTTTCAGGCAGTCAGTCTTGGGAAAAAATTATTTTCAATCCATTCCCATGTCCCTAGGCCTTAATGAAGTATTTGTCAGTCGATTCCAGATATATAGCTACATGGGGCAGTTGGAATTAGGGTTCTAAGTGCAATAGATTTTTTTAAAGTTACGGCACATTTTGTGTTAGAATAGTTGGTGTCGGCGGGCAAATTTGCCTGATTTTCAGGCAGTCAGTCTTGGGAGAAAAATATTTTCAATTCATTCCCACGCCCCTAGGCCTTAATAAAGTATTTGTCAGTCGATTCCAGGTATGTACCTACATGAGACAGTTGGAATTAGGGTTCTAAGTGCAATAGATTTTTTCAAAGTTACGGCACATTTTGTGTCAGTTTGGGTTGGGTCGGCAGTGAAAATTCCCAGATTTTCAAGGGAAAAATCCAGAAAATCCAGATTCTGAAATTGTTTCCATGCCCCTAGGCCTTAATAAAGTATTTGTCAGTCGATTCCAGATATATACCTATATGGGACAGTTGGAATTAGGGTCCTAAGTGCAATAGATTTAAAAAAAGTTATGGCACATTTTGTCTTAGAATAGCTGGTGTCCGCGGGCAAATTTCCCTGATTTTCAAGGGAAAAATTCAGAAAATCCCGGTTCTTAAATTGCTTCCATGCTCCTAGGCCTTAATAAAATATTTGTCAGTCGATTCCAGATATATAGCTACATGGGACAGTTGGAATTAGGGTTCTAAGTGCAATAGATTTTTTTAAAGTTACGGCACATTTTGTCTTAGAATAGTTGGGGCCGGCAGACAAATTTGCCTGATTTTCAGGCAGTCAGTCTTGGGAAAAAATTATTTTCAATTCATTCCCATGCCCTTAGGCCTTAATGAAGTATTTGTTAGTCGATTCCAGATATATACCTACATGGGACAGTTGGAATTAGGGTCCTAAGTGCAATAGATTTTTTAAAAGTTACGGCACATTTTGTCTTTTAATAGTTGGTGTCCGCGGGCAAGTTTCCCTGATTTTTCAAGGGGAAAATTCAGAAAATCCTGATTCTTAAATTGTTTCCATGCCCCTAGGCCTTAATAAAGTATTTGTCAGTCGATTCCAGATATATACCTACATGGGACAGTTGGAATTAGGGTTCTAAGTGCAATAGATTTTTTCAAAGTTACGGCACATTTTGTCTGAGAATAGTTGGGGCCGGCAGACAAATTTGCCTGATTTTCAGGCAGTCAGTCTTGGGAACAAATTATTTTCAATTCATTCCCATGCCCTTAGGCCTTAATAAAGTATTTGTCAGTCGATTCCAGGTATGTACCTACATGGGACAGTTGGAATTAGGGTCCTAAGTGCAATAGATTTTTTTAAAGTTATGGCACATTTTGGGTCAGTTTGGGTTGGGTCGGCAGTCAAAATTCCCTGATTTTCAAGGGAAAAATTCAGAAAATCCTGATTCTTTAATTGTTTCCATGCCCCTAGGCCTTAATAAAGTATTTGTCAGTCGATTCCAGATATATAGCTACATGGGACAGTTGGAATTAGGGTTCTAAGTGCAATAGATTTTTTTAAAGTTACGGCACATTTTGTCTTAGAATAGTTGGGGCCGGCAGACAAATTTGCCTGATTTTCAGGCAGTCAGTCTTGGGAAAAAATTATTTTCAATTCATTCCCATGCCCTTAGGCCTTAATGAAGTATTTGTTAGTCGATTCCAGATATATACCTACATGGGACAGTTGGAATTAGGGTCCTAAGTGCAATAGATTTTTTAAAAGTTACGGCACATTTTGTCTTTTAATAGTTGGTGTCCGCGGGCAAGTTTCCCTGATTTTTCAAGGGGAAAATTCAGAAAATCCTGATTCTTAAATTGTTTCCATGCCCCTAGGCCTTAATAAAGTATTTGTCAGTCGATTCCAGATATATACCTACATGGGACAGTTGGAATAAGGGTTCTAAGTGCAATAGATTTTTTTAAAGTTACGGCACATTTTGTCTGAGAATAGTTGGGGCCGGCAGACAAATTTGCCTGATTTTCAGGCAGTCAGTCTTGGGAACAAATTATTTTCAATTCATTCCCATGCCCTTAGGCCTTAATAAAGTATTTGTCAGTCGATTCCAGGTATGTACCTACATGGGACAGTTGGAATTAGGGTCCTAAGTGCAATAGATTTTTTTAAAGTTATGGCACATTTTGGGTCAGTTTGGGTTGGGTCGGCAGTCAAAATTCCCAGATTTTCAAGGGAAAAATCCAGAAAATCCTGATTCTTTAATTGTTTCCATGCCCCTAGGCCTTAATAAAGTATTTGTCAGTCGATTCCAGGTATGTACCTACATGGGACAGTTGGAATTAGGGTTCTAAGTTCACTTCATTTTTTTGAAGTTACGGCACATTTTGGGTCATTTTGGGTTGGATCGGCAGGCAAAATTCCCTAATTTTCAGGCAGGCTGTGACACAAAATGTGCCGTAACTTTAAAAAAATCTAGTGAACTTAGAACCCTAATTCCAACTGTCCCGTGTAGGTATATATCTGGAATCGACTGACAAATACTTTATTAAGGCCTAGGGGCATGGGAACAATTTCAGAATCTGGATTTTCTGGATTTTCCCCTTGAAAATCAGGGAATTTTGACGGCCGACCCAAGCCAAACTGACACAAAATGTGCCGTAACTTTAAAAAAATCTAGTGAACTTAGAACCCCAATTCCAACTGTCCCATATAGGTACATACCTGGAATCGACTGACAAATACTTTATTAAGGCCTAGGGGCATGGGAATGAATTGAAAATAATTGTTTCCCAAGACTGACTTCCTGAAAATCAGGGAAATTTGTGTGCCGGCCCCAACTATTCTAAGACAAAATGTGCCGTAACTTTAAAAAAAATCTATTGCACTTAGAACCCTAATTCCAACTGTCCCATGTAGCTATATATCTGGAATCGACTGACAAATACTTTATTAAGGCCTAGGGGCATGGGAACAATTTCAGAATCTGGATTTTCTGGATTTTTCCCTTGAAAATCTGGGAATTTTCACTGCCGACCCAACCCAAACTGACACAAAATGTGCCGTAACTTTAAAAAAATCTATTGCACTTAGAACCCTAATTCCAACTGTCCCATGTAGGTACATACCTGGAATCGACTGACAAATACTTTATTAAGGCCTAGGGGCGTGGGAATGAATTGAAAATAATTGTTTCCCAAGACTGACTTCCTGAAAATCAGGGAAATTTGTGTGCCGGCCCCAACTATTCTAAGACAAAATGTGCCATAACTTTAAAAAAATCTATTGCACTTAGAACCCTAATTCCAACTGTCCCATGTAGCTATATATCTGGAATCGACTGACAAATACTTTATTAAAGCCTAGGGGCATGGGAACAATTTCAGAATCTGGATTTTCTGGATTTTCCGCTTGAAAATCTGGGAATTTTCACTGCCGACCCAACCCAAACTGACACAAAATGTGCCGTAACTTTAAAAAAATCTATTGCACTTAGAACCCTAATTCCAACTGTCCCATGTAGGTACATACCTGGAATCGACTGACAAATACTTTATTAAGGCCTAGGGGCATGGGAATGAATTGGAAATAATTGTTTCCCAAGACTGACTTCCTGAAAATCAGGGAAATTTGTGTGCCGGCCCCAACTATTCTAAGACAAAATGTGCCGTAACTTTAAAAAAATCTATTGCACTTAGAACCCTAATTCCAACTGTCCCATGTAGCTATATATCTGGAATCGACTGACAAATACTTTATTAAGGCCTAGGGGCATGGAAACAATTTCAGAATCTGGATTTTCTGGATTTTTCGCTTGAAAATCTGGGAAATTTCACTGCCGACCCAACCCAAACTGACACAAAATGTGCCGTAACTTTAAAAAAATCTATTGCACTTAGAACCCTAATTCCAACTGTCCCATGTAGGTACATACCTGGAATCGACTGACAAATACTTTATTAAGGCCTAGGGGCATGGGAATGAATTGAAAATAATTGTTTCCCAAGACTGACTTCCTGAAAATCAGGGAAATTTGTGTGCCGGCCCCAACTATTCTAAGACAAAATGTGCCGTAACTTTAAAAAAATCTATTGCACTTAGAACCCTAATTCCAACTGTCCCATGTAGCTATATATCTGGAATCGACTGACAAATACTTTATTAAGGCCTAGGGGCATGGAAACAATTTCAGAATCTGGATTTTCTGGATTTTTCCCTTGAAAATCTGGGAATTTTCCTGCCGACCCAACCCAAACTGACACAAAATGTGCCGTAACTTTGAAAAAATCTATTGCACTTAGAACCCTAATTCCAACTGTCCCATGTAGGTACATACCTGGAATCGACTGACAAATACTTTATTAAGGCCTAGGGGCGTGGGAATGAATTGAAAATATTTTTCTCCCAAGACTGACTGCCTGAAAATCAGGGAAATTTGCCCGCCGACACCAACTATTCTAACACAAAATGTGCCGTAACTTTAAAAAAATCTATTGCACTTAGAACCCTAATTCCAACTGCCCCATGTAGCTATATATCTGGAATCGACTGACAAATACTTCATTAAGGCTTAGGGACATGGGAATGGATTGAAAATAATTTTTTCCCAAGACTGACTGCCTGAAAATCAGGGAAATTTGCCTGCCCCAACTATTCTAAGACCATAGATTAGGTCTTATTAATCCCTTTCACTGTTAAGTCTATTGAAAAAAAGGACTGCAAATAAACATCCAGTCAAACACTCATGATTATACAGTCAGGAAAGAATGAATGTATGTATTACAAGTGAAATAAAGAAACAGCCTGGTCAATTAAAAAAAAACAAAAAAACATCAGCAGCGCCACTTCAGGCCCTGGTGGCTTAAAATGGAACTTTCGCCAACGTTTCCTAGCGGATAATACGGAAATTAGCGCTCTATCCACAAAATGCAGTCAAGCATAGCCGAGGCAAAGAGATCGTTGAACAAACACGGCCGCCGCCCGCGTTTCCTATCCAGAGATATAAGTCCGTGATCAAACACAATAAGAATAAAGTTCATTAAAGTATGTATCCTCCCCCCCCCCTCCCCTCTACCAGTTCCCTGACCGCCTGTGTTGTCATAGCAATAAATTTAGCCTACTCCTGACTGTGACCCGATTAAGATCAAAGTGAGAGGGTATCGATCTCCCATCAGATATCTGACAAGTAGCCATGATAACTGTATGGAGAGTGTTGGAAATACTGGCGCTATACAGCGCCAGAAATCTGACACCATTACCTATTGTACCAGTCCCAGTATCCCAACGAGGAGGGTAGCCATAGGATGCAGAGACTGGAGCCAGTCTAGAGTAGCTCCCCACTCTACACAGTGTAAAACCAGTCACAACCAGGTCAATGTGACTGCATTTCCAGGGCATTTTTGTGATTGTATATCTCTGTCTATGTGTCTAACTGGGTATAGGAGTGTCTGTCTATATGTCTGTATGTATGGGATCAGGCCTTGGTGAACACTGTCAAACAACTTCACGAAAAAAACAAATACAACCACTCTTAAGCATAGACGCAATGAGTTGTTTCTAACTTACATGAGAAGGGTATACTTAAATGAATTTGGTTCTGTAGTAGTACCTAATGTGAATGAAGAAGTGGTAAATGAAGGGCCAGTGTTGCGGTCTCAGCATAAATTATTGTTTGAAATGAGAAGGCCTAACACAGAATTTTACAAGCTATGCCCAAGATACAGGGGTTGTCACTTATGGAACGTACTCCCGGTAGAAGCTAAGACCATTGGTAGAAAGACTTCATTCAAGAAGTACTTGAGATCACTACCAAACCTAGGTTAGCAAACTAGGAAATTAACAACGGATATATATATATATATACATATCGCTATACCCAACCAGCTTAGTAGTGGTATTAGTCTTCCCTCTCTTCTATGTCTCCCCCACTCCTTCACTACTTCACAACAACTTTCTTTGAAATATTTATGAGGCCAACATTGGCAACCTTGCCTATGCCCATTCATCTACTGTGCTTCTTCATCCTTTCTCATTAATGTGTTTTGTAATGACATGTTGAACTTGTAAACAACAGATGACCAAGAATCCAAAATATTGTATAGGGTCGTAATCGAAAACCAACCTTGTAGTTGAATTACGTCCAATAAAAAAAGAATTAAAATTAAAAAAATGACTGAGTGTTGGAGTGTCTGTATATATGTGTGAATGACTTAATATTCTCAGTCTCAGTATTTATCTCACCCCTTGAATAAATGTCCATAGGCGTAATATTGGGAACTCGTTCTCCATGCCCGTATTAGTATTGCAGTCCGTTCTCCATGGTCTATATATCCTGTGTGTTATCCATTCTTTTAGTGTGTACAGGGGTGAGGGAAATACAGAAAACAACTCGTTTTGGTCAAATAAGTCATTCTCTAACTCGTTTGAATGCTATGTGATATTCACCCGGCTGAACGACATCTTTGACCAAAACTTGTTTGTATCTTCTTTAATCTAACCCCCCTCGACATAAAGGCATTGATTACTGCTAAGAAAAACAACAAGATGGCGCCACCACACATGTGCAGTATGAGTCTGGAATCTCACTGAAGGGTCCGGGAGTACCCAAAGATAAAAGGATGTTTCACATTCAATTCACAGCCCCATCGATTACCATTAACTACAGTAAGCACCGGGATGCCTGGAGTCATTCCCAGAGAAGAAACAAAAATTGTCGTCAGCCGACCCCATGGGAGGGTCGAACTTTTTTTCTTGTAAGTTTCATATATATATATTCAAAAAGGAGATCAGTAAAGATATTTGAAACTTCCTAAAAAAGATTCAAGAAAAAAGAAACAAGGTGTGATAATAGTTTATGTAGATAATTCTGATATCTGTTTACCTAGCAACATGTTCAAATCGTTCTGTTTCCAAAATTATCACTCAGAGCATGCTGTGGAAAGCAATCGTCGACGTTCGGAGCGTTTGTATTGAATAATATAGTGAGTTGAAATAGTTGACGAGTAAGATGTTGAATTTGTTGTTTAATCACCCATGTTTCACTGATAACTATGATGCATGGATAGTCGGGTGTGGTTTCCCTGCAACAGAGAAGTTAGCCTGGAAGCCTGGCCTAGTCACATCATAGGCCAGGTAACGGGTTCATTCCTTGCACTCTCCTAGCAGAGATCCTGTACTCTACTTCTGCAAAAAGATCTGCTGGGAGAGTGTCACATTAGCAGACTAGAGACTGAGAGCCTACACTGGCCTCAGTCCCTGTATCCTTTTCTTTTTACTTCATTTATTTTATCTGGACTTGTATTAGGCAAGCAGACCTATCTTCCTTACAGCCAGTACAATAGGATTGCTGATTGTAACACTTTTAAATGACATATTTTTGTAATGTTTGGACCTATGACCTAACAAAAAAAGAGAAAAAAAAACTTGAGCAAGTCTATGTAGAGCCAAGAGAGATGGCATGACTGTCAGTTCAATGTCTTTCTATAGTATTACATAAGAAGTAGTTACCAGTCCGTTATTTCATCTGGGCAGGGAACCAGTCTACAGAGAAGTGGTCCAGTTACCTTTTGAGATGCAAATGAAGGTAGGTTGATGGAGACCTCTGACGAAAACAATAAGAACTACATTATTGGTATGTCTCTGGTGGCGCCCCCATATAAAAGATAGTGAACCAAGTGTAACAAGTTATGTTTTTACTTTATTGAAAGAAAATTCATTAGTTAGCAATTGGCAACGAGGGATCATAATCGGTATGTATTCTAAATGTTAAAAGTTTCGGATATGTTGTTGAGGGATGAAAATATTGAAATGCCAAAGTCATTCCGATTCCAGGAGTGACTCCACTATTACTATCCAGGCGGCGACACTTGCTCGAGGACATTCTATACTGGCGACCAGAGCAAACGTTTGCTTCGCACTCTACGCCGATCAGAACGGAGACAGGTGGGCGGCCAATCTACCAGCGTTCATTTGGCACACCTGGTTTCTTTTTATCATCCAGGAAGAAATAAGACACCCAGTTCACCCTTATTGGGCGTTTTAAAATGTAGTCTCAGTTGAATAAATAGTAGCATGATAGTAGAGACATTAACGTTCAAATACTGAGTAATCACAGTTTTGTTGATAATACAAGCTGATAATCTCGATTTTACGTCGGTACTAGCGACTTCGTCGAGTCTGAGTTAGGGGGGGGGGGGGGAGATATAGAAAAACGAAGTTGAATAGCCGATGTGGGAATCAAACTCCCTACACCCGCATCCATAGCCAAACACTTTACTAACTGCTCCACAGAGCCAGATGTTTGATTTGGGTCAAATACTTAGAGTGGTGGCTGGAGTGGTGGTGGGTGGGGGGAGGGGAATCAGCAGAGTTTTGAAAGGGCTACCAGCGAAAGTTGAGATCTCATTGGTTTCTCACGAGAAAAATAGATCAGAAAACTACAATACTAAACTTTGATTTGGGCACGGCTTGAAATGAATCATAAGAGAAGAAGTTTGTCTGAGTATAGAAATACCAAAAAAGAAGAACAGGTTCGAGTTTTTCACTGCACGAGAATCTCACTCTTGTGGGCTCTCAGTCTCCAAACATGCGGATTCTACCAGAATCATAGTTTATTAGATATAGTAGGTAAATAAATGTGTTAATAATAAACAAAACAAAAGGAGATACACAGTGCGAACAGGACAACACAAGGGGGAAATAATGGGAATTGTAGTATGGGTTATGTGTGGTGACCGTAGTAGATGAGTTCATAACCAAAGACTAGGGTTCTCATCGAAAAATATCTTGAGTTTCATTTTAAAGTGAGTGTGGTTTTCAGTTAACAGTGTGTCATCAGGCAACATGTTCCAGATTTCTGTGCATTGGTATATTGGGGACTTTTGGTATTTCAATGTTTCCGGGCTTAATGGAAGAGCTGTCAGACCCTATGTCTGTTTTGTATTAATATTTGATATCATATTTCTTTTGGTGGATAATTTTATGGATCATAAATTCAAAGGCAAAAGCTTAGCTCTGGAAATTAATAAGCACACTCCCCCACTCCCTTACTGCAAGAAAACTTCGAAAAAAAGTCTGGTTTCAGGTACAAATCACTTTTGTTTCATGATCTCAGGGAGTCTTATTCAAAATTACCGGTAACCATGGAAAAGTGTAAAACTGCCATTTCTGAATTTATAAATGAGAATTTCATACACTGAAGATCGAAAAGGGCTTTTCCATAAAAAATGGAAAGCGACCGCCTCAGTTCAGTAATTCAAATATATTGTTTTATAATTTCATGATAACATTACTATCCAGATAAAGAATTAACATGGTAACCTCACTTTTAAAGTAATGGATGTGTTCTGATCACCCTAGTCAACCTCTGGGAACAAGATGGCATGGGTTTAAAATTTCAAAAAGAATTATTGAAGACTTCAAGACCAGGGATGCAAGTCGGGACTGAGTTAAAAGTCGGAAATATAAAACCCTTATGGTAACGGTTCTATTCCGGTGAGCTGGGGAATCCCCTTTTTGCTCAGCAGCAAAAGAGTAGACTAGCCTCAGTCCCTTGATATAGAAATATTTTCATGGTGAATGGAGTCGTTCAAGTAAAAAGAAATTACCCAAAATTACACTAAAAATTCAATTTGTGAGATTGTTGAATTTGTTACCTGTAACACAAGAAATATGCAAATTATTTTCATATAAATCACCAAATAAATAAAATAAAAAATAAGTAAGACTTAAACAACTCTATGCCAGCCCAAAAGGCCGGCGTTTGACGGAACCAGGTCGGCAGTGAGCACGGCAATGGGAGCGTTTTACAACCGCCGACTGAGGCCCTGTGGCCGGCACCCGTTCCCGTGTATACCCGCCGTCATTGCCGTACCATAGCGCTGCCTACTGAGGCCCTGTGGCCAGCACTGCTTCCCGGGTAGACCCGTCTTTGTTGCCAGCCCGTAGTACGGCCGTCAAGGCGTCAAACACATCGCAAATCTTTCACTGCTATCAGTAGGTATGAAAGTTTGGAATTCCGTCAATTGACGGAGAACTTGCATCCCTGTTAAGACGGCTTTAGGAAAATAATGTAGTCTCTCTCCTAACATCATCTAATGACAACGTATGTAGTTAATAGTTTATCTCATGAATTATAGTACCAATCAAGATACTGGAAGATAACGGCTCGGAAATTCGAAATATAGATTTAATATTGCAACTGTCAATACAAAATTCAAGGTTTTCTGTTGACCAGTTGTTGTCAAATCCCCATGTCCAACAAAGTTTAGGATAACCCAGATTTTATTTCAGTAGGGCAAACGAGTTTGATATATGGCCTTCCGTGTGGCAGTGGCATAGCCAAGACCAATATCTAGTCCATACATTAAGGCAAGCTTCCTGGGAAGCGCACCACTGGGCTTAGCAGTCCGCGGTAGATATCGCATGCTCAGCAGGTGAAAGGGGTACACCTGGCGTCCTAAGAAGTGCACATCGGTGATCACCTGGCCAGTCCGCTTGGCCTTTGACGCAAACAACCTAGCACCTGTGTAGGTTTTTCGCCACACCCTGACCCGGTCTCGCAGAGTCTCAGTGCGCGGGTGCACCATTCTCCCCCGCTCATCGTCCCACATCTCTGGCGCGTAGATCTTAAATGGCAGCTTCTCTCGTGATGCGTTGCTACCGCCGCCAGTGCTGGCCACACCGTGGGAGTCCATAGAAATCACGGTCAGTGGAACAGCATTAAAGCTGTGCGGACTGTAGCTTACCCGCTGTAGGTATTGGGCAAGAGTGAGATTGGATGAGCTGAGCATAGGCGGCACAGAGATTACCTCATGGGCATCTTGGGCGATGAACCAGTCGCCATAACGGAAATCCTTGGAGGCAATAGCTGACTTGATCACAGATATTGTTTGTTCAAAGCTTGATACCTGCACAGAGGCGAGCACGTCGATGTGAGAAGGCAATGTGACGTTACAGTTTCTTTGTATCAGATACACCTGCACCCCTTGCTTGGCAAGGTGCGTCAATGTATGCAACACAAGAAGGTCATGAGTCTTCGGGTGCACAACAACAAATGATGTCACTTTAATGTTTACGGCTAAGGAGTTGTCCTGCCAGACACGGCGCACATTGCCATTGCCCAATACCAACAGCTGATTTACATACGGGTTTTTGGCTACTGAAAAGCCAGAAGTACAAGGCCTGGCTCGGCCACATGTCCAAGCTGAAAGCACCACATGCATGTTGACATCTGTAAATAGTGATGTCATCTCGTCTATTGTCCACTCCCTGACATGGTATCTATTGATGGGGGGTCCACTAAATGATCGTGGCCAGTGGAACGCCTTGGTCAAACGCAGCCTGTCTGGTGATGTCACAACCACAGCTGATGCATACGCACTGACATAACGTAGCAGGCGCACCAGACAGTATAAGGGGTCAACTAGGTGCTCAATAATGTCGGCAGCAATCACAACTGACTGGAAGAGTGTGTCCTCCGGTAGGGCCACATTACACCCCTTGTCCTTGTCCAGATCGGCCTCAATAAAGGTCAACTTAGGAAATGCTGTTCGTGCACGTTCCAAGTTGATACCATAATCTATACCGATGACATTAAACTCAGAAGCCAAGCGCCCTAGATGCTTAGCTGTGCCGCAGCCTATATCAATAATATACTTGGCCCTGTAGCGGCGGGCCAGTTCAGCGACCACCTTGTAAGCAGCAGGTTCGTCCTGCTGCTTGCCCACCTGCTCCACCTGCTGTACGGGCCGGCGCCGTGCCACGTAGCCCTTTACGCTGATGTAGAAGTTGTCATTAGAGGGCACCACCACTGCATCAGCCGCATCCACATCCACCTGGTGGTCAAACTGCAGAAAGGAATTAATGTCGAAGGAGCGTCCGGCCTGCAATGCAGCATCGCCTGCTGCCACGATGCTGCGTTCAGACACATGGTGCACCGAAGTGAAGATGGTGTACTGGAGGAAGAAGGTGGTGCACGTCAGCAGGCACAGGCACATCATGAGGAATGGCGCAGCGTTGGTCGCCATGGCTGCACAGGCAGCCTGTGGCGGCATGGATCCCGGTCCCTGGAGGGGCTCTACTTGGCCCCCCATACAGCTCTTATCCACCTTGCAGGATCATTTACCTGTACACCAGAGAGAATAAAAAAGTGGCATGGTCAGTTCTGGGTGTCATTGATGTTGACTATTCTATTGTATATCAGGGTAAGACTTGGCGTGTTGAGATGCTTTTTGAAATTTTTTCCAACGCCAAACCCAAAAGGTTACGCGAACGAAAGAATTATCACACATTCTATTGTATATCAGATTGAAGTGAACACATAAATAAGAAGTACCTATGCTTCATAGGAGGGTGATAGACCATTCTATATCATACATAAACTAACCCAATAAAACATGCGAGCAAATCAATGTAATAGTCTGCCGTGTAACATACATTATTCTACCTCCAATATCTATTCGTGGCATAAACAACATTAGAAAAATTCCCGTGTCAGTACTTGAATGTATCATATATCCTAATAAAGAATTTGAAACAAGAACATATTTCTATTGCATAGTAACCTGTTATTGGCGTTAATAAGTGAAACACATACACCCCAGGCTACATTTTCAGGCCTATCACATGGCAAATTATTCCAGGCTCCATCTATTCTAACCAACCAATTAAACTCAGTATTTGAGGTTTGCGACAACGAATTTCCCCAATTAAATACCCGAGAGAGTCATTGCCGATATGACTAAAATTTTACTTTCGTTCAAATTGTGATCCTGAAAGACATCCAGAGCAATAGCACTACATACATAAGAAAGTACCAAAAAAAACAGTTTGTAAATAGTATGAAAACAGTATGAAAATGAACATATAAAGTGTGATTTTTTAAATATTTTACAGGCGGGATATCTGTATTAAAACAATATTAGCGATAACACTTTGGTTTAAGATACAAGGCGAATATCACTTCTGATTCCAATCCACACCTCCCCCCCCCCCCCAAAAAAAAGCGATAAAACTTTGATAGCTTAGCAATTTCTCAAATTTTCAAACCTTAAAGGGCCGCTTCCACCAACACGATGGATTTGTCATGATATATCTTGGTATATCTTGTAATACTTTACAGTGTCACGATATGCTGTACCTCACTTGTCGCAAAATGTAGCCACGCAGTATCCCGTGTATGTTCTAGTGCTCCACCACCGCGACATTTCAAGACACATCGCGACAAATAGGCACACGATTATTCAGACCTAGCCTGATTTAGCAAGACAACCAAATCGTGACCATTCTCGCTATATCTTGTGTGTCGGTGGAATCAGCACTTTACTAGGAGTGGGCTGAAAACCCAGCTACATCATGTCCATACGCCCTCCAGAGGTTACTAGTCTCCCTATTATCGCCCAGGGTAAATACAAGTTCCGCTCGCGACTGGCTGGCCTCACCAAGACAACATGAACCATAGTTTTCCCATTTATATTTGAAGAACCTGAATATACTTTCAGATTGATATGTAGAAATAGCCGAAATTTCCATTTCTTACATCGGATTTCCCATTTGAAGATTTATAAAAACCGATAAACTGCAATAATTTCAGGTTACGGTTCAAGGTCTATCACAATGCAACGTTGGTAACCAGCGCACACCGGAACTTGTAAACAGACTGTATTCTGGGATACCTCAATAGGGTCTATTAAAACCTGTATCCGAAGCCTCTCTTGCCTACATATGATGAATCAATAAACTACATCACAAAATTCCCAAACTATTTGCCAATCTGCTAGCCCATGTTTATAACGCATACGGAATGTTTTAATCAGTTTTGTCTGACTTGTTTCTCATTGCCTTGTTGTTGAATGTATTATCTTCAGTTCTGGTTCTATTGTACCTCACTGCTATAGTTGATGTCGACTTAATCATACGACAACTCGTCATGTAAGTCCACTAGTTGGACAAGGACGCACTTAAACAATGCAAACTGGAGCAGGTGGAAGATAGGTGTATTTTCACCTAATCCTTTTTTGCTAGTATAAATTAAAGCTAAGAAAACTCCCTCGGTAGATGTACCTGTACAGGAATGCAATCGATGAACCAATTGGTGTAAGCACTCACCGACCCGAATCCAGCATCTTCCAAATATACATCATATGTGATACCACGGACTTGGATAGGTCTGTGGTGATATATGTTGGAAATCACCCAAGAATTAAATCAGGTATATGCTACATGAAAATACAGCTACTATAACATGGAAGGATGAGCTACAGATTTACTTACCAACGGTGAAGATGGACTTCTTAGACGTCGCAGATTGATGCTGACCTCGATGGTCACTGGACTGGAAACATCGCGGCTGCCTGCTGGTCGATGACAGGTTCTCGGCTCTTTTATTCCTGGAGCTCATGTTGGAGCCTGGCCCATTTACTGACTAATTTCCAAAGTAAGGATCTAAAACAAAAAAAGAACAAATCTTTTAGAGAGAGTATACATTCACTCAAAGCACACACATGACTAGAAGGCTGAAAATGTGTCGTATTCATAATACATTCACGGTTTGTATAAACTAGAGGATGTGTGCCAGACGGCTATGGTGTATTTGTATTTTTTTTCTGTAGCCTCTGGTGACCGTCTTAATATATGTCTGTGTAACTTGGCGTCTTGCCTTGTTAGCGCCCCCCCCCCCCCCCCCCTTCTTACCTAGTACGTATCAATTACACTTGGACAGACACAACTGTAAATAGTACAAAAGGCTTACACTACCCGCAGATGGGCGTGTATCTTTTTTCCTTTTTAAATGATATATATCCTTTTAGTCTATAACCATACATTACAAGTGAATCCAAGAGAGCAAGAAACGACTAATTCCTTCATACTCAAATAAATACACGACTCCTACGAGTTTCACTAACACAAGATTTATTCCTGAGCCAGTCAACGTTTCGGTCTTTGCAGACCTTCTTCAAAACCATGACTGAATTCAACTTTACAGCAGCTCTTTATATAGTAATAATTTGATCATCCTAATTGGATCATCTAAAAGTTTCGATCTTCTAAAGTATTCAACAGACCTACTTCAATGGCCAGAGTCGGGGTTTGGATCATCATATTTCGATCATCACTTGATACTAGTAGATGTATATGCTATTGTTAATCGATCAAAACATTATGGTTTACAAGAAAGAAGTTGACAGCTTGTGCTAATTAGATGGGGTTGAGACTTTGAAAAGGTTCTAACTTTTTTATTGTTTGTGGTTTAACGTCCCAGGGGACCCTGAGGTATATAGGGACCATCAATGATTTTTTTCTCACTTTCGTAGACTTATTCAGTCAATTCTTTTCAATGTTTTCAAATATTTTATAAACAATCAAAGAGATTTGTCTCTTTCAAAAACATGATATCTTTCTTTGGAATAGTTTCAAACAGCATTTTCATGTTGTTACTGTTTTTCAAGTACTTTCTTCTATTTTCTTGTACCCTTTTACAGTTCAGCAGGATATACTGAACAGTAATGGGTACATTGCAAGCTTGGAATAATGAGGGATTTTCCCCTTTCAGGAGATAATCCCGTAAAGAAATTTGCAGTGTGCGCTTAGGAATGTCTATAGTTAGAATACCAATGCATTTATATCCGCAGGCTAAGTTTAACCTGGTACACACTACACACATTCCACTACGTGTTCTAGCAGAGCAGTGGTCTAAGGAACCACCGTAAGCAAAATGAGTCCATTTAGGTTACAAATTACAAATGTATCGTGAGTGCGTTAGGAAGGATTGACTTGTCAGATATGTGCATCTCAATAATAAAAAAGAGAGAGGTTCATAAGGAAAATATTCAACGCCTTTCTCAAGATAGGTTTGAAGGATATCTCAGTTGAAATTGAAAGACGGTAATTATTTCGGAGTATCTCAGACCATGGACAGTGAATTCTCTTGAGTTGTATGTCCATGCTCAGAGCAAACACACAGATTTTATTAGGAAACCAAATCAATTTCTAACAACCATATTAGAAGATTTAGCTATGTTCAATAAAAGTCCCTACCTGCACCTCTTCATATATTTTATCAGGCAATGTGGAAACTAAAAAATTGCATATGAAGGAAAACAAAAAATCATTCAATATGCACATTTCCAATCCATGACGCAAGTCCTCTTACCTTACCTGAACATTTGGATTATCATATTCTATCATTTAAAATTATAAATAGGCAAACGACTTAAAAAAAAGGTAATATATTGATGCGGAAGTGTTGGTCATACTTTCCAAGTGGTTAATAGATATGCAGAAATATGATTGCATGAATATATTATGTAGATAATGATATACACTAAATAATAACATAACATAATGTACAGGCATACTACATCTAATAGTATTTCCATAATCATTTCACTTCTTTATAGTTGAGTTAACCGGATTATTTGCTCTGTGTCACCATCATCACGGACTTGGTTGACGTGATATGATTATTGAAATAACATTTTTTTACAGGTCAAGAGATAGAATTGTATATCAATTTTGTATAGATCCCATGCTTTGCTGGCCTGTATGCCCGTGGTAGGTCACTTTAGTCCAACTTAAAAACAGTTGTACCGTAGAACTTATGTGAACCAGTTATCGATTTCCAAGGCATGACCTACCCCCCAACCAGTTACATAAAAATACTTTGATCTATGTCTCTTCTTTTCTCATTTATGTATGAATGTGTAGGGGGCGTGTGTGAATAGTCTATTTTAGGACCCATTCTAGGTATCACCTAATTAAGATATCACCTAATTAGAATTACAAACCTTACCAGAGTCTGAAACTGATCATAGGGGTACATGGAATTTTTATATAAGGAATAACTGCATGGTTATCCAATAATTCTGGCTCATATAAGGACCTATCACTGTTTTGATCTATTCAGAATTATTTGTTGAATTTTAGTAGTGCTAATTGCCTGTATATCTGTGAAGAATTCACACCGTATGGTATTGACCCATCATAAACCTAAAATCTATAAAATTTCGGAACTTGCAGGTTTAGCCTACCCTGGGAGATTGGTTAGTACCGGGTAATAATAACATAATAAAGTTTGGCCTACTTCTCTACATCTCTTTACTAGGACGACAGCACTTGTTATACAGATATTTCTCCTCGATAGTCATTTATAAATGTAGCTGAAACTAGTGTAGGGTAGGACCGTTCTGACTAGCGTGTGTGTGTGTTGGGGGGGGGGGGGGAGAGAGAGAGGGTGCTCACCCTTAAAAAAAGTCTAGGAACCCTTTCGTCGAGGCTTCCTTTCACAGTTTCAGAGTTCAGTGGCTCCGCATTTTAGAAGTCAAGAGATCATGAAAGGATGTTAAACATTACTTGACCATGCCTTCGAGTTATTTAAACGTAAGAAACGATGGAAATCATTAGTAAACATACCACAGTAGCTATTAAGACGACATCAGATAAGAAGCGTTGAAGTGACAGCTGGTTCTGCAAACTCTCCAGATATAGGTCAAGTGACGTCACACCAAACGGAAGTGGTGCCCAGTTTTCTGCGGACCTCCACTGAGGCACCAGCGCAATCGATTTAATAATTTTGCGATTCCGTTCTCTCATCTTAGTAAATTCTGATGAGAAATAGACTGCTCAAGAGGTAGGATGCAACGTCTGTGGAAAGTAACCGTGCGTGTGGTCGACGTTACACAGGCATGATTGCAAGAATATAGCGCAATATCGGCAACAACAAAACGCCGAAGCCTACCCGGTGGGTCTTCCATTCACTGATCAGTCCGTCTGCCAAGGAAGGTAAACAACTACCGCGACCAACGCTTGAAAGAACAGTGGACTCGACTTTGACATTTGTCGGGTTGTAAATTAGGACATATTTATACACGTCTTTGTTTGCAGTTAATTAGCCAACTATCTACAGTTTTATGGGACTGTCAGCTATGTGCTTCCTAATAATATCAAGCAAGTTTGACGGATAGCCTGCCTGCATCCTGTCTTCATCAATTATTACCTTGCCACCTGGCAGCTTGATAACTTGTTCTCACCAAACCAAGGAGCTTGGAGCTGGTGTTGAAAACGTGGGTCAGATGTCATATTTACAGCCTCTATCCACGCACCCCTCTACATGAAGATTATGTACTCTTAACCACAGGTATCAATGGTGATGTTACCTGAATAACAACTTCTGTATTAGTGCTCACCTGATCAGTACCGTAATACACATTAGTGGCACAGCTACAATTACAAATACAATATACACACATGTGGCATCTATACTTTATTTAAATATAGATCTATATGCATCTCGCTAACTCTGTGCCATATGGTTTCACGGAAACCACTTCATTTGGGCCACACTTATGAACCAGTTTCTAGCAGCTGTGGGTTAGTCAAGTGTCCCATGTCCATGTAATGTTGATTCTGATGTATTTCAACTGGGTCTCAAGTGCGTGTTGACTCTGAATCCAAAGGTCATCATTATGTTCAGAAGTACTTACGCCATCTGTCACGGACGAAATTATTGAAATATACCACCTTCATCTGTGAACGAACAGTTTATATCTTCACGGATGTAGCGGGTGACTGCATGTTCATGTGTGTGGCTAGTGCATTATATTTATAACTTCTCTGACTGCTACCCCTAGCACTAGATCTAGTGCTAGTCTTCACAAGGCACTATTATCAATTGGATTTCGTCATTTTGACGCGTTACAGGACTAAATGACCATGAAGTTCTCGCTGCGAATAGCCGCTATTGCGGTACTATGTATCGGGGCGATGATCCTTTATGGATCTCAATGGTTTTCAAAGAAAAGCATCGGAGCTTTAATATGGGAGCGGAGCCACGAGATACGCACTGCTGACCAACCAGTTGTGTCTAGGCAGCAGATGCCTGTGCTCACTCACGTTAGCCACCCAAAGACCTTAATTGAAATACCCGATGTAGGTCAGTGTCCTGCTGGCAGAACACAGGCCAAAGCAGCGCCTGCAGATATCAAGTCCTGGGAAATACTCCAGAAACTGTCGCCAGAAACTGGTGGGAGGTACAGACACGTGAGAAATGACTTGATGGGTGACGGTAAAAAGAGCGAGCCTAACCCTGCAGAGGATGCCAAATTGAAGACACGACCATTGAAAGTCATCCTTGTGCCCCATTCACACTGCGATCCCGGCTGGCATAAAACGGTGGATGGGTACTTTGAAGACCAGACGAAACCCACGCTGGATAATATGGTGGAGAAAATGATGAAATTCCCCAAGATGACTTTTATCTGGGCAGAGAGTGTTTTCCTCTCGCTCTGGTGGAAAGGCATTGACGAAAAGAAAAAGGCTGATGTTAAGCATCTGATTAAACAAGGTCGATTGGAGATTGTTGTCGGATCGTGGGTTGTCCCAGATGAGGCAAATCCCCATTATTATGCGTTGATAGACCAGATGATCGAAGGGCACCAGTGGCTGTGGGATAATATTGGAGTGCGACCGAATAACACATGGGCTTTGGATCCATTCGGGTACTCCAGTGGCATCCCATACCTGTATAAACTTGCGGGATTCGAAAATATGGTAATTCTCCGTGTCCATGAACATGTGAAGAACGAACTTATCAAACAGCAAGCCTTGGACTTCAAATGGCGACAAGTATGGGACCAAAATGGTGCCAATGATATTCGCACTCAAATGATGCCCTATAAGCTTTATAACATCAAACACACGTGTGGCCCAGATCACCATATCTGTTTGCTGTTTGATTTCCGTAATATTCCTGGAGAAATCAGTGAATCCCGAGCAGAGCCTATTACTCAGTTCAACGTAGATCGCTTAGCTAA
Source organism: Alentia gelatinosa (assembly GCA_950022655.1). Classification (NCBI taxonomy): domain Eukaryota; kingdom Metazoa; phylum Annelida; class Polychaeta; order Phyllodocida; family Polynoidae; genus Alentia; species Alentia gelatinosa. Next base: position 45,842,121 of record OX465581.1, read on the forward strand.
AATACTCCTTGGACAGTATCACAAGAAAGCCAAACTATTCCGCCATAATGTCCTACTAGTTCCTCTCGGTGACGACTTTCGGTATGACCGCAGTATAGAATGGGACCAGCAGTATAAGAATTACATGATGCTCTTCAATCACATGAATATTAAGAAGGATTGGAACGTACACGCCAGATTTGGCACACTACAGGACTACTTTAATGAACTAGATGAAGAGATGAAATTAGATCCTTCACTGAAATTACCAACAGTAGAAGGGGACTTTTTCCCGTACACCGATGAGCACAATGATTTCTGGACTGGATATTTTACGTCCAGGGCGTACGATAAAAATCTAGGACGTGAGGTGGAGTCACATGTGCGAATGGCGGATATCTTCAATGCTCTGGTTACAGCAGACGATACGAGTCAAGGCAGGAGACCCGTAAACTCGATGAGAAATCGGCAGCTCCTGGAAAACTCCCACCAGTCTCTGGGCCTGTTTCAGCACCATGACGCTATCACGGGCACGGCCCGCAGTTACGTGGTGATTGATTATGAGCACCGTCTGAACCAAGCTCTCATGGACACCCAGTCTGTTATTTTAAACTCCGCAAAGTCTCTGCTTTCCGACCCAGCCGAAACAAAGAAGGTCACCCTTGACATAGACGATGCCTACAGTCTGAGGTCGGTGAAACAAACGCGCAAGGTCATCCACGTGTCACCAACCGGAAGTGACGTCATTTTTGCGAATAGCCTGCCGAATACACGTCACGAGCTGGTGCGTCTGCTTGTGACGTCAGACACCGTAGAGGTCATTAGCCACGATGGGGTTATTGTGCCGTCTCAGATTTCTCCCGTTTGGAAGCAGATGGAGATGGTGACCAATCAGTATGAACTCATGTTTTATGTCACCGTCCCACCCATGAGCCTCACCACGTTCAAGGTCAGAGCCACGCCGAGGGACAAAGGTCGTAAGAACGCGGCGTCCGTGATCCGGCTCCACAACACTCAGGACTATAGGGTGCCCCACAACATCAGGTTCCAGGTTCTCCCACCAGGGGGGCATTCCATCATATTGGAAAATGACGAGTTCCGGTTGAGGTTTTCCACGCGCACGGGACTCATGCACTCTGTGACCACCAAGAAGATCATCCAAACCAACAAGATCAGCATGAAGTATTTGATGTATAAATCCCGGGGTAGCGGCGCCTATATTTTCTCCCCTGCCGGGCCGGCCGTGGATCTCGAATTCGCGGCGCGCCCGGCCGTGAGGGTGGTCAGTGGGCCGCTAGTGTCAGAGATCCACATTCTCCAGCGGAGCATCACCAGTAAAGTGAGCGTATTTAACACCAGTCTGCCTCTAGGCTCGGCCATCAGTATCGAGAACGTGGTGGACATGCGGGACTTGGACGATAAGGAGATGGTCATGCGGCTTGGCACCGATCTACAAACCAACGCCACTTTCTTCACCGATATGAACGGCTTGGAAATGGTGCGCAGAAAGAGGAATCCCAGGTTCCCCGTGCAGGCGAATTACTACCCGATGACGTCTATGGCTTACATTGAGGATAGTCGTACAAGGATGACCATCGCTACAGCCCAGCCGCTGGGGGTGACCAGCCCCACTGACGGAACCCTGGAGGTCATGCTAGACCGGCGCCTGAACTACGACGACGGGCGGGGGTTGGGGGAAGGTGTCCTGGACAACAAAGTCACCCCGAGTCGGTTCCTGTTGTTTATCGAACACCCAAGCGCCCCCAAGCAGAAACCCGTGGCTCGGGAACCCGCCAGTGAGATGCCCCTTCCTAGACCGACCCTCACCAGTTTGTTGTTGGCGGATCAGTTGAATTATCCCATATTTACACTGTTTACTACTAACGGGTCGGAGGTGCCCCGCCGCCAGTATACAGCATTCCAGAAGCCGTTGGCGTGCGATACGCGCGTCGTGGGAATGCGGACCTTACACGGGCCCACGGGCAATGACCCTGCACGTGTAGCGCTCGTGCTGCATCGACAGGCGTACGACTGTGCGTACCCACTGAACCACACCAGCTGCCCCGCCCAGAGCAGCATCCACCTGGATCATCTCTTTAGGAATGCACCTGTGGTCAAGGCAAAGCAGACCACACTCTCCCTCATGCATGAGAAGAGACCACAAAGAGTGGACCAGAGTTTAGCTCTCAATCCTATGGAATTAGCCACATATATTGTTCATTTCCGTTAGATTCCCTGTGCCATTCACTAAATGTTCATATTTTCTATCATCGGATATTCAAGACGGTTCGTGAATTTGGATTCTCTGTGAATTTGTCGTTCAAAAAGAAAATATTTGAAAAAAAAAAAGTTTCAAACTTTTGTCTTGGAATTCGGTGAAGGAAAGTCGTGTTTATTTATGATACAAATGCTCAATTTTAAAGTGGTGATCGCATACACCAACTTATTCCGTGTGCATACATACACATGTATATATGTATTTTGACGTAGGGATATTGTTTACAATGCGTTATAGACTATCATCTTTATTGTGGCCCTGACTTGCCCAGTTTCAGGCTTGGAAGTACACAGCATATTAGTTGAGGCCATGACATGAATATAATTTACAAAGACTTAATTCAGAGATAAAATAGATAAGCATGGCTGTTTGCCAGTTATTAACATTTCAAGCATTAATATTGTCGATGACATGTTTGGTCAGTGGAGTTCTGCATTATAAGTTTTTAACGTATTCTAATTCGACTTTTGATATGATGCATTTCCAAATGTCTCACCCAAACTCCGTCTCTCTAGTAAATTGTATTTTGAAAAATATATAATATCCCATGTACTTACAATGTAATATGTATACATTGTATTCCTTACAGAATCGTGCGAAAATGTTGTGTTTTTTGGAAGTGCATTTCACCTTGTCTGAAATTGAAAGAGCTGTACCTGAAGCTCTCTTTAATTGATGTACGACATGAATATAGTTTATTCTGAAATATGTACTGATTGGGAACTTATATAAAACAATAATTTGTTAAATGTAACAAAAGACGTGTCCATTCGAAGCCTGTATGTTTTCCTCAATAGCTATTTGAATAAAGATGCAAATTGGGAAGCTATAGCCATATCATCCCCTGTAAGCTTTAAAAAGATCGAGTTCTATGAATGAAATGATATACGGAAAGGAAAGAATAAATGTAAACGAAGTTGTAGGATACCTGCCGTTCCTAAAGTTTATATACACGTATATGTCAATATAGCTCTTTATTTATAAGTTTGCAAGTATTTCTATTGATGGTATTTGAGCGTCTATTTTTTCGTTGCAATATGTGGAGGTGAAAAACTGATGTACATGTATATATTCGTTTTCTTTACGAAGATCTCCAAAGCCTTCGGTCCTGCGTGGTCTAAGATGTATCGTGGAAATCCCTTTTACAATGAAGCTAATTCTAAAATAAGAACACATTAATTCCTTAAAGTGGAATGTAACCATGTACCATCATTTCCACGCCAAAACATGCAAAATATTGGTTATGTTGTGGCTTAAAGTAACGCTTATTAGAAAACAAATATGTCGGACTGAAGCTTTAGAGATTAGTCATAAATGCTAAAGAAGTCGAAAATCTTTGTACAAAGTAATCACACGAAAAGTCTTAGGGATTGTGATAGGTGCAGTTTATGGAATACATATGTACTTGTAGAGAGAATGCATATTTGCCAAAAGATAAGAAATTTAATGGCAGTAATATTTTTGTACAATGGTTGAAGATTTAATCCAAGAATGTGTGTCGGAGCTACATAATACTAAGTTTGAAGTATCCCCAAAACCAAAGCTTGACAGACTTAATATCTGTATTAGTTCTCTAGAATATGCAAGATTAAAGACATGACTGGTCTCTATTTCACATTTCCGATATAGTACAGCCTTGGTAACTAAAAGAAATCTATTTGTGAATATACTAGTGTCTTGTGCTCATGCTTTGATAGTTGTAAACGCCCGTGATATTAAAACACCGACCCATGAAATGGATTTCAAATATCTAATTACTTGAAGGTGCTTATGTCTAATATACATATTCTATCAATATATTATTGGCTTTATTTCTAACACCCCACCACTACACATTCTATGCCATTACTAAAACACTCCGCTGATATTGCTGACTGTGACTTGTAGAATATAATATGACTTATAGATATATACTTCGTGTGCTATTTTACAAGAGCTTGGGAGACTATGGAGCAATACCATATAACGGCTGCGTGAAATATCGTGTACCATTCTCTGACACTGGGATGCCATAGCAAAGATTTGTATATATATATATTGAATAAAGTGAGCATCGCTGATAATCATGTATTAGCTGTAATTCATGCATCTGCCAGTCTGTAAGGTATAGACTAAAACAAAATGTCACAATAGGACATCTAAATGTATTTACTTAGCATACAGATCCTTATTAGTATACATGTATGCAATATGAAGAGGAATGATTGAATTATGCAGACACAGATGTTTGTTGGGCACAAATGCAATGTCTTCTCTGTAGCATAATACTTAAAACACACACTATCATGTCATATGTGAATTCAAAAACGCATTATTACAATCTTTTTTTGATGTAATCCCACAGAAAAGAAAAGAGCCACTCGTCGATATTTGAAATATTTTCATGTGAAATAAACACAGTTCTGTAGCGTAATGGTGATTCATTTTGCCATTTGTATGTGTGTGATAATGGACTGCCGATAGTTTCTTACACGGAAGTAGATACGTGTGTGTATCAATAAAGAGAGGAAATGGAGTCTACAGATACACGTAACTAGTGTCACACTGAGGTGGGAAGAGTAACTTGACATAGAATTGGCCTCACTTAGAAAACGGTGAAGCAGACCATGTCTAATGTGAAATGATGATTATAAAAGAGTTGTATATAATCCATATGAAAAACTGATTAAACGTCATACAAAATATCACATGAATTCTTGTAAACTGTTTTTTGTCCTCCCACCACGTGAAATGATTGGACTATCACAAGTATGCACTTTCATGATTAATGTGACTGTAATCACGCTGATATTCTTAAAGAAGAGAGAGCTCATTATGTGTACTTTTTTCAGAGTTATACCTTTAAGGTATTCTATAAACACTTAGGATCATTCTAAGTTTAAGATTCTGTCGTTATCATGAAATAAGAATATTCAAGCAGTTCCACAGTAAATTTACCATATAGTCAAACGTGATTGGCCATCTCATTTGATTTTTAAGAGAAATTGTAACACACAGTTATATTCAATTCACAGTTATAATCCAATAATACCAGGTGAAAAGAGTTGCTCTCAGTTCTCTCCCTTTGTCTTGAATTAATTATTTTTCTTTGAAATGTCCCGATGAATAGTCATATATTAGGGAGAAGCCATAGGTGGCAACTCCGATATTTAATATGATTTAAAACAGTCATCGTGCAGTTGCAGAAGCCTGACCATTTGTGAGTATGTGTTAAGCAGTATAGGAAAAGATTGCTTTAGATCAGAGTTGATGTCCCGTAATATTCCTAGCGACTTCGTCATTGTCTGTGCCTCCAAGTGTTTGTGAAAGAAACCTGTACGCACTGAGGGGGTGGGTGTTGGGGAGAGAATAAAGTTTGGGAAGCTTTGAGTACAAGGGGATGTGGACGTACGCTTTTCAGATATTTGGTATACGTAGCCTTCCTTATATAGATGACTCATTTGCAACCGTTTCCTGATATCTCACCTGGACATTTATTGAAATTTGTAATCTTCAGTCATATATGTGTAGAGACTGGAACCGGCGAATACCTGTTTGAATGTGTTTTTTTTTTTTTTTCAAGGAGAAAATATGCAGTAGTCCTACGTTACATATGAGGCAATGTCTTCTGCTATGATTCCTCTCATTTTAGGGTTTGACTCCCCTCCTCACCATCCCCCACCCCTGTCGTTATGTTTTGTTCCCAAACTTCTTCTGGTGAGCCCTGCATGCGAGTCTATGGAAGGGTAGCTCGATAGGCTTTTCAGTCTAGAGTAGAGCAAGGCTGAATGCCTCCATTTTTAGGGGTTTGTTATTCGACGTGTTCATTTAAATTCTCTCTCACGAGAGGTCTCTCATTTGAAGGGCTGAGTTGTTCCATTTGAAGGTGATGTTTTGGGGTTTTTTCCTTCGGGAATTCCAGACGGTTTTTTTTTGTTACCTTTCCAATTGTCATTCATTAGATCGATCTATATCCTGAGAGATAATAGGTGGACAGATTTAACCCCCCCCCCCCTTCCCCAAAAATAAACAATTAAATTAAATAAGAATAAAAAACCTCCCAGCAGATCACGAAGCCAGAAATTCTATATCAGGTGAAAATGAAAATAAGGGACCGCAAACTACCAGCACTTTTTCCGGGTTATCTATTTCCAACTCCCAAACCTGGGAAAGTATTCATTTGTAAATAGCCCATGTATCATTGATAGTTATGATTAAGAACCCAAACTGCTTCATGTTGTAAAGGAGGAATCGAGGGTCATTGTCTGGATTTGAAATAATGCAACTACTTTGATATCGAAACCATATGTTAATATAAGCGTTCAAAGTATCACCGTAGTATAGATAATAAGGAACTGCATCAAGATCCCTAGGCAATGAAAATACGTCACGAGTTTAGGTTGTGGTATTATCTCACGAGGCAAATGAATGGTGCATCTTCAGTAGCTATGAATTGAATGCGGTTCAGATTTTATCTCATCTCAAACACTGACATATGATAGCTAACATTTGTCACATCATGTCCCATCAAGTGAGTTTTTTTTTGTGTTTTGCTTTTGTTTTTCTTTTTACAATACCGTACTCCCAGGTGTTGAGTAGGCCTGCGAGTTGTCAATTTTATAAATCAAGTCTATGGGGACAAAATACCAGGGGTGAGATAAACGGCGTGTCCACCAACACACATTCTTCATAATTTTAGATAAACGGGCGAATCCCAGCGAAAATAGAAGGGGGGGGGGAGTACCTTTTTTAGGGGGCGGAGATGACAGCGAGGCTCGTGCTGGGCACGTGCCTCTAAATCAGTCGGTCACGTGATCAAAACAACCGATGCCGTGTGCACAACATGTTTTGATTGTGTTTCAGTTCTGGGAGTGGCACTCAAACTGTGGCTGTGAATTAACCGATAACGTATCAGCTATGGCAGATACATAAGAATGCAGTGTATCGCTACCTTGCGTTGGAAAGATATCGGACTTTGGTATAAATGCACAATCGATCGTCTGCCCTCGATGTTCAACAATCAACACTTGAACTTAAAGTTGAACTCGCAGAGGAGTCCGTTTATTTCAACGCAGAGACTAACAGTTAAACTTGAAGAACCCGTCAACTTGCAGCTTCAACAATACCGACGGAAAGTTCAGCTAATACACAGAAATAATTTGTGACCAAGGCCCCCAATCTGCATTCTTAATTGGACAAGATGCCGGGTGATATGGCGCTCGTGATTACTCTCGTACGGTGGTGTTGTGCCGGTAGGTTGACCCACTTTTGTAAAAGAAAAAAAAATACATTTTGTCTCTTTGATAGATGGCAGCACTTAGACCATCGTCTTTTTACGCCACCTGACGGGTCGTAAGAACACTATTATTTCAATCTGATTACCTACCATATCTAAAAAACTATGATTGTGGTAGGATCTGCTTGGAGTTTCTCCCGCACATAGGGACAGAGTGACTTGGAGACTGAATGTCCACGAGAGTGAGAATCTCGTAGAGATATTAACTTGATACTGTTGTTCTTTTTTGTAGTTCTGAACTTGGCTCTCCTTCTCATCTCGTGATTTAAGTCTACCCATGCTGAAAACAGAATTTAATGCTGTGGTTTTCTGATCTCATTACGGTTACCTTGACAGACACCTCTGAGATTTGACTTGTATCACAGAGTAGAAACTCTATTTTTACTCTGTGCTTGTACAATTGTAAAAGAAAACTCTCTACAACTTTACTTTATTACTAAATATCACCTTTTTTTTAAATTTAGGGATGATGGAATGCTCTCTTTTTTGGATGGAGGGGTCGCTTCAAGTCCCACCCACCCACCTACCTCCCTTCAACTTATAGGCCGCGCAACCATATTGGGGACTGAAAACTAGTTGTTTTTTACTTGGAATACAAAAATTCTAATAACCTGAGCTGTAAAAAAGATACATATTTGCAAAAGGTACTATATCAAACCAGAGATCATGGGCTTTATTTCCATATATAATTTGAATTTGTTGAGATAATTTATCTGTTTCCATTTTTGACATATTTTCTCAAAAATTCTCTTAAAAGTCAGACAAAATGTTTGTTTGAGTAAAGATTCCATACAATTCAATATGGAATCAAAGTAAAAACCCAGATTTATCGAGCAGAAGTCAAAATGGACTGTTTTGTTATCAAAATAGAAAAGGGGCAAAACCCCCCTTTTTATGATATTTGCCATATGCCAAAGCACTATTGTGGTAGGCAGAAAATGGAGACAAAAGGCTTGTTTGGAAATGATGCAATAATTTTATATTGTAATTTCAGAAAGTGTTTTTCCTTTGGATACTATTTATAAACAAATGCTTATTTAAACTAATTAGGTATGCAGAACAAGTCAATCTATTCGATGTTTTAGGGAAATACTAAATTTGACTACAGATCCCACTGCGGCGTCGGGGCGAACGTCCACCACAGGTGACCTCGAACTAAGACATAGTTCGGCCACAGTTAGGGCGTTTTCTCTTATTATTATATACCTGTGGCTGTATGAGCTACGTAAACTGCACGCTCCTACCCATGGCGTATTTATACCCGTATGCCACACTGTGACGTACGGGGTATGTGATCATGTGACCAGGTAAAATTCCGCCATTTTTAGGTATATAATAATACAAAAACAGGCTGACTCTCTTCGTACGTCAAAATACTTGGTAAAATTGTTGATCACATACATCCCTCTGCCTACGGCATCGGGATGTATGTGGTCAACAATTTAACTGCGTATTTTTGATGAACGAAGACAGTAAGCCAGTTTCCGTATAATACGGTATTACAAGGTAAAAGGGTTCGAGGGTATCTTAGCAACAGGGCAAGTGCCCCCAGTTATTCTTTACCCAAAGGTGGTCTGTTCCACACTTTAAAAACATTTTGCTACCATTCACATCGCTTTTTAAAATCAAATCCAATTATGCCACCCCATATATGCAGAATTCTTACTCGCCCTAGGGACTACTTTCTTCGTAGCCCTAGGGCAACTGGGAGATAGTACCGCAGAATTAAGATTTTCTTATGTTTAATCCAAAAACAGAAGGTAATAATTTTTTTTCATGACGATTGCAGAATACAGAACAGCCCAAAATTGTGTGATAATTGTTATATATTCATATAGTATAATTGTTCTAGGCCTACTACCGTATATCATATAGGCCTAGTATAACAATTATCACACAATATAGTATATATATATGTACCTTAATAAGAAGTATGTGTACCTTAAGAAGGCTCTCTTTCTTTTGATGTGAAGTTGTCTGGTGGTTCCTGTCCTGGTTCGAGGTGATCCTGCGGCTCTACAAGCTCTTCATCCCCGACTTCATACAACGGCCACTGAGGGCGCTGAGTCATGCCGTCAGCAGGCGTTGGGAGCAGGTCATGGTGAGTCGGTGTTCTCTGCAGGCATCCCGCTAGACATTAAAGGCATATCCTACATTCTATATACCCATTATTGAACTAACTAGAGTTACATACCGTTGCTGGGGGGTGCATTCAAAATAAGTTATGTGTCGAGGTTGACGTTTTCGTCCCGCTCTGACGTTTTCGTCCCGCTCTGATCACGTGATACAATACAGCCATTTGCTTCGGAAGTGTTTCAGGTAAAGAATTAAGCATTTTTATCGATATTTGAAGCTATATAGGAATAGGGAAACCAAGTACCGGTAAGCAAAAGTCAAAGTTACTCATTAAGGTTTGGAAAAATTACTACCCGCGGCTGACGCCTTGGGCAGTAATTTTCCAAGCTTTACCTCGTAACTTTGAACTTTTCCTCACCGGAACATAGTTTCCCTCTATTATCTCACCCTGGTATTTTTCCCCATAGGCTTAAAGTTAGGAACTCCTACCGGTACTCCATGGACATGAAAGTAGTGTACCCAATACTAAATGGCTAATTTGGCGAGTTTTTCCAGCAATAAATGATGTTATATGGGGTGAGATACAATCAGAAACCCACTCGATGAGAATAACTTGGTCTGCACTCAACCTCGTTTGACCACTACGTAATTCACTCAGCTTCGCTTCGTGGATTACTCCGCAGTCAAACTTGGTGGAGTACGGGCCAAGTTATCCTCATCTCGTGGGTTTCCTTCTAAATACTCAGTGGCGCCACCTGGTGATTTTCAATTTTTATTTTTTTTAAATTTATTTTATTGCCATTATCAATCATGGCAATTGTCAATCAAAACAGTTTTTAAGTTAGATATGTGTCCTGCAACACTAGAAAATCATCATAGTCAATTATCAGGATCGTGGATTTCAATTTTCAAGGCAAATTGTCCGATATGCCTTTAACTATGGACGACAATTGCGGGTTTCCTGGACAGGCGGCCGTAAACCACGAGAGGTTGACGTGTAGTAATAAACGAGCGTTAGATCAACCAAAATGCCTTTCAGCAGTTTTCCATCGAAATCCATGTTTTATCATTTAGCATATAAAATCGCCTTTCCTTGTGTAAAACAAAAATTCTAATTAAGTCTCACTCACAACAATCAAACAGTGGTGTAAAGCATCTACAGCCCCGACACCATGGTTGACACCGATATGTCTTTCATGTTTTCTCGGTCGCTCTTCGACTTCATCAATTGCAAAATGATAAAAAATCGGTTAAGAAATATCAAATTGAGTCTGTGGTGGCTCACATTTACCAATTAATGGTACATTTTCTAATGAAGACAAGGCTTAATGTGTTGCCTACCCCCAATGAATCCTAAAGACTGCGACAGGAATGCTCAGTGTTTTTCATAATACTGGCAAAAGAGAGAAATTCTTGACTTCCTCAGGAACTGTAAGATTTTCGATGAGATATTATCGAGAAGAGTAAGATGCCTGGATCAACCAGGCAGCATACCTTGTTATTCCAACAGGATATGCAAATTTTTAGAAAAGTAAACCAAAGCAAGTCTAATCAAACAAATTGGACGTTAAACTGCCCAAACAAACAAACCGCAATGAATATTGACTGAAGCATCTTTATTTTTGCTCTGCTCTAACACAGGAGAAGTTGTACGGGTCGCAGCACATCGACCCATGTGTCGTGGTCTTCTCCTACGAGGCCTCGCAGCGGGCGAGGGCACTGCTAGCTGACCTCGGCATGCGGCCTCGGCACAAGGTGATCTTCATTTACTCGGAGCACGACATACGACGCCTCGTGCCCATCTGGCACGCCTACATGGTGTTCATAGACTATAACGAGGAGAACGTCATACTGGAGCCCGAGTCAGGGGGACACAAGGCGCTACACCTCACCACCGTCAAAGCCCTGGAGCAAAAGGCCTACGGTAAGATTACAGGCAGAAACTTTTTTATTTCGAATAGAGAAAAATATAATAGAAAAACATGAAAAAACAGGAATAGGATTTCCTCGGATTTTCAAATATTACTATAGAGATGGCAGCTTTCCATATTTTCATTTTCAGTTGGTTTTTTTTTGTTTTGGTTTTTTTATTCAGTAAATAAATTCACGACTACATGCATTCGCCTTAAGGCGTTCTTTCTTGCAGGAAGTTGAAAAAAATATTGGTATTTCGTCTGTGCAACCTCACTTACTGTTTTTAAAATAAACAAATTTCTAGATCTCCCCGGGTTCCTGTTATCGCAGAGCGCCGTGTGTATATCGGCCAAATTTTTAGAAATATACCTAGAATGGCAGTGTCCCGAAAAAATATAAAGATCTATATGACCTGCATTTGCTCAAAGACTATCTTTGAATACTCTGAAAGTGTATGGATATCATAGAGGAAACCTATGAGAGTTTAGGGTCTGAGCTCGTATCCCATCGAGTTTGAATCACGTAGTAATTCACAAGGGGAAGTCGCATGAATTACTACGGGATTCAAACGAGATGGGATCGAGCTCTGACACTAAACTTGAATAGGTTTCTGAATTTATCTCACCCTTAATATTGACTAATGGGCTACCATTTGTGACATAATCCCCCATTGGATAATTTTCCTAAGTATCTAATGGGCGTTAGATACGAGTTCCTAAAGTTAAGTGCATGGAGAAAATATACCAGGAGTGATATTGTATAGAACTATACACATTACCTCTTAAATAATCGCACACGCATTTAAAGCTATCTATATACAAATACATGTAGGCTTACCAATCACTTTAGTTCTGAAAAGGAAAGTCAAACTGAAATCTAAACACGATATATTAAGTTTGAATTTACAATACCCGATGGGGTGAATCTATCGCCAGTAACGCCACCTAGCGTTATATGTATGACAGGCCTCTTCCTTTAGAATCCACTAGGTGTCGCAACTGTGCCTCAAAATTGTCGTCTGCTAACACAAGATATGACAGCTTTCCACTTTTCCATGGAAATCCATGTTTAAGTACATACTGGGTTTTTTTTCTCGGAAGGATATGGCCCCAACACCCAAACTGGCGATCACCCACCCCTACACACCCTTCTACCTAAAACGCAAGAGATCCAATTTTTAGCCACACGTTTCCTATGTTTTACTGGTCTCTCTGAGGCAGCAAATTCCACATAACAAATATTTCCATTATTTCTCTAACTCCAACAGGCATCTTAAACACTTAAGCTATATGGCATATAGCTATGGTGTTATGGAGGCGGCCATCTTGTCCCCCGACGCTAAGCAAAATATCAGGTGATGGGTCCAGTTATCAAAAATATTTTCTTTGGTTTGCCATAAAAGGGTTGTAGTCTGTCTCAGAATTATCTATAGGTCATGACAGCTGAAAATAGTGGTTGTCCCCTGACTACAGTGGCGCTATCTCAAAATTTCCTCGTGGATGATGGCGGAACTAGCAATCACTATCTGCCCTATTGCTCTTCTTCAGGTTCGGTATCGGTCGTGTACTTGGACGACAAGGGTCCTGACGAGGTGCCTGATGACGAACTCTTCAACCCGCACCTTGCCTCAGCCTACGCACATCCGGTGTTGGGCGTCCTCAGCCAACAACGCCGTTTATTCAGTGTACGTAAAGGGTGGAACCACCAACAGCGATGGGTCATACGTGACTGGCTCTCCTACTGCTCGCAGCAACAACAGCAACTAAAACAGCAGACGACACCCGCGTCTCTGCAGAATGACAAGCAGAGTTAAGTGCTGATTCCACCATCACACAAGATATAGCGAGATTGGTCACGATTTGGTTGTCTTGCTAAATCGGGCTAGGTTTAAATAATCGCGTGCCTATTTGTCGCAAGGTGTCTTGAGGTGTCGCGGTGGTGGAGCACCAAAACATGCACACAACATTGCACGGCTATGTTTTGCAACAACGGAGGTACGACATATTGCGACACTGTAATATACCAAGATATATCACAACAAATCCATCGTTTTGGTGGAATCAGACCTTTAGTTCTGATTGTCGAACGAGAGGCGGCGCCACTGAACCTACCTGCCGATTCTATCTTGCGAACTCTTTTTCCATGGTGAATCAGCGAGAAGTTACAGCTGGGGTTCAGTAATTACTATTTGGCGTCTCATTTTGTAGTTGAAGTATGATATTGAGTATCAAACAGTCTAAAAAGTTTGTGTGATTTACCAGAATTCCTATCAACTTACAGCTATAGTGTTATAGGGAAGAAGAATTCTAGTTATAGTTTTATAGGAAAGAAAAATTCCCCCAAAACACGGTCTACCATGAAAAGTCGAGTGTAAGAAGATTGGTGGCAACTTTGTCTTTCCTTCGATAACTGAAGATTTGCAATGCTGAATGATAAATACAATTTTAACCTTTTTCTGATACTTTTTGGTATATCCTTTGCGTAGATGATGCGTAGTAATACCCGAGCGTGAGCGAGGGCATTGCGTAGAGTCAGAGGAGGATACACACAGTAGTATCAGAAACAAGTCCATATTGTACATATATTATTCAGCATTGCAAATCTTAGGTTATCGAAGGAAAGACAATGGTGCCATCAATCTTCTCACGCACTACTTTGCATGCTAGGTGGTGTTTTAGGGACTTTTTCCTTTATCCTCCCAGGAGGATATGGGGATCTGTTTCCTCTGGTAGTGATGATATGAGCCCATATATATGTTTTGGTGTACGGGTGTGACATAAAGTGTTGTTTATGCCACTACTTTCTAATACTGGAAAAATATGGAAACAGGGTAGGATAAAATCTAGACGCCACTTGTTTGAGTTTGAGTTTACTTATGTCACTCATTTTGTTGTCTCCGTAATGTCACCCGTCTTCGACTCGTGAAATTACGGAGCCAACAAAATGTGTAACATAAATAAACTCAGACTCGAACTTGTGACGTCTCTTGATAGTATCACCCTGATCAAGAAAGTCTCTTTAAATATTGATATTGTTGACTGGCATATTCTATAGCAACCTACAGTGATTGAAGACATTAGATTTTCCCAGATTTCAGGATTTTTTTACACCCCAAGGGTCATTCTTGAGGTCAAGGGTTCGGGGTGGGTGTTCAATTGCTCTATTTTGGCCAGCAAGTTGTTCAAAATATAGGCGCTGTCGGGGGATTCGCCCCCTGGTCTCACTCAGGACACTATCACTCATCCCCTGCCGATTCTATAAAGGATTTTTTGCAATTTTCCAATTCCTATGGAGAAAACCTATGAAAGTTTAGGGTCAGAGCTTGTATCCCATCGAGTTTGGATCACGTAGTAATTCACAAAGCAAAGCCGCGTGAATTACAAAGCGATTCAAATGAGATTGGATCGAGCCCTGACCCTAAATATGAATAGGTTCTGAATTTATGTCATCCTTCACATTGACTAAAGGGCTAGCATTTGTGACATAATCCCCCTTTGGATATTTTTCCTAAATATCTTATGGACGTTGGGTACGTCTTTGGAGAAAAAATACCAGGGATGAGATTAATGCCTTTAGCCAGGTTTAGACACATAAGTATGTAGCTAACAATATATCGGTGCTCAAGTGGCATTATTGTTAGAATTGTAATATAACGCCATAGCCTTCAATTGTGCAGCACACTCCTACACTCCACCAACGTGGAGAGTCAACCTTCTGAGTTATTTACAGATACTTTTGTACATAATTATCTATGCAACCTTTTACTCATTCCATTAGAGTGATACTTATCACATTCATGTAGCTTTAACGGGCTCGGGCAATTTGTCGTCTGCTACCCAGTTACAAATACAGAATGTATGTATTTGTGTGATATACCGGAGCCACGCGGCCAATTTTACCTTCTGTTTTTGTTTGTCCTAGCTACCGTAAAACCCCGCTTGAAAGGCCGGTTTTATTTTAGAGATTTTTTTAAAATTCGGCTTATAATTTTTTGCCAAAGACGGGGGTCCGCTAACAACCGGCGTTTTTCAAAATTTGATTTTAGAAAAAACCCAAAATCAGTACTAATCAATAATAAAGTACCAAAAAACGGAAGTATACAAATGTGAATCATTTAATGGTAGTAATTTGTTAGATAACATATATGCCTTGATAGACCAAGCCTCCAAATTCCAGTAGAAAAGATATCCAACATGAAGCTGAAATCTACATATTTCCCTTTTACTTTCACAAGCCATGAGAAGTACATCTTATATGGTTTTAATCCACTCACCTTTTTAGCAAGTCCTCCATTATTTCTGTTTTCATTTCGAGTGCTTGTTTTTTTTTCTACATCATTAGGAACCTTTTGTGTTTACTAGCCCTTGCACTTATTTTGTATGATGAATGCTGCTTTAGTAAGGTCTATAGTATATAAATAATGTTATTATATAGCTTCAGCCGAACGCTTTATAGTTACACACTGCTCCTGGGTGTATTGACTACAGTTTTCATACCAAGGCTGAAGTTTTCATGCCAAGGCTAAACGTTTGATACCAAAGTTCATCACTTGACATGTTCTAACCAATCAGAGGCTCTGTTATGGCAGTCCGTCGTGTGAAGTGTAATCATGCGTAGACAAAGCCTGCCTGTGAATCAACATATTTATCATTGAGAAATATGACATATTTTCATTCAAATTCGGTAAATAATTACAGGGAAACCGATTACGGGTGTCAGAATTCCGGAATTTCTCGGTCAGAGTCCCAAATTACGTAAATTCCTGGATCCTCTTCTTGTAAATCCGGAGTTCTGCCACCCTAAATCAGTTTTCCTCTATTACAGATTGTGTTTTGAGTCGACTGTTCTCAGGCATAAATGTCGTCTGCTCAGAACGTATTTGAGCGGGATCTTTTGTGAACCAATCCTAGCATGAAATCGGTGGTTAGACATTCTGTCCGTCATTTCATTATAGATGAATGTATACACAAAGATACTTGAAGGCGCTGGGATGCCCTTTTTATTATTGTACATTATTTTTGCGTTTAGTCACAGAAATTAGATACAAATTTTGAATTTGTATTGTGAGAGGTACCCCATCAATTATGAATATAATCTATGAGCCATTTAGCATGAAGATGTAAACCAATGTTATTTCATGTGTCGCTGATTCACTCCTAACCTATATGTATTTAGGTATGGCACATACTACCTGAGGGGCCATTCATAAAGTACATATACATGGAGTTGAATGCAGTGAGGAGTGGTGGAGGGGGTCAAAAATTTAGGAAAATTTGCGTCATCCCTCCTTTACTCTAATGTGCCCAAAATGGAGAGGCGCGTGTCTTTTTTCAGAAATATTGCATACATACATTATGTATGGCCCACTAAGGGTACAGATAACAACCTTGATGTTCATAAAGATGACCTTGCCAGAATGTCTTGGCAGAAATAAACAACAAAAATCGTGTTATAAGCATCTGGTCAGCTTTTAAATTATGTTATTTATAAGAAATAAAGATTGAAAAACAAACATATCTAAAGTTTCTCCCGTTTTCCTCATTACCGCATTAAAGGGCATGTTCCATCAGCCTAACTTCCCCTTTGTGACCTTTGGGCTGGTCTTGGCTGAATTTGCAAGTTTTCTTTATTCCGAATAAATTGGTTACTCATGGCCTATGGTCAGGGTCGGTCATTGCCCCCTGGTGTCTCCCCACTACACTGCACAACACATGTGCGCCCCCTCTGGTGTTTCAACTCTGCACCAGACTTTCAACCTGCATTTCCGGTTTCCATCTCTCCTCCTCATTTACCATTCCTCATTCAGCTTCCACACAACTCACACCTCCACTTTCTTTACCCACCCACCCACCCACACTTTTTCAACTTTACCTACCTTCGTAGGCCTTTTCTATTATATTTTATTATATCTCAGTGGTAAAGAGCACTGGACTTGTAATCCCAAGGTTGTCAGATTTTGTTGATTTGAGTCCCACTGCAGCCACTTTTCTCCTTCACCCCCAGCAGTGGTAGATTTACTACTATAACAAAGGTCATCCTTCTCATACCATGTCTATGTGGTGTGGGAAGTGAACCAACCTCACCTCGCTAAATGTGTAGGGGTGGGATTTCTATCTAAATTCAACACATAGATTCGATCACCACCCTTGTGGTGTAAAAGAACCTTGAGAAAGTCTGGTGAGAACATGCAATGGTTAACTGGACGTTAAATCAAACCAACAAACCAAATTGTATCTCATATACATAAATGACTCTTTACTCTTTACTCTATTAGTCAATTATACATATGTTATTGGTTATTCATAACAATATCTTCTAATTAATAATCAATAAGGACAACGAAAATCTTTATCATCTCATAGAATTCAATAAATTTGCATTTGCCCAACCCCGACCTCCTTACTTGTCATCCAGGGATAAGAGGTAATGCTGGTGAAAATATGCTTAAAATCACCACCTGGTATTATCTACTCTGATTCTGACACCCTATCAATAGTACCCGAAAGTGTTTGCAATATTCCAGACTGACCATACGATTACTAGACCGAGGGCACCACGGGCCGATGGTACTGGGACTGATGGCACCTCTTTCGACCGATAGCGACATTTTTCATAGACTGATGGCACCAGTACCTAGACTGATGGCACAAATCACTTAAATTGACGCCACCACTCGCTACCACTTTCCAACTATATTATTTTCGTATGTAGGAGAATCTAACGGATGATTAAAAAAAATTATGCCCCACTTGGTGCCGGTAGTGGCCCCCTCAGCGGCAGGGGTGTTCCCTGTGGCCAGGTGGGATCTTTTAACATGTGGAATCTCTTAACATTTTGAATCTTTTAACATTCATCAAACTTTAAACTCAAACTAAACATAAATCAAGTGGTGCCTGTAAGTCCAGGTAAAAACATAGGTGGTGCCATCAGTCTAGGCAAGTGGTGACATCAGTCCATCCTGAGGATGCCTGTCAAATCTTTTATTTTTAAGTGAAATGAAATCATCATAGTCTGTATAATTTTTCGTTCCGTCGGGGTTTACGTGAAACCTCATTCTTGGAAGAAAAAAAATGTGGTGGGTAAAGGAGGTGCAAAGCTAGGCCCCATTCTTCAACATTGACCTTCAACAGAAAATCCTCATCGTATCTTCAGATATTGAAAAATATTCTGAAATGACAAAAACTAATGTTGTGGTGCAATTCCCCTTTGCACCTATTTATATAACTCCAGTCAATGTGTAAATTGTATTGTTTTTGCCTAGTTTATTGACCCGCCAATGAATCTACTCCATGTTTTATCTCACTGTCAAGTACCTCTACCCTCGCTGATGAGATAACCACACCATAAATATAATGTACCTTGGGTCTATAGCATCATAATAAATAAGTTGCTATTTAGCATCTCCCCATATATATATACCTCCACAACGAAACAAGAGAACCCTCCGCAAACGTCCAATTATAGGTATGTGCTATTTTGCGGTACGCCACACCTTAAGCGACCTGCAAGATATTGATAATAGAGTGGTCAGATCTGGAAACCCCAGCAGCTGTCTGATGTTAAGATAGTGGTCAGGGACACAGCCTATCACTCTGACCTTGGGGAGGGAGGGAGGGGGATGGGGTCTCCTCTGATGAAGTGTCCACTTACTGGAACAATCAGCTGAATTTACAAGAGTGATACCTTCAGTTAATCGTTAGAGGTAGACGTGTTGACAAGTCCGGCTCTTTTCATTCATAACTCACCTCTCGGCCATGGAACGACTAATCAGTGTGTGTTTTATATGTGTTTATTTGACATCAGGTAAGTTCTACAGTTTTTGTATTCTGATTAAAAAATAGTTTCCAATCACATCAATATTGATAATTGGCTGACTCAAAATATATTCAAGGTTTCGGTATTTTTCTAAGTTTTACTAGATTTAAGATTTAGATTTTATGAATTTGTGTACGGTTGCCGAATGGAATGCTACATTACTAATTGTTACGTAAGTACATGGGTTGCAAATGAAAAATTTCATATTGATTTATATTCTACCATTTTTATCCTGATGGTTATCATTTCGAATCAAATTTCTCACTTTTGGATAATCTTCCCAATGCTTACCAACTCAATATACAGTCGCATGGCATCATACATCATTTAGATATAGCCAACATAGCATACTTACCAATGACAGTTTGTTAATGTCCTTGTGATTTAGATTCCATTTTATAAAAAAAATATAGATTACCTCTATTTATATATTTTTTAATATTAAACTTAATATAGGATACATTAAGTGCAGCTCTTCCTCTTGAATATACAAAACTTCCATTGTCCATATCTGCATTAAAGGTAAATTGTATTTGATAGTGGCGGAGCATAAAATCTTACAAGATGACTTCTTTAAGATTCATATATCTACTTAACGATTAGGGCACAGAGTGAGTGCTAGTTCATCCATCATCCACCAGGAATTTGTAAGATAGTACCACTGTGCTCGTGGGACATCTGTTGATAGGGAAGATTCATTATTTATGGCTGGGGGCAGAGTATTTTTGGTTTGTTTGTGGCATGAATCGGTTAAAACAAAGTTCCCCCCACCCCTGAGAATACCCCAAAAAAGTCCCCCTCCTACAACGACCAAAAAAGCCCCCCCCCCCCCCTTTCAAATGCCTAAAAATATCGTTGCCCTCCCCCTGGGAGAAGGGACTAAAATAATGTGGTCATTTTCGATAAAGCTTACCTTCTTTACCTTAAAACAACCCAGCGACGTTCAGTCAATTGTCAAAGTATATGGTAGTGTTAGGAAAGATTTTCTCATTCACGTGATCTCCACTGGAGTCAGCATTTGAAATCCTTTTGGGTTGTAATATCAATAAGAGGTTAGGTCCAGCAAAACGCATCGTATACTCAAAGTATATGGCAGTGGTCACACTTATGACAGTTAAGTTTTTTCCATGTGTTTACCAATACATGTAATAAAGACTTGCTCTCTTGAAACACTACCCAGATAATTGATGTGTTATTGGTGGCATGAACGGACTCTCTTTATGTAATGATGAATTATCATCTTATGAAGATGTTCCTAGGACTTTATTATCCTCAGACTCAGATTATACACTGATTTCAGTGTGACTGCTCAGTAGTTCTTACATACATATATGCCATGATTCTTTTGATCTTATCTTCTTTTTGTGAGTTAGTAATAGCTTATGGTGTTCCAAGTATATATAGCCAGTTCAGCTAGCAAAAGTTTACCAAGCTTGTCCTCAACAAGTAGCTTTTTCCAGCCATAGTCATCATATACTTTAGCATTTCTACTTGTTGCTGCCACCTTACCTTTGTCTCATTGCCTCAAGGAGTTCCAATTGATGTAGGTGGAATATACGAAAACTATATTTTTTTGAAGTAATCTTCTTATACTGAACATGTGTTCGCCAGATATTTAAGATAAGGTCTTTAGACCAGGTACAAAACAACTGGGAACACAGGTGGGGTATCAGAAGATTACATACACAGAATACATTTTCTTATAACTATACATATATACAGTAAAGTTTAATTATGATAAAATTCTAGAGATCAGAGAATTGACTTAACCCTTTGAGGGCAGATATTGCCTTGAGGCATTCCCCGGCATAGACCGAATAATGCCTTGAGGCATTCCCCAGCATAGACTGGATAATACCTCAAGGTATTATTTATTAAATAGAGTAATATTTACAATTTCATTATTTTATAAAGAAATAATCGATCAATAGATATGAAATGTTCAGGGAATATACCTGTGCTGTAGTATTTAACACTATTTGGTAAAACAAATAATATAGATAAGGATGACATGTCTTATCATGTGATCAAATAATCAATTGTCAGTTCAAACGAAAATCGACCAGTCGCCTGGCGTTATACCAGTCCCAAGTACTCACCCTGATTAATAGGGCTCTGCCACAGATCCCTGCCTCTAAAGGGTTAGTTATGACCGAGGTTTGTTATAGCCAACGTCTTCATGGGTAGCCTTTAAACATTGTAGAAAATTATTTAGATGCTGGTGTGTTATGTCATCCAACTCGATACTTAGTGTTGTTATAAGGTAATGTGTATGGGCATATGCCAATGCACAATATGGAGTGATAGCATGAACCTCAATACTGACTGATAGAAGTTAGCTGCACTACTGTAAGCTACTACAATGACTGTGAGTTCATGCTCCAAGTCTCTTTAATTTTTAGATTCTGCTAACCTTTAAACCCTAACTGCCATTGCTATATGAATGGATGAAACCTATAGATATGATTATAATTCATATTTAGAAAGGAAAACTAATGATAACTTG
The DNA here is from genome assembly GCA_950022655.1 of Alentia gelatinosa. Lineage (NCBI taxonomy): Eukaryota > Metazoa > Annelida > Polychaeta > Phyllodocida > Polynoidae > Alentia > Alentia gelatinosa. Next base: position 45,863,964 of record OX465581.1, read on the forward strand.
TCATTTCTGGCTGAAGTGTTATGCCAATCTCGGTGATGGTTGTTGATTGTGCATTACTGATGATGTCACACACAGAATCCCCTTACTGGAGTTCCCTGCCCTTTCGAATGTTCAGCAATGCTTAATCTGCTTTTTTTTTAAAGGAATATTCAATCCTATTAGAGTCAGCAGGTTATCAGTGTATAAAACTAGAACAACCAGCATTGATGCAATGGAGTACTTAAGAAAGAAGAATCATAACAACAAAATTTTAACTGGGAGACGGTGACCAATTTTCTCTTTTTGCACTTGAAATCTGTATGCTAAAATGGAATTCCCACGGTGGGATTGATGTACCTCACAGGGTACCGTACAAGATCTCATAAGATTCTGTTTCTTTTGGGGGAAAATGTCGCCAACAATAACAGGGAAATAAATATGTCTCAGGGAAATGGAACCCTACAATTTTAACGAAGAAATTGTGTTTGAGTACAGAATCTCAGCAGAATTTGTCTCGGACAAATACCCTGTGAGGTACATGAATCCCATCGTGTGAACCCCGCTTCACATTGTAAACAAACTGTAAATCTTTCATACTCAAATATCCAGCAACAGCTCAGTTGGTAGTCATCAGGCCCTATTGCATGACATTCACTGTTTCTGGTAGTGGCATCATGGACATGCAAACAGAGATGTTCTGGCAACTTGTTGTAGTCTGGCATGGGGTGTTGGATCCTTGGCATAGGTGGACCAACCCAGGGTATGGCACTACCCTTCAAGTATTCAATGTAGTAATCTAATTGAACAAAATGGACATTAAACTACCCAAACAAACAAACAAATTCAATGTAGAGTTCTCATTGCTACTAGTGCTCCTGCATGAATATAGCAATCTTATTGAAATAAGCAGCACTAGGGAGTTAGTTGCATTCTGTAGCACTTGATGTTGTAGTAAATGCTTCTAATTCTTCATTGTTAAAATAAAACAAATGATCTCGTGAGACTCTATTAATTCTGGGATGAATATACTGGCATTTTTGCACTGTTGTATATAGGCACTGAACTTCAGGGACTGATACATCTATAGTCACTTTGTATGTTCCCTGCTCTTTTGGATGCTTCCCTGCTTCTTTTGTATTGAGATGTCGACTGCAGATAAAATTCATTTAGCTTTACTCAACATTATCATCCATGGTATACAAAGCCCCCATTAAAAACTATCCCATGATCCTAAAGGCCAATACCCATCTGCCGATTTCGGAATATTCATGTACCTTTCTCGGCGACAAACGGACGGTAATTTATCTCAGCCAAGGCATCCTAACAGAGTCGGCCGTAGTCGGTAGATGTAGGACAGCTAGGCAAGGGTGACCCACCGATTAGTGATCCACCTCCTTCAGACGTCCTTTTGTCGCTGACAAATTATGGTTTCTATATTCCAAAGTCGGTGGTGAAAAGGTTATCAACATGTTGATAAATCTAGTCACCGGGGTGCATAATCATATATCTGTCGGTAAATGTAGACTGATTTGCTTAGGACTAGTACCCACGCATTTAGATAATATTAAAACAAGAAACTATAGTAAATTTGATGTAAAAGATTATATGGAACATTGCAAGGTATATAAGAAAGTTGAACATGATAATGCTGAACAAGAATATCATGGTTTTATAAAACATTTAGGAACATATTTGGACAAATATCACCCAGTAAAAAGTAAGACTATTATTAAAAATTCGAATCAAATGGTAAGTAAGAATATACTAGCACTAATTAGAAAAAAGAGAAAGCTCTTTAAGGCGTTTAGGAAATCATTAGTGAAGGACCCAGCGGAATTGATGAGTATAAGACGAATTGGTAAATTAATAGATTTAAAAATAACTACAGAAAGGGGGAATTTCATAAAAAAGAAACTTGTAGAAAATAAATTAAATCCAAAAGCTTTTTGGAGAGAAATAAAAGGAATTTGGTCACCTAGTTCAGGAGAAAAAGATGAAATTGATCAGATTATAAGCAAAAATAATGTAATGGTTAAAGGAAATTTAATTCCAAATGAAATGAATAAGTACTTCTGTAGGATAGGTAAAGAATTAACTGAAAATATGGACGATGGCACACCATTAGATGTAATAATAGAACACTTGGATTTAAATATCAGAATAAATGATAAGGAGAGGATTATGCCCCATGCTATTAGCAAAAGTCGTGCGACTGAGCTAATAGAAGAGGTGGACATAAATAAATCCACAGGTATTCCAGATATAGATGGGACGAGGATGAAATTGGCTTTGAAAGTAAACCCTGGACTATCAATGAGAATTATTAATGAGGTTTTAAACAATGGTCATTCCCACGAGATATGGAAAAAAGCTCAGGTGACTCCTCCCCCCAAAACAGGAGACCTTAATCACTTAAATAACTGGAGACCAATCAGCGTGCTTCCTTTAATTTCGAAATTGATTGAGAGAGAGATCCACACACAATTTGTAAAACACATATTAAAAATGGAATTTTTTGTAAAAGAACAAAATGTTTTTTTACCTGCCAGGTCTACAGGTCATGCTATTTTTAAAGTGCTGAATTATTTGTATACTGTCCGTAATGAAGGTTGTTTTGGCTTGTTACTTTTTATAGATCTAAGGAAAGCCTTTGACTGTGTCAGTCATAATATGTTGTTAAAAATTTTAATTAAGGGAGACTATTTTGATAAGAGTTTTATTGATATCTTCAGAGCATTTCTTGAAAAAAGAACACAGGTGGTAAAAGTTAACAAAATGATCTCAGATTGTACGAAATTAGAGTGTGGTGTACCCCAAGGGGTGGTCTTAGGACCGGTCCTATTTATTATTTACATAAACATGATACAGAGGGTCTTTTCAAATTGTAAGTGCGAGATGTATGCTGACGACATGGTAATTATGGCAAGTGGAAGGGACCCATATGACGTTCTAAATAATGTAAATAATAACCTGGACAATTTTATTTGTCTGACTAGGAAACTGAGGTTAACAATGAACTATCAAAAGTCAAAGGGAATGTGGTGTGTACCTAAAAATAAATTTCATTTGGTATGTGATATGAAAATTGGAGTTGGAGAGATATGGTTAGAAAATGTAAAATCATACAACTATCTGGGAGTAGTTATTGATTATTCGTTAACTATGCAGGAGCAAGTATCCAAAGTGGAAAGGTCTATACAAGCAAAACTGTACAGACTAAGAAAGTGTCGGAAATATCTGACTGAGGAAGCCTGTATTGGAATTGTCAAACAAATAGTCCTCCCAGAAATAGAATACTGTGATTTTATATATGATGCACTCTCGGAAACTATTAAAAAGAAATTTCAAATATGGATAAATAAAGCCTTAAGGATAGCTATAGGAGTAAAACATGTAAGGGATATGTCTACTAACATTTTATTGAGAAGAGCAAAAATGATGCCACAATCTGTTAGAAGGAAAATACATCTATTACCAATAATACATTGGTGGGTTTTTGTGCAAAAACAAGTGAAAATTAAAATTGTTAGATATGAAACATGGGAATCAGGAGATAATAGACCTCACATCGACAGACCAAGAAAGGACATTTTTAAGAAAAGCCCAATTTACAGAGGAGGAAAACTTTGGAACATGTTATCCAAAGACCTAAAGCAAACTGTAAGTAAAGATCTATTTAAAATGAAGTTAAAAGAAGAAGTCATTAGTGGGCGTTTGTAATTGTAGGTTAGAAAGAGTTATTACATGAGGGTAATGTGACCATTGAATGTATTGATACAATTTATACACGGAAAGAAATTCCAATAAAAATTTGGCTCCATATGTCATTGTATTGTTAATTGTATTGTAAATTGTATTGTCGTAAAGTTTGTTCATGTTAGATTATATTGTATATATTTGTGTCAGAAAACTAAACGCAATTTGATTATCCGGCCTCTACAATAAAGTAAATATAAGAAGGTCGAGCGACCGATTAGAGAAAATAGAAAAGAGAACTAAGAAACAGACTTTAACATGATAATAGGTTGATTTATATGGTTGTTCAATCATGTATGTATATCCTAATGAGATAGCGGGTAGAAAAAATTGAAATCTGTATAGATACTGAATTGTTGAATGGCTGTCCAACAATGTTGGATAAATATATAAGGTATGTAAACCAGAAAGAACATATGAGTAATTATTCTCTGTTGAGAAAATCTTATATGCTGTTCCAAATGTAAAATAGTCGTGCGACTATTGCTTTGTAAAACACCACTTCGGTGAAAGTCATAGTCGAAAATAAATTTATAAAAAAAACAAAAAAAACCATCCCCCCTCCTCGATGGCTGCCAGTCGAGCGATGGATTACATAATTTGCCTGTGACAAGTTGACTGACTCCTATACGATTTTGGAACTAATTGTTCAACCATCAATCGGTAGATGGGCATACGGCTTAAAACTCTCCTTGTTACTCAGTGGTGAGCCCGGGACTGGCGGACACATGTGGCGGGAACCTGACGGCCTCCTCCGGCAGTTTCAGCACGCCCAACTTCCCGCGCACCTACCCGCCCAACTCCCACTGTGAGTGGTTCATCATCGCCACGCCGCCCAACGTCGTCATGGTCAACTTCCACATGTTCCGCCTGGAGAACCCCAGCCTCATCACCGGAAACTGCGACTACGACGTCCTCCACGTCCTCGACGGCGGCGGCCAGAACAAGGTCATCGCAAGGTCAGATGCTTTCTTTTCTGAAAACTTGATAAAAAATATCTGCAGCCTTTCTTTTTGCTGTGATATACATAGATGCTTTCTTAAATCTGCAGGTTTTCTTTATGCTCTGGGCATCTAGATGGTTTCTCAAATCTGTAGGGTTTCTTTATGCTTTGGGCATCTAGATGGTTTCTCTAATCTGCAGGTTTTCTTTATGCTTTGGGCAGCTAGATGCCATCTCCTTTTTTCATTTGATCCTTAACCCTTTCCAAGCGAAAATGCCTTAAGGTAGTGCATCAGCAGGAGGGTAAGTATGACTTCAGGCCATATCTGAGTGAGACGGAAGAATGCCTTAAGGCAGTATGTGAGTAAAGGGCAAGAATACCTTAAGGCATTATGTGAGGGAGTGGTAAGAATGTCATCAGGCTTTGTGCCATCAGCCAGCAAGAATGCCTTTATGGAGTATAGCAATAGCAGGGTCGTACCCAGGATTTCGTTTCGGGGGGGGGGGGGGCACACCTCAGACTACCTTGGATGATTGGCTCCAGGGGGCGAAGCTCCCAGCAGCACTTAGAATTGGTAAATTAGCGGTACCCAGAATGTTGTTTGAGGAAGGCTAGTCACACACCTGAGGATATCTGTGAATACTGTCAGGTGTCCAGTTGAATTTTAATTGAATTTAATAGATGATACAAGCTCAACCAAGGATTTTATTTGGGATAAGGGGAGGTTATACACCTCAGGCTATCAGGGAATATTGCCAGGGGTCCAGCAGCAAAGCCAATCCTGGGGGTCCAGGAGCCAAAGCCCTGGAAATATTTGGATTTTATAGAATATACAAGCTCCATCTAGGATTTTGTTGTGGGGAGGGGAGCCATACACCTGAGACTATCTGGGATGCTTGCCAGGGATCCAGCAGTCTATCTGGGTAGATTGCCAGTGTCCCAACAGCTAAGCCAATCCTTGGGGTCCAGTAGCCAAAGCCCTGGAAGCACTTGGACTTTACCAAATCTGTCTAGGGAAATGGTCTTTACACACATGAAAGTACAAGGGAAGTTTGCCAGGGTCCAGTTACAAAATCCATCTGGGGGGTCCAGGGGTCAGAAACACTGAAAGCACTTGGATTTTATACATTACAGAAGCTGTTCCCAGGAGAAGGGGAAAAACATATCTGAGACTGCCTAGAGTGAGCAGTGGCAAAGCCCCACCTACCCCTGGAGGTCAAGGGGTACAGCCCATAGAAGCACATTATTCAAGCTGTGTTTAGGATTTTGTTTCAAGGAGAAGGATTCTTACTGCTCTGAAACTACTTGGGGAGACCTGGTCCAGGGGCAAAGTGCCTCTGTAGGGATCCAGGGGGCAAAGCCCTTGGGTGCACTTAAAAGCTAAAAATTATACAAGCTATATCAAAAAAACACTTTCATTTTACTGTACACAGGATTCTGTTTAAAAAAAAGGGATTTTATGCACCTTAGACTACATGGGGATATTGCCAGGGGTCTGGGGGCAAATCTTGGATTTTGTTATTTCTAAATCTTTAGATCTTGTGTCTAAACTGGTAGTCTGGTATTCTCAAATTTCCTTTTTTTGTCTCTTGAATTTTGTCTCGGAGACCAGGACAGTTACTGATCTGAGACTATTTGTGAAGATTGCAAGGGTTCCAGGGAAAAAGTGCCTCCTGAAGAGCTCTATCTTTTTTGGGGACATGGCTGCTTTGATGAACAACATGGTAACAAGGACATATTTTTAGAGGAAGGGGGGGGGCACACCTTGGACTGCTGATTTCACCGACACACAAGTTATAACGAGATTGGTCACGGATATCTTGCTAAATCGGGCTAGGTTTGAATAATCGCGTGCCTATTTGTTGGGATGTGTCTTGAGGTGTCGCGGTGGTGGAGCACCAAAACATACACACGACATCGCACTGCTATGTTTTTTGACAAAGGAGATACGACATATCCCGACACTGTAAGATATAACAACATATACCAAGATATATCATGAAAAATCCATCGTGTTGGTGGAATCAGTCCTTAACAGTCTGGGCCTTATATGTATGTATATGATCATGATATCTGAGTTTAGTATTGCGTGGGCACACTATTGCATAATGCACCATACATTGCTCCTGTCTGATATTCCCATATCTGATAAACTTCCGGATTATCGGTGTTTTCGTTTCCTATAATAGCCATACGGAAGTATTAAATAAGATTTGATCAACGGTAAACTTGTTGCTTCTACGATTGTATCCATGAACTATTAATTTCATATCTATAATATCGTTTCAATATATTCTTGAGAAAATAGTTTCAATGTAATTCGAAAAATGTGTTAAAGGATAAACAGTGTCAAGCGGCCAGGAAAAATGCAATTGTTTTACTATATTTATATATATATATATATATATATATATATATATATATATATATATATATATATATATATATATATATATATAAAGGATATACAGTGTCAAGCCGCCAGGAAAAATGCAATTGTTTTACTATATATATATATATATATATATATATATATATTCTCCAGATACCCCTATAACAATAGCCTTTCATTGATCAAAATAGAGCTGGAAAGTTCGAGACGTATCCTAGGATTTGTGTCTGCTTGAGTGTAAGTGTATAACCCCCACAAGGTTCCTGTTTTCCCAGATCTCAGACGGACAGTCATGCCATCTTTTATTATAATTGTGTTTTCATTCCACAAATTTCACAATGCTGGTGGTCTTAAAATTAGCTTTTGTGGTTACATAAATTGTAAAGCTTATTGGAAAAATTATAACATGCAGGTGAATGAAAGATTATTAGCTCATTATGCCAAGAGACGTCACGAGTTTGAGCCTGAGTCTATCTATGTCACACATTTTGATGGCTTTTGTTGTCACTCGTCTTCGACTCGTGAAATTACGGAGCTAAAATGAATGACATAAGTAAATTCAAACTCAAACGAGTCTAGGTTTTATCCTAACCCATTTCCACATTTTTCAGTGATAGAAAGGAGTGGTATAAACAACACTTTATGTCATACCCGTAACATAAACAAGTCCCATGTTAAGCCTATGGCGTATTTTATTAGGGGTAGGATAATAAGGCATATGGCAACGGTTCGCTGTTATATATCACAATCTCCGTATATACCCGGCGTTTACACTAGACGATTATAGGCGGCGATTCTTGAACCTGACGACTTTCAGCCATAAAAGTCTAGATATCGTCTAATGTAAACGCTAAGCCCGTGGCGACTGCAGATCGTCTGGTTACGTCTGATTACGCAATAAGGCACCACCTCACGACTATTAGACACGCTCTGACCCCGGCGACTATTTTAGGCCAGTTTGAAATAGGCGGCGATTCTGGGAAAAGCCATAGTCGTCAGTATAAACGCTCAGGTGAATTCTGACGTCGACGACTTTTGCGGTGGACATTGCCACCGCCTGACGACTACTGGCTGACGATCTACAGTCGTCACATATTTAGTCGTCTAGTGTAAACGCCGGGTAAGCTTAACTGATAACCTAACAAGTGAATGCAACTTCTCAAAAATAGTCACTCACTCCTTCCCTGAGTGAACATTCACAGATGTCGTATATATATATAACCTCGATTGGAAATACAATGTAAAACAACAGGTTTCTTAGTTTGGCGAATATTTTTAATATATATATCCATATATGTGAAAAAGGACATAATCAGCATGATTATTCCTCTTATAATCGTATAAATAAAAAAAATTCTTGTATGACGCTGTATGGCAGGAGGTCCGACCCCAGTGGTCTGTGGAGGTAGAGTGAGATCGATGATCCGCTGACCTGGCCGAAGTCCTCCCTTTTTCCGCCAGATGTCCTCCAATTCCTTGTCCATTGGGTCGTCGCTTGCCCTGCCACCTTCCGTCCGGCTTATACTTCAATAACCCTGGCCTGGGCTTATTTCCTCATATATATATATATATATATATATATATATATATATATATATATATATATATATATATATATATATATATATCAGAAAATGGCAACAACAAGAAGAGAAGAACATTTCTTTACATATACATATTATAATTCTGGTTTCAGCTGTAGTTGAGCTCTCTCTCTCTCTCTCACAACCTCGACAAATAATTTGACGAGTTATGTGATACATTCTTACAGTATCTGCGGTACGGTGAATCCAGGACTCATCATCTCAACAGGCTCAGTCATCGGGTTTATCTTTATATCCGACGACTCCGTGTCCCACCGGGGTTTTAATGCCTCCTACGTTACTGGCCCAGCCCCGACCCTGCCACCACGGACAACCCCTAGAGCACGTGAGTACCAACGAGGACCGAGAGCATGGAATCAACTAAATGGGGAACTTCATCGAATTACTAATAAAGAAAGTTTTAAGAAAAGGATAACACAGTTAACAAGGAACTGAAAATTACTACATACCCATGCCGTATTTACTGTAAATACGTACCGTTTTGACATATAACGTAAAAATACTGTACGGACCACTGGTCCATACACTAAAATACGGACCACCTTGGCAAACACGTTTATTAACATATCGGTTGTTAAAAATTAAATTAATGATTTTTTTTAAAATTTTGGGTATATAGTAAATATATAACGTCCAACCATGCTTGTACAAGTCACAGAACTCAATGATAAATGCCTCGTTCCGTACAAACCGTAAATTACCATCTCGTTCTGTTACTTGTACAGCATGGTCAGGACGTTCTATATAAGTATATAAATCAGGAACATTTATTATTTCATGCAAAAACATGGACACTAACATAAAATTGACAAAAATTTGACCTTCGCACAATCCATTCATTATGCTCTATGTTTCCTTTCTCTATAAATCATCACTGTATGGACGAAATTGTATATGTGCAAGTCAGCTATGTAAAATTTTATGACCAGAATCTAGGTGCCTGAAAAACTCGACAATGGTTGAGACAATATTCCACTCGTTTGGATGTGCCATAATCGTCACTCGGCTTCACCTAGATGTCGATTCAGGCACATCCATACTCATGGAGCATTGTCTATTTATACGATTCTCGATGCAGTTCTATATAATTATGTGATTACTCACTTAGGATGCGGGACGTCCATCACGTCAGACAACAGCTGGGTGACGTCACCAGGCTACCCCAGCACCTACTCCAACCTGCTGGACTGTGTCTACGTCATTCGCCTGGAGTCGGCAGGCAGGATCGCCATGGACCTGGTGGACATTGATATAGAGAGCAGCTCTGCCTGTCAGTACGACTACCTGGAGGTGAGTACTGCGTATTATCGTAAAACTGGATGAGTTTTAATCTTGGCCATCGTATGCCACGACTGGAGTTTGGCAAAGTGACTTCATGAGGCGAAGATGAGTGGAGTCCGGAGCTAAAACTCCATGAGTGGCATGCGGTGGCCAAGATTAAAACAAATCGAGTTTTGATTTTATCCCACCCTTTCTCCTCGAATTTGGAATGTTACGTGATAACAATTCTGTATGCCACTAGTGACATATAAAACTCTGTATGCCAATCAGCGTGGCATACAGAAACTCAATGTTAAGCTTATGGGATTTTATATTAGGGGTGGGATAACATATATTATCCTACCCCTAATATAAAATCCCATAGGCTTAACATTGGGTTTCCGTATGCCATGCTGACTGACATACGGAGTTTTATATGCCATGCACTAGTGGCATACAACATTGTTATCACGTAATATTCCAAATTCGAGGAGATAGGGTAGGATAAAATCAAAACCTGATTCGTTTTAGTCTTGGCCACCGCATTCCACTCCTGAAGTTTTGGCTCCGGACTTCACTCGGCTTCGCCTCATGAAGTCACTTTGCCAAACTCCAGTCGTGGAATACGGTGGACATACATTGTATCGTGGTGCTCAAGAATGGAATAGTCTTTCCCCTGAGATAAGAAAACTTAAAGACTATGAACAGTTTAAGGTACACCAAAAGAAATGGGCATTATCTAAGAACTGGCCACCGGTTTAGGAAGGTGCCGAACAACCCTTCAATTATCATATGCATAACTTCAAATATCCTATTATATAGCCTGTGACATATCTCGATGTTGATCACCTGTTACGGACCTTCTAACCATGATCTAATTTGTCAAAGACTGGACCCTACCTGATGCTATTGGGGTCAGCAAAGTACACTCTATATTTTGATCAACATAGAACTAGTAAACCACAACTGTACTGTGGATAAGAATCGTCAAAAAGCTATATAACCATTAACTTATATGGACTGTTAAGTGTGAAATCACCGTGGACCTTTATTTATGCAGGTCCCTAAAATTTGTTATATATATATAGAAGGTGAAACTCCGATGTAAATTCCCAATGTTGGGAGACTCACTCATACCAGCTAACCGCTGACGATTGTCCCAATGAAAATAAAGAATTTTAAAAAAAATAAAAAAATTAAACATCATCCAGTTTTACGATAGAACAACCTAACCATAGTCATACATCCCAGGATAACTTGTGCCTATTCTATAATTAGATAAGTTGTCTGAACATAGATAATACACGCATTAATCAATAAGTTAACTATAAGGGTACAGATGAGCGTTATTTCTGAAGTATACAATTATGAAACATTAACCAGAATTACAGAACACATGTAACTCAACGATGGAGGAGTATACATGTTAACCCATATAGGCCTACTTCAGATTAAATGTTAATAAAGAGAGCCATATTTAAAAAAAAAAAAACTTTAAAAAACATTGACCACAACAGCTGCTCAGCAGTTACCGGAAATTATTGATCACATACATCCCTCTGCCTACGGCAGCGGGATGTAAATTATTGATCACATACATCCCCCTGCCTACGGCAGCGGGATGTATGTGATCAATAATTTATCTGCGTATCTTTTATGTACGAAGACAGTAAGCCAGTTTCCGTATATTATCTCACCCTTAGTACAACTTGAGCCATTAAATAATCACCCTCGTAATTGTATGTAATAAATAATTCTACCAAGTCACCCTATTTTCGTATTATTATATACCAAAAAAATAGTGATATTTCATCTAGTCATGTGATCACATACCTCATATGTCACAGAGTGACGGAGGGTTATGAATACGCCATGGGTAGGAGCGGGTAGTACATACGTCGTTCATACAGCCACTGGTATACATGTAATGATATGAGTAGCTTGCTTTTTGTTCCACCAGATGTCATCCTTGTGCTTGTTTAGCACCTGTTGTGTTTATTTGTTGTTTTGAATGGTCCACGGAGGATCGTCCATTGGTGATGATTGTACCAAAGCCTACTTAACTTGGATTTGTTTAAAAAGGTAATAAAAAAAGGTTCATCCATGAAGCACGTACGCACATTTCAAACATTTCGTAAATTGTCCGCATGCTCCTTCTTTGTTCTATTGCGAAACGGGAGGGGGTCGGGGTCAGGGTAGAAAAGGTGCATAGACCTAGATAATTCATCTTTTAAGTAGCTTTTATTTCAGTCAAGTTTGTTTGTTTTTATTTATTTATTTATTTATTTTACAATATATCGATATTAGAAAAGTACATGTATAATCATGTGAAAACTCATACGATTCTACAGATAATTTAACAAGGCGATATTAGGAGTTGCTACTGTTCCTTTTGTGGCTCATAGTGGCTCACAGAGCTTAGTTTCGGAAATTCTGCGTACATACTTTATGGATGGCCCCTTACTACACCATTGACTGAGCACTAAAACTGACTGGCCTTCCCCATGAGCCGCTCTCAGGTGCGGGACGGACCGTTGCGGTCGTCGGAGCTGCTCGGCCGATTCTGCGGCACGTCGGGCGGCTACGTGGTCGGCACCTCCAACGTGCTGCACCTCCAGTTCGTTACCGACGAGTCCGTCACCAAGCGGGGCTTCAACGCCACCTGGTCCAGTAAGTGAGGTTTTTTTTCAATTGTTTTTGTATAGAACGTCCTGACCATGCTGTACAATTCACAGAACGAGATGGTAATTTACGGTTTGTACGGACCGAGGCATTTATGCCGAGTTCCGTACAAACGGTAAATTATCATCGAGTTCTGTGACTTGTACAAGCATGGTTGGACGTTATATATTTAGTATATACCCGAAATTTAAAAAAAAATCTGTTTAATTTTTCTTAACAACCAAAATTACAATAAATGTGTATGGCAAGGTGGTCCGTATTTTAGTGTACGGACCGCTGGTCCGTATAGTATTTTTACGGTCATTTTTACGGTGCATATATATACAGTATATACGGCATGGGTATATAGTAAAGATCATATCACAAAACCAACACAACTCCTGATTTTGAATTGAAGGTTGTATTTAATGATACTTGTTGCTTATACATGAGTTTTGACACAACGTTTCGGCCAATGTTGGCCTTCTTCAGGTGTACATACTCTCCTCCTACAAGCACTGAAGTACATTTTGGAAGCAATAAGATTACAATCCTTGTCTTTCTATAGTTTCCATAGTTTCTACATTATATCTTCTTTGGTGCGCTTCTGTTCTTCATTTTGGGAGATCAAGCTAACAGTGGGTATAATTTTGAACCCTTAGTCTGTTAATTGTCGATGGTTACCTACTATATTTAAAACGGTAGAATTCCGTCGAATCCGCTTGGAGAATCTCCCGCACATAGGGACAGAGTGAACCCAATCTAGGGTGGGAGACTGAAGGGCCAAATTGCGCTGGTAGTCGGTAAAATCGGTGTCACGTGAAATGATGCTTGGGAACTATTTTGGTAGTTTCCGGTATTAATAGTAGGCGGCGCCACTAAGCCCTCACCCTATTTCAAGTACGACGCGACGAAGTCGCTAGTTATTATAATAAAGCGTCGTAATGTTCAGTTATATCAGAGCCTGACTTGACTTTTCGGAGCAGTTTGAGGCATAGTTTGTAGTTGCTTTGACAGGTGTTTCTAGGTTGCTTGGTTTGTAATGTTGTAGGTTATATGCTGGTCCATCCATATAATTATGTTGTCAGGAGGTTTCTTTTGTTGGTTCCTTTTTATTGGGGGGGGGGGGGCAAAATTTCTTTATTGTATGGATTTGATACTATAGAGGAAACCTATGCGAGTTTAGGGTCTGAGCTCGTATCCCATCAAGTTTGAATCACATAGTATTTGCAAAGCCGCGTGAATTACGTAGCGATTCAAACAAAATGGGATCGAGCTCTGACCTTAACCTTAATTGGTTTCTGAATTTATCTCACCCTTAACATTGACTAAAGGGCTAACATTTGTGACATAATCCCCCATTGGATATTTTTCCTGAATATCTCATGGGTGTTAGGTACGAGTTCCCAATGTTAAGTTTATGGATGAAAAACACCAGGGGTAAGATAGATGTACAATATTGACTGGTTTCAGATACAAGCGGTCGTATGTTCTGAGGAGTTGACACGTAGTAATATCCGAACGTATGCGAGGATATTGCGCAGAGTCAACTCCAATTAATGTTGAGTCTATGGAGAAAAAATACCAGGGGTGAGATAAAGGTTCGTACATCATGTTGCCGGTGGGCAAGTTTCTTCTGTGTTGCACTCACTTAAGTGGGATTCACACGGTGGGATTCATGTACCTTACAGCGTCCAAAATCTCATGAGATTCTGTTACTTATTAGGGTGTAGATTTTCTGTGTTCTCCTAACAGCCTATTTACATTTTGCGTCAGCAGTGCTGAAGGTCCGTTGGTGGTTACTGACTGTATATTGGTGATGGCCAATGGAAATAGGGTATTAACAGAACACAAAAAAAATCTACACTGTGTTTGTCGACCAATGGAAACAGGCCTACTAGTGCACTAGTTCGGCAACAAACCCCATCTACTAACTTTTGTAGCTCTGGTTGCCAGTGTAATACGTGTACCTGATGGGTGGCGCTACCTGGTGTGTAATTACAGAGATACGTAGACTGTTCTGTCTCGAGAAGTTCCATTTCATAACTAATTGCTGAAGTTGGTCAATTGTAATTCAAGTATTCTATTTCTATTCATAATGACAATATGTTCACCTAAATATATTGAAAATCCTTTAAAAGATACCACTCTAAATCCTTGAAATCCATCTACATTAAAAAAGAAAACGAAGTCCCGCATTTTATGACCCGACTTAAAAGACATCAGCTTCTCAGGATAAGACCGGGCACCCACCAACGCCGATACACGCCGACGCGCACCGATACAAAATGACAACATCGTAGCGTATCGGGAGACATATCATACTGTATTGGTGCGCGTCGGTTCGCGTCGGTTCGCGTCGGTGCACGCCTTAACGTGTTGGGAGGGTGCATAAAAAAGTTACCATGGTCCCGATACACCCCGATATAGCTCACGATATAACCAGTGTAATCAACTAAATTTCTTTATAATTCCAGAAATAATGCATATTGATATTCAACCTGTCGATACAAAACAATGTTATATGATATTTCATAATAATATCTAATGAAGAAATCAGTTCCAAGTTAAATTATAAAATGATCGATTTGAGACCCTTTTTTGAGACATTTTTGCAGAGCGGCATTACCATTATATATTCTAGGTATTCGGAGAATTTCATAGTTTACCGTCGATTATTTCTTATGATTTCACGTTGAAAGCGTCACCGATGCACACCGACGCGCACCGACGCGCTACGACAATTGATACATGATCGAGTGTCATAGACCCTCGACGATACGATTTTTTTTATCGTAGCGCGTCGGTGTGCGTCGGTAGCATTATCATAGAAACCTGACCAACTGCCCCGATATGCGCTACGATTTTGCTAGGATATGGATTTTGTATCGGAAGGTCAATATCGGCGTCGGGAGCCCGGTGGACAACCCCTTAGAAAACATATTGATATATATATATATATATATATATATATATATATATATATATATATATATATATATATATATATATATATATATATATATATATATAATATCATGGAACCAAATAGTGGTAGAATAATGTGTAGAATAATATGAACAATAATTGACACGAAGGCGTGGATGGCGGAATAATTAATAAAACAGGGTTTATTGTAAAAGGTAACATTGGGACCTTCCCCTGCCTACACATCAAGAATTACAGGTAAGCTAAATCTTGTAACCTGAAAAGCAAGATTAAAAGTGAACTGCTCGGTTGAGCAAATAACAGCGGAATGAGCATTTAAACCCACGGGCGTCACCAAGTAACCTCCGGTTACCGCATCAGTAACCGGGATACCTAGAAGAGTGGGTGTGACGCCCAAACAACAACAACAACAACAACAAGACCGCAGTGAATATTTGCGGGAGTTAGATTGGTTGATAATTTATATTTATATAAGCATGGTTATATATATTCATTTCTAATTGATAGCTACATCATGTAATATTCTATGTTCGTTCACAGGGGCACAGTGTGGAAACTTTGGCGGCGTGTGTGAAGCTCAGTGTAAAGGAACCGCCTCGTCACTGGAGTGTGGAGAGGGGCTGACCTGCTGCCACATCAAGGTCCTGCCAGAACGTGAATATATTTTTATTAGCATCAAATAAGGGCCATCTGTAAAGTATATCCGCAAAATACCAGAAAGGTTAAACCCACCCCATCCCCACGCAATGATGTATGTATTATATTAATGAAGGGATGTTAGGAAATATTCGCAGGTTATTGAACGTCCACCTTCCTTGTTTATGTACTTTATGAGGCCATCCATTAAGTGTGTACGCTAAATTGCTGAAAAATAATATTTTCTTGTTCGCAAAAGATTGTGTAGGATATAAGCTAAATTTTCGGAAATATTGAACAACCCCTCCCAACCTTTGCTGCATATGTACTTTATGGATCGTCGCTAATTCGTCAGCAAGGGTGGTCTTCTATTATTCATAAAAGTGTATACATGCAATGCTATCATAATTGGTAATATGTCAAGCTCTCAGATTATTCCCCACCACCAAAACATATGAGAAAATTGTGATTAATGTTGAGAAATTATGTTTTCAGCAACTTTTTAACAATACCAACAATCATACGTTTCAGTACTTCCAAATCGGTACCAAACTGCTCTATCCAGATAGCGTTTATCAAAATGAGAACTCATACAGTACCAAACCCCTTAAGGATTGGTGATGCCTTAAGGAGGACTGCCCTAGGGACTGATAATGCCTTCAGGCTGACTGTCCTAGTGACTAATAATGCCCTCAGGCTGACTGTCCTAGGGACTAATAATGCCTTCAGGCTGACTGTCCTAGGGACTAATAATGTCTTCAGGCTGACTGTCCTAGGGACTAATAATGCCTTCAGGCTGACTGTCCTAGGGACTAATAATGCCTTGAGGCAGACCATGCTAAGAGGTAAGAATGCCTTGATGCACACCATGCAAGGGATTGATAATGCCTTGAGGCAGACCGTTGTAGGGACTAATGATGCATTGGGGCAGACTGTGCTAGGGATGAATAATGCCTTGAGACAGAACATACTAGGGATTAATATTGCTTTGAGGCAGAATGTCCTCGTGATTGATATTGCCATGAGGCAGAAAATGCTACTGGTGGATAATACCTTGATGCAGACCGTCCTAGGTACCGATGATGCCATTAGGTAGACTGTCCTAGGGGCAGATAAAAGATGCCAGACTATGCTAGCCAGACCATGCTAGGCTGCACCAGTAAAGCATGTACGACAGTCTCGTCTGAGGCAGGTAACCAGCTTTGACAAAATCGCGGACAGTACCAGGCCTTACTATATACCCATGCCGTTAATACTGTAAATATGCACCGTTTCGGCATATGACGTAAAGATACTGTACGGACCACTGGTACATACACTAAAATACGGACCACCTTGCCATGCACGTTTATTAAGATATTGGTTGTTAAGCCAAATGAAACTCTGCATAAATGCCTCAGTCCGTACAAACCGTAAATTACCATCTCGTTCTGTGAATTGTACAGCATGGTCAGGACGTTCTATATAGTTATATGTGTTCACAGATAGGGCAGGATTCAGGGCTAGTTTTTTTTTATCTTTGCACTGTCTTTGTTTTACCGCTAGAAGTTCATGTGGGTCAGGCCTACGTAGCCTAAACCAGTGCTTCTATTTGACCTCCAGTTATCACCTTAATATACATTAAACACAAAAATACTAAATCTAAAAAATTATTGAATGGTGTGCCCATCTCCTTGTGGGGAGAGGGGTAGTCATTGTCGCCCCCTGGGGCCAAACTTAAACACTAATCACTGCTCACAAACAGTACACACACATCGACCTTCACCTCACCACCCACTTCACTTCACCGTCAACCACCATCAACCTCAACACCACCATTCAATTTCCCACCCTCCACCCAAAAACTTATACCAAATATCCTGTAAATTTTGCGTATGCTACTTCTTTGTTCTATTGTGTACACAATCAGGAGGAGGGGTGGGGGGTCCAAAATTTCAGAAATTCTGTGTACGTACTTTATGGATGGCCCCATACTTTAAAAAATGTATTATCCCAGCCTGCCTTAAGGCTGTGTTCCATATAGCCGATTTTACTCACGATCTTGTACTGGAGTGGGGCTGGGGTGGGACTTGACTGGTACTGGAGCCTAACTGGTGTGTGTCCGCTGACTCCCGGCTGAAGGTGGTCTGGGCCTAGTCTGTACATAGACTGGTAGTATGTTCCATATAGCCGACATGGTCCAGTCACCATCCGCTACTAAGTGGTAAGGCATCGGGTGAATAGACTGGTGTGCTCATCCACTAGTAGTAACACGCTTCCACTGCACAACAACCAACCCCCTCCCAACTCCCTCCAGCTCATGCTCACAACCTTCCACCCGATGTAGGTCATACCCTCCTCCAGTCACACCCCCGATGCAGTCGATTGCTTAAAATAGACCTGACTGAGCTCTTTGTTGCCTTGATGTTTCCCGCGCATCGGGACATTTCCCCGCGCATCTCCCGTCCCAGGACAAGTAGACTTGCAGTCAGTCAGAAAGGGTCAGAGAGGGTTACTCATTGTGTCACTAAATATGTGTCATTTAGTGTGTGTCACTTAGTGTGTGTCACTTAGTGTGTGTCACCTAGTGTATGTCACTTAGTGTGTGTCACTTGGTGTGTGCCACCATACTGCCTCTCCACCATACTGCCCTTCTACTACACTGCCCCTCCACAATACTGCCCCTCTATCATACTGCCCCTCCACCATACTGCCCCTCTCCCATACTGCCCCTCTCCCATACTGCCCCTCTACTATACTGTCCCTCCGCCATACTGCCCCTCTACTATATTGCCCCTCCACCATACTGCTCCTCCACCATGCTGCCCCTCCACCATGCTGCCCCTCCACCATACTGCCCCTCCACCAAGCTGCCCCTCTACCATACTTTCTCTCAACCATACTGCCCCTCTACCATACCTTCCTTTAACCATACTGCCCCTCCAACATGCTGCCCCTCCACTATACTGCCCCTTTCCCACACTGCCCCTTCACCATACTGCCCCTCTACTACACTGCCCCTCCACCATACTGGCCCTCTCCCATACTGCCCCTCTTCTACACTGCCCCTCTACTACACTGCCCCTCCACCATACTGCCCCTCCACCATACTGTCCCTCCACCATACTGCCCCTCTCCAATACTGCCCCTCTACTACCCTGCCCCTCCACCATACTGTGCCTCAACCATACTGCCTCTTTCCCACACTGTCCCTCCACCATACTGCCCCTCGACTATACTGTCCCTCCACCATACTGCCTCTCCACCATACTGCCCTTCTACTACACTGCCCCTCCACAATACTGCCCCTCTATCATACTGCCCCTCCACCATGCTGCCCCTCTCCCATACTGCCCCTCCACAATACTGCCCCTCTTTCATACTGCCCCTCCACCATGCTGCCCCTCTCCCATACTGCCCCTCTACTATACTGCCCCTCCACCATACTGCCCCTCCACCATACTGTCCCTCTGCCATACTGCCCCTCTACTATATTGCCCCTCCACCATACTGCCCCTCCACCATGCTGCCCCTCCACCATACTGCCCCTCCACCAAGCTATGGGAGAGGGGCAGTATGGTGGAGGGGCAGTATAGTGGAGAGGCAGTGTAGTACTTAGAGGGGCAATATGGGAAAGGGGCAGTATTGTGTAGTACTTAGAGGGGCAATATGGGAAAGGGGCAGTATTTATATAGAACGTCCTGACCATGCTGTACAAGTCACAGAACAAGATGACAATTTACGGTTTGTACGGAACGAGGCGTTTACGCCGAGTTCCGTACAAACCGTAAATTGTCGTCGAATTTGGGAAAAGGGGCAGTATTGTGTAGGGGCAGTATGGGAGAGGGGCAGTATGGTGGAGGGGCAGTATAGTGGAGGAGCAGCCT
Organism: Alentia gelatinosa; assembly: GCA_950022655.1. Taxonomy (NCBI): domain Eukaryota; kingdom Metazoa; phylum Annelida; class Polychaeta; order Phyllodocida; family Polynoidae; genus Alentia; species Alentia gelatinosa. Next base: position 45,884,010 of record OX465581.1, read on the forward strand.
AGTAGAGGGGCAGTATGGGAAAGGGGCAGTATGGTGGAGGGACAGTATGATAGAGGGGCAGTATGGTGGAGGGACAGTATGGTGGAGGGGCAGTATGATAGAGGGGCAGTATGGTGGAGGGGCAGTATGATGGAGGGGCAGCATGGTGGAGGGGCAGTATGGTGGAGGGGCAGCATGGTGTCCAGAGGGGCAGTATGGTGAAGGGGCAGTATGGCCTCCAGAGGGGCAGTATAGTGGAGGGGCAATATAGTAGAGAGGCAGTATGATAGAGGGGCAGTATTGTGGAGGGGCAGTGTAGTAGAAGGGCAGTATGGTGGAGAGGCAGTATGGTGGAGGGACAGTATAGTTGAGGGGCAGTATGGTGGAGGGGCAGTGTGGTAAAGAGGCAGTATGGATGAGGGACCGCACAGACCCTTTCCTAGTGACACAGACAAAACACAATAGATGAAGGGACTTTTGCAAGACTACTTATCTAGGGTTGTTTTCCCGCGCTCAACGCGGGTCAGGGGTCACGTATCGAGCCCCTCACCACCCTACATATGGTGTTGAGTAACCAGTCTATATATAACCCAACGTGTGAGCAAGTACAGATACACCAAACAGGATGAACTGTCTTGTTTATTGATTAAAAGAAATTTTTAAAAAGAGATTGACACAACTTAGAGGGTACTGGTAAATCAGTGCTGGCGTTTATGTACTGGTGAGTGAGTACTGGTGAGTGAGGACTGGTGAGTGAGGACTGGTGAGTGGGGCCTGGTGAGTGAGGACTGGTGAGTGAGGACTGGTGAGTGAGTACTGGTGATCGGGGCCTGGTGAGTGAGGACTGGTGAGTGAGGACTGGTGAGTGGGGCCTGGTGAGTGAGGACTGGTGAGTGAGTACTGGTGAGTGAGTACTGGTGAGTGAGTACTGGTGAGTTGGGCCTGGTGAGTGGGGCCTGGTGAGTGAGGACTGATGAGTGAGGACTGCAGCTGGTTGGCCAGGAAATATCTGTTTTTCCAGACTTACACTGGAGTACATTTGGACTGGGATATACATGTGTTGGTGTTGAGGTTGATAGGGTGTTGCGCCATAAGTCGGAGCAATGGATGAGAGGGCCAGATGGCGCGAAAGATATGCCACGCAACGCCCCTCAGTGACACCGGCGATTAAGTCACAACACACCGCACACAGAGGCCAGTACCGCTGCAGTCAAAGGGGACGGGGCTGGTCACCATCTGGACCCCCCACCCAGATGGGCCGACGCACTACAGAGACACTCCAGTCCCAGGCCCGATATGCTACAGTGCTGGTGGGACCTCCTCCATTCTAACAACGTGCATCAGATGTGGGTCAGACACACACCAGTCGGCTAAAAATAAAATTAGGATGTAGTGAGTTGTGGGTTAGTTGTGGGTCAATTCGGCTATATGGAACTAGGCCTTTACTCTTTGTTTGTCCATAGGGGGTAGAGGATAATGATTATTACTGGGAGTGGAAGAAACACGAAGTAACGAATGATAAAATCTGATCACCCAATTTTTAATCATTCCTGCTGGACTCCATGACGTCAGTCATCTGCTTGTTTGTTATATTTTGCACACTCCAGGGGATACTTATTCCTGAGTTTAACCTGCACTGATTCTGTTCCGTCATGCAGCAAAAAGCATCTATGACCTCATTAACTGCTTTTATGATTATCAATCTAATAAGGCAATGTTTTATCATGCTACTGAAACAACGGCGCAAAAATCAGATATACATCAATCTTGCAGGGGGTTGCTTCTATGCACTTCTGCATTGCTTATTACCTTTTGGAGAATGCACTCTGTTAACATTATCTTCATTATTGGGAAGATTTTCATACATCTTTTCCCTGCTATATCATCGATATATTTCATCGTGATAAAACCCAAACACTGCAATTGCGATATCCACATACATTTATTTCATTATTAGGATGGGTCTTCAAAACATATCTAAGACACTAAGATGCAGACTTAAAAGCATTTCTTCTCTAGATATTAAAAACACTACTGGTAATGTTCTGCACGTTATGATAGCGCCTTCAAAAAGAGCGCACTGTCCAGTCATGTCTCTATCGCTAGCAGCGTATTCCGTAGGCTATTCTGGGCTTCTCGCACATAAAAAACTATCTAGGTGTCTATTGTGGTAGTCCTAGGTCCTGTCTGGAACTTGGTGTGACGTCAGAGTTCTTTCGATTTTCGATATCCTGGTAATCTAGAATGAGATGGCGAAAAAAAGCCTGTTCAAATCTTGCCAATCACAAAGAACATGAGTGTGCTAATTGGTGAACATTGGTTGTAGCAGGTGCTTTAAATAGGTATTTCTCAGCACTGTTTGCATAGGGCAAAACCATAAGGCCTGGAACCAATGTTATATGAATACTCACTCTTTATCATTATCTCCATGAGCTATAAATGAAGAATAGGAAATGTATTTTTGCCCAGTTAACCCGACCGACATGAATTTGTGTTTCAGTATGATGCAATATCTACATTGAGTATAAATAGACAACTAGGAGCAAATATTATTTCCATTTATAATGGAAGAGCGCGGTATACCAAAATTTCATTAAATAAAAGTAAGAGAATATCATAGGAAATTATTTATCAGTAAGCTTTTTCTATTTGAAAGTATCAAGAATGTTTCAATAAACCCAGAGAATGGATTTGATAATTTGTTTCAAGTATCATCAACAGTAATATGTAGTATGGTAGAGAAATCTATGTGTGTGAACAGATGGCAACTGATTACTTGATTAAAATAGGTATATTCTAAATCTGCTAAACATCATTAAATTTCTTTCTAATTATATCATGTACATTTTTTACTTTATCAATACATTGGCATATTTCTTTTGAGGTGTTTGTCATTTGTTGCCTAACGTTTTTGATTTTGACTTGTGCCTGGTCTAGCATACCACGGATCCCATTCAAATTGTCATGGTTGTGACTGAATTTATCATGGCAGGTCAGCTGCCCTACTTCTCTGGCTAATAGGTCAGCTATGCCACTCAGTTCGCTCTCTGATAGCCCTTAGCGCTTGATGCACTCATGTTTATTTGGCTTGAGGGTACTTCATTTGGAGTACTAATCATGCTCTTGGTAGTCTTCATACTAACATATTTGTCATCTGTTTTCCTTCTACTTCTAAGAGTTCTTTTGACATCTTCAGATCAGGTATCCTCTGGAACATCCATATATTTGGCACTATTATCATGGTCCATTGAGATAATTTCTTCAGATTGACTATTGTTCTATTTCTAGGAACCAAGTCAGTAGTGGGGCAGATTTATGGTCAGACTGGGATACTGGACACCTGCCCATTTTACCAGGTCTTTATAGTTGGAGCATGGATAGTGAAGTGCTAGATTCTTTGCAGTAAGCTGAAAGCCTGTGTGAGCACTCTAAACTCTAGATGACGTATATGAGCGCGATTTCCCGCGCTCAATAAACGGTGATTTTGTGGAAAAACGGCCCTTGTTAGAGTCAAAGTTGGAGTAGTCACATTGAACTTTCAGTGTGCTTCCAGAAAACTATCCCTTTACTATCTGCATGCTGTTCACTGTGATAATGAGAACAGAGGAGGGAGCCAGTGTCTCAGGGTCTCAGAAGTGTGCCCAGCTGACCATGATCAATCACTCAAGACCGAAATACCTCATTGACCCACTGTTGCTTGATATGTTTTGATCCTAGACTCAGGCAGTTAGAGAAATGACAAGTTGACTGTGTGCAGGTGGGTTACAGAAAACTACCCATTGGCTAAATCTGACTCAAACCTTTAATTGTTATTCATTTATAATAGCACGCTCATTTATCTGTGATGAACATACTTTTGGCTCCTAGTTTTAATTAGAGTGTGCTTGCTCGTGCTAAATACATCATCTAGAGTTTAGAGTGGTCACATTGAACTTTCAGTGTGCTTCCAGAAAACTATCCCTTCACTATCTGCATGATGTTCACTGTGATAGGGAGAACAGAGTAGGGAGCCAGTTTCTCAGGGTCTTAGAGGTGTCCCCAGCTGACCATGACTAATCACTGAGGACCAAAATACCTCAAGACCCACTTGTGCTTGATCTGTTTGGATCCTAGTTAGTCAGTTGCAGAAATAGCAAGTTGACCGAGTGCAAGTGGGTTAGAGAAAACTGTCCATAGACTTGATCTAATCCAAAACTTTTAATTCTTATTCATTTATAATTGCACGCTCATTCATCTATGATGAACATACTATTTGCTCCTAGTTGTTGTTATTACAACTATACAAGACTGGTCGCAACAACAATGTAATATGGTATCAATAGACAATAATCGATGGTTTTGTGGACGGGTGGCTGTAAACCACAAGTGGTTGACGAGTAGTAATAGGCGAGCGTTAGCGAGTGTATTGCGAAGTCAAGATCGAGTGGTTTTTGAGTCGCCTGTACATATAACCATCGTTTGTTGTATTTATTATACACATTCTAGAATAAATTAAACCAGGTAATTGCCACATTGCAGGGCATAGCAATAGGGACCATTCCTTTGCTCTATAACACAAAGGGACAATTTTCCCGTATACCATAGTTTTGAGACCGTATACCACAGATTTGAAACCATATACCACGGTTAGTTATTTCGTGTTTTCTGAGGGTCTATACATTTTCAATGGGGTCTTTGTATACATACGGTGGATAATGAAGATATTTAAGAGTTTTATCTTGGAAATATATCAAGAACCTCTATGATAGGAAACATCAGCACGACATTGCTCTCTTCTCTGTCTCATTCTTTCTCTCTTTCACTTTCTTTGCGTATTTTCTCTCTCTTGTTTTCTATGTTTCCTCATTTGTTCTCTCTATGTGTATCTTTCTAATTTCCTTCCCTTTTTTCTACATCTGTATTTCCCTCTCTTTCCAGTTCCTTTCACCAAGATCATAGAGACAAATTGATTTAGAAAGCGGACCCTCGTGTTCCCTCATTCGACTTACCATCTCAGCATTCTGATTTCATTTGGAATGACAGATGGCAATGTGTATGCAAATCGTTGTGAAGAGCAATCCATCGGCCTTCCTCGGGTTTAAGTCCAATGCACATCTACCGATTTCGGAACATCGATGTACCTTTGTCGGCGATAGGGGAACGGTACTTTGTCTCAGGCGATGAATCCTAACGGCGCCGGCCCAAGTCGGTAGCTGTGGGACAGCTAGGTATGGTTCAAAGTAGCGTTCAAGACAAAAAATAACGTTCTATTGTCACCGACAAAGGTACATTGATGTTCCGAAATCCGTATATGTGCATTGGACTTTAAGTGGAATTCACACGGTGGGATTCATGTACCTCACAGGGTTCAAAATCTCATGAGATTCGGTTCCTTTTAGGGGTAAATATCGCAAACAATTGCAGGGGATAAACTTGTCTCAGGGAAATGGAACCATACAATTTAGACGACAAGATTGTGTTCGAGTACAGAATCTCAGCAGGATTTGTCCCTGACAGACATCCTGTGAGGTACATGAATCCCCTCGTGTGAATCCCGCTTTAGCCCTATGCACCTGTAGAGTGTGTCGCCAACCGAATGCAAATGACTCAGTTCAGATTCAAATGTACCTACATGCAAAATGTAATGCCACCCATTAAGAATCAGATAGAAGAAAACTTAACACATTCACGCCGGGTGATGCCTTAAGACATCATCCGGGGCTGGCCGGGTGATGCCTTGAGGCAACATCCGGGGCTGACCAGGTAATGCTTTGAGGCATCATTTACAAAATATTCGGGGTTTTTTTTAATATAAATTCGAAATATTGGCTCAATATTCACGGAATGTAGGTATAACATCATATTTGATATTTTTAGGTGAAATAAAAAAGTATAAAAGATCACGCGTCATGTCACGTGATACAAAGTCAAAACCTTCAAAGTAGGCATCTATGCCCGGCCTCTAGCGGTATTCAGTGTTACTAGTACCCGGGTCCATGCCTGTGCCACTGCTGCAGGCACCCGGCGCGATAGGGTTAACTTACAGGCAGGGTTTCTGCATCTTTTATGAATGGTAGAGCTCGGTCCATAGATCTATAGCAAAGGAACATAATGTAATGTAATGGTGTGAACACTGAATGCTCGAGTGAGATCATGGATTAGAAATCTCAACACCAATGGAGAACAAAAACATTTTATGTGATTTCGATACTGACATTTACTAATTGAAGCCTGAGAATCAAATATCAAATTTTGTTATGTAAATACACTAAATAACTAGCCATATATATTGGGAAGGCGTGGTTTTACTATTGATGATACTGTAAGGATTATCTCATCCCTGGTACAAGTTTAGCCATAGGAATAACATTAGAAAAGATTACTCAACGATCACCCCCGTAGAGTGACAATACTACGCATTCATCGCGGAGTGAATATGAGATGACATCATAGTTATTCATTAACCAACTGGATTTACGAAGTAATTTGACTTTTTCTGATGTTGTGATATTATGCAATGTCCAGAAATCCAGAAATCGTAAAATACTAGATACTCCACTAGTTTGAATGGGCCGTAATCTTCACTGGGCTTCGTCTCGATGATAATTGCGGCCCAGCCAAACTCGTGGAGTATTGTGTCTTTGTATGGTTCTCAATGCAGTTCTCGGTAACTTTCACATGTGCATTAATGCTGATATCCTTGCAGTATATCTAAAGACTTTTTTTTTTTAATTTCAGTATGTGGAGCCCCCCATGAGAACCCTCCGTCGGTCAGCCCGATGATCGTCGGCGGGAAGGAGGCGATGCCGCACTCCTGGCCGTGGCAGGTGTCCCTCCAGGCGGGCAGCTACCACTACTGTGGAGGAAGCCTCCTGTCTGCTGAGTGGGTCCTCACCTCTGCCAACTGTGTATACGGGTCAGTGTCCTTCACTTTTCCCGCCTTCTAAAACTGTGTATACGGGTCAGTGTCCTTCACTTATCCCGCCTCCTAAAACTGCGTATACGGGTCAGTGTCTTTCACTTCTCCCGCCTCCTAAAACTGTGTTTACGGGTCAGTGTCCTTCACTTCTCCCGCCTCCTAAAACTGCGTATACGGGTCAGTGTCCTTCACTGCTCCCGCCTCCTTAAACTGTGTATACCGGTCAGTGTCCTTCACCTCTCCCGCCTCCTAAAACTGTGTATACTGGTCAGTGTCCTTCACTTCTCCCGCCTCCTAAAACTGTGTAAATGGGTCGGTGTCCTTCACTTCTCCCGCTTCCTAAAACTGTGTATACGGGTCAGTGTCCTTCACTTCTCCCGCCTCCTAAAACTGCGTGTACGGGGCAGTGTCCTTCACTTCTCCCGCCTCCTAAAACTGCGTATACGGGTAAGTGTCCTTCACTTCTCCCACCTCCTAAAACTGCGTATATGGGTCAGTGTCCTTCACTTCTCCCGCCTCCTAAAACTGCATATACGGGTTGGTGTCCTTCACTTCTCCCGCCTCCTAAAACTGCGTATACGGGTCAGTGTCCTTCACTTCTCCCGCCTCCTAAAACTGCATATACGGGTTGGTGTCCTTCACTTCTCCCGCCTCCTAAAACTGTGTATACGGGTCAGTGTCCTTCACCTCTCCCGCCTCCTAAAACTGTGTATACGGGTCAGTGTCCTTTACTTCTCCCGCCTCCTAAAACTGTGTATACAGGTCAGTGTCCTTCACTTCTCCCGCCTCCTAAAACTGTGTATACTGGTCAGTGTCCTTCACTTCTCCCGCCTCCTAAAACTGCGTATACGGGTCAGTGTCCTTCACTGCTCCCGCCTCCTAAAGCTGTGTATACCGGTCAGTGTCCTTCACTTCTCCCGCCTCCTAAAACTGTGTATACTGGTCAGTGTCCTTCACTTCTCCCGCCTCCTAAAACTGTGTATACGGGTCGGTGTCCTTCACTTCTCCCGCTTCCTAAAACTGCGTATACGGGTCAGTGTCCTTCACTTCTCCCGCCTCCTAAAACTGCGTGTACGGGTCAGTGTCCTTCACTTCTCCCGCCTCCTAAAACTGCGTATACGGGTAAGTGTCCTTCACTTCTCCCACCTCCTAAAACTGCGTATATGGGTCAGTGTCCTTCACTTCTCCCGCCTCCTAGAACTGCGTATACGGGTCCGTGTCCTTCACCTCTTCCGCCTCCTAAAACTGCGTATACGGGTCAGTGTCGTTCACTTCTCCTGCCTCCTAAAACTGCGTATACGGGTCAGTGTCCTTTACTTCTCCCGCCTCCTAAAACTGTGTATACAGGTCACTGTCCTTCACTTCTCCCACCTCCTAAAACTGTGTATACAGGTCAGTGTCCTTTACTTCTCCCGCCTCCTAAAACTGTGTATACAGGTCAGTGTCCTTCACTTCTCCCGCCTCCTAAAACTGTGTATACGGGACAGTGTCCTTCACTTCTCCCGCCTCCACTGACTGCGTATACATACCGGTCAGTGTCCTTCACTTCTCCCACCTCCTAACACTGCGTGTATGGGTCAGTGTCCTTCACTTCTCGAGCCTCCTAAAACTGTATACGGGTCAGTGTCCTTCACTTCTCCCGCCTCCTAAAACTGTGTATACAGGTCAGTGTCCTTTACTTCTCCCGCCTCCTAAAACTGTGTATACAGGTCAGTGTCCTTCACTTCTCCCGCCTCCACCAACTGCGTATATATACCGGTCAGTGTCCTTCACTTCTCCCGCCTCCTAAAACTGTGTATACGGGACAGTGTCCTTCACTTCTCCCGCCTCCACCGACTGCGTATACAGGTCAGTGTCCTTCACTTCTTCCGCCTCCTAAAACTGTGTATACGGGTCAGTGTCCTTCACTTCTCCCGCCTCCTAAAACTGTGTATAAGGGTCAGTGTCCTTCACTTCTCCCGCCTCCTAAAATACTTAGTAGAAACCGAACGAGAGTTTACGACCATGTGCCCTTCCCCTAGTAGTACAAGGTGCCACCAGCACCCGTCCTCCAGGCGGTAGCTTGGCCACAGGCACCCGTCCTTAAAGGGTTAAGGCGGGCGTCCACCAACCACGACAAGGCTACGACAATGGCTTTCCAACAAGGTCCACGACAGTCCTACGAATGGAAGGCTTGTCATAGCCTTGTCGTGGTTGGTGGACCCCAGTTCCCGACAAGAGTCTACAACAAGGCCATGACAGGCTGCAACTGGAAGCTTGTCGGGAGACTTCCGACAAGGTTACAACAAAATCAAACATGTTCGATTTTCCCTACGACTGGACCTTTGTCGTGGAGTGTCATGGTGTGTCAGGGAGCGTGTTGCAGAGGTCTACAATAATAACTTTTGGTGGAGCATGCACTTCCCGACACCCTCCGACAACGCTGTCGTAAAGCCCCCCTTCTTACGACAAGGCCGCGACAAGTGGCAATTGGAACTTTCTTGTTGCCGCTTGTTGTAGCCTTGTCGTGGTTGGTGGACGCCAACCTTTATGCCCGGCGTCCACCTACTACGATATGGCTCCGATATGGTCTATGATGCACCTCCCGATAAAAAATCAAAATCGCGTCAGAAAGTCCCCTGGGGCAGTTGACCACGTTTCTGCGATTAGACACAAAACCCATACAATGTGTGGTTGATTGGCATGTCTAGAAATATGTCTATGATGTCTGTATTGCAAAGTGTCTAGGAGATTGGAAACATTCTTATCATGCTTCGTATACAAAGAACCCAACGAAAATGTACGGGGACTCAGTAAACCAGTACCCATTATCTAAAAACTGTCAGATACCAGCACCGTTGTAGGCGGATACATAGTATACAAAATTCATAATCATATATGTATAAAAATTAACTAGCTGTGAGTACATGTGTGTATTTGACACACAATGTCGACCTGTGTGATTTTATGTGTGTAGTATATGCGCGTGTATCTCCTACCTGTGTCTGTGTTCCTGTGTCTGTCTGTTTATCACTATGGTTCTGCCCCTCTACTCCTTACACTAATTGAAACAGCTGCACTCACAGGGAATCCATGTTCTCTCAGGGCTACGTTTCGATGGTCCACTTTTCACTTGCTGCGATTCCTACATATAACCTACATGACCAGTAGCCACCCTCCTAACTGTCTCGCCCTACCGACCTTACTGTCTCGCCCACTACTATAAAACACAAACCTGGGACCTGTTCCACTAGTTTCGTGACATGTCTAGATGGCGTCTAGATGGTGTGTCCGGTTTCATAAGAACTAGACATTATACTTCGTTTGGTCCGTTCTTGCTTGCATTGTTGGTGCCGCTTTTTATGTCTTTTGTCACGAAACTAGTGAAACAGGTCCATGATGTGTCTAGATTTGTCTAATTCTTATGTGTGGGGTCTGTCTTTTCTTAAGGGCAGCTACTTGTGTTGTCACGAAACTAGACAACCCCAATGTCTGTATGTTGCCACAAACATGTCACGAAACTAGTGAAATAGGTCCCTGTTCTCTCATTGTGTGAGGGGCGGGTCTATTTTCTAATGAAATTATCATCAGGGACCTGTTTCACTAGTTTTGTGACATGTCTAGATGGCGTCTAGATGGTGTGTCCAGTTTCATAAGAACTAGACATTAGACTTTGTTTTGTCCGTTCATGCTTGCACTGTTGGTGCCGCTTTTCATATCTATCTAACACTTTTGTCACGAAACTAGTGAAACAGGTCCGTGACGTGTAGATTTGTCTAATTCTTATGTTTGGGGTCTGTCTTTGTTTGGGGTCTGTCTTTTCCTAAGGGGAGCTACTTGTGTTGTCACGAAACTAATCAACCCCAATGTCTGTATGGTGCCACAGACATGTCACGAAACTAGTGAAACAGGTCCCAGGACTGATATCTGTAGCTCAGTTTCAAGACAGGTTGAGGTACAGCGTCTATGAGGGTTTCTAATTACAGCAGGTGGCACCACACAGTGGGATTCTTGATAACTAGTTTGATCATTTACAAATATAGATGAATTAACTATAGATATTAAGTACATTTTTCCTCTAACACTGTCATTTTGTAGTCGAGTTCAAAATACGCATACGTCTCCACTAATGTCTTTGATGAATGGGTTTTTATTTGGTATTGCGAATCACCTAAGAGACCTTAATGGGTGCCATCCATTAAGATACTTTTCTGACAAACAAGGCCCGGGTCACCTCAGGCTTCCGACAGGCCTGTTGCCCTCTGATGCAGAAAATATAAATATCTTGTCAGGTATCCAGAATAGAGTGCAATAATTCAACAGATTCGCTTTTTGGGCTTATTACAGCCTTTAACTGATGGATTATATATATATATATTTAATCCATTGGCGCCCTCATGGAAATAAAGGGAAATTACAGCTTTTAAAAGCCAATATCTGCCTTGCTTTTTTTAAAATTTTTTATATATATACCAGTTTTGCTCTTGTTGTTTTTGATTTTATCCTACCCCCTGTGAACGATATTTTTATGTGAGGATAATAACAAAAAACACGATAAAAACTTTCTGAAGTTCTCCATATAGCTCTCCTTGCTGCTCTGAAGGCACTTGGAACTACTTTCAGCTGCTGATCTCTGATTGGTCAATTTTTTGTACGCTCCTAGGAGCAATTTTTTATCCGTATGCGTCATACGGGCGCATACGGAAAGTCAATGTTAAGCCTATGGGATTTTATACTAAGGGTAGGATAAACATTGGAGAATGTCTGCCTTTTTAACGTCAATTAATCTAGTGTTAAGAGAAAGTTAGATACATATATGTTTGTTATCACGTTGTTTGTGCACGATTCTATGCAGACAAAATGGCGTGGTTGACGTCGTTATCGGTGAACACGACCTGGATGTCAACTCCGGTGATGAAATCCGAAGAAGAGCATCCAAAGTAATCCTGGTAAATATTTAATCATTCCTCTATTACAAAGTCCTTCTTGAACTTGTATAGGGCCACAATAAAGCACTACCCATTGTTTTTAAGCTGTCATAATACATATCCATTGATCACAGATTGGAAATCCATCCATGGAGTACTTAGAAGGAAACCCACTCGATGAAAATAGCTTGGTCCGTACTCCACCGAGTTTGACTGCAGAGTAATTCACGAAGTGGAATGGTTTCTGATTTTATCTCACCCAGTAAAACATCATTTATTGATAAAATTAATCACCCAATTAGCCATTGAGAATTGGGTACACGAACTTCACGGCCATGGAGTACGAGTTCCTAATGTGAAGCCTGTGGAGAAAAATACCGGGGTGAGATAAAGGCCTGAAAGTCTTTGGTTAGTTCGAAATACATTTCCAACAGATGTGTACTGGACCCTGTACCCTTTGTACTGGAGAAAAAATGGATGAATAAGCATAACATTCTCACAGGACGTATAGGATTAAGATCGTATTTGATACATTTCAGCAATCGAAAGCATAGTATCAACGTGGCATATCACACCATGTGATGAAGCACTAAAATTACAGTAGAACCCCGTCTGACGGACACCCGCGTAAGATACCCCGCGTTAACCGACACCTTGGCTCGGAACGGATCCCTCTATTATATGTTTATTTAACCCCATGTAAGCGGGACCCTGTGTAAGCGGTCACTTCGACTTGGTACAGTTTACGCGGGGGTCTACTATATGAGTTTATATGCACGTCCCCTAGCGGTATACATGGACATTAGTGCCCGCCCATACACAGGCGCCGTCCCTAAAGGGTTAACACTCAGAATATACAATATTAACATGATTTCGATTTAAGTGGCCGTATTCTTTGGGTAGTTGACGCGAAGTAAAAGCGAGGAGTATTGTGTAGCATCAACTACAAGGAGAATACGGCCACACAGATCGAAATCTCGGTAATGTATTTATTACTCACCTTTCGAGTAATTAATAGGGAAGAAATCTTGTAAATGATGTGAAATTCGACGCAAGCGCCGTGCATTATTTACATAAATCGTTCCTATGATGCCCGTCAAGTGACCGAAAAGGCGTATTCTCCTAGGAGAATACGGCTTTCGGTATTCTACTCAGTAGCAATCTGGAGGATCCACAGGCTTAGTATAAAGACTCCGTATTGGGTGGGAAATAATATAGAACGATCTGACCATACTGTACATGCCACAAAACGAGATGGGGAATTGCTGTTCTTTACGGAACGAGGTCCCATGCCGAGTTCTGTAAAAACATCAATTCCCATCTTACCATATATTGGCATAGAAGACATGTCTATGTCTAAAGCCCACACATTTCTGATGTTTCAACGTGTTCTGTATTATGGAGAAACCAAACAAGAGTTAGTCGTGTTGTTGTTTATTGCACGACGGCAAGATCGCGTATTACTGCGCGAGGCAAAGCCGAGAGCAGTAATACGCGATCTTGCCAGAGTGCAATGAACAATAACACGACTAAAGCCCATAAGTCAGCGACATTATCCACAGATTCTTCCCGATCCGATCACCGATTATAATCGGGAGCAAGAATGTCGCTGTCTTATACCCTTTGCCGATCACACGTCTCCACTTTATGACCTTGTACAGCGACCCGATTGAGATCAAAGAGAGCCGCCGGGAGCCGAGACGGGGTGAGCCACGGGCCGCTGACGTGGATTCATAGAAAATAATTCAAAGTTTGATAACTTTGGCTCCAATTAAGATATTCGGAAAAAAAAATTCAGATTCATTATCGCCTCTGTCTCCCCTACAAATCGATATAAGGCACTTGTAAATCGGACTAGGCGATAGGTAGCATCAATGTATGTTCAAAGGGCCTTCTCAGAATCGGGAACAGTCGGTGAAGTGCGTACAGCGACACGATTATGGTCGGGCAGAGTCGGTCATTACCCCCACGCTAGTAATGCCCGACCCGATTAAAATCGGGTCTGTGAAGTGCATACAGCGACCCGATTCTTCCCGACCCGACGGACTCGTCGGGCAAAGGTGTGATCGGGCACAATGGTCGGGTCGCTGTCTTATAGGCTTTACTCGAGTTTGGTTTAGAATTTGTCCTACCCCGCCCGTCTAAATTACTTCTACATTAACAAATGACGTCATTTGTCAAGTGTATCCCACTAGAGCGATATTTTTCATTTTTCTGAACTCCAGACCGAATACAGTAACCCAATGTTAAGCCTATGGAGTTTTTTTTATTAGGGGTAGGATAAAACAGTGTACTGCACAGGGTTTAGTGACAATTTATACTGCACAGGGAGCAGCAGTACGTAATTATCAAACATACTGCATGGGTATATAATGATAAAGTGAAATATACACGCTTGCCTACTTTAAAGAGGTATTTATTCTATCCTAATTATTTTATGCATCCTTTGTATAACTTATTATATGTGACCTACCATTTCCCGTATATGTAAATGCAATACCAACCGTAACGGTCCATTTAGGACAATTCAAAGAAAACCAACCGACAGGTTGGTGGATTGTCTCTTTATTGGAACACGGAATTTGTTGTATTGACCGAAAGATATACCAATGGTAATGTTGAATGAACCAATAAAGATTTTTTTTTTTTTTAAATAAATAAATTGTGATATAGCGAGTCTAATTTTCCCGCCAGCACGAGGGCTTCAAGGCGGACGCTCCGTACCCAGACGACATTGCTCTGTTGAAACTCGACCCGCCTGTGGATATCGACAAGACGTCGATGCCCGTGTGTCTCGCCGAGCCCGGCCAGGACTTTACCCCAGAGGACGAATGTTACACCACGGGATGGGGCAGCACCAAAGGTAAGCCCAAACCCAGCTACACACTTTTAAAAGCCATTTTCCACTGGCCGACGAAAATGGAACCGATCATTGGAGTTAGACAGGGTAAAGTGGGTGCTCCATCAAGCCGAATTCTCACCCGATCTATTGTTCCTGGGCCTTTAAGAGGAAGGTCAGATATCGTAATGTATCTTATACTAATAATAATAGTTAAATAAATGTTCATTATCAAAGACTTGATTAACTCGAAGGCATCCGATAAGAATCGGCGGGTGTCTGTCTACCAAATCAGCGACAGTCGGTCCAGTGGAACACACCCTTTAGGAACACACCAAAACTAGGAGGTAATGTTATTTCCATTTACAATGGAAGAGCGTGGTATACCTGAATTATTTCATGAAATAAAAGTAAGAGAATATCATACGAAATTATGTATTTGAGCCATCTGTATTTGATCGAAAATTAAGTATCAAGAATGTTTCAATAAACCTAGAGGATTGATTTGATAGTCATTCTTAAGTGTCATGAACAGGATTACTTAATGAAACTAATTTCTGGTATTAAAATCAGTGTATGGCCCGGCGTCCACCTATTACGATAGAATCGTAGACCTCCCGATATGGCACCGATACAAAATGTCAAAATCGGTGCCATATCGGGAAGGTGCAAAATCGTAGACATATGTCTAGACAAGCCAATCAACCATGCATTATATGGGTTATTATATCAGTGTCTAATCGTAGAAACGTGGTCAACTGCCCCGATATTAGGTGACCTTTGTGACACAATTTTGATTTTTTATCGGGAGGTGCATCGTAGACCATATCGGAGCCATATCGTAGTAGGTGGACGCCGGACCCATAAATCCTAATGCATTAAAAATCAACTCCTACATGGGTCTGAGCATAACAGGTTCAATAACCTGGTCAGTGGATGCAGGTAAGGAGTATGTGTGAAAGTGGGGGAGAGGTGCTAATATGGAGTGACTGGGTTGAGTCATATGCCTACCCTTCCACCAACCTCATACCTCCTTACTGGGTCTTTGTTTCTTTGAAGAGCATAGTAAATGGTCTGTCCCTTCAGATGTGGAAGTTCCAATGCTATAGCTTTGTCTCCTTGTTATCATATACCTGAAAATCATTTTGAAGATTTTCCTAGTTGAAGTTTGAATCTAATATTCTTCCCTTTTTAACCTGTATGAATAACATAGCACTGACTGTTGTATACTATACGGAAACTGGCTTACTATCTCCGTACGTCAAAAATACGCGGTGAAATTATTGATCACATACATCCCGATGCCGTAGGCAGAGGGATGTATGTTATCAATAATTTTACCAAGTATTTTGACGTACGAAGATAGTCAGCCCGTTTTCGTATTATTATATACCTAAAAATGGCGATATTTTATCTAGTCACGTGATCACATACCCCGTACGGCACACTGTGCCGTACGGATATAAATACGACATGGGTAGGAGAGGGCAGTATGTGTAGATTGTTTTTGCACAGGTATATAATAATATGCACAATGTTCTCTCATGGACACACGAAGAGTGTGTCCACGAGTCCATTTTATTAATTTTTTTTTTTTAATCACATATTGCCTGAAGAAGTCTACTGAATGTAGACGAAACGTTGCGAATCATTAATTCAACCCCCCCCCCCCCCCTATCTCGATGTATAATTACCACCAAATAAATTCACTTTTAACATAATCAGCTTGTCTGGTTTTCTGTGGATTATACTACATCTTGATTTTATTAATTTGTCTCCTATCTTGTCCAAGCATTCCTGTCATGTAGACACAACAATCATGGAATTATACCCATCGTTCGCACTCTCTGTCAGACTGCATTGAATCACATAGTAATGGGGTCTACATAGACTTGCTCTAGTCTTCGATTATGACATTCATTAAATGATTAAACACAATCAGAAAAAAGTTTATTATAGTATGTATCCTTCTATGACTGGCCCTTGTGAGGAGGGTAGCCATAGGATGCTGGGACTGGAGCCAGTCTAGGGTCTACATAGCAAAAGCAAAAAATGTAGAGGCACACTCGGAAGACCTATTTTTTGTAAGATTCATCATTAATAACCAGTTTCCATTGGTCGAACAAAACGGCGGAGATATTTTGAATTCCTCTAAAAGCCCGTTTCCATTGGCCATCACCGATCTACGGTCAGGAACCACTGACGGACCTTTAGTACTGCTAACATAAAAACAGTCAATGGAAACAGACTTTCAGGGGAACCCAAAAACCGCTTTTGTCGGTTAATGGAAACAGGCTTCTAAGATTTTTTTTTCCCAAGCCACAAAAGCGATGAAGATGACTAAGCATTTTGTCATTGTTCTGTATAACGTAAACCACAGCATACGTCATTCCTACGTAAGCTATAGTTTAGAGACTTGATAACATACAATATCTCATATAATTAGATAATTATATACATATGAAAGTAATTATATGGTTTTCGTAACCTTTATATCTAGGACACCTGCACTGTATGCCTGTTTTCCTGTAGATGGTAGGTCTTATGAACGAGCATTTGCTTGCGGCAAAGTCATTGTGTAAAGGAGACCTAAATGATATTTGTATTTTACAATAATCTATAAATAATTCTATAAGTAAGCATTCACGTGATGTTATATTTCATTTCTCACGTACCCCACATTTATTATTAGTTTCACATATAGAATCACATGCCTTGTCACATATTTTAATTTCATTTGATTACATTTTAAATGATTTATCACAATATTTACAAATATCAATATATTTATCATAACATATACAATTTTAATCGTTATTCTCAAAAGAGAAGTTTATTTCTCCCTTATTGCCATTCCTCCTGTTCATTTAACAAGTCGGAGGGGTACTGGCTTTTTTTCTTATAAATAAAGCTTGCTTTTGCTTTTTCAAGAATATGATGATGTAATTGGCAGATATCAATCCAGTTTCCTTTTCCAATTGTTTTCCTGCATCCATCCCCACTTATCACATAGTATCCTTAATCACACGTGTACAGCAGCAATGTAAACTTTGGCTCAACGGAACTGGGCTATTATTTCCATGCGAAATCATTTCCATAAAATGATTCTCAATATAAATCCTCATTAGAATCCACTGGTTCATAAATCGTCTTGATTCGAGGACACTTGTGTTACTGCTGAGATTAGGACACCGATCATAATCACTAGACTTCCGTATAACTCCATGACGTTTTCCCTCCCGGGCAGTTCATGTAAAAGTGTATACTGACAAATCACCGCTGCTACAGCTGTCAAGCTATCTGCTATTGAAGTTTGCATCGCTCCGATCTTAGCAATGGATACATTGTGAAGGTATACGGCCACGGCTATGGCAATACAGTGAACAAATAGGAGAAATATCTCATAGGCTGATGTGATAATCACAGGTTCCTCAGTATACACAGCCAACACAAAGGATATTGGGAGATTGACAATGACAATGGAAAGAGATTGTAATGATGGTCCTAGATTCCCAAGGTAGGCGCTCAGTAACACTGAATTCACAGCAATTGAAAGTCCACAGAGAGTTATAAGTGCATATCCGCCGAATGCAATGGTTTCAACCACACTGGTATTAAGGCATGAGTCTGTTGTGGTAGATGTGGTGACATTTAGCATGTCTGTAGTGCTATTTGATGTAAGGTTCTCCATGCAATCTATTACGGTATGCCCACTCACCTTGCTCTCCATAAAGACTGGTATGAATCCTTTAATGAACGATTTCCAGGGCTGGGCAACCAAAATCAAACCAATGATGGAAAGGTATATTCCCATTTTGTATCCGAGGATGATTTTCCTCCGCAACCAAAACTTTTGGAAAATAATCACAAATACAAGAATAGAAACATTATAACCACTTATGCAGTGGACTGTGGGGACTATAGCAGCAGCATAGAAGAATGAAACAGAGAATACCAGGTTGCATAAACTCATGATGACCACATAGGGAACCTGTTCAAATGCTATCTCTAATTTCCTATCGCTCGTGAGTTGGATGGCTGAGTACAGAAGGAGACTGACAAGGTACCGGTAGAATGATTGCTGTAAGTCAGGCAGAGCTTTGTTCAGGAGAAGCACACTGGCGACAGAAACCATCAGTATGATAACCGTGAGAACTGCCAGAAAATAGCCCCAAAATATATCCGCTGATATCCTGGAGCCACATCCACCTCTGTTGGGGTTTCCGGTGGATATACTTGACCTCTTATCACTACGCAGATTGGGATCATCCTTTTTAGAACTCATGTCCATTCTAATCCTGATGCAAGTGTGATGAGTTGTCATTTGTTAAATCCTCGTGGTTTTTCCTTTGAGATATATATATCCACTTGTTTTCTCCGCCTCAAGCAATGCGCTGTATGTGTAGCGTGTACAGGGTATGTATGTATAAGAATGGTGTTTAAACCAATGAAGACGTTAACTACCACCTTCTTGTCCACCACCGCATCCACCGATGGCGCCCTCTGATGAAAGACCTACTTTATTTTATGTCACGCTGCCCCGCACTCTCCTAGCAGAGATCCTGCGCTGTATTTCCTGTGGCCGCTTGTAGTCAGCGCTAGCGCCACGAAAGATCTGGGAGGAGAGTGGCTGCCCCGATACATACATGCTACACTGGCCACCAGAGCTACACTATCAGTTAGCCCAATAGTCTGGCCTATGTGCTTACTTACATTATAGGCCAGGTAACGCGTTCCATTTTTTTGTGAACTATGGGTGTACATTTTTCTGGTGCATCATGGGTAACAGTGTACAGCTGGTACTGCGCTGGTTTTCTAGAGAAACATTTATAATAAATTATCTTTTATCTTTTGAAAGATTGGCATTACTTCAATTTTTTTATCATTCTTTATCATAACGAGTAGAAATAAGTTATTTGGGGAATATCGTCGGGGAGAGAGGCACTCTCCTAGCAGGGTAATTTTCTAGCGATATTTTTCATGATCTTCATATAGCCCATAATTCAACCGCGAAAGGCGTTTTAGTCTAGTACTGAGTAGTCCGAACACTTGAGCCGTAAGTGCTACTTATCAATTAATGGTGAAAATAGTATCTTGGTCAACAGAATTACTATGGTTTATCATTACACCTTTAATTGTGACTATGACCTATAATTACACTCTAGCTTCTAGTTGTGTATCCGCTGGTTTCCATGTATTACCAGTTTTACTAGGTAAACAATTTTTAACTTTCCATTTGAAATGTCGACAGAGACGTTATTTCCATATATATCGTCACATGTACGAACAAAGTAAAAACCCACTGCGCCATCTGCTGAGTGTCACCCACAGTAACTAAGGCCTAATCTTATAGACTAGCTAACCCAGTGACAAGAAAAGAGAATTTCAAATATCTTCTATACTTAATGAAGACCTGAACGAGGACCTGTTAGGAGGCACCCTGTGATATTCTTAATACATACATACACAATATTGACTGGTTTCAGATACAAGCGGCCGTATGCTCCGAGGAGTTGACGCGTAGTAATATCCGAGCGTATGCGAGGATATTGCGCAGAGTCAACTCCGAGGAGTATACAACCGCTTTTATACAACCGCTTTTATCTGAAACCAGTCTATATTGTATTTATTATCCACCTTTTCTGGACAAGTGGCATGTTGATATCAGTTCGTTTTAGTTATGCACTATTTTTCTGCACGCACTATTTTTCCGGATGCGCCACCCGGAGCATACAACATATCCGTATGCGCCGGGTATGTCCATACAAACTCCCTATGTGTTTTCTATGGACTCTTTGTATTAGGTGGATAATAAATCACAGAAGACAACGTATCACTAAAGCAAGTGATGCTGTATCACTGATGTAAAGCACTCCGAACAATACTTTCTAGAGAGACTCATTAAAGTATTATGGTCCGCTACTGTAGAACAACTTATCACCCATGGATAGAAATCTAGAGACTTAAAATGCCTTTAAGATTCAAATGAAGTTGGTTCTTGCCAAGAGAATTACATGAATATCAAGAAACCAGCTGGACCAGGACTTTTTCTCAATTTATTACTGAATTAACGATTTTGTACACGGAATATTAATACTCATTGGATAATGAGCGATGATTGGATTTGGATTTGGTTGTTGACAGAGAATGTTGAATGCTGAATCTGAATACCTTAAAACTTCCAAAACTAAAGAAATTTTCAAACTAAAAATCAGAGCTTTTGATGTATTTTCTTTGTTCCAATGGATTCGTTTGACGGATCCGTGGTAGGGAAAAAAGAGCTTTCCCTTTATACCAAAATAAGTCAAGAAGCTACAATTAGTATGGACATGTCCTATGTGTGTTATCCTGCGGTCTCATGGGACCTTATCAGGGCCACCTGCACGAAAAATGTACAATTGGAAAAAAGCATGTCTTTTGTATATAAAACCTTTAAAATAAGGCAAATACAGAACTATTACTTATTATGAGGTAGGCCCAGGCAAGACCTTTCTGGGCATATATATATATTGGGGTGTTCAACCATTATTGAAGGCAGTAGAAGCTCATAAATGGTGAAAATTGTGCAAAAATGAATGTCTTTTTCTAAAAAAAAAAGGGAAATTCTTGTGCATTATAAGTTAAAGAAGGTAAATGTGTTTTTTCTTTATAATATCAAAAAATATACATAATGTCCAGCTTCTTAAAAAAAGATTTAAGTCACAAGGCCAAAATTTAATTCTTTCAGAACTTGCCACTTCCAGGTCCAATTTTTGTATTCACCGTCACGGTGAGCTTTACACCTAGCAACAATATATTATAATAAGGTCTAGGATAGTGATTTTCATATATATATAAAGCAAAAAGTGTTCTCTATATCTGAGAAAAATTTCAAATTTGTATCTTAAGAACTTTTCTCCCCAGAGTGGAAATTGTACTGGAAGATTTAGCGTAATAGTTAAGCGTGACGGTGAATACATTGCCGTACAGCTGAAATGGTTGGTTATAGCACAACGTAACACCTAACACAATGTCCCTCCATGGTTCCCTAACTATTTGAATACATTTTGTAAAATCAGACTATCAATATTTGCCCACTATCACCCGAAAACCTCTATGTATTCACCGCAACGAGCGTGACGGTGAATACATGGCGCGAAACATTCCCGGATAACTACCGGAAACAGTAGGCGCCTCCTAGCTTTTTTTACCGGAACTGGCTGACGAGCGTTCATGGGTGAGGAGAGGCTGTCGTTTGGGTGAGTACTCGTTTGAAAATTCCATTTAATTGGCACTTATTGATGATGTGATCATGAAAATGTGTGATGTCTTGTTACTACATAGCATATAGATCATGGAGGAAGCATGATTTTATATGTATTCTCACTCTATAACCTGTAAAAGATGTTTTTCAAACTTTCGGACCAGCTCCCGCACTTTGCTGGCTGCAATCTAGGGTTCCATCAATCGAACCGAACCTAGAGTGACGGTAACGTGACGGTGAATACAGAAACCGACCTGTACCTTTTATATCCGATATTCTTGAATGAAACTTTCAGCTATTCTAAATGCTTTCATTATTAACTGTAGGTGGAAGGTGTATATTTATGAATTTTCTAAATTTTGATGACTTCATTGAGGCCCAGTAGTGTGCACAACGGTTTCACTCCGTGACGGTGAATACATTTTCTAGTGAAATTATGGAAATCAGTTCTAAATCATATAATATATATAAATGACGGTGGGTTTTTCACTTCTCAAATAAGGAGGGTTCTGCAGTGAATACATTGAATTCGCTCTTTGTAATAATGAACATAGATGAAGATGCTTTATCGCACTTGCAAAATTTCGTGACGGTGAATACATTTAAGAAGATTTTTGTCTCCTGAGTTCCATACGGTGCTCTCAGTCATAAACTGTATACATATTATTTAATCTATAACAATGTCCAATATATATTTGTATGATATTTCAACATATATTGCTAATTTATTTGCAATATACTAGAAAGAGTGCGTGACGGTGAATACATTAATTCACCGTTTCATCTGTAATTTATTTTCATTGACAACACCTGCAGTATTTCCATATGAAATTCATAGCCTACAATGATGTACATAGTTTCCATGTTTTTTTTAAATTGTAGGGTGCCTTTTTATTTAAATAAGGACTACATGTAGAATTTTTATGATACATCTACATAAGAAGTCTTTAAAATTAATAAAAGTAATAATAGTTGTTATTTACCTAACAAATGATTATATATATGTTATAGTTATTTACTTATGGTGTTTTTCTACTTCCAATCTTTAAAAGTCATCAGGTCTAGTCATCATGCCACCGAAGACCCCAGCGGAGCGTTCCCGACTTTACAGGGCCCGCCATCGGGAGGATCCGAAATATCGGAAGAGTGAACGGCGCCGGTGCCGTGAAAAGTATGTGAAGCGTGAGGATATGGAGCGGGAGAACGAGGAAAAAGCAACATTGGAACGGGAGAGGGTGCGAATCAACACCGCCCTGCACCGGCTGCGGAAACGCTCCGCTGGGGGACCTGATGGCCAACCCACTCAGGCAAGAGCATCTGCAAGTAAGTGGTTTACAATTTTTCACCTTACTAATAGATACATTCAGCAAAACTTTATTGAGTTATGTACGTATGACTATTGATAGAATTCTTACACTTCTTATACACCAGGAATATTTTCAGTGTTAGAATATTCATTGCAAAGAGTAATTCTATTCCAAAGTAATAATGTTATGAATCATACTTTATCACAATTTTTTCCTCACTCCCAACTTTCATCCCTGCTTACAAAAAAGGAAAGATTCAAATTTCAATCATCATTAAAGACATTATTTGGAAATGAGAACTAAATGCATGCTTGCATTATTTCCAACAGGAGACCAGAGGTATGCCGCACGGGCTTCAACGTCGGCAGCGGAAGACCCGCAAGCCCCCCCCTTTGATGACAGCCTCTCCTCATCCCAGGAGCCTCTCCCCTCCCTGGACTCCACATCCACAGGGGAGGAAAGTCAGCCACAGATGTTGACACGGTAAGTGTTAATTGTTTTAACTTAAATGAGTGTTGTTCTGTGCATAACAATGTTCTTTCCATGTTTTCTCAGTTTATTTCATGAATAAAATTCCACATGAAATATATTTCCTGTCTTTCTTTTTTCATAACCACAACTCACATCACTCTTTCCATGTTTCTATTTTATAATACATGTTCTGTAAAATTTGCAAGTTGTTCTTTTTTATGTTTAAAGTTCACGGGCCAAGGCCAGGAAGACGACCATGGAGGAGGAGGTGCTGCAGGTCACACAACGTTCTTTGGAGAAGACCGGCTGGACCACTTAAAATTTTCTTCTTACAAGTTCATTGATCATCTGTGATTTTCCTTTTCATGTAACAATCTTCTACATTTTCAGATCTTTTTCAACCAATGAAGCTGGCCTTTCATTAATTGACATTCTTTACATGTTTCCACATTTTATCCATCAGTTTTTATGAATGTTCTTTGCATGTATCCTAGGGAACCCTTGAAAGTCAGAATGTCATTTGCTAGTCGTAGACGAGTGAACCGTCAAGTCAGCCGTACATTCAGGCAGCTTAAGAAAGAGAGGGAACAGAACAGCCGTCTACGCAGAGAGTTGTGGCGAATGAAAAAGAAGCTTAATAGAACTAAGCATGCAGAAAAGTCTAAGGTTTTAGATGGTGATTTGTATGTGGAGGCTGATGTAACAATCGGGTCAGATCTAAATGATTCTTTCTTGGGGGCTGAAGCAATAATCAGGTCAGATGGGCTCAGCCCAAGTAAAGTTCCCAAAATAATGAAGTCTATGTCTGCTCAAGATCTCCTTGTTTCAGCAATGAAAACAAGTATAAGTAAAACTGTGCGAAAGGATTTGTTGGCAAGTGAGCCCGTTCAAAGTAGTCGTTTGACAAGCGAGATAAGCCGTCAGCTTGATGTTGACCGGCGGTTACCGAAGAGAACCGAAAAGACCCAGCGTTGTACTTTGTCTGCCGAAAAGAAGGCCCATGTACTAGAGTTTCTTCTCAGGCCTGAGAACTCTATGACCCTTCCTGGTAAGAAGGATTGTATGACCTTTAAGAAAGAGAAGTTACAAATCTCTGTACTGCTTGACTTTATGTCCGTTTTGTACAAAAAGTATGTGTCCGAGTTTCCTGATCAAAAGATCGGTTTGGCATCGTTTCTTCGGGCTAGGCCCCGTAATATTCGTCTTGTTCATTACATGAACCGCATGGTCTGTCTTTGTAAAAGACATCAAAACATGGCTCTTTTTTTGAAGGCTGTGAAGCCTCTAGGATTCATGCAAAATCCCGACAAATTCATTGAGGTTGGGGATGACGTTCCCACCTTGGAAGCCAAACTTGAGGAATCTTTACCTGATGTTGTAACAACAGAACAGTGGAAGCGCTGTGAAGTGACATATGGTGAAGGCCAAGTCACAAAGAAATTGAAGCTTGTCACAGAAATTCATGATAAGTCCAAATTCAAAGAGCTTTTTATCAAGGAGACAAAAGATTTTCAGTCGCATGCCGAAAGAGTGCATGTTCAGCATTCTCAGATTTTGACCCTCAAAAACAAGTTACCAACAAACCATGTAACAGCTCAGCTAGACTTTGCCCAAAACTGGGCAATTCAGTATCACCAAGAGGTACAGAGTGCCTATTATTCCAAAGACGAGATCACTGTTCATCCTATTGTGGTTAGTTATATGCAGGATGAGAAGCTTCATCATAAATCATATGTCATGGTATCCGACGAACGAAGCCACATGGCAGGCACTGTGTTAGCATTTTTGCGTGCCTTGATCCCCAGACTCCAGATTGACATTCCTGGGGTAGAGTTCATTCACTACCTCAGTGACTCCCCTACGTCACAATACAGAAATATTCACATGTTTGCCTTATTGAGCAAACATGCTGAAATCTTTGGAATACCAGCAAGCTGGTCTTATTTTGAGTCAGGGCACGGGAAGGGCCCCTGTGATGGGGTGGGTGCAGCTTCAAAGCGCACAGCCGATTTGGCAGTGAAACGGGGGGCAAACATCCAATCAGCCACAGAATATGTGGCATGTGTACAGTCAGACACATCAGCAATGACGCACATTATTGTGACATGTGCAGAAGTCGCCATTTCTGCAAGTCAGCTAAAGGAATCCCTTGTCCCAACTGGTAAAGTGAAGGGCACTATGTCAACGCATGCAGCTGTTTCAAAACAGCCTGGCACTGTCTCCCTGCGTGCAACTTCATGTTTCAAAGACTGCTGTTTTGTAAACGGCCAGTTCACATTGCACTGTGAGGGGTGGAAAGAGTATGAGCTGTTTGAACGTCCTCAGCCTCAAACTGAGCCTGAGGAGGTTGAAGCAGCTGATCAGCTATTTGAACATACTCAGCCTCAAGCTGAGACTGAGGATGTTGAAATACCTGGCCGTTCTTGTATAGAAGGATTGGTACCTGATGACTATGTAGCTGTTGTTTATTCAGAGAAGTGGTTTGTGGCACAAATTCTGAATATCTCTGACCTTGTCACAGTCACTTTCATGTGGCCGACAAGCAGCCAATGTGATGTGTTCAAGTGGCCCAAAGGAAAGAGTGATGTGATGGATATTGAGACATCATCCATACTCATGAAGGTTCCGGTACCAGTAGAGATTCGCCGGAGGAAGGGATGTTTCAGCATCTCTCCGGAGACAAGGAGGTCCATAATCCGGGCGTTTAAATCTTTCAAGTAATTTTTATAGTCAGAAAGTGAAACTGTTGGTATTTTATAAATGTATGAAGTAAAAAGAGATTTCACCCACCCCCTTCCCCTGCCCTGACTCAAAAGGATTTTATATTTACGAGTTAAAGACATGCAATCTTGTGCATGCATCTAGTATAGTAAGTGTTAAATGTGGTTGAATGTTTCAGCTTAAACTGTTTAAAAAGAAGTTTTATATCAGAGGCGACCCACCACAGATTAAATATAGTCTGTGGTGGGTGGCCTCTGATACAAAGTATTGGCAAAGTATTTATACCAGAGGCCACCCACCACAGATGCACTAATCTAGTTTGTGGTGGGCGCCTTCTGGTCAACAGTATTGGGTATAGCACAAAGTGCAAAGAGAGAGTTCACAGTTTTAAAAAGTATCAATAGTATGCATTTACATAAGAGGGCCCCCACCACAGATTATTTAGTCTGTGGTGGGTGCATGTGAGTACATGTGCATGTGCACATATAAATTTGTTATCTAAGCAAGATGATAGTATCAGTAAATACTATCATCTTGCTTAGCTAAGACATTTATAAATGTGCACATGTTCATACATACTCTAGTATTTACTTTTGAATGTATCACTGACCTGATTTTGCTCAGCCCTCCACACTTCAGGTCAAATTAGAAGGAAAACCCCTCAAAGATTAAAAATTATTAATGTCTGATGGGTTTTCCTTCTTATTTGACCTTTTTTTTCTGTGCATAGCACAACAAAAGTCAAACGTTTTAAAAAGGTAACTAATTAAGAGTAAAGCAAAGAAAATGTAATACAACTCCTGTGTCAACCTGTGTAAGCCTTTTTTAAGTGGCAAATCAGAAGGGCCTCCCATAAAAGATTAAATATATGTTCAATCTTTTATGAGTGGCCCTTCTTATTTGACTTTATTTTTGTGTTAAGTAACACAATCCTAGTGTTTGTGGGTGACAGTATGACCCACACAGTTAATGCAAGTGCAAAAAACACACATACGGTTTCTATCTGTTAAATATCTGCATGACGTTACGGTAAATACATGCCTATTGTATTCACCGTAACGCCACTTTTACTGATTTCAGTTATAGAAAGGATTATTAGATACAGTGAAAATAAGTCCCTTTGATTAGGTGGAATTGCACCTATGTACTACAGTACAAATAAGCTGTTCCAGTTGTGTATTGCTGTTTTAAGAAAGCTATGATGATAATTACAAATCAAACACACAATCGTATGTTGTACCAAGTTTGAATCAGATTGGCCTTTTCTGTACAATTATGTGGTTTCTAGTTATGCTTCATTGTGTTATCACACAGAAACAGGCGTTTATTTGTTGAAAATTCCAAATTATGTCTCCAGTAAGTTGAACTTGTTCAGCTGTGTGTGGTGTGTATTCACCGTCACTTTTCAAGTATTCACCGCAACGTGATGTCTGTGGACATTAAAACCATGTGAAATTGTGCGAACTCTTTCCTTTCATCATGTATCAGGACGTTGAATGTCTAGAGTATCTTTTCAGACAGAAATATTAAGGTTTCGATGTATTTTGCTCTTCGCTTCTGGTTTGTGAAAGGTGGTGGAATGTTAAATTTCAACTTTTCAGTCTAAATTGATAAAAAAAAAAATCAAATTTGTACCAAATCGCTGCCTACCCAGCTTCTTCATTGTGTTATCACACAGAAACAGGCATTTATTTGTTGAAAATTCCAAATTATGTCTCCAGTAAGTTGAACTTGTTCAGCTGTGTGTGGTGTGTATTCACCGTCACTTTTCAAGTATTCACCGCAACGTGATGTCTGTGGACATTAAAACCATGTGAAATTGTGCGAACTCTTTCCTTTCATCATGTATCAGGACGTTGAATGTCTAGAGTATCTTTTCAGACAGAAATATTAAGGTTTCGATGTATTTTGCTCTTCGCTTCTGGTTTGTGAAAGGTGGTGGAATGTTAAATTTCAACTTTTCAGTCTAAATTGATAAAAAAAAAAATCAAATTTGTACCAAATCGCTGCCTACCCAGCTTCTTCATTGTGTTATCACACAGAAACAGGCGTTTATTTGTTGAAAATTCCAAATTATGTCTCCAGTAAGTTGAACTTGTTCAGCTGTGTGTGGTGTGTATTCACCGTCACTTTTCAAGTATTCACCGCAACGTGATGTCTGTGGACATTAAAACCATGTGAAATTGTGCGAACTCTTTCCTTTCATCATGTATCAGGACGTTGAATGTCTAGAGTATCTTTTCAGACAGAAATATTAAGGTTTCGATGTATTTTGCTCTTCGCTTCTGGTTTGTGAAAGGTGGTGGAATGTTAAATTTCAACTTTTCAGTCTAAATTGATAAAAAAAAAAATCAAATTTGTACCAAATCGCTGCCTACCCAGCTTCTTCATTGTGTTATCACACAGAAACAGGCATTTATTTGTTGAAAATTCCAAATTATGTCTCCAGTAAGTTGAACTTGTTCAGCTGTGTGTGGTGTGTATTCACCGTCACTTTTCAAGTATTCACCGCAACGTGATGTCTGTGGACATTAAAACCATGTGAAATTGTGCGAACTCTTTCCTTTCATCATGTATCAGGACGTTGAATGTCTAGAGTATCTTTTCAGACAGAAATATTAAGGTTTCGATGTATTTTGCTCTTCGCTTCTGGTTTGTGAAAGGTGGTGGAATGTTAAATTTCAACTTTTCAGTCTAAATTGATAAAAAAAAAAATCAAATTTGTACCAAATCGCTGCCTACCCAGCTTCTTCATTGTGTTATCACACAGAAACAGGCGTTCATTTATTTTAAAATATCATTGTGTCTTCAGAAGTTTCTTCAATAGCCAACCTATTGTTTCTGTATCTTCCGTCACGCTTTATGTATTCACCGTAACGAAGTGATTTCGCATGTCAGAGGTACACTATGGGTGTTTTTCTTCTATAAAGTTAATATTAATGCAACCACACTAATAAAAAGATTATTTTTATTTACAACTATATGTGTTTGATTAATTCTTTTTAGAAATGTAGTTGATATTAATACATGTATACAGTTCTCTACAGCAGAAATATATTACGTAAGTGGAAATTTATAATTTATTTGCCAATAAACACCTTCTAAAATAGAAGAATAGACCATAATAAAGTGAAAATAGATTTAAAATTACTGTATTTCCATACATTTATTGATACTAATTTTTACAAAGGTGATACTGCTGAAATGTACTTCCTGTATTCACCGTCACGCTATTTCACGACTTTTCCTAGATAGCACTGTGTGTACATAAGTAAAGACTTTCTCTAGGGGATTTGTTTTTGTGAAAGTACACATGTTAAAGTTAATGGACAAGAGTAAATAAATATCTAGAACTAACTGATACTTTTTTAATGTGTTCTGACAATAGAATATAAAATTTAAGTAAAGAAATAGCTGAATTTCTTTATAAATTACTGGAAATGGTATTGAAAAATATGGAAATGTACTAGGAGTAATGCCTAAAAAATCGTTTTCCCCTAAGGACATTTCCCTTTGCTATTAGAGTGCATTGGAAAATTTAATTTAGATACTAAGGATATTTTCATATATCCAACCATTGCTTGCCAGGCCCAAACGTGACGGTGAATACATGTGCTATGAGAACCATTTCTTTAGAAAATTCTCCTGAGATAACCATTTCAGAAAGGATGAGGAGATTTCAGGTATGTACACTTGAGACCCTTCTCTACCAGGAAAAAAATATAAGAAATCATTTAGGAAAGTTTTTTTGTTTTTTTTCTAAAATACGCAATTGTACATTTTTCGTGCAGGTGGCCCACCATCATTTTACTTGCATCATCTCATCTATACTATGTATATTATATCTTGTTGTGTTTATGTCATGTTCGAAAACAAATGAATGATTGTAACATTATGAGTGTACCAGGAGCAAAATGTAGGACCACCGCCCTTCGCGAATTTTGTTCATTAAATTTTTTTTTAAACCTATGAGCTCATTTACATTGCCTTCTTTTAGGTACGGGAAATGAGAGGGTTTTGAACCAAGTGCACATGTCACCTCGCCACCAGGAGGACTGTCAGGTGGCATGGGGTCGAGCCTCCATCATGCCCACACACCTCTGTGCTGGGAATGGAGACAAGAGCGCCTGCAAGGTATTTCCGGGTTCTTAAGTGCTGATTCCACCGACACGCAAGATATAGCGAGACTAGTCATGATTTGGTTGTCTTGCTAAATCGGGTTTGAATAATGGTGGTGGTGGAGCACCAAAACATACATAATAAAAAAACCTATAGGCTTAACATAAGGTCACTGTATTTAGTCTGAAGTTCAGAAAAATGAAAAATATCGCTCTAGTGGGATACACTTGACAAATGACGTCATTTGTTGATGTAGAAGTAATTTAGACGGGCGGGGTAGGATAAATTCTAAACCAAACTCGAGTTAGTCGTGTCATAGTTCATCGCACTCCGGCAAGATTGCGTATTACTGCTCTCAGCTTCGCCTCGCACAGTAATACGCAATCTTGCCGTCGTGCAATAAACAACAACACAACTAACTCTTGTTTGGTTTCTCCATATTATGTGGCGTTTCCACCCACTGACGAAAACCCCATCGATTATATATACACCCCGTAGAAAAGTTGGTGGGCGGTTCTATTTGAGAAACTATCGGTACGCATAATCGGTGATGGTCAGCAAACTACTGCTGTCTGATAATCCCTGAGGTAGTTGCTGACCGATTTTTGACACTCAAGATAATTCAGCCACTGATAAATTCAACACAGGGATATTTCCTCGGTTGAACAATACGGCGGTCGGTGGTGCGATATTATGTGATGTCGGAGAAAAAATATCATTGACCCACCTGACGATTATTGCACCAAAAGTGTCATATAATCGGTCGGCAGTGCTGAATGCCACCGTGGGTGGTCATAATCGGTAGGTGAAAACGTCACATTATAGGGCGTTTATACCTACTGATTATGACCACAGATTACGGCATTTGACACCACCGACCGATTATGTGACATTTTTGGTGCAATAATCGTAAAAGGAAATCAAGAAAGTTCAAACATTTAGGTTTCCAACATTACATGATATGGCACCACATACCGTCATTTTGTATCTCTAATTAAATGGCTCTATGATGAATTAATCTCTGGCAGAATGACCTTGTCTCAAAAATTGATCAGCGAGTATCTCAATTTTCGTTTTAAAACAGTATGTGCACCGATAATTTCTCAATAGAACCACCGACCAATTTTAGATTCCTTTCGATTTTCAGTGATTATTCAATCTTGCACTTTCGTCCTTCACACGCCAGATATAAAAATAAAAAAAATACCCTAGTAGTCCATTTCTGTGCATATACATTCATTGATATAATTGTTTATACTTTTACATAAGATACACTCACGTAATATACGGAAACTGCCTTACTATCTTTGTACGTGAAAAATATGCGGTGAAATTATTGATCACATCCATCCCGATGCCGTAGGAAGAGGGATGTATGTGATCAATAATTTCACCAAGTATTTTGACGTACGAAGATGATTATTATATACCTAAAAATGGCGATATTTTATCTAGTCATGTGATCACATACCCCCGTAAGGCACACTGTGCCGTACGGGTATAAATACGCCATGGGTAGGAGCGGGCAGTATACGCACTTGATACAGCCATAGGTATATAATACATTTTACTATATACCCATGCCGTATATACTGTAAATACGCACCGTTTCACCATCTGACGTAAAATACTGTACGGACCACTGGTCCGTACACTAAAATACGGACTACCTTGCCAAACACGTTTATTAACATATCAATATCAGTTGTTAAGATTTGTTAAGATTTTTTATTTTTATTTTGGGTATATAGTAAATATATAACGTCCAATCATGCTTGTACAAGTCATAGAACTCGATGATAATTTACGGTTTGTACGGAACTAGGCATTTATGCCGAGTTCTGTACAAACCGTAAATTATCATCGAGTTCTGTGACTTGTACAGCATGGTCAGGACGTTCTATATAAGTACATTGCTTTTCCGATGGGATATGAGCTAAGACCCTAAACTCTCGTAGAAATTTAAAATAAATACGCTAGTAGTCCATTTCTGTGCATATACGTTCATTGGTATAATAGTTAATACTTATACGTAATACATTGTACATTGCCGTTCCTCCAGGGGGATTACGGAGGACCGCTGGTGTGCAGCTCCTCCGGGCGGTGGGTCCTTGCAGGCATCTCCTCCTGGGGAAAGATCAGCTGCCAGGAGCTGGGCTACCCCACTGTGTGTACGCGCGTCTCCAGCTACCACGACTGGATCGTCGAGAAGATGAGCACCGAATGATTATCCTACCCCTAATAAAAAACGCCATAGGCTTAACATGGGATTTGTTTATGTCACGGGTAGTGACATAAAGTGTTGTTTATGCCACTACTTTCTGATACTGAAAAGATATGGAAACGGGGTAGGATAAAATCTAGTCCACACTCGTTTGAGTTTGAGCTTATTTATGCCACTCATTTTGTTGGCTCCATAATTTCACGAGTCGAAGATGACTGACATTACGGAGCCAACAAAGTGAGTGGCATAAATAAACTCAGACTCAAACTCCTGACGTCTCTTGATATTATAACGGACACTCAGTTATGTAAAAGGGACATTCGGAGATATATAATGTACACCCAATTATATGTAAAAGACACCCAGTTATCTGTAATGGACACCCAAATATTATAATGTACACCTAAATATGTATAACAAACACCCAATTATCTGTAATAGGTACCCAAATATGTATACTGGACACCTAAATATGTATAACAGACACCCAGTTATAAATAATGGATCCCCAAAAAATGTATAATGGACACCCGGTTATGTGTAAAAGATACCCAGTTATGTATAACAGACACCCAGTTATATGTTATGGACACCTAGATATGTATAACAGACACCTGGTTATGTATATCAGAGTTATGAGTAAAGGACGCCCATTTGTGTATAACAGGCACCCATTTTATATATGAATGCACACCCAGTTAACTATAATGGACACCAAGTTTCATACATATCAGACACCCAGGCATTTATAACAGGCAATCCATGACGTATAGCTGACACCCTGCTATGTATAACGGACACTCAGTGATATACAGTGGCATTTAATCGGCCGACAGAGACCCCAACAGTTGTTATAATTGGGTAAAGAAATAGGTCGCTGTTGTAGGCCATAAAAGATAGGTGCAAGTGGATCGTGAAAGCAAAAACTGGTGGTTGCTTCCACTCACCAACCGATTATTAAAAGGGCGGTACTGACCGATTATAACCTAGTGACCACCGACAATTACAAACTGTTTTTATTATCCATGGTAGACAAAGCCCCCATTGAAAATGTATGGGGACTCAGTAAACTACGAGCCAGTGAATAAAATCTGTCAGATACCATAACTGTGGTTTAGGGATTTAGATCTTTGGTATACGACCGCAAAACCATGATATACGGAAAAATAGTCCCTTTGTACTATAGAGAAAAGAAATAATCCCTATTGTCATACCCTTTGATATAGCAATTCTTGAGTTAGATTTACTCGAAAAGATGGATAATAAATGCAACAAACGATGGTTATGTGGACAGGCGGCTCTGTAAACTACTCGAGGTTGACGCTCGCGTATTACTACGAGTCAACAACTCGTGGTTTACGGCCGCCTATCCACAAAACCATCAATTATTGTCTTTATATTTTGTCGGTCGTTACAGGAATCGATCACAATGCCTTTGTGAGAATCGTTCCCTTGTCCGATATTTTGCTGCAGGTCCCTTTTTTGTTTGTGCTTACTAATATATTTATCGATGCTACTAATCGGACTATGGAAACGCGGCTAAACTTGACAGGGATATATCTATATCTTATTATGTAGTTAAGGCAAGTAGGACATTCTTATTCAATAAAATGATTTTTTTTCTGTTCAAAGCAGAGGTAAATCCTGTCAATTTGCAATACTATGAGGAGTGTCACAGGTGATCCTAGGTCTTTTAAATTCTACTTGTCGTTCAGCCTGATTTCTCCTTACCAGATCATCTTGTTGGATTTACGTGCAAATAAATTGTTCCATAAATATCATTTTTTGATACAATCACCTGACATTAAGGCTTGCACATCACTATTTCAAAGGATAGATGCTTCGCCAATGGCGGTCCTTGCAGAACTAATATGATAAGAATTTAAAACTCTTCAAGTTGTGTTATTCACACTGATAGAAGAACCTTGTTTACTCATTAATCAAGACAATTCTCAAGGCTGATTTTAGTGAAACCCTCTGCATTTCTTTGGACGAGGGCTAAAAGTCAGCAGGATTAGGTCGTAATATATGTTGAAAATTATCAACCTAGTGTCACCATAAATCAAACTTTTTATGTGATTATCCACTGAACAACGTTTGTCCTAGACTATAATATATGTGTATACATAGACAATAATCGATGGTTTTGTGGACAGGCGGCCGTAAACCACGAGGGATTAACTCGTAGTAATACACGAGCGCTAGCGAGTGTATTACGACGTCAACCCCGAGTGGTTTACAGAGCCGCCTGCCCACAAAATCATCGTTTGTTGCATTTATTATCCATCTTATCGAACAAATCAAATCCAGTAGTTGACATATTAAAGGGTATAACAATAGGGACTATTTCTTTGCTCTGTAGCAAAAGGGACTATTTTTCCCGTATACCATGGTTTTGAAGCCGTATACCACAGGTTTGAATCCGTATACCACAGTTATGGTATCTGACAGGTTTTATACACTGGGTCGCGGTTTACTGAGTCCCCATACATTTTCAATGGGGGTTTTGTATACGATGGATAATAAATCTATTATGTAGATGTACATCATTGAGAAAATGAAAATGTTTAATTGCATTTTCAGGTACGCGTATATTGGACTTAATCTTACATCTGTACTTAACTTTGGTACATAATCCAAGAAATTCTACAGAAATGCATTTAAGTAGGTTTAATCATCTGCGTCACAAATACTGTTTACATGTTGTATAGTGACACCCCTGGGGTACTATAAAATAACGTTTCTTGGAGAAACATTTTCAAAAAATGTTTTTGATGTACCCGGAAGTTCACATTAATTTTGCTTTCATATCATTATATACCCATGTCCGAATGTCTATTAAACACTGCCCGCTGCTAGGGGTGCAGTAATAATAATGTTCGTGCCCGCTGTGACTGCGACTTTGTATGTCATTAAAATGGCGTTTTTTTCACCAATTAATGGTATATAATAATAAGCAAACGTCCTCATTGTAGACGAAATGGTTCTCGTTCTCGGTTAGTCTTCGTTTTCATACTGCCTCCTGCCTATGGCGTCAGGCAGTATGAAATCGACGACTGACCTCGAACAGGAACCGTTTCGTCCACAGTAAGGACGTTTCCTAATATTCCCAGTTAACGTAGCATATTGGTTATAGTTTAGTTTCAACATTTGATACTTGTATAATTTATTCTGCACTTATTGCCTTTCAAATCCGGTGTGTAGATGATAAAAAGCAAATCATTGAGATCGTGCATGTAAGTGCATGTAAGATACCAAAATCAAAGGGATTGTAAGATCTTTCTACATTCATTTTCCTGCAGTTTATTCATTTCGAATTTAAAGTGGTAGATTTTCACCCAAAATAAAACACAAGTCAGCTGTTCGATTAAATGTCTCTCATATTTATTCCATATACGTGGGAACATCGACATGAATATAAACACTATACACGGACTGATTTGTACACGAATGCGGATGGATGGTATGATAAATAGATAACAATTCACAGATGAGAAGCGATGATACAAGATGATATTTCATAAAGATTTCTTTTCCGGGTGCATGGTCTGCACTCACAAATTAACACTATCCCACCCTTCACATATATGCCATGCATATTACGTATTGATAGTTTGTCTTGACACTGTATTTCCCTGGTGTGGTGAATAACTAGCTTTTACGGCCACAATTCTCTCTCTATAACGGCCACAAAGCAAGTGTGAATACTTGCGAGGATATCTTCATAATATTACACTTCAGATTAGCAATCTTGTCGACTAGAAGTTGGTCAGAAGTAGTGATGACTGCTGAAGCAATTACTATTTTCCATTATTAATTTTTCAAAGCTCGATAAAAGTACGCCATTTTTTTATATCTATTTATGAACGAAGGCACATTTTTGGCGTATTCATATCGTAATTGTGGGTAATATATCTATTCTATGTTACTGACAAGGTATCCTGGAATACTTCTTCAAATAGTTGAAGCTTCAGAAATGACTCTTCCCATGTCAGTGTATCAATTTAAGACCTATATTCAATTAACGTAGATATAGGCCTATCTATGGCGCATAGTGACACTGATGTATTTTATTTATTATGTAGCATATTGCTACTTGAACTATTTAAGTATATATGATATAAACAAGAGTGATAAGGAATGAAAAAAATCAAGTTTCAAATAGAAGAATTGCAAAGGTTGGCATTTTGCCTTTCAGTCCACCTTCTTCTTGTTAATATATTTCACTGTAATGTTAAAAGGGAAATAAAAGTGTATATTTAGGAAGAAGGACAACATGACTGACTGGAATTATCTTTTCCTACCGGTCAGCCACACGTGTATTGCTGTCAGAGCTGGTGTTCAATTATGACGGTAATATATGTATATGCATAATGACAGTATTCATGTGGGGTTTTCTTTGAAGATAAAACAAAATACTTGAAGATCACAGCACAATGTACGGTACAAAACCACTACAGTCGAGGAATCCAAGACAATTATATGAACAATGTGAATAGTTACAACTAGTTTAAGCCACCAATAAGAAAAAACGATATGGACATTCAAATACAGCATTTAAGTATCTGAATATATTCCCTTTTCGTACCTAGACAGAGGGATGCTTTTAAAACTTTCTTTTCCTTTGATTAGTATATTGATCCTATGAACCCTCTTCATCACTCTATAAAAACATAGAGCTGAATGATGTTTAGCTTATGAAGATGTTTATCATATACTACACGACCAATAATGTAATAAGCCATTCTTTGGTATTGTATAACAACAATTATGCCATTGGTGCATCCCTCATTTAAGCAGATTGAGGTAGAATATTCAATTGGTTCTCCCCCACCCAATTCCTCATTCAAAACACGTATGCATAAGATAAGCGGTGATAGGAATCCTCATGGCATTCATGTTACATATTGGTTCACTCTTTGAATCAATTTGTCGTGAGCATATCAGTAGAGAATGATTCATACATATATAAGTCTGGAGCACAATCAAATACACAAAAATTAACCATTGGAATAGATTAAAATTGGAACGTGTCTCCATATGAGCATGTTATTTGATACATGGATCTGATGATTTGTACGACAATTCATTGTCCCATTACGACCTACTATCTGGAAGTGAACTATCTCCGGCCTAACGCTATGCTTCTCTATTTATTCCAACCGTGCATTGAGTCATTAATAAGGCCCGGCATCCACCTACTACGATATGGCTCCGATATGGTCTACGATGCACCTCCCGATAAAAAATCAAAATCGCGTCGGAAGGCTACGTAATATCGGGGTAGTTGACCACGTTTCTGTGATTAGACACCGATAAAACCCCCATACAATGCGTGGTGGATTGGCATGTCTAGACATATGTCTATGATTTTGCACCTTCCCGATATGGCACCGATTTTGATATTTTGTATCGGTGCCATATCGGGAGGTCTACGATTCTATCGTAGTAGGTGGACGCTGGGCCTTAAGGAAATCCAATTAATTCCACGTTATTCTGACCCGGATCCCCATGTGTGACGTGGCAGATATTACTGTAACAATTCCCATGCTACTCAACCCTCCCTGTCCCAACCCTCCCCATTTCTTTTTATTCCCAACTCCTCAGATAATTAAGACATAACTATATTTCACTACACAGAGACCTTTTCACATGTACACATTGACTGTATATGTATACATACATAATAGTAATAATATTAATAATGACAGTGAGCTGAGCGATAATAGGGGCAGCTCGCGAGTGACTTCAGTTCTAGTGTGAATGTGTTAAGTTTGTCAGGTCAATATCGTCGTTAGATGTGTCTGATGATAACAGGTGACTGCTGGTCGTACTCTCATCGCTCTTATGGCCTCCTCCACCCCCTCCTCCAGGATGCAGTGCCTCCAGCATCTTAGCGTTGTGCTCCTGTGCTTTTGCCCGCAAGGTGGCGATACTCTCGCTGCGAATCTCGTGCTTGTCACGTGACGACGTGGACTTGGCGTCGATGGGGACGTCGTCCTCGCTGAGTTTGTGGGCCGCCTCGATGGACTTCTTGTGCATGCCTAGTAAGAAGGAAGGAACTCGCCGATTAGGGTTCAGGGGTTCAGCTGCCATGTGACAAACATGCACGAATCCCGTCAGTGTTTGGATATGGAACGATACAATACGGCACAGATGGTTTATCTCCACATGTTTTCTAGAGAACACATGCTTTCGGGACTTCCTAATTCAATTTGACGGCCTTGCAATTTTTGTTCGTAAATTCAATGTTGTGTGTAACCTCAGAATATCCAACTTTTATTTCAGATTTTAGATTTAAAAACTTGAATGGTACATTGTTAGAATCTTATACATTGTGTAACTGTTACCATATACAGACAATAAATTCTGTTTCTCAACGACCTTGAAATTATTAAAACAGAAATCTTCAAAATCTACTCACAACTACATATGTTTGCTTATCATGTGTGTATATCTATATATGTGCATTATGTATACTTGCATATAAGTTACGTATAGTTATATTTATGTATCTACATA
Organism: Alentia gelatinosa; assembly: GCA_950022655.1. Classification (NCBI taxonomy): domain Eukaryota; kingdom Metazoa; phylum Annelida; class Polychaeta; order Phyllodocida; family Polynoidae; genus Alentia; species Alentia gelatinosa. Next base: position 45,923,240 of record OX465581.1, read on the forward strand.
TGTGCATTTATACATCCTTGTGTGCATATGAATGTTCCCTATGAGTTTTATAGATCTCTACATTTCATATGAAATACTCTTCCCTTCTATGATATTAAATCATATAATGAGAATTTCAGACGCTCTCTATATAATATATACCGCTGACAGGATGTTACACCTTTCAATAAATATCGTGAATAAACCCAATAAAATACAATATATATATATATGATAAACATTTGAGCACTACATCAAAAAAAAGAAACTAGACGTGGGTATGACAAGGCTTGTACGCTAAATGTGACCACGAATATTTCTTCTATGTGAAAGGAACCCCCCATTTCCCAAGAAAGCCGAAAACTAAAGACACCCGAGGAAGACACACAGGGAGAAATTTTGAAATTTAAAAAAAAACTTTTGTGAAGTTCATGTATTTTGTACTATGGCGGAATAAACATTGCTCTTAAAAAAAAAAAAGAGATAACGTAAAAAAAAATAAAAAATTAGACGTCATAATCAGGGAAGGAAACAAGTCATATCCCTTCCTATATCCAATAAATGAAAATCCCAATAGGCCACACTTCCTATATAGAGACTGCATTACTATGAAAAGGTTAAAACTTGGACAGATCCATCCCACTCTGGCCCAGGCTTCAATGATGCTGCTCTGAACGTCCTATATTTTATTTTTTATATATATTTCCCCTGAATCTCACCCCTGGGATTTTTCCTCCATACACTTAACACTTGGAACTCGTATCTAACGACCATGAGATATTTAGGGAAAATACCCAATGGGGGATTATGCCACAAATGATAGCCCATTAGTCAATGTTTAAGGGTGAGATGAATTCAGAAACCCATTCAAGTTTAGTATCAGAGCTCGATTCCATCTCGATTGAATCACTACGTAATTCACGCGGTTTCACCTTGTGAATTACTACGTAATTCAATCTCGATGGGATACGAGCTCAGACCCTAAATTCTCATAGCTTTCCTCTATAGAATCTCGATACTGAATAGTAACTCACCGAGCAACCAGGGGGCGCAGGACTCGTTGATGTCGCCCGATTCTTTGGCAGTTTTGACGATGGTCTCCGGTAGAGGGAGGGAGTGTCGCACCATGGCTCCGTACAGACCGTACTCCGCCATGATCGAGCATTTCCCCCATTTCTTCTCGGTCTTGCGCCATTTTGCCCGCTTATTTTGAAACCAGACCTGAAAGATACGAGAGATTGTGGGTTAGAGTTGATGTCACTGTGGCTGGTTGATGGAGCACTGTGGAAATAGACTTTATTATTCATCGTATACAAAGCCCCCAATGAAAATGTATGGGGACTCAGTAAACCACTACCCATTATATAAAACCTGTCAGATACCATAACTGTGGTATACGGATTCAAACCTGTGGTATACGGCCTCAAAACCATGGTATACGGGAAAATAGTCCCTTTGTGCTATAGAGCAAAGAAAGAGTCCCTATTGCTGTACCTTTTAATATGGCAATAACTGGGTTTAATTCATAGGAGAAGATGGATAATAAATACAACAAACGATGGTTTTGTGGACAGGCGGATCTGTAAACCACTCGAGGTTGACGTCGTAATACACGTCAACCTCTCGTGGTTTACGGCCGCCTGTCCACAAAACCATCGATTATTGTCTATTTACTATATACCCATACCGTATATACTGTAAATATGCACCATTTCACGATATAACGTAAAAATAATACTGTACTGAACAGTGTTTCGTACAGGAAAATACGGAACACTTCCGTACACGTTTATTAAGATATTAGTTGTTAAGCCAAATGAAATTATTGATTTTTCTTAACTTCGGGTATATATTAAGTATAGAACGACCTACCATGCTTGACAAGCGACAAAACCCCATAATGATTTATGGTTTGTACGGAACTCGGCGTAAACGCCTCGTCCCGTACAATCCGTAAATTATCATCACGTTTTGTAGCTTGTACAGCATGGTCAGGACGTTGTATGTAACTACTTGAGCCTACATCACCTCAAGAGTAAAGACCAATTTGAAAATAAAGAGGTTTGGTTAATAATCTGGCGTACTTGAAATAATTAAAATAATTGGGGTCTCATTCATATTGATGACCTGAAGACTCTTAATCGTAAGGACATTTAGAGTTATAATACAGGGTTTTGTGCACAATTCTCCATTGTTTCTTTGGAGGAGTATATATGCCTCACCATAAAATTGCTCCAATTAAACACTGCATATCGTGTTGCATAGGTTATAAAAACCGATTTCATATTCCAATTTTTAAGTATCAATGTCCTTTTAGCTACTTCTTTAAGCTACGTTTGTAATGTTTGCTGACATATTTTCCATATATTGGCAAGGAAATGTCCAAGCATTATAGTCCTTATTCTATGCCGAAAATGTTATACGTATCAGCAATACTTTAGTATCAACGACTCTTTACTTTGAATGTTGAGGCCTCTAGTCAGCCATATTAGAGGTAATTTAGCTTATATGTACTCAAGTATATCCTAAATTGAAGTAATTACCGCTGGTCTATTGTAACCGAGACAAAACAAACTATAACTAGGGAGCGTAATGCAAGTCATTGCCAAGGTTCGAGAATGCCCTGTGGCAGGCACCAACAACACTCTCCGAGCAAAGGTGTCCGGCAGAGGACATCCTGCACAGTACACAAATAATAGACTGGTTCTCTGCCCCAATGAAATATGGGACAGGCAACGCCTAGCTAGACCAACGAGTGAACGACTTTGAACTTTCGCCGGTTCCCCACTGATTTGTAGTGGCAAGGATAGCCAGCACAACATGTCTCCCTCACGAGGTTCCCCAAATAACTTCCTAATACTTGTTTATAATGTATGATGATACAAAATAAACTAATATTGATTTTTCATGATTAGAATGTTTCTTTGACAAAAAAGATTTTGCCCCGCCCTGTAGTGGTACCCCAGCGTAGAAATGGCGGGCGTTACCCATAATGCACCAAAAAATGGCAGGCGTTACCTGGCCTTATATGTGAGTGAACACATAGGTCAGGCTTCCAGGCTACACAAATAACTGTTTGGAGAGCAGGGTCAAGCGGGGCATGGTGTCTGTAGTGGACAGCGGTCACTGCCACGCTCTGTGGTCACTCGTGTCCACTCCAGCAAGAAGACAAATAAGGTTAAGGGGATCGATGTGGGAGAATGTCAGGTCAATGTCACCACAGGAGGCTCCTGCCTCTAAAATGCTGGAGCTAGCAGAATATAGGGCAATTACTGCCCAAGCTGATACCTCAAGTTTAAATAAAAACCTTAGAGAGAAAAAAAATGCTCTAGATAGACCAGTGGGCAAACCTATGTCATAGATACAGTATGGTCATATTATCAATTCATTGTGAACTCAAAAGAAAGTGGGCACACATTGAAACAAACTGCAATAGGCCGAGTACGAATTCCTAATGCCCCTAGTATACGTATGTGCAAAGGTTTTCCCCTGAAGGTTTAAACAAAAATGCTAAGTAGAGAAGGACAGTGGAGCCAGAACTGCATTGCAAGGATAGCAATGGAGATTGTACAAGGTCAAACATTGTCCTTCAATACTCCATCCGCCATCGCCTTGCTTTCATTAGAGCGTGCTTTCACGCGCTATATACATCATCTAGAAACCTAGAGGTTAGAGTGGTCACATATATACACTTTCAGCATGCTGCCAGAAAACTATCCCTTCACTATCTGCGCTCTATCCACTGTGATAGTGTGAAAGGAGCAGGGTACCAGTGTCTCAGGGACTTAAAAGCATGCTCAGCTGACTATGACCAATCACTAGAGACCGAAATACCTCATTGGCCCACTGGTGCTTGACGTTGATATTGTTGGATCCTAGACTCAGGTGGTTGTAGATATAGCAGGTTGACTGGGTTCCATTGGGTTACAGAAAACTATCCATAGACTGAATGTAACCCAAACCTTTTAATTGTTATTCCTGTATAATTGCACGCTCATTCATCAATGATGAACATTCTATTTGCTCCTAATTTTAGGATGTTCTTGTAATGGTCATAAGTCTTGTATATATATAGGTATATGCATATGGTATAGATAGCTAGTTGGTGCATCAATGTACAAGCCACGAAGCAGTCATGAAATCTATATATTCTCTACATCTCTTGCCTCCGCCTCACAAATTTAGTTAAATGACTACACCTCAATGGTTTAAGAAATTAATATATTCATCAATTCAGCTATTGACGGATATGTGTCCGTGGTATGAATAATGTTCTGAAGCAAAACTAAAAGTCATGGCATCTGTAAAAACATGTATGATTAATATTCTGGAGCAAAACTAAAAGTCATGGCATTTGTGAAAACAATGTCCACCTGCATGTCATCATGTCATTCTCAGCAATGCCAAGAGGTAATTGTTGATGAGAAAGTATTTTGAATCCAATGGAAATAATCAGTTCTTTAAATGAAATATCAATTGCATATAAAATGGGTACACATATGGGTGACCATAGTGATGGGGGAATTTATAACGGTAAAGGTTTAATGAGAGAACAGTGCTTCAGAGGAGATTCAAGCTGTCCAGTCAGCAGGCCTCACACCTCCAGCCTTAACCAGAACACATAACAATACCCGAGCCTCCCAACAACTCACAGGTAGCACGAGATACATTAAGACCCATCGTAAATGATATTAACATAACACAATATCTTCACCCGCCGTCAGATCCCAATGAAAATACTGGAAGCCGTAGACAGTGGCTGAAATTTGATTCTCATTAGAGCACTGCTGAGAAATGTATGAGACTGGGGCCTAATTGGGGCCGGGACCCGGGGCCCTGACCCGCCGGCTGTCAGGGCAGCCGCACATCGGTCAGACCAGAGACAAGCCCGGAGCCCCCGTAAGTGGCCCTTGAGTGACAGTCGAAAGTTCTCAGCTGATCCAATTACTGAGAATGACTCTAATTATTGCGCGGGGTCCGGACTGGGGGTCCGGCGGGCCCCCGGGGCAGGCAAGCCCCTAACTGACAGCCCCGTGTGTGTGTGTGTAGGGGGGTGGGGTGAGGGTGGGGGTGGGGGTGGGGGGTTGGGTGTAGGGGAGCGGAGGGGAGAGGTGAAGGGGTTGGGGGTGTATGAAGGTCGGAGGTTGCCTGACGTTTTGCTTAGGGAGAGTGGCGGGGAATGACTGGGGATCGGCCGTGGATCACGGAGCGGGCGCGGGGTGGTACGGCGGCCCGGCCCCCCGTGAGTCCCGCTTACCCCCCGGTCCTCCTCCCGCCCCGGTCCTCCTCCCGCCCCGCCCGCCGCCCGCCGCCCGCCGCCCGCCGCCCGCCGCCCGCCGCCCGCCCGCCCGCCCGCCCGCCGCCCGCCGCCCGCCGTCAGTGGCCCGCCGTCAGTGGCCCGCCCCCCGCCGCCCGTCGCCCATCACCCGTCGCCCGCCGCCCGCCGCCCGCCGCCCGCCGCCCGCCGACGGCCGTACACCGGCAGCTGAGGTTTCCGCTCTGCGGGCGCTCCTCGCTGTGACGAGCGGCAAGCACAACATGCCGCGACCCCAGTGACGGCAGAGCAACTCAAAGAGCAACTCATCCCATCATGTGAAGCCTCTGATGAGTTGATGAGAAATTTATGAGGAGCAACTCAACCCATCACATGAAGTCTGTGATGACTGGATGGGAAGTTCATGGTGAACAATGCATCCCTTCATAAGAAGTCTGTGATGACTGGATGGGAAGTTCATGGTGAACAATTCATCCCATGACATGAAGCCTGTGATGAATCTATGATAAGTTAATATTGAGCAACTCATCCCATCACATGACGTTTATGATGACTCAATGACAAGTTTATGATCAGCAACTTATCCCATCATAAAAAAGATTTCCAACGGGGAACTATTCAGTTTATACTTATCCCTTCATAAGAAGCCTTTGATGACTCAATGGGAAGTTTATGTTGAGCAACTCATCCCATCGCATGAAACCTGTGATTACTCCATGAGAAGTTCATAGTGATTTAATGAGCGATCCATCACATTGCCTGAAGCTAGTGAGGACTCTATGGATATTGAATATTGTCGCAAGGCATTCGCATGTCCATGCAAACGTCTGCGAATGTCTGCGAACCCAAATTCGCATGGAAAATCGCCTTAGTGGATCTGGCGCTTTATCTCACCCCAGATATTTTTTCTCCATAGACTTAACATTGGGAACTCGTATCTAACACCCATTAGATATTTAGGGAAAATATCCAATGGGGGATAATGTCACAAATGTTACCCGATTAGTCAATATTAAGGGTGAGATTAATTCAGAAACCCATTCAAGTTTACGGTCAGAGCTCGATCCCATCTCATTTAAATAACATAGTAATTCACGCGGCTTCGCCTTGTGAATTACTATGTGATTCAAACTCGATGGGATACAAGCTCAGGCCCTAAACTTTCATGGGTTTCCTCTATAATACAATCATTAAGCCAATGTGTGAGGAGCGGAACAGTGGTAGCAGGGGGCAGGAACTCCTGCGGTGGTAAATGTCTCCTCTATTGGTTAACATCCTCCTCCTTGCCCTCACATGTTTAACACGTGGCCCACACACCAGGGCCTGACCTCATATTAATCTCCACATGTCACGCTGTCTCCGTGTTTTCTGACAGGGTGTAAATAAATACCACTGAGATACACATTGGAGATTGACAGAATGACAGCATGCTACACGGGCCGATACAAAGCAAGGGCTACCATAATTTCGCGGAAGAATTTAATTCTTGCCTGTGGGAAAGTTTGGCATATCGAGAGCATGGATGTAGAACGAATAGAAATAGTGGTGCCGCTATTGGCTACAAATGTAAAATGGAATGAATTGCACAATTTCATTATATGTATGTATGTATGTATGTATGTATGTATGTATGTATGTATGTATGTATGTATGTATGTATGTATGTATACATATTTATATATACACACATAAATACATAGTTACATACATACACACGTTTCTGTTTAGATTTATACAAATCTACAATAAGGTACTCCTCATATTCAAAATAAGTATTAAGTACATGTTGTTAATGTGACCCTTGTAAGTCATGCGACTTATTTTGCTCATGCTTCTAAGCTTTGTACCACAAGATTGAGAAGAAAACTAGACGAAAGCCAATTTGTCTCGAGACCTGAAACCAGTGCAGTGCCCAGTTAGCGGTGGTGCTATTTTTCCATACAAGTAGTACACGAAAATGTAACTTTTACACTGGCGACACAATTCCAATAGTTTGAGGGTGGTTGTGGCCCCTAAGATTCGAGGTCAACTCTCGACTGCAGAGCCGTCCCAAGGCGCGAGAAAATATTATGTAAGGAGGTCAGGGTGAAGGTCGGGGTTTGCTGCGAATGCAGTCATTGGCTACTTGGTCTACTGTATTCCTTATATGGAATTAAGGTAATGGGACAACACCATGGTGGTTTGGCCAAGTGGAGGTCTTCTGTGACATCAAAATGTGATAAGGATGGTTTTCCTTCGGGTCAGGTGTATTTCTAATTTTAGATAGATATTTGGTCGTAGATTCGGGGTTACATTCTGGGAGAATTCTTTTTTAGTTTGTATTTACCCTGGATATAGAGTTAGGACATACTAGCCGTCCCATCTTCCACCCACTCCAGCTGAACTTAAGACCCATGGGCTGAAGGTCTGTTTAGGGCGCTGAACTGCACTGACCGTGGCTTCAAATGAGATTTCCACTGACATCTGGAGTGTGGGGCCCGTTGACTGGGGGGGATTTGTCCTCAATCGAATCGGATTAGCGTTAAGTCGCACAAGGCCGTGTAGACCTAATCCTGATGTTTCTGTTTCCCAATAATCGGAACAAAAACATCTTTATTCTCTAACATTGCCTGTAGCCTAGCTTTCTGTAGTATAAGGAAAATGCTTTAGATGCTTCTTATAATCATTAATTTTGTATTGGGTACGAATTATTTCTATGTTTAAACCATAAAACTACTTTCCGTTATTATGTTATTAATTAATTGCCCATTTAGTTAAGTGTACTGTACTTGGGTCTTTGGATATTGGTGCATCTGAATAATTTAAATTTTGCATTTTTTAGATAATGATCAACAATAATGTAATTGCACAAGGTTCGCAATGAACGGAAATACAATATACTTCAAGATTTTCTGCAGTGTAAAATACTACATTTTAGCCAGCGTTGCTGTGATTTACTCAACTAGGAAAAATAGTATATAGCTCTTTGATGAATGAGCATTGAATACCTAAAGTGAAGAAGGCAATGAGCAATTTGCTGTAACTCACTTTGTGCCTAGATATCCAGCCAGTTCGCAGTAAGTGAAGGGTTATTTATATAACAGCACGCTGAAAGTCCCTATCACTTCCCCTTGAACCAGGCAGTGTATCTGAGCGTGCTCAATAAAAACAATCACTAAAACAATACATGACGGCCGGGAGGTCGGGGTATTCCCCCGGGGCGGGCTGCGCGGCGTGCCCGGTCAGGGAGGGGTGCGGGTCGTAGGGGGTGTGAGCGGCGGGGTGTGAGTGGCGGGGTGTGAGCGGCGGGGGGTGAGCGGCGGAGTTTATTATCCATCGTGTACAAACACCCCATTGAAAATGTATGGGGACTCAGTAAACCACGAGCCATTATATAAAACCTGTCAGATACCATAACTGTGCTATACGGATTCATATCTGTGGTATACGGCCTCAAATTCAGAACCATGGTATACAGGGAAAATAGCCCCTTTGTGCTGTAGAGCAAAGAAATAGTCCCTATTGTTATACCCTTTTATATGGCAATTAGTGGTGTATGTTTGATTCAAAAAGATGGGTAATAAATGCAACAAACGATGGTTATGTGAACAGGCGGCTCTGTAAACCACTCGAGGTTCCACTCGTAACACACTCGCTAGTGCTCTTGTATTACTACGCGTCAATCTCTGGTGGTTTACGGCGGGGTGGAAGGCCGAGACGAGGGGCGCGCTGGGCGGGACTGACGGCGCCTCATCCCGGCAGATGTCGGGTGTGGGCGCCGGGGTCCGTAACACGTCGCCCCGTGCCCCGTATTGTTTATCTTATCCCTGTTATTTTTGTCCCAGAGATTTAACACTGGGATCTCGTTCTCCATGCCCCTACAAGGACTGCAGTCCGTTCCCCATGGTCTATATTCTGTGTGTCGTCCGTTCTTTTAGTATGTACAGGGGTGAGATAAATAGAGAAAGCAACTTGTTTCGATCAAAGTTATTGTTCTCCAACTCCTTTGAATGCTACGTGATATATTTTATGATTTCGTCTTTAGTATGCAACATTGTCAGTAAATACGCAATATTGACTGGTTTCAGATACAAGCGGCCGTATGCTGCGAGGAGCTGACGCGTGTCTACTATAGACACTTTGTATCAGGTGGATAATAAAGCCTATAAGACACCGACATGCCGACCTTTCCCGACCATCCCTTGTCCTGCACCCCTCACTGACTGGGCACGCCTCGTAAGGATGCATCTCCCTTGCGATCAATCCGCTGGGTCGGTCAGAATCGGCACTTAACCGAACCGATTTAATTATCGTCCCGAGGGGAATCGGGCATTACTATCAATGGACTTCCAGTAACTGATGTCAATACTTATTAAATTGTTACTAAAGTCATGCATAGTGGATTTATTATTGGAAATGTGGTAGGTACTAAAAATACTCCCAAAGCACTTTTACAGTTCATGTGCTTTATCTCACCCCTGGTACAAGTTTAGCCATAGGAATAACATTAGAAAAAAATACTCAACGATCACCCTGGTAAAGTGACAATACTACGCCATGACCGTGGCGTAGTGAATTTGAAGATGACGTCATATGGATTTGCTAAGTATATTCTGATTATTCTGAAGTTGTGATGATAGTAAATGTCATAGAAAGGGGTAAGATAAATCGCCTCGATGACGATTGCGGCCCATCCAAACTCGTAGAGTATTGTCTATTCATATGATTCTCGATGCAGTTCTATATAAATCTCCAAGTGACTGTGACACATAATAGACGTCACTTACCGTAAACAGTTAAATATCCTATTTTTGTATAGTGGAAGCAGATATTAATGAGACCAAGGAATTGTTGGGACTTAAAGGGTGACATCGTTAGGCCCGGCGTCCACCTATACTACGATAGAAATTTAGACCTACCGATATGGCTCCGATACAAAAAGTCAATATCGGAGACAAATCGGGAAGGTGCAAAATCGTAGACACCTGTCTAGACATGCCAATTCACCATGCATTGTACGGGGTTTTATCTGTGTCTAATCGCAGAAACGTGGTCAACTGCCCCGATATTAAGTGACCTTCCGACGCGATCTTGATTTTTTATTGGGAGGTGCATCGTAGACCATATTGGAGCCATATCGTAGTAGGTGGACGCCGGGCCTTATTCTGGTAACAGTTAAATATCCTATTTTTGTATAGTGGAGATTAATGAGACCAAGGAATTGTCGGGGACTTAAAGGGTGACATCGTTATGCTGGTAACACTAAGAGTGACACAGTCATGTATAAAGGTGATACGGATAACACCAAGGCGATGGTTGACAGGGATCAAGTGGCTGACGATCGAGAAATCAAACGAGGGAAACCCATCCAAAGAAGACCCGGGAAATTTTCCGAGAGACATCGGGGAAGCAGCAGGTGGTAAGGGAAGCCCGTGGGAAGCTGAGATGGGGAAGGGGGAAGCTCAGGAGGAGGAACTGGGAAGCTAAAAAGGCTGGTAGGAAGCCGGGAGGAAATTGAAAGGAGAAATTGAAGACACTGGAGGAAAGAACACAGATACCAGAATGCCCAGCTTGGTGGCTACGGTAAGGGTGTTCGCCTCGGGCATGGGAGATCAGGGGTTCAAACCATGGTCGGGTCATAGCAAAGACTTACACAAAAATGGTAACACCCGCCATTAGAATGAGGAGTTGGGGGCTAGGGCCGGAGATTGGAAGATTGGCTTTATAGCCAAATTTGGTAATCGTGTACACACAATATTCCCTTAATAGAAATTGCTAAAGAAAACTAAAACACAAAGAGACGGAAGAACATGGGGTGTAATCTGAAAGGAGATAGACCAGTAGCCAACGGTAGCATGGAAAACGAGGCAAGAATATCTTTTGAGGGCTATGAAGGCAAGGAGGTACGTGTCTTAAGGCGAATGCAGATTCCTGGCATATACATGTGAATGTATAGGCCCGTTTATATTGGCCGAAGAAAGTGGCGGGGATATTTTGAGTCAATTTCCATTGGCCGTCACCGATCTACAGTCAGGAACCACCGACGGACCTTTATCACTGCTGATGCACAATGAAAATGGGCTATTCGGAGAACTAAATAAAACACCGTTTTCGTCGGCCAATGGAAATGGGCCATATGGGGTAGGGTAGGGAACTATGAATTGCTAAAGAGGAATCTCAGAGGAAGGTTTGGACCGATCGGAGTATTTTCAATTCATATGACACTGCGACATTACTGGGTTGATCTAATTAATACCGTCGGCGAGACCAATATTTGACCAGCGGCCATAAGCTCAAGATACATGTTGATTGAAGAATCATCTGACAGCATGATATCATTGTCTATAGATACAGGGAGCACTATTTATACCCTTCGATCGGTCGTACAGCAGTGACATGGTGGCTAACCCTTTGACGCCGGGTGATGCCTTAAGGCATCACCACGCGTGGCCGGATGATGCCTTAAGGCATCGCCGTGTGTGGCCGGATGGTGCCTTAAGGTATCATGTTCTTACAAAATCATAGTTTATGTGTAATAACTTTGTAAATGATTGATCAATAATGATGAATTTTTCACAGAATGTTTGTATAACATTACACTTACGATTCCGAAATACTCATAATATAACATTAAAGATCACGTGTTTTATCACGTGGTCAAACAGTGAAGTCAAATCATAATTGGCGTGAAAAGACCCGTCCCCTAGCGGGATATACTAACACCCTAACCGGCCTTACAGACAGAGGCTTTGTCCTGCGTGAAAGGGTTAAGGGATAGTGTCCGCAACTCTAACCCGTCCTTTTCTCCTAGACTTGCTCAAGTCTTTGATTATGAACATTCATTAAATGATTTAAGAAAATCGGAATACAATTCATTATAGCATGTGTCCTTCTCTGACTGGCCCATGAATCAAAGACTTGTCCACTCTGACCAGAATCTCCTGTTTATTACCCCAAGCCACTCCCTGTAACCCTATACCTCCCTCTACCCCTCCCCCCTCCCCTCCTCCAGTTCCCTGGCTGCCTGTGTTATCATAGCAATATATTGCGCCTACTCCTGACTATGTCTCGATTGAGATTAAAGTGAGGGGGTATCAATCTCCCAGCAGATATCCTGACCAGTAGCCAGACCTCTACTTGGGGAGTGTGGCACAAAATCGCGCCAGTCTACACGGCCGATTACGGATGAGACCAAACCCTGTGTCACTCAGAAGGGGTGGAGGGGTAGGACACAGGGACTGAGGCCAGTCTACTTTTCTCCCTAAGGACAGGCCCCACCGCTCCCAAAACTGGGAATTATTTCAGTGGACTCCCAGTGCTCCAGCAGACGACCGGATGAATTCACATTACCGCGGTTGAGGTGCGGGCGGCGGACGACACAGAGGGGCAATATTTGGGCAATTCTCGCGCCCAAGCGGAAGTGCCCCCGCCGCCATGTCACAAAGGCAGGTGGCGCTAATGCGGCTAGTGGCGCCCCCTGGGGGTGCTTGGGGAGGGCTGCGCGGACGTCGTCCATGTTTTATATTAATCGTCCAATGGCGGGCAGCGAGGAGGGGTGGTCCCCCGGGAGGGGCTCTAGAGGAGGAAATCCGCACGCGAATTTCTGTTTTTTTGTGATTTTTTTTAGGTTTTTATTTACCCTGCATTTTGTTTTGTATGCCAATGATGGATGCTATTGATTGATTCTATTGTAGTGCTCTGAGTTAATCTTTTGGAATGGTGGCAGAGGATAATATATGTATTGTGTATAGTTAGTATTACATGTACATTGGATACAATCCATGTATATGTGCACCTGTTCCTAAATATTGGCACTTTATGGTCTGATCAATTAGAAATGACTTAAGCACCTGATTTAACCTAAGTCTTTATGCAGTCCGAGGATGACACTTCAGCTTGATTCATAGTGTGACCTACATACATTTGTCATATACAAGTGACCGCACTTTTAACAGTTGCTTTTCGCTACTCCTTGTATACGTAACACATATATTGTGTACAACACCCTGTGCTATACACTGTTATCCGGCACACGTTGATACATCGGTGTGGACTTTTCCTTCCACATAGTTTCTGAACCATTGAATATTATCCTACCCCTAATATAAAATCCCATAGGCTTAACATTGAGTTTCCGTATGCCACGCTGACTGGCATACAGAGTTTTATATGCCTCTAGTTGCATACAGAATTGTTATCACGTAATATTCCAAAATTGAGGAGATGGGGTAGGATAAAATCAAAACCTGATTCGTTTTAATCTTGGCCACCGCATGCCACTCCTGGAGTTTTGGCTCCGGGATAGTCTCGTGTTATTTATATCAGGCATACAATAAGTATAGGAGAACAGGCCATGGTTGTACGTGATATAACACTTGATAGGTCGTATGTAGCTATTTCTTCGTTCGTGCGGGAGACGTTGGAAAAAAATGTTCAACGTGGTCGTGGAAGCGGTAGGGGTAAGCCATCCAGCCTTGTTCTACCCAACTAAGTCTTGATAGGTTGCCTTTACTCACAAATGAAAACCCTATCTTTTATCAAGTGTGACCATTGTAAGGTTGCTTTATATTGGTAGGCTACTTGTAGATATATATATATATATACATGTAGTCTTATCGACAAGGCTGCAGTATATATGGTTCATAGCATGACGCTTTCCGGTGCGAATCACAAGGTACAGGTTTCAAGTCTCAGTTGTGCCGCAGACTTTCCTGGCTTACCATCGCGTAATTGTAACCTCGCCATGATATCACATGTCAGTTGCTCCGGCATAAAGCCATACAAACCCCAACAACAAAATCCCATGTCCTGCACTGAATAATTGGGACCAGTGTCCTTAACATCAAACTGCAAACCTGTTCCGCATGAGTAGATAGGCTTAAAACCCGTCCTTCACGTTAATTAACACAGGGTTAATTAGTGAGGTCTCTCCATGCATGAACATTATGCTACAGTTATGTGGGATTATATCATACTGCCTGGGAGAACCGTGTATATGTTATTGTAATTATGACATCGTACAGATTTGAGGGAAACTGGTTTTGGGTGGCAGAATTCATTATTTTCAAGGTGAGGTTCCGGGAATTTATACACCGAGGCCTTAGAAAAGGTATGTATTTTTTGTTTTACTTTGGCTGAGAAATTCTGTAAATTTCACAACCATAAACGGTTTAGCTGAATTATGTGTGCATATACCTGAATTTTTTCAATGAAATATGTCATGATTCTCACCTACAAACGTGTTTATTGATAGGCGGACGTTGTCTGTGCTTGTTTGCACTTCACACTACAGACTTCCAGGGCCTCTGGTTGGTGAGAACATGTCAAGTGGTCAACCTTGGTATGGAAGTTTAGCCTTGGTATGAAAACTGTGTTTATCCCATCCCCAGCAGCGGTGTATATGTACATAATGTCTGCTTTATGTCCAATGTATAATAGCGATTTACATAGAACAAGGGAAACACAGTAGAAATTCCCGTTCCACTATCTGGATTATAAACATTTGTAAGTCTCGATTTTGAGTACTAGCACTAATATCCATAAGACTCCCAATAACCTAAAAGTAATTACAAACAAAACAACGTTTAAAAAAACACTGCCTTTAACTAAATATCAGATGTACGTTCATTCTCTGAAGTGAAATGATACATGTGTGCATATGTATAAACTTCAGTAGCTTTCACAATCTCTATCTAGTTTGTGTTCTGGGCTTCACTTTCTATAAAAACACATTGACTTCAGAGAAAACCAAAGGACATGTTAAGATGCTTTTGCGTCGGAGTCTACCGCCTTTACTGTAACCCGCGTCAGCTTTGCTGGGTCTGACAGAAAACGTATGCAGAATCAATAAAACCATCAGAGGATAGTTTTACCTTTTGAGGTGAAACGAAATGGTGGCGGCTGATGTTCGAGGCATGGCTAATGTGCAGGGCGTACCTCCACAAAGCCTCCCGATGTTTGGAGTAAAGTACAACACGTGAGTTGATACCCATTGAGAGGACTCTGCGGTCGTGAAATACCTCAAATATCGCCCAGGTAGAGGCGGGATAGGAAGAGGGGCAAAAATGAAAAAAAAATCATAATAGCTGAGGTCGATGGATTTGGCTGCTGCTTTCACGGAGAGACCCGACAGCGTTCGGCTGTCAGCCGAAGAAAGCTTCGGGTCCGGGATCGGCGCCCGAGCGACGTATTGCCGTTCGGGTAAATCAATGCGAGCTAATCACCAACAGTAACCTCATACAGTGACAACAGGCGAGCGGCTCACCCCGCCCGCCCCCTCACCTCACCTTCTGTCATCACACAATTCGTCTACCTTTTGTGACGTCAGACGCTGGCGTCCTTTAGTTTCGCGCGCGTCCCAAAAGCGCAAGATGGCGGCCACCACCTTCTTCTTCTTGTCCTTCTTGTTCTTCTTTTAGCTCGGCCAAAGACTGGCGAGGGCGAAGAAGGAAGAGGAGGAGGAGGTGGTGATGGTGAGGGCGCCGGCCGCTAGAGCGAGCGAGCGCGCGCGCGTCACGCGACGGCCCGGCGCATGCGTACAGCTTTATGTTTCTCTATTATCGCTCAGCATGGCGGCAGAGGGAGCGCTGCGTGCGACGCGCGGGCTCGGCGGAGCGGGCGCGGGATCATTTGTTGTGCAGGGAGCCGCACATTAGCCGGATCCTATTGTTTCACTGCGGGGCGAACCGCAGCCGAGACCGGCACCCGCTAATTGGCGGGATCCGAGCACCCCGGCGCTACCTTTTTTGTTTTTTCTACTCTGACGGGCACTGACAAATGCTATCCGTATGCATGAAAGGCGCGGGCCTTGGAGATGCCGGGTGTATATCGTGGCACGCTCGTGATGGCACTTCACTGCCGACTAGTCGGCGATCTCCATTTTGATCTCTGGTAAAGCATGATTTCAGCAAGGTCAAAAAAACATGTGGAGAATAGTCTGAGGTGTATAGCAGTCGGACGGACAGACTAAAGATGAATATGGATTATGCTATGAACAATGTAAGCCCATGTTTAAGACATTACTGGCATGTGAGGATCTAATGCTGGGGACCCCAACGCACTCCTACAAGGATACACAAAGGCTTTAAAACTTTCTCTTTTTTTAAGTTCCGTCATACTTTCCCTATGGTTTTAGGAGGGTCAGTAAACCTGTCGAGAAAATATCCTAATTGTTGTTTGTTGTACCAGAAACCAGCAGTATTCACGTGTACATCACATCCAAATGCCTGATATTAGAAAACAAATCTGTTCAACACTAGCCTTAAGTAGAAAGCCGGGGACGCAAGGTCAATAATGGATGTTTGTTGGAGGCAGTGTCCGACCTTGACCTCCCACCACTTGACCTCTATCGATCACGTCACGCTTAAACAGTCACCGCCTCTTGTACTCCAGTCGCCCGTGTCAAGGGACGCTGAGGGTTAATCAGGGCATCCTGCGCATGCCCGAGACTTGCACAAGTCTTTGGCTATGAATATTAGTCTTTGATTATGAACATTCATTAAATGATAAATGACAATCAGAATAAACTTCATTATAGTATGTATCCTTCTCTGACTGGCCCATGTATCAAAGACTTGTCCAGTAGGAACAGAACCTGCTGTATATGTGCCCCAGTTGCTCCATGTAACCCTACACCTCCTCCTCCAGTTTCCTGGCCATCTGTTGTCATAATAATAAATTTTGCCTGCTCCTGACTGTGACCTGATTGAGATCAAGGTGAGAGGTTGTCAATCTTCCAGCAGATATCCTGAGCAGTAGCCAGGATATCTGTATGGAGAGTGTTAGGAATACTCGAGCTAAACAGCGCCAAAAACCCAACACCATTACTGATTGTACCAGTGCCTGTATCCAAGCGAGGAGGGTAGCCATAGGATGCAGGGACAGGGGCAAGTGTATCCCCGTGAGGAGGGTAGCCATAGGATGCAGGGACTGGAGCCAGTGTATCCCAGCGAGAACGGTAGCCATAGGATGTAACCCTGGACTGGAGCCAATGTATCTCAGCGAGGAGGGTAGCCATAGGATGCAGGGATTGGAGCCAGTGTATCCCAGCAAAGAGGGTAGCCATAGGATGCAGGGACTGGAGCCAGTCTGTATCCCAGCGGGGAGGGTAGCCATAGGATGCAGGGACTGGAGCCAGTGTATCCCAGCGAGGAGGGTAGCCATAGGATGCAGGGACTGGAGCCAGTTTGTATCCCAGCGAGGAGGGTAGCCATAGGATGCAGGGACTGGAGCCAGTCTCTATCCCAGCGAGGAGGGTAGCCATAGGATGCAGGGACTGGAGTCAGTATCCCAGTGCGGAGGTTAGCCATAGGATGCAGGGACTGGAGCCAGTGTATACCAGCGAGAACGGTAGCCATAGGATGCAGGGACTGGAGCCAGTCTGTATCCCAGCGAGGAGGGTAGCCATAGGATGCAAGGACTGGAGCCAGTCTCTATCCCAGCGAGGAGGGTAGCCATAGGATGCAGGGACTGGAGCCAGTATCCCAGTGAAGAGGGTAGCCATAGGATGCAGGGACTGGAGCCAGTGTATCCCAGCGAGAACGGTATCCATAGGATACAGGGACTGGAGTCAGTGTATCCCAGCGAGGAGGGTAGCCATAGGATGCAGGCACTGGAACCAGTGTATCCCAGCGAGGAGGGTAGCCATAGGATGCAGGGACTGGAGCTAGTGTATCCCAGCGAGGAGGGTAGCCATAGGATGCAGGCACTGGAACCAGTATCCCAGTGAGGAGGGTAGGCATAGGATGCAGGGACTGGAGCCAGTGTATCCCAGCAAGGAGGGTAGCCATAGTATGCAAGGACTGGAGCCAGTCTACGCATGCTCCATGGCCGTGTGATAATCTGACCACAGGGGGGCGCCTTGGGGCAGACTCCAGAGTGAGGCAGACACACACACAGAGGGGTATAAGGGGGTGTGGCTGGGGTCAGGGGATCAAGGCCTAGGGTTGGGCGAGCTGTTAACATCGCTCCTCCATTGTTCATGACTGATCACAGGCACAATCATCCGGAGATCAGAAGCCAAGGCAGAAAGGCCAGGTTTCCCGCCACGTACAGAGCCCTGTGGTGTCTTTCATTTCTCCAAAGTCGTCTGCTGCCAAGCTAGAAAAGGGAGGCTTAGTGCATGGCAGACATTAGACTGGCCTCAGTCCCTGTATCCTACCCCTCCACCCCTTCTGAGTGACACAGGGACTGGAGGAGGGGAGGGGGGAGGGGTCGAGGGAGGTATAGGGTTACAGGGAGTGGCTTGGGTCGTAAACAGGAGATTCTGGTCAGAGTGGACAAGTCTTTGATTCATGGGCCAGTCAGAGAAGGACACATGCTATAATGAATTGTATTCCGATTTTCTTTAATCATTTAATGAATGTTCATAATCAAAGACTTGAGCAAGTCTAGGCAGACATGTGTTCTTGAAATAAACCCTCCCCCTATCCTCCCACTGTATAGTATGTTTCTTTTCTCATATGATCTTCGTCTCTCTGATGATATAGCATACTTTTTTTTGCCAGCTGATAATTAGCATCTTGCCTGGGAAATGTGGCCAGCTGTAGCGTTGTGCTTTTTGCAGGAAAATCTCAATGTCACTGCACGCGGTAAATCCCCACAGAGTATGGTTACCATTCCAGACACGGCTTTATGGTTTAACAGACCAATAGCACCATTGATAATTCCTTGATTAACCTTCAAATTGCATATTAGAACACACTTAAACAGGCAAAAACCTTTGCGCTCTAAAATAATGCCGTCATTAATTATGGCAATGAACTAAAGAAAGCTTCCGTCTCGTGTTGGCAACGCGTGCGCCTCCATTCAAACGGTCAAGAGAGTTCACTTTTTGCGTGACTGAAAAAGGATTCAGATCAAAGTGGGCCGGTGTGTATGATGTGTGAGGGGGTTCTCCCGGCCTCACCCCGTCACCCTCCGCGTGTACGCAACGACGGTAATTGACGTTTTTCCAAAGGAAATATCTCCTCGAGTTTCACGGTGATCTATTGATTTTTTTTTGTTTCAGTTTGAACATGCATGTTGGTGCGTTGGTGGTATGAGGTGTGTTGCACTGGCACTGCATGTGTATGATATAATTACGCGAAACGGGTTCCCTTGTGTGGAGTTTCATCCCATGAGCAAAGGTGGTTGATAAAACAATGCAGACGCCATTATCTATTGAAAAATTTATACGTGAATCTGAACCGATTGAATTTATGCTTGATATCTTTAAAAATTAAATTAAATCAAAAGATTCAAACGACCGTCTCTTGGAAATGACATGCTCCGTGTAGGCACTATAGGGTGTATCAATTGCAATATGAAATATACATTATTATATACCTATGGCCATATGACCTCCACATACTGCCCGCTGCTACCCATGCCGGATATATTGCCGTACGTCACACTGTGACGTACGGGGTGTGACATCACGTAACTAGCTAGAATTTCGCCATTTTTAGATATATGATAATACGAAAACGGGCTGTTGTAGTACGTCAAAATACTTGAAGTACGTGCATGGGTATGGTAGAATAGGTATTTACTATATACACATGTCGTATATACTCTAAAAACGCACTGTTTCGCCATATAACGTAAAAATACTGTCCGGACCACTGGTCCGTACACTATCATATGGACTACCTATCCATACTCGTTTATTAAAATATTGATTGTTAAGCCAAATGAAATTTTTCTTTTAAATTTCGGGTATATAGTAAATATAGAACGTCCTGACCATGCTTGTACAAGCCACAAAACTCGATGATAATTCATGGTTTGTACGGAACTCGGAGTAAACGCCTCGTTCCGTACGAACCGTGAATTATCATCCCATTTTGTAGCTTGTACAGCATGGTCAGGATGTTCTATATAAGTACATGTGTGGTGGGCAAACTGTGTGTAAATACTATGGAGAAACCAAACAAGAGTTAGTCATGTTGTTGTTTATCGCACGACGGCAAGATCGCGTATTACTGCGCGAGGCAAAGCCGAGAGCAGTAATACGCGATCTTGCTGGAGTGCGATGAACAATAACACAACTAACTCGAGTTTGGTTTAGAATTTATCCTACCCCGCCCGTCTAAATTACTTCTACATTAACAAATGACGTCATTTGTCAAGTGTATCCCACTAGAGCGATATTTTTCATTTTTCTGAACTCCAGACCGAATACAGTGACCCAATGTTAAGCCTATGGAGTTTTTTATTAGGGGTAGGATAAAACTGTGTGTAAATACAAAGAGCAGCTCTCACCTGTATCCGGTCCTCAGGTAAGTTTGTCTTCAGTGAGAGCACCTCGCGAGCATTCACGTCCGGGTAGTGTGCCTCCTTGAAGGCATTCTCTAACTCCTCCAGCTGATAGCTTGTGAAGATTGTTCTGCAAAAGAAAACAAAAATATTACTTGAATAGAAAAATTATTAACATTTTCTGCAAGGAACCTACTCTCGATTTAAGATTTGGTTGCACATTTTAAGTGTTGAATATTCCATCTAAAATTGCATTGTTAAGCATAGATATAAGACCGATTATCCATCTGGGATGTGGGTTTTTTTAAGATATGATTAATTTGGCCAAATTATACACTTCTTTATACAATATGGATCGGGTCGAACTATTTCTATTGATAACATAAAGCTCCAACTCTATGTTTGGGGATGGCACAGTTGCAACTAAAACTTTCTAATCATTAGCTAATATCTGAACCCAATTATCCCAAACAATTAGAATATATTAGTGTGTATAGAAAGTGAAAGGTTAATAAAGATGATTATTAACCAACACTACAATAACCAGTTCAATTCAAGAAATGCAGTTACTTTTTCCCCCATCTTCCACATGATAGAAAAAAAATGGATTGCATAAACCACAGGAAATCCTATCCTAATTCAGGATTGCCGGTAATCGGAGAAGGTCCCAATTCACCTTTGTTTGTTCCTTAAGGTATTAAAAGTCATAATTAACCCTGTAAAACCACAAGCCCATTACCCACCCCGCCCCACCGGAAAGATGGTGGTAGCCTATGTGGTGGTGCCCTCCCCCTCCTCCTCCCATCTCAGGGCCTCACACAAAAAATCACTGCTGTCTTTTGCTGCAGAAAACACTTTTTCCCATCACTCAGCTTTTAAAAAGGGACCAAAGACAAGGCATCCAAGGGGTTCCTCAGGAGACAAAACCTCCATGCTGAGACCCATTATGGGGAGCTATCAATTGCTGCGATGGGAGATTAGGCTGTGAAATGGGACTCTTAATGCAGTAATGAATTGGATCCCCCTCACCATAGCCACTATGACGGCTGGTAATACAATGCTGGTCAGTAGCTATCGAGCTTATTTGAGAGCTATTTTAGCAAGCACGCTAGCTGGGTGCTCACTACAAAGACTCCGTCAGTGAAAGACGTATTAGGGCCATTGCCGACGGGGACTGGCCGTAAATCCAATCGTCCCCTCGATGAATTAGCGTAAGGCTGTCTGAATAGGCGGCCTCATGGTTAATTTGGCGAAGCATAATGTATTTTGCCTGGGTTTCTATTGCCCAATCAGAACCAAGATGGCTTCCACATGCAAGGTTTCGCCGTTTTACTGCCAGGGTTATGTACGTAAGAATATTGTCTTGCTATTTTTGGAAAAGGCTGTGAGTAATGGATATTGGACTAATTTCTTTTTCTGATCAACGTGATATCCAAACTTCTGTTTGTCTATTGATGTTGTGGAAGAATTTCTTTGGCTGTAGATTCGATTAATCCATTATTTTTATTAAGCGATATCCTATCTGCCTTAAATAAATCAAAGTAGAGGATTCTATATACATGTATGGGACAAAAGTCACACACAATGTCCTAAAACATGTAAGACTATTGCAATCTTTTACATCACAAGCATAGCAAGCTTTAGGTCATCTGACAATAGAAAATTGATTGCATATCAAGTTATTATTTTTCTGGCATTAAAGAAGCAATATAATGAACCTTTCTCAACATCAACCTCATGGATACGATTGAATCACAGACCCAAGAATGTTATCTATTTTAAGGTAGAGTGTATTACTGTAAGATCGCCTAGAGATACCGCAGCATGATAATGTCATAATGTCAAAGACATTTGCAGAACTATAATTGAAAAGATAGACATTTTCTTTTGAATCAACTATTTGTGGCTACGGCAATTTAAAATCTTTGTAATCTGATCATCAAACGATCCCATCTTTCACTGCTAGACACCCAGCTTTCCCTGGTCAGGGACATATGCTACCTACGTTCACCGCAGTGTAGAACCACAAAAATGTCCTTTTAACCGTAGGAATTCTCGTTACATAATTCCATTTAAAAAAAAGACAAAAAGGCATCAAACCACTGAGGGGAAAGGTACAGGGATAGACGCATGTAATCAATGCAACCACACTTCGATGGTAATAGACGTAGTACACATGTGCTAAAGAATGACATGGTTAGTGAGCAGATAATTATCTTTTCCTTCAATGATGAAAGAAACACCACAACCATTATGGAATACATCCTTCACGCTGACATGAACCCAACCGTTGTTTGACACCCGGCCCCACACCCAGCCCACACCTCTCCGTCAGTTTGCCCGACGTTAACTACATGCCAGAGTGCGGCCAACTATCGGTGTCTTCCCCATAGCCAGCCCTCATAGACACGTCAAGAGGGGGTTCCCTCTTTGTCCCATCCCAGCATCAGCAGCGGGACCGCTCCTCTGAAGTGCGGGAATTTTCACACCAGCTGCGCCAGAGACTGGGCGATAATAGGAGCAGTCGGTGGGACGGAGCACATGCTGCGCGCGCATAATGATGATTGGCGCGTGTTTTGACGTCACGCGGCGGGGGAGGAGACGCTGACGTGACAGGTCGTCCGCAGTGAGGCGCTGACCACGAGCTGCTGGACGCTATTCATGTAGTCAAAATGTCGTCTGCCTTTGTCCAAACTCGGACCCTCATTGTTGGCGCCAGTTTCCACGCATTGTCCTCGCGTATAAATATTTTCACCGCAGAACGTCGCCAGTGTCTATCAAAGATTGCACAACCGGCGACTTCGCACCCACTGATGTAGTGACACGCTTTAGAAATGGACGTCTAAAAGCTATAGTCAGTTGTTACTGGGCGGTAGGGGCTAGTACCACTTCCTGCCAGGAGAGGTCGTGTCGGATACATTTAGACCTCTGCGGAGCGTCCTAATACTTTTACCCTTTTCTACCGGGATACCAATCGAGGCGAAAGTGGGGAAAGTAATATTTTAATGTAAAGATGGCATAGATTAAAGCATAAGCTGTCCACCTCTACAAATGGTATCAATAATCCACGTATACGTTTACCTTTGAAGTGTGCATTAAGTCGTGTGTGGTATCTGATTACTCTGATATCTGAGAGTAGCTTTTAAGTCTCCAGTTAATGTAATATATCGTACTCACCTGTGACGCCGCTTCTTCTTTTTCTTTTTGTTGGCGAGACTGTCTGCTATTGTTCCGCTTTGGTGAGAGGACATGCCATCGTGACCTGTGGAGAGAGAAGAGATTGGTAATGACATAATGCATTATGTTTACAACGGTAAAATGAAATAAACTCAATCATCCCAATTCTGAGGTGGATATAATGGCAAAGATATATCGAGTATTCTTTGATGATTTTTTTAAATTGGTTACATCATGTATGACTCTTAATATTTATTTTCAGAGGTGACAACTCCAACATCTGGATTTGAGCAAATTTCAATAGATATGAATTTTCGAATACTATCAGTTCTAAAAGCCAATTGTAGAGTACGGTGTCAATGTTCTGTTTTGAAAATAATGTACCTATCAAAATGTCCCATATGCTGAATGCTGTTATTAGGTTAGATGTAAATGACCAAAGGACATTCATTCATTCACATCTCACCCCATCATACCATCCCTAAAGTAATCAGCTTGGTGTGGTATACCATACATTACCCACCAATATCAACATGTATAACCAACCAACTAGATTAAATGTGTACTCAACCACGTAGAGGGACCAGGCGGCAGAACGGCAACAGCCGAGCCTGGAATTATGTAAGAATTGAACCCTAATAAAATTATGAAAAAAAAATACCGAAGTAAATTGCTTAAAATCAGTATGAAATACTCTTGTCTTATAAAATCCCTGATACCAATATTAATATAAATGAATCAGATCCACTCAGATCTCTCTCCTTCTTTTATATAGGGTCATACACGAAAAAATTCTGACAAAAATTGACACCCAACCCCTTTCCGCCCCTTCTATGTGCATCTCGTACGCAAGAGATTAAAGAAGAGGCATTCGCAAAATTTCCCAAATATGGAACCAACCTTCACTATACATACGTTGGCCTACTATATGGATGAGTCCATTATATATATATATATATATATATATATATATATATATATATATATATATATATAGTCTCATCCTTCATCACACTCTAATCATCATTTATGTATACTCTAAAGATGGACTTTATTTGTGACGTGTATCGTAACTACCACTGTTCTATAGAGCCTGATGAAAACCTGCAAAGCAGAAGATGGCTAAGCTTGTACATTTACTATGCTGAATACAAAAAAAAAAAAATAGTAGAACCCCGCCTAACGGACACCCTGCGTAAGCGGACACCCGGCGTTAGCGACACTCTTGCTCGGAACGGAAATTTGTCCCTCTATTAAATGTTTGATTTAACCCTGCATATATATACCCTATATCCCTGACTTTATTGGTTTAACATGTATCGACACTGTTATGCAGTCAAGGCTAGCTATCATACGGTGGCCTCACCAAGGTAAATGAGACGTGCTAATTATCACTCAATTAATACAACCCTCTCCATGAGATCCCGAGGCCGCTTGGAGTCAATAGAGGTTGAATTGGTTTAGTACGAAAGGCGTCACATCACATTTCATATTCATATTGTGGAATGGATATAATAACATAGGCCCTAGTACCGAATAATGACGCACAGGCCCAACATTGAATCCAATTTCTTCTTCTCACTCCAATGTAGAAGGGTGGGGTATTCAATGGAATGTCGACTTAAAATCGGTACCACCTATAAGACCACATTGACACATAATTGCAGAGGTACCCCCTAAAATATGCTAACTAAATGTTGGTAGCTACTATGGGGTACTTCTCTTGGTATGTAGGTCTATGTGTAAATCAGTAATTACATTCATTACTTCCAGTCAGAATGGCAAAAATGGTTGTATATTTCTATAGACTTGGCACACGTGAGTTGTACTTTTCAAATCCCATTGAAAAGGGTGCATTTGAGCAATGACTCATGAATTACCTTTACAAGCATATGTGGAACTGGGTGAAAAATCTATAGCCTGCCAGTACAATATTTTCTGTACAGTGAGGATTTACGACATTCATGGTGGAAATGTATATTATGTTAACTTTCCCTTATCAATAACAAATGCTACGATATTCCATATCTCAATTTGATAAATATTGCTAAAGTTCTCAAGACTCAAATTCAAGAGTGCGTGTTACTCATTATAGTCCATCCTAAATAGTGTAAATATTCTAACCAGTAGACATGGTGCGAATACCTGTTTCCATTGGCCAACGAAAATGGCGGAGATGTATTTTTTAATTCTCCTAAAGGCCTGTATCCATTGGCCGTCACCAATCTACAGTTAGGAACCACCGACGATCCTTTAGCACTGCTGACGCAATATTAATAAATGAAAACGGGCTTTTAGGAAAATTAAAAAAGTCTTCCCCGTTTTCTGCGGCCAATGGAATACATACACAATATTGACTGGTTTCAGATACAAGCGGCCGTATGCTCCGAGGAGTTGACGCGTAGTAATATCCTAGCATGAGCGAGGATATTGCGCAGAGAGTCAACTCCGAGGAGCATACAGCCGCTTTTATCTGAAACCAGTCTATATTGTATTTATCATCCACCTTTTCTGGATAAGTGGCATGTCAATATCAGTTCATTTAAGTTATGCACTATTTTCCCATACGCACTATTTTTTCGAATGCGCCACCCGGAGCATACAACATATCTGTATGCACCGGGTATGTCCATACAAACACCCTATGTGTTTTCTATGGACACTTTGTATCAGGTGGATAATAAAAGTCCAGACTCCTCAGTAGTCACGATGTTCCACATTGAGTGTATTTGAGATGTCATACCTGTAGGCCTCGCACAATGTGTGCTATGGGTGTGGGCTCATTTCACCTGCCACAAGCCACCTGTCTGAAGCCTGCCCCGTCGTCATACCACACGACAGCCCGGCCATGGAGGCGGCGCCCGGCGAACTTGCCAATTTCCCGCCGATTACTGCGCACCGCTAATGAGGTAATCCTCGCCGGGATTAATTGCCTTCATCCGGGGTGTCGACGACTGACACTTGCCGGTGGCCGTGGGCTGGGATCCCGGGCCCCGTCGGTGCGGCAGACCGGCCAGCCGGGCAATTAGTCCCGGGGCCACGTCAGGTTGGTGGCCGGGGCCGCGCACCCTGCCCCACCCGGTCACAGGATCCTGGCAAGGCCTCTGGTCGCTTATTGGCCTAATCTTGGTGAAGTTTTGACAATAAGGTGGGCTTGGAGTGGGTGTTTTTTTCTCGCTGCTCAGGCTGGGTGTAAGGTATATAGGTGTATCTGGTGACAGGTGGGCGGCGGTGGAGATGACGATGTGAGACTAAAGCCCGGCGTCCACCTACTACGATATGGCACCGATATGGTCTACGATGCACCTCCCGATAAAAAATCAAAATGCTATGACCAGAACAGCAGCTAACAACCAGGAGGACTTCATCTGAACACGCCATTTATCCTACCTCTAATATAAATCTCTATAGACCTAACATGGGGTGACTATATGACCAAAAATCACGAGTGGTGATCATTTGGGCTATTTTCCTTCTCCATCCAATGATGTGTTCAATATAATATACATATGTATATGATTTTCTCATTTATTCTCATCGGCCTCATCATGGGGTTCAAGGGGAACCATAGTTTTACCTATGTCTGGGGCATAATAAGGAAGCTGGGGGGGGGGGGGGACACCCAAATTTACCCGGTTTTTTTTGTGGTTTTTTTTACAAAAATACACTAATACCATTTTGCCGTATGGGGTGACTATGTGCCCTGGATATACCATAAAATATTTATATGCCACGGGTGACATATGGAGTTAAAACACGTGACGGTGTAGGATAAAATCTTAACGTTATTCAATTTCATATGTACATGGCGTTCGTTGTCTTCCGCTACAGATATCACTCAGCTCTGTTTCGTGATATCATTCTGTGAAGACAACTCCCGCCATATAAGCAATCATATGAAATCTCGTGACGTTTCTTGGTAGTACGCCATCGTTCTATGCTATCCACATAGCTTAATTGAATTATTAGGCTTGGCGTCCACCTAATACGATAGCAATTAAGAACCTCCAAATGCACTACAATACATAATGTGAAAGTCTTTTCTTTCTTGCAGCGATTTGGGTTGAAGGAGAAGCTGGTTTGCATTGTGTGAATGCTGTTGTATGCGTTAGATGGCATGGTATCGTCTCTACAACGTCCGATAGAGGGGTATATTGCTGCCTCAACATTAAACCCAATTTCACAATTAGCATCAATGTAAGAAATCATAGGCGATATGGATATGGTCTCTCACCAGAGAAATAGTAAATTTGTACATATTCTGGTCACTGGTCTATAATATTGCCATCTATTTTGTCTTATATATAGGAGCCTACTGAAAACAGGGGAAACCCTAGTAGACTCTCCAGTCTAAATAAAAGAATTAAAGAATATATATATATATATATATATATATATATATATACATAGTAGTACAATTATAATACATACCATGTGATATTCAAATGATATATCACATGCCATGTGACTTGTAGAAATAAATATCAGGCTAGAAATAAGTGGGCCTATATTACATGACATATGATTTCTAAATATCATATGATGAATGTGTGAACAACTGTCATTTCCAAATCATTGCCCTCAATACAGATATTCTTTTAAACGTCATTTGATTAAACAAGGATTCCAAGGAAACACCAGTAACTGACATAATCTACCTATTGTAGGGTACCCTCCAATACTTCTTGAATTATATTATTGAAGTATATTCATAGCGAAAATTTATTGCAAATTTCTACCAGTAGTTAGTACCTTATTCACTTTGCAATTGTAGAGCGCATGATATTTCCTTTGCAAAATAATCTGATGATTAATTTCCTGTTATTGCAAGAGCTTATTCAAACATTCTACTGTGTGTAAATAAACAAGTAATGTCCCGTATACTTCCATATAGTAGACCAACCGTGCGTTATGGAAAGACGTTACGGTTAGTGGCTTTTGGATATCGTACCAATAGAAAGCAATGAATTAAGAAGCCTCTGAGAGACGCTAATATTGTCAAGAGTAGCTTCTATTAGCGTCGGGCGATCAACCCGAGGACACCAGACACAACCGTCCACACCCACCCCCCTCCCTAATCTGTTTCCTCATCCAACCCCCCCCAACCCCCGAACAGGCCTACACACCCCACACCCACCCTTCTCTTCCACCCCTAGTCAAGACGGTCGGCCTGTAATCAGCAGGATTTTGGGAACAGTGCTAATATTGTTTTTATCAGAGAACTAGTGCCTATTGTGACATGATTGGCTATTTAGTGTCACCCGCCCTATCTAAATCCGGCCAGGGAGCCGATAACAGCCGCGGGCGCGTGTGGGGCCCGGAGAGGGGCAGGACTAGGTCCGGCGTTATCCTAATCGTCGGGGATGAGCCGCGGATCAGGGCCACATGCCCTCCCCCAGCATCGGTCTTAACCCCCCACGCTCTGGTGGCGGTACGCCGGAGTTGGTCGTCAGTGTTTCCGGCTTCGTTGTTGTTATGCATGCAGATTTGAGGAGTGGTATAACGCCCCGACTACACACACAGGGAGCATTGAGTGCAACGGAAGTGAGGTTATGGTTGTATGATGTGTCATCTATGGGTGGAGAGAGATATGGATAGGAGAAATAAAGAGATGAGAGTGAGAGAGGGAGAGAGACTCAGAGAGAGAGAGAGAGAGAGAGAGAGAGAGAGAGAGAGAGAGGGGGGGGCAGAGAGAGGGGGTGGGGAGAAAGGGAAAGAAGAAGAAGAAGAAGAAGAAGAAGAAGAAGAAGAAGAAGAAGAAGAAGAAGAAGAAGAAGAAGAAAGAGAAGAGAAGGAGAGATAGGGTGGAAGAGAGTGGAGGAAAAATAAGGATGGGGGGAGTAAGGAAGTCATGAAAGGGGAAAGGGAATAGAGAGGCACTGGGAGAAAAGTGGAAGACAATTTTCAGACAGAAGAAGAATGTGAGAGATAGGAATAGAGAGGGTAATAGGGGAAGGGCAAGAGAGGAGGTAATGTTATTTTTGTAATTTGTTAATGCGTTGTGTGGAAATTATTTATGAATAAAACTTGTGGGTTATATTTTAGATCAAAAACAGCTGTGACTTGATTTACTGAATATACTATTGTATCAGTTACTTTACAGTTTAAAACGAAACTTGTTTTTGGAAGTACCTGACGCAAATTGACAACTTCCATACCTGTTCCCTCTTCTCAATTCAACTTCTTAAGAAATATAGGTTTTTTTTATGGAAGTTAACCCTATGGTGAGGTACTGTTTTAAAATCTGATAAATTCCATTGTTTTCTTTTTTAATCGCAAAAATCCCCGATTTCTAACATATCGGAGGAACCTCCAATTTCTCTAATAAAAGGTTTACCCTGCAGTTACCTCCCACCAGACCTCCATAATCCCTGTAAATCCTAAATCCCTTCACTCCCCGTGCATTCAACTCGCTAGATTCCACACCTCCACCTCACACGCACGGCGGGGGAGGCGGACCGGGGCGGGGCCGTCGGCGGCCGGCAGTAAGAGGATCATAGGCCGTCAGACGGAGGTAGCAGGCCCGCTCTGTTCTCTCACGTGTTCCACAAGACGATTTGGGAAGGGAATAATGGCGGGGACACACCGAGTGAGTCGAGGCGGCGATCTCTGGAATCGCCAAAACAAAATGGCTTCTAAGTGAGATATTATTTCATAGTGATATCTCCTACGGATAATTTACTGTGAAATATGAAATAATAGCTCACAGATAGTCCATTTTGTGTTGGCGAGTCTGGAAAATGCTGCGTTTCTCGCTTGGTGTGTCTCCGGCTTTAGTGATGATTTTCACCGGTGAACTATTTACATGACTACCGCCACAATCTGCACTTAAAAATAGATGATTCGCACTATCTGTTAAAACTCCCCTACAATTCAGTATCTTAAACTGAATATTTTTAAGTTTGAAACAAATGTTTATTTTACGTTGTATGTATACATATCCATGGCCCAAATCCAAAAGACATAGCCTTCACCTTATCAACTCTAACCGTAGGCTCTTACCCAAAATGTAAAATTAACACTGAACCACTTATTCGCAGTTTTCCGCTATGCGAAATATCGGTACAATTCGTCGTAGCAGACTGGGAACTACTGTGCGAATCGTCCCGTTATCAGCGCGAATCGTCCCCCAACGCAAATCGTCCCCCAACGCGAATTGTCCCCCAACGCAAATTGTCCCCCAACGCGAATTGTCCCCCAACGCAAATTGTCCCCCAACGCGAATTGTCCCCCAACGCAAATCGTCCCCCAACGCGAATTGTCCCCCAACGCAAATTGTCCCCCAACGCGAATTGTCCCCTAATGCGAATCGCCCCCCAACGCGAATCGTCCATCACCACCCGTCGGAGGGCAGGCCATATGTGTTTGGAGAGTGTAACCTCCAAGCTTATCGCCCAGCACCACACACTGACCAAGCAGAGTCTCTGAGGAGGCATTCCTGTCCGTGTGTCACGTATCCACGTGCCATGGAGAGCTCAACGTGACATGAAGGTGAGAGGCTGGGGCGATCTGGGTGTTGAGTCCTTTACACCTGAGGCTTATCTATATGGATCATCGCCTGAACGCGTTCACACCTACGCTGGCCCGCCAGATCCCATCGGTAAATACTGGTTGCATTATTGCCAAACACTGCTAAGTAAACTCAACGCGGACAGTGCAAAGACATAATGACATATCCCTGGTGGATATATTATTGTCGGGTATGTGTTAATACCCTGGCATTTTTCAGTTGTTTGGATCTGAATTGGTGATATATGAGAATCGATATATACTTAGGAGGCTTCCATATATTGATTTATATATTATGAAGTAGATGTAAGCTATAGGCCTATATATCTAGACAGATAAGATCACATTTGATGAGGTTAGATTTCAAGCTATAGAGTATACTCTCTTGGTGTTTGTTTTCGCTTATTTTTGAATAATAATTACAATTAAACATGACTGTTTTCCACATTTGTATTGATTCTAAAATGAGAACTGAAATAACATTGACAATTATAAAAAGAAAGCTCCACCTATAAAGGTAATTGGATTCATTATGTTGTCTTATATCCAAACAGGCCTTAAATATAGTTCAATAAACTCCTAACATATCCATTTCTGCTGCTTGGATTGTAATAGATGTTTGCGCATTGCTTATTCAGTGGAACACACCAATAAATAATAAATTTCCGAAGAAAACAATTTCATCGC
This sequence comes from Alentia gelatinosa, assembly GCA_950022655.1. Lineage (NCBI taxonomy): Eukaryota > Metazoa > Annelida > Polychaeta > Phyllodocida > Polynoidae > Alentia > Alentia gelatinosa. The sequence continues at coordinate 45,955,083 of OX465581.1, forward strand.
CATATTTGATAGAGGAATCTATTAGCTATATTGCATTCACAACAGTGATGAGTGGCGCTCTTAGCACGAGTCTGGCACATTATATAGATACTAGCAGATGAGTGGCCCTAACCCTGGCCTTATAACCACCTAATTCGGCCGAGCTTTGGGTGGGTTAATTTACCTCCTGTTGCCCCGTCATTGACTGGCCACCAACGGGTTGCGGACGATTGGCTCACGCAGAGCAATGGCTTCATTGCCTGCAGAGGTGATGTACACATGTCAACAAGCAGTCCGCCATCAACAGGGGTAAACAAACCCACCAGGAGCCTGGCCCACCTAGACTGGCTCCAGTCCCTTTATCTCAACCCTGGTATTTTTGTCTCATAGACTTAGCATTGGGAACTCGTTCTTCATGCTCCTACAAGTATTGCAGGCCGTTCTCCATGATCTATATCCTGTGCGTCGTCCATTCTTTTAGTGCGTACAGGGGTGAGATAAGAACAGAAAGCAACTTGTTTTGGTCAAAGAAGTTGTTCTCCAACTCGTTTGAATGTTACGTTATTTTCACTCAGCTGTCACCTCGTTCATATCACTCCACATCAAACACGTGGAGAACGACGACTTTGATCAAAACTTGTTGGCTTCTTCTTTAGTACCTAAAATAGGATTTACATGATGGTATTCATGTAGGCCTACCTCACAGGGTGTTTGTCTGAGACAAATTCTGCTAAGATTCTGCACTCGAATGCAATTTCTTCACCTAAATTGTAGGGTTCCAAGCAAGAAATGATATTTTAAATAATATTCATTGACAACTCGACCCGCTACTTTGTGTTTTGTCTGGCGTCGGTATCAAGATGGCCGCCTCTATAACACAATGGCTATGTGCCCGACAGTTTACACTACAACTACGCATCAGTGCCAGTTTTCCAGTATTCCCTTGACCTACACTCCTCCTCGCAGGGATACGTGTTTGATTCCTGGGCCTACATGGGTTCCCGGATATCTCGGCCCCTTTGGCATCTCGGACCCCCTCTGGCACCTCGGACCCATCGGCACCTCGGCCCCCCGCTTTCACAGCTTTCACGCCTTCATGCGCGAAAACGGTGAATGTCTTCCCATGTGATTACTTACACAAGATACAGATTCTCAGCTTTGCTGTTTTATATTATTTGTCAATTATCCACAATAAAGAATCTTACAGAGCAAAATTATATCTTACAAAACATGTGTGATAACCCTATCCCAAACCTAAACCCTATTAGACCGTTTCCCTAACCCTAACCCAATCCCTAACCCTATCCCAAAACTTAACCCTATCCCTATCCCTAACCCTAACCCTAACGCTATCCCTAACCCTATCCCAAACCTTAACGCTTACCCTAACCCTATCCCTAACCCTATCTCTAACCCTAACCCTTTCCCTAACATTAACCCTATCCTTAACCCGCAAAAGCGGGAGTGTGAAACGCGGACGCGAGGGGGCCGAGATGACCGCACCAAAAGGGGTCCGAGATGCCGATGGGGCCGAGATGACCGTGTACCCCTGCATGGGCCTTGGCCTTTGGAGGAGTGTACACGTTCCAAATTAATCATATTTCTTAATGAATGCCCACAATCAAAGACTTGAGCAAGTCTAAGTCCAACTCTGAAGGACGACGACGGGGTTTCACCAGTACCCTTTCCATCCCTCTGCCTTATAACCTCATGTGGTTTCTATTACGACCCAAGGTGTCCGGGGCTTGTTAATGTGGATCTGGGCGGGAGGGTGTACTACTGGATGGTTACTTAGATCCACACGCCAGCACAAATAAGTTATTAACACTCCCCAAACAAATCTGCGACCGTGTGGGCGCAGGTTGGTGTGTTACATGCAGGCACAATTACCTATTTGCTCCATCTACGTTGCCCGGCCAATATAGAGTATATATATCAGTCTAGAGCAATGGTTTAGAAAGGGTCTTGTCAAATTCATGAATATGCATACCAGTTCATAAAGCCGCATTGTAATTAACAATATTCATTCCATGTATTGTTTTTTATCTCACCCCTGGTATCTTTGTCCCATATAGGCTTAACATGGGGAACTCGTTCTCCATGTCCCTATGAGTATTGCAGTCCGTTCTTCATGGTCTTAATCATGTGTATCATACATTCTCTTAGTTAGTACAGGGGTGAGATAAGTACAGAAAGCAACTAGTTTTGTTCAAAGAAGCCGTTCTCCAAGTCGTTTGAATGCTGCGTCATATTCACTCGGCTATCGCCTCATTCATATTACTCCACATCAAACTCGTGGAGAACGATGACTTTGAACAAAACTTGTTGCTTTCTTTTTTAGTATCTAATGTAGGATTTATATGAGATTCATATACCTCTCAGGTTATTTATCTGAGACAAATCCTGCTGAGATTCTGTACTCGAACACAATTTATTCATCTAAATTGTAAGGTTCCATTTCCCTGATACATGTTTTCCCCCCTACAATTGTTAAGTGGAATTCACACTGTAAGATTAGACTACCAGCACAACCCGAATGATAAAGGTACCCACGGACAGGTTCACTCCGAGTTTCATACTGATTCTTTAATTCTCCAACTCTTCTTTTATACACATAAGGTAGACAATGGCATATACATTCTTGTACCTCACAGGGTTCAAAATCTCATGGGATTCTGTTCCTTTATAGATGTAAATATAGCTAAAGTCTCCTGTTTCTGATTATAACTGCTAATAGCAGAGGAAACAACCAGGAAAAGACCCTACATCATCCGCAGACGACATTTTGCCTTTACGTCATACAGACAAACAACGGACGCCATCTTGGCGGGATTACGCCCGGACGTCACGTGGCCCACAGGCGGCGTTCCTAGTGCCGCCATCTGGTGCTCATTTAGCGGCTTTTCCCAGCGTTTCTCGCCCTTCTTGATGGAATCCTGACGGATTGGTTGTCCGGGGATTGACTGCTTCCCGCGCTTAGCATGTCCACCGCCGGACGTATTTACACGGAGCTGTTTGTCTTTCCGGTTGAAGAGCAATCGCGCGATGTAGATTTAGTCTTCTTCGGAGTGCGGCCGAATTGCTGAGGCAATATATCAGGAAACTATATGTTTTCTTTGCCTGTCCAGCCGAAAGATAATACAAGAGTTTTCTATCCCTTCGTGTACAAGATTCCTACCATCGGAAGCCGTTAGAGGATTCTGAAATGTATCCAGGAATTCCTTTTCTTTCTTTTGTTAATAAGTTAGCATATATACATTTATCTCTAGGTTATTCTAAAGTATCTTAACTTACCATTTGTCATATTAATTTTAGTTCCCATTATCATGGTGTTCCAAATTCTGGGAAAAATACAAGAGCCAGGGTAAATAGATATTATGCTACTATTAGGCAAGCGTATAGATAAGTATTACTCCACAAAAATCGGCGTACAAAGTATGTACGACCTTTTGCGTCCGTTTTGTCGTAATGGCTAATTTTTTCAACAAATCTCTAGAGCAAACTGTAGCTGTCAAAACAAATACGTTCAGAACGCCCCATGATAAATGCAGTGTGTATGAGTGAACCTGATCAAATGACACTAATCTTTGCGGCCTAGCTGTTGATAAGATACACTGAGAGTCTTTCAGATAGTGGGGGTGTCATCAGGGACAAACCACTAAGGTTGCGGTCTCACAGTGCAGACTTAGAGGCTTGATGGGACCACTTGGCGGGTCTATCACTGTTACTCAATGACTAAGGTGTATATGCTCGTGTATGACGACCATATTGTGTGAATAGGATCAGCTTGCTTTTATTACAATAACATAATCTAAGCTGCCAATCAGCTTGATTTGTTCTCAATAAAACTGTCAATATCGATACCACATTCTAATATGATCTAGCTTAATTATAACTTCCATGACAGCTACCTTGTCGGTATAGAAATATTATTTGAATTTGATAACCTATATGTGTATACACATATAGGTACATATAACCAAAGATGACCTTTGTTACCTATAAATAACTATATAGCAAGGAGAAATAATTTGATGTATTGATATTGGAGTTTATACCGGTAAATGTCAATTGTGATATATGCTACATCAGTCAAGATTTGTTGGTGTATGTATATAGATGTTTTGAGAAAGGGGGGGGCAATTTCTATTAATTTTGTTCTCAGATGAACCACGAATTTGTATTCGGTGTTTAATAAATATTTGTATTATCCACCTAATACAAAGTGTCCATAGAAAACACAGAGGCAGTGTGTATGGCCGTACCCGGCGCATACAGATATGTTGTATGCTCCGGGTGGCGGGTATCGACATGTCACTTGTGCAGAAAAGGGGGATAATAAATACAATATAGACTGGTTCCAGATAAAAGCGTTTGTATGCTCCTCGGAGTTGACTCTACGCAATTTCCTCGGATATTACTATGCGTCAACTCCTCGGAGCATACTACCGCTTGCATCTGAAACCAGTCAATACTATCTTAAAACTAGATGAGTTTTAATCTTGGCCACTGTAGGCCCTATGCCACGACTGGAGTTTGGCAAAGTGATTTCACGAGGCGAAGCCGAGTGAAGTCCGGAGCCAAACTCCAGGGACCTGTTTCACTAGTTTCGTTACATGTCTAGATGGTGTGTCTGGTTTCATAAGAACTAGACATTAGACTTTGTGTTGTCCGTTCTTGCTTGCACTGTTGGTGCCGCTTTTCATGCCTGTCCAACACTTTTATCACAAAACTAGTGAAACAGGTCCATCATGTGTCTAATTCTAATGTCTGTCTTATCCTAAGGGCAGCTACTTGTGTTGTCACGAAACTAGACAACCCCAATGTCTGTATGGTGTCACAGACATGTCACGAAACTAGTGAAACAGGTCCCTGGAGTGGCATGCGCTGGCAATGATTAAAACGAATCAGGTTTTGATTTTATCCTATTCCGTATCTTCGATTTTGGAATATTACGTGATAACAATTCTGTATGCCACTAGTGGCATATAAAACTCCGTATGCCACTCGGCGTGGCATATGGATACTCAATGTTAAGCCTATGGGAATTTATATTAGGGGTAGGTTAATGTGTATATACACAACACACCATTCACTCAGATATAACTGTGAAATGTCGTCTGGTAGTGAATCGGTTGTAGACGTGTCCGTTGCGTCGTCGTACGGACTGGCGGTCATATAACGAGGTGTGAGTCGATGTAACTGTTAGTTTGTACACCACTAACTGTCCATAAACCACCGTCTAACGGCTTCTCATGAGAAACTCCAACTGTTTATCACCAGTCGCCCACAACGGAGAAATGAATGGAACCGAGAGGGTTCCAGTCAGCTCCCATTTCCCGCTCATTCCAACCGCGACCATCTCCTCAATATAAACCCCGTGGAGCGTTAATCACAGCCTAAAACACGGCCACTGACCCAGCCTAGGGCCAATTAACAATGTATTTTCTTATTGACCGCCCCCAATTAGCACATGATTAATTATTGGGGTAATTACAACGGGATGGCCTTGGCGATTGGCTGAGCTGGGGACTAATTGGATTAGTGCGACCTAACAAAGGTACGTACAATTGAACGTCTCCTTGCCGCCCTATGAACAAGACACGATCTGCTAAATGAGCATCGGATTCACTGAAAACCATTTACACGCCGAGTAAAAACCAGCAAATTGACAATTAGTATTCCGCTTTTTTATCTCCTGCCTCATCGGTAAAAGAATTATGTCTATTTAAAATATAAAAAAAATCCACACACACACACACACAGAAGTCTAGGTTAAAATCATTCCGTGCAGGTTCTTTGGAATTGAATTCGAGTGAGTCATGGAATTTGGAATTGAGTCCACTGAATAGGGTTTCCTTGAGAACGAGAAAAGGGGGGGGGGGCGTTGCATGCATGAGAACCACGGGAAACGTGTGTGTCTGTGTGTGTGTGTGTGTGGTGGGGGACGACACGTATAGGGCTTTAGTATAGCAATCACATGGTTTATGGGGAGCCAGGAGTGACAACTATTGGCCAGCTATGTGTAATTTTCCCATCAGATCGACAGGAGCCCGTCTTGCCCGGTTTACAGGCCGTCCTCTCCGGGGCCGCCCTCCCGGCCGCCCGTCACTCAACCCCGGCCACGACAGGCCCCGAGATACGATTCACCGTCCCACCGAGCGGCGTACACCGCACCCCGCCGCACTAAAGCCCGGCTCCCGTTGCAGTATTAAGGATCTGTCAGTTTTATCTGGGCATATTTACCCGGCGTACAAAAGTCCCCGATACCCAAGCCGACAGCCCGGTCGGGGGGCTCCTTTTCGCCGGCCCTCCCTCCCTTATAGCCCGCCGGAGCCCACCCCAGCCCAGGCCCATTGGCGTTTTCTATGCGCTATATAGTTACTCCCCCACCACATCTCAATTATTATTTCACCAAGGAGCCTGCCCAATTTTCGGCTTAAATCTAATCAGTGCAAATCGCTCGGCATTATGGTGTAAGGGCACGTAGGGTGTGTGTGTGTGGGGGGGGGGGGGGGGGGCTAAAAGCGGTTGGGGGAGGGCCCATAGCAGCACAGCACACACACACAAACCATATAGGTCCTATACATGGGGAGCGGGCGAGCGGGCGGGCGGGCGGCGGCGGGCGGGGTGGTAGGAGCCCGGGCCATAACCCGCAAGGTGGTCCCTGCCCGGCGAGCACAGGCGGGCACCACCTCCCCACAACAAACTTTTTGTGTTTGACAAGAGAATTATTCAGGGCCCGTGCGTTTACACCTAATCAGATTGACAGTGACAGGTCTTTAGCCCTATTCACCGCTAGTAATGCCCCTTCTATTGCTCCACCAGTCCAGCGGTATTACTGTATAGGGAAAGTTACCTATAAAGGGGGTGGTCTCCCACAGTGTCTGCCCTTGCCCGCCCTCCCTCCCTTGACCATTGACCATTGACCACGGTGCTGTCCCCTCCCCCTAACACTCACATACAGAGACAATATTTACTCAGAAAATCGGCCCCCGTGGTGCCGGTACCGCGGGCCGGGACCGGGGGAGCGGGGGAGCGGGGGAGCGCGGCCGGCTTTTGTGTCGGTAGACGGGGAACCAGTGACGGGAGGAGGCACCCGGATTGACGGCTAGACAACACGTCGTGAGGGGACCCGTCGTTTAGGAGGTAACCAGGGGTGATGTCTTTATAGGTGAAGATCACGTCACCCGCATGTCAGCGCTGCGCCACCCGTCACCACCCTCTGATCCTCTCCTCAACGATCCCTAATCGTTTTATCCCCATGCCACCCGTTCTCCAAATCTCCCATTCCTGATTCATACGTTTTTCTGGTCTCTGGTCTCTCTTTCCCTCGCACATTCTATACCTAGACTCTCCTTGGTCGTTTAATTGATTCCTTTCGGAATTGCTCCTTTAATTAATTTTGTCTCTTTTTTGAATGATAGATCCGTATCATTCAATATGCTATTACGTAACGCTATTTCATATAATGAGGTATCATATAACCAGGATACAATATAGTATCAAATCCAAGTAGTTCTCCTTTTTCAATTTGATCTTGTTAATCTTCACTTTTGACCTCTCTTCTCAGATATACTTTTCTGGATATGTTCTTCCTCACTTTCCCTACTCATACTTCCTGAATTTTGTTTTAATTTTCTGATCTCAACTTCTCAGACTTACCCTGTTTTAACATTAAACCACTTAAGTCCCTTTCTCTGACTCCTGTGGAGTCTACCTAAACTTGGTCTAAAGATATGAGTCTTCTATGGCTTCTACAAAAACCGTCTCCCTTATGATTATACCGAACCACATGACCATGCTTTATACACAAAACGAGATGAATAACAAAATGAGTTTTGTCATTGAGTCACTTTATCAAATACAGCATGTTCAAGTGGTCACATCTTTATTTTATACCCGATTTTTTTTATTGGATTGACCTAGAAACCACGTTGAAGAATTACAAGGGGTTCTGAATAACAGGGTGCGGTACAGGTGCCGTTCCCAATGTGTTTATAAAAAACTAGGAGCAAATAGTATGTTCATCATTGATGAATGAGTGTGCAATTATAAATGAATATCAATCAAAAGGTTTGGGTTACATTCAGTCAATGGATAGTTTTCTGTAATCCACCTGCACCCAGTAAACTTTCCATTCCTGCAACTGCCTATCTTGGATCCAAACATATCAAGCACCAGTGGGTATTGCGGTGATTGGCCATGGTTAGCTGGACATGCCTCTAAGACCCTGAGACACTGGCTCCCTGCTCTGTTCTCACTATCACAGTGAATAGCATGCAGATAATGAAGGGATACTTTTCTGGAAGCGTGCTGGAAGTTCAATCTGACCACTCTAGACGATGTATATAGTTCATGCAAGCACGTTCTATAAAGTACGTGTATAGGTATGCAACATTATGGCCGCACTAAACAGAAATACCTTCCCCTACCCTTTTCTCATACTCATAGAACCCAACCCAGGACCCTTCCGTGATTGTTGATCTGACCTCCCTTCTCGAACTTTCCCACACTGGCCTTCCTTCATCATCACCAGCAGGCTTTCCTTCATTAGTCCCCCCCCCCCCCTTTCCCCATCTCCGGGACGGGGGGAGGGGGGGTTGTCGGGGGAGGGGGGAGACCGGGAAGCGGCTGACAGTGCCCCGGCACATGCAGCTGTACAAGTCCGGCGAGCGTGTGTGTGCTGACGCTGTGAAAACCTCCCTGTTACACGGCCTTTCCTTTCCTGCACCAACAAATAGGTGCCATCACCAAACAAACTGCTAAAAACACCGCCGACCTGATCTATTTAGGACGGAACTTTTTTTTCTCCTGTATCAAAGACACAGAAGCAATTAAGCTCACAGAGGAAAAAAAGTAAAGGTTATACTTTTAGGATCAATATCCCATTGTATTATGACTCTGGTTCTTCTTTGTGACCGTTTGTAAAGTTGCTATTTTTACCAATCAATCGAGTACATTGTCCCGATAAACGCATTGGAAAATGCTGAGTCTGTAGTCTAGTGGTAGTGGAAGAAAGGGGCCCAATAGCCATGTGGTTTTCAGATCACAGACAATGGGAGCGTATGCAAATTAGCTACCGACGTCTGAATCTCTCACGCCATTCCCACTACCCCCGTATTGTCCCATCAGATATCGATGTGTGATCTATTGCAGGAGCAACTATCATAAAACTGGATGAGTTGTAATCTTGGCCACCGTATGCCACGACTGGAGTTTGGCAAAGTGACTTCATGAGGCGAAGCCCAGTGAAGTCCGGAGCCAAAACTCCAGGAGTGGAATGTGGTGGCCAAGATTAAAATGAATCAGGTTTGGATTTTATCCTACCCCGTCTCCTCGATTTTGGAATAACATGTGATAGCAATTCTGTATGTCACTAGTGGCATATAGCACTCCGTCAGCGTGGCATACAGAAACTCATTGTTAAGCCTATGGGATTTTATATTAGGGGTAGGATAAATGGAGGGAATTAGATACTCTAAGTAGATTATTCATTCTTGAATGCCATTCTATTTTTGCTTTAGAATATGTCGAGATCTAATACAAATAGAATTATTTTCATCTGAATTGAATGAATATCATTGCCAATGTTACTCAATAATCGTGGCGGTTATGCTATATAGCAATCTAGGTATAGAGCAATTTCAACAATGCTTCTCTGCTTAGAAATCTATCTACTTTATTTTCTAGTGTATTATCAAGGAGATTTTATCAGCGAGCTGATTTTGCTCTGCGCTGCAGAACAAGAGGGCCATCTGTGGTTTTATGCATTATTTGAGAGGAACTCTGGTGCACCATGGAGTTGTCCCATTACCTTAATTCCATATAAGGAATAAAGTAGACCGAGTAGCCAATGACTGTATTCGCAGCAAACCCCAACCTTCACCCTGACCTCCTTACATAATATTTTCTAGCGCCTTGGAACGGCTCTGCAGTCGAGAGTTGACCTCGAATCTTAGGGGCCACAACCACCCTCCTTAGGATATCATTATTTGCTGTTATGAGATGAATGGTGAACTCATTATACAATCATCTTGGTTACATTAATAGTCCGAAGCTGATTCTATATCGATAATGAGTTTATATCAACCCAGAATGTATCATTTCCCAGAAACTTTGTAGCTGTTTCGGTACAATAGATGAGGAGGCATGTTCCTTAGATATGAATGATATCTTAATATGAACATTCTTAGTGATATCAAAAAAGTTGAAATGAAATATAGATATAGATATCTTTATATCGCATATTGCATATAAATTCAGGGAATATGTCTGGACATATACAAAGGGCTGGCATTTCATATATAGATGTGATATACATGCACACTTTCTTTGTAGTGATATAAGTTATTAGGTGACCAATATAAGTATACGACGGTTAGACGAGAATGTGTGTCACAATGTAGGTAAATGATATATGTGCTTTATACGAACAGCACCACAATAAGGGGAAGAGTGGGGGATATTTTAAAGGGTTTTTGAAGCCTCGAAAGTAAGTAGGCCTACATGTAGTAGTAGATATGTATGATGCATTTGAGTTGGTATGATTCATTTGAATGAGATTGGGTATATGTAAGTATAACGAATAGGTTTTACATTATCTATATATAGACAATAATCGATGGTTTTGGGGACAGGCGGCCGTAAACCACGAGAGGTTGACGCGTAGTTATACACGAGCGCTAGCGAGTGTATTACGACGTCAACCGCGAGTGGTTTACAGAGCTGCCTGTCCACAAAATCATCGTTTGTTGCATTTATTATCCATCTTTTCGAATAAATTAAACCCAGTAATTGCCATGTTAACTGGTATAACATTAGGAACTATTTCTTTGCTCTATAGCAAAAGGGACTATTTCCCCCGTATACCATGGTTTGAGGCCATATAGGGCCTACCACAGTTTTGATTCTGTATACCACAGTTATGGTATCTGACAGGTTGTATAGAATGGGTCGTGGTTTACTGAGTCCCCATTCATTTTCAATGGGGGCTTTGTATACGATGGATAATAAATACAGGTCAACACAGGATATTTACAGTTATACGGTTACTCCTGGTCCATATCCATGACAACGAGTAGTTCAAAATCCACAACAGGCGCCATATACAAGCACAGATATCTGAGCAATACGCAACGGTTGTGTATAGTCTCATTTATGACTCGTGCATGGTATTTTTTCACTTGATATCAGAATCTTGCAGATCACAAAAATATGGATTTCTGAATTCCGCAGGCCATCTTTGATGTTCACATAAGACGGCTGTGCAGGGGTGATAACGGGGGGGGGGGGGGGCTGAGGTGGGTTCAGTGGGATGGGGGGTGGGGGGGGTATCCATGGGGTGTGGGATTTAGGGTAATGGGGGATAATGAGCATTTGCTTACTTAATCCATTGTTGTCGCCCTTGGTGGAGGACGCCAGCGTAGCACCAGCCTGCCATCGAGCTGAAGCGAGCAGTGAGAATTGGCCAGTAATGAACACGACTTGTCTGAGCAGCTCATGGAGTGTGGGTTTGACTCGGAGATGACTCGGAGATGCTCGGAGGTGCTCGGAGATGCTCAGAAGTACTCACAGCAGCACGCGCAAAACGCATGCACCATTTTCCCCGTCACTTTCAATTAAAATCTCACCACAGTATCTTCCCTAAGCCCATGTGAAAGTTTAGGTCTTCATTGATTCTACATTATAACATCAAAACAATTAACAATACTGTCCTTTCCCCTAGCCCCTATGGAGAGGGACACAAGATTAATTGTTCCCTTATTCATGTATATATATATATATATATATATATATATATATATATATATATATATATATATATATATATATATATATGTAAACATGTATATATGTATACATACTTGTACATATATACATATATCGCGCCTTTTACATCACACTTTCTGATTTCTTGGAAATGTGATTATTATATCGACAATCTAGCTTAAAGTTTTATATTTACGCGGTTATTACAAAATTAACATAAAAGAATCCCTCTTTGTACAATTCCACTCATGTCCTTTTCTACAGAATAAAATCCTTGCGACTTCAGACAATATCAAGGAACACCCCCAAGGCAAGCTCACTGCATGTTTGTTTTTTATCTTTTATCTATACTGGAGGGTCTACTAGGGTAGAACCCTGTTTTCAGTAGGCTCCAGTGGCCAACAACTAATCTCGAATAAGCTAGGCACTGGGGATATACCTAACGTATAAATTTACAGGTAAATCAAACACCAATTTCAAGACATGGTCAAAGCTAGTACCTACATTTCTAGAGATGGTACATACAATGATATTGGGTGGTGGTAAATCACATTTCAGATAATCCAGTTACAGGTTCGATGGGTTGGGATGTTGGCCAGCATCCCACACGCTGCCCACACCCAGCGCCAACTGGCGGTCAACCTCTTCGATTAAACGCTCGTCTAGACACACGTTAACCAATGGGATCCCGCCAATGTTGTCAATCCCGATTTCCCTGTCCCGGGGTCAATCCCTGCTGCGTCACCCTGTCCCTAGACTGGCTCCAGTCCCTGCATCCTATGGCTACCCTCCTCACTGGGATACTGGCTCCAGTCCCTGCATCCTATGGCTACCCTCCTTGCGGGGATACACTGGCTCCAGTCCCTGCATCCTATGGCTACCCCCCCCCTCCCCCCACTGGGATACACTGGCTCCAGTCCCTGCATCCTATGGCTACCCTCCTCACTTGGATACAGACTCCAGTCCCTGCATCCTATGGCTACCCTCCTCGCTGGGATACACTGGCTCCAGTCCTAGCATCCTATGGCTACCCTCCGCGCTGGGATACACTGGCTCCAGTCCCTGCACCCTATGGCTACCCTCCTCGCTGGGATACACTGGCTCCAGTCCCTGCATCCTATGGCTACCCTCCTTGCTGGGATACACTGGCTCCAGTCCCTGCATCCTATGGCTACCCTCCTCGCTGGGATACACTGGCTCCAGTCCCTGCATCCTATGGCTACCCTCCTTGCTGGGATACACTGGCTCCAGTTCCTGCATCCTATGGCTACCCTCCTCGCTGGGATACACTGGCCCCACTCCTTGAGTGGCATGTAAATATTTTATGGCATAACCGTGGCATACAGTCACACCATGTTGAGTCTATGGAGATTTATATGAGGGGTGGGATAAACCAATGATCCTTTTTTTGGTCGGGCTGCATGGGGTGGTTGTTGTAGCCCCTCGCCCATTCGCCTTAGGGAAGGATAGCTTGATCTGTGGACGGTTATTATCCACAATGGATGAGCGCAGGTGCCTTTATCATCCACCCAATACAAAGTGTCCATAGAACACACATGGGCAGCGTGCATCTACATACCCAGAGCATACAGATACATCCACCCAATACAAAATTCATAGAGCACACATGGGAAGCTTGTATCTACATACCCGGAGCATACAGATATATCCACCCAATACAAAATATCCATAGAAAAAACATGGGGAGTGTGTATCACCATACCCGGAGCATAAGGATATATCCACCAAATACAAAGTGTTCATAGAAAACATATGGGGAGCATGTATCACTATACCAGAAGCATACAGATATTTCCAACTAATACAAAGTGTCCATAGAAAACAAATGGGCAGCGGGTGTCTACATACCCAGAGCATACAAATATGCTGTATGCTCCGGGTTGCTAAAGCAGATGCAAACGGAAAAATAGTGCGTATGAAAACATAGTGCATACCTAAATGAACTGATAGCAGTACGCCATTTGTAAGGAAAAATGAATAGTAAATATGATATAGACTAGTTTATGACACAAGTGGTTGTATACTCTTCGAAATTGCCTCTGCCCAACATCCTCGCTCGGATATTACTAAGCGTCAACCTCTCAGAGCATACGACCACTTGTATCTGAAACCAGTCAATATTGTGTATTTCTGTGATCAATGGGTTTTATTCTGTCAGTCTCTTCGCCAATTCTCACGTGCATGCTGCGTGCATGCATGTGTTTGTGTGTGCGTGTGTGTGTGGTGCGAGTAGACATGTGCCAGCATGTACATGCATGTTTTTCCTATGATCATGATCTTGGGGCTCTATTCATGTGTGTGTGTGTGTGTGTGTGTGTGTGTGTGTGTGTGTGTGTGTGTGTGTGTGTGTGTGTGTGTGTGTGTGTTGCTAGTATGCTTATTTCAGTTATTCATGTCAAGGCCTTGAGTGTAGCCTATGCATGTGCATGCATATATTATTGTTTCTTTTATGTATGATCATAATAACTCACTACAGATTTATTATAGTAAATTACAACATCCAAAGACTTCCCGAAACTTCCCACAAGGCGCTTGTGCATCACACAGCTTCATTTGGACTTAGAAACTGGAGAAGATACTACCCAAATATTCATATATGAGTGTTTGCATGTGCATGCTTGTCTTTTTGTGATCATGATAGAGCCTTCTTATTCCTTTGAGTGTCATGCATGCTGGTTTCTGCAATCTGCAATCACAATTGGGTCTATGTATGTCTTTGTGTGGCAGCACGCATGCCTGTTTCCCCAATCAAAATGTGGGTCAAAGATTTCCAAGATTTTGTGTGTGCTCCTTCTTTGTTCTATTGCGTTCAAGATCAGGAAGGGTGTGGGTAAAAGGATTCCGAAATTATAAATACTGATCCATATTTCAGCATATACATACATATATATATATATATATATATATATATATATATATATATATATATATATATACATATATATATATATATACAGATCGATATATACAACCGCGATGACGGATAGGGTTCTCTGTGTGTACAAATTGTCTACGTTAGTTGTAAAAATGTTGTATTGGGAGAATGTGCGACGGAGAGTGCTGTGCCGCTGGAGAAGTAGGCAGCTCCGGGCCGGGGTAATCGCCGGAGAACGGAGTAATCGTCACCGCTCTCAGAAGCGCCATCAAGGATCAAGATCAAGGCGGATGAGAAGCGCAGGGCCCCGCATGATGGCGTGAGGGGGGCGGGCCTGGGGGTAGCGCTAATAGGGTGCGTTGTCAGGGTGGACGGGTGAAGAGGGAGGCATTTATTGGAGTGTAATATTAGGGTGTTTTTACTGACGTGCATGCACGTGATACTACTTGGGAGGGTATGTAGACGTTAGGGCCCACCACCCGAAAGTCGGGACGTTAGGGCCCACTCATCGGGACGTTAGGGCCCGCCTAAAGCCAACCTAGGGTTAGGGTTAGGGTTAGGGTTATGGTAAGGGTTAGGGATAGGGTTAGGGTTAGGGTCAGGGTTAGGGTTAGGGTTAGGGTAAGGGTTAGGGATAGGGTTGGGGTTAGGGTTAGGGTTAGGGATAGGGTTAGGGATAGGGTAAGGGTTAGGGATAGGGTTAGGGATAGGGTTAGGGTTAGGGTTAGGGATAGGGATACTTACTTATATTTACTACTAAATATAGTATTTATTCACAGTTGAGATGCTTGAGTAGGGAAGATATAAAATGGGTTGAGTTCCTAACGGGTCGAGTTTTTTACGGGTCGAGTTCTCCAGTATTCAAACATTAACCAATTATGCAAAATTAGGTGGGCCCTAATGTCTATTTATGCCACATCTCCCTCCCGGCACTACAGATGCGGCCGCGGCATCGCGGTGCGGCCGAGGCGCGACTGAGGCTTTCACAACCCCGGTGTAGGGTGGGCCCTAACGTCCTGACTTTAAGGTGGTGGGCCCTAACGTCCTGCAACCCTTGGGAGATTAACGCACGTGCGTGAACACCCATGATGGGGGTATCTCCGCATTTCTATGACTGCAACCCACCCAGGCCCGGGCACCCAAGTATAGGCCTACCCCGCCCGTCTCAACCCAATCGGGATTTCCCAGAGGACTTCTCAACAATTCCGATTACAGTTCCGTGGTCCTGACCATCCTCTATGTCACCAACAGACTGTCTCAGTACCCCTCTGTGTGAGCTTTGAAGGAGCCCGCTCTCCATTTACCCAGTTATCACTTCATACGCATCGCCGCCCTCAAGCACCGCTAACTGCGTGTCTTGTGAGAGAGTTGAGTCAACTGGCGAGGTGCCTATGGTAAGACGCGTGCCCGATACCCTTGACAAGACTCTTCAAGGCAGGGATAAGGCAAGGACTGCAAGTGTTGACTTCCACTTGTACACTGATAACCCGGTGTTTGTGGGAATTATCTCGAGGGCATATATTTGTCAAAGTGGTCCGGTTTTTAACCATCCTGTGATAGTATCCTCTGCTGGTTTAGCATAGAAGGATTTACACTCACTTATAGATATGTGACATGGGCCCTGTGCATTTATGTGGTAAAGTAGGATTATTGTCATTATTAACATCATTAGATACGTCCAGACTGTGTATTCATTATCTATTATAAAGTCCCCAATTGATAATTATGGGGCCGCAGTAAATAAATTTTCATCGTTCCATAGCTGTCTTCTTATAAGAAAATTTTCATCGTTCCATAGCTGTCATACCCAATGATCATTGATTACTGAATTTAAATCTATTGATTCCGGGAAAATACACTTCAAAATATATTTATAGCCCCTTCATTCGTGGAGGTTTAAAAAAAACTGATCCTGGGGATACACCCTATAATATGGCAATTCCTGGTTTCAATTTATACATGAAGATGGTTAAAAGACACAACAAACTCTGGTTTTGTGAACAGGAATTTCTGTAAGCCACTCAGGGTTGACATCGGAATACCTCGTGCATTACTAGGCGTCAACTCCTCGTGGTTTACGGCCGCCTGTCCACAAAAGCATCGATTATTGTCTGTATATGTAATTAAGTGAGGCTGAAACAATGGTGTCTGGCCCTCAGGTGTAAGCACCACTGTGTCTGGGTGAAAAGAATGCGGGCACTTCTCACCTGTCACTATACATTGTTTTCACTAATTACATAATGTTTGCCCTACAGTTGATTATCAATGGAGTTCATTTGACCAAACACAATCAATCTTGTTCAAGTGTTATATATGGTAAGATATCCTGTTTGGATGGTTGCCGTAAATTAGGATTTGGCTATCAAAAATATTAAGCATATCATAGTAATATGAATTTAGTTTTCCTATGTCTTATTTGGTCTAATTGATATATCTAATTATTATCAAACAATAAGATATACAACTTTGTTATTTATGCTTTTAATTAGCAATATAGCCTAATTGTTTTGTTGTTTCTATTTAGTTCTGCACAGCTATTTCAGTTGTCGCCTATGATTACCAACATATTTGTTAATCTTTTTTTTTACACTCTGCGAGTCTTTGCATACTTTGCATACTTTTTGGAGTCCAGATTCTGTCAGGCATTACATTAGCCTATTTTAAACTTTCTAACGTTGAAACCCTGGAGAATTACCAATATCCCAATTCAATAATTCAATAAGGGGAATTGGACTAACCTTAAACTTATTTATATACCAAATAAAGAAATTATTTATTTTTCTTATATGTTCTTAAAAAGCGCTCCTCACACGTTGTGGGGTGTTTTGGGGTGAGTTTTCTAATAAGAAAAAACTCCTTTTTTTTCATATAAAATATATAAAATGAGGAGAGGCGGCTTGGACTGACCTTGTTGGTGTGCGAGGTGGTGTTGATGCTTGTCGGTGGGGGAGATGGGGTCGACCCCGCCGTGGAGCGCGGCATGGTACTGGTGTCCGCGGCCCTGGGACCCGTCCTCCCGGCCGAACTGCGAGAGGAAGCCGGCGGGGTGTCCGCGCCACGCCGGGCTGTACATGGAGGACATGCCGGCGGAGAAATCATGCGGCACCTCGCTCTGCATGGTGGTGGTGGCCACCATGGAGGCGGTGGCGTTGGCCGGGAAGTTCTGGTGGGAGTGGTGGGCGGCGTGAGTGTGGTACGAGTACGGGGAACCCATCCCCGGAGACACCCCGGCCCCGGAGGGATCGTTGGTGGCTGCGGCGGCCGAGAAGAACTGCGAGCCCGGGAAGCCTTGCGCCGCGGCGGCCTGCGATGCGGCGGCGGCGCCGTACTGCGACCCGGACAGCCCCAGCAGCTCCTGGATGGCGAAGGACGGGCGCTGGGCCATCTGACCGCCGGCGGGCGAGTAGCCCCGGCTGAGGTTGGTCAGGGCCGAGGCCTGTGACGTGCCGAAGCCATAGCTGGACACGGGGTTGACCACGGAGTTCATGGTGGAGAGATTTTCCTCCTGGGTGTGTAAGTAAGACAGCGTACGCGACGCCTGCTACAGTAACAACAAGCCCTGGTTTAACGTACCGGCCTAATACACCCGGTCCGTATTGTGGATTTACGGCCCGTGGTCCGAACGCTTATGTTTGATTGACGTCAACGCTATACAATGACGTGATGTGTGACGCTAACACCAGCGACGTCCCGATCAGCCCTCCGTGAAGGATCAGGGATGCTGAGATCACGTAGAATCCGGATTAAGGATTAAGTCCGTACAGCTCGACCCCCGAGGGTGGGTCACACAGTCACCATCCAGGATCCAACTAGATTTGCAACGATCCTTGCACCAGCAAGTGCAGTGTGAGTGTGGAGGAAGGAGGCTGGCCGGTGGTGGCTCGGCCCGAGTGGTCAGCCGGGCGGTGTGGTGTGGTGGTGGGGAGAGGGGGAGGAGGCCTGGAGGGTCGTGTAGGGCCCCTCGTTAGTGTCCAGTCCTTTTAACGATCCTCTTGTCTGACAGCCACTCGTCCCTGCTCCTCCAGTGAGCGATCTGCCAAGTGCTTACACCACACCCCTCCTGGGCGGCTCCTGGGCGGCTCCTGGGCGGCTCCAGCGGCGGCAGCGGCGGCGGCGGCGGCGGGCTATCCCCCTCCTGGATGGATCACTGCCCGGGTGGAGGAGAACTAACTATAGGAGGTCGTGGGTGGGGCAAGGCACCTCTCCTCTAAACGTACCGTTAAACAAATCAGCGCGAATCTGGAGAAAACAAAAAAAAGGACAATAACATCAAGGTCATTTACAGCGCAGAGTTGAGGATGATCTGAGTAAGGTTAGCGCGCTGGCAGGAGGTGATGGGCACCGCACACACACACGCGCTGAAGGTGTAGTCGTGACTGAGGTGTGGGGCGGGAGTCATAGAGGTAAGGTGTGTGTGTGAGGGGGGGGGGGGGTGTCCCTCCGTCCTTATCAACTGAGTGCATCAAAGATAGCGGCGGGTGTCAACATGGATATGGTCAGCAGGGACTATATATAAATGCAGGTATAAGGGATATGGATAAACCCCTTTATTCCTTATGATTATCTTATTACCTTCTGAGCACCCTTATTGATGGCATTAAACTCACATGGATGTGTATATATGGTGTATGGAGTAAAAAACGGAATTCCTATATCCCGTACATCAAGCATATATATATGGACGGATAAATAGGCTTCAGACACAGTATGCAGTAGAAAACCCCGGACATTCCCATACCCCATGATCTAAACACATAATCATGTGCGTATATATACACACAGTATGCAGTAAAATAAAAACCCGGAGATTCCCATACCCCATATGCTAAACACATAATCATGTGCGCATATATACACACCGTATGCAGTAAAACCCCCCGGACATTCCCATACCCCATACGCTAAACACATAATCATGTACGTATATATACACACAGTATGCAGTAAAAAGACACCGGAGATTCCCATATCCCATACTCTAAACACATAATCATGTACGTATATATAAACACAGTATGCAGTAAAATCCCCCGGACATTCCCATACCCCATAATCTAAACACATAATCATGTGCGTATATATATACACAGTATGCAGTAAAAAAAACACCGGAGATTCCCATACCCCATACTCTAAACACATGATATTCATACACACACACAGTATGCAGTCAAATCCCCGGATCTCCACTCACCTGGCTCACAGATCCCACGGAGGTCCTTGAGGTGGACCTCTCCTCACCAGGGATACAGAATATAATGGGTAGGTGCTGGGATCCGCACTGAACAGGGATAACGGGCCGACCTGAGGGCAGGAGGAGGACTGAGGAGGAGGGACCAGGATGAACTGGCTGCATGCACACACACAGGCAGCAGAGACAGACGAACGAGACCCGAGGCCAACTCCCTCACCTGTTCCCGCTAGCTGCTGCGCCACTCGATCCGTACCTCTGTTGGAAACTCCACAACATGCACACTGCGCCTACGTTTAAGGGGGCGGAAAAAAAACGCCGCCGCCGCCGCTGCCTTTTGGAGGGTGGGAAGGAGGGAGGGAGGTGCTTGGGTGGGAGGGGAGGGGGGGAGGTTGCGGTAGGCCAGAGCGAGAGGGAGGGAGGGGAGGGGAGGTGGTGGTGGCGGCGGCCGTGTTGGCAACTCGGCGGACGTCCGTACGGCGAGTGGGCGGGTGGGAGGGAGGGTGGGTGGGAGGAAGGGAGGGCGGGTGGGAGGGTGGGAGGGGGCCGGAGCGATGTGCCGATGATGAGCAGCGAACACCAGCAGAACGATGGGGAGGGTTTGCGCTGTGAGCGCGCCTCCTAATTGGCTATTGTCTCTACCTCTATTACCGCCCACTTCATCAGATAGCTATAGGCCTCACATGTCAATCACATCATGTCGCCGCCCCGCCCACCCACCCAGGGCCCGCTCATTTTGGACCATTGCCACCAACCTCTATACTCCAATCTCACCATCATCTTCCGCCAGGCCTTTCAGAGTCTCACCAACGACCACCAACGTGCTGTCAGTCCGACTCACGTTCAAAATATCCCCTCGTGTCTGTATTTTTATAAAGAAGGGCCAATGGAAACGCATTCACAGGAGAGGTAGCGTATATGAAGGGGATTCCTGCTGTATTTATTCAGAGCTCAGTACTCAACCCACACTCTCCTAATACCACATTTGGCCTGTCTCTACTTGCAGATTTTTGGCTCCGGGTGAATTTGATGGCCACCACCGACCGATTTTGACAACTTTTTTAATCAGTAAAACGGAAGTGAAGGCATAACATAAAAAAATTGGTAACTGTATGCTTATGTTGTGATTTTTATGCTTGATTGGCACAACTTCCTGATAAGTTTTTTGTCGACGAATTCAACATAGGTTGATTTTGTCGGGAATCAGTTGTGTCATGGAAGTGGAAACAGAGCAGGATTATTCAAAATCACTCATCCTTTGTGCGGATTTTTAGCGCTTCCTCCCCTCATTTGCAAATCTGAAGGAGTGATTCCTAAAACTCGCCGATCATTTTGTCGGCAAGTGGAAAAGCACCTAGAGTTACCATGTTATGGGGCATTTCCACCTGCCAATAATCACAACCGATTATGGCATTTCGCACCTTCGACCGATTATGCGACAAATTTAGTACAATAATCGTCATGTGGAAACAGAAATTGTCAACGATTTTTCTCCCCTGCTTTATGCAATATGGTACCATCGACCAACTTCTGCACCCACCAACAATATCAAAGCTCATTGAATTAACTAGTGATGCTCTGCATTTCACTAGTCAAAGACTACCGACGAACCTTTGGCATTGCTGACCCAAAATTGGTCAATGGAAACGACCCAGCTCGTGAAATGACCCAAGACTTTTCTGCTTAGACTACGCAATGTGGCACCACCCACCACTGAATGAAAGCTTTGTCACTGAGTGAAATCTAACTTCATACCTACGCACAGTCAGTGACACCACCGACAGACTTTCTGGGTAACTCAAAAAATCTACACCCTTTTCGTCGGCCAATGGAAATAGGCCTTAAAACGGTTCCCCAGCCGGTCATCGGACCCACACACGCAAAAGTGCCACGGTGACAATTTCCCAAATCGAAGCAAAAGACCCGTGCTTCGCCGAAATTACTTTATCCGATGGCCAATTGGGTGTGGCGTGGCGGTTCTCGACGGCCGAAAACGCCGTGATTACTAATTACCGACTGGCTATGCTGCCAATTGCTAATTGCCACTTTAAATTACACATCCAATTCCCCAGAAGAAATTGGGAGAGAAAGGAGTTGATTGTTGGCCTCTTCTCATGCACTGCGAGGCCTGCAAGGAAACCCTTCTGTTCAACTCCCTCTCCTCATTGAAACACCCCTCTGGTTCCCTCAAACCTCCAACCCTCCACGGAATGGGAATCCAATGGAGGGTGGTATTTAAGCCTGAGACATTTCTGACATAGCGTTGACTGGTGGTGGGTGGTGCTATAAGTGAGTACAACCCCCTCGCTCACTCCACACGTAAATAGTGGGGTGTCCATCCTGGGGTGTTCAACGAGGGGTCCCCTGCAGGAGCCCTGGGGTCCAGTGTAGACACTCACACGCACAGAGATTGCCATCGAGTCAGACAGCAATGGGGAGCAGTGCCTTCAATTGCTGGTGGCCGTCTTTGGGCGTCACAGTAGGCCGGCTCCCGGTCGCCCCACCCCCCGCCGTCCACCTGCGTGTCCGCCGGGCCCCCGAGCGGCCCCCCTGCCGGCAAACCCCCCCTCGACAAGTTCACAGTTTTCATCACCAGAACCTGTCAGAAAAATGTCTGGTGTGAAAGGGAAGGGTGGCCGGGGAGGGGGTTGGGTATAGAATTAGGAAGGGTATGTGGTCTGACTACCTGGAGCCACCGTGGATGGTAGTATGGAGGAGGGAGGAGTGAAGGAGAACTTTGTGAGTAATATAATGGTGGGGTATGGGTGGAGGGGCCAGGGGAGGGGCGGTCGGGTGGTGAGGTGTGTATAAATATACTGACGTACAGGTGAGAGTGATTACCACCAGGTAAGGCCACTAAAAATAAAAACACTTGTTTCTCATCACCAATCCATGAAAAATATGATGAGGGCGCTTTTTTTTCTTTTTTTTTTCTTTTTGCTGGATCAAAGATGGCTTAAAAGTGTCATAAAATGGGCTTTAGACATACAGTAAAACCCTGTGTAAACGGTCACCCTCCGTTCCGGGCCAAAGCGTCCGTTTATGCGGGGTGTATGTGTATGCGGGGTTTTCAGATTTTTATTGTTTATACATTGGAAGCATCCCTGACATCAGGAGCTTTAATTTGATACTAAATACATAAAATCGTTTTTGCAGATGCGCGCGGTGATGAGAAACAAGTTGTTTTTTTAGTAGCCTAACAGTACACCTACTGGAGTGAAACCACCTCCCCACCATCTGGTCAGGGCGGGGACATTAAGCAGTGTCAGGGTCTGAGGTGGACATGACATACTGGAGGAGGCAATATGGGTGGGCCTGTCATAAGTCAGCATAACGCATAGCAGGAGGAATGCTTTTCAAAGTTCACCATACTTATACAAACGTATTCAGAATATCGATACTACATATAGGATTCCTGACTATAGTTCTCAAACTTAAGTGAATGTGTTTCCAAACTACATCGTACATGATATATACTTTTTTGTACAATGCATCATCTTTACACATACATTTTTTACCTTTTTTTATATTAAAAAAAATCTTAAAAATGGAGCAAAAACATGACTGAGAGAGCACACTTGTTTAACCAAAATTTTTGTAAGTCATGAAAAAGTTTGGAAAGATTAGGGAAAATGTACGTGAAGAGAATATACCTTTGTATTTTTGTAATGCTGAATAAAGTTTTTGCTAAAAAATATATATATATATTTTTCTTAAAACTTCTTAGAGAAGCGCCACATATAGGCCTACGCTTATGTAACAGATATATGTGTGTATGAAGTACACTAAAACATCATACCGTTGGCTTTGTATGATATTATGTGGATATTTGATAAAAAAAGAATGCATATTCTACCATTCACAGTGCTGCCGCTTACAATGATTTCAAAATATTGATGAATATCAGTTCAAATTGGTTCCTTGTGAAAATCCTTTTGTCAAATGAGCCACTTTCACGTTTTCTCCTTATCATATTCTAAGTACAAATGAGACATGGGATTTTCTTTTCAAAATAAATCACCTTTCATGCTAATTCCCTTAATACCACATATCATAACAACACCACTCTGGCGCATACACATGTAGTACGGAGGTGCCATATTACACGCATGCAGTCTCACCTGTGCAGTATGTATGCGTGCTCTATAGGGTTTACTTTGTAATGCTTTAACTAGCCTTATCCCATGGGACCACGAATTCACGCATGTGCTGTGGCTGTGGACACCCGAGCTTCCCTCGGCGATTGGCTCCTAATTTGAGCAGAACACCATCCTCTGCGTGTCAGGCTTTTTCGAGAATCTTCTATTAAAACCAGGCGTGCCGCGCCACGCACTGCCCACTGCGTGCGTGCGTTTTACACGCGCTGCCCGCCCACTGCAAGTATTCATGTTCAGTATCCACCTAATACAGAGTGTCCGTAGAAAACACGTAGTGAGTGTGTACCCCCATACCCATAGCATATACATATATACACCTAATACAAAGTGTCCGTAGAAAATGCGTATTGAGTGTGTACCACCATACCCGGAGCATACAGATATATCCACCTAATACAAAGTGTCCATAGAAAATACGTAGTGAGTGTGTATCACTGTACCTGGGCATACAAATATATCCACCTAATACAGAGTGTCCGTAGAAAACACGTAGTGAGTGTGTATCACTATACCTGGGCATACAGATATATCCACCTAATACAAAGTGTCTATATAAAACACATAGTTAGTGTGTATCACTATACCTGGGCATACAGATATATCCACCAGATACAAAATGTTCATAGAAAACCCATGGGGAGCATGTATCTACATACCCGGAGCATACAGATATATTCACCTAATACAAAGTGTCCAGAGAAAACACATAGAGAGTGTGTACCCCCATACCCGGAGCATACAGATATTTCCACCTAATACAGAGTGTCCAAAGAAAACACATGGGGAGTGTGTACCCTCATACCCATAGCATATAGATATATCCATCTAATACAAAGTGTACATAGAAAATACATGGGGTGCATGTATCTACATACCCGGAACATAAGGATATATCCACCTCATACAAAGTGTTCATAGAAAACACATGGGGAGCATGTATCGACATACCCAGAGCATACAGATATATCCACCTAATACAGAGTGTCCATAAAAAACACATGGGGAGTGTGTATCTACATACCCAAAGCATATAGATAGATCCACCTAATACAAAGTGTTCATAGAAAAGCGTAGTGAGCGTATGTCTACACGCCCGGAGCATACAGATATGTTGTATGCTCCGGGAGTGCATACGGAAAAATAATGCATACGGAATTAGGGTGAGGTTATATATAGGTGTAGTGTGTATGCGAGGGTTGATAAATGTATTGTGAATATATCAGTATTCGGTGGGGAGATATTTATTGATAAGTTCACTTACAAGAAGTGGTCTTCAACCGATCAGTAATAACTTACATATACATGTATAAATATAAATATCCCTACGTTATCAACCTGAAACTATTGATAACTTATTTCGTCTGAATAACATTGTCCATTATCACGTATTTCACAATAAATCTATGTGAACATACAAGTAGCTTATACCTTATTTCTCACTAGTTGTATACAATATAGATTCATAAAACAATAGATGGCAAGTTCTAGGGTTACAATAATATAAAATATAGGCCTACATGAAGTAATACGTGATATTAGGGGCCTTGAATATCTGCTGAAAAATTTTATAGTAGCATATCCAAGTTATATACCAAGTGAGAATCTAAATGAATTACATTGACAAATTTAGAGAGATGAACCAGGCCTATATTCTAAAACAAGTCCATCGTGTCGTGATTAGACTCTGTTCTTGAATTAGATCAACATGATTGCAATCCACGGTTCTCTTATACATTGTACTTAACCTCCATGTTGTCAGCAGTACATATCCTCTGGCCGGAAATAGGACATGTCTCTCCTGACAATGTACCTAATTTAGCAGCTAACTGGTGCTAACTTCATGAACCACCTACTTAGAGTAACCGTCTCGGATTTCAAAAGATGTAAGCGTAGCAAGGACGTATGAAGCTCAAAGAATATTCAGAGGGACTTTAAAATGGATGAAATTGATCTTATGCGAAATTTGAGGGGATGGAGAGCGATTATGGATTATCTATTTGTGAATGGAGAGTATAGAATAAGTTTCGGACTCGGTAAAGATATAATCAAGAAACGAATGCCTTACGAAAGAAGCCATGTACCGAAGCCATATATAGGTGTTGGGTGTTATGTTTCTTAAGTAGATATTCAACTTCAAGAGTTATTTTATAAATAGAAAGATAGTGAAAATATGAGGTCAAAGTGTTTTGTGTAGTATGTATGATACAACTTATTACATCTGGGAGGATGGGTAATAGGTACGAGTTTCTGTAGAGTGAAATGTAGTTAAGGAAAGAAAATAAACATAAGCTATTGCGGTGTACAATGTATATAAAATACCTTTGGTGTGACGCGTGACTTGCAGAAAGTGCCTGGTATTTAATGAGATGAAATGAAGTTCCAAGTATATATATATATATATATATATATATATATATATATACAGTAGAACCCCACGTATGCTGACACTTTTTGCTCAGAATGGAAATTTTCCCCCTCTATTGGATGTTTAATTCAACCCCACGTGAGCGGACACCCCATGTAAGTGGACACCCCGTGTAAGTGGTCACCCCGTTTAAGTGGACACTCTGCGTAAGCGGACAGTTATTTCGGTACGAAAAGGCAGAACCCCATACAAGCAGACACCTCGGATAGACACTCTATCAAATATGGCTGATCGTTATGGGGATAACCCTCTTGACGATCTAGCTGAATCTATATCTTTTGGTGAGTCTGTGTGGTTGGTGGACTGTTAGCCAGCATAGGCTGCTGTAGGCGCGTTTATCCTACCCCTAATATAAAATCCCATAGGCTTAACATTGAGTTTCCGCATGCCACGCTGACTGGCATACAGAGTTTTATATGCCACTAGTGGCATACAGAATTGTTATCATGTAATATTTCAAAATCGAGGAGACGGGGTGGAATAAAATCAAAACCTGATTTGTTTTAATCTTGGCCACCGCATGTCACTCCTGAAGTTTTGGCTCCGGACCTCACTCGGCTTCGCCTCATGAACTCCAGTCGTGGCATATGATGGCCAAGATTAAAACTCATCCTGTTTTACGATAGTATCGACGTGTGGGTCGGTAACGACCCGTCATGTTTCTACCGCATGTCTGTCAGGAAGTTGGCAGAGAAATATCAAATCAGTAGAAACCAGTTCACCACATTTTGATAAATAGGGAAACCATCCTTCAGTCATTCGAGGAGGCGACAGATTTAACAAAAACGTGACTAACAAGTCAAGGTCCTTCAGGTGTAGGTCAGTCTTGGTTAGATGACAGAGACTAACTCAGACTTTAGTCGGTTTTCCTTCACCCATCATCAAAACCTACCCATCAGTGGCCCAATGATACAGGGAAAACCCGACAGCCTCGTCAATGAATTGGGGATGACCGACTTCAAGGCATCTAATGGCTGGTCATCACCATGGAGTTGTCCCATTACCTTAATTCCATATAAGGAATAGAGTAGACCGAGTAGCCAATGACTGCATTCGCAGCAAACCCCGACCTTCACCCTGACCTCCTTACATGATATTTTCTAGCACCTTGGGACGGCTCTGCAGTCGAGAGTTGACCTCGAATCTTAGGGGCCACAACCACCCTCTTATCGAGGTCGCACCATATCATCTCAAGCTGTCACATTTCTGGTAAGAGAGGTATCGTGAACAGTGCCACAGTTGATGACTGAAGGCATGCCTTCCATCCATCCTGCAGGGCTATGTTCCCTCTGATATCTTCAACATGGACTAGTCGGGCTTTTTCTATAGAGCAATGCCTCACAAAACCATAGCTATTGGTGATGGTGCAATAGCTGAGATTAAGAAATCCAAAGATCATCTCATATAGTCCCTCTGTGTGAATAGCATCGGTGACTGAGGAATTTCTGATGATAGGCAAGCATCTATGATCGTGATGCTTCAGGCACATGGACCTAAGTAACCTCCCAGTGACGTAGAAGGTCAACAAGGAGGCCTGGATGACTTCTTCCATTTTCCAGGAGTGGGTCATCAGCTTCAACAACAAGATGAGGCTCCATTATCACCCCTCTCATAAGATCTCACACTCTCTAAGTGATATTCCGTATTCCAGTCCAAATAAACAACTAGGGCGCCAAGCACACAGTATTCCCACTAGGTGGCATCATTGAGATGATATACGTATTTAGCATGGGAGACAGGCCAGTGGATTCTCAAGGCTGTAATTCTAGTTCGTTAAGAATTCTACATCCATAGAGCATAGTGAGAACCTTGTACAGAATACCATTTAGAGAGTGTGAGATCTGTGAGGCCTGCATCGCCCTCCTCCACCAGGGGCCTGTTTTATAATCTAGGATCATACATGAAGATCCTTTTCTTTATGCCATACAGACACAGGGACGATGTAGGTCAACTTCATTCAACACTTATGGACGCCCGACCTTATGGACGGCTAATATTGTCTTAGCGAACGGACTTATATAGAACGATAGATAACCTTTGTACGAGGTGCAAAAAAGGTTTTCATGTACGCTCCTTGACTAATTGTCGTACCCCATTTTGTTTTGGTCCACCTTCTCTCTCACGATGTCGTCATTGATGTCCAGATTTAGGGCCTTCCAGACTCCCAAAACTTCGGCGAAGAACTTATAAAACTTCCCACCCCTCGGCACGTGAGCCAGTGTACATGCAGAACATGCTATGAGCTTCTTACCCATGATATAAAAATGTTCTAGACACTATTGGGTGATGATCAATGGAGAGGTGCAGGCGGCCTTGATGCCAATTGTGGTGCCGACCGTGAGCATGCGTGGAGTCAGTCTTTAGGTGGACAACTTCCGGGAGCTCTTGAAGTTTAATTCAAGTTATCAAATATCTACATGGATGTGTATGTATGGACATACAGGTGCATCTATCTATGCATATATGTAGGCATGTTTGTGTCGCTATGTATGTAAGTAGGCTTTTGGTATGGTTATATGTAGGGCTATGTATGTATTTATCTATAAATGTTGGTATAATGGTAGGTATAGTTATGTATGTGATATGTGTATATGGAATGTAAAAGGTGTATGAAAATAATTAGTGCTACTGATGTGGTAGGCTTATATCATTCAACAGTTTGGTCACGTGCTTTGAATTTGTCATTACAATCTGCTTTGTGCTTAATAATCGATCGCAAAAAACCTGAAAACCTGAAAAAATGACATTCATGAAAAATTTGATAAAGTAATTTGCACAATGTCGAGCTTACAGAAGGTCAAATATGCTGGGTCGATGGTGTTATACACCGGTATACAGGCAAGGACTGAAACTGAATGATTTACCTGTAAGAACAACGAGAATTAGGATACAAAATAGGGAAAATAAAAAGTAACTATATAGAACGTCCTAACCATACTGTACGAGAACGAGATGGTAATTTACAGTTTGTACGGACCCAGGCGTTTACGCCGAGTTCCATACAAACTGTAAATTACCATCGAGTTCTGGGAATTGTATAGCATGGTTGGACGTTAGGCCCTATATATTTACTATATACCCGATTTTTTTTTAAAATCATTAATTTCATTTAGCTTAACCACCAATATCTTAATAAACGTGTATGGCAAGGTCGTCCGTATTTTAGTGTACGGACCAGTGGTCCATACAGTATTTTTACGTTATATGGCGAAACAGTGCGTATTTACAGTAAATACGGCATGGGTATATAGTAAATAAGGCCCGGCGTCCACCTACTACGATAGAAATTTAGACCTACCAATATGGCTCCGATACAAAAAGTCAATATCGGAGACATATCGGGAAGGTGAAAAATCGTAGACATATGTCTAGACATACCAATCCACCACACATCGTATGGGGTTCCTATCGGTGTCTAATCGCAGAAACGTGGTCAACTGCACCGACATTAGATGACCTTCCGACGCGATTTTAATTTTTTTATCGGGAGGTGCATCGTAGGCCATATCGGAGCCATATCGTAGTAGGTGGACGCCGGGCCTCACAATATAGGGAGACATGATTTGGGTGTCTGATTGACATCTGTTCTGTACAGCTGACCAGCAAGTGTGATACACTCGCGCATGGGTTTAATCATATATGGGCTACTTGATATTACACGGACTACTTAGATTTATTGCATTTAGTTGAAATAAGCTAAACATTGCTAGTTGCCTACACGTGAGGATCTTCAAGGCACACGAGCTGACGCTATTTCCGCATGGCGTAGGGTGATCCGCTAGAAATATGCGGCGCGGGGAAGCAGTTGGTTGAATTGGAATAAAATTTACATTTATTATTCGCCGAAAGCGCGCCCCTAAACGGTAATTATTTTTTTGGGCCACGCGTCACCCTCGGACAACGTGTCGGCGGCCTTTCCCCTCTGTTAATTAGTCTCGTGATTGCTACGACCCGGGGCCATATCAATTAGCGAAACGAGGTATAAAATGGTGCCGTCTTGCCGTATAACGCCAATAGGGCCAATGTTTTCTAATTGGGCGCCGCTGTCGGAGGGGCGTCGGGCGGGCCCGGGGTAACCGACGACGGCGGGCACGGAGCGAGGGCGCGACTTGCCGGCCTCTCGGGCCAGTCAGTGCCGCCCGATTGGGGTGATTTGGGCGTGCTCGCTGTGCACAGAGGAGGCGGGCCGTGTCCGTGGTCAGTGGATCAAGTAAAAGGCCTTAGTTTGGGCGGTAACGCGGGCGCGAGGGTTGTTGAGTGGTGCTACATGCATGGCCCCGGGGCATGGACCCGCGCGGCCCGCCCGCCCGCCGTGCGCCCGCCGTCCTCCGGGGGACCCCGACATCGGGCTGTAAGTGGCCTCGTTACCGGAGCTCCCGCGGCCTCCTCCGGGCGGCGGCAAACACCCTCCCCCGGCCTCCCCGACCCCGGGCACCGGGCGCTGTGCCTGCCCCAATACCTCCATCTAACCCTCCTCCTCCTCCTCTTGGAGAAATAGCGGGGTGGGCGGGCGGGGAATGGGAGGGAGGGGGCATGGGAGAAGTCCATCACCACCACCATTAGATCCCGGGTCGAAATTAAACACGTCCGTACAACACTGCGGGTCGCGCCGGCTAAAACGGCCCGGCGAGCCGCCGCCGCCGCCGCCGCCGCCACCGCCGCACTTAGCACCGCCAGCCGCGGCTACAAGCGCTAATTCCTGCACATTAAGCCGCGTTATCATGGACCCGGACCCGGCCGCCGCATTAAGGGTGGAAATGTTGAGATGAATCGCGCGGAGGAGCGGAGCGGAGGGGAGGGGGTGCTGGGGAGTGGGCAGTGGGCAGTGGGCAGTGGGCAGCAGCGGGGGCCCCCCGGTACCTGCACCACACTCACATTACTCCACTTTGAAGCTGTTGTCGTCTGCAGTCTCCTATCGCCCTCACCATCTCACCGGTGGCTCTCCGCTTCTAAACGCTCTTGCACAACGCGACAATGCCACCTGTACGCACCACTCCCCAGTTCTAATTTCCTATATAAGGCGCTCTACGGGGGGGACACCCCGCTTGTTGAGTTACCTGGTGGGTGAAGGTGGGTGGGTGGGTCGTGCAGTGGAGGGGGGTTTCCTGCATGGGTGGGTGGTGGGTCCTTGGTTAAAGGCTTTCTATATCCAATTTACAGTTATCAGCTTTGGCACGCAATACCATCCTTTGAGCACGGCCCCACACAACGAAATACCCGCCACACAGAACGTGGGAAAGGGGTACCATGCCCCGACAGGTCCCGCCGCCATGTTGTATACACAGACCGGTAGCGCCCTGCCCCCACCGCCTGCAAAAGCGCCCCCTATGGGGAAGGCTGTATATACGGCCTATACAGCGGACACAACTTTGTGGCGGTTAGCGCTGAAGGGTGCAGACGAGACGAGAGAGCCTACCACAAACTAGCTTCATCATTAGAACCCAACTTGAGAGGCTTGGAGATGTGAATGACTAATAATAATAATAAATCGCACAAATGACCAATCAGATGAATTAGTAATACTCGCGCTGGGTGCCGAGAGCCTATGTTGGTCTGAGTGGGAAACAAAGCAATTGCCCCTATCCGCTCTATCCCTGCAGCCCCGGTCGTTCGCCGGAAGTTAGCTTCCAGTCAAGCGGATGCGGAAACGCTGGGGACACTTATAGGAAAATAGTCTGTCTTAAAATATAGGGCGGGGGCAAAAGGGTCTGACTAATGGGAGTAAAAGAAGAGTGGTATCAGCGAGCGATCCGCCCACTGCGTGTATCATGCGCGCACAGGTTGTGATGTGCACGCGGAAGTGGTGATGCTTTTTGGAAAAAAATGTCGTCTGCTTTTTAGAGCGTGGTCAAATACACTTTCAGCGTGCTGAGAAAAATCTATCCCTGCACTAGCTGCGTGCTATTCGCTGTGCTATTGGATAATGAGTAGGGTGCCAGTGTCTGAGGGTCTTAGAGGCATGTCAAGCTGACCATGACCAATCACTCAAGACTGAAATACCTCATTGATCCACTGGTGTTTGATATGTTAAGATCATGTATATATATATATATATATATATATATATATATATATATATATATATATATATATATATATATATATATATATATATATATATGTATATATATATGTGTGTGTGTATATTTTTTTTTTTTGTGCGTGTGTAGGTGTAGGTGTAGGTGTGTAAACATACATTCTCTCTATACTTTTTGTAACATTAGAGGGCCTATAAATCATATCAGCCTGTTAAAGGCTCCAACACAGTTACAGGTACATATGTATATGAATATAACACGTTTATCCATACACATCTTACTTTGAAAGTAAACACATGTTTGAGGTCTTCTCTCCAATACAGAAATGAAAAAAAAACCTGCAGGTCGCTTACTCACAAATCCTTTGCCTTTCTATTGAAAACCCACGCATTTTCTCACACTCCCATTTTGAACACCGCAGACAGCGTATACAGCACCTCTTCTTAGCACCACCCACGGAAAAGCCTGACACTTAAAGGACTGGGCACCTTGCACTGTTAATAGTCTTGGTAATGGCTGTGATCATTGTGGATGATGTGAGGGCTTCAGGCCTCTGACTGACCAGACGGTCGGGCTTTTCACAGCTCGCATTATGCACAGACATGTCTGACATTTGGAGCAGCGGTGAGCGTCTCACGTCCACTGTATACCTAGCTACACGTCGCCTGATGCCCGCCTATCTCATACCTCCCCTCTTTCCCCCCTCCCTCCCTCCCTCCCTCCTTCCCTCCGTTATCTCCCCAATCCCCCTCCCACCACCCACAAGGCAGACAGGAGGAAAAACCCGCCAATAATGGTCAGTGTCGAGCTGGACGTGGGTCTAATTAAAGGCCCGGCTCCCTGCTCTGTGAGCATCTCGGAGCTGCTCGGAGCTGCTCAGAGCTGCTCGGAGCTGCTGGCAGTGGCCTGGGAGCTCACGGACCGAGCTCGCCCAAAGCGACATGCTGAGGCTAGGACGTGTCGCCGGCGTTTTCCGGCATGCACCCCGAGAGAAAAAAAATACAGCCACCCGTCCCTCCTTGTCCTAGCTTCCGTGCGATGGAGGAAGGAGGAAGTGGCCGTGTAGGCGTCGCCTTATACAGCCAGGTGGCGGCGGGCACGTGGAGAGTCTGGCCGGCAGGTCCCTGACTCGTGCCTGGTGCGGGTGGCCGGTGATCTCTTTGTCCAAACGAGAGATTCACGAGCTCCAAACAGTGCAAACATGGTCAGAGTACGACAAAAACTCCCACGCAGTGATGGCCTACAGACTGAAACACTCCTGCAGGGAAGGAAGGAAGCACGGGAAAAGTCCAAAACATTATGCTGGATGAATCAGTTAAACTCAGAAAAATGAGCCTCGGCTGGAGGGAAACAGGCACGGGAAACGTCCCAATCTATAGTAGAGTTTCCTTGATGAATCAGTTAAACTTAGAAAAATGAACATCAGCTGGAGTGAAACAGGCACGAGGAAAGTCCCAATCTTTAGTTCAGTTTGCTGGATGAATCAGTTAAACTCAGAAAACAGACACCCCCGTAGAATTGGTTTAGTTATAGAAATATTTTTAGCTACTATCTCATTGGCATATGAGATAGTAGCGCATCTGATGTCAATGTTGAATCACTTGAACTTATATATATATTCTCTGAAATATTGTAATATAAAATTAATCAATGATAAGACAAAAAGATGCATACTCTGATTGCGCGTGCATTAAAACCTTTGATTTCACACCTTCCCCCTTTTAATTTACACCTTATATGACCATAACATGAAATTATTTCCACAAGTTTAATAATTTGGTGCACCATATATATGTCCACTGCGAAGCATGTATTACCCCATAAAAGGGTTAAACTCCAGAACCTAATCTATCTAAAGTGGTTCCTTATTTTTCTTGCGCGACTCAGGTAAAAATTGTTAGCATCTTATCCTTCATACAGCTGCTCTGGTTGGACTTTTAAGGCATTCTTCAGTGACTATTTTTTTCATTATAAAAACAAAATTAATGATATGATTAAATACACTTTTCTTAAGGAGGATTCTTTTAATTGTTATGTGTACAATAAGATGGTGATAAAGAATAGCTAAAGTATTTTATATGCCTGAAACGCAATCATTTAACCGAGAATTCCTATGTTGAAGCTGTTAGTTAAAAGCGTCATCTCATCTGCGCCTACACCTTCCAGACTGAATGTGGGATGCGACCTTCTATTTTCCTTTTTTTCTGTCTGCCGCGTTTTTCCCTTTTCATTTGATCTCTCCCTGTGATCTGCTAATCATGCGAGTAGTCAAGGAAATGATTACTCATAATTAAGTACAAGTGTCCCTCTGACCTCGCATTGGTCAGCAGCTCTTCCGCATTGATTTCTGCTCGTAAAAATACGTCTCAAAACGTCCCACCTCAAGGCCAGCTCAGACCTCCAGGCCGGAAGATTCGTCTGACTATGCATACACTTACTCTGTCGCTGGCATGTCCATATTTGTTGTTGTTTTCTTGGATTTCTTTCATTTTTCATTTTGTTTGGTATTTGTAGATCTCTTGAGGTGCATTTCTAAATATGTCTCCGGAGATTACATAGGATGAACACTCTTTATGTATTTTTAGATGTTTGTTGTTAAGTGGGATTCACACGATGGGAATGATGTACCTCACAGGGTGTCTTTTTTTAGACAAATCCTGCTGAGATTCTGTACTCAAACACAATTTCTTCATTTAAATTATATATGAAGAGACATGTCCCCCCCCCCCCCCCCACTGTAATTGTAAAAAAACATTTCCTCCTAAAAAAGGAACAGAATCTCATGAGATTCTGAACCCTGTGAGGTACATGAATATCACCCACTTTAGTTCATTAGAAAATAGGTTCCAACCACAGGTTCTGGCTTTTTGCATGTTCTACTGATAGCACATGATTATTTGAATTACTTGACATACAATGTAACGCAAGTCATACAAGTATAAATTGCATGCGCAAAGCTTTCTCATCAGACAGACATGTAAGATGCATCCTAAATAAGTCTACAGAGATCACATATCTGTATGCATGCTTTCTTTAGTGTAAATGTATTCTATAGGGCACATAGCTATTGTGCTGTGGAGGTGGCCATATTGCCCCCCCCCCCCCCCCCCCAGCCGACGCCATCTAAAACACCAGGTGGCGGGATTATTTATCAATGGATTTTAACAGAAATAATTTTGGGGCTTGCCATGGATGAATTTATCCGCGTCTCATAGTGCATATGTATTCTATAGAACACATAGCTATTGTGCTATGGAGGCGGCTATCTTGCCCCCTGGCGCCATCCAAAACACTTTGGATCTTATCAGAAATATTTTGTGGGGCTTGCCATGGATAAATTTTAGCCTCGTCTCAATATTATCTATATATTATAACAACTGATAACAGTGGTACCCCCTGATTACAGTGACGCTATTTTACAATCTCCTGGCGGATGATGGCAGAATAAACAATCATTCTGTGCCGTATTTGGTAAGTATTCATTGCAATGAGAGCAATCCATCTCTAGAAGGTCTTTAAAGGTACTTATATAGAACGTCCTGACCATGCTGTACAAGTCACAGAACGAGATGGTAATTTACAGTATGTACGGACCGAGGCATTTATGCCGAGTTCCGTACAAACGGTAAATTATCATCGAGTTCTGTGACCTGTACAAGCATGGTTGGACGTTATATATTTACTATATACCCGAAATTACAAAAAAATCAATTTCATTTTTCTTAACAACCAAAATTTTAATAAATGTGTATGGGTAGGTAGTCCGCTGGTCCGTACAGTATTTTTATGTCATATACCGAAACGGTACGTATTTACAGTATATATACGGCATGGGTATATAGTAAATGTATACACACAACAGGATGAAACTTGCGTTCTTAACATGGTAACTGGACCGATGGCACCACGGACCGATGGCACCTGGACTGATGGCCCCTCTTTTCAGTGTCACCTGGAATGATGGCACCTGTGCCTGGACTGATGGCACCACTTGCCTAGACTGATGGCACCACCTCATTTTTTACCTGGACATGGGAACCACTTGATAGATATAGTATTAATGTGCAATAGTCCTGTAATATCAGCGTTTCCAGTTTAGTTTTCAGGATTTTTCTGGTTTCTGAACAAAAATCATTGATTTCAGGAGACCACCACTGCTACCGCGACCGGTTTTTATTAAAAATCATCATATAAATTCTTCTTTATGTGAATATAATATACTCGGCAGTTGAAAAGTGTTCTACGCAATATAATCTGGCAATAACCATTAGTCTAAGTGAGTGTTGCCATCAGTCTAGGTAGTGGTGCCATCGGTCTAGGGAAAATGTTGCCATCGGTCCGAAGAAGTGCCATCGGTCCGTGGTGCCATCGGTCCAGTAACCCTTAACATCGGAATAAAGTAGGCGGAGAGAGTTGAATTCTGAGCTCCCATTTGTAATTGACAATATCGTGTAAGAGTAGCAATCAGTTAGCCATTATATAAAGCAAGCTCTATTACTTTTTCAAAATAAATAACAAAAAATATAAACAAAAAAAGGCAACCTAGATACCTCAAACAAATGAAACAGATGTAAGAAAAGGAAAAGGAAGACAATATAACAGAGAAACACCTATAGCAAAATATTTTTGTCGTGGTATGGAGTACTGGCTTTCTTATTTTCAAATTATAGTTTTTTTTATTTCTTTGAGAATCCAGTTCTTACAGTGAGATACCGAAACAGGCATTCAAAATAAATGGCGTGATAACGGATGATATATACACAATATTACCATTATTTCGATCTGAGTGGCCGTATTCTCCGCGTAGTTGACGCGTAGTAATACTCCGAGCGATACCGAGGAGAATTGCGTAGCGTCAACTACAAGGAGAATACGGCCACACAGATCGAAATTATGGTAATGGTGTATTTATTACTCACTTATTTTTAGATTTAAGCAATAAATATGATCGTTAGAAAACTCTTCAACGTAATTAAGAAGTTATGTTTGGGACTACTTTCATCTAAAAAATCTGTATCCTCCTAGGAGGGTACGGAGCTCCGTATCCTCCTCAGTAGTGATCTGTAATCTCCATAGGCTTAGTATGGATACTCCGTATCAGGTGGGTAATAAATGAGAGTCTGAGTAGCCATCCAGAAAATTAGAAAACGTCATTAGAAACCGCGCCTCAACATGCACTCATCTCATGCGTTCTCCAGAAATAGCTCCAAATCGTCCGTACTTTCTGATTATACGTCATTTCCACCAGATGAGGGGTATTTCTGGCAGTCTGACGTCATTGGAGATCAGATTGTCTGAATAGTTTGCCCGAGGAGGAAACCCACACACAATGACGTCACTAAGAACTATTTTCTGGTGGTACCGAATTTCTCACTGACCGCATGATGGTTTTCGAATGCAGAACAGGGATTCTTTTTCACTCCTTGTATCTCGGCCACAATGCCGGTGATAGGAGATGGGGATAGGAGACCTACTAAGGTAGAACCTTGAGAAAATTTGGAAATATCAATAATAATTGTGTTTGTATCCAGTCTTGTCCTTTATCCTACCCCTAATATA
The DNA here is from genome assembly GCA_950022655.1 of Alentia gelatinosa. Classification (NCBI taxonomy): domain Eukaryota; kingdom Metazoa; phylum Annelida; class Polychaeta; order Phyllodocida; family Polynoidae; genus Alentia; species Alentia gelatinosa. The sequence continues at coordinate 45,993,100 of OX465581.1, forward strand.
AAATCCCAGATGCTTAACATTGAGCCACTCTGACTGACATACGGAGTTTTATATGCCACTAGTGCCATACAGAATTGTTATCACGTAATATTCCAAAATCTAGGAGACAGGGTAGGATAAAATCAAAACCTGATTCGTTTTAATCGTGGCCACTGCATTCCACTCCTGGAGTTTTGGCTCACTATGCCAAACTCCAGTCGTGGCATACGGTGGCTAAGATTAAAACTCATCCAGTTTTACGATAATATTACATTTTTCCTACTTCTTTATGAATATGATATGGGAGAAAGGTAATAGGCGAATATGACACGTCTTTTGTATTTTTGTGATTGAATAAAAATAACTCTCTCACTATCCAGTACCAAATACCAGTTACTGCCCACTGCCATTCTCTTACTATCCAGTGCCATTCTCTTACTCTCCAGTGCCATTCTCTTACTATCCAGTGCCTTTCTCTTACTCTCCAGTGCCTTTCTCTTACTCTCCAGTGCCTTTCTCTTACTCTCCAGTGCCTTTCTCTTACTCTCCAGTGCTTTTCTCTTACTATCCAGTGCCTTTCTCTTACTATCCAGTGCCTTTCTCTTACTGTCCAGTGCCTTTATCTTACTATCCAGTGTCTTTCTCTTACTATCCAGTGCCATTCTCTAACTTACAGTGCCGTTCTCTTATTGTACAGTGCCCTTCTCTTACTGCCCTCTGCCTTTCTCTTACTACCCAGTGCCATTCTCTTACTCTCCAGTGCATTTCTCTTACTCTCCAGTGCCTTTCTCTTACTATCCAGTGCCTTTCTCTTACTATCCAGTGCCTTTCTCTTACTATCCAGTGCCTTTATCTTACTATCCAGTGCCTTTCTCTTACTATCCAGTGCCATTCTCTTACTGTACAGTGCCGTTCTCTTATTGTACAGTGCCCTTCTCTTACTGCCCACTGCCTTTCTCTTACTACCCAGTGCCATTCTCTTACTCTCCAGTGCCTTTCTCTTACTTTCCAGTGCCTTTCTCTTACTTCCCAGTGCCTTTCTCTTACTGTCCAGTGCCTTTCTCTTACTATCCAGTGCCTTTCTCTTATTGTACAGTGCCTTTCTCTTACTATCCAGTGCCTTTCTCTTACTGTACAGTGTCTTTCTCTTACTATCCAGTGCCTTTTTCTTACTGTACAGTGCCTTTCTCTTACTATCCAGTGCCTTTCTCTTACTGTACAGTGCCTTTCTCTTACTATCCAGTGCCTTTCTCTTACTATCCAGTGCCTTTCTCTTACTGTCCAGTGCCTTTCTCATACTGTCTAGCATCAATGGGAAACCCTCCAGGGGCAATCCAGTACTGTCTGATGCAGTCTACGAATTACAAAGGCCAGAGCTAGAGGAGCCGAGTATAGTATTCCACTGTCCTATTTGCAGGTTACCATTTCTTTTGTCAATATCCTAGCTTCATCATACCTTGACAAGGCTATCAAGAGCTGCCGACCCGTTTATGTCGCTGGAGAGTAAATCATTCAGGGTTTTCAGACTTTGCTAGAATGGGTTTCACATAATGTTCCCATTACCCGAACCTAGCGTACATCAAATCTAAGCCAGACAGGCATATCGTTCTGCCTATGGCGTTTGGAATAATTAAAGCCATTTGTGTATACAAATAAGTGTCTTGTCGATATCTAAAGGTCCCTCATTAACGAAGGGGATCATCCATACATGCTGTTAAAAAAATGTGTTAGTTATCCACAAACTCCTTTCACTAGGACATTATATGTGTTATGCGTTATATAATCCTACCCTAAATAGAAATACGCCATAGGCTTAACATGGGATCTTTTATGTCATGGGTGTGACATAAAGTGTTGTTTATGTCACTACTTACTATGGCCCGGCGTCCACTTACTACGATATGGCACCGATATGGTCTACGATGCACCTCCGGATAAAAAATCAAAATCGCGTCGGAAAGTTACCTGATATCGGGAGCAGTTGACCACGTTTCTGCGATTAGACACCGATAAAGACCCCATACAACGCGTGGTGATTGGCATGTCTAGACATATGTCTACGATTTTGCACCTTTCCGATATGGCACCGATTTTGACATTTTGTATAGGTGCCATATTGGGAGGTCTACGATTCTATCGTAGTAGGTGGACGCCGGGCCTTATACTGAAAAAGTGTGGAAGCAGGATAGGATAAAATCTAGACGCCACTCGTTTGAGTTTGAGTTTACTTATGTCACTCATTTTGTTGACTCCGTTGTTGAAGATGAGTGACATTACAGAGCCAACAAAATGCATGACATAAATAAAGTCAGAGTCAAACTCGTGACGTCTCTTGATATTATGTTACCTCCTATCTGTTATGTTACCTATGTCATGTAGAGTAACTCTTTGGTGAGATCAAACATACTATGTAAAAGTAGTAGACCGCTTCGTGTTCTGTACTGGGAATGGCCCAATGAAATAATGATACAAATATACACTGATGGTGTTCTTTAGGTAAGTGGTAAACTGCTCCATTGGACGTGTCTGGTACTAAACACTGATGAGCTTTGATTAACACTGGTAAATGGCAAATGGTATCAGTATTGGACAAAGTGGGGACAGATAGGCTAATATTCAGATAATTGCTGGCACGCCCTTAGTAACAATATAGACATTTTACCTGTTGACCCAAAGAGCAATAGACCAATGAAGGCAATAGAGGGGATTACAAAGAAGGTAAAACATCGGCATGTGTCCATACATATATATACTTAACTATTCAAATTATATCGCATTTCTTGTTTATTTATCAAATATTGTGTAGACATACCTGAATTCACATTTAGGAATTGCTACAAATTAGTAATGCCCAGCTAGTGCCCTGGCAATTAATTGTAAGGCCTTAAAGAAGAAACCAACAGGTTTTGGTCAAAGTCGTCGTTCTCCACGAGTTTGATGCAGAGTGATCTGAACGAGGCGACAGCTGAGTGAATATCACATAGCATTTAAAAGAATTGGAGAAGGACTTTTTTTTATCAAAACGAGTTGCTTTCTGTATTTATCTCACCAATATACATGCTAATAGAATGGACGACACACAGGATTTAGACCATGGAGAATGGACTGCAATACTCGCAGGGGCATGGAGAACAAGTTCCTAATGTAAAGCCTATGGGACAATACCAGGGGTGGGATGATGTAGAATATGGAATTCTTTTTCATATTTCCAACTATAGGCCCTGATAAGATTATCTACCAGTTATTACAGACAAGGAAATAATCTAACATCAGCAGATAAATGCATATTCAAGGACCCTCTATTTCAAATTCCAGTTTGAAAAAGTATTGGGCCAAAGTAAAGCACCACCCATTGTTTCTAAGCTGTCACGACCAATTAACATCGATATTGGATTTCAAAGCCATAGATTATACAGGCCTGAAAGCCATTGGTTACTCAAAACTCAAAAATACACAGCCAAACAGATTTGTGGTCTCTTTGTGCATTGAGAGCAAAATAAGGGTCCCTTGTTATATGCCCTTATATGGTAAATCCTGGTTCCAATTTATGTTATGATAAATCTATATGGTGTATAAATTCCTCAACAACAAAATATTCTTGAAGATGGAATGAATACAACATTGCACTCACTAATGCTTGTGAGTTACTACACTTCAACTGCCCATGGTTTATTGCCACCTGTCCACAAAACCATCGGCTTTTGTCAATGTACATATCTTATTTACATTGTCCCTGTACTTTCTCTGTTCCTGATGCACTAACAAGGCCTGTTTCCATTGGTCGACGAAAACGGTGTGGATTTTATGAGTTCTTTAATAGCCTTTATCCATTGTGCCTCAGCATTGATAAAGAACCTTCGGTCGTTCCAGACTGTAGATCGGTGACGGCCAATGGAAATGGGCTTTTAGGAGACCTAAAGATTTTGCACCGTTTTCGTCGGCCAATGGAAACGGGCCTTAATACCGGGGACACACCAAGCGAGTGAAGGCAGCGATCTCTGGAATCGCCACCACAAATTGTCATGCATGTGAGATATTATTTCATTGGAATATCTCCTGCCTATACTTTATCAACTTGGAAGCAATAATCAGATGAAATGTGAAATACTAGCTCACATATAGGCCATTTTGTGTTGACGATTACGGAACTCGCTGCGTTTCTGGCTTGGTGTGTCTCCGGCTTAATCCAGATGACCTCCAGTCGTCATATTTTTAGTCGTCTAGTGCAGTCGGAGTGTGACGAATCTGATGCCGGGGACACACAAAGTGAGTAACGGCAGCGATCTCCAGAATCGCCAACAAAAATTTGCGTGTATGTGGCATATTACTTCATAGTACTATCTCCCACCAATAATTTAGTTTCTCTGACTGAATAATCATGAAATATGAAATGATAGCTCACATATACGCCATTTTGTGTTGGCGATTCCAGAAATCGCAGCGTTACTCGCTTGGTGTTTATTATCCATCGTATACAAAGCCCCCATTGAAAATGTATGGAGGCTCAGTAAACCACGACCCATTATATAAAACCTGTCAGATACCATAACTGTGGTATACGGATTCAAACCTGTGGTATACGGTCTCAAAACCATGGTATACGGGGATAATAGTCCCCTTTGCTCTATTGTTATACCCTTTAATATAGCAATTACAAGGTTAATTTATTGAAAAAGATGGATAATAAATGCAACAAACAATGATTTTGTGGACAGGCAGCTCTGTAAACCACTCGAGGTTGTCGTCGTAATACACTCGCTAGCGCTCGTGTATTACTACGCGTCAACCACTCGTGGTTTACGGCCGCCTGTCCACAAAACCATCGATTATTCTCTATGTCTCCAGCATGACGTTGCATGACGCCCACTGACACTGGGTGTGACTGCACAGACATAGAGTCAGGCCTAATTAAGCACGAATAGTCCTAATTAACCGTGTGAACAACACTATTATTTACAGCACCGTGAGTCCGACCCCAGCACGCGGTGCCTATCTCTGGTGACACCCGACCTGCCAAACGAACAGGTGCAGAATGAAAGGTACCCCATGAGGCATCGTATTCCATGTCCACCAATTGTGAACTCAAATACCAAAATGCCATTTTTCACAGTTTAAAGATGAATCATTATGGATGGTCAATATGTTTGGTTTCATATAACATGCTGTTTTTGCAGGTTATTTATGTACACATATATGAATATCATAGTCATCTATTTGTATGCATATGACTTAAATTATATGGTTTTTTTCCTTCCAGATATTATGTGAAAGTGAATATCTTTATACAGTAGAACCCCGCCTAACGGACACCCCGCGTAAACGGACACCTCGCGTTAACGGACAACTTTGCTCGGAACGGTTCCCTCTATTAGATGTTTAATTTAACCTCGCGTAAGCGGCCACCCCGCGTAAGCGTACACTTTGGCCCGGAACGTAGGGTGTTCGCTTACGCGGGGTACAAATGTATATATATAATGCATATATATATATATATATATATATATATATATATATATATTCAGGAAAAAGGGAGTAAGTACATTCATCCATTCAGCACGTTCTTCAATGAACCAATCCAACTATAGTATGAAAAGGAAAAAAGAAAAAAGATAGACGAAAAAATACATTATGTGCCTTGCAGCTACTATAATGTCGGTGTTCTATCTTGAATGTATAGCATAGCCAGATCAATCTGGATCTCAAATTACATTATTTAAAGGTCAAATATAGTGATGTGGAGTGTAACTAAGAATAAGTGAAAGGCTTTGTAATACTTAAGATAGAGTGGTGTTGTAGAATATATGAAACAGTTTAAGGAGATGTAGTATACAGAATGAATAGTGTAGAATATGTAGCGTTGTAATGATAGATTTTCTTGCAGAAAGTAAACTATAGCCTAGCATTGTGATTCTTGGGTGACTACTGAATACTTTATAAGTGTCAACATAGAGAGGTAGACTGCACACAGAGTGAATTAGTTATTTCATATCATCTGCATGTCATAAGCGATGGATTTTACTGTCTCTAGTGTCTGGTAGTTACTTTGTTCTAGCAAAGTGTAAAATTGCCTGTAGAGGAAGGGGAACTGACACTTTTGGATCGCTATGATAATTAGTAGAAACCGACCGAGAGTTAGACTTATCAGTGTTTATGCCACGACGGGAAGGTCGTGTATTACTACGCTAAGCGTTAGCTGAGCATAGTGAGGAACAGACCTGACCAGGGGGTCGTTTTATTTTCTGCCCGAGGAGACTTGAAATGCCCGAGGAGAGGTCGTACGAGGGTTTGTGTTCGATAATTCAAAGTATCCTGGCCAAGGAGAGTTGCAGCTCACGATGTACGACCTCTCGTCCATTTGCGTTTTATTTTTTATCCTCGGGCGGGGAGAGGTCCTGAAAAGTATCCTGGGGACTCCCCAAAGTGTCTTAGCGCACGACACGTCTGGAGGTGTCTTAGCTGAAGCTTGTAGCTCACGTTTTGTGGGATTTAAAGGAAAACAATTAATAAACCAGCGAGGACAGATAAATATAAAACGCATGCAGTTCGTCCTGCTTCCAAAAAGGCCTCCTTTTTTCATCATTTGGATTAGAATTCGCCATGATATTAATCTGAAATCAAAATATATATCAATATAAAAAATGTATAATGAAATTAAATATTATATTTAGATATGTACATAACATATAATAAACTTGTTGTCAGTAGATAACCAAGGAAAATTACATGATTCTGATATAGTAAACCGTATAAGTATAGTAAACATCTTAATATGGAAATATAACATGAAAATATAGCCTACGTGTAACTGTTTGTGTGTGCATACTTGAGTGTATTGTCCTGTACATGTATATGTCAATGACCATCACTGGGAAGAACGTCTGTGGACGACAGTCTGTGTCTGTTTAATGTTTACTTGAATAAAAAAAAAAAATAATAACACAATAACTGACACATAGTAATGTATTATGATAAGTCTGATTAAAAAAATTAAGACCTTTCCGGGACTCGAACCCATATAACCATATGCAAGGTATATGACACAAACAGTGACAATGTATTTTCGAGTGAACGAGCGATAATACGGAATTTGCTCGATTTGGCATTAATAAATAAATTTAAATAACGTCAACCATTGTAATTTTTAAATTCATCAATTTCACTCAGATATTTATAAGATTTAGAGTCTATAAGGATGTTATAGTGACATATTTAATGGTTCCTTTCCTTGAATCGAGGTGAGATAATTCTCCTTCCTGTCGACTCTGAGGCCAACGACAGGTCGTTCGGAACGATAGGTCGCCGGGGACGATATGGGTCAATCCCAGGACATTTAGGCCCCAGGATTTCTCTCCCTTCGGACGACAGGGTAAATCGAACGAGATTCAGGACATCTCGTACAATATCTCCCCCGTAGAGCTATCCCTCGTGGGGACTCTCCTGGCCAAGGAGAGTTGAAAATAAAACGACCCCCAGAGTGGCAGAGACACTGACAAGTCTAACTCCAGTTCGGTTTTGTATTAATCCTACCCCGTCTCCACGACTTTATGATATTAGGAAAGTCTGACTAAATTCCGTCCATGTTTGACAGCTGTCAGAATTTTTGGTCTGCAACCAAAACTATGACACAGGTGAATAATTCCTGGGGGTCGTTTTATTTTCAACTCTCGTTGGTGAGGAGTGCTCCTACGAGGGATACCTCCACAGGCGACCTATTGGACGAGAGGTCGTCAATCGCGTTCGATTTACCCTGTCGTCCGTAGGGAGAGAAATCCTCGTCATTGGAGAGAACCCCAGGACAAAATAGGCCTGTAGTAGAGTTTGGAGGAGACTTGAACGAGGTCTCGTAACCAGTCTCTTCCTATTGGCCAGTTTCACTTGTTTACTGGTCTCTCATTGGTTGCTAATGACTCTCTCTTTAGTCAGTGCTGTGGTGACATATACTGGTATTTTGGGGAACTAAATTCATCATTTATGAATGTTTGTAAATCTAAGTAAATCGCACAGTAATTCTCCATCTGATACCTCCAGTTTTATCAAAATCATAATAAATATATTTCCGATAGTTTAAATGAATTGAATTGAGCTTTTATTAGTTATTTTGAATCACCCACGATACCCCTAGAGGTGTCCTGCGCTAAGACACTTTGGAGAGGCCCCAGGACAGTTTTCACAAGGTCTCCCCGCCCGAGGATCAAAAATAAAACGGAAATGGACGAGAGGTCGTACATCGTCAGCTACAACTCTCCTTCCCCAGGATACTTTGAATTATCGAACACAAACCCTCGTACGACCTCTCCTTGGGCATTTCAAGTCTCCTCGGGCAGAAAATAAAACGACCCCCTGAGCGCTGATTGGTCAATTTCTTTATTTCTCTAGGTCCATAGGTTTTACTTTATGTCCTGGCACGCTGCATAAAATTTGCCTATGCTAAATCAATAACGGGTTTTTATTAGGGGTAGGACACGTAGTAATAACTGCTTATCCTAAAAAAAGGGAGCAAAGATTACCACAAGAGTGTTTGGTATAACAGAAACTATGAAAAGGACTAGAAAAAGTACAGAAAAACAATGAATTGGAAAATATGTACTGAAAGAAAAAATAAAATGTTTTGCTCAATAAAAATATAATCTAAGTAGTATCAGCTCTACAACTCTACAGGGATCAGTAAAAAAAATAAGGCCCGGCGTCCACCTACTACGATAGAAATTTAGACCTACCGATATGGGACCGATACAAAAAGCAAATATCGGAGACATATCGGAAAGGTGCAAGATTTTACACCTTTTCGATGTCTCCGATTTTGACATTTTGTATCGGTGCCATATCGGGAGGTCTACGATTCTATCGTAGTAGGTGGATGCCGGGCCTGAAAGTACACGCATGTCGTTAAAAAGCCGGCCCCCACCTACCACGATGGTCTACGACATACTTCCCGATAGCTACGATTTGAAATGGCCAAATCGTGACCTATCGGGAGGTCCCCGATAGTTTAAAATCGTGGACATGGTTTGAAATCGTAGAGCGTAGAAATGCCTTTGGAGGACCAAAAACATAAACCATGGTCACGATTGCCTCACGATTCAATCGGTGTACCAATTTAGATCTCAGGAAGAGTTTTAATATTGAAATATATTATAATTTTAGAAATATTTAATGAATCTGAATATTCTTTTAGAGGTATTTACAACATATTATGATATTATTTTCCAGACACTAAAACAATCAAATTGAAGAATATAACTCTGATAGAATCATAATTCTGTTATGAAACTATTATTTTCAGACACTTAGACTTCCTCAAATAATATCATATTTACAGCGATTATACATCTATATGCGCCCTACCTAATTCCAGACTTTCATAATTTTCCGTTAAGTATTTCACCCGAAAGAGATATTTTCCCGATAAATCACACACAATACCCTATGACAGGCTACGAAAATTCCAACATGTTGGATTTAATCGGGACCTCTACAATTGACGTTTTCTATCGCAGCCTATCGTGAGGTATCGCAGACGGCATCGCAGAAACCTGTTCCACCTACCACGATTTTTGCTTACCTCACAATAGGATCGGTATGGTGTCGGGAAGGCAGTCGTAAGGCCTATCGGGACCAGAATCGTGGTAGGTGGGGGTCCCCTCTAAGGGGAGGAAGGGGGGCATGTTCACCTGTAGGAGGACGGTATGCTTGTGTGTGTGGGGGGGGGGGGGGGGTAACTGCTGCATGCTGCATCCCCGCGACATGCACTGCCCACGTTGGGTGTGGAGAGAGGGAGGTTGGATAAAGAATGGCGGTCGGGTTTCTACCTGAGGTCAGGGGCCGGATGTAATGTCAACCGCTCGTTTACTCTGATATCTCCAACGACAACCAATTAGGACTGGCTGATCGAGAGGGCGCCGGCAAAGAGACGTACATTGGAATCATTAAGGCGTCCGCAGCTCCTGGTCATGGGAGGCGAGGAATCAAAGCCCGGAGAGAGGGGGCCCGGGAGGCGGCGGGGGGCGCGCCGGGGGCCGGGAGACAGGATCGTGGCAGCTGGGTACGTAGAGCCAAAGGTTCACCTTGCAGCGATCGTGTGTTGTATTGACTGCAAGTCGTGTGTGGCATGCAGGGGTGCTTACATCTGGGCAAGACTGCGGCATCGCTCACCTTTGACCCCTTTCAGCTTCCAAACGGGGAGTGTGGGCGTAAGGGGGCGGGGTGGGGTGTGTGGTTGGGGTGGAGTGGGGGTTACGCCCTTCGTCAGAGATCAAGACTCGAGTCATGGAAACTAAAGAGGAGAGAATAGGGAGTCAGAAGTTCGTGCACTCAAACAGGTTTTCTATGGTGAGGAGTATCATAAGAGCTGTACAACTCAAGTGTCCTTTTTTTTCTCCAAAAAATATCAAATTAATACCAAATGGATATCGACCAAAATGCCTTAGGTGTTACCTCCAGGGTAGATAAAAACCTAAAAAGTAAAAAAAATAATAATAATGATAATAAAAATGATAAATATAAACAAATTGTAATCCAGCTTTTTTTTTTTAGACATTTATTTATCCTGGAGTAAGTAACCGTAGGGAGTGTTGTCTCCCTATCTTCCCGGTGCTCAAGCCCATTGAATGGTATCACTTAATCAATATCACAACTGCATGTATGTTTTATGGAATACGCAAAAAAAAAGTAGGACTGCCTTCAAAACGACATAAAATTGTGATAGTTTATGATTTGCGATGCTTGGTATGTATTTCTCTAACCCTTTCCTTACCGGGTCAGGTAACATGTCTGACACGTTACCACCTCTGTAGTGCACGTCTGTGGTTTATTCTTCATTGATTATTGCAATAATGTTTACATAATCTCTGGAAAAACCAGACGGGTAATCAACTATTCATATTCTTATAGTACCTCAAAAAAGGGAGCAGAAATTACCACAGGAGTGTTTGTAATAACAGAAACTATGCAATAATGTAAAGGACAAGAGAATGAACAGAAACAACACGGAATTGGAAAATATGAACCGACGGGAAACATATAATGCTTTGGGCTCACAGTTCACTTTTAGTGTGCACATTGGTGAGATAAATACAGAAAACAACTTGTTTTGGTCAGAGAAGTTGTTCTTCACGAGTTTGATGTGGAGTGAAATGAACAAGACGACAGCCGAGTGAATATCATGTAGCATTCAAAAGGAGTTGGAGAATGATGAGTTTGAACAAAACTTGTTGGTTTCTAAAGAAGAAACCAACAAGTTTTGGTCAAAGTCGTCGTTCTATATGAGTTTGATGGAGAATGATATGAACGAGGCAGCAGCCGAGTGAATATCACGAAGCATTCAAACGAGTCGGAGAATGACTTCTTTGACCAAAACGAGTTGCTTTCTGTATCTAGCTCACCCCTGTACACACTAAAAAAATGGATGAAACAGAGGATATAGACCATGAAGAATGGACAGCAATACTCGTAGGGGCATGTAGAATGAGTTTCCAATGTTAAGCCTATGGGACAAAAATACCAGGGGTGAGATAATTCTTTAGTTCTGCTACGCTTTCCGTTCTCCGTCCCATCCTGAGACCTGCATGCCGCTCTCCAAGCCCAGCCCCCGGCACGTCATGTCACGACCCCTGGTGACCGCTGCGTCACCGACGACCCTCCAGTGCGCAGGCGCAGGATCGAGTTACCGCGCAGCCAATTATGACGTCACGACTGGTTCCGGTTCCTACCTGCTCGCCGTCGACCACACACCGGCACTGGGAAACCTGAGAGGACAATTGCTGCACGGACTGTGTTGTGTTTGGACGGGGAGTTTGTGTGTGGGGGTGGGGGGAGAGTGAGAGAAAGGGAGAAATTAATGAGACAGGGGTAAACAAACTAAGACAGAAGGGACCGGAACACAGAGAGACAGAGGCGTCTACCCAGGCGAGGGAAATAGGAACTAAAAGGAAATAAAATTATTTGCAACGTCTGCATATTTGTGACCTTGGTACTGCTTTGGGAGTTCTGTCCTTGTTTTGATGCTTCAACGTTTTTTACTACATAATGAAAGGTCTCCCATGATATGTATTAAGCTTCAATTCTCACTGTAATAGCTAGACGTAGGATGCATAATTAATACAACAAAGAAATTTAACTCGGGGATTTCTTCGATTTATTCAAAATTCGGGATATCACGATTTGAAAAAAGACCTTATCTTACTACATTAATACAACGGTCCGTTTACCGGAACTACACCATCACATGCAAGGCTTAGAGACGCGGCAGTAACTTATAGCAGACTCCCGCCAAAAAGACCACCTCCGGTGATAACCTCAATTGGTCGCATTAGCGGGTTGGGCGTTATGGAGGCCATATTTTCAACATGAGGAAAGTGAGAAAGTTCCAGTGCTAGGTGATGACAATCGGGAGTTGGTTGTCTGACCCAGCGTTTACACAAGACGATTATAGTCGGCGATTCTTGAATATGGTAGCACCTAATGACTTTCAGCAGTAAAAGCAAAGACATCATCTAGAGTAACCGCTAAGCGCGTGGCGACTACAGATCATCTGATTACATCATTAAATGCAATTTGGCACCACCCGACGACTATTGGACAGGCTCTGACGCCGGCGGCTACAGTCTAAATGTTCGATGTGCTTCTTGAGTCGACGACTAATATTGCGGCTAATATTGCGTAATTGAGCACCACCTGACGACTATAACCCAGACGCTCTACAGTCGTCATGTTTTTAGTCATCTAGTGTAGTCCTCGGGTAAGTCACATGGTCGGTAAGTAGTATTCCTATATACCTATGGCTGTACACTCTATGCTTACACCACGCTCTGGGGGGTGGAGTAACTATCTGATACTACCCAAGGTTGGTATACTACCCAAGGTTGCCGTATACTACCCAAGGTTGACATTTAGACCAATCAGATTGTCTCTTATTAAACCACATTTGAAGGTATATAGGAATAGGGAAACCAAGTACCAGTAAAAGGAAGTTTTTATTACTGCCCGCGGCCAGGGCCTTGGGCAGTAATTTTTCCAAGCCTTACCTCGTAACTTTGACTTCCTTTCACCGGAACATAGTTTCCCTCTAGTGTAAAGGAGGGTGGTTGTAGCCCATTAGATTTTAGGTCAACTCTCGACTGTAGAACCGTCCCAAGGCGCTATAAATATCATGTAAGGAGGTCAGGGTGAAGGGCGTGGTTTGCTCCGAATGCAGTCATTGGCTACTGGGACTACCATATTCCTTATATGGTAGTTAATACAGGGGGACAACTCTATACAGAAAAGGGCTGGTTCCACCAACACGATGGATCTGCCGTGGTATGTCTTGTAGTGTCTTACCGTGTCGTTATATGCCGTACGTCCTATGTCGCGGTACATAGCGCGATGTCGTGTATGTTTTGGTGCTCCACCACCACGAAACCTCATGATGCATCGTGGCAAATATGCACGCGATTATTCAAAACTAGCAAGATTTAGCAAGACAATAGAATCGTGATTAATACCGCTGTATCTTGTGTATTGGTGGAATCAGCACTTAAAGCATATTGCTGTTTTGCTGTTAGTGGACTGAAGGAACCCGCCCCACCCCAATCCCTGCAGAGAGATTGCTTGCTAACTGAGAGAAATCCAGGTATTTTCACAATTTTTTCAATGAGTGGTGGACACTTGATTGTCTCAGTGAGTTCAATGGAGTCGATGAAAACAGATTTGCTTTAATAATGATTTCAAGGTGGAAGATCTAACCTTGTGTTAGAACTGTTTGTATATTAATGAAAAAATATAAAAGTACACAAAATTCCCATTCAGATCATGAATCCATTTATATATTTTTGAGAAATAACAAAATATGTATATACTTCAAGGACCATGAAATACTCACAGATGCAGTCGTTTTGCGAACTGGGTGATCTATGAAGAATCTTTAAGAAACTAAATGCCAAAGCATGTCAGAGGAAAACACTTCAAGAAAATGATATTTTGTTTACGCCTCTGAGGTAAATTAGATACTGACGTGGATTGTGACATTACATGCATCAAATTCAGGATAACAGGCTTTAAGGTTTTGACCTTCGTTGAAAGTGTCGATTGTCAATGGTGTTGTGTGAATTCATTCAAACACGTCCTCCCTCCACTACTACTTTTAAAGTAATTGTTATGTTCATATTTTGAAAATATTTCGGTGACATGATTTCAAGGATGAATATTCCGGTAAAATTAATCAGAATAGAGTCTCACCTATGAACCTCTGGCTATTGCGATCACCTTTTGATTATGCACAGTTAGGTTCAGTCCAAAACTTTACCCTTTACCTCCTGCTTACAGATTGCTCAGTAATACAGCCACCCAGCTTAAGGCCTGGCGTCCACCTACTACGATATAGCACCGATATGGTCTACGATGCAGCTCCTGATAGAAAATTGAAATCGCGTCGGAAGGTCACCTAATATCGGGGCAGTTGACCACGTTTCTGCGATTAGACACCGATAAATACCTCATACAATGCATGGCGGACTGGCATGACTAGACATATGTCTACGATTTTGCACCCTCCCGATATGTCTCCGATATTTGCTTTTGTATCGGTGCCATATCGGGAGGTCTAAATTTCTATCGTAGTAGGTGGACGCCAGGCCTTATCCGGCGTTTACACTAGACGATCATATGCGGCGATTCTTGAATTTAGCACAACCAGACGACTTTCAGAAGTAAAATGGTAGAAGTTTGGGGTATTATTTTTTTTCGTTCTTCTGGAAACTGGCCGATCACCATTCAAGTTGTTGAAAAAAATGGTCGTGTCAGTGATTTGTGGAAGATAGATTTTCTGCCGCGTCTACTTATAGTAAAATGGTAGAAGTTGTTTAGTATAAACGCCAAGTGCGCTGCGACTGCAGATCGTCTGATTGTATCATATTACTCAATTCGGCACCACTTGACGACTATTGGACACGCTCTGACCCCGGCGACTATTTCAAGCTGCCTTGAATAAGTCGTCTACACGGGCGGCGATTCTGTGACTATTGGCTGACGGTCTACAGTCGCCACGTATTTGGTCGTCTAGTGTAAACGCCGGGTAAGGCCTGGCATCCACCTTCTACGATAGAAGTTTAAAACCTCCCGATGCCCTAAAATGCATAATAGTTGCCCATGAATAATTTTCTGTTTAAAACAAGCCGTCAGATATGTTTGTTGTTGAGGGTTGGGGTTCGATGTATGATCAGAAACCATCATAACTTTTAAATTTATCACAGATATCCACCCCCATCAAAACACTCTGGCATTCTAATAATTCCTTGGGTTAGACAGCCGCAATATCGCCTGATCAAAATAGCAGCACGTGACTGCATTTGTATTTCAAAAATTCAAAATATTTGTCTCGTAGATATAGATGTATACATTTTAACGAGAGACATATTACACCTAACTTTTTGATATCAATAGATAATATAGAGGATTATCCTGCCCCTAATATAAAATCCCATAGGCTTAACATTGGGTTTTCGTATGCCACGCTGACTGGCATACGGAGTTTTATACGCCACTAGTGGCATACAGCATTGTTATCACGTAATATTCCAAAATCGAGGAGATAGGGTAGGATAAAATCAAAACCTGATTCGTTTTAATCTTGGCCACCGTATTCCATGACTGGAGTTTGGCAAAGTGACTTCATGAGGCGAAGCTGTGTGGCCGGCCTCATCCAGTTTTACGATAAACCTATATGAAAGTTTAGGGTCAGAGCTCGTATCCCATAGAGTTTGAATTGCATAGTAATTCACAAGGCGAAGCCACATGAATTATATAGTGATTCAAACGAGATGGGATCGAGCTCTGACCCAAAACTTGAATGGGTTTCTGAATTTAACTCAACCCTTACATTGACTAATGGCCTAACCTTTATGACATAATCCCACATATTTTTTCTAAATATCTCATTGGCGTTAGATACGAGTTCCCAATGTTAAGTCTATGGAGAAAAAATACCAGGGGTGAGATTTATTCTCCGAAGCTACAATGAATACTATTTCCTACCTATATGGCTCTGTTTTGACTTGAACTCAACTAAGCTCTAGAGTAATACGCCAATAATTCTTTCATGAATGTAACATTCTGCTCCAAACTGCTACTCAGCTATGACGTTCACGAATCTAATAAATTCATATTGGTAACCTTATAATAACGTACTTAACACACCTCATCTACTGTCAACCTACCTGCAGTGCCCTAACTCGTATGTAACGCAGTTCTTGTGTAGATTGCAATCATATATACCTCAGGTGGTGTTCCCACAGGTAGGCAGCGTGGTTCAGGTAACTTCCCACCCCCTCATAACGGCGATACACCCGACATCGGCTCTGCCAGGTGAGTGTAGCGCTCGTGGCGCCATCTGGATTAATGTGGACTAAATGATAATGCCTGGCGTCCACCTACTATGATAGAAATCTAGCCCTACCGATATGGCACCGATACAAAAAAGCAAATATCGGAGACATATTGGGAATTTGCAAATCGTAGACATATGTCTAGACATGCCAATCCACCACGCATTGTATGGGGTTTTTATCGGTGCCTAATCGCAGAAACGTGGTTAACTGCCCCGATATTAGGTGACCTACCGACGCGATTTTGATTTTTTTTATCGGGAGGTGCATCATAGACCATATCGGAGCCATATCGTAGTAGGTGGACGCCGGGCTTTAGTATTCACAAGAAACCATTGACAACACTAAAGCCTAATACACATATACTGATTCAGGGTTGAGCATTTAGTTCCCGAATTTGTCGCAGGCGAATTACGTAATACCTCGGCCCGTGTTGGCCACCCAATTAAAATCCATTTACCAACATTCCGTTGTCGGTGACTGGATTTATCAACATATTGATAAACTTTTGGTGACCGATTTAGTAAGATAGGACAACTCGTCGCTGACAAAAGAACAACTCAAGGACGGGGTTTCACTAACCGTTGGCTGACCCTTGCCTAGCTGTCCTATATCTACTGATTGGGGCCGACTCCATTAGGATGCCTCGCCTGAGACAAATTACTGTTCCTTTGACGCTGATAAAGGAACATCAATGTTCCGAAATCGGTAGATGTGTATTGGGTTTAATCAACATCTTCGACTGGGTACCTAATAGAATTGGACCTTTTCCCTTCCTCAAAAGAATGTATTGACATCAGTTGAAAATTAATGGGAATGCAAAATAAATTAATATCGAGCGTCTAAATTATATACAGATAATATTTTTTAATGTTTGATTAAAAGTCTCACATACACACAGTGCACCTGCCAAAATGTACTCTGGTTCCCTGGTAAAACACCCGAGCCGTAGCCAGATTTATGTATCTGAAAAACTCAAAATAAACTACTTTAAAAAAAACAAACTAGCTAAGGCAAAATGATGCAGCACCTGGGATAATATGTGTTCATGCTGTATACCAGGCTTCCAGGATAATGTAAATCTCTGCCGGGTGTGCGTGTGATTATTTAACTTATATATATAGGCTAGGGTTGAATACAACTGAAAGATACATGAAATACGTGAGATACATGAGATATGATAAGGGATTCCATTATCCGGCTTCAAAGGAATTCAAAAACATTCGCCTGCACTAAGATGTTGAGTCATTATCAATATGAAAAAAAATATCCATTCCTAGTCTAATTTCATCAACCCACGCCAATGTGCAAGTTTATATATATATATATATATATATATATATATATATATATATATATATATATATAATATATATACATATATATATATAATTGTACATATGAATACATATACAATATATGCAAAATCATATTATCCAATTATTTAATAGTACTTAATCTAATGCTGATAGGTTTCCTTTTAATGGTTTAATCTTGTAAAAGTGATCTGTATATCACCACGGAATAGTATGTAACAATATATGAACCATTGAAATCAAATAAATTATATATATATAATTATATAGATAATTCTCATGTCCACGGCAGACTAAATGATCGTGTAGGAGATGAGTGGTTAGCTTGAATGGTATGTCAAAGGTATGTCACATTAATCCTTCATATTTCCATAAATAGATATGGTACAAGCACAACCTCAAGCTTATAATTTGGATTATTTCTCTATTGGCTATCGCTATTAGTATTTTGTTCGGTCAAAGTATGATCAGTTCTCCTTTTACAGGAGCAAGGCTAAATCTTTCTTATGGTAAAAATACCTTCATTGGCTAGATCTGTTATCAAAGATTTATCTATCATATATATAGTTTCAAAAATTTATCTATTTGTATATTGGAACTTTCAGTAACAAAAGACAATACTGAAAAATAAACATAAAATCGAAAAACAGTTACAATTCAAGGTGAAATAATTAAATATATATCAATGACGGTTTAATTTGAAGTTTTTGGTGTCCTATTTCAACAAAATGGAGACACGACTGCCTAAAACGTCAAATAAGATAATGCTTATGATAGTGTGCTGGTAGGCAAAACGGTTGGCTCTTACTCTCGTTTTTGTCTTTTTTATATCATTTAGTGGCTGCTCCGTGCCTCAATTATTCCTAGTTTCAAGGGTTTAAATCAAGAGTATTCAGAATGCAATATGGGCACAATCGTTCTTCTAAATGTTTATGATGCATTTATAGGCGAAAACATTTGGTTTTTATTACTTAGAGCACTATTTGAATTTACAGTTGTGTGAAAAATTAGACAATGAATGAAAACTAGTAGCTTATGACGTTATGGTATATGATCGTAAATGTTAATTTCCGTACGTTTTATTTTGTGAATATATACATGTATATCTACTGGTTAATACTTCATCCAATTTAGGATCCACCGTATTGTGACTAGTGTGCGTTACTGCATAAAAGAGATCTTAGAGGGAAAACTAACCCAATCAACAACGTTCAAAGTAACACTGTCACACCAGGGCTCCTCTGTGACAGAATAATTCGCCAAATAAAGGATCCAACATTCATAATTACTTGTCAGAAGTGGATAATGAGAGTGTGGTTTAGTGTTTGATGATGCCTGACACCCTGGAACTGTTTCTAGGGGTACTTCTCTGGTGTATTTTTTTTGGTTTGTTTTATAAATGCCCTTGATAGACCAGGGAGGGTATGTCAACTTATGATCCACTGCATAAAAAAAAGTGAATGAAAGGACTCGATGAGGGAACTGAGAGTAAACCTTGGTGTCCCTGGACAACCACAACTTGTTGAAGACAACTGCCCAGGCCTTATCAGAGGTAGACTAATCGTTGATGTAAGCGTCAGAAGGTTTTTTTCTCTGACCTTGCTATGTTTGTCTTGTATATAGAAAACAGTGATGATTCATAAACAAAACTTACCCTGATTTAAAGGCAGTTGGAGGTATGGGGTGTGGGGGTGTACTTCGGGCCCTCGCAGTCACCTCGCACCCCACATAGGTCTCCCCAGGCCCCAGAGCTTCCCCCCGAACCCTGTCTTAGGAGGGGGTACTTACACTTACCCCAGCCCAGGAATAAAAGCTAGGAGCTCCGCTCTTCTGTGTCTCACCACCCCTACCCAGGCCTCTCCCCCTCTCTCTCTCTCCTCTCGTAAAAAAAATTCACCTGAAACACACCAGCGTGTACGTACATAGACAAAGCCCGGCGTTTCATCTCCTTCTCCCCCCCGAGCTCCTGCTTTCATCCTCCGTGTCACCTTGACGACGGCGCGGGGCTGCGGCAAGGCACGTAGTTCGTACCCGCGCCGCTAGAGGTCAGGGTAGTGACGCGGCGACTAGCATAACGACCGAGTATGTGAATAGCCAGCCCCCCGGACGATCAAAGAACGATAAACGTGTCTTATTCTGCCGGAGACACCGCTGTTGGCGCGGTCTCTTGATGTGGGGGGCCATTTGGATGTGATCTCCTTTGAAGTTATCTGAGTATTTGTACAAACGCTGTACCCGCACACTTGAAGTTGAAGATGAGACGCGAGGATGCCACTGTAGTTGTAGAAACTCATTTCTCTACTCACAACTTTGCCCTTTATGACACAGTGTCGTTCTGTTTTTCATTTGACCATAAAGCACAGGCAGTATTCAATATGAATCCATGTAAATATTCTTATTTTGGGACATCTAGTGTTACATATTATGCCCCAAGATAAGCTTCTCGCAGTGAGATAAGTAAAGGTATAGTTCCTATAACTAACACTAGGCGGCAGTGCAGGTGCCTCCTATTTAGAAGAATGAAGATGAACATACCTATATCATTTGTTTACATGTGTAAAACTATATAAATCCATTTCAATTAGAAATACATACTATATATACCCAGCCATCTATTCTCTGTGAACCATATAAATCATTCTCAAAAGACATATCCGAAGTGCCAAATTGACGTAAATGAGTAAATTCAAACAAATCAGAGATCTAGAGAGAAGTACATTTAGTTGCTTTGAATGAAAGTACTACCTGTGGATAACACTAACAAAGTATTCTTCAAACATCACTTTCATAATTGTGTACTTCAAGATTATAAATGTAAAGAGAATAACACAATATCAGATCCATTCATATTTGATGTAGGCTACCAGCTATCTTTAGATTCATATCACTTTGATCTTTCCAGAAACTTTCACCCACTTTCACCTGAATATTGTCGATGTAAGCAGAAATTTTGGGGGCGGTCGTCCAGCGAAACGTGATTTAAAAAATGCCAAAGCGACCAGTGAACTTAAAAAGAAAACGCTTCCTGTGTTGTGCGTTTTCACTACTACTATCCTCTCTGCTATTCTTTGTAGTAATCTTCCAACGTGTATATAGCTTACAGATTTCTGCTTCTGTTAACTATGATGATTATACAAAAAGATAACTTTTAAACTGTGCTTACCGGTGGTTAGTGATAATGGCTGGTGAAGTTGTTTGAACTGATCTGTCGCCTTCAAGTCTCAGGTAATGCTAGTGACTGTCGTAGTGGTGGTAATGTTAGTAGTGGCTTCAAGGGGGGTTAGCAGTTGGTAGTGGGTAGTACGAGTGGTGGTATCAGTAGAGGTGAATAGTAGTAACGGTCGCTTAATGGCTATCCAGCAGCGTGGTAGGTGTGAGTGTTATGATGGTGTAGTACACTTTCCACCACGTGTCCGTGCGAACGGCCGTAATAACAGCGACTTACTCCCTCACTCCCTCACAGTCACTCTCACCACCACTACCTCCTCCTCCTCCTCCTGCCCCAATCAGGGATATCAGCACGGGCTGCTGCTGGCCAACACGATAAGACAACACCGGGGGGGGGGGGGGGGGGGGGCAGGAGGAGGAACAAGATGAGGAGGATGGGCAGGGCGGGGCGGGGGGGTCGGGCAGTGCCTCACCAATACACCTACTTATAAGGACTCGTGAGATGCAAGGCAGGCCAGGCTGCTGGCGGCATTTTTATTTTCTGGAGGCATATGTATCTCGTTTGAAGTGGGAGGGGGATAATGGGCGGGACTGGAAAACAGTCCTCCTCTTTTGTAAGCAGACAATGGGTCGCAGTGACATCAGTGCCTGTTCCCTTTGATCTTGCAGGCAGGCCGTATAAGCAGCGGCCCGGCGGGCCCGCCTGCACGGCCAGGCCGGCCACACAGCCGCATTTGGCCCATAGTAGACCGCTTAAAAACGCCACCCTACTTCGTGTCCATCCCACACATTAGACGGTTAGATGATATTGTCGTTCATTAATGTTATTAACACGGGTACCTTTTAATAACCAGCGGCGGGCTGCGTGCGCAGGCCGGAAGGAGCCCGTGCTGCGTCTCTGTGTGTTTCTCTGCGCGGCGAATATTTTATGCGTACCAGGCTTTGATGGGAGCAGGATGTGGGCCCCGCCAGGACACAAACTAAGTTAATTTGGCCGCCTTTTGTTTTATGTGCACTGTATAGAAGCTGGTCAATCAACGCCGTTCACTCATTGCTGTGGATCTCCCGAATAGGCGTCAAGCGGCCAGCCCAGCACACACATGCAGACCCGCTTTCCTCAATCCCCCCGACCCCACTCCTTACCACCCTCCCCACACACACACTCACTCACTCACCACCCCCTTCCTCCCTCCCACCCAACCCCCACCCACCCACCCCCCCCCCCCCCCACCCCCACACACACACACACTCACTGAGACTCTCTAGTCGGCCCCTTCCACTACTGTAATGCACACAGTAGGCCCAGTATCAAAAACACGGCCAACTGGTCTTAATTACGACATTGCTAGCTTGTGAGAAGTCACTCTAGTCGCATCTATAGAGGCGTCATTGACTAATGGTCACACGGGTCGCACTATAACTAGATCGCCTTCCCTAGTGACTGCCTAGCACAAACAACCTGTTTACTGTTCTAACTGCTCACTGATCGCCTTCCTGTTGATAACCTGGTCATGTCCGCACGTCAATCCAATAAAAGTCTTCTATGTGTAATAGCCTCATCATTTCCGGTGTATATTTAGGTTTTTGTATTGACAGCGACTGTGTTTGCATCGGTGGGGTTTTATTATGGGTGTTTTTGTGTTGTTATTTTTCTCTTGACTCAGTTAAGGTCCGGGTCGATGTTAAACATGCTAGTTGTCTCAGTATCATAACCTAAACATCTCCTGTATTTTTATCAATGTTTGTGCCCAGTGGAATAGGCCTACTACGCACTTGACTCGTTCAGTGACTCGCTACCATGAGTAGTACGTACAAAGTAGGCAATTGAGCAGGAGCCCTTGTTTCGGGGGCGTAGGATGTGAGAAGTATAAGGAATTGAACCTCCAACTCAGGACACACTGCTGCGAAGCAAGAAAAAAATCATTCCTTCCATATATGTGACTATAAAGCCTTCTTTTACTCACCATTTACTCAGAAATACACTCACGGATGTACGCTTTCTTTGCTAATACCCTCAGTATCCTCTGCGGTTATGTGTAGTAAGAACAACTTATAACTGCTAATACTCTGGAACAAAAGCCAAGGAAGTCCTATCAATTTCAATGAGTCATGTATCTATTTTCCTATCGCACTTCCTTCTTCCTTCTCTGCTGAGGAGGTAAAAAAGAGACGGGAGCAGGTTGGAGACCCAGGACTCAGTTCTCCTCCTAGCAGGCCTTTGAGCTGCCATCTGGTGTGAAATTTAAATGCTAAAGCCTATTCTGAGGCCAATACTAATTGTATTTCAAGCAGTGACAAGCAGAACACCTTCGAGATCATCACAATGGCAACGTGCTCAGATTTATGAATGAAAACACAACGGAAGAGGATATTGATGATAAGGATTTGATTTAAGGTGTAGAGGAAAGTATTAGCCTTTTATTGCGCGGTAAGTTCAAACGGATATATATGCTGGTATAAGGATGTGAACCACTATGTATAGTTCTTCATTCACCACTTCTATCTTCCACTTACATGTATCATACGTCTCTTTCCAGGCTGTTATTTCTATAATCTTATTCTCTTTAAAAAAAAATTGTATTTCTTTATTATAAACTCTCACCATAGTGAGTTTTCCAGTTACAATGTATCCGATATCATCCACACATATGCAATACAATTCATTCAATTTATTATCCACCCAATACAAAGTGCCCATAGAAAACACATAGGCAGCGTGTATGGACATACCCGGCGCATACAGATATGTTGTATTCTCCGGGTGGCGCGTACGGAAAAATAGTGCTTATGGAAAAATAGTGCATAATTAAAATGAACTGATATCGACATGTCACTTGTGCAGAAAAGGTGGATAATAAATACAGTTTAGACTGGTTTCAGATAAAAGCGGTGGTATGCTCCTCGGAGTTGACTCTACGCAATATCCTCGCATACACTCGGATATTACTACGCGTCAACTTCTCGGAGCATACGGCCGCTTGTATCTGAAACCAATATTGTGTATACACATGTATCAATGATAACTAGTGTACTGTGAATGGATGCTATAATTTCTGCATATTCAACGTACATCCCCATAGCGATATACAGAGATATAATAATGAATGTATTTTTATGCGAGAAGTAAGTGATATACAGAATGATAATCTAAAATAAGACCGAATATTCTTCAGTTTCGGTGAACCTCTCTCATAAGACAAGTAAAGCTTTTAAAGATATATGTTGTGAGTTCCGTGTGTTATGATTGTTCAAATTTTCTTAATCTATTAAAATTTATTAACCGAGTCATCGTTTAGTTTTCTTTCCTATATATTTGTAAACAAAATTCGTGTCGCGTTTCAGCATTTCATAATGAGAGATTTTATTGTATTTCCTTTTGAGGAACAATTAGATTCTTCTTTTCCTTATTGTTGTAGTACATCGTCATTTTTCCTTCGTTGGACAGAAGGCTATGGTTACAGTTTGTAGTGCGAACATAAATCCACTATTTTCCCCCATTTTTTTGTAATTTAATTTTGTTTTGTTTTTTTGTTCATATATGTGGCAGGTTTGATAATCATGTTCCGATTTTATGACACAGATCAGCCACAACAGCCTATGGAATTATAAAGTTGGAAAACATTCATCAACCTTAATAGCCCTGCTCGTAATGTCTGATTTAGAGATTTGTCATCGAAATATTACAAAATATGTTTCAAAAGTAATTTTCTCTTCAAGTACTCACACTATACCGACTACTCCTCAGAAATCCAAAGAAATCCGCAGGTGTTCTTAACAGGTCATTAACTTAGTTATATTGCTACTCGATGTTAAGTAAACATAACCCATGTGTATCTTTTAAGTTCAATGCAGTCTTTGATCAACTCCGTCATCGGGGGGGGGGGGGCGGGTGGGACTTTTCTCCACGTTTTGCGGATCACAGAATAGCAACTCTTGGTTGAAATCGTTGCTTCACTTTCATTGTGGGTTGCATTATAACTATGTCGCCATCTATATCAAATTAAAAATTGAATGAACCTTTCACCTATGTCACTATGAATGTGGTGTTATAGAAAATAGCGATACGATGTGAAAATAATGATACCACATGACATGATCCGCTTTTACTGGAGCAACGCTTTTCCTAAATTTCTAGCAGCAATGAACTCCAGGGGCACTAATTGGTAAGGGAGCGCCCCTGACCACGTAACTGTATGTGGCACCCCCCTAATTGCCTCCCCCAGCGTCTAAGTAGGGCCTTCGTCAGCCTACGCCACGAGGGGGTATTTCCAATGTTCCGTTCTCAGCGACAGAATTAAACATCGGTCAGCAATTTCTCGGCAACCAAAGAACGTCTCTGTGGAGGGGGGGGGGGATTCACTAATCTCAGGCAAATTGTGATACAGGTATGACACACTGACCGACACCGGCCGACATACGATGCCTTGCCTGAGACAAAGTACTGTTCCTTTGTTCCTGATAAACGAGTGGGAATTGAACCTTTACGTTTAGTCCTAATTGCCTATCTAGTTGAATACGCCACTCTATACACATATCATCTTAGCCTGGTATAAATGTCCATAGGCGTAACGTTAGGAATTCGTTCTCAACAGGCTTGCGAGTACTGTAACTCATACTGAACGGGTGATAAATAGGTCAATATTTCTAGACTAAGATAAAATCAGAAAACTATTTGCATTTGGTCTGATTCCTCATTCGCCATCTCGTTTGAAGCGCCTCAAAATATTCACTCGAATATCGCCTCGCTCATATTACTACGCACTCCAAATTCAATGGCGAATGGGGACTCAGACCAAACACTCATCAATTTCTTTCATATCACCTATTCTATGTAATTCTGCAATTACAATTACGGCCTGATAGGAATAGTATCCTCTTCGGCTATAATTTAATTTTCAGACTACGAAAAGATTATTTTTTCATGTTTATTTTATTGTTAACTCTCGCGACTACGTGTTCTTCGGTAAAATATTTTGAAGCATCATGCATTCGGAGCAAGTACCACTAGAGACATTTAGATCAAATAATTTATGCACTTTGATTTTCAGATCATAATTGCTCTTTCAAGAACTCATTTGACTATATTTACAATTTGCGTTTTCCCTTTGCCATATTGTACAATATTGTACAAGTTGCTTATGTTTTTGGAATGAACCGCGAGAGAATGAGTGAATAATATCAAGCGAAATGTTCAATTTAGGCATTTTTCTTAGTTTTCCGAGATGTTTTTTACATTGAAACCCCAGAGCATTGGCAAACAGATTTTTTTGTATTTTGTTTCTTATCTGTCTTCCTTTATTTCTCTAATGGTATACCCCTGACTGTGAATGGATATTCTTCTGTCCAAAACATCTTCTTGCCCTTTCTGGTGATCGAATTGCATATTGTGGAAAATACCAGGGAATGGTTTCAAGTCATATATACAGGCATTAGTTATGCACGTACATACATGTATCTATGTATATGAGGAATGAAATCAGATAGGAAAAAATGCATTATGTGGTGAATGGTATTGATAACATCGCTAATTAGCAATTCATTTAGGCTTTTCTAGATCTCCAGACACATATATACAAGTATCAGATATATATTTACGTGGAACAGTAAATCAAGGATGAGCGGAATGAAGTAAGATTATGTTCATTACTTTGAGATATGGTGAGCCTATGGTGAGCCAATAACTATTGCTATTTCTTAATCCCAACTTCAAAGTTGTTAAGAGTACTTCATGTGTATTTACAGTGAATGTACGATCTGGGACCCTGAGATATACTTTTCTATTTCACTTAATTGATTATTTCAGAGGATATATGAGTTATGCGTTTTTAATCGAGAAAGTACGTATTGTACAGTAACAGTGTATTAGCGGAATAAATGGTGGAAATATGAAACTGTACATGTTGAGTGGAGGGCCAACATAAAAGAGAGTAGGATTGTTCAAAACTTTATTTTCAGAATTTCTTTATTGAAGATCATTAAATTACATTGTGTGCGTCCTTTATCTCGATTTACAACAATAAAGTGGGATATTTCGTCAGCAAGTACAAAAGATGCTGGTTTTAATCGGTTCCCGTGTCGATTACAATTTTCACTTATAGAGAGATAAGAAGAGGGATCTAAATGGCGGCTTATACACTCAGCAGAATCTTACCAGTTAATATGATGTTACACTCATAACTTTGTTCCTTACTATCCTCTCTGCATCTTCTTCCTTTTAGACGAGGCCAGAGTAAGGATCTTAGTGTGCGCGCATAGCTGGGAATATTTGTTTAACGACCTAAGCAAAATGGAGGACACTCTACTTTGTAATTTCTCAGGCCGTGTAAAATTATCTGTGTCTCCGTGATCTGGCAATCACCGTCTAAGAACATGTTTACAAACTAGGTCACGAAAGATGCTAACTTTGCAATTTCTTGCAACTCCAGTGATAATTCATTTGCATCGACTTAGCATCAGCAAAAGAGATTTTCGCAGATCCTGGTTGATAAATATAATCCATCGCGTTTAATTCTGTACATCTAAGTGCTTGAAGCATGCGATATACTTAATTATATATGATCTCCATATAGAAGTTCTATCTTAGAAGTGTTGCTTTGCTATTGTGTGTTGATTTATTGTTGGGACGTCCACTATTCCCTGGTCAATGCTACTCAAAATAGACCTTGTTTGCTCTCGGATCGACTCTATATGCATGCATTTACACCCTACAAAACACGGGCTCTAGTCACCAACAACTTGATAAACGACTCCAGTCTGCTTTTTTTAACACCTGCTGCTCATTTTTAGGAACAATAACGTAATTGATGTTTGTTATGATTCAGGAAATAGCCACAACACTTGAGGAGTACGCCATAACGACTGTGTTATGAAAGCATGAAAAAGTCTGGGTGCGTGGGCAGAGGCTGGGGATATTCTTAGCCGTCCGGTCCCTGACTTAGGCACCTGGTGGCATTTCCCCGAACTATCATCAGCGGCGGAGTCCGGGAGCCGTAACAAACTTAGTGAGTTTTCCAAGGCACGCCGAGCTTATAACTAATGAAGGTTGGCTTTTTTACCAGCCGGACAAGCTTTCTTAGATAAACATCTTTTTGAGGCATCACACTTGGGCTATGTTGGCTGGGGCCTAAGACGACCCCAGATAACAAGGCTAATCACTGCGGCAATTTCATTTCCAGAAATGAACAATAAAACGGAGTATCTTTTAATGCGCATCTTTTTGTAGTGGGCACTGTGATGCAGGGCGCGTTTGTAGGTATTTCCCGCCGACTTTGGTGGTTTCCCTTTTATGTTCACCTGTTGTTGGAAGATGTTCATGGACAGGTGAGCCAAGTGTCGAGCCCCAACCCGCCCGTCCCTTCCCCCGTCTTGGTGGCTGGCCACTTAGGAATATCAAAAGACCAATAATCCGGAGCCAGAAAGAAAATGCAGAGGAATTGTTCGCAATTACTTCTTCCATTACCGAGTGCAGTGTAGCCTTGCCGCCAGGGGCAGCACGGTGGAGTCACGTGACGGGTGGAGGGGGTCACTTTGAAGCGTCTGTCTGTGTGTCCGCATCAAAAACATACCTCTGGCAACACAAAGAAAAACATACACAGCAAAAAGATTTTAAATTCTTTTGTCGGGCACGTGCGAGGCCTCTGCAGGGGGCAGACAATGAAACAAATGGGCTTCGAGCCGACTTCTAATCTTGGATTTGTGCCGGAAGGAAGATACAGAAAAGAGGGTGATTGTGTGTGTGTCAAAGCCACCCCTCCTTTTCCCCCCATCTCCCCTTTGTAGGCCTCAGTCACAGTTGACATGTCAGGATGTAACAGTGACTAAAGGCAAAGTTTATCATGAACCTTATTGTGCCTTAATGAGGCGAAGTTTTATATGTTATCCAGTAATAGGCAGCTTCTGATCCTATCACCCCAACGATGATAAGCTTTGTATAGCGATCTTTCGTTCCTCTTACGAGGTTTTTGGTCCGACAGCGGACGATGCTTACCTTTGTTATCTGGCTTTACAGCTAAGTATTCGTTATTCCCTTGGCATTTTGTCCGCTGGCTAAGGTATTGATGGCTAAGTAGTATATCTCATTAGTCAAACGAAGCGATGCAAGTATAGAGACTTTGGTGGCTTTTTATCTATAACAGAACTAGGCAAATGCCACGTTGGTAAGAAAGCTATGAGCTTTCTTTATGCTAACGTTGTTTAGAATATTCACTGCCTTCGTTATGTCCCTACTGCCTCTCAAACTTGTATAGTTTTTCTTGAGAGCAGAATAGATTACACGCTTGTGATCTTTTATTGGCTCAACTAAATTATACATATTGCCTCAGCGCAGTACACGCGTGTATGTCAGGAACATTAAACGTATTGCCTCCGTGCAGCAGATACGTGTATATCAGGAAAATTAAACGTATTGCCTCCATGCAGCAGATACGTGTATATCAGCAAAATTAAAGGTATTGCCTCCATGCAGCAGATATGCGTATGTCAGGAAAATTAAACGTATTGCCTCCGTGCAGCAAATGTGCGTATGTCAGGAAAATTAAACGTATTGCCTCTGTGCAGTAGATATGTGTATGTCAGGAAAATTAAACGTATTGCCTCCGTGCAGCAGATACGTGTATATCAGTAAAATTAAACGTATAGCCTCCGTGCAGCAGATACGTGTATATCAGCAAAATTAAACGTATTGCCTCCGTGCAGCAGATACGTGTATGTCAGGAAAATAAACCATATTGCCTCCGTGCAGCAGATACGTGTATGTCAGGAATATTAAACGTATTGCCTTCGTGCAGTAGATACGTGTATATCAGTAAAATTAAACGTATTGCCTCCGTGCAGCAGATACGTGTATATCAGTAATGTTAAACGTATTGCCTCCGTGCAGCAGATTTGTGTATATCAGGAAAATTAAACGTATTGCCTCCGTGCAGCAGATATGCCTATGTCAGGAAAATTAAACGTATTGCCTCCGTGCAGCAGATATGCCTATGTCAGGAAAATTAAACGTATTGCCTCCGTGCAGCAGATACGTGTATATCAGCAAAATTATACGTATTGCCTCCGTGCAGCAGATACGTGTATATATATCAGCAAAATTAAACGTATTGCATCCGTGCAGCAGATATGTGTAAGTCCGGATATTATCATAGAATATGGAGGAATATTTAGATTTATATTGAAGAACAACTCGTATTCAGTTCACTGCTACCTTCAAGTTCCATTACATGATACCTGATGCTTTGCAATGTTACTAAGTCCTCGAAAATAAGATTCAATATGCCCATATTTGCATCAAAGATATTTGGCCTATACTATTTCATTTATGTATAAAAGTCTTTTTCTGGTCATTGTGGCTTGAAGATGTACTTGGTCAGATATTCAGGCATGTCTCTGGTATCTAACGATAGGCAGTCAGCATCTGATACTTGTCATAGTGAGCTGTTTGCTATGAATTATAAAATCGTTAAATGCCACAGTCACTAATGGATGGTAGCATTGCTGGTGGCCTTTCCATGTCCTTATCAACTGCTGTATGTTTTTATATTTCCGCAAATAATGATTTGCTCTTAAATGTGTTCTTTTGATGAGATTCCATGTGCCACATGGAAATGTCTTTGTTGTTCAATACAAGAGAAGATACAGGGTTCCAACAATTGAGTATGTAGTTTAGCTCTATTTCCTATTCTTATAGAATATATAAAGTTTGAGACAAATGTAGATAAACATTTGTAATGACAATGTTCCCAGCTGACGCTCAAAGGAAAAGATTAGAATGAAATATATCACAAGAATGTACTAAAAATTGAACATTCATTATTGGCTATTGATATATATTGGAATATCAAATGATTTTCTTAAAAGGATATTTATCTTATCCCTCATATAAATAAATCTTCATAGACTTAACATGGTGTGACTGTATGCTGTAGTTATGCCATAAATTATTTATATGCCACTGTTAACATATGAAGTATAAAACATGTGACAGGGTAGGATAGAATCTAAACGTCACTCAATTTCATATAAATGATTACATGGCATTCGTTGACTTCCGCTACAGATATCACTCAGCTCCGCTTCACGATATCATTTCCACGATGACAACTCATACCATTCAAACAATCATATGAAATTTCGTGACATTTCTTGATAGTTCCGCTTCTAAAATATACCTGTTTTGCAATTTGTTTTGAAGTATCCTCAGGAATGAAAGAAAAGTAGGCTTTGATGAATGTCACGAGCTGCGGTTAATACATTCCCCTCCTGACGCACAGGGAGCCAGCGTCACGGTGTCACTGTGTCATAATATTTGTCTCGCCTATACCACAACCAGACACGCTGAGCTATTTCTGACCTTCACGTTCATCTCCCACCTCCTCTACTGACGTCCACACTGTCACACGAGATCAGAGCCACAGCAGTCTCGTAACGGCGAAAGACACTGCCTTTTTTCCCCTCCTCCAACTCTGTCACCAGAAATAGGCACCTGCCTCTCTGGCAGTCTGAATATGGTATTTTCCTGTTTGGAACGCTCTAGATTCTGAGGAATCATTCAAAGGTCCCCGTCTTCCTTTTTGATCATTATGCATTCCCCGTGTCTAATGTCACTGACATCAAAGCTGTCTCCCTAAAAAGGTGTTTCCAGTTAACACCATATTTAGACCGTGGTTAATAGTCCATAGTCTATTATCATGCGTAGAGGTATGACGAATGCTTGGCTGGGAGTATAAGCTTCATCGTCGAATTAAGATTAGAATGTTTGACGTCTCTGGATATTTGTTTCGATACACACACATAAATATATAAATAGATAACTATATATATATATATATATATATATATATATATATAATTATATATATATATATATAACTATATATATATATATATAACACATATATATGATATATATATAAATGTACATATGAATACATATACAATATATGCAAAATCATATTATCCAATTATTTAATAGTACTTAATCTAATGCTGATAGGTTTCCTCTTATTGGTTTAATTTTGTAAAAGTGATCTGTATATCACCACGGAATAGTATGTAACAATATATGAACCATTAAAATTTGAAAAAAGGAAAAAGATATGAACTATGGTAAAGAATGACTCAAATGCTGACTAACCCAAAAAGCCTAGTCAAGCCTTGTCAGAGGATATGAGAGGATAAGAATTACGTATTACTTCTATGCATTTTAAGCAAATTTAGAATATCGTTACATACTCAATAACATCAAAGTCTTCTTAGCAACGATGACTTTTATTTCTGTATAGTTGCTTTTTAAGTAGATACTTGTTCATCATACGAACTAGATGGGTAAAATGGTCGAATACCTCTATGTGCACCCATGAACTATTATGGATATGATTGTTATGATTAAAACGTATTTGTGTAAATGCTAGTCTTTAATATTATCCCACCCCTAATATAAAATCCCATAGGCTTAACATTGGGTTTCCGTATGCCACGCTGACTGGCATACGGAGTTTTATATGCCACTAGTGGCATACAGCATTGTTATCACGTAATATTCCAAAATAGAGGAGATAGGGTAGGATAAAATCAAAACCTGATTCGTTTTAATCTTGGCCAACCGCATTCCAGTCCTGAAGTTTTGGCTCCGGACTTCACTCGGCTTCGCCTCATGAAGTCACTATGCCAAACTCCAGTCGTGGCATACGGTGGCCAAGATTAAAACTCATCCAGTTTTACGATATAATGATTTAGTGTATCTAACTCATGCACTTTAAGGATCTGATCATTTATGGCATGTGATGGGTAGGATTATTCTCAAAGGTAAAACTGGTATATTAGGTCTGTAAATTAAATAAAAGGTAGATGAGGTATGTTCGGGCACTCTTCCGACGGTGCCTTAAATTCCAATCAATTTTTTGGCCTTCATTAAACAATTTCAAACTCAAAGACATATATGAAGAGAATGATTTAATTTCTATGTATCTATCTGGACTGGATTTGAGGGTGTATTTTTTCCTATGCATTTTTAGCAAAGAATTTTCATTCCGCTATAATGATTTAATCGACTTTTCCCGTTACTTGAAAGTCCTGTTGGGGATGGCATGATTTACCAAAGATATAATAGCTTAGATAATGCGTATAAAATGTCTCGTATTATGGCTTCAATTGAAACTGTGGTGAATGCGTTAGACTTCAACATATAAGAACTTTTTCTAGTTGGTGTCTTGTTTTTCTAGATGATATCATACTTATTAGGCCAAAAGTTGGAATTGTACCAAGAACTCCTTAAGATAACTCCACTACATAAAACACCTTCAATGATTTGTTACTTTTCTTATTATTACTGATGCAACGGAGGTCCATATTGTGATCATTTTGTATGTGCCGTGGAATATGTTAATTTGCAGTTAATGACTGTTTCCACTATACCAGGTCATGCTGTTTTAAATGATTCCGATATGAGATATTCATTTTGTGCCAGTCACTTGGAGATTGGGAACCGATATATCTGACACAAACCTCTGGACTAGGAACTTTGGGGTGCATTGTAATCGGTTTTTGGGTACTAAGAAAGAAATTGATGAGTGTTTGGTCTGTGTCCTCGTTCGCCATCGAGTTTGGAGTGCGCAGTAAAATGAACGAGGCGAAAGCCGAGTGAATATTCTGAAACACACCAAACGAGATGGTGAACAGGGACTCAGACCAAGCACGAATATGTTTCTGATTTTATTTTAGCCTGGAAATATTTATCTGTTTATCACCTGTTGAGTATGAGTCACCGTTCTCGCAAGCCCGTTGAGAACAAGTTCCTAATGTTAAGCCTATGGATGTTTATACCATGCTAAGATAAATCATCTGGCCTATCGTAGACGATTTGGACGTCGGGCCTAACAATGAATTTGAATCCATATCTTAGCTTGGCTCAGAATTACCTAGCTCACTATGTCTCTTATATGATTACTATATTTTTCCCCTTGAATATTTTAGCCATTTTTCGCCGCTTTAGATTGTCCATAAATACTGAGTTATGACATTAACATTGATTGTCTTTCTACTGCAGCCAAACTTAAGATTCATTGTTGACCACTGTACCAAGCCATGATGTGTCTATCCTTGTTTAGTTCTTGTTTTGTTGTTCTTTGTCTATCTGTTTTTTTGGGTTTTTTTGGTTTTTTTCCTTTGCTTTGTTTTCCTTCTTCTTTTTTTTTCCACTTATTTTTATGTATTTAATGGTGTCACTGTCTATGGCCTGGAATGGCCTGTATTTGTAACCACCTTCCGTTTGTGTTGATCTGGTAAGATATGCCAAGTTTCTGTTGCATTGGCCATCTGCGGATATCTGAATGTTAGGTTGTGTGACTTATTAAAATATGGTCCCAATTGACGTATTGAGCTTAAATCCGACCTTCTTGGTTTGTGTTATACCCTATGATCGATGTCGTAATAGGTTGAAAATCATTTACTTTGTACATGAATCCTTTTTACGTCAATAAAGAAATTTTCACACACAAAAATATAGTGTTAAGCTCTATGTAATGTTAAGATCTTAGAATGATTTGCTTTACAATAAAAATGAGCAAGGTCCCGGATTATTGAGTTTAATGAACTCAATGGACTGAGTTGACATATACCATCTTCATATGTAATACCAGGCAACCCTCCAGTGGTCTATATTGGTGCATTCGCCATGTATTCATGCATGAATTATTCTAGAAATACTTGATTGCCTTCACAATTCAATCCCATTTTGAAATCTCCATTTTGATATATGACCCACATAAGCCTTCAACAGGTCTCTCGTACAAGTCTCTTCACGAGAAACCCCTTATATGAGGGTATGTTTCTCTGAAATGAAGAGTCCAGAGAGGCCCAAGATTGTGAAAAAAATGTCTGCTTATAAAAAGCATGTGAAGCTAAAGAGTATGTTGAGGACTTTCAACGAGCGGCGATAACAATTATCAGTGGTAACTTCATCTCATTCCGTTATTTATCATTATTTAGTCAGTTATTCTTCCACTGAAGACTGATATTTGTTCACTGTTATGATGTATGTATGAATGTGCAAACTGCAAACACACAAAATCCGCCGGCAGGCAAAATGTCTATGTATTATTTCAGTAAATAAAAAAAAAAAGTAATTCATAATATATATGTATATATTATATATTTAAATATATATATATATATATATATATATATATATATATATATATATATATATATATATATATATATCACTATATAACTTGTTATATGTATATAAATTGTAGAGACTCAGGATACGTTTCTATCGTATCGAGGGGGTTACCCGGTTGCGCTTCACCCTGGTAACCGTTACATCACGTTGTCTTCACTACACGCGGTAGCCAATTGGGTTACGTCACGTTCTAACAGTTAACGGATACTTGTATCGTTTTCTCAGCAGGGAAAACACGTATATATATATATATATATATATGTATATATATTAGTGGTACCCTACTATTTCGGTAGCCTTTTCCCCTGTTACGTTACTAATTACTTTCCCACCATTTCACGGGGATAGCGTCACGGCACTTCAGGATATTCCATCATATTTATAGTCTTAAAAGACTTCCTGAAACCTTTCGGAGGCTATAAATGAAATTTGTTAGTTTTGGGATGTCTTCTCATAGTTTTCAGGATTTTGCATAAGTACTTTATGGATGGTCCCACATTGATAATCACTTTGGCACGAAGCCAAGAAATATTCAATTATATAGTACACGAACGGGCCCTAGTGGTCTTTTAGAACTATAGTAGTGAGTATGTATGTATATCAATAGAAGATTTTAAATATGGCATCAATTGCAACCCAATGATTCATAAAAATCAAAATACTCCCTCGAAAACAAATACTGATTGGTTCCAGTGGAAGATATGTCCCTCGAAACAGAACTAGTCGAAATAAAAAAAATAAAAACAAAGATACATCAATCGAATATGCGATTTTTCTAAATCCGAATGCTTGATTGGTGTACTCCAAGCCTATAATGGTCTTTGGTAAATGAAATCTAAAGTCTCGATATATATAATTTATTTATTGAAGAGCAAAAGTTGACGGAGAAGTTAGACGATCTAAAGCCGTGAGTTTCTATAAAAAGCTGCGGCTCTACAAGGCACGCGTGTAAACATATGGCCTGTGCCAAGTGAATTATTGTCCTAATAGAAATAAGGAAGTCGCCACGAAGCGGTTTTTATTTTCGTGCTTCCTGGATGCAATTAATCCAGCATTGAACTAAAGCCGGCCAGATAATCCAAAGATATTTACCTCGTCAACTTTTTACCTACTTAAGTTATAATTGCGTTCAAAAGTAGGACCGACTGGCACTTGAGTAGACTTTGTTAATTTACTTTTAAACTTTGTAAATGTCATCCCTGCCAAGCTCATAGGGGACCGCTATATTTGCATTTACCAGGATCGCCGGGAGCTGAGTCGAGCAGATCAAACAAAAACAACACAAAAATCACTTCAATTAGCCACACTTGGGGTGTATTTATAGCCTGGGACCTTGTTGTTATTTTAGCCGCATATGACTCAACGGTAACTTGACTTTTCTGGAAGTCTTTAAGTTACTCGCGTAGACCATACTCTAACTCCATTGCCCTTTACATCTCAATTAGTCCGAATGGTAATTAAATGTTGCAGTATCCTGCATCAGCTTTCGACCCCCACCGAGAGAGCCAAATACCGTCACCATATAAATTTAGGTTGTTTTCTCGTTTGATTATCCATTATCACCATGCATAGGTCAGTGCATTTGCAAATTAATTCAAATTCGCTTCCATTCGTCCCTGGTTACGATTGGTTCTCTCCAGCTAGGTCAGAGAACGCGCTGGCTGGGTCCTTTCTGGTTCACTATTTTACTCTTTATTAAGTGGGACATTTTTGCGTTACAGACGTGATTAGAGAGAGTAAAATAGGCGGGGACATTTTCCCAATGCCTTGATATTTACGACGACTATGCCAATCAAGGCAACTAATAAACAGGATCTCAGGTCTACACAGCGTGGTGGGTGCCTCGACGACTCAAAGAATAGACTTTCAGGAAATGAAAGGAGACATTTTAAGGCTGTCTGTTGCATGCTATTCCTTTTCATCGCATGCCTTCAGCTGGCAATCAAATTTTTTTTTCAGTTTCACTGCAAGTTACGCCTATATATAATGATCATTTTCAAATATAATCTACTACGAACTAAACAGCTTTCAAAAGAACTCCTATCTAATGAGCTATCTTCCTAGAGTTGACTTCGAATATATGGAAAGTTTTAATCATTGGTTGTTTATGGGATCAGAGTTATGATATATCACATTTCATTCTGTTTTTCATCTATTTCTGGATTCTTGTTGTTATATGCAGGACTTCCCTTTAAATGTTAAGTCTATGTAAGTATATAATTCCTGTGATACTTCTATGAAAGCTTTGATTGAGTAATATAATTGATGAAGTAATATATAGTTACTGTGACTGAATGGATTATTTTGATCAGAAATACTCAGCGAGTTCAAAGAACAAGGTGAGTATTTCTGACCAAAATATCGAGAAACAGATGGAATTCAGTCACACTCACTGTGTCTCTTTATCATTATGTACCTAGAATTAATTAAAAATGCCATTCTACAACTCACTATATAGTAGAATGAGTGGTACAGAGGGAAATATGGATATTCTTTCGTCACTCAGTGACAAACGGATTTTGTACTACTAGTCAGTAAAAGTGAGACATTCGCCTATAGGTATATAGTAATATAACCCATGTGAAACTAAATTGCATTATTTCAAGCTATATCAATTAAATGATTAATACGGGACATAACATGTATAATCTTTACTGAGTTCTAATAATTAGCCTTAACTCAAATGAATGTTCTTTTTCAATGAAGCAGGAATGGATTATGTGAGATTCCCCTGTGGGTCCATGGGAAAGCATAATAGTGTGCATTGCAGGAACAACAACTTCAAGATAATGTGGTACAATACCAACAGTTTAATAAATAATGAAGGAAAGACAAGCATCATTTACAAAGACTATTATGGCGTCAGGCCTCATCTTGCCCACACCTTCAGGTGTGAGCCTCATTTAGGCGTTACTCCAGCAAAAGATCAAAGGATCAAGGTATTATTACCACCCTCTGATATCATCATTCTCACACTCTGGTCAATAATCAAGGGGAGGGGGGTCACATATAGTTTGGTAGGTTTTGTGTATGTTTGACAAGATAGGTGTGATACACACATGTATAGATGTTGGTATCTGCGTCAACTTACCATACGGGTATACATACTGCTTGTGTTAAAAAGAACTTCTGATGATTAAATTAGTAACACAATTTGATAGTAGAGCCAAGATTAATTAGGTTAGGCAGAGGGGCATGCATATTTCCCCAAAATAATATGAGAAGTTGATATGATCCCTAGTTATAAAAGTATAGATGTTGGGATGCGAACATCGACGACTAGCCTCAGATTTATGCTCCAATCTTTTGATTTTTGCTGTCTTTGTGAGTAAATTTTGATTTTTGTTTCTTGAACTAAAGGTTATCATGGGTAAAACCAAAGAATATAAATGCTTATACATTGAGGTCTCTCTCATTCTCTTTCTCTCTATTTGCTTGAGTAGGGATTCATTGTGTATTTGTGAAGTTCTCTCCATGCTTGGACCAGATGATATTATTTGAACACAACGGGTAATAGGCCATGATAATAACATAACAAGTGATATATAGATATATATATATATCATATATAGTTGAAATAGAAAATAGACTAGTCCATATGGTAGACTGAATCACAAATGATGAACATGATAAGGAGATAAAGATGTACAGGCCTGGCTATTGGAGATACAGCGATATGGTGGCTACTGGATCAAGACACCAGGTGGCAGTACAAGGCTCTTGCCTCTCACAGAAGAGCCACCATTGTGAGACCTTAAATCCTCGTCATTTTGGATGCATTTGGGAAGATTCATCCCATTGAAAATCAGCTTCATAGTGTTATCAATATAGTCATTAAAGAGATGTTCTCATTGGAACACCAACACAATAATACCACCTGGAGGAAAATACCATAAGCATGGCAGCCATGGGAATTGCGTGTTCTTCGTCATAGATAAGCACACTCTTAGGTCTCTATCATGTCTGAGAGGTTTATCGTGTTCGTTAATAGTAAGAACATATGCCCTGATAACAGGGGATTTTATTGGGTGATGATTGTAATATTAAATTAAGTTCGTTGATTATGATTCAAACATAACACTATAATACAGCATTCGTGCTTAGGGTGACCGAATCTGTGCGAAGGAGACCCCACTGATCAACACCAAAAAACACGTGAATCGCAGGTCAGATCCTGCTCCGTATTATGCCGATTTGACACACTCACCCAAAGACAAATACATACACATATTCGGCTTATAGAGGCCCTATATACACAGGTATACTGCCCATCAGTGTCTGATGAACAGTCAACAATTATATACGTCATACCAATGAGGTAAATTAGAAAATAGAAATTTGCCCGAGGAACAGAATACATGGCCCAGACTTGTCCATTCGAAGTCTTTTTTTTTATAAAGTCGGACTCGTCTTATATATTATATATATAAATATACAAGCGGGTGTAAGACTTGGTGGAAATAAGATGGTTCCTTTTATTAAAAAGAACCGCATACGGCCAGGGTAATAGAACTTACAGCATGCCCAACACAGGAATATATATATATATGTGTGTGTAAATATATATAATATTTATAAACCTGGAACTTTCTCTTTTACGTGTCTATATGGTAGTGATTCCCTCGATTCAGATGTGAGCAGGTAGCGATGGTTGCAAATATGGCTGCTACCATCCATGTTTTACAGTTTATGGGTTCAAGTCAATATCCCCAACCTACAACAGGATGATCGCGCTCATTTTTTTTTCATTTTAATTATCATCATTCATCATCAGCGCTTGCAACCAATTAATGAACCAATCATTGGTAAAAATCAGTCAATCAAGCTGAGAAACCGAATGAGCTACACACCACCACTAAAACCTGTATAAAATGAGCAGCTGGCAACGCTCAGTTGGCTGGGTCTAGTGGCTCGCTATCGCAACTGTCCGATTTGGTGGGAGGATCAAAACTACTGGAGAAAGAATCATGTTGCTGGGCTGTGGA
Source organism: Alentia gelatinosa (assembly GCA_950022655.1). Lineage (NCBI taxonomy): Eukaryota > Metazoa > Annelida > Polychaeta > Phyllodocida > Polynoidae > Alentia > Alentia gelatinosa. The sequence continues at coordinate 46,033,085 of OX465581.1, forward strand.
CTGCTGGGGTGGCTGCTGGTGCTGCCCCCCTTCGGCGTCCGGGTTTGTCAGGCTGATGGCTTCCCTCATCTTGGCGGAGTAGCTCTGGGCTTTAGCTCGCAGCTGCGCAATGCTCTCTGAACGCAGTTCCTCCTTGTCGATAGGGGGCGCTGGCGATGGGGTCTGATGGTCCTTCTCCTCGTGAGCGTCATTAGACTTGTCCTCGTCGTCGTCGTCCTCTTTCAGTTTGTGTGCCGCCTCGATGGACTTCTTATGCATGCCTACAGTAAGTAATAGGACATAGGTTAGCAGCAAGACTACACCATAAATATGTATTTGATATTGGGCAATGGGAGAGTGTCCACTTGGCTAATGTAGTATTTCTGGTAAGTGACGTACGTCATTGGGTTTTTTTCTCATATATTTTCGAAAATTAAGTTTATTTGATGATAAAAAGTTCGTATTTACAGAAAAATCATGATCTTCCACTCAAATCCGTCACAGAATACAGAGAGGGGATGGAAATTCCGCCATTGTTATGCACTGTAGATTTAACATTGAAAAGGTGAAATGTGCTATATATGATAATAAACCACTCTGTGTTATCTCCAAAGTGAATGTGGTACAAAATGTACATCACTTACCAGAAACAGAATAAAATGGTTTGGTAGAGTGGAAAATGAGCCATTACATGCATATCTCAGATAGGGGCACACTCCTTTTAATGCAATTAGACATTGCTATGCTTCATGCACTGAGACAAGATACACTGTTAAATAGAGGTGATAGAATATAATTTTCATATATATTTCGAATGTGTACACCAGTATGTCAAGCAGTTGATTAAAAGGCAGGTTTCTTAGCAATACATAAATAATCAGATTGTATAATGTGAAAGCAAAAGGAGCATTGAGACAACATTTGTCAATAACCTGGAGATGACATGAAAAAATACCCTAGTTTAAAATAATAATATGTCCATGTGTTCAAAACACCACCTCTCATTGATTTCCCTTTATTGCATAAATGGAATATATGCCTTTTTATTATGGAAATTGCTCTAACCTTTTAAATCATCACAACTATCATGACCTTGTTATAACAAAAAGTATAGGATGAATATTCATTATTTTAGCTATAGTAAATAGCGAGCTGAGTGATAGAGGCCTCCATATCAAATACCCGGAAGTACCAGCCATAGAGTTATACAGTGCTAATAATAGAGAAGTGTCGGGTTTTTTTTTATCGTAATACAGATAATAGCGATGCATTCCATTCTACACCCGAGGTGCATGTGTCGATTTCATCAGTTACCCTCTATGGTCTGTGCCTATCTATACATCAAACGTACAGCGCATGCCCAGGTCGTCGCCATGGTGATGCCGGGTGACATCTGGCGGGTTTTCTGCGAACTAAACGTTCCCATGTCACCCCTCTCGTATACCATCTGGTATCACCAAGGCCGAACCGGTTATTACCCGATACCATTGATACGCATTTTTATCAATTTACATCAAAGCGTTTTTAAATCACCTTGATTGGGATAAACAATAGGCTCGGAGCACCATGCCCTGCAGGCGTTATCAAGGTCTAATTTGCTGGCAGTGTTCCATATGGACTATGGAGGTGTTGGGGTTTTGTGTTGTGTTTTTTTTTTTATGCCACACCATACATTCATTTAAATTCTGCTGTGCCTCTATATCTTCGATCTTTATTATCCGCAAAAGCAAACGCCGACGGTTGTTGAAATGTATAGATTGGAGATCCACAAAGGAAATAACACAGATGACTAAGCTAGTATAGACGGCAAGCGCAACATGCATACCGTATATATATAACCAATAGTCGACAGAATTCATGGGTTCGCATCAGGACAGGAGACAGGGAGACAGATCGCATGCAAATCTTCTTTTTTTTGCCATTTAATAAATAAAAAATAAAGCTTGCGAAGCTTATGTAAATTTGACGAAGTAGACGAAAAACTCGGAAGATGTATAGAGAGATAGATATATAAAGAGAAATGCAAAAAACGCGCTATTAAAGGTAGCCAAAAAATATAGGAAATTGAATATAGCCGGTCATGGATGCCCGGGGTTTTCTGAAGACTACTTACTAAGTAGCCAAGGAGCGGAAGAGTCCATGATGCCATCTTTGGCCGTGTTGACGATAGACTCTGGTAGCGGCAGAGAATGGCGTACCATAGCCCCGTAGAGACCATACTCCGCCATGATGCTACCCCGACCCCAGGTTTTCTCCGTTTTGCGCCATTTAGCCCGGCGGTTCTGGAACCACACCTGGCGAAACGAACGAGAGAAAACGCCAGATGAGAAGTGGGTTGAGCGTGTTAGTACTTACTGATAAGCCAGGGGGCGCACGAGTCCACCTCGCCTTCCTTGGCCGACTTGAGAATACTGTCTGGTAGAGGCAGAGAATGGCGCACCATAGCGCCGTAAAGACCGTACTCGGCCATTATGCTACTACGCCCCCACGTTTTCTCCGTTTTTCGCCATTTTGCTCTTCGATTTTGGAACCAAACCTAAGAAATAAAAGTCGAGGTGGGTTAGAGCAAAAGCAGATATGTGGCATTTTTTGGAATCTGCTTCCCATTTTTTAGCGCACTAAGTTTGCTGCAATTACCTGAAAATCAATCGAAATTTTCAAAATAAATTAGTTGGAGATCTTTCTTCACTTCATAGTTGAGCGTCGATGTTGATTTATTGTTTCCTGTAAAGTGAAAGATAACATCAGTGACAACGCAAGAAGGAGCACGAGCAAAGAATCGTACAAAGGGAATTCAAAGATCCAATAAAGATGCTTTATGAGGTTGGAAAACAAACTTCCACACATGATAGACAATGGATTCTGAAAATATGGACTGTTCTTTTGTTTCTTGCTCTAGTTTTTTTCTGACTAAACTAGATCGTGGTTTGACAACAATTTACTAATTGGTTTTATTTTTCATGACAAGGGTTTCCCTGCCAATCCCACATCTTCATTGTGCTTCAATAATAGTCCAATCGTCCCATGCGCCAGTTCTGGAACATGACCATAGAAGTTGTCCAGTTTCAGCAAATAACCTTTGTCTGACTACCTTTTTATGATATTTTCATCGTCTTAATAACAATTTCAATGCATCTTTACACGGAGACATCTTAGGAAAAGGTGGATCTAAAGAGTTAAGTTGCGTCGCTCCTTTATGTGCGGTTGATATCGTTAGCACCGGAAAGACAAACCGATTCGTTACACTTCCTACTCATTAGCTGCGTATTCAGCGACACCGCGCGACAGCATGAAATATAGAAGGATGTCTCGGCTACCCTCACTCACCCCCCACCCCCAGGATGAACCCCAGCCCTGCCGCGCCCCTTCCGCTCACTCACAACCCCCTCCCGCCCCCGCCACGTGCTCAAACCACGGGGACCGCCCGCCGCGCACCACGTGGTACGACCGCTACCGCGGCAATAGACTGGCTCCAGTCTTCATTTAATGAATTAAACACAATCAGAATAAAGTTCATTATAGTATGTATCCTTATCTGACTGGTTCCAGTCTTTGATTATGAATATTCATTAAATGATTAAACACAATCAGAATAAAGTTCATTATAGTATGTACCCTTCTCTGACTGGCCCATGAATCAAAGACTTGTCCAATAGGAACAGGACCTCCTGTATATGTACCCCCAGTCGCTCCCTGTAACCCCACACCTCCTCCTCCAATTCTCTGGCCACCTGTGTTGTCATAGCAATAAATTTCGCCTGCTCCTTGCTCTGACCCAATTAAGATTAAAGTGAGCAGCGAGGAGTCGTGTATGGAGAGTGTTGGGAATACTGGAGCTAAACAGCGCCAAAAATCCAACACCATTACCTATTGTTCCTGTCCCTGTATCCCAGCCAGAAGGGTAGTCATAGGATGCAGGGACTGGAGCCAGTAAGGAGGGTAGCCATAGGATGCAAGGACTGGAGCCAGTAAGGAGGGTAGCCATAGGATGCAGGGACTGGAGCCAGTAAGGAGGGTAGCCATAGGATGCAGGGACTGGAGCCAGTAAGGAGGGTAGCCATAGGATGCAGGGACTGGAGCAAGTCTACCCCGGCACCAAATCTCATCATTTTGCCGAGTCGCATCATTCAGAAGGGCTGCTAATGGTTCCGTGTAAACGGTCCGGGGTCTTTTGTCTCTGCCGTCTCTGCGTGCTAGAAGGCCCCCGCAATACAAGTTCCCCCCACTTTGTACATTTCCCATAATTAAGTGTGACAGACTTGCCGGTTCAATTAGCCCCGGAGCCAGGAAATAATTGCAGCCACAATGTGTAATTAAATGCGGCAGACTATCGTGCTTTTATTCGCGCTCGCGCTCTGACGTGTGTCGGTATTGACCCCAGCGTCCCAAGACGACAGATCAAATAACACTTTCTGGGCCAATTGCATGCTGGGAGTCCTCCTGTGCAGTGGCCAGCGACATTTCCCGCCTAACCTCTCCCACCACCCGCCCCACCTGAGCTTCTAATTGTTTCAAACGAGCAGCGACGGTAGTGGAGTTTTGTCCTGTGTTTTTTTATTGTCGTCCCACCCACCCACCCCCTTTCATTTTTACTGTCTGCGCGTGGCTTTTGCCAGTCCCGCGTTTTATTGGTCATGAAGGTCAGAGATTTGGCGCCAAAAAGCAGACGACTTTGCAACCAGTCCCCGGCACACAGCTTTCAGTTGGGTTCGGGTTGGTCTCAATGACCGCACAAACTCTCCTACTTGGTTCTCACAAAGGCGGACCTATAGCTCCCACGTGACCTTCACGGCGCCTTCTGATTGGCTGAAAATGTGGAGGACCCACCAACGCTATGCCAATTTCACGTCCATGTTTCCCGGCGGGGTTCCAGCTCCCGACTCCACAGTACAGAGAGGACCCGCGTCGCCCCAGATGTATAATCAGATATTGGCGGGAAAATTTGCTCTTAAAATTCTTACTCACGCCCTCTGGAGGTGGTGGCGGGCACAATCTGGTGTCCGCCCGGCTAGAGTGCCAAGGGGATAAGTTGCTAACGTGATCAGCACGACGAGATAAGGACGCTGATGTAATTAACCCGACAAATGAATGATGACACATAATAGGCAACAAATTGCCTGCTGCCGCTATGCAATTCAATTATTTAGTTTTCCACAAAATTGTTGATTAAGGGAAGCCGACCGCCAGATGAAGAGAGGAAACGAGCGGCGACTTGACATCAATAATGCTTGATTTATCCGCCCCGTCAGCGACGCGCGCGCCGCCACGCGGCACCGCCTGCAAACAGCTGTCACGTGACCATGGCTGAGGGCAGCACTGCCACCTAGCGGCGAAATGAGAGGACGAGGGGGAGGTGTCTTCCTGTCACACATCCGAGCGAGTGAGGGGAAAGGGTTGTGGGTGGGGGTTCGGTAGTACCCTATTTCTTCCCCATTTCCATCCTCCACCATATCCACTGTGGTGCATCTATTGTGCTCTGACAGACAGATCCGCTATATAGAATAACACTGGCCCATTAGTCGCAATCCCTCAAAGCAGACGACAATCGTATCGCATCTACAAGCCACATAATTCATTAATAAGCTTCATGAGTAATCACCATAGAAAAGACGGAGGTTTTTGGATGACTACAACATTGGGAAGACCATCAAATATAGATCTGGAACACAGAGGGTGTGCGAGGTAAACCTGAGACCGTTGTTGCTTTGACCCTGGAGCTAATGGCGGCGACGCTAAGGGGTAATTATCACGGCATAACACGCCGGGCCTCCGGTATGTACGTGTTTACACAGACAATGCTCCGGCTGTGAATCTGCATCATATTTCACTATGAAGCATCCCACTCTACAAGACCAGATGATATTCTCTATACATTCTAGCGTATCTAGTGCACACTCAATCGAAATAAATCTGATTGGCGTGGATTCTATGCCTAACATCGATGTTCACTATAAAGCCAGATTTTTTTTTTATTATCCACCTAACACAAAGTGTCCATAGAAAACACATAGGGAGTGTGTATGGACATACCCGGCGCATACGGATATATGTTGTATGCTCCGGGTGACGCATACGGAAAAATAGTGCGTATGGAAAAATAGTGCATAACTAATACGAACTGATATTGACATGCCACTTGTCCAGAAAAGGTGGAAAATAAATAGAATATAGACTGGCTTCAGATAAAAGCGTTTGTATGCTCCTCGGAATTGACTCTGTGCAATATTCTCGCATACGCTCGGATATTACCACGCGTCAACTTCTCGGAGCATACGGCCGCTTGTATCTGAAACCAGTCAATATTGTGTATTTATTCTCCCTTCTGAAGATGTACGTCTTCATTGTGTGAATGTTGACTCAAACGGTGCCAACCTTCAATAGCTCATCGAGCTAATCCAGCATCTGCTCCTGCGAGCGCTGAGCAGCTCTTAGCCCGGGCCCCTGTGATCTCCACCGATCCCTCCAGAGGGCAGCACACGTCTGTGAAGCCGTGAGACGGGAAACGATGGTGCGGGGTAGACTTGCTCAAGTCTTTGATTATGAACATTCATCGAATGATTAAACACAATCAGAATAATTAGTAGAAACTGAACGAGAGTTAGACTTGACAATGTTTATGCCACGACGGGAAGGTCGTGTATTACTACACGAGGCGTAGCCGAGTGTAGTGAGGAGCAGACCTGACCAGAGTGGCATAGACACTGACAAGTCTAACTCGAGTTCGGTTTCGTATTTATCCTACCTCGTCTATGCTTTTGTATTGCTAAAAGATAAATATTGAATCAATGACCAACAGAACTTTTTTTCATAGTAGCTGACATCCTGCTCTCTGATTGGTCAATATTGTTATTACTCTAGTGGCATAAAAAACACTTTATGTCACGGCCTGCCACATAAAATTTCCCTATGTTAAGTCTATGGCGGTTTTTTATTAGGGGTAGGATAAAGTCCATTATAGTATATATCCTTCTCGGAGTGGCCCATGAATCCTGTATCCCAAGCGAGGAGGGTAGCCATAGGGACTGGAGCTAGTCTAGGTGCGGGGGGTTCCGGAGCGGGCTTGAAGTATGCTCATATTCTGGTCGTCTTTGGGCGCCCGTGAAATATTCATTGTTCTTCGTGTGCCGCCGCATGATATAGGCTTTTGTGGGCGCCCGGGGGGACTGGAGGCGGGAGGCCGGGGTGGGGCGCCGCTCCTCCCGGCGTGCCTGGAGGGTAGACGGGCCTTCTAAGGTGTCACTCCAGGCGTAATGGATAGGCAGTCTCAATGGTTAATTTAGCCGACGATATGTTTGCTGATGTCTATGGACTGGACTGTGTAAAACTGCAGTGCATTATATGAATCGGTATGGCATGTATGACGTGGTTCCTGCTTAATTCCAATTGCAAAGTAGAAGGATATGTTCTAATGAAAAGAAAGGCAATTGAATCTGAAATGTTAATCTTACGGCATCGCTCTTTCTTATACTACTCACTGGCGATTAATGTTCTCGTATATTGTGGTTTTCTCTTAGATACTTACAACAAAACATCTTATTAGTTCTTCATCTGTATGTTCATGCTACATATAAATAACTGAGATTAAAATGCATCTTTCAGATATAGATATTATCTCCAATTAGTGTGGGGGCATAAGGCTTGACTATATGATACGGGGTTCTTATGTGATATGTGCTTATGGTTATTACGTGGTGTAATAAGCAATTTTAAGATATTCTGTATAGAGGAAGAATAAGCACTAAATAGGTTGACTTTCAATTAATTTCGATGGATAGTTCACATGTTCGTCGAGGGAAGTTCACAAGTTAGACACGTAATGATCTGATATTCAATAACAAAAAAGCTTGCAAGGCTTTAAGAATAAAAGATGGTTTCTGACAGTGTGGCCGGGTTAGCTATACGCCTAAATACGATACGTTAGGGGGTGTGGGTGAGGGGGTAAAGGGGTGGAATGGGGGTCGGGCTGGCCATACACAGCGCACCATGTCCGCAGCCCCTGTGTCGATAATGACTAAGCGAGGCCAGAGCATAATGTCGCGGGTGTCTGCGTGCGGCTTGACCTCGTTAGAGCTGGTGACACTGGGCGAGCTGCTCCTAGCCAGCCAGTGAGCTGCTCACATAGCGAGTCTAACTCAGGATCTCACAGTCAAATTGATTATCTCAAATAGTATGAGTCTAACTGAGTATCTCACATAGTGTGAGTCAAATTCTGTATCTCGGATAATGCGAGTCAAATTGATTATCCCAAATAGTATGAATCAAATAAAGCACCTCACATAGAGTGAGTCAAATCTCACATAGAGTAGGTCAAATCTCACATGGTGTAAGTCAAATTCAGTATCTCAGATGATGTGACCCAAATTTTGTATTTCACATAATGTGAATCAAATTCAGTATCCCTCACATGTGAGTCAAATTGAGGATCTCACTCTTTTTTTTGGAAAGAGGTTTATTTCAGACAAATAACAGTTCACACTGTTCACGGCGGCTTCATAGAGTAAGTCAAATGCAGTACATGTATATCACATAATGTGAGTCAAATTAAGTATCTCAAATAGAGTCAGATTCAGGATCACAATTAGAATAAGTCAAATTGAGTATCTCATATAGTGTGAGAGAAATTGAGTATCACACATAGAGTGAATTAAATTGATTATCTCACATGGTGTAAGTCACATTGAGTATCCCACATTGCATGAGTCCAAGTTGATATTTCATATAGTATCAGTAAAATTTCACATTGAGTATCACATTGAGTATCTCAAATAGCTCAAGTCAAATGCAGTATCTCATATAGTCTGAGTCAGACTGAGTATCTCACACATGGGTGAGTCATATCGAGTATATCACATAACTTGAGTTATATTGATTATCCTACCCCTAATGAAAAACGCTATAGGCTTAACATGGGATTTGTTTATCTCACGGGTAGTGACATAAAGTGTTGTTTATGCCACTACTTTCTGATACTGAAAAATATGGAAACGGGGTAGGATAATATCTAGACGCCACTCGTTTGAGTTTGAGCTCATTTTGTTGGCTCCATAATTTCACGAGTGTCATAAATGAACTCAGACTCAAACTCGTGACGTCTCTTGATAGTATCTCACTCAGACTGTGTCATATCAAGTATACATCCCATAAGGTGAGTTATATTATATATCCCACATAGTGTAAATTAAATTGAGTATTGCACATAGAACGAGTCAAACTAAGTGTCTCAAACAGCGCGAGTCACATAAAGCATATCATATAGCATTGGCCAAATTAGTTTCTTATATAGATAGCGCCATTAAAATTGAGTATCTCCTAGAGTAAAAAGCAAATTGTCTATCCCAGAAAACACAAATCGAATTGGACCTAGTAAAGGGTTAGGGCGGTCTTCTAAAGGGAGCTGCCCAGGCTCTGTTATAAGGCAGTGGTTGACCAATGGGGAAAGGTCTATGGCGTGTTGTAACCTGCCGATTCAGCCTTTTCTCGGCCCGACATCCATTTAACAATTCTGCTTAGGTTAACGGGTCGCCTCTAAATCTGTCAGCGAGTTCAGGAAACAAGGAGAGCTAGATCAACCATCAAAGCCCTATTAAAAGGCTTTGCTCTAAGCACTACGTTTCTATTTGCATCTTGTGGTCCAGCCACTGTTGTTGTATGCGCTTGCATTTTGTCGCGAATCGAGGCCAACAGTTGTAGAATGTAAATGTAACACCCAGAGGCTCCTTCATCGATCTGCGGCTAGATTGCGACACTCCTGAACATTATTGTATAAAGATAATGATGCAAAATCATACCCACATCGGACTACAACCAAAGACTACGGCTAGGCCGTTAAAACCAGCCTTATAAAAAAAGCGAGGCCGAGGCTTCTTTGTTCAAAGGAACGCTGCCGATGTATGTACGACGATAAAGATTGTAACCATTTTGTCTCAATAAAGAAATTTTACAAAAAGATAAAAAAAATGCAATACATCTTTATTATGTTAGATTAAGGCCTGGCGTCCACCTGCTACGATAGAAATTTAGACCTACCGATATGGCACCGATACAAAAAGGAAGTATTGGAGACATATCGGGAAGGTGCAAAATCGTAGACAAATGTCTAGACATGCCAATCCACCATGCATCACGATGGGTATTTTTCGGTGCCTAATCGCAGAAATGTGGCCAACTGCCCCAATATTAGGGGAGCTTCCGACGCGATTTTGATTATTCATCGGGAGGTGCATCTTAGACCATATCGGAGCCATATCGTAGTAGGTGGACGCCGGGCCTAAGATATCAGGACCTTAGCTATATGAATACATGTATATGCAGAATACACTTCATATTATACATCGTGCCTGGCACATTTATATTCACGCGTGAATCTTCAACATTATGTGATTTAAATCCTCAGTGGATACAGTGGATAAGTTGTAATGCTCAATGTGGGTCTATGCTGTAAACAGGAAGTATGTTATTATACACCTATGGCCAAACAACTTTGAAATACTATACGCTGCTAGGGGTGCAGTATAAATAATGTTCGAACTCACGGAGACGTAGTGAATGGGCTGTGAATTAATGACTCAGTAAGTGTATAAAATGACGTTTTTCTAGTTTTTAAGGTATATAATAATGAGAAAACGTGGTGATTGGGCCAAAGGTATGCCGTTCTCGGCCTTTTGCAACATAAATACGTCCCCCGCATCCAGCGTCTGGTCATACTTTATGTAATACAATAGACCACGAACGGCCATCCCTACGTTCTCAGTATTCACGTTTTATCATAAAACCATTTCACATATGACCAGCTATGCTTCATCTTATAAAAAATGATACACCGTTAATGCATGACCCAACCCAATAGGGGCGTATTCATAATTACGGAAATAAGCAAACAGTAACATATAGAAACGCCTAATCGTATTCCTTTTACTATACTAATGTTATATCGAACAGGCCAATCCCTATGACAGTATACGGCACTGTGTGCCGTAACAATATATAGATACAAGCGGTCGTATGCTCCGAGGAGTTGACGCGTAGAAATATCCGAGCGTATGCGAGGATATTGCATAGAGTCGACTCCGAGGAGCATACAACCGCTTTTATCTGAAACAAGTATAGTATTTATTATCCACCTTTTCTGGACAAGTGGAATGTCGATATCAATTCGTTTTAGTGATGCACTATTTTTTCATACGCACTATTTTTCCGTATTGCGCCAACCAGAACATGTATACAACATATCTGTATGCGCCATGTATGTCCATACACACTTCCTGTGTGTTTTCTATGGACACTTTGTATTAGGTGGATAATAAACCTGTGTACGATACGGTTGCTTAACTATTAAAAGTACGGGCTCTGGCGTATAACAAAACGCTTGTAATACACGTGCTGTTACCATGTGCAGTTCACAGCATGGCCGCATAGTGTCATAAAAACAGACGCATGCGCATTCCATCGCCTCGGCCTTCTTTCCCATTCAGACGCTAACAAAACACGGGCGAAAGATGAAGTGTCGGGCTGTTAGGTCGAAAACTAATAAGCGGAAGTGGGGCCGGAAACGACCACCCGAGAAATTCCGATTATTTCCGAGATGGGGAGTGAGGGGGTAGCGGAGGATGGGGGTGGTGGGGCTCGGGTTACCTCGGCCCATCTGGTCGGTGAGGGGTGTGTGTGTCTGTCCCGTGGCGTCTCCATTTAATGTCCTTAGCTGGCTACGATTCGTTATAGTTCATCCGACACCCAGCGACCTCGCGCTAATTTAACAAGTGCCCATATTTTCGCGATCATTAATTCATAATGCAAGGTGGAGTTGGGTGTGTCTAGTGGTGGTGGAGGTGGTGGAGGTGGTGTCGTGGCCGAGGGAGGGGTGGTGGTGGTGGTGGTAATGGTGAAGAGGGGAGAGGGGGACAAAGGCAACCCACGTGAACTATGCTCTAACCGATAAGGTCGGCGTGTGCGATGGACCGTGTCGGCCATACGCAGTGGCTTTGCTCGTGGGTACGCAATAGCACATCAATTATACAAGGTCTGGCTATTAGGTCCGCCGCATGCCCGTCGCCTGCCCTACGCCGCCCGCCATACGCCATACACCGTCCGTCGCCCGCTCGTAATACGCCGCCTGCCGCCCGTCGCCTGCCCTACGCCGCCCGCCATACGCCATACGCCGTCCGTCGCCCGCTCGTAATACGCCCGCCGCCCGCCGCCCGCCCCCGCCGCCCGCCGCCCGCCGCCCGCCACCCCCCGCCCGCCGCTGCTCGCCTCTGGATCTCCCCGCAAATCGTCACCATGCTGAAACTGCTCTGTCATTCAGCCGTGGCCGGTTTTTAGGGAGGGTGGAGGAGTCAGATGATAGGGTCGGCAGGGGCCGTGAGCACAAGGCGCGTGCATTGATCATTTATGTGTTTTACAAGAGACCGGGGGGCTCTAAAACCACTGCCCGGGGCTTGACGCGCCGCACCCGCCCTCAACACTTGAAGCCTCAGTGAACTCCGGGTCCGACCATATGCCGACCCGTGCCAATACCAACCGCGCCATAAAGAATAAAACCAGCCCCTACTCAACCACCCAACACCACTTAACGATCAAAGAGAAATGGCCTCAAATGCACATCCCCACCAGAAAGTGTACACCGAGTTCTGAAATGTATATCCATATCAGAGATTTAGCCTAAATCGAGGCTGTACATATACAATTAAATTATAAAATTTTCTAACGACGATGTCAGCCGCCCACACCCCACCAGGAACGCGGAGACTGAAAGTTTTTTGATTCACAAATAAATTATAACCTAGATTTATGCATACATTGTACAAAGAAACCGGAAATATAGCCTACATTATGGGATGAAACTCACATCCATACTGGAGATGTAGCCTACATTATAGTGTGAAATGTACATTCACAGAAGAAATGTAGCCTGCGACAAAGCCTGAAATGAACACAAGGCTCTGAAATTTACATTCTCGGTAGAAATGGAGAGCGAAATGTACATACAGTCCAGAAATGTACAACGACGCCCCTCCCGCGGGACATGGCATTAGCTGATGGATTTCGTACAGACCCGTCGCCGCATAAAGTAGCAGGCAATAGGTTATAATGGCTGACACCGAATTACCTGATTACATTGCCAACAACTTTATGCGCTGAGCCAGGCTTGAATATGCTAATGGGTCGCTGCGACCGTCTGCAATGTGCCAGCGGCTTTCGTCGAGTTATGCATGGTCTACCTGTGAAATGCCATGTTCAATGAAGAAGTAGAGGGGGCGTAATAAATGGGCATATAGGAGTATATTCATATGTAAAGTAAAATATGACATTTATGGTGCATGGTAATGCTGTTAACATCTGCTATTGTCAAATAACATAATGTCTAAAATTACTGATTTCTATACTACTGGCTTTGTAGTGACTGCTTTAAACATGCATTACCATATACTACTATGACGAAAGCCCTCTTAAAATGCATTTTCGGACTAATGTAAAGTGCTTCTTTTTCAATAACTATCGCTGGTCTATTTGCTGATACAATATACTTATGGAAGCTTACAATTACTCCATTATCACTGATTTATTCATAGGTCATAGGCTAGGCAGAAACAGCATCGATGAGACTTCAACTGGTCCAAGCCATTATGTCTCTTAATGGTATAAAGTCACACTGCAATTCTATTGTGCAGGGCTTATCTATGTATTAGTATTGAAAGCATTCTTTTATGATATGCAAATAAATGTATTTCACATGGGTAGACTCTTTGTGATGGATAGTAGACAATGCTGGATATAGTTATTAAAAATTGAACGGTATGACTAATCTGTTGCCTGCTGTCGTCATGTGAGCTTCACTAGAGTTCCTATTCGATTAAAAGATTTAATTCTGCGCCCAAGTGGCGACTAATCCATGCGATCAAGGATTAAAGGGACTAATATCAATCAAGCAAATCCCTCGTAAAGGTCTATTGACTTCCTGACGAAGCAGAAAGGATATCATGATATTCATCAAAGCATCAAAGGTTGTTTAGACAAGAGGTAGTGGGCGTTCTGTTCCTGGCCCAGCTCATAAATCTGAGTTAGTGTTGTGAGACCTTCCTGTGGTGCCACCTGTAACCGGCGTGTTGCCGCTTCAGACAGGTGGGCCGTTGGGGACCAGCTGGGGTCTGGTTGGTCAGACTTAAAGGGCAGTGGACAGTTGAGCGCATCCATTGCTCATCCTGGCTACCACCCACACACCCCTAATGCCCTTTCCCGGCTGCTGTGCCCTTAATGGCCCTTCACAGGTCATCGGAGGGCCTGAAACGCTGCCCGTGTGAAGCGTCCGCGGGGTTTTTGTTGTAGGATTTCACACCTATTACCCACTGGCCTACCTCCCCGCCTAACACCAACTCCCCCCTCCGCCACCCCCCCTACCCCCCTCCCACCGGAAGTACTGCACAGCGCAGCCGCCGCCGACATGACACGCTACGTCATATCTACCGAGAAACGTCATTACCGCCAAATACAATTTCCATTGTGGGCTCAAAGCAGCGGGCCTGACACCCAATCAACGGCCTGTGAAATCGACGTTAATTGTGTTGCCATCATGATTGTTTGGTTATTTTAATGCAATCGCCGAGCGGCTGGAGTGGCACTGTTGGTTCTGCGTGGAGTGGTTGGGGGTGGACGCATGGGGGAATTATCGGTGGCGCGTTTGTGCCCCATGGCGCCCAAGACGTTGCGCATGCGTACAAAAGCTGCCGACTTGGCGGATGTCGGAACATTGAACACCTCATCAGCCAATAACTGTTACGTCTTACCCCATTAGCCTCTACCCGCCTTACCTCCAGGGCTGCCGGTGTCCTCCCCACCACCCACCCACCACCCACCCACCACCCACCCACACAACGTTCACGGCCGCTCCAGTGGGGAGCATTGCTCCACGTTTTGCAGATCGCAGAATAGCGACCCGAGGTAGAAACCGTTGCTCCAGATTCTTTGCGGATCGCGTCATAACTATGTCACCATCTATATTCAATTAAAAATCTAATGAACCTTTCACCTATGTCGCTGAAAATGTGGTGTTGTAAAACGTAGCAATACAACGTGAAAATAACTATACCACACACCGCGATCCGATATTACGGGAGCAGCGCTTTTCGCACATTTCTAGGAGCAACGAGCCCCTGGTGCTGGGGAGGAGTCCATGGATGTGGGGTTTTTTTAACATGGAGACACATTCAGGCACAAACACAATCTGATGGATTTGGCGGGGAATCCTATCAGACACGTTGCCTGTCTTCCACTCGCCAAATACCCCTTGCCATATAGACCCCAGCCTGGGCTTATTGGGAATGACATTCGCAATGCCTTTTTTTGTGCTTCGGTGTCGGCGCTGTTTCGCAGGGAGATCCTGTGTGGTTAAGTTGAATGTTGATTTACATCAGCAAGGCCCGCAGATGTGAGGATCATACTGAGAGTGGGTGTGTTTTCAGATTGCGCTATGATGAGTATACGATAAATGTTAAAATGGGAGGTCCATGTAAATCAATTTAGGGGGTGCCTTCACGCCTCGTGGGGTGTTTTTAGGTTGTGCCTTCTTTGAGAGAAAACAATTCTAGGAGGAGGAGTTGACGCGCAGTAATATCCGAGCATATGCGAGGATATTGCGTAGAATTAACTCCAAGGAGCATACAACCACTTTTATGTCTATGTTGCATTTATTATCCACCTTTTCTGGGCAAGTGGCATATCTAAATCAGTTCATTTTAATTACGCACTATGTTTTCGTACGCACTATTTTTCCGTATGCGCCGTATGTCAATATCAGTTCGTATTAGTTATGCACTATTTTTCCATAGGCACTATTTTTACGTATGCGCCACCCGGAGCATACAACATATCCGTATGCGCCGGGTATGTTTATACACATTCCCTATGTGTTTTCTATGGACACTTTGTATTAGATGGATAATAAATCATTGGAACATCCTCTTAATAGACCTCCACTTGTATTGATGTTTACGCCTACGCTGCACTCTCGCTAATAAAAGGGATTGCTCACTAATATACTAGATTATTTGGTGGTGATCGTCCATTGGTTCGAGTTGGCTTAATCCTGCAGATTGGCTGCCTTCCAGTGGCCGCCTCCCGTATCTCATGTTTTAATTTAACCTTAAAAGAGAGCTGTGTGCCAAAGGTAATTCTTTCAAACACTCTTTGTGGTCGGTGCCTGAACTAAGCCGAGCAGCTGACTCTCAGCAAAATGTTGTTTTATTCCTTAATTGGGTATCCTTAATTAGACAACTAATTTAAAGATAATGATTTCTTCAACTGACTGGATTGTGCTGGGATAATACGGCTTAATTTGGCCGGAGCGTCCATGTCTGATCAACAAGACTTGAGCGCGGGGGCCTCTTTGTTGCCGGGGCTAATTCTCTTTGTTTTTAGCAGGAAAATTAACTTTAGTGCATGCTAAATTCTCTTGCCACTACGAGTGCAGTCCTGACAGTCACCCCATGGAGAGAGACCTATGACTAATTAACCAGATAACTACCTCGCGCCACACAATACAAAACTTTATCATATATTTAATTGTATTTAGTTGTTATACACTTCAGCTGCATTTTAATAGGGTAAGCTGCTTTACTGCTATCAAACAGGGTCTAGTTTGTTATCCGTAAATTAGGCTCAAATATATTGCAAAGGGGTGTATTTTTATTTTCATCCTATTTATTTACGTATTACACCGACTTCATTTTGATATTTTGAATGCATGGCTATCGCCAAGTGCTTGTATTTTAACTCGATGATAATCCTCTCATCATGTAGAACTGTCACTAGTAGGACTAATTGGATCGATACTAAAATCTCCCTTTTGCTTAATTATGAATATTCACGGATGTTCATGGACATCAAAATGAATAGGGATGCACCCAAAAACAAACCTTTCTAACAAACTGATGAGATTATTCTTATTTTTACACCACATACATAATCTGGTTGAGCCGAGGATCCTAACCGATTTAAGGAATCCTATCCGATTATAGGATCCTAACCGATTCAGGGAATCTTAACCGATAAAAGGATACTAACCGATTTAGGGAATCCTAACTGAGTATATGATCCTAATCGATCCAGGGAATCCCATCCGATTATAGGATCCTAACCGATTCAGGGAATCCTATCGAATTATAGGATTCTAACCGATTCAGGGAATCCTATCCGATTATAGGATCCTAACCGATTCAGGGAATCTTAACTGATCACAGGATCCTAACCGATTCAGGGAATCCTATCCGATTATAGGATCCTAACCGATTCAGGGAATCCTATCTGATTATAGGATCCTAACCGATTCAGAGAATCTTAACCGATAATAGGATACTAACCGATTTAGGAAATCCTATCCGATTATAGAATCCTAACCGATTCAAAGGATCCTAACCGATTCAAGGGATCCTAACCGATTCGCTCCTATTCCCTACTCCCCGTCACCCCGCCACCAGCACACACTACACACACTGATCGCGATCTTCCAGCCGGCAGCACAAACAGTGGTGACAAATTAGTTGGCAACTATGTGCGCTATTTCTGTTATTAATGCGGGTAGGGGCCCCGTCGCGGCGCTGGCGTCCTTTGTTGTCAAGGCCCCGCCAGAAATGGACAATGTGTCTCTGGGGTGGTCGACTCGCGGCCCGATGGCCGTTCGGCACGAGGCAATATTGTCATTTATGGATAAAACGCGCGGATAAATGAAAGATTAATTGAAGAGGGGTATCAGGCGAGCAGGATTAGATGGCATCGGAGGAGGTCATATGCACTGTGTGGAGCACAGGAGGACGGTGAGGGTAGGGTGCTGGATTGGGCTGATCGCAGATGTGTGGTGGGCAAGGCAAGGCACAGCCTTGGTTAAGCTTCAGGCATAACTGTGCATGTACTGTTAATACATACACCATATTACCACGATTTCGATCTGAGTGGCCGCATTCTCCGCGTAGTTGACACGTAGTAATACTCCAAGTGATAGTATTGCGTAGTGTCAACTACAAGGAGAATATGGACACATAGATTAAAATCATGGTAATGTTGTATTTATTACTCGCATTGTTTATATAATAATGTTGTATTCACTGCTCGCATTGTTTAAAAGATAGTTCCTATAATGCCCGCCAGGTAGCCAAAAAGCCGTATTCTTGACCATTTTTATATATATTTCATACACAAGATAATAGAAACCGGCATACCTAAGCCCTAACTGATTTTCATAGAGTATTATTGTCTGTGGTTGCCACCCTTATATTAACAGTCTGCGACTGGAGTTCACATTGGCTAGCGCCCTGAAAGGGTAGAAAAGTTCATATTCGGAGAAGTTCCTGGAGATATTTGTTTCGTTTTCTATAACAGAAGTCTCTGTAACTAAGTTTAGCAGTATAGCCTCCAGGTGTGACAGTTCAAACATCTATTTGAACTATTACAACTGAACGCTATACTGAAAGTGACTGTGAACACAAGGTAAACTTTAAGGTATATATCACCGATACCTTTTCAAAAATTTCCGCATAGTGTCTCATCGCGAAACCGTAGCGTAGCCCTACTGTCAATAGCGTAGTATTGTCCAATAGCGAAGTGTCCATACCGTAGTGGCCACGTAGGGTAGAGTTTTGCATTCACCAGGGACCTGTTTCACTTGTTTCGTGACATGTCTGTGACACCATACAGACATTGTGGTTGTCTAGTTTCGTGACAACACAAGTAGCTGCCCTTAGGAAAAGACATATCCCAAACATAAGAATTAGACAAATCTACACATCATGTTCACTAGTACCGTGACAAAAGTGTTGTCTAGTTCTTATGAAACCGGACACACCATCTAGACGCCATCTAGACATGTCACGAAACTAGTGAAACAGGTCCTAGAACCGCAGCCTGTAGTGTCTCTGCTCGTGCCGCTATGCTATATACGTTCCAGTTCGACAGCACGGACACTGCTAAAAGTATCTGTGAGTAGCTCACAGTGCCAAAAGCCCTACTTCCCGAGTAGCTCGCTTGAAATCGAATCAAGGCCGACGAGAAAAGAACCTCCCCATGCATAGAACGCGATTAGGTCTAATTGAAAAATTGCCCCAATGCAAAAGCTGACACTTAGCTAACAAATCTATTAATTGAAATCAAATTTGTCGCGTGTGAACCGCCCACTCGCCTCCCATTTACCCCCTCGCCGCTCCCTCTATCCGTGCCCATCGATTTGGCCCTGGACACAAAATTAGTAAATATCCATTCGGCCGGCGGTCCTTTCATTAGGGCGCATGCGTCCGGTCCACCGCCAATTGTCCTCACGGGGCACATTCAAAAATTAATACGCGGGTAATCGTAACGAGGACAAAATAGTTCGCGGCTCGGCCGCCCGGCAAATTAATTTGCCGCCGCGTATAAACACGTTAGGGTATATTCAGTATTCATATTTGACGAGCCCTGCCGGGGCCCGTGCGGGCGGGGCCGGGAGCGCCGGGGTCCCGGAGGAGCCCTAACCGGGGCCCCCAGCCACCCATCCCGGGCGGGCGTTATCGTACTGATTTCACCATTATCACGGACATTTCCTTAAATTCGCCATTCTCCTGGTTGACCCTCTGACATTTGCCTATTTGGCTGGGCGTGACGGATGTCGGTGGCGCCCCCTGGAGTATATCCTCACCGTCACCGGCGCCCGTTTCCGGTTCCGGTGCGGCCATGTCTGGTTAGGCGTCAGGCGTCGTCGTCAATGCGATGCCTGGCTTGCTTATATATGACCCCTTCACAGCTGGCAAGACCCTTATATGACACCAAACTCCAGCCGCTACGACAGAAATCACTTTACGTATATATAGACGACATACCCATGGCGAGTCCTATATATATACGTGTAGGGGAATAGAGAAAAGTAATACATAGATCACGGGTATGGGAATAAGGTATGAGGGGATCATCCTGGGATGGATGACACTGGAACGTTGTCCATCCGTGTTAACATTTCACGCCATTTTGGTATGAAAAAGTCAACCTTGGCAGAGTGATTTTGTGTAACAATAAGAACCAGAGACACAAACAGATAAAAGTGAAGGAGAGAATGGTGTGAGTAACGTGGGGTAGCGAAAGGGGTATATTGATATGGAGATGGTTAGAGGTACAAATTGGCTGACATGAATTCATACATTCGCGGAAGAAAGGACTACCTTGTGGCAAAGTAAAGAATAGCGGAAAGCATTTTGAAAGTACTGACAAACAAATTGGTGATCAGAAAGACACCCATATAGATAGAATGTTCTGACAAACGCATTTGTAACTAGACATAATTGAGAAATGGGTAAAGGCTATAGATGTCTTCTATAAAGGCAGATTTGAGTGTAATGGTGCACAGTCGAAAAGTATATAGTTCACAGTATCTAGGGTTCAGGGAATAAGGCAACTGTGCTGGGGTGTGATTATAGCAGTAGCAGGCTGGGGCCACGTTGCTCCACGTCTACGACAGAGCTGCGGATCGCAGAATAGCGATCCGAGGGCCTAAACATTGCTCCTGAAATTATTGTATCGTTATCGCATCGTAAAAATTAGCGATACCGCGGAAATATAGCGATACGATACGATACTACAGAAGAAACGCTTTTTAGTCGGATCGTTAAAGGAATCGTCAAAATAAAATTACGATCCGATTATATCTAGCGATACCACAAAACGGGGGAGAAACGGGGCCCTGGGACATGATAGAAGGTAGGTCTGCTGTGCTGCATTGTGGACTCCGGAGTCAAAGCCAGAGGATATTGCGTAGAGTTAACTCCGAGGAGCATACAACCGCTTTTATCTGAAACCAGTCTATATTGTATTTATTATCCACCTTTTCTGGACAAGTGGCATGTCGATATCAGTTCGTTTTAAATATGCACTATTTTTCCATATGCACTATTTTCCGTAGGCGCCACCCGGAGCATACAACATATCTGTATGCTCCGGGTATGTCCATACAAACTCCCTATGTTTTTTTCTATGGGCACTTTGTATTAGGTGGATAATAAAGCAGTGGCAGGGCTGAGACATGAGAGAAGGTAGGTTTGCTGTGCTGCATTGCGGACTCCGGACTCAGAGCATATCGGAGCCATATCGTAGTAGGTGGACGCCGGGCCTAAGGCAACTAGTGCTGGGGTGTGGATATAGCAGTGGCAGGGCAGGGACATGAGAGAAGATAGGTCCGAGCAATGTGCTACATTGTGGACTCCGGAGTCTGAGCCCGAGTCCGGGTCCCGTGACGCGGCCCCAGACGCCCGGCGAGACGCGCGCTGATCCGGCGCCGCTCACACCGATCAGGTCACACAGGTCGGCTTGTCGGGGCCGCCCCGTGACAAAAGGATCACTCAGCCACAACCCGGGCGCCGCGCCGGGGCCCTCGGGGTCAGGCTCCCGGGTAAGGCCGGGCTCGATCCCTTCCTCACCCCCCTCCGTCCATTCCACGTTTTCCACCCGAAATCCCTCTCTAAACACCTCCGCCCGCCCTCTTCTTGCTCCTGAAGCTTCCTCATCCACCGCTCTCGCGAGACTAGACTTTGTATTGTGGCCATGGTAACGGATCTTCACGTGACCTTGACCTCCTCCTGGGCACGCGTCGGGACAAGAGAGGAGGTGACCCACGTTCCTGAGTCGATTCACGGTCAGTCTCTTGAGGTTCCCGCGCTTCACTCAGCCGGGTTCAGATGTCGTCTGCTCACATGCAAATTACCGTGCGCTCGCATCATCACATGAAAACAAAGGTCATTTGGCGGCCCACGATGTGTCAACACATGTGTATTGTAACATGTTATTCACATGATACATGCCTTCCCCCCACCCCATGTACAGATCCATATTCTTCAGTGCACGACCTTGACTCGAACAATTATGCCACGATTATTTGGATCATGTCAACCGCAGCTGAACGGTTTTGCATCACTTCCTTGTACGACGGGGAATGGGGGATGGGGATTTCCACAGGGGGAAAGAACGGCTCTTCATAATCTCAGACAAATCGATGAGCTTTATCTCCACTGCTCAATAGCTCATATTCTCCCCAAGAGCAGATCACTGTGTGGGGTCAAGGATCAATTCCCTTTTCCACTAAATGAGGGCAAGGCACTAGAAATCAGCTTGGAGATAGACCTTTACACTCCATTCAATGGGACTAAAACTCCGCCCGGAGTTCTAGACCTTTGCACTTGATGCTTTCCGTTGTTTAAATATTCACACAAGCTCAATTGAATATTCAGCGATTCCAGTCTGGTCAAACAGAATTTCATCGTGTTTCGAAAATGAGATAAGTGGTTTCGAGTTCATCGGCCACATTAAAAACATTGTACATTGACACATTGACATTGCCCTCAAGGTATGGATAAAACATTGAAAATCTATACAGATAGAAAAGAGCGAATATAAAAAATGAATTTTTAAACTGATAGTGTCTGGACGCTGTCAACATGTTCCCTGAAGTGAGTGATGGATAATCTAGATGTGACGTATATCAGATTATATATGTATGCAAATCGGGTTTAAAACTCATTTGATTATTGTCAGTGAGGCAGGTACATATCTCACCTGTATTCTGTCTTCCGGCAGGTCTGTCTTCAGTGAAAGCACTTCCCTGGCATAGACATCCGGGTAGTGAGCTTCCTTAAAAGCTTTTTCTAGTTCTTCTAATTGGTATGACGTAAACATGGTCCTGAAAAGAAAACAGAATATAATTTAAAGTAAATTCAACAACTTTTTATGAATTCATAATAGTCAGGAAATACAAGCTCTGAGTCATAGACTTATTTGTACTCTGGTGAAATCTGCCTACACAGCACAATTTTACGTAAAATATGATATATCGTGATTCGGTTTTAGGATAACCATCAATTATCGTCATTATAAATCATTGATATTTCATTAACTTTAGTCACTCTTTCTGCAGTGTGTGTTTTATGTGCAATAATAGAACACGCGGAAGTCATTGTATGTCGTTATTCTAAAATGTCAAATTAGTCATGCCTTCATAATAGACCTGCGACTACGTAGTCTTAAAGGGCACAACCTTTAATGTATTTTGAGGCAATGTTGGCTCATTAGTCTCGTACACATGTTTGTTTGCCTTGTGGTACATACGCTGTTATAAAAAAAACCATCGTGATTAGATTAGGTGATATCAGTGTGTGCACTTAATAGCCTGACCACAGCAGACACTGCCACCTGGTGGCAACATCCTGGTTCGTGCGGCATGAGATCAACCTTTGTAAAAGTGCCCCCAATGTCTATCTGTCCACCCCCCCCCCCCCCCCCCCGCCAAGCCATCCCTGAACCTCCCACCCACCCCTACTCAGCGATGGACTCCTCGCCATCCAGTCGCCTTCATGCTGGTCAATCAGCCAGTTCAATAACCGACTAGCCAAGCCTGAGGACCGGACATTGACCTTCAAACCCCTCAAGGTCAAAATCACCCAATGTGCCACCCTCGCACCCATACTACTGCATGGAGAGGGGTTCTCTTCACTCTTTTTTTTATAAATTATTATTATCTATTTTTCTCCCCACTGTATGCGTTTCAGGTTGCCTGGGCATGGATCGGATCTTTTCTGCTAACTATCACCCGTAAAAGGGTATGGAAATCACATCACATAGCTGGTCGGGTGTCGACGACAGAAATTGCCAATAAGCAGAAAGGATATGGCCAATAGGGGGAGGGGACCTGGGAGGCGGCACGGCCACCTATGCACAGGACAAGTGGGGAATTGCCCGCTTTGCCTCGCCAACGCCATCCAGTCTATGACCCTGGCCGCCGGCAAGTAGCACAGATAATGCCCACTAATATATAATGGAAACAATTAGTCCCTAAGCTGGGCGAGGCCCCTAATATATCTCGATAGGATTAATTGAAAGCATAATAAGCAAATGGACGGCACCAACGAATGGAGGTAATAACTCGCTACCGGGGGCCACAAAAGGCCTTATAGTCAATTATGCACGATGTGGTCGCGGCTATAGAGACCGGGACTATGTCCTGTGGCGGAGGGATACATTCATAATCGCCGGCCGCAGCACGCCTTGACAGCAGACGACAATCGACGTGTTTCCCGCGCGAATAAATCCCGCGTCGCCGCCGCCGCCCCTTTTTAACTCATGCTTCATTCAGCGTGGCTTTTCCATAGATTCCACTAATTTGATTATGTCAAGCGAGGAGGCAAACATACGCGGCGGACACTTCAATAAATTTAATCTCTTTCGACATCAATTATGGATCGAGCGAGACAAGGGGACGGCCATGAAATATTCACGGCGCACCGGTGGTGGCGATACGGCCGCCGTGTATTGTTTGCCCGGGCGGGGTGATGTTAGAGAGGGGAGCACGAGCCGCCATAACAACTGGGGCGGCGGTGAGCATGGCAGCTGTAGGCCGCCTCCAGTGACCATATACCCCGTCGATATGCTCCTCACAATACAACCCCCCTAATATCACCCAGCCTGGTGTGAAAACTGTGTTAGCTTCATGTATGGATATGTATACAGATCTATATGACCAGAAGGGGATTGAAGCGCCCCGCCAAGAGAGGCAATCCATTCCCTGGTCTCTCCTGGTGTATTATTGAATAGCGATGGAGGCTGGGTATGTTATATATGCTGTACGAGTCCCCCTACCTCCACCACACACCACCAACCCCCAACCCCCCCTGGAGGTACCACCACTCAGTATAGGGGACAGAGCGATTGTTAGTTCATGAAGCAGTCACTAGGTAGTCGGGGAACAAACCTGTATTCTGGCTCTTTGTTGTTACTCAATTCAGCTGCCTCTCAATGTTTTACCAAGATTCCTTTGACTCTCTACACCGATTCCAGAGCAGGAAGATATAATGCTAAAACCCAGGATATGATGTTTTTCACATTGAACACTTTATTTACATATGTGAGCAAGACTAGAAAAGTGCCATTTCCCAATTATCACTCACTTCTTTTCCACCTCCATTATTGAAGAACAGGTACTTTTTCACCTCCTTTAGTGAAGAACACCTACTCGGGGGGGGGGGGGGGCGTCATGGCGGCGCCCATGGATCATAGGCTATATGCCGTATAGACCCCGCACCATGCATGCTCCTGTTCGTTCCAATGACAAATTGTGTGTTAAGACCTAATTGAACGCTCGCTTTGGACACAAATGACAATCAATTATAGGACGCGAAATTAAAAACTAATCATTTATTTTTCGCCCGGTACAAAAGGCCAATCAATGACCTTTTCCCTTGTCACTTTACAGAGCCGCTGACCCTTACAGTTGCCTCCCGGATATTAAAATCAAACCGATGAGCTAACTCCTCAATCAAACCTACTCCTCCTTCATTGCACCTCCTCCCTGTCTCTCTTTCTCTCTCCCTCTCTCTCTCTCTCTCTCTTTCCTAAGGCCAGGATTAGATCCAGATGACTTACAGGGGACAATGGGCGAGTCCACTGTAATTAGATCGATGCCCCTACCCCCGCGATATAATGTAGCTTTCAGAAGAAAAAGAAACCAATTAGTTAAATTAGGTAGTCCGATCCATCCCCCCATAGGGAGTGTGCCTTTTCTTGTGGGATCGGTAATCTCTGGGATCCCTTTCAGGCGTTTGACTAATTAGTAGCGCACTCGCCGGCCGCCAGATCGAATGATCAAAGTCTCCACCGTTTACACTCGTCATGTGACTGCCCGCTAGCCCGCAAGGGGGCGCCAGCCCAGGCCCGCAGAGCGAGAACGAGGCGAGCAGCGCCGTCACGTGACGTATAGACGCTGGGTTCTACTGTTGGAGGGTGGGAGGGTGGGAGGGTGTTTTGTAGCCGACACGTTCTGTGGGGTTGGAGTGGATGGGGGTAGAGGGATCTGTAGCGGAGGTGTCTTGCAGTAGACGTGTGAATTAGCTATTGTCACAGTATGGGGATTAGATAAACCGCCTTCTTCAGGCAGATCTATCTTATAACCACGTCGTATTAACCCCTTACCCTCTACCCATCCCTAATGTGGCCGTAGAGTACCGACCTGTATTATTCTAGGTTAAATCCATATCCTTTTTAACCCTTGTTTATGGATACTTTTCAGTATTGTGCCATCTCGATTTGAACATTATATGTGAGAATATTGTGTTTGTATTATACTTTAACATATACATATACCCCGTTCTATGTTGTTATATAACTGTGTACGACAATCTCAGACTTACTGGTCAACTGTACGGATTACATTCGGCCCTGAGTGACGAATGAGTATATATAGTTCATCCCTCTGTACCATGTGACTTGCTCAAAGTCAAATTTGTTCATATTAAAATGGCGTTCTATTGATATTCAGGTATATAATGCTACGGAGACAGAGCGAGTGTACCTAAATATATAATCTATTCCTTCTTGTTTTGGTGTCTTTAAACTCACGTTGATCTTCGACCTCGGCACGTCTATACACACTAAACCATCTCGGAATATATTTCATTGGGGCACCCTAACCCTGTCTCCATATAACGTCGCCATCATTACGCATTGCCTAGAATCTACCTTTTTCTATAATCTATCCCTTAGATACCCTGGTGGACATCTATACCCAGGTGAAACGGTATGGGAATAGCTATGCTATAACTGGGGATTTTTAACAGCTTTTTAGCATTAAAAAGCTTGAGGCACTGTTCAGCATGGCTTCACTGTTGTGAAGTACATCCATATAACATGTACACTTTCAATCGCGTGCTGTTATGGTATGCGTATTCTAGACCCGCCACATAAGCCCATAATTCTCCCCAACACGCGGGCTGGATTGTTGGATCATCTCAGGGATATACCACGGGAATCAATAGCAAGGTGGAAGGCTAGGGTGATGGTTGTACCCCCCAACCCCCTTTGCTGCCATCTCTATCGCTCTAACAGTTCACATGGCAACAAGGGGCTTTGTTTGCCTTCTGGCAGCCCTGTCATCCAGCGTGCACAAAGGTCCGTCGGCCCCATGTGACTAAAAGCGGATCCTCCGGTTTGACATGGCCGCCACCTCGACACCAATTAAGCCAACAAGCAACCCGAATCGCCCGTCACTCCTCCATCCCCTCCTCCCTCCCTTCCTACACCCTCCCACCCACTCCCCACGCAGATCTTTCGTGGTGCTAGGGCTTGGGCTGACTAAACTCCGCTCCAACCCAATGTGTGATACACCAGAATAGGAACGTACATTCCTCACTCGGAGCAACCCAGTTTATGCTAGCCCGTACATGAGAGGAGCACGATTATGGAATTTCCTCTAATGGTCTTGAAACCTTTAAAAGATTGTATAAGGACTAAGGCCCATATCTGTACCTGTTCAGTAATATGGAGAAACCAAACAAGAGTTAGTCATGTTGTTGTTTATCGCACGACGGCAAGATCGCGTATTACTGCGCGAGGCAAAGCCAAGAGCAGTAATATGCGATCTTGCCGGAGTGCGATAAACAATAACATGACTAACTCAAGTTTGGTTTAGAATTTATCCTACCCTGCCCGTCTAAATTACTTCTACATTAACAAATGACGTCATTTGTCAAGTGTATCCCACTAGAGCGATATTTTTCATTTTTCTGAACTCCAGACCGAATACAGTGACCCAATGTTAAGCCTATGGAGTTTTTATTAGGGGTAGGATAAAGCTAAATCTATTCCATCAACATATAGAGTTCATATTCACATATATCCTCTCTTGTATTTCTCTTATGTATTTGCTTAATACTTCTGTATGTGAAGAGAGCAATGTACTGTTACATGTCGTATCTTAAAAACTCACCCTGGTGAGGGGTGCAATAAAGATATAAAAAAACAACAGTGGAGTGTCACACAGATGTTAAAGTTAAATCACTGATATATTAAGAGTTTGGGAAGCTTTGAGTGTTACATGATCTTCAGGGACACTCCAGTTGTTATTCATTCAGCTCTAAACCTCAATATTGTGTGAATCCACAGTTGATGAGACTATCCCTTTAATTGAGTACATGTGTGTTTCATGGTGACATATGGAAACCTGCAACACATGGGTGTTCATGATCTGTGACTTGTACAACTTACAAGCAAGGTTGGACGTGATATATTTACTATATACCCGATTTTTTTTTAAATCATTAATCTTATTTAACAACCAATATTTTAATAAACGTGTATGGGAAGGTAGTCCGTATTTTCCTTTACGGACCATATATCTGCTTTGATACCACAAAAACTAGGAATGAGTGTATGATATTTTATCCCTATTTACAAGTAACAAAACTATCCTCAATGTGTATCTATAGATAAGGATTATAATACCGGTACGTTACCTCGATTTTTCTTAAAATATAGGAGCAGTTTCTCCCCACAGAAGAAATTAAAAATATATCCCCCAAAGTGTCCATAATTTAGAATATATCTATAATTGGCGTATATTTCAGACCTTCTCCTAAACAGGTACCTTGGAGCAGAGTGACAAGCATGGCGCAGGATCTATGCTTGGAGAGTGCCTCCCACCGCCACAACCCCCCATCCCGCCTAGAAAATTCCTCCTTGCGTCTAGGTTTAAAAAAAAAAAAAAAAAAGGCACGACAGTGGCAGGCGCAGTCAGTGTCAGTGGCTAGCACGCATGAGTTGAGAACGCCAGGAGCTGGTTAGTGGAGGGTGTGAGGTTGGAGGGAGGGAGGGAGGCTGGGAGGGTGAGAGCCATGTAGGCCTGGGCCGTAGACGAAAAAGTCGCCTGTGTTATTGCTAGTTCAGCTAATGTGAATATTTATGATTCACTCATTGACATTGAGGCGGGAGGCGCAAAGGCAGCGGCCGCAAAAGTTCACTGGTTATTATTACCGGCCGCGCGACCTTTTAATAATTCACGCCTGTGATGTGAGAGCCCTGAGTGCACGCCTCACTCTCCTCCCGCATCCCTTGCCGCACCCCGACCAGTGCCGCCACAGCATCATAAGTCCGCGGCCTGCCTCGCGCCGACCCCCAGACCCAGGCCCTAGACTGCGCAGTTTTTAGTAACACCGCACCCGCCACTCTTCTTCTTCTTCCTTCCTCCTCTCAAACCATCCCCGCCATCAACTCAACCCAGCACCCTTCCCAAAACACACACACATTTAAAAGGGGTGTTCCACTGGACCGACGGTAGCCGATTTCGTAGTCAGGCAATCGCCGATTATTATCGGATGCCCTAGAATTTCTCAAATCTTTGAAAATAGTCATTTATTAAACTATCATTATCAGAATTAAATGAATTATAATACGTGAGCTTCCTCTTAAGGGTCCAGGAACAATTGATCGGGTGAGAAATCGGCCTGGTGGATTGTGCCCTTAATAGACACACTCCCACACACACACTCAAAGCCCTAATTTTCGCGATTCCTGACCGATTTCTAGTTCCCACCGCTGCCAATGCTCACTGCGTGTCAGATCTAATGAAATCATTGTAGTGCTATTTCTGAAACAGGCCCCTGTGCCGTCATTCCTTAACCCTTACCCCTTCTTCTCCGCAAGCAAAATCCGGCCTAGCTTTCAATGAGCTCCCACGGAACCCTCGCGGGAGGCAGTCAAGGGTGTATCTGTGGGCGGGAGGATGTGCCAGGAGGGTGGATGGGGTGTGGGGTGTAGTGTTGGAAGACAGGTACATGCGTGTGTGTGTGTGTGTGTGTGTGTGTGTGTGTGTGTGTGTGTGTGTGTGTGTGTAGAAGTGGGACGGGGTACGTGTGTGTGTAGGTGTGTGTGTGTGTGTGTGTGTGTGTGTGTGTGTGTGTGTGTGTGTGTGTGTGTGTGTATGTGTGTGTGTGTGTGTGTGTGTGTGTGTGTGTGTGTGTGTGTGTGTGTGTGTGTGTGTGTGTGTGTGGAGGTGGGTAGGGCGAGGTTCTACGTGTACGCTTATCTGAATTCCTTCTGCAGCCATCGCCATTCCGGGAATCCTAGAAGGCTAGAATCCGAATTTTGTCACGTGTGGTCAAAAGCAGCATTCAGTGGGAGCCGTGAAGACCGGCCCTAATTGGAAGCTAATCTTTGCCGGGCGGAGGGGCGGAGGGGGCCGGCGGCGGGCGGAGGCCGGCCGGGCCCGCCGCTGTCCGCCGCCGCCACACTAACTAGCCATTAGCCTCCACGCGGGGCCAGCATCGATTGGGCCACTCGATGACAGTATAGCGAACTGGCTGGCACATTTAGTCAGGGTCCGAAAACCTCCCCCTGTCCAACAGCCATGCCGCACCCTCCTACATACCCCTCACCTACACTGACCCACCACAGTGAAGGTCTATTTGCTCCTAGACACTATGGCGGGTATGGGGTGGGGTGACAAGGGGTAGGGCTAGTTGGAGGTAGCTGGTTGGAGAGTACCATCTCTGGTGATGTTAAGGACAGTGGCTTCAACATTCGCTTACCCCTTCATGTTTTACTTCCATTTACCCACACCCACCTCCCTCCTACATTGAATCAATATTGACACAATACATTAAGTCGTAGTCTATTTGAGGTGATTGACTAAGTTGTGTGTTAAGCTGAAGAATAAGGAAAATAGGGTTTAAAGTGGCTTGAACCCGGACCCTAGGTTTTGTAAATGTGTGTTAATACCACCTTGTAGTTTTTATATCAGCTACATATTTACAGAATACTTATTACATGTACTCTGATTTTTCTTGTGTAATATTATTCATATATGTTTAAGTTCCAATACAGAAGAAACCGCATATAATTGACACCCATATAAGTGCGAGGCTCACTCAAGTTGGTTACTACGTCGGAGGTCTTAATATCCAGACAGTCTGCAGGTTCAAGCAGCTTTAAGGTCAACAGTCCCATAAGCTCGGTTGTAAGTAGTATAGGAAAACTGGGCTTTCACTGTGGTCATACCTATAAATGTATTCATCATTGCATCATAAAGTGACCCGATAATATGGGGAGGTGCTATTGAGACAAAGTAACCATATTATGCCCGAGAATTCCCCCAAGTCCTCTAGGGAATAGTCGGCCCCCCATCAGTAGCCTGGTCAAGAAGACTCTTCTCTTGTGGCCACTAGCACTCAAGCCTTAAACCAATTCAATCAATGCAGTTTAAATTGAATTGCAATCTTCATTACCCTTGATAAATATTCAATGGCTGCGGATCCCCAAGTGGATGTATTAATGGAAATCAACGGTAATTACAGCAAATTAATTACGGTGATAATCGTTACACGCATGGTCGCGGTGCGTTTTCTAGGAGAAGTTGGAAAATGGGGGTCTTACCTATGTCTCCTCTTCTTTTTTTTCTTTTTACTGTTAGTCCCTCTTCCGGGGAATCCGTGTTCATCATCACCTTCTGCAAAACGAGAAAAAGACACTGGTTTATCTTCTAGGATGTGTGCAGTCGCCAAGGACAACAACAGACCTGATCTAAATCCCCTTAGCATCGATTAGCAGTGAGTCGTTATCTGCTGTTCAAGTGTTTTCTAATGACTCCCTCTCGTGATTAAATGGTGTAAAAACGAGACCAGTTGGCGGGCTTCCGCCTCAGCCGACACCGTACAATCGCCCGCGATGACAAGCTGACAGTCGCTATAAAGGAAACCAAATTATGCGGCGGTAAAATTGCTCTTCTCCCAGCGTGAATATTAATTGGTTCATTTGAGCTGCTCGACGGGGTCTAAGTCTCCTGTTGTGAGCCGCTCGGGCAGAAAGGGAAACAGTCGAGGACTTTTGCCGGCGACCGGCGGGGAGGAGGAGGAGGAGGGAGACGGTTAAAGGGGAGGGAGGGTGATGTTTTATTGCAGGGACAAATCGCAGGAAATATGCACAAGTACTTTGCCCGCGCTCGAGTTGGCAGTGGGGCTGATCAAAGAGGAGCGGGGGGAGGATGCCTGAGAGAGGATCTGGGAGGATAGCGTTTAATGGCTACACCCTCCCTTCATCCCTCCCCAACCCATAGCATTCCTCGCACTGGTGAATCTGATGCGTGTTTCATTATATCTGGCCGTATGTTTACAGAACCTCCCCCACCTTATCGCTCCCCCGCCTCCAAGTGGCCGATAAGACTGTACATTAGCGGCGCGGCTCTGGGATTACCTGCGGGGATTGGGTTAGTTATTCCATTACTGGTCGCCCGCCGCCCAACTAACGAGGCTTTGGGTGCACTGATTATCGCTCATCGAGCTGGCGTTTAGCTGGGTAATCCGTCGAGCCAACATGGCGCGCGCCTGCCCTGGAGTACCTGCTTCCGCTCCTCCAGGACCTCCCTCCACGGCCTCCCCTCCACCACGCTCCCGCCTGGAGTCACGCATTGTGCTGTGTATTTATCACCGGCAGTGATAACTGTAAAGGGTGGCAGCAGCCCCCCTTGTGCTAAGATAACACCGGCCCCTCTCTGATCCCCACACTGCTTCTATTTCTTATCTATGAGCTGTGGTTGCGGCACTACAGACGTCCCACAGTGTGCCAAGCGGCGGCTTCACTAAGACAGCCAGACTCTTCTATATTTAACGGGGAACACTTGAGATGCAATGCACAGGGTTAGAGTGGGTGAGACCTTGGGATGTTTGTGGTACTACACGGACATGTGATGCTTTGTAATGTGTACCATTCTGGTTATTTGCAAAGGACATTTATATCGTTCTATTCTGGATGGATATGTTTATATATGGTGTGATCTTAAGATTATAATAAGATTAAAGATGTTTTCATCAGTGTGAGTGGTTAACCAAAAACATTATAATACACATCTTTTACGTTGGCATACCCAGAAATACACAAACATATTTGTTTATGAATATATATATATATATATATATATATATATATATATATATATATATATATATAGCACTTGCTTAGAAACTCTAGGAACATTTGCCTTTGTATTTCTGCTACGTCTATTACCGTATTACATAGATTTCATAATTGGCGTTGTGGCAGCTGCTAAATAGCAATCCATTATATTTCAAAACATGTATACAAAAAAATGAAATCGATATATTAAAAAAATCCCAAAAGGTGGCATTGTAAGGCACTTAATACATGTAGGCATTTCAGCTAGAGATGTCTGCATTGGGATTATCTGTGCTTAAACAAAGACCATCACACATAGGTAACTACTATACAGACATGATGCAACATATGTTGTACATGATGTGAGACACCTGTCATGAGAAGTACACTACAGTTTTGACGTCAGCTGGTTTTACGGTTAATCCCCTCTTCACAAATATCAGCAAGAACAATCTGCAGCATATGGCTCGTTAAGGTAGCACAACCACAGATTGCTACAAGACCACAACGGGCGGTAGTACACGAAGCCTATCGTAGCTTAACGACCAAACCGTCGCTATTATCTCATTATTGCCTGCGGAGAGCCTAAGCCACCCTCACACAACCCCATGGCTAATCCCAGTGAAATCAACCAATCGGGAAATGATAATCAAAGACTTGCGTTTGCAGTGGCTTATTCGAATAAGGCGATTTGAGTTATATAGTCCCTGCACTAAGTCGGGCATCCTTAAATTAGCGAAATCCCTATGCGCCAATATAGGGGCGCTACTAATTTGACTAATGCAGACGATGAGCAGGGTTTTCTGTGTGTGTTTGGGTGGATATTTGTGGAGGAGGAGGTGGTGGGGGAAGCTTGCAGAGAGACCTGTGTCTGGGTATTGTATTGGTTAACAGGAACGATGATGGTGGCAATCCACAGCCTTGGCTAAAGGATCGGGTTGCCGTGTATTCATGTCTCCATGTGTGGAGGAAGGGGGTACTTTCCCCTCTCACTGGTTAAACACCCCATCCCTACACCCCAGCCCTACCCACCCCACCTCCCATCGGAGCACACACCCCTACGTGCCGTAGCCCACCCCTTCACCCACTGATGACTCCGCATCGCGGGCCCGTCATAATATAGTGCCAATCATGTTAATATTATCCTCTGTTTGGTCAGAAAATACGCCTCCACCAGCCCGGCCCTATTTTCTCTGTAACAACATGGAGTGTGTGTGTGAGGGGAGGAGATGGGGGACTGAGGAGTCAATCAAAATAAGCCGCCTCGTCTCAGTGGACCCCAATCAGGCGCCTCCAGCTCGCTGGCCTTTGTAGCGGGAAATAAGTCATCACGGAACACCAATTGAAGACAGTGGTGAATGGCTCAGTTTCTACTATGCCAAATCGTGCTATATATAAGTCCGTTTTCACTGACCGACGATAACGGCACTGATCTTCTGAGTTCACCTTTAAAAGCCTATTTCCATTGGCTGACGAAAAGGGTGTAGATTTTTGTAGTTACCCAGAAAGTCTGTCGGTGGTGACACTCACTGTGCGTCTATATAGAAGGGTAGTAGATTTCACTCAGTGACCAACCTTTCACTCAGTGGTGGGTGGTGCCACATTGCTTAATCTAAGCAGAAAAAGTCATGGGTCATTTCACGAGCTGGGTCGTTTCCATTGACCGATTTTGGGTCAGCAGTGCTAAAAGTCTGTTAGTGGTTCCTGACTGTAGATCGGTGATGGGAAATCGGCCAATGGGAACGGGCCTTAAGTCGGTCAGTTGTACACTAATAGTCGGTCGGTGGTTCCCGACTACAAATCGGTGGTAAATAACCAGTTAATGGGAACAAGCCTTATATCATTCTGTTTCCAGTAAGTGATGTTCATTTTGTGTCACAGTTGCTCAGAATTAGGGCTGAGGAGTACAAAGTGTTTTATTATCATTTATAGCACTTTTCATATATTCAGTGTTACGTCTGCGGTGCACAACGTTAGTGACGTTTACACTGCCGTTGACGTCACTTCCCGGAAGTAGTACCATGGCTAAGTGGGAACTCCTGAAACCCTGGCTACCGCCATCCCTCAATGGTAGATGGGCTTAGCTGGCTTAAATGTGGTAAAAGGTTGCACGGACTACAAGTAGGACAGTCTCTTCTCTCTTTTTCCCTAAGTGATAGATCACTCTTGGGGTGGGAGTTATGATCGCGTAGTCGGAAGATGAACAGGGGATGACAACCTTAGTAAATCTATGCATGAAGTTAAGCTTACATATATCGTTTCTGCATATAATAATCTTGCTTGTTCTATGTAGAACGACCCCGAAATTTATACAAATGTTTTATCCGTAATTCATGTTGACTCTAAGTAGTATATAGAAATGGGTATGCCCAAAGTGAGATGAATGCCTTTACATAGTCTTCCAAACACTCTTGCATATATATATATATATATATATATATATATATATATATATATATATATATATATTGTAATTATCATATCTGTTTACGATTCGTGATCAGTTTGATATCAGGAATATGCGCCATTGAGCACATAATACGTCAATTTCCAAATGCATTGCAAGAAGGTTGTGTTAGCGCAAGATTCAATATTCTGGTTAGAGAGTATGAAATCGGCATTTATGATCACAACGGCATAACTTTTTGAGAAACTGGGGGCAACTTGGTAACAGCATAGTTACAGTAGATGTTTATCAGCTGGTAGTAGACATCATCATTGCAGTATACTTCTACTCCCCCATAGGCATGGTGACAATGCAGTAGAAACAGAAGTATATAGGGTTGCGAGCTATAGATAACAAGAACCCAAGACGATTTCAAGGAGAACTCACCCCGTGTTGGAGAAGTCGGACAGTAATTTAATCTAACCTCGAATATAAGTTCACTTGAGAAGGCAATATCAACATAGCCTCTTGCAAATAGTGAAGCAACTGACGTGACAAATACAATACAAACGATGGGTTTGCTTGCTTCACAAATGCCCTTGGTTTACATTAACCAACCTCAAATAAGCAGATAGATAGTGACTGTTTTTGCTACAATACAAGAGGAAATACAAATGGGGCGAGTTCATTTTCGGAGCGAGAAAATCCCAGGCCGACTTCGTTTTGGAGCGAGATATAAGTTCAATATCAATGTATCCTCTTATAAATGGTGATATTCATTGGTCCATTTTGTGGCGAGAAAATCCCAGGCCGACTTCGTTCTGGGGCGAGATCTCCAATATTCCGTTGTGATAACACATTGGCGACAGCCTCCGTGACGACCGACACACACCCTCCCGAGCCGTACCCTCCATATGGCGCACACGTGTGTGGTGGGGTGGGGAGGGGGAGGGGCGGTGGGGTGAGGAGGGGGAGCGGGGCTTAACGACGCCCCATTCTGGATCCCGTGAGAATGGTCGTGCCACAGCCTCCAGATTACACCCATAAACGGAATGTCATCAGCCGGTCGCACACGTGTAGACGCATTTTAATAGCCCTCCCCCATGCTCCTGTATTGTAGGAGAACTGGCATTGCCTCGGCAGGCAGCCTTAAACCCGTCTATAGCATATCAAGGTAATCACAATATTCCTAAATGTATATGGTATTGCCTGGATATCTGATCTCTTTTTTCGTATTTTTCTTGTTTTATAAGGGTTTATTCTTATTTTAAGCTTTTGATTAAGACTGGAGGATAACAGTAGTGAGGGTGCCTATTTCCATGTTGCTCCAGGCTGGAAATTTCAAGTATGATATTTTGAAATAAATATGAAATGATAATGATCATTGAAATAATGTCTGAAGTGTATGTTTTTATTGTATATAAAGTGACTGTAGTGTCTATAGGTTTTGTATAATGATTACGTGGTGTATACATATACCACTCTTATCAAGTAAATACGCAGGTCCTGTTATCAATATAAATGACTATCCTACCCCTAATAAAAAACTCCATAGGCTTAACATTGGGTTACTGTATTCGGTCTGGAGTTCAGAAAAATGAAAAATATCGCTCTAGTGGGATACACTTGACAAATGACGTCATTTGTTAATGTAGAAGTAATTTAGACGGGCGGGGTAGGATAAATTCTAAACCAAACTTGAGTTAGTCATGTTATTGTTTATCGCACTCTGGCAAGATCGCGTATTACTGCTCTCGGCTTTGCCTCGCGCAGTAATATGCGATCTTGCCGTCGTGCAATAAACAACAACACGACTAACTCTTGTTTGGTTTCTCCATAATATGCACTTGTAGATTATATTTATACAGTTTAAGTGACATGACATGGGCAGACAATAGGACAAGGGCAGTATCTGAGCTGTTGTTGGCAATGATTTCTACTAAAGGATCCCCCTCATATTAACAAAACCTTTTATTACTACATTATTTTAATTTCATCTAATCCAGGTCTTTTCGGTTTTCTAGTGATGTTTGGGCACTCACTGCGCCACCGGATAGGCGAAGGAAAAACCACAATTGATGCAAAAGTAAAGATTGAAAAAAAAACACAAGACGGCAAGGGAGTGTTTGAGATGGAGGTGGGAGCTTGTTTCTGAAGAAAAAAACTCAGAATAATAAAGAAATGGAAAGGGAAGAGGTAGGAGAGAAAAAAAAGCTATAAAAAGCAATCGCCGCAATGTCGTGGGCACCTTTCTTCGCGGAAACAGAAGTTGATCAATCTTTGGCCATTAATGGTAATACCTGCCACCTAGTGAGGCACGCGGGAGTTGTGGTTGTATCTATGAGGTGGCCAACTGAGCGTAAACGAGAGAATGGGGCATTGTACATCCTGTTGTACACTGACCACTTCCCTCATCAGCGCCAAATAACCGCCAACAGACGTGAGCCAGCTGTTGTGGGCCGTTATACCACCTTCGTGACCACCACTTCTTTTCACCCTCTGACCTGCCCACTCTGAACCCCACAGGGGGTGCGTCACCAGGGTTTTTACCCCAACCCGCTGAGTTATTCGTGTGGAGGACATGCCCCATTGCCCACCATTCCTTCTTGCTCCCCTACAGTTTAGCACCTCCTTAGCGTGGCATCTCACACCCACCATTACCACCTCCACACCTCGCGCACTACCCGGTTATATTGTCTCTATAGCTCCTCCTCCTCCTACTACTATTCCCCCACACCCCTGTACATCTCCGCACACAAAGCACACTACCCACCCTGTGCTCTTGTGGCCACCGGTCGCCGCTCCGACGGACATTAGTGCGACCGCGACATGGGTGCGACATTAGCACGGGCGGCGCGCGACAAGGACAACAGTTGTCGGTGGGCCGTCGACATATTGTCTGGGCCGCGAGGGGCGTGCTGTCGACGGCCGGCTGAGTTACAGCGCTCGCCGGCCTTGTTAGCCTGACAATTAGCGCGACAAATGACCCACTAATATCAGGGTGTATTAAATGCCTTTGATCTGAGTGTTTCCTCCCGCGATGAAAGTTTGATGGTAGGGAGGGAGGGCGGGAGGGAGGGAGGCAGGGAGGCAGGGAGGGAGGGAGGCAGGGAGGGAGGCAGGCAGGGAGGCAGGAAGGCAGGGAGGCAGGGAGGCAGGCAGGCAGGCAGGCAGGCAGGCAGGCAGGGAAGGAGGCAGGCAGGCAGGCAGGCAGGCAGGGAGTGAGGGAGGGGGAGGCAGGCAGGCAGGCAAGTAGGTGGGGGTGGGGGTCGAGACAGGAAACACTGGAGTGAGGTGAAGGGGAGGTTGTGGGCGGGTGATCGGGGTCGACAAAGGGCCAGCTCCCTGGAGGTGGAGGTGCCACGTGACATTCTACGAGATCTCGCGTGGATCACGTGACTGTACATCTACAGGATGCTTAATGGCGGCGTGTGGAAACTATAGGCGGGGCGATAGATGAGCTCCCAATGAAACACTCCTAGTAAGTAAAGGGAAGTTAACCCCTGTAGTAGTGAAACGTTTGTTTTATATTTTATACCCAGGGTTACCCGTTGGGGTCAGAAAAAATAAATATTTGTCATTGCGATAAAGGGTTTAAGTATTACATATGCATTACAGTGGGGAATAAAGGGAAGTTTTTACAAGGGTCAGTAGGGAGGTTCGGTGGGGAATCATGGGGTTGCTGAATTGCTCGATTTAGCAGTTGGTATATCAATATTACATGAGGAATTATCTATTTATTCTGAAAGTGAAAACTTGAATTTCCATAGAAGCATTAAAAACTGGCATCCCTATGTGTGGATATTTCATAGTTACAGGCCAGATGTACGGATCTCATTCGTCACAGAGTGACGAATGAATGCAGTTCGTCCTGCCATACCACGGGACTTGCTGTCATTCAAAACAGCAAGTAATAATACAATGGAGTTGTTCTTAATTATATTTAGGTATATGACGATAATGAGACTCAGGTGAGATTCCCTGAAGGACATATATTCCATGTTGTTTTGAGATGTTTAGACGGACCTCGTTCTGCGACCTCGGTATATCTAAACACACCAAAACAACTCGGAACAGATTTCATTTAGGCACCCTGACCCTGTCTCCACAAAATACACATGCATGTATCCATTGAGGTTTTTTTTTTAAATACTCAATGAGCGTTGGGTATGAGTTCCACTTGTTAAGTCAATGGGGGAAATACCAGGTGTGGGATACACTGAAGAATCTACTAGGTCACTATCCCATATACAACGACCAAGTACTCTTGACACATCTCACGTATTGTATTCTTTTCTGTGCCCCTCCTCACCGCTCCATAAGAAGCTCTTTTATCTCACCCCTGGTACAAGATTAGCTATAGAAATAACATTAGGAAAAAAATACTCAACGATAACCCCCGTAAAGTGAAAATACTATGCCACGACAGTGGCGTAGTGAATGTGAGATGACGTCATTTGGATTTGCTAGGTATATTCGAACTATTCTGACATTCTGATGCTATCTTATGTCAAAGGGGTGAGATAAATCCAGGACCACACTCGAATCGTAAAATGGACATTATCCTACCCCTATTATAAAATCCCATAGGCTTAACATTTGGTTTTTGTATGCCACGCTGACTGACATACAGAGTTTCATATGCCACTAGTGGCATACAGAATTGTTATCACGTAATATTACAAAATTGAGGAGACCGGGTAGGATAAAATCAAAACCTGATTTGTTTTAATCTTTGCCATCGCATTCCACTCCTAGAGTTTTGGCTCCGGACTTCACTCGGCTTTCCCTTGTGAAATCACTTTACCAAACTCCAGTCGTGGCATACAATGGCCAAGATTAAAACTCATCCAGTTTTACGATA
This sequence comes from Alentia gelatinosa, assembly GCA_950022655.1. Classification (NCBI taxonomy): domain Eukaryota; kingdom Metazoa; phylum Annelida; class Polychaeta; order Phyllodocida; family Polynoidae; genus Alentia; species Alentia gelatinosa. The sequence goes on from OX465581.1 coordinate 46,073,020, forward strand.
ATATTCCACTCATTCGGATGTGCCATAATCGTCTCACAGCTTCGCCTCAATGACGATTCGGGCACACACATCCAAACTCATGGAGTATTGTCTATTTATACGATTCTCCATGCAGTTCTTTATAAATTCCCAGCATCTCCCCCCCCCCCCCCCCCCCCACTTCCTACCTTCCCGCCAAATTCTCCAGCTGAAGCAGACGACTTTGCCAGAGAACGCTAGCACCGGGCAGTGCAGGGTTCTCCCTCCCCTCCCCTCCCCTCCCCGCCCGCCCGCGCGCCCGCCCGTTTCACAGTAACCAACCACACCGTCGGGCACGCCCTTAGTCGCCGTGGTGACGTGAGGGTGACGGCAGCCATGACAGTGGCCGCCGTTAACGAGCCTGTGATGGGTGACCCGCTGGTAGGCGCGTGTCGGCCGGCCGCCTCCGTCTCACACCACCTGACCAGGTAACTGACAGCTGGACAACACCTGTCATAGGTAAAAAGCTGACCTCCTCATCAACGCTCTGTGGTTAAGGCGCCGGTCTCCTTAATGGGAATCATTAGGCATGGTTTTGGGTGTGTAAGCAACTGTTTGGAGTATCCTTTTAAGGTCATTATGTCCATAAATGTCCTTTGGTTGTGCTTGTTTATTTAAGACATTTATATTTTGTCCATAAGCTTTATCTATTTATTACTTTATCTATGTTAGTATATGATATGAAATCTAAATATTCTAGTACTCATTTCTATCGTCATCCATAACGTATATTATAATTTATTCACCGATTTGATATTTCATTTTGTCATACCTGCCATACTTGCCCCTGGTTTTCAACATTTCATTTTCGCCAAATATCCCCCCCAATTTAATATCAAATTTTCTCCGAAACCTGAATTGATATCTCCTAATGGAACAAACGGATAATGACACAACTAAGTATTTACAATCATGTGCTTAAAATTGCTTCTATTGCTCAATGGCGACATAATCCCTCGTATACCCTCAGCTAATAGGTCCCTAATCACAAGACCACAGCATTAGCCAATCATTGCCAAGGGTTAATGTTTAAAGTGAGCTCTCCTCACAAGCAGCCCGGGAATAATGGGAGCCAGTCTTTGATCTGAGGGACTGACTTGGACTGAGGCTAATACCAGTCGGCGCCCGGCTACCCGCCCGCCCGCCCGCGAGCTGGCCTTTCGCCCGCCGGATCGGTCGGGCTAGGGATCGGCAGCCCACCGCAGACAATAAGGGTCAGCCCTGCTACCTAACCACGCCGACCGCAGCCCTTAATCAAGCACTTTGATATCACCTGTAGTCCACCCGCCACCGCACAAAAGCCCCCTGGGAGAGAGCGACCTAGGAGGTGCTTTTGCACACGCCGACAAAATGATCCGTGATTTTGCAGGAACCACTGGTGTAGATGGTATGTAGACGTTAGGGCCCACCACCCGAAATCGGGACGTTAGGGCCCACTCATTGGGACGTTAAGGCCCACCTAAACGGTTTAAAGCCAACCTGAGGCCCATCTCGATATATCGATATACACCATTGAAATATCCATAAATGTCAAATCTTTAACTCTGATGTGATTTCCGCGTCATTTGTACCGTTTTTAGCGCCAGCAGGCGCCGATTTTCGGGTATCACAACAGTACATTTCTGAAAGAGTATATACATATGAATTTGTTCGGAAATGCTGCCAGAAAGTGTCCAAAACCGGAACATAAATCGGTGACCGGATTTTTTATGTTGTATTCCTTCTTACGGATTCCGAAGAATATGAAAATAAAAATCGGTTGTTGCCGACAAATCTATCAAAAATCCACCAGTGGAAACAAGCCTATAGAGAGAGACAAGCCTCCCCACCATCCACACACACACACACACACACACACCACTATGCACTACACAGGACAAATGATTGGCCCCAGCACCGTCTCGTGTTTCCTCGTCGGGCGCGTGGTCTCGCGTGATTCTGCGTGATCATCCCCTCTCCAGCTCCCCCCGGAGATCTTGCTGCTGGAAGGCGTTGGCTGGCCCGCTCCTAGCGCTCTTCATCAAAGATCCAGATTAATTCTGGCACACTCTTCTGGGCACCGGGAAATGTGATCCCATTCCCCTAATTAGATATGACATGTTTATTCTGATTTTTACCGCTCTTTGTGCCTGCTTATTTGACTGCTACGCCGCCATTTCAAAGTGATTCTGATGTTGCACGGTCGCCGTTGACTCGCTGCCCATTCAGAGTGCCTAATGCAAATCGGCGCCTGTAGATAATTCTATCGGAGATCAAGACTAGGGCTACATTCTAGCGGCCCCAGCTCTATCTAAGCTTATTTCTCTAAGTGGGCCTCGAAATGGCAGAGTGCGAAACTGTATATGGCAGACCATCAAATCTCGTTTATCTCCTCTTGTCTCTTATCGTGGGCTTTAGTTTGAAGCACATCCTCTTTGAGTATTAAAGAACTGTGTTTTGTGTGAGATTTCTGTTAATTATCTGTGCATTCGATGAACATTTCATTTCAGCAAATCTAATGCTGATTCAGATTTACTAAGAAGGGAGAGATTATTCAGTGATTAGAATCAAATGATGACGAAATGTATAGCCAGTATAGGCTACATGTAGGTAAGTTGCCTTGAGATCGTTTTCCCTTGCATATTCCAAAGAGCGGTTGAAAACAGAGCCATTGTGAGACGTTTATTTTGGTAAATGGGACAAAAGATCCACACTCTGCCACTCCAATCCCAAATAGAAATTCCTACATCAACGGAGTCCTCTTGAAGACGTAAGGAAAATGGAGGACCCGAAAATATCTAAACCATTGTGAGATATAATTCCCTATATCCACAATATAAACAAGCATGTATAGATGATATGATCCTTCTAGTTACAGGGAAGGTTATCGCCTGAATGCCTGGAGCCTGAATGCATACATGTACCGTGGGCATCACCATAACCATCAAACGGTGCCTGTTGGCTCTGACCGACGAGAGAATATCAGGGAAATTCGATAAGTTATCACCAGCGCCCATTGATATTCCAGCGACGCCCTTTGTGAGCGTTACATCTAAAGTTAATTACCCGGCTGGGCATGGTCTGTAGTCAGCCATTTGCATTGAGCAGCCATGTCTAATTGGGGTAATCACATCTTAAACGGACCGTCCAGACCTTTACATGCAATTACCTCAAATGACATGCAAGGGGAGATGGTGGCAGGACTCTTTGATGCGACGGACTATTATCCCCCTTTTTTCTCTCCTGGTGTGATGGTTGATCCTAGGTGGGGGTTTATAACTTACCCGCCGGCAAATATCCAGTAGCATGTGGCACCTCTGCTCATTCATCCCCAGTATTTATTATCTATCGTGTACAAAGCCCCCATTGAAAATGTATGGGGACCCAGTAAACCACTACCCATTGTATACAACCTGTCAGATACCATAACTGTGGTATACGGATTCAAACCTGTGGTATACGGCCTCAAAACCATGGTATACGGGAAAAATAGTCTCTTTGTGCTTTAGTGCAAAGAAATAGTTCCTATTGTTATACCCTTTAATATGGCAATTACTGGGTTTTAATTCATTCGAAAAGATGGATAATAAATGCAACAAACGATGGTTTTGTGGACAGGCGGCTGTAAACCACGAGGGGTTAACGCGTAGTAATACACGAGCGCTTGTCTATATATAACGCCCACCCACCCACACTACGTTCCAGCTAATAGCGACCACCATCCCATCACCATATACCCACCCCTAACCGGAAATCACGGAGAGCGCACGCGCGGCTCAGTGGAAGAAGCTTCCCTTTTCCGGGTTGGAGAGTGTAGAGGTAATCATCAGCGATGGATTGGGGGGCAGGAGTTGTCTCCAAGCGGAGGTTACAACAATTAGCCGCGGCCAGTCGCATTGCGCCTGCGATGGAGCCAAGAAGGGCGGCCATCGGCGCCGCCTTTTCGAGATTACATACCCAGTAATTGCCAATATGGATGCGACTTTCATTTCCTTTGTGGCCGGGCGATGCGTCGTAATTCGCCTATTTGGCCAGAAAATACCTTTCATCTCCCCGGTTCCCCCTGGCGAATAATGTTGCAAAATGGAATGAAAATATTATCGAAGCCCGGCGAGCACCCACCTGGTTGATTTATTATCACAATATTTTATTAGAGGCGGGGCGCGGCGAGGCGGGGCAGGGCGGTGGGGCGGTGGAGGCGGCGGGGCGGCGGGCACCAGGCGCCGGGGGTCCCCGGGGTAACTCAGTCACTCGTACCGTCTTGTCAATCCCAACACCAATAAGACTGTCAGACGAGACAATACATAAGCAACCCGCACGAAAGATTAAATGTTTCATGGGGCGCTGGGCACGTTATGCTTGCCGATAAATTATTTCCAATTTTCCGATGATTTTGTTCTACACGCGAGTGATGAAATGGAGCCGGGTGACAGGATCGAGCTGAGCCGGGCTAAGGGGCACGGGGGACCAGGGGCTGTGGACCGGCGGGGGCGGCCGAGGTGGCCGTGGAGGGTAGTAGGGTTGGCGATGGGGTCTGTGTGCAGGGACAGGGTGATTGGACTGAGCGGATGTGAAAGCCTCCATGATGGCATTCTCCGGCGCCCGAGGTCAGGCCTCGTCATGCATAAGCATTTTCCGGCAGGCAAAGCAGCCTGCGCGTGAGATGGGAGGGTGTGCGTGTGCGTGTGTGTGTGAGGAAAGAGGCGGGGTGGTGTGGAGATTGGGGCACAAGGTTAGGATGCACAGTCCCACAGCCTTTCTATACACTACATCTAAAAGGACCTAATGCTGAAAATGGCCCCTCAGGTTTTATCCATGTGAATCTAATTCTCTATATATGCGTCCAATCGCTTTTAGGGGTGGCATAAAAGAAATTATGGCTGGATAAATAGTACATACATACCATGTTACAGAGTATGGTATATATATATACATATGAATAAAAGATCCTCGTGTATATATGTCTCTATATAGAGGTATATAGCCGCGGCTTTGTACCGAAGCTTATATTTCTGTAGTGGGAAATCATGTGGCAGAGGTCCGGCCCGTTTGCTATCTCCATTAATAAAGCACAATGGCACTCATAATGGGGATAATCCATTCACAGCAGCCGCTAATCAGTCCCCAGTAGCCGGCATCTAATTGCGTTGGGTCACTTTGGCGATGCTTTCTTCAAGCGGCCAGGTCAGCAGGTCGGGGGTCCTATAGGCACACTCTGATTGGTTTGACGAGTGTAGAGGGACGCCGGAGCGGGCCGTGTGCACATCAATACCCGACTCCGCTTGGAGACTGATTCGATTAAACCGTTCCGAATGTAGCTATTGTCACCGGGCAAATCGCCGGCATAATTGTCTCGATTCCGGTGGTGGAGTCGGTGGGAGTCGGGAACGGATGGGATTTAGGCGAGGCTGTCCCCCGACCGTTCCCCCAACCCCTGCGGAGCTAATATTATTTACCGTAAACTTGTTACCATGGTAAATGTCCTATTTACATGAGCTGATGAGGTCGACTCGTTTCGTGCTGTGAGCTGAATTTCATTGTTTTAACGCTCGTGATCTGTCAACAGCGTCAGACTGAGCGCCCTTCTTCCTCAGCGGCGGTGGCAGACAGACAGAAAATCTCCAACCACATTCTCCAGTTTCCTATATTCTCCGCGTCTGTGGCTTTCCATTTCTCTAGCTCTACTTGTCTGTCTACCAATATAGGTCTCTCTGTCTCTTCCTCTTTCTCTGTCTCTCCCTTTCTCTTTCTGTCTCTCCCTCTCTCTGTCTCTCTTTCTCTCTCTCTCTCTCTCTCTCTCTTCCTCTCTCTCCCTCCCTCTCTGTCTCTCTGTCTCTCCCTCTCTCTCTCTGTCTCTCCCTCTCTCAGTCTCTTCTTCTCCCTCTCTCTCCCTCCCTCTCTCTGTCTCTCCCTTTGTCTTTCTCTCCCTCTCCCTCCCTCTCCCTCTCTCCCTCTCTCTCTCCCTCCCTCACTCTCTCCCCCTCTGTCTCTGTCTCTCCCTCTCTCTCTCTATATATATATATATATATATATATATATCTATTTATCTATCTCCCTATCCATTCTAGTGCGAATGTCACTGCTACGCTCCCTATGTCTGTCTATCTTGATTTCACTATTTTTCTTAGATTTTCAACATCTCTCTTTCTATCTCTCTGGCTGTTATTATTCCACTGTCACTTTCACAATATTTCGGGTATATAGTAAATATATAACGTCCAACCATGCTTGCACAAGTCACAGAACTCGATGGTAATTTCACATGTAGGCTACAGCATGGTCAGGACGTTCTATATAAGTACCCACATTCCTAATGACGAGTAACTCTTTTATCATACATGTACTTATATAGGTCAAGAGCATAGGTCAATAACCCACAGAGGAACTCGAGACCTCACACCGTTTAAAACTAACATATGGGATTGTGACCTAATATGGAGGCTCTCAATCTACCACAGATGTATACACTTAAACCCACCTCTTCCATCTTATATTATCGCCATGCACAATTAACTGCATGCAATTGGAAGTCTGAGAGAAAGGATATCCCTAGACTTGCTCAAGTCTTTGATTATGAACATTCATTAAATGATTAAAGAAAATCGGAATACAATTTATTATAGTATGTGTCCTTCACTGACTGGCCCAGTGTCACTCATACAGGGTGGAGGGGTAGGATACAGGGACTGAGGCCAGTCTAGGATATCCCCACAAAGGAGGTGTGTTTGGAGGAGGTGGGGGAGGGTGGCTCCGGTGAGGTGGGTGGGTGGGAGGGTGAAGTGGGTGGGTGGGTGGGTGAGAGAGGTACGTCACAAATCATGTCTACTGCAGCCGCCTACTTTATAGGCCAAACGAAAGAGGCGAGCCGACTACAAAAATCAAATCTTTACTCCTGTCGCTTTTCTTATTTTTCTTGCTTCCCTTTCGTTCACGGAATATCCATTTAATTACCAATTATATGGACGAGGGGGGCCATTTTTGCTGCGTCTTCTTATACGTTCACCTTTTGACAAATGCCAATTAAGCCCTAATTAACTCCGGGTCCGTTGAAATCCAAGACTCAGTATTCAGGCCCAAATCGAGGAGCGACTGCAATGTGGTCACCTTTATAAGCGCCTGTTTTGGCGTGATTGCTGTGTGTACGACGTGTTCCCTGCAGTCATGCTGCGCCTCTCACAGACCTTCTCTTCTCTCCTCCCAACAATCTCATCTCGTTTACCTTTATTACTAAAAAGCCGCCCAGTTATAGCGCGATGTCCTCGGTGGCATTAAGGATCCTAAGTCATATTGTCAAATGTTATTCTACTGTGACTGATTGTTTGGGTATCTGGGTCATTATTAAAAATAGTAATTCATGCCAATTGCCGTTCTATAATTTCTATGGCAAGTAAATTTCCAATTTTTCAGAAGATGGATAAAATCTTCTTTTAAAAGATTTGGATTTCTAAAGCAAAGTATCCTTTGCATTCAGAAATTTATATCATGAATAGAACTATAATCTTTTTTATGAATGCCTTTCTTCAGGTTTAAGATATCCAAATTTTATCCTAAACCAAAACAATATCATATTATGGGAAGCCTTTTTAGGAAATATGTCGGTGAACGGCCTAACATATTGTTCGACCGCGAGTACCGAATAATCTTTTGTCTTACAAATCATTCCCTGTCATAAAGGACAAGTATATACGCTCACTCCTAAACATACACAACTTTCACAGAGAATGCATGGGGTGTAGATGGAAGGGGCTACCAGTTCAGCTTTCCTTGCGTGGTTTTCTACATTCTGGATTTTTAAAAAAACATTCAAGGCATAAAAGACGCAAAGTGATCATAATATCGCCCATTTCTGACTGACGCGCTGAACAACCGACACAGGATCCGGAAGTGACGTGTGCGCTGCTGGTTGCCCGCCGGTTTACGGCTTGTGTTGTTATTGAGGGGATAACAGGACGGAACCAGCGGGTGAGAACTGTGAAGGGGTGGCTGATTAGGATGTCGGCGGGCGGTGAGCGATAATTGCAGCGTGTCGGGGTGTCGGGTGTCGGGGCAGGCAAGGGGGGTGCCTGGTGGTCGGGTGTGTACGCGGGGTGCATGTTGGACAGCGTGCATGCATGCCTTTTGTTAGCCTCGACTGGATGTTATATATACGAAAGGAGCTATTTTCATATATGAATGATGAGTCAATGAATGGTATTGCCTTAATTATTCGAGCTTAAAATCTAATTTAGTCGGTTATAAATATACATATTTGTTTATGTTAATATATGTCTATATACATATGTATATGTCTATATTTATATATTCCGAGCGAAAGGTTCCCCTCATACGGGGTGTACCCTTACACGAGGTGAAAATAAACATCTAATAGAGGGAGCCGTTCCGAATAAAGGTGTACACGAGGTGTACGGGGTTCCCCCTTAAGCGGGGTTATACTGTAAATATAGGCCCATTTGTTCATTCCAAAATCGCTCCTTAAACTCAATCGCGAGCGCAACTTAGTGCGATATCCACAACCCGACCGGGACTCATGAAAACCACCATTACATGATTGTACATGCACATGCTATTCGTTCATGGAGTCTGAATTTTCTCCCAACAGGTAGTGACTATAGACGACAGGCAGGCTTTGTGACTCAATAGACAAGTTTAGATAGTGGCTTTAGATGACACGATCCTGAGTGTAGGCTAAGCCCATAATCCCCGTACCTCCTTGTAGTATGCCCCCTGACACACAACAACACTGCCCCTCCCCTTCTCGTTCCTACATGCACGTTGCTACTGGTTACGTTGATGCCAGGATTCGCACGTGGTTCGCACGTGCCTGCCTTCTGTATGCGCGGCTCCTGCACGTGTGTGAGCCGGCATACCGCACACCCCCCCCCCCCCTCCCACCAAACTCCTGTCAGTCTGACCACCGGCCCCTCCCCTCCCCCCCCCCCCCCCCCCCCCCACAGCCACGCCCCCTCACACACAATAGTGTGGGCGAGATGAAATGCACTGACAAGTTATTTCATTCCATAGACGGCATTTGTGGGAGGGAATCTAAATCTAACATCAATTGAACGGAGAGAGAGAGAAAGAGAGAGAGGGAAAGAGAGAGGGAGAGAGAGAATGCTGAATCGCCAGGGAGCAGGCAATATTCATTGGATGTCAAGCTAGATTAGGACACTGCGATGGTTAACTACCATCTATATAGGATCAGTGTTTCATTTGAGAATTTCCCGTATTAAAACCATTTAAATACAGTATAACTTCATAAGTATAGTTCATGATTCGACAGTTCTGTCTCTTATATAATCATATATAACGTCTGTTGCAGTGTTCATTTTCCATTCCTTCCTTTGTTGTCCTTCAACAAGGCTGCATTTGACATTATTCTCCATGGGCTGGTATACCTGTTCTAGTAATATTTCATGTCGGTTATATAACTTACATTGCATATATATATACACACGTATATTGCATCTTCCCTTATAGATTTATCCGTCGATTGTACAGAGGAAATCCTTTATATATGCATATGGTATCTTGTTTAAACAAAACAAAGACACTTTGAAATCTACGTGTGTATGCACAGCAGAGCTTAAGCTTCCATGTTATCTGAACGGTAAATTCGGATCTTATCATTGATGGGAAATATTGCATGCAGGCCATGCCACTGTTGCCAGACAACCCTGACGCTGAGACGTTGCGTGTTGAGAGTTTGACCATAACTAGTTGTCTCTTTTTATATTTGTTCTTATTTGCCAAGTCAGCATGTCCATTTCGGTGTCTTTTGGATGACAATGCGAAACCTGTCCAGATGAATTGTCTAGGATGTTTGCCAAGCTGTCATTGTTATACGCCTTGGTGGTATAAATACTGTAGCCAAACAATATAAGATTGTTTTGTAATTCATCATAGCTCAAAGAGGATACAGATATGAAAGCCTCAGGTGGTAGCATTACAACTACCATCCGATCCGCCTGGACACAACTTAAATCCAGCACATTATCATCCACAATAATCTAATCCCACAATCTCCCCCCATATTTAGTACTCCCCATGCGCATCCTATCACAACCTGCGGCGTGAACGCTTGGAGAGCAGCAGGTCGAGCAGCTCCGCAGTGAATGACCTATACTCGGAGAGCAGGTGCTAAAAATACACTGAAGCAACCCACAGGACCAGGTTATAGCGCTCAGTGAGGAGTTATCAATAGATGAGATTCTCTTCTCTCCTCGTCCGGATTTTCTCGTAATTACCGCCAATTTGTTCTCAGGCATCTGCGTGCCAGTTCCTACAAGCGCTCTCACCAGGCATGGAGCGGCAGAGATTTAAATGACCGTTCAGCTTGTCAACGTCATACGGAAACTTTATATGATTAGGTTTGACGGAGTGTGTGGGAACAATCGGGGTTGAGGGTTGGAGGGCGTGGAGAGGGTGGGATATCCAACCCACCCTTCCCTCTATGTGGTATGGTGAGTGGTGGAGGGATAGGGGTGCGTGTGTTGGGGGTGTGCACGCATGGGGTGCAGGGTGCGGCCCCTCACAACCACCACCCACCCTCCCTCCCTTTTGTCATAATCTTATTGCTAGGAATTAGAGAGATGAAATTGGCAGTCAATGTAGCAGAAAGGATGCGCACAAATCGCGCGGAAATACGTAAACGAGACGCGGCGAGTGATTGACCGCTAATCAGATGAGGATCGCGCGCGGGCTGACACTATGCTCGATAAATAATTCATCTTTTGTGTGCACGCGCGCCCGCCACCCGCCTGCCCTGCCGCTACACCCCGCCGCCAGCCCCCGGTCGCACGCTGCCTCCCCTGGAGAAGTGCATGGGTCCCCGCCCTACCTATATCCCCGCCCGTGCCCCGGCGGGGGCGGGGGACGGGGTCGGCCGGTCGCCACTCCACGCCCGTCCCTCACTCTCTATCATATTCCCAGCTGGCCTCTCCTGTCCAAGATTCGGGATGGAGAGTGTCCTCCACGGCTTGATCCTCTCAACGTGATCAACCCCCTCCCACCCAAACACCCTCCCACCCAGCACGCCACTGTTCGCCAATTGTCGCCGGGGTATGATCACAGCTTGACCCTCCTGACCAAGCATCTACCACAGGCCTTGATAGAACCACCAGTCGGCCTTTTTACCCCTCTCCTATCCGCACCATCATTTACTATTCATCCGCAGAAAGGATGAGCTGGGCAGCCCCCACGGGAGGAGGCACAGAGGCCCCTCCAGGGTTACATCCACGACCACATTAGGCCTGTATCGGCCGCGCCTAATGGATAGGCCTGACCAGGCGGGGGTAAAAACCAACCTCGTCTCTCTATGTAATGGCCGTGGAAAGGCGTCGTCATTTTATAGCTACACTACACTAAAGTACGAGGGAAGAAGCCAAGGCTCACCGTTTAAGGTATACACAGCCTTGTCCTCGTGCCATTTTCTGTCCCAGGAAAGCGTATCTTTTTTGCAATGAATGTACAGTTATTATAACGTGATTATGTAGAACGTCCTCACCATGCTTTACAAGCTACAAAACGTGATGAGAATTTACGGTTCGTACGGAACGAGGCTTTTACGCCGAGTTACGTACAGACTGTAAATTATGATCGAGTTCTGTGGCATGTACAAGCATGGTGGGTCGTTCTATATTTACTATATACCCGAAATTAAGGAAAATCATTAAATTCATTCGGCTTAACTACTTGTATTTTGATAAACGTAAACAGTGTTCCGTATTATCCCGTACGGAAAAGTGTTCCGTACGGTATTTTTACGTTATATTGTGAAAAGGTGCGTATTTACAGTATATACGCCATGGGTATATAGTAATGTAGCCTATATCTAATACGTGTTGGAGTATAAGCCAGGTATGAGCCATGTAGGCCTACTCTTGGCCAGGATGGACAATATATGTGCATATGAATAAGGATATCGGCTTGTATCTGTGGCATAGAATATAGCATATTATCATTTGGACTGGACATGTTTACTGTCCCTTACATATACTCGCCTATATGTTACAACGGGAAGAATGATGAAGCGAAATCATTATGCAAATTCAGACAGCATTATTGTGATTATTGCTTTGCTTTATAAGTATTGTGATTTGCATATATATGAGAGTTGCTGAAACATATAGAATGGCTGAAATATAATCCACATACACCCAGCATGTGAATAACACACCACTGAAATATGCATGACTAAAAGAAAGGGTCTCATCGGAATCGAGACGCCATATTTACATGTTTTGTATAGAGGAATCATTGCTAAAGATAATCTTCCTTAAAGATTTATATAAATGTTTGTATTTGATGTACATTTTCTTCATTTTCCAATATGGCAATTCATATCCATGCATATTTATATGTATACGGGTGTGAATATCACTGTCATGTTTGTGAATATATGGCCTATATGTAGGTTTCTGCTATGGCTGTATGTATGGTTGATATCAACTTACAGCACATCCAGTTTTGTATGGTGGGGATCAAATACAGCACCGACACAAAATCTGTACCCAAAAGGTCAACCGTATTTTCCACGAGAGGAGAGGGACCATGTTATGTGACCAACACAATTACCATCACATTTCATTATTCAGTGACTGTTACAGCAAAAAAAGATAAGTAGATACGAGACAAGAGAACTAGCCGCTGTCCTCATACATGCAGAGGCTGGCCATTTGTTGAGTATACAGACAGGGACAAGTGACCAGTACCGCGTTAATATTACACGCCCATCGATCGGAGGGTCTTTGGAACTCGGGCCGACTCGGGCAAAATCAAAGTCTCACAGGGGGGTTGTTTCATAAAGACGCATTGATTTCTCTACACTCAGTAAAGGCCAAGACGCAGTGGTCAGCTGGGTGCAAGCCCCCGCTTCCCGCCCCCTCCCCTACCCGCCCTGCTTACTGGGAGGAAGTTGTGGGGTCGCCCGGTGGTGTGCCGATAGGTGGCGGTAGCGCGCGGCCAGCCGGCGGTCACTTTTGATCACGTGACACCAGAAGCGCACTCTACCGACCGTCGGAGGCGATCATCAAACGCTCCACCGTTGTCTTCTTCCGCGTTCCGGGTAATGATGAGAATAATAATAACAACAACGTGTCTCTGAGCACCCGCCCACCGTGCCCGGGGTGCAGGGCAGGGCGCCCGCCGCGGCCGACACGGGTCCCGGCGCTGCGGCTGACCGGGCGCCGACAACACAGGGACGGCGGGCGCGTCGGGAGCGCGGGGTCGCCGAGTGAAGTCTCGCTGGGCGGGTGGCGGGGCCCGTCTCGGCGGCGGGGAGGAGCGGGAGGAGCGGGCGCGCGGCGGGCGGATCAGACGGGCGCCGGGCCCCGTGACGCCGACATGAAAGCCCGCCGGGCCGCGGCCTCTAACCCCGGCGACGGAAGGCACGGCCGCGGCTTCCGTCGGCGAGGTCCGTAGCGGGGGTTGGGGAGTGTGGATGCTCCTGGGTTCTTGTTTTAATACAGGTACGCTTTAGACAGGTAACAATATACCTTGTTCGACGGACGAGGGGGAATAATTTACGTGTAAAGTGAGATCGTGTTAAAAGGTGGGCTGAAGAACGTGATATGGAAAGGTAGAAATAAAAATACGACTGGAATTGCAAGAGAATTACTTGATACATATATATATATGATACATGCAGATAGATACCAAAATAATGACTGCATTAACTGCACTGCGTAAATACCCATATAATGTGAGATGAAATTACTGGAGTCATATAGAACTGTACGTAGGCCTATATGAAATGTTGGCCATTAAATTGCTTATCATGAATGTTTCTTTTTTTAACACTGAAAGCTGCTTCCATGTTTGTTTCATCACAATTTCTCTTGAGGTTGAAAATTTGATTAAATGTGACATTCTGAACCATGTGTGCTGTTCGATTCATCAGTTCCCAATATACATAATGCGATCGATTCAGTTGTGGCAACGTTTCAATTTTGACAGTTGGTTCTGCAACCTTTTAACTATTAATGAATCGCTCTCAATTAGTTCATATTAAAAAGTACCCATCACAAATACGAGACGAGTTATAAAAGTCGGGGAAGGTATTGGATAAACAGTTACATTCAATAAACCTATCGCTGTCGTTGTCCACGTTGTATTGCACACATGAATAAACCATCAGTTAAAATAAAAGAGGATCGTCCATAGAGAGAATACTTTGCTAATTAAACATGGGCATCATTGCATTATTCAGTGAAAAAATATAGAAACACATATAGCTGCTACTATTTGTCTGACCCTTTGTGTGTTTGAGCAATGAACATTACTAATTTAACAACTATGCAAATGGGTCTTTGGTATGAGGAATACACCCCTCTCCCTCCCCCATGCACACACACAATAAATTCCCAGTCGCACAAAAGTTGCGTTTTATTGTTATGATATATAGCCGTATATATATTAAACCGAGCCAAGTTAATATATGTATATGTGAAAGATAACTGTAACATGTGGCCTGAGTTCCACAAGCATCGAAACACGGTGAGCGTAGGCCTACATAGGTATAGATAATCCTAGATTAATGTAGACTATCATAGGTCTGTATCTTGCTGTGAAAAAAAGTGGTTTACCGAGCATGATCTATTCCTTAATCATCACTGATTAGCATATCATCAGAGACGCCTAGTGGGGATATACTAAACTGATTTCTTCTAAACCTCTTTTGGAGTTAATCTTAATTGAAACCCTGTTCTGGATATAGTCATCAAGATTATAGCCTGAATACAATCCTTTGGATTATAGTCGTTATATCTGGATGTAGATATAATACACCAACCCTGCGGTTCATGGGAATGCTCATATCCTATAATCCCCTTGTTAATTCCACTATAATTCTGTGCACTAGTTCATTAGCATTTGAGGATGGTTGAGTGTAAGCCTGGGGCGGTCAGACAGACAATGACTCCCACTGATACCTGGGGTATTTAATGAACACGGTTAGCAAAGCTAGGAGAGGAGAGCTAGGGGAGGAGGGTGGGGGTGGGGTGGGTGGGTGGGGGGCTCCAATGCTGCAGACTGAGGATGGGGAGAATAGGCCAGTTCTCAGGTTTCCCCTGCAGGGGGCAGCACCGACTCGGCTCTATGTTACTATACTGGGCACTGGGTCAGAGTCTAACACCACAAGTAAAGGCAGCTGATTCAGAGGGGAATCTGAGCTCGAATTAAAACCAGGGCTTTGGGATGACGTCCCAACAAAACCTACTGCAATATTTCTGTCAAACTGTCATGGTGTGTATGAGAATGACAGGCAAGACGAGGCTTGATATAACCGAAATCGAAACCTCTTTATATTTTCAGTAAGGTTGTTTTATGTCCGGATTGTGTTAATATGTACTCATTAGAAGTGAGGAAAGGGACACTTTCAAGTAAATGTGTAGTCTTGGTGTCATTTCTAATCATGATAGGATAACTCAATGTGATTTTTATTACTGATTATCATGAATTGGACATCTGCATTGATAGAAGAGCAGCATAACATAATACATGGATTTAACCAAATGCACTTGTAATATGCCACTTTTGATGATGGAGAATATAGAACAAATTTATTCAAGTACGCATTTAGAGAAGATATGGGTATATACTGGTTATGACGATTGCAAATGGAACAATCGCACACAATAAATATAGCTCAACATATTCCATTTACAGACCTATATATTTAACCATCCCTATTGTATATCACAAACAATATACATACATACATGTGAGATTGGGGTGGGAATTTCATTGGATTATTGTAATTTTATATTGATGGGTATTCAGAGACCTCAGTACTTACCAGTGGCCGAATCGCCGGGTGAGGGATGCATGATGCTTTGGCTTCCGCCCAGGTTGAGCATGGTCTGGTGGGGGTGCGACCCCGTCGACATGCACGTCGACATGGTCGAGAAAGGCATGAAGTTGGGTCTCCACGACGGGAACGTCGGGTGAGACGGGTTGGGTTCGCCCAGACAGGCGGCCTGCGACGTCGGGCAGGCGGCCACGCCCATGCCGACGGCGCCCATAGTCCGCGGGATGTACGAGGAGGCCGAGATGATACTGTCACTGGTCACCGGGTGTGGGTGGTGGTGGTGCGGGTGGTGGTGCGCCGCCGCCGGCCGCGACGACTCCTGCGGCCCGCCGTGGTTGAGCCCCAGCAGCTCCTGGATGGCGAACGGCGACCGCTGATGCAGAGACGGCGCCGTGCTGGAGGAGTAGGGCCCGATGCTCATGCCGAGGGCGTTGGCGGCCGTCACCCCTACGCCGAGCCCCCGGTGGTGAGCAGGGTGTGCTAGGTTCATCATCATCGATGACATCGCGACAGTCTTACTGTGGTTATCTTATACAATCAATGGAATTTCTTCTTCTTTTTTTGTTAGAAAAATTCAATTTTCAGCAAGCTTGTGCAGAGGTCTGTGTGAAATTCAGTGTGGTGTGGTATATGTATTTCTGTTTACAATACACACTTGTATTGACACTGGCGTCGGTGGAGTAACCAGATGAATGTTCAATATATATATTTACAAAAAAAAATATGATTGGGGATATTATCGTAGCATTTCTCTAGTATCACAACCTGAGTTTTAAAAAATAAATGGATAAAAACTGAATTCAAGCGAATTTCTCTGTCAAAATACTAACTGAGCTTTTGTGGTCGGATCCTTCCGATCCCTGTTGTTGAGCGTGTGTCTTTGATCCAAATCAAATGATCCAAGTGTCGTCGTCGTTGTTGTTGTTGTTGCTGCTGTTGTTCTTGTTGTTGTTGTTGTTGTTCTTGTTGATGTCTGTCTTAATATCTGGGGTGTATGTTCAGGCATCTGAGAGGCTACACACACCCAGCATTTACCTACACGCTGTATGTATAACACATACACACATGCCAAACCCTACTGATGTGTAGACTGTAGTAAGGATAAATATTGAGCTTGCCTTCTCACAGTTTCCTCACGATAACATCATCAGGAGAGACGTTGAGGGTTTGATAAAAAAAAAATCAGGTTGGAACCCCGGGCTTCTGGTCGTTCTAATTAGGCGTGCAAGGTGTTGATGATTAGTCCCGGCCTAATGACTGCCAGTAGTAAACTGCTGCTGGAACAAAACGGTCACCACACAAGCTGTTTGCTGCGTAGGCGCCTCCTACTCCTCCTCCTCCTCCTCGTGATGATGATGATGAAGATGAAGACCTGCTCGTTGATATTCTATGAGCAGCTCGCGATGTTCAGCTCAGCTGTACGTGGTTATAGATATCACAACACTGTGGTAGTCGTCTGCGAGTGTTGACAATAACACATCTAGGTGCGGCTTGGGGTTGCACTGGGTTATCATTGAGATGCAGGGTGATGCGATGCGATGTGATGGGTTGGTGGGTGGTTGTCCCGTGGAGGACTGACTGGTGGCTATCGGTGGCCGGCCGCCTGGAGGGAGTTAACCTGCTCCCGACGATGAAGACGATGGTTTAATAACAAGCGCTGTCCGGGAGTGGGCTTCTCCATGCCGTGAATCTCCTACTGCTGTCCTGTGGTTTTAGTGGTAGTGTTATTATTGGTGACTCCCTCTTGATGCTCTCTCTCTGAGTGTGAGTGAGTGTGTGTGTGTGTCTCCCTGCCTCCTCCTACTCCTACTCCTACTCCTCCCTCTCCTAGAGATGGCTGGCGCACGGTCCTGTCGTCCCGCGGCCCACGCCGACAGTGTAGGTGTGGGAGTGAGACCGCCGCTAGTTGTACTACTCACCGCTCAGCCGCCCGCCTCGCGTGGTGGCGGTGGTGGTGCTGGCGATGACCAACGCGTCACACGCCCGTGTCGCGCCTCCCTGTACTCCTATAATCTCCTCCCTCCCGTGTCTCTGGTGCACACTGGAGTCGTGGTGATGGTAGTAGATTGAGGAGTGGCGGCACTGGGCGGCAGACAGACCGTCTCGAGCCTCCTGCTCCTACCGGGCCTGCACGCGGTGCGCCCGGTCACAGTTTTGATCACCTGCCCCGGCCGATCCCGTCAGGCCTAAGTCAGCGCGGAGTGAGTATGGTGCCTCTCTGCCTCTCCTCACACTCCCCCTCGTTCACACACTCTCCCCCTCTCTCTCTCTCTCTCTCTGTCTCTCTCCACTTGGTGGCGATGTTACTCCCCCCTACTTTGTGTCAAAAACACCAGACTTGGCAGTCCACAGGCTGCATCACCTCCTTTATACCTCTCCCCGTGCGCGCTGCTGCTGCGGATAATTAGCTTTTGTCTAACGAGCAAATTACCGCCTTCCTAATTGAAATATCAATAACTGGAGCTGTCAATCACTGAGCTGACCAATGCGCGCGCTGCTTTTGGGCGGGGTGGGAGGGGGCGCGGGTGGGAGGGTGGGGCTCAGGCACGGTCTGCGGGCGAGGAGGGGAGGGGAGAGGAGGAGAGGGGGCAGGGCGGGCAGGGCAGGGCAGGGCGAGCGCACAGATGCTGGGAAGTGGCAGGAGAGAGGGAGGGAGGGAGAGAGGGAGGGAGGGGGGATATGCAGAGGGATGTATAATCCGTCAGGGTTGCATGCAGGTAACGGACGATTAGGTGAGGTATGGCTGGTTTGTGATGTGTCCTGCTCACAGCATAATAAGCCCGCGTGCGAATTAAGAAGGGCGGGCGGGCGGGTGCGCAAAACGTTTCCCAGAAAAAAATAAAAGAACCTCGAGAAAGAGGAGGAGCAGCAGCAGTAGCAGGAGATGGAGAAGCAGGAAGATATAGTAGTGAAGGCCTGGCTGGCAAATTGGTGCTAGGAGCGGCCAGGGGCGGGCGGGCGGGCGGGCGGCTCGGTGCCGCGTGGTGCCGCGCGGGTCCACGCGCCCGCGGCCCGGGCCCGGCGCGCGACGACGCGGTGCGCTGCCGGCCGCTTATTGGCTTAGCCCCGCGTAGCCATTGATTACCCAGTCACCGCAGCGACGCAGCCAAGGCACATAATTGCCCCCGCCGAACAAGCGCCTTTTTCTCGGCGCTGCCTCCGTTAATTGCCACTTGCACTGATTGCCAACGAATGCCACCGGTTCTGGGCTTCATTTGTCGTACGACGTGGCAGCAAGAAACGCTTTTCCCAAAACCAGAGAAGACGACCGGAAAAGGCAATGCTGGGGCGGTGCAGGTTGGCTTCAGCTCGGCGCGAACTCATTGCCAGGTCGACACGCTGGGAGATGAGGCTGATGCTATTGACATTACTCCAGGCTTCCCATGCAGCACCCAAATGCTTATCACCAATCTCCTATAACTTCAATCCCCGCCCACGATTCCAGCACTATCATCTCATAACATCCCCTGAAGCTATATTCGTCTCAAGCCTCCATCGACTTCATTCCTCACCACCATGCAGCAACAAAGCTTTGTGAAATGATGAGTTCAATGATTAAAGTTCAGTACCGACGGTTAGACACTTAATAGAAAACAACATATGGTTGTGGCGTGGTCGCTAGCCCTTGTGCTTGGTGAAGGCCACTTGAGAGGGTCCGTTATACTGTACGGAAGACAGCCGGGTGGGTGGGCGGGTGGATGGGTGGTGAAGGGAGGGTGTTGGGGACAGAGAACGTGCCACCAGACAGTGGCCCAGCCCCAGGAGGCGTTACTCCAGTGGCCTGGTGTCACGTGGTGTCAGCCTCGTGCACCTATGTAATGATGTCCTAATTGATCGACCCCGGGGGGAAGCGTTACAAGTTTATTATAACAACTCCCCGGCGTGGCCGCTATTTGTGCAAGAGGCGACTGCCCGGCGGGGAGTCGAGGGAAAACGGTGCGGCTGAGAGGCGGAGGGCTAGAAAGCAGGTCTGACAGCCTATAACCACCCCTTTCACACCCTCCCTTCCCCCCAAGCGTTCTTGTTTCACACCCACTAGCATCGATTGTCCAAGACCACCAGACACTATAGACCACTATACAAACACCTTGTAGCAAAAAAAAAAAAATCTAAATTTTTTCTTTTTTAAATCATAACGGTAATACATAGGGTGATTTCACTCCAGGGTTTATACCATGGCGGTCTATAGCTACTCCAGTAGGCTATCTCTCCAGGCTCCCGGGGCCGCATGGTGTTCCACTCGACGGCGTTATTGACGACTCCATTAGCAATTACAACTCCCGGCGGGCAGTAATTAGGTGCGTGATTAAAGCCTATAGGATAATGGCATATGGAGGATGAGGCGCTACAAGAAAACAGTCGGCCATCACTTCTCATAACGGCTGTAATTGATTGGTTGATGAGATAATATACACGGCAGGCGGCAGCCAATGACAGCTCGGCACCCACTTCCCGACAGGCCTTGCGAGCGGTGGGAGCTACAGGTGCAGCTCTATAAAAGAAAGGCCAAATCACCAGTCTTTGTTTTGTTCTTTTAATGCATTTTCTCTGTATATTATGTATGATACATCATATACTATGGAAGATAAAATTTGATCATGCATTTTCTATGTATATCATATATAATACATCATATATTAAGGAAAATAAAATTTTGATCATGCATTTTTTATGTATATTATATAAAGAGACGTCACAAGTTTGAGTCTGAGTTCATTTATGTCACGCATTTTGTTGGCTCCATAATTTCACGAGTCGAAGACGAGTGACATTATAGAGCCAACAAAATGAGTGACATAAGTAAACTTAAACTCAAACGAGTGGCGTCTAGATTTTATCCTACCCCGTTTCTACATTTTTTTCAGTATTAGAAAGTAGTGGCATAAACAACACTTTATGTCACACCCGTGACATAAACAAATCCCATGTTAAGCCTATGGCATTTTTTATTAGGGGTAGGATAATATATAATACATCACATACTGATATTGTATCTCAAAGCCATCTATTGGGATTTTTAATTAATACAATTCCCCCCATGCATTTTCTATGTATATCATACATAATACACCATGTATATGAATATATACGTATGTATATATAATGCATATCATATCGTATATTTCCTGACCACTGTTAAACGCCATGTATACCTCCAATACAACTCTTGCCTTTGGAACATTGCCCCCAATAAAGTGTAGATATGATACTCAGCAGTTAACCATCACAACTGCTCCACAATAGTTGAGCTATTTCTTTATTCCCATTCCCAAAGCTATCATAGAAAGTTCACCTGCTGGACAATGAAAGAAACCAAGGATCTTTGATCTAAGCCAGGCATATCCTTTTGATATGCAGTTCAAAAGACAACCACATTGGGAGGTTAAAAGAAGCGGTGGATGAGATATTCGTGTTTGATGAACATCTGTCCACTGGTAATAAGTATTCAGATAGTATCCTAATATCAAACCATACATATTTACATGTATCTGAAAAAGGTAGATTGAGATGGAGCTAAATACGCTAGAACCAAGGCCCTCAGATAGAGTTTCTATATTCTAACACTTCAGAGCCACTGAGGGTTCATTGCCTACATCAAACGATATACCGATGGTGGTATATCTCTTAGCTCTACCATATTTTTTGTGGTCCAGGCCTCGCCTTAGGCTCGGTCTAAGGTAGTCACCGGAGCAGCTATGCCATACAAAGATTTAGAGTACAGGCCAAGTCCCAAAACATGCCACCTTTAATACCATTATCTATTATGCCTAAAATCCTTCCCTCTGTGTTGTAGTTATAATCTGTGAAAATTTTGTGAATATTAACCCAAGTTTCAACATTTACTAGACCACGTAATGTTTACGAGGTGTAAATCAAAGTTTACTAGGCTCTGGCCTGGGAGAAAGTTTACTAGGCTTAGATCTTTGACAACTTCTACCAAGTTTAGGCCAGCGACCAAGTTTACCAGGATCACACCTTGGACCATGTTAATTTACTAGACCAGGGACCTGTTTCACTAGTTTCGTGATATGTTTAGATGGTGTCTAGATGGTGTGTCCGGTTTCATAAGAACTAGACATTAGATTTTGTTTTGTCCATTCTTGCTTGCACTGTTGGTGCTGCTTTTCATATCTGTCTAACACTTTTGTCACGAAACTAGTGAAACAGGTCCATGATGTGTAGATTTGTCTAATTCTTATGTTTGGGGTCTGTCTTTTCCTAAGGGCAGCTACTTGTGTTGTCACGAAACTAGACAACCCCAATGTCTGTATGGTGTCACAGATAGGTCACGGAACTAGTGAAACAGGTCCCTGCAGACCAGAAGAGGGAAAATGCCAATCAGGTTTAGACCATGCACAACGTTCACAAGCCTGAGACCAGGAACAACGTTCACAAATCTGAGACCAGCAACAACGTTCACAATCCTGAGACCAGTAACTAGGTGTTTAGCACAACCTCATCCCATGCACAGAAGATGAGGAGAGTCCCCTTGACACTCTAGGCTTGAAGAGTCGCACAAAGAAAACATCCCAGTCAAGATAGCGGCGGCGTATTTAGTATAAAAGCGGGGTGAATGTCAACGTAGTCTCAAGTGTGCCGGTGGTCGGGAAATATATCAAGGCGCTAAGTCAAGCGTCAGGTACTTTACACGCTCGGCTCCCAACTCACCCTCCTCACCCTCCATAACCACACAACGCACGGGGTACCTAACCAGACGCCACAAGCTACCACTAATAAAAGAGTTTTTCCCCTCAGAGTTGTTCATTGAGTGTACCTTCCATGTGTTTATGGAGGAGGGGAGGTTGGGCCGTGACTGATGGAGACGGTTTACCTATGGAAGTCCAATGAAAAGGACGGTTTTCTATAGATATAATCCCCTAAGGAAAAAAATCATCTCACACCGTTATACAACGTCTAGGTTGCACACGTTAAAAATGATGAATATAGGATGGTTCTGCGACATATATATCTACGCGTAGTGGTAGGAGTTGCGCGTGCTGCAACCTAGTGGGAGAATGTGTGAACTACCACCCAATGACATCATCTCAGTAGGGCAGGTAATTCACCGGGAACAGGGCAGGTAGAACACCTGGCAATAGGGCAGGCAAGACACAAGAACGATAGCAGGCAATACACAGGCAATGGACGCAATTCAGCTGGAATAGGGCAGTTAATACACAGGGCATAGGGTTATAATAGCCAGGGGACAGTGCAAATAATACACAGGGAAACGAGCAAACAATACACAGCTTAAATGACAGGCAATTCACAGGCAATAGGACAGGTAAAACACAGGGAATAATGCATGCATTGAAAAGGGAAGAGGGCATGCAATACATAGGGAATAGGACATGCAATATACAGGGAGTAGTACAAACAAGACACAGGGAATAAGACAGAGAATACAAAGAAGAAGGCAGGCAATATACAGGCAATAGGACAGGCAATAGAAATGGAAAAGGGCAGGAAATACATAGGCATTAAGGCAGGCAATAAACGAGGAATAAGGCAGGCAATACATATGAAATAGGGCAGGAAATACGCATACTATTAGGCAGGTAATGCACAGGCAATAGAGCAGGAAAAATATAGGGAATAGGGCAGGCAATACAGAGCGAATAGAGCATGTAATATACAGAGAATAGGGCAGGCAGTTCACAGGGATCTGGGCAGGTAACACACAGGCAATATACAGGTAATATGGCAGGTAATACACACAAAATAGGGCAGGCAATACACAGGCAATAAGGCAGACAATACACATGGAATATGGCAGGCAATCTGCAGGAAACAAGGCTAGAAATGTACAGGCAATAGAGTAGAAAAGGCTGGCAGTAATCAGGGGACAGGGCAGGCAATAGACAGTGAATAGGGTAGGCAATATATTGGGAAGAGGACAAGTTATAAACAGGGAATAGAACAGGCAATATATTGGAAGAGTACGGGTCATACACATGGAATAAGACAGGTAATACACAAGAAATTTCGGAATGTACGGATATAATATGTCGATACTGCACATGTACTAGGCATGCTTTCAATGATGGCTGATGACTTCAGCATCCCTCTAATCGTTCTTATATGGATACAGTGGTTTAATGATCATACCTTCTTTCAGAAGGTATCTTTAAACGGGATGATTCGAGCATGTTAAAGGTTTCTTTTCAGATAAGATGCAGTCACAGGGAATGATTAGCTGATATCACTATTAAGATGACATTTGTGATGTTACATCCTGTTTCACAGCCTGTGTCCCTATTTGGCTGTTTGTTATGTTCACCGTGATCCATATTACGTAGATGTGGAGCAGGAAGTACATGGTTGCGTTTGCTGTGTCACCTTGTTGGTGACTCATGCCTGATGATATGGTTAATTATGTCATCATTTGTTTCATATTGTGAGGCTTTTCTTGGAAATCAAATTTCTGTTTGTTAGCTAAACTGTCTGGAGTTGAATGGAAGTAGAACATGTAGGTCATCCTCTTTTTAGAATTTTTGATATTTCACTGGATTGACCCCAGGATTTACATATGGGGCTATCCGTAAGGTATGTACTCAGAATTTCTGAAAATTTTGACACCCTCCCCCCTCCTAATCTTGTATGCAATAGAACAAAGAAGGAGCATTTGCAAAGTTTGTTGACCCCCTCGCCACCCCCCTCAGTGCACACATACTTTATGGATGGTTTTCACTCTATAAATATCCCAGTTAAACCTAAATTAATCATAATAAGGTTCATCTTACTCAAGCTTTCACTGGCGAAACATATTTCATATCAGATATCAGCTTTTTTCAACGAGACATATCTAGTTGACTTTAAGCATGAGGTCAAAAGAAGATTCATCTAAGATGTTTGAATATGAATAATTATTTAGGTAAATTAACACTTCATGATTATATACTTAGCCTAAAACATGTGAAGTAGTTCAATGGCGTGTCAACTGGTGCTGTGGGCTTTTAAGGATACCCACCTGTAGTCATGCTATATAACCTACACCACTTATTGCCAACCAATATTGCACGCCATTTGCACACACTAAACGCCACCATTTTACCCTTCAACACCCTCTGGTCTAAATATAAGTCACCGCACAATTGTAGGTTATCTTTCATGTACCTCTAAACTGGCTTATAATTATAAACCCGAGCCTGCGACTTCACCACATACCGGGGGCGTGCCCCCTGACCTTGAGGGCCGTGCCCTGCTGCTCCACCAGCCACCTCCAGTGGGGAAAGGGGGTGTTCTAGATGACCTGTTAGTAGGGGAGGATGCCATGTAAAAAGGGGGACATTGGGAATGTAACCTGGTGCTTTCTCAGTGAAAGCTCCCTGCTGTCAGGGCGTATATATATAAGGAGCCCGGTCCTCAGTATATACAAGCGTCAGCGGTTGCCACCCTACACTCCCACACTCATTATCCATTCGCGGGGCCCGGCAGTCTATACAGCGGGGCCAGCGTGTAGCCGTGTGCGGCGATTAGCCTCCACCTCTTGATGCTCTCTAATCACATGCTATAAATACGAGAAGTGAAGCGCCACGTGAGAAAGTGAGGATTCCTGCGCAGTGACTGGAGACCTGGAAGCGTGCAGCCAGCACAGATAATGGTCAGGTGGGAGGATGGAGCGTGGACCTGAGAGCTCAGTCAGCCCCGTGATTGGCTTTGAGGTGTGAAAGTGTTTTTTTTTCTCACACCCCTCCAGCTATACCTCTCCTGCCGCTTATTGCGCAACGAAAGAAAACGGCTGACTATGGCTGGACCGGTGTGGAGAGCGAGCATAAAAAACGATAATAGAGAAACAACTGTTATTGCCAGTTGGCGAAGAAACCTGAAGTATATAACACACAGAATGAGCATATCTATGGGTTTTATGTGCGCTTGTTGATTTGCTAGAGAATCCATCACGATTCGGTCATAGGACCCATCTAGCGGACGTTGATTGGGTGATACCGCCAAGATGGCGTCCCGAGGGTCAGGCCACGAGGTACCGCTCAGTCGCACGCATGCGCAATAGGGTAAATGGAGACAAATGCACGCGCCTAGAAAATCAAACAGGAAATGGGCGCCGGCAACCTAGAAGGCCACGTTGTGAGTGCGACAGACGCTCTCCACTGGGCTTAATAACGACACCGAGCCGCTCGCAGCGCCCCACCTCGGCGGTGGCGGTCACTGTAGACGCGCTCGTTCACTCTCCCAGCAGAGATCCTGCGCTCTACTTCTTGCGGTCGCTTGTATCTCTGCCCCAACCTGTCTGTTTGGGACCAAATCTGGCCCATACGCTAGTTTTTGAAATATCCTAAATTCTGAGGGCTTTTTGGTGAATTTTGGGTTCTTCTTGTAAATTGAGATAAATATATTTGTATGGTAAATGATATACACTCATTTCTGTTAGTATTTATGTAAAACAAAGCATAATCTCTGGGATTACTTTCTACAGTGGTAAACACCTCATGTGTTGCAGGGTTTGGTTTTGTCAACAATGCCCATGTGCTCCTTTGAAGGGGTAGTCTAATCAACTGTGGATTTCCATTATAAAATGGTTCAAGTCTGAAAAAGAAAGCAGATGGATTGTCTGTGAAACTCCATTAACAATTCCTATATTTTCATAATCATGAATGTGAGTTGTATGACTTTTGGTTGTTGCCTTGTTTTGAACCTGAAATGTTCGCTGTTCTCCCCTGTCTTTAGTGAATACTCAGGGAACCAGCTTTGGGTTGGGGCAGAGTTTTGCTAGCGCCAATGCCCCCAAAGATCTGGGAGGAGAGTGGCGCTCATTTCCTGCTTCCATATCCGCGACTCCCAGCATTCCCCGCGCCTATTACTCTTACCATGAGATATGATTCACGGCCTCCCCCGTATGCCGGAGCGCCACCTATAGGGCTCCCCCCTGGTGGCGAAATCTGGAGGGCGTCTGACCTCACCGGAAGCAGTCTGTCAGCATCCGGGGCGGTGACGTATGAGCACTGCAGCGCCGCCGACGGCCTAAGCAGCCATTAGATAGCTCATCGTGCAATGATGCATGATTAAACGTTAATTTGAACGTCGAGCTGACACCGCTGCGTCGCCCCAGGTGGCGCTAGGGGTGAAGGGTAAGGTGTTAAGACGTATAAGGGTGGGGAATTGGGGGCTGGGAGGGGGTATCACCGCATGCAGTGTGGATTTGGTCCTGTGAGCCACTGTTGTGATGCTATACGGCCGTCTATGTAACTCTCATATCTACTTGCCTTTATAGGAGCGCCCCATCTTTATCTCACCCCTTGTGTTTTTTCTCCATAGACTTAACATTGGGAACTCGTATCCAACGCCCATGAGATATTTAGGAAAAATATCCAATAGGGGATTATGTCACAAAGGTTAACCCATTAGTCAATGTGAAGGGTGAGATAAATTCAGAAACACATTCAAGCTTAGGGTCAGAGCTCAATCCCATCTCTTTTGAATCGCTATGTAATTCACGCGGCTTCACCTTGTGGATTACTACGCGATTCAAACACGATGGAATGCGAGCTCTGACCCTAAACTTTCATAGGTTTCCTCTAATATATCTTCCCATGAATGCTCGTCCTAGGTTTGGATATTCATCAGATTCAAACATTAATCCAATCATCACTATACAATGTACAATGTATATTCTTTTAAAATTAAACATATTTATAATATTGGTGTATTTTTTGCTCTATATGGTTCATGTACCTCATTTTACCCTTGGGGAATTCTTGGTGCAGAATCAATTCTCAAGAGAAAAAAATTATATGTTAGTATAAAGACTATCCACAAAAAAAAGTATCATTTCGATGGGCATCAAAGACTAGGTGTGCAAGATCTATCTCGCGATGTAAAATTGTATATCCTGCTAATTTCATCAATTATTTAGGGGAGAGTTATCCATCACCTGTTAATAATGTCGTGGAATCTGATCTCGGAGGTGATCGCGCGACAGGCTATTAATCCAACGCCTCTGTCCTACGTGCAAGTCATTACTGGTCCATTTATCATGACGCCCAGGGTCCACTGCTACTACAGAACTAAGTGGTACTGTGATATACGGAAACAGGGTTACTATTCTTGTACTTCAGACATACGCAATGGTATTGTCATGTAGATTGTCCCAATACCAAAGGCAGAGGGATGGTCTAAACTAACGCTCAGATATAAGGAAGACAGTTATCATTTTAGTGCGGATTTCCTTTGGAAATTTATTTTCAGTGAATCATGTTATCATTGTGAATCGCATTTTCTATGAAAAGCTACAGGTTTCAAAGGTAATAAGCAATGGACATCTACCAATAGGTAGCTACCCCATGTAGTATCCTGTGATATACCTCCCCTCTGTGGGCCTCTGAATTACCCAACACAGCATACTTTTCTATTGCAATGACTTCCATTCGCCCATGGTGTGATATTATCCTTGTGGTATTACCCGTGATATCTAGTAATATCAAAATTGCAGAATTTTAAAGTAATCTATAGTGTTATCTAACAGCAAATTGAGGACCAGAGATGAAATTCTACTTGTTTATTTGTCATAGTTTCTGCTATTTAACTTGGTCTAATCTAACTTGTTTCCCATTCAATATACCATGTCAAGTATTAGTATTTACATAATAGAAGTTATGGAGTGAACCTGGAAATCAGTTCATAGGATGAACATTTAGGGTATTTATGATTAAGGCACACTTACATGTGAAAATGAATATTATATTGTGATTTCTGATTAATAGAAAGTGCTTGAATCATTTGGGGACAAAAGTCTACTTTCAGATAAATATTTTGGGTAAATTGGATATATGACAAAATAAAACATATATTTCCCTGTATAACATAATGATATAGGGCTTTAAATATACACCATGTATTCAATTCACGATATTCTTATGTAGATACTAATCAGAAAAGGCATGCACTACGGCACCGCCAATGTCTTTTTCCCGCTCAGCCATGCATTTCTCCACCTTATTCATGAGTGTCTGATATTGTCCCATATCTGAGCAGTCTAATCATCCCAACTCCAAACCCGAGCCGCTCTGAGAGCTTCTGCATTAGACCTCGTTAAAGGCCGGGGAAATTTATTGCACAATAAAGTCGCCTTTTTGCCGTAATTCCCAAATAATAGAATCTTTCAAGCTACATGGCGTCATTTCGCCGTCCTTTCGTGCCGAGCTGCTCATTGCTAATTTAACGAGACTTTGATTAATTCCCAATGCTACTTTCGGGCGTGGCGATAATACTTTATGATGGAGTTTCTTGCCCGGCAAAGTGGTCTTTTACAATGGTGGGTGGTGAAAGGCAGGCTTTCAGGCTGTTGGCTGGTGGTATTGTTGGGCCGGTGCACTGCCGACTCCTGAGCGCTGGCAGCATGCGAGGCGGCCCTCGTCCCAGGCTTTAACAAGCCAATATATTTTGATATTTTATTATTTTCCTGGCGGGAAAAATGACACGCGAGTTCCGCTGGCGGCCCGGGTGATGGACGCGCAGAGGAAGCCACGTCGCGTGTGGCGCCCGCCGACAAACTTGTTAGCAGCGAATTAGAAGCTCTGGCCAGGAAGGTGTTGGCCAGGGGTAGGAGGCAACCCCCTGTGAACACCCCACCTCCACCCCATTTTACCCGCCACCGCAGGTGAAGAGGGAGGAGCTATAGGGTATGGTGGGTCCTTAAAGGTAGGGTACCTATAGGTTTACAGTTATAAAGGTTTGTTCCGAAAGTGAGACTTAAGAAAAGAAATTCTCACTCAGACTGAAACTGGACACTTTGATCGTAGGCTACACTGAATTTCGGCAAGTTGTGCTCTGAATTACAATTGTTACACAGGGACACGGCTTTCTATTTTGGCACTGGTTAGATTTCAAGCACAAGCAGTCTAGACCTAGGGAGTATTTCTGCATAAGAACGAAACACAGATAAATACATTCCAAAAGGTAAAAACACCCATGTAGCTTAAGTATCATTTCTGAAGTTATTCTTGTTTTAAATTAATGAATTTTGATACATTGATATGCGATTCGACTGAAAATTGAGTCATGATGTTTTTTCAGGGTTTGTGGTTGATATCATCCTTTGCCTCAAGACAAATCTCCAATGTTTTAGGATACGTACCCCACAGAATCCCGGGGCATGCTGGGAGGAGGCAGGCGCCAAGTCTCCTTGCCCTATTGTGCACCCTGGTGGCAGACCACGGCAGCAAATCGGCGCCCGCCATCATAAAGCGACATAAAACGCGTGTGGCGATGGCGTGCGTAGCGGCGCGTAGCGGCGCGGGTCCGAACCAGCGCGGGTCTGCCCGTGAATGGGCAATCCAGCCGCGCCGCGCGTTCACATATCAATTATCCCGAGTCCGAGGAGCGGCGTGGCGCCGGGTGGGGGGGGGGGGCGTACAGGAGGGCCCCGTGGAGAGCGGCGCTAAATCATGTGTGATCGCTCCAGGAGATGGGCTGGAGGAGGCGCGGGCGGCGGCGGGATCCCCGCACGGCCGATTGTTGAGCACGGGCGTCGGAGGAGGGGCTTTTATTGTGCAACGCCTTGTTAGGTGTGGCGTCACGTCCGGCGCGCATGCGTACGACTCCATATCATTTAATAAATGGTTCTCCAAACACTAATGGTCGTTTAATGCAAGAGTCTCGCGTATCACTCGGCGCGAGGGGCGCGTGTGTAAAAACGATGACATGGCACTCCACCGGGCACTCCGGCGGGACTCTCCGCACCGCCGCCATCCATTTAGCCAAATTGAAGATCAATTGTAAGCTGGCGACGCGCTCATCTAATCCGCAACCCGCCGCATCCCCCGGGACAAAAACTTATCTAGTTGAGGGCAAACATGTGGGGAAGGGTGCTGGAGGGTGTGATCAACGGGCGAAGAGTGGGTGCTGGTGGGCGGGGGGGGGGGGAGGAAGGACGGAAGGAAGGACGGAAGGGTGGGTGGCTGGGCGGTGGTGGGGTGTGATGGTGGGTGTGAGGGAGGGTGGGTGGCTGGGTGGGTGGGTGTGAGGGTGGGTGGGTGGGTGGGTGGGTGTGAGGGTGGGTGGGTTTTGGGGTGGACAGGTCCGGACCCTTAGTACAGGAAAGGCCACCCTGCACCACCACAGGTCCAGTTAGAACTTCATGGATTCTACAATTTCATTTGGTAGGCATTCATGTACCTTGGTTTTTCTGGGTTTTTTTTCTTTTCTGGTTAATTTCGCAGTTGGTGTAGTTAGAATGAAAAGAAAAGAAAAGAAACTCAGAATGATCTACAAAATAGACATGCATGTATGTGGTGGGGTGGTGGGTAGGTGGGTGTTTGGGTGGGTGGGCGGTTGAATGGTTGGGTGGTTGGGTGGCTGGGTGGCTGGGTGGGTGGCTGGGTGGGTGGCTGGGTGGCTGGGTGGGTGGGTGTGGCGCAGGGAGGAAGGACGGAAGGAAGGCTGGCTGGCTGGCTGGCTGGGCGGTGGATGGGAGGGTGTTTGGGTGGGTGGGTGGGTTTTTGGGGTGGACAGGTCCGGACCCATAGCACAGTATAGCCCACCCTGCACCACCGCACGTGAACACGCCCCACTAGGACCACCTCAGGGGCCCAGCGGTGGTGCCCGGAATCGATGCCTTCAACACTTATTGTGCGACGCGGCCGAGCAATTACTAAACAAATTTGGTGGCCGTGCCGACTCTAATGTCCACCCGGGCGCGTCGCAGATTAACACTTAACGCCCGTTTATTGCTCTCGGCGGACCGCCCGATCGACGCCCGGCGCCCGGCCGTCAGTACCCCCGCCCCGCCCGCCCCGCCTGCCCGCCGGACCGCCCGCCCCTTCCCCAGGCCCCGGCCCCGTGTGGCCACCGTTGTCTTAACGCCCAGTCCACACTTCTTAATGTCACTTTCTAATCCACTGAGTGACGGGCCGCGACGGGCATTCACCGACTCGCCCCCCGGTGGTGTTGCCGGCCTAATGCCCATTACCCGCCGCTGAGCTGCTCCCTGTATGAGGTGCTCGGTGTGGAGATTAGAGCGAGTTAAGGCGACTGGAAGAGCCTTGATTAGAAGTATGAGATGGAGAAACTGGTTATTTTCACGGCGGATACCAACTTCTATTAGAGCGGCGGGCAGCGAAACGCGGGACCAATGGGGCTCTTGAGCTGCTCAGCGGTTTTGTATCCGGGAGTCAGAAAAAAAAGGATCAGGTCCAGTTAGAACTTCATGGATTCTACAATTTCATTGGGAAGGCATTCAAATACCTTGTTTTTTTCTTCTTTTCTTGTTAATTTCGCATTTGGTGCACTTAGAATATAGAAAAACTCTACCTTGAAAAAGGGCATCTGTAGCCCGAAACGTCGGTTCATAATAAACGCCATAAAGCCAACTTGACTGCCTCTTAGTTGTACTGTCCATTCATCATGAAAACAAACTATTGCCTGATGAAGTCAACTACTCCTACACCACCACCCCCTATCTCGATGTCTTCCTACCCCTCCAATAAATCAACTTCATTAATAATCGGCTAGTTTGGCTTTCTGTGGATTTTCCTACATTTTGAATGAAAAAAATAAAATCAACGCATTAAACATGCTATCTCTGTTTTATATTGATGTATCAAATGCTTTGCAAATGAAGAAAGATTTGTGAAAACCATAGAAAGATACAATTCTATTGTTGTTGTATATCAGCTATGATATGCTTATGATCTAACCTTTTCCCGCTTTCCTGGAAGTCTATTTTTGTGTTCTGACATAATTTGTGAATGTATCTGATATCCTTCCCTGCATTGATTTTGTAAGGCCAGTGTTATTTTTACATCCAGATCACATAACTAGTTACCAGAACAAAGACCTTTTGAAATATGCTGCAATGTCTTATATAAGTACATATATACATTACGCTTATGACTGGAATGTACCTAGAAAAGTTACAATTACGGACATATTAGTTCAATAATTAGAAATATCATATGATGTTGTTCTCAGGCCTTGTTCTTGGTATTGTGCCGATTTTAAATTCAGACTACATCTACCAAGTGGGAGATTTAAGAAGAAAAAACATGGTTCCAAATCGCCTCCACTATTCGCCACGACACTCAAGTTCTATATAGATGCGTCAGGATTATGATTTAAAAAAACGTTGAATGAAGACTTGGTCGCGAATTCAAGCTGGTAACCTGGAGTTGAGTAAGGCCTGGTGTCCACCTCCTACGATAGAAATTTACACCTACCGATATGGCACTGATACAAAAATCAAATATCGGAGACATATCGGGAAGGTGCAAAATCGTAGACATATGTCTAGACATGCCAATCCACCACGCATTGTATGGGTTTTTTATCGGTGTCTAATCGCAGAAACGTGTTCAACTGCCCCAATATTAGGTGACCTTCCGACGCGATTTTGATTTTGTATCGGAAGGTGCATCGTAAACTATATCGGTTAAGATTTTTGCTGACAAATTCCTAAATTTCCTGACAATTAACTGATGCATTATTAGTCCATTACCTCAGGAAATATCTATCACAACCTGGTAATATTGGTATCATTTTAATCGTCATGAGATACCTAATAAGATAGGATGTTTATTTCTGTATGTCATCGTGATAGATTTTTCATTAAATTGCTGTGAAAACAGGAAAGTAACATGTTTTAATGTTTTTCATTTCAACAATTCCAATGTTTATTCTATGACAGGAAATTTTATCCATAACACAGGTATATCATGTATATCCCAACAGATAGGCCCAAGTCTGAGCTTTCTAACAATGCATTGTTTATACAAATCGGCCGATTAGTTAAGACGTGAGACCGATTTCCATCTTTCAAGTGAGAAAGACTAGTATTTGTATCAATATTCAGGACTGAGAGGAGAGGGCTCGTCTCGTTTTCGATTCGCCTACATAGGCGGCCATTACAAGATGGCGCCAGTGTGAAGAGGGTCTATATCGTAGTAGGTGGACGCCGGGCCTAACCTGCTCAAAACTCCACTTTTTATGCACTACTTGCACACTCACGGTGCACTCCCTGTTGAGAGTCTGCTTTTAGCTACCAACATCTACAAAGAAAATAGAAGGAAACTCTATATAACCACTCGTGATCTTAACCAGTCCGACAGCACTGGACGATAGTCGGTACCATTGACACAAGTAAACAGCAATATGAGAACTGGTTAGGGAAGTGGGCAGATCACTGTGGTAGTCTGTCTGTTTAATGACCACTGGGCAATCTAGGATCCTACAAGTAGACCGTTTTCTGTATACAACAGAGACCTAGGGACGATGTGGGTCAACTTTATTCAACACTCATGGACGACCTTATGGACGACTAATTACACTGTCATATGATACATAAAAATATTATGCTGTCTTTCAGGGAGAATCAAAGATATTAGGATTTAAAAGCCTTAGTTTCTAAAAGCGAATTTCATCTACACTTCATGATGCATAGTTAAGAACTGATGACAAATTGAACGCCTCTATAACATTATTTTCTTGTTGAAGTTTAGCCAAGCCCCAACCCCACATATTTCAATAACTAAGAACAATGAAAACCTATCGCCCACCAGTGTACGATTACGGAGGTGGGATTTATATACGCATTAGCAAAGTTGATAAGTTTGTTGTAAAAGTTGCTTTAAAGTAAAGTTCATTAAGACATTCGTGTCTGAGGGCTAATATCTCTAATTATTAGTGTTATTGGATTCGTCAAAATACCATGTGATTACTGAAGTTTGTTTCTTTGTTCCTTCCCTGTATGTACAAATTATCTTTGTTGAAGTACACTAAAATCTCGTTATTAATTGGTCATACTTTCAGTCATTGTACATATTTCTCGATAACTATTAGAGGACAGGCAGCACATGGTCAGGTACACCAGATGTTAGA
Organism: Alentia gelatinosa; assembly: GCA_950022655.1. Lineage (NCBI taxonomy): Eukaryota > Metazoa > Annelida > Polychaeta > Phyllodocida > Polynoidae > Alentia > Alentia gelatinosa. Next base: position 46,107,650 of record OX465581.1, read on the forward strand.
CACAAAAAAAGACCACACACAAAGACAAATTGATTATGTCAACATATGATCGAAACAACATCAGATTAGTTCTAATCCTTGTCAAATCTTTAAAATAGGCTGTATTTAACACCGTTCCTATTATTGGTGTAGGTTATTCAACAAGCAGTACCTATTTGATGATTGATGGTAATGTTTTTCACACGTCGGTACATGTATTACATCTAGGTCTAGGTTTAAAACTAAGTGCCATTTGCCTAAAGCAAAGAAGAATATTTAACTATTCATATCAGGCTAGCGTTGAATTCGGTCTTGGGGTAGGACAAAACAGGCTGTAAGACAGCTGTGGGACCCCTATGGAAGAGAGTTCCTAAGAACTTCAGGTAGTGCCCCTTAGTGGGGATTGTGGTAACTAATTTCATAAATTTCAATTATCAACGAATCTAACTAAATATTTAAGCTATTTCCCCTCTAACACTGCTGTTTTGTATTATATACCATAAGATATATATATATTGTCTCTAGTTAAATTGATAAATGAGGTTGTTCTTTGTAAATTTGAATCATATAAGCACCTAGGACCCTTTTGGGTATGTGGAGGACAGTTTGTAAGATGTGGGACAAACTTGTTCAACACTTTTGGACAATCTGGCTAAGATCCTTGGCTAAGACAGTCTCCCGCCAAGGTTGTCTTTATAGTTAAACACAAACCATCCTAGGACCTCTCTTACAGGCATAACTCCCCTAGGACCACATTGTTAAACTCCCCCCAGGTGTGTCTTTCCATGTGAGTCAAATTCGCCATTTTCCATTGAAATTGGTAAAAGCAACTTGCCCTGAGAATTTCGTATCAAAGGGAAATTGTCTGAGATTAGGGGAAAGGAGTGAAGTACACCTGTCTCAGGTTCATTAAACTCTACATGTGAATTCCTCTTAGGGTTGTTCTTTATTATCCATCTAGTATAAAGTGTCCTTAGTAAACATATAGGAACTTTGTATGGACACACACTACGCATGGATATTATCAAGAGACGTCACGAGTTTGAGACTGAGTTTAATTATGCCACGTATTTTGTTGGCTCTGTAATTTCACGGGTCGAAGACAGAAGTGGCATAAGTAAACTCATACTCAAACGAGTGGCGTTTAGATTTTATCCTACCCCGTTTCCACACTTTTTCAGTATTAGAAAGTAGTGGGATAAAGGTGGATAATGAATACATTATAGAGTTGTTTCAAATAGAAAATGGTTAAATGGTCCTCTGTTGACCCTACAGAATATCCTCACATGTGCTCGGATATCACTACGCGTCAACTTCTCGGAGCATATGGCCGGTATTTTTTTTCATTCAACTAAAGGAGATTACAATTACCCTAAATGGGCGTTTTTTATGCAATTCAGTAACAGAACAAAGACAATACAGGACAATACAATATAGTAGATTGTCAATAATAACATTTAGGGTAATATAAGTTTCCAAATCATTGGTGTTAAATTAAGTTGTTGTATCTGTTGTACCAGACAATATCATGAGTACAATACACTACATGTTTATACAAAGACATGTCTATCCAGACGACTGGGAACTATACAGTAACACGATATGTGGCTACAGTCCTCCGGAATCTGTGGTCCATCAGCCTCGTGTCAATTGGGTTGAGGAGGGGTTGCGTGTGTTTGGGGGAGTGTGGTTGGTTACTTGATTCAAGGGTGATGTGCAAACAATCTGTAGCCAAGAGTCTGGTATCTGCAGATGAGTCCAACATGTCGCAGTTCCAGCTGGTGAGAAAATTACCCTTAAAGCCCAATGCCCATCTACCGATTTCGGAATATTTATGTACGTTTGTCGGCGACAAACGGAGGGTAATTTGTCTCAGCCGAGCCATCCTAACGGAGTCGGTAGATGTAGGACAGCTAGGCAAGGCTACCCAGCGATTAATGAACACTCGGTATCTTTGGTTTTAGCCCTCCCCTAGCGATTAGTGGACCATACACCGATTTTATCAGTGAGCGGGTCGAGCGAGGGGTTACGTAATTTGCCTGCGACAAGGTGACCGACTCCTATACGATTTTGGAACTAATCGTTCAACCCTAAATCGGTAGATGGGCATCCGGCTTTAAGCCCAATACCCATCTACCGATTTCGGAACATTCATGTACCTTAGTCGGCGACAAACGGACGGTAATTTGTCTCAGAATGATCTACAAAATAGACATGCATGTATGTGGTGGGGTGGTGGGTAGGTGGGTGTTTGGGTGGGTGGGCGGTTGAATGGTTGGGTGGTTGGGTGGCTGGGTGGCTGGGTGGGTGGCTGGGTGGGTGGCTGGGTGGCTGGGTGGGTGGGTGTGGCGCAGGGAGGAAGGACGGAAGGAAGGCTGGCTGGCTGGCTGGCTGGGCGGTGGATGGGAGGGTGTTTGGGTGGGTGGGTGGGTTTTTGGGGTGGACAGGTCCGGACCCATAGCACAGTATAGCCCACCCTGCACCACCGCACGTGAACACGCCCCACTAGGACCACCTCAGGGGCCCAGCGGTGGTGCCCGGAATCGATGCCTTCAACACTTATTGTGCGACGCGGCCGAGCAATTACTAAACAAATTTGGTGGCCGTGCCGACTCTAATGTCCACCCGGGCGCGTCGCAGATTAACACTTAACGCCCGTTTATTGCTCTCGGCGGACCGCCCGATCGACGCCCGGCGCCCGGCCGTCAGTACCCCCGCCCCGCCCGCCCCGCCTGCCCGCCGGACCGCCCGCCCCTTCCCCAGGCCCCGGCCCCGTGTGGCCACCGTTGTCTTAACGCCCAGTCCACACTTCTTAATGTCACTTTCTAATCCACTGAGTGACGGGCCGCGACGGGCATTCACCGACTCGCCCCCCGGTGGTGTTGCCGGCCTAATGCCCATTACCCGCCGCTGAGCTGCTCCCTGTATGAGGTGCTCGGTGTGGAGATTAGAGCGAGTTAAGGCGACTGGAAGAGCCTTGATTAGAAGTATGAGATGGAGAAACTGGTTATTTTCACGGCGGATACCAACTTCTATTAGAGCGGCGGGCAGCGAAACGCGGGACCAATGGGGCTCTTGAGCTGCTCAGCGGTTTTGTATCCGGGAGTCAGAAAAAAAAGGATCAGGTCCAGTTAGAACTTCATGGATTCTACAATTTCATTGGGAAGGCATTCAAATACCTTGTTTTTTTCTTCTTTTCTTGTTAATTTCGCATTTGGTGCACTTAGAATATAGAAAAACTCTACCTTGAAAAAGGGCATCTGTAGCCCGAAACGTCGGTTCATAATAAACGCCATAAAGCCAACTTGACTGCCTCTTAGTTGTACTGTCCATTCATCATGAAAACAAACTATTGCCTGATGAAGTCAACTACTCCTACACCACCACCCCCTATCTCGATGTCTTCCTACCCCTCCAATAAATCAACTTCATTAATAATCGGCTAGTTTGGCTTTCTGTGGATTTTCCTACATTTTGAATGAAAAAAATAAAATCAACGCATTAAACATGCTATCTCTGTTTTATATTGATGTATCAAATGCTTTGCAAATGAAGAAAGATTTGTGAAAACCATAGAAAGATACAATTCTATTGTTGTTGTATATCAGCTATGATATGCTTATGATCTAACCTTTTCCCGCTTTCCTGGAAGTCTATTTTTGTGTTCTGACATAATTTGTGAATGTATCTGATATCCTTCCCTGCATTGATTTTGTAAGGCCAGTGTTATTTTTACATCCAGATCACATAACTAGTTACCAGAACAAAGACCTTTTGAAATATGCTGCAATGTCTTATATAAGTACATATATACATTACGCTTATGACTGGAATGTACCTAGAAAAGTTACAATTACGGACATATTAGTTCAATAATTAGAAATATCATATGATGTTGTTCTCAGGCCTTGTTCTTGGTATTGTGCCGATTTTAAATTCAGACTACATCTACCAAGTGGGAGATTTAAGAAGAAAAAACATGGTTCCAAATCGCCTCCACTATTCGCCACGACACTCAAGTTCTATATAGATGCGTCAGGATTATGATTTAAAAAAACGTTGAATGAAGACTTGGTCGCGAATTCAAGCTGGTAACCTGGAGTTGAGTAAGGCCTGGTGTCCACCTCCTACGATAGAAATTTACACCTACCGATATGGCACTGATACAAAAATCAAATATCGGAGACATATCGGGAAGGTGCAAAATCGTAGACATATGTCTAGACATGCCAATCCACCACGCATTGTATGGGTTTTTTATCGGTGTCTAATCGCAGAAACGTGTTCAACTGCCCCAATATTAGGTGACCTTCCGACGCGATTTTGATTTTGTATCGGAAGGTGCATCGTAAACTATATCGGTTAAGATTTTTGCTGACAAATTCCTAAATTTCCTGACAATTAACTGATGCATTATTAGTCCATTACCTCAGGAAATATCTATCACAACCTGGTAATATTGGTATCATTTTAATCGTCATGAGATACCTAATAAGATAGGATGTTTATTTCTGTATGTCATCGTGATAGATTTTTCATTAAATTGCTGTGAAAACAGGAAAGTAACATGTTTTAATGTTTTTCATTTCAACAATTCCAATGTTTATTCTATGACAGGAAATTTTATCCATAACACAGGTATATCATGTATATCCCAACAGATAGGCCCAAGTCTGAGCTTTCTAACAATGCATTGTTTATACAAATCGGCCGATTAGTTAAGACGTGAGACCGATTTCCATCTTTCAAGTGAGAAAGACTAGTATTTGTATCAATATTCAGGACTGAGAGGAGAGGGCTCGTCTCGTTTTCGATTCGCCTACATAGGCGGCCATTACAAGATGGCGCCAGTGTGAAGAGGGTCTATATCGTAGTAGGTGGACGCCGGGCCTAACCTGCTCAAAACTCCACTTTTTATGCACTACTTGCACACTCACGGTGCACTCCCTGTTGAGAGTCTGCTTTTAGCTACCAACATCTACAAAGAAAATAGAAGGAAACTCTATATAACCACTCGTGATCTTAACCAGTCCGACAGCACTGGACGATAGTCGGTACCATTGACACAAGTAAACAGCAATATGAGAACTGGTTAGGGAAGTGGGCAGATCACTGTGGTAGTCTGTCTGTTTAATGACCACTGGGCAATCTAGGATCCTACAAGTAGACCGTTTTCTGTATACAACAGAGACCTAGGGACGATGTGGGTCAACTTTATTCAACACTCATGGACGACCTTATGGACGACTAATTACACTGTCATATGATACATAAAAATATTATGCTGTCTTTCAGGGAGAATCAAAGATATTAGGATTTAAAAGCCTTAGTTTCTAAAAGCGAATTTCATCTACACTTCATGATGCATAGTTAAGAACTGATGACAAATTGAACGCCTCTATAACATTATTTTCTTGTTGAAGTTTAGCCAAGCCCCAACCCCACATATTTCAATAACTAAGAACAATGAAAACCTATCGCCCACCAGTGTACGATTACGGAGGTGGGATTTATATACGCATTAGCAAAGTTGATAAGTTTGTTGTAAAAGTTGCTTTAAAGTAAAGTTCATTAAGACATTCGTGTCTGAGGGCTAATATCTCTAATTATTAGTGTTATTGGATTCGTCAAAATACCATGTGATTACTGAAGTTTGTTTCTTTGTTCCTTCCCTGTATGTACAAATTATCTTTGTTGAAGTACACTAAAATCTCGTTATTAATTGGTCATACTTTCAGTCATTGTACATATTTCTCGATAACTATTAGAGGACAGGCAGCACATGGTCAGGTACACCAGATGTTAGACACAAAAAAAGACCACACACAAAGACAAATTGATTATGTCAACATATGATCGAAACAACATCAGATTAGTTCTAATCCTTGTCAAATCTTTAAAATAGGCTGTATTTAACACCGTTCCTATTATTGGTGTAGGTTATTCAACAAGCAGTACCTATTTGATGATTGATGGTAATGTTTTTCACACGTCGGTACATGTATTACATCTAGGTCTAGGTTTAAAACTAAGTGCCATTTGCCTAAAGCAAAGAAGAATATTTAACTATTCATATCAGGCTAGCGTTGAATTCGGTCTTGGGGTAGGACAAAACAGGCTGTAAGACAGCTGTGGGACCCCTATGGAAGAGAGTTCCTAAGAACTTCAGGTAGTGCCCCTTAGTGGGGATTGTGGTAACTAATTTCATAAATTTCAATTATCAACGAATCTAACTAAATATTTAAGCTATTTCCCCTCTAACACTGCTGTTTTGTATTATATACCATAAGATATATATATATTGTCTCTAGTTAAATTGATAAATGAGGTTGTTCTTTGTAAATTTGAATCATATAAGCACCTAGGACCCTTTTGGGTATGTGGAGGACAGTTTGTAAGATGTGGGACAAACTTGTTCAACACTTTTGGACAATCTGGCTAAGATCCTTGGCTAAGACAGTCTCCCGCCAAGGTTGTCTTTATAGTTAAACACAAACCATCCTAGGACCTCTCTTACAGGCATAACTCCCCTAGGACCACATTGTTAAACTCCCCCCAGGTGTGTCTTTCCATGTGAGTCAAATTCGCCATTTTCCATTGAAATTGGTAAAAGCAACTTGCCCTGAGAATTTCGTATCAAAGGGAAATTGTCTGAGATTAGGGGAAAGGAGTGAAGTACACCTGTCTCAGGTTCATTAAACTCTACATGTGAATTCCTCTTAGGGTTGTTCTTTATTATCCATCTAGTATAAAGTGTCCTTAGTAAACATATAGGAACTTTGTATGGACACACACTACGCATGGATATTATCAAGAGACGTCACGAGTTTGAGACTGAGTTTAATTATGCCACGTATTTTGTTGGCTCTGTAATTTCACGGGTCGAAGACAGAAGTGGCATAAGTAAACTCATACTCAAACGAGTGGCGTTTAGATTTTATCCTACCCCGTTTCCACACTTTTTCAGTATTAGAAAGTAGTGGGATAAAGGTGGATAATGAATACATTATAGAGTTGTTTCAAATAGAAAATGGTTAAATGGTCCTCTGTTGACCCTACAGAATATCCTCACATGTGCTCGGATATCACTACGCGTCAACTTCTCGGAGCATATGGCCGGTATTTTTTTTCATTCAACTAAAGGAGATTACAATTACCCTAAATGGGCGTTTTTTATGCAATTCAGTAACAGAACAAAGACAATACAGGACAATACAATATAGTAGATTGTCAATAATAACATTTAGGGTAATATAAGTTTCCAAATCATTGGTGTTAAATTAAGTTGTTGTATCTGTTGTACCAGACAATATCATGAGTACAATACACTACATGTTTATACAAAGACATGTCTATCCAGACGACTGGGAACTATACAGTAACACGATATGTGGCTACAGTCCTCCGGAATCTGTGGTCCATCAGCCTCGTGTCAATTGGGTTGAGGAGGGGTTGCGTGTGTTTGGGGGAGTGTGGTTGGTTACTTGATTCAAGGGTGATGTGCAAACAATCTGTAGCCAAGAGTCTGGTATCTGCAGATGAGTCCAACATGTCGCAGTTCCAGCTGGTGAGAAAATTACCCTTAAAGCCCAATGCCCATCTACCGATTTCGGAATATTTATGTACGTTTGTCGGCGACAAACGGAGGGTAATTTGTCTCAGCCGAGCCATCCTAACGGAGTCGGTAGATGTAGGACAGCTAGGCAAGGCTACCCAGCGATTAATGAACACTCGGTATCTTTGGTTTTAGCCCTCCCCTAGCGATTAGTGGACCATACACCGATTTTATCAGTGAGCGGGTCGAGCGAGGGGTTACGTAATTTGCCTGCGACAAGGTGACCGACTCCTATACGATTTTGGAACTAATCGTTCAACCCTAAATCGGTAGATGGGCATCCGGCTTTAAGCCCAATACCCATCTACCGATTTCGGAACATTCATGTACCTTAGTCGGCGACAAACGGACGGTAATTTGTCTCAGCAAAGGCATCCTAATGGAGTCGGCCGTAGTCGGTAGATGTAGGACAGCTAGGCAAGGGTGACCCACCGATTAGTAGACTGATTTGCTTAGGACTAATACCCACCAACCACTCTCCCCGATGTCCACCGGTCAAGCGAAGGGTTACATAATTTGCCTGCGACAAGTTGACCGACTCCTATACGATTTGCGAGCTAATCGTTCAACCCTTAATCGGTAGATGGGCATTGGGGTTCAAGCCCAATACACATCTACCGGTTTTTGGAACATGTATGTACCTTTGTCGGCGACAAACGGACGGTAACTTGTCTAGAGTGGGATTCACACGATGTGACAAATGGACCTGAGACTGGTGTACTTCACACCTTTGCACCAGTCGGCTACTATTTCCAGCTGGGTACAAAGGTTCACAGATTGAAGTGCTCTAGAGTCTCAGGGAAACATGGCGGATTCAATTCACATAGGAAGACTTACCAGGTACATAGTCACACCCCTACACCCCCTATACCCCGACACAGAGTACACAGGGTACACAGTCGCCGACTCAGGGTACTTCCCCATGTGAATAGGTGTAATTTAGAACCAATGAGATTCACAGACTGTGGGAGAATGCGTGAAGTACATTTGTCTCATCAAAATACCCCTCTAATTTCTAAACCTATTTAAAGTCCAAATCTCATGAGATTCTGTTCCTTGTTAAATGGGATTCACACGGTGGGATCCATGTACCTCACAAAGTGTTTGTCTGAGACAAATCCTGTTGAGATTTGGTACTGGAACACAATCTCCTCGTGTGAATGACAGGGTTCCATTTTGCTGAGACAACTTTTTTCCCTTGCAATTGTCGGCGACAATCACCCGTAACAAGGAACAGAATCTCATGAGATTTTGACTCTAAACATGTTTAAAATCTATAGGGGTATTTTGGTGAGACAAATGGACCTGCTGCGACCATGTACCTACCCTAGCCAATAGGAGTCCAACAAGCATAATTTCATGTTTGTAACACCCTTCACATCAAGGGTAATTGAGTCCCAAGGTGAGTGGTCACTGTGACTATGTCTGAGATTATGTACCAGGTGTGTCCTCCCATGTGAATCAAATTCGCCATTCTTCCTTGAGACTGATAAAAGTACTTAACCATGAGAATTTTTTACCAAACGAGAATTGTCTGAGACTAGAGAAAAGGTGTGAAGTACACCAGTCTCAGGTACATGAGTCTCTTCATGTGAATCCTACTTTAGGGGTGATTGTCGCCGACAATTCCAAGGGGAAAAAAACCTGTCTCGGCCAAATGGAACCCTATGATTCATACGAGGAGATTGTGTTTCAGTAGAGAATCTTAGCAGGAATTGTCTCCGACAAACACCTTGTTTGGTACATGAATCCCATCGTGTGAATCCCACTTAGGGGGAGGCATCCTAACGGAGTCGGCCATAGTTGGCAAATGTAGTGCTCACAACTAGGCAAGGACCCGGCAACGATAAGTGAACCACCTCCTTTAGATGTTATTTTGTTGCCGACAAGTTGTGGTTTCTATGTTCCTAAATCGGTGGCCAAAAGTTTATCAACATGTATTCCTATATACCCATTATTGAACTAACTAGAGTTACATACCGCTGCTGGGGGTGCATTAAAAATTAGTTATGTGTCGAGGTTCACGTTTTCGTCCCGCTCTCATGTTTTCGTCCTGCTCTGACGTTTTCGTCCCGCTTTGATCACGTGATACAATACAGCAGCGGGACGAAACAATAGCTGTTGTGGTTACTCGATAAGGGTGGCCATTTGCTTCGGAAGTGTTTCAGGTAAAGAAATAAGCATTTTTGTCGATATTTGAAGGTATATAGGAATAGGGAAACCAAGTACCGGTAAGCAAAAGTCAAAGTTACTCGTTAAGGCTTGGAAAAATTACTGCCCAAGGCGTCAGCCACGGGCAGTAATTTTTCCAAGCCTTACCTCGTAACTTTGAACTTTTGCTCACCGGAACATAGTTTCCCTCTATTACGTAATTTGTCTTGGACAAGTTCACTGACTCCTTTATGATTTGGGAAATAATCGTTCAATCCTGGATCAGTAGATGTGTATTGGGCTTTATTTCTGACCCACCACAAGACAGAAAATATCCGCTCGAGAGACCCCTTCTAGCTTCCTGAACTAGCTCCAAAGTGCTATTCCAATGGTACTTATGCTAAATCTCTCGACCCTGAGTAACTTACACTGGTTCGCATGGATACCATTGTGACGGAATTACAAAAGTACACCAGATAGGTGAAGTCCAGATATCAGAATATAAATATAAAGGGACATGGTAAATGTGTGTTTAGGACATTTTTGTACAGTTTGAGTTTTGCATTGTCGGTGGTTCCTGACTGCAGATCGGTGACGGGAAATCAGCCAATGGAAACGGGCCTTAAACCATCCAGGCCTAGAGGCACGATACAGAGGATACTCATGAAGTTCATACTGCCTAACGTCATATGGAATCGACGACTGGCAGAGAATGAGAACTGTTTCATCCACAGTCTGGATGTGTGCTTAATATCATGTAAATATTATCAATTAAAAACGCCATTTTAAGCACTTGTGAGGTTGTTGATTCACAGCCTATCCCATGTCCATGCTAGCGTTAATTCCCTACAGCCCGTTGTCACAGCGGGTGTGAACATTATCATTACTGCACCCCTATCAGCGGGTAATATTTGTAGATTTTTCCACAGGTATATAATAATAGCCTTTTCCTATATCTTAAGGCACTAATTCATCAGTATTGACAACAATGACTTCTGACAATGCATGTGTTTCTCCTCTGCGGAGCAGTATTCTGGCCAATCATACAACTAAAGAGGGTGTTCCACTGGCCCGACGGTAGCCGATTCTGTAGCCAGACAATCGCCGATCATTATCGGATGCCCTTGAATTTCTCAAATCTTAAAAAATGGTCATTTATTAAACTATTATTATCAGAATTAAATAAATTCCAATACGTGAGCTTCCTCCACAGGGCCCAGGAACAATTGATCGGGCGAGAAATCGGCCTGGTGGAGCACACCCTATACCCCGACTTCACGTCTAGAACGATGACCGGGCTTATAGTATGATATACACATCGGAAAAAGAGGTATTATTATATACCTGTGTCCGAATGTCTATGAAATACTGCCCGCTGCTAGGGGTGCAGTAATAATAATGTTCATGCCCGCTGTGAGAATGACTTGATAAGTCAGTAAAAAGTGGTTTTTTCATTGATTTAAGGTATATAATAATAAGCAAACGTCCTGACTGTAGACGAAATAATTCCCGTTCTCGGTCAGTCGTCGATTTCATACTGCCTTCCGTCAATGGCGTCAGGCAGTATGATATCGACGACTGACCTCGAACAGAAACCGTTTCGTCCGCAGTAAGGACGTTTGCAAATGATAATGTGGGTGAGTAAGATATGATTGTTGACAAACATGATACTTCTGTAGCTTCCTTGCGATACCTCTGGGTACTAAATAGTAAGGAGTCAATAGAAAATGAGGACCAGCGTCCACTGAGGTCCCAAAACCCTACGTTAGATCGTATGATGCGTGCATTGGGTGCTTCCTTGGGTGTATCGGCTACGGTTTAAAGTTAACCTTCCAACGCGATATCGATTTTGTGTCTGGAGATGCATCATAAGGCTTATCGTAGTGTATGGGGAGTTTAATGGGTGCCGGGCCTTACCTATAGACCCTGCAGAGGTTACTAGACTCCCTAATATCGCCCCGGGTAAGTACAGGATCCGCTGCCGACTGGCTGCCCGTGCCTTGGCCCCCTGTCTTCCGACGAACAATCATTTTCTGATTTATAACCGGAGAAACCGAATATCATTTGAAATGTATATGTAGAAATAACTAAAATTTCCATTTCTGCCATCTGATTTCTAATTTGAAGATTTACAAAAACGGTGAAATTACAATAAATGCGGGTCAAGGGTCTATCACCATACAACAACGGCAACCAGCGAACACCGGAACCTGTAAACAGACTGAATTATGGAATAGCCCAATAGGGTCTATAATGTGATTGGAAACGCTTTCTTTAACGTGCGCAATTTGCACCATCGCAGTAACCACAGCACTCGCCCCATCCTGCTTTCACCAAATACCCACCTACTTGACCGTGCCATGGTAACAAGATGCCTGTGTAGCGAAGCCCAGTTACCCCAAGTGCCATTCCACTCATAGTTAGCAGGCTGGGCCATCGGGGCCTGTTTAAGTGCCCCCTGGAATGCCCCTAGTTCTGGGATCAGGTGACAGGACCTCCCTGCCTCCTGCTCCTATACGTGTGGACGTTGAAACATGATGTGCAGCGCATTGTTTAGATAATCCGCCGGGGGCTGAGTGGCTGGGGCCCGGAGCTGCTCCCCCATGCCGGGCCCCGAGCAGCTCGGCCCCGGCACCAGTAGATCTACGTGTACGTGTGTCTGACAGGGGACGTGTTGTCTTTGGATTAGGCACAGAGTGACAGCTGGAGAGGCAGGGGGTTCAATTGGCAGGGTGGGAGTTAATCTGTAGACACGAGGAGGAATTATGTATCACCTATGTGTGTGTGGACATGTTCTGTGTGGGGTGATGGTGTGTTGGGCCGTTAGCGTTGGTAGAATATGATACTTGGTATAGGGGATAATGCCTGGACTGCTGGTATTGAAATACATGATATTGGTATTATACACATTATATGCGTGTAAATTTTCCCTCCGAATGGATTTCCTTTCCTCAACTCGCTTGGCGGTATGTTGGAGAGTCTTCATTCCGTTGGGAATATTTTTTTTGCACATGATATATTGGCATTAAACACATAACGTACCGGAATTAACATGTGCACTACAATGGTATATCAAGGCATATCCATGCACTATATTGGTTTGAAAATATATGATGTACTGGAGATAAAATATATAGTACAGTATAGTATACTGTATGCCGGTAGTAAAACTATATTTGTAACTAGGAGCAAATAGATTGTTCATCATTAATGAATGAGCGTGAATTCATGACTGAATAACAATCAAAATGTTTGGGTAACATTCTGTCTAGGAATCATTTTCTATAAATCACTTGCATCCAGTCAACTTGCCATTTCTGCAACTGACTGAGTCTAGGATCCAAATATACCAAGCACCAATGTGTGAATGAGGTATTTTGGTCTTGAGTGATTGTTCATGGTCAGCTGGGCATGCCTCTAAGACCCTGAGACTCTGACATCCTGCTCCTTTCCCAATATCACAGTGAAGAGCACGCAGATAGTGAAGGCACAGTATTTTTTGCAACACCCTGGACGTCTATATGTGACCACTCTAAACTTTAGACAAGGTATATAGTGCGTATATAGTATCAAAACATGCATCGTACGGACATATATACTCTACGATTAAAACATACTAAAATATACTTACATGAAAATTCCTTGAGGTGAGACATGGCATGACTTTTTAGGTGCCATAGTTCCAACCCTTGGATTATCAACATATTTCCAGTTCCTCTTAATCCTCCACCCTTAGATAAGCCTTACTGATCTACACATGATGGGACGATAAGCCAAATCCTCCTCCTCAGCCGGACAGTCACCTGCTAACTGAAAGAGGAAGCGGTGACAACAGGCTTGCCCTCGAGAAGGTGCAAAGGGGATGTGGGCAGTTAAGGCTTATTCCGAAGGTGACCTCGCATGCTTGATAACTAACTGGCTACCTCCAGAGAGCTCTTGGGTGATCCCTAAAATTCCACGCACTTGCCCAACCCCGCCCAAATTAAGTCCGAGTAGATAGATCGGCCGATCTGGTTACCACTGCAACTCCCCTCCCTTGATAGGCTTAGTATTTCTGGGCAATCCGCGAAATTTTCCGGTATCTTCGGGGGGGGGGGGGGTTGGAATACAATCCCGCAATGGCAGCCCCCCCCCCCCCCCCCCCAGCTGGCTTATTTGGTAGCGGAATGTTGTTTTTGTGATTGGGTTTCATAGGGACATGCTCGTACGTGTGAAGGAATTGAATTTTTTTTAGTGATGAGTTTGGCATTGAGAGTGTGGTGTTTGGTTTAATGTTTTGGGTGTTTACTCTGTAAACAATGCACACATGACCAAGGACCCGCGGGGGATCATGTGATGTTTTCATATTTGGATAAAGATCGCGACCGCGTTGACTTCGAGATAATGTCACGTTGGCAAGCAAACATTGCAGTACAAGTGATCTCCCCCTTCCATGTTGGGCTTAATTAAACATATGCAGCAGGTTATTAACTCCAGTAAATACTTAATTGCGAACTGCAATCGTTGTCATTTGCCGCGGATTTACCATAGAGCTGGAGGGCATGTTGATTAGACCTAATAACTATTACCTCACCGCGATGGATTGGTTCAGTAATCAACTCAATAACTATTAGTGCAGGAAAACAATGGATTTATCCAATTAACCCCCATAACATCCTTCAACACGATCTGTCCGACCAACTAATGTACTTGCCCCAGCTCCACCCGGTCCTATATTGCAGTAAGCCCCTTCAATAGCACCCCCACCCACCCACCCACCCTCCCTCCCTCCCAACCCCACGTGACCATCAGGATGATTGTCACGTGGACACCACACAGATACAGTTACCATGGTGATTAGTTTATTTCTCCGCCCAAGTCAATTCCCCGCCGTTTCCTCGTGCTCGTGGCACACGTAAATATTTTGATTACCATTAGCCATTAGCTCGTCCGGGCGGGCGTCGGCCGAGCCGGCCGGGCCGCGGGGCAGGCGGGCCCGGGCCGCATGCACGTCGGGCGCCCGCCTGGTTAGCCATCTAATGCGGCCTGACATAAAAGTAATACCTGTCAGTACTAAACCTATCAGGGCCAGGCCACCAATTGAATTAGGCGGACGGGGCCGCGCCGGGGCCCGGCCCGGGGCAGCCGGGATCACAGGCCGGGCCCCGCGCGCGCCACCACCTTTGAAGCAACATTAATGGCAACGTCCATATTGACCTGGCGTCAGGGTGGGAGGGGGCGGGGGTGGGAGGGGGCAAGGGGTGGCGCTTATACGCCCGATGGTGGGCTTGGAGGTCCGACTGCATGGCTCCAACCATGTGCTATAGCAGGGGGACCATACATTAAGTACGTACACTGTGAGGGGGTGGAAGGGAATTTTGCGTATATCGCTTCTTTAAGTTGTGATTCCACCAACACTCAGGATATAGCGAGATAAGTGACGATTTGGTTGTCTTGCTAAATCTTGCTAGGTTTTGAATAATCGTATGAATATTTGCCGAAATGCATCTTGAGGTGTCACGATGGTGGAGCACCAAAGTATACACACAACATCGTGAAAAGGTACACATATCATCGCGCGCAATGTATCGCGACAAAGGAGATACGACATATCGCGACAATGTAAGATATAACAAGATATACCACGGCATCTATGCCTTCAACAAGTGTGTGTGAGTATATTCATATAAAATACATTTATAATTTTAAAGTTTAATAACTTCAGATCCAATTAAGATATTTGAAAATCGATTTCAGACTTACCATCCCCTCTGTCTCCCGTAAATAACGGTAAATAACATTTCAGTATTGGCCTGCAGGAAACCTGAAAACCCCGCATAAGGGTACACTTTGGCCCGGAACAGAGGGTGACCGCTTACGCGGGGTTTCACTGTACTTTATGGATGGCCCCAAGCCTACATGCCCAAGTCAACCTATGCTGGCAACGCGGCATTCATACTGACACCCGAGTCTATAGGGCACACAGCTATTTTGCTATGGGGATGGCCATCTTCCCCCCGACGCCGCCCAAAACAGCAGGTGGCGGGACCAATTATCAATGGATTTTATCCAAAATATTTTGTAAGTAGAGAATTCCACAGTAGACCAGACAAGCTGATTATAAATAAAGTTGGGGATAATATTATATCGAGATAAGGGGCAGTTGATGGAAAATGTTGCGACGTTTCGTCTGCTTAAATCAGAGTTCTTCAAGCAATGTTAGGGGCTTACAATGGAGGAATTTTGGCCTCGTATTGATATTGTCTATAGATTATAACAACTGATAACAGTGGCTGCACCCCATCCCCCACCGACTACAGTGGCGCTATCTTACAATTTCCTGGTGGATGATGGCAGAACTAGCAATCACTCTGTCTCTGTACCCTATATAGTACTCGCTACTTTTCTGGCTCAATCCCTCCCTCTCCTATCCCCCCCCCCCCCCGCTCCTCCCACCTCTGTAACCCACCACCCGCCCACCCCTCCAGGCGTGCCCACTGCGGTCAAGTGACGTGATTGGGGTTGAAATATGGAATAAGCACGGCCAAGACGGGACATTATTGTTTGGGCCAATATCATAATAACCTAATAATCTGATCAGTGGGGCGGGCGGGCGGGCGGGGCCGACGGGCGGGGCGTGCGGCCTGGCCCTAGTTAGGCTTTGTCTCATCTAATCCCTGCCGATCGCCCGGAGCTGACCTCGGTGAGGGTGGAGCGGATGGGCCGGGGGTAGGAGGGGTTGATGGAGAGGGTAGGGAGGCGCCACTGGCCACATAGTCACCACCTAGCCTACTTCTCACACGCAGGTTTGTTTAGCTCTGAGAACTGTGTGTATGTGACAGGTGGAATTTAAATCCTGAGGGTGTAGCGGGTAGTGTTCTAGTCTACGTCTACGTGTGTGTTGTGCGTATTTGTATGTAGACATGTATATATGTAATTATGTATTTATGCATATGTATTTACGTATGTATTGGTGGATATGTGTATGTATGTATGTATGTATGTATGTATGTATGTATGTATGTATGTATGTATGTATGTATGTATGTATGTATGTATGTATGTATTATGTATTTATGTATGTATAGGGCACATAGATATTGTCCTATGGATGTGGCCTTTTTGCTCCCCGACGCCATCCAAAACACCAGGTGGCTGGGCCAATTATCAATGGATTTTTTTTTTAAGTTGCCCCCCGACTATAGTGGCGCTATTCAACAATTTCCTGGCGGATGATGGCAGAACTAGCAATCTCTCTGTGCCATATATATGAATGTGAATGTACACAGGACATCTTCAAACTTGTGCGCTGTCTCGCCTCATCTAATTTCTTTGCGCCCCTTAGGCCCGGCGTCCACCTACTACTACAGAATCGTAGACCTCCCGATATGGCACCGATACAAAATGTCAAAATTGGTGCCATATTGGGAAGGTGCAAAATCGTAGACATATGTCTAGACAAGCCAATCCACCATGCGTTGTATGGGGTTTTTATCGGCGTCTAATCGCAGAAACGTGGTCAACTGCCCCGATATCAGGTAACCTTCCGACGCGATTTTGATTTATTATCGGGAGGTGCATCATAGACCATATCAGTGCCATATCGTAGTAGGTGGACGCCGGGCCTAACTGTCACGTCTCCCCTTTTCGCGTTGACGTCTAGGTTTGTCTTATCACGTCGCGTCTCTTCTAGTCCCGTTCCATTGCATCTCTTCTTATCTCTTCTACTCTCGTCTCCCCTCTTCTCGGCTTGTCTTGTCACATCCCTTCTTGTGTCATGGCATATTCACATTGCATCACTTTTTGTCTCTTCCTATCTCCTCTTATCTCTTCTCTTCTCTTCTCATTCTGTCTTGTAGCATCCCTTATTGTCTCATGGTGTCACTTCTCATCCCGTCTCATCCTGCCCATTCTTGTCTCATCACATTGCGTTACTTCTCTTCATTTCCCATCTCTTCTTATCCCTTCTCCTCTCTTCTCCCCTCTTGTCGTCCTGTCTTGTCACGTCTATTCTTGTCACATTGTGTTGCATCTCTTCTCATCCCATTACGTCTCTTCTTATCTCTTCTTCTCTCTTCTCGTCCCATCGCGTCTTGTCCATTCTTATCTCCTTGTGTTGCGTCACTTCTCGTTCTATCCCATTTCCTCTTATCTCTTCTCCTCTCTTGTCCTCTCTTCTCATGCCATCTTGTCCTGTCCATCCTTGTCTCATTGCATTGCATCACCTCTCGTCCTGTTCCATCTCTTCTCCCCTTTTGTCCTCTATTCTCATCCCATCTCGCCTCGTCCAGGTTCGTCTCATGGCGTCGCATTTCTTCTCGCCCCATCCTATCGCATCTCTTCTCCTCTCTTCTCCCCTCTTCTTGTCCTGTTTTGTCACATCCATTCTTGTCTCATGATGTTGTGTCACTTCTTGCCACATCGTGTCTCCTCTTTTATCTTCTCGTCTCATCTTGTCCCATCTCTTCCCATCCATTCTTGTCTCATTCTGTTGCATCTCTTCCCATCCCATCCCATCTCCTCTTATATCTTGTCCTCTCTTGTCCTCTCTTGTTGTCCCCTCTCGTCACGTCCAGGTTCGTCCAGGTACCTAGTCGTTGGCTTATAAAGACTTCCAAGAACTAATCGCCGAAAACAGTGCCCGTGTATCTTTCTAGTGTTTCTAATTTCTTTGTTATATTATATTGGCAGTCTCTATTGCATAAAAACAGGAGTAGTAACGCTATAGACAGCATTTCTTAGAACCATATTCAGTTGTATCTTTTATCAGAGATACGAGATAAGCACGTAGTCGGTATTTACGAATATGGCCACATAGCATACTAATATATCTATATAGAACGACCTGACCATGCTGAACATGCTACAAAACGAGATGGGGAATTGTTGCTTTTTACTGAACGAGGCCCCAGGCCGAGTTCTGTAGAAACCTCAATTCTCATCGAGTTCTATAGCATGTACAAGCATGGTAGGTCGTATATAAATATTCATCATAAACCCAAAATTTTCAAAATCTTACCATATACATGTGTATATTGGCATAGAAGACATGTCTAGTGAAAACCCACACAATGCTGATATTTCAACGTGTTCAGTATAATAGTGTACTGCACAGGGTTCAGTGTACAATTTATACTGAATAGGGAGCAGCAGTAAGTAATTATCAAAAATACCGCATGGGTATATAATAAAACGTAGAATCTACTTGACACTGAATAAAACCCACACATGCTGCACTGCAGACACTCAGTCGGACTCCATCTTTCGACCAGACAGTATGAATATTCATACCTCAACCCAATACTCACATGCCCCATTAGAAAAAAAACAATCCATATTAACTGAAGTAACTCGAGAGATTAAATCAACTGAAAACAGCGAAGTACACTTTGACGGGCGTTTTGCTTGACTTTAATAATCACGCGAAAACTTAGTCATGCGCAGTGGGAGCGAACGGAGCGCCATCTGTCGAGATGATATAAACTTATTAAGCTGCAATCAGGGGAAAGACGCTCAGGTTAAGCTTTGTTTCCGCCAATTACTTAAGATATTAGCTCTGCTGACAGCTCGGGCTTTGCAAGTAGCTGCGAAAGCAAGTGACACATATTAAGCTTGAATGGCTGTTATAATGGCAGTTGATAGGTACTCAGAATACGTGTTACCGCCTGCGTTATTAGATAGAAAATTCAATTGGGATCTCTTTGCCTGCATATCACCTTTCGTCACCAATTACTTGTCAGTTGCAATTACTGCGTGCGATTTAGCTTGACATGCACGCCATAGTCGTCTGCTGCTGCACACCCGCTGCCGGGAACCAGCTTCAGGGGCTTGTGTGCAGGACCCTGGTGGTGGGTGGTGGTACTATTTTGAGAGTGAGAGTGGGATCCATAAGGGTGAAATGTAGGGTGTATGTTAAACATTAGATGGTATGGCAAAGTGACGATGGAGATAGTCCATCTGATTCAAAACGCCCATGGTAAAGGTAATGGCTCGTGTTATCGCTACCGGAAGAAAATACAGATTCCCATATCCTCCTATAGGAGGATACATTAAAATAACTCCCTGAAACATTACACAATATGCAGAGAAATGGGTGAGAAGATAAGTGGCCATTTTGTCTTTTCTTCAAAATCTGCAATGCCAAAAAATGAATACAATATTGACCTGTTTAACTTTAAGATACTAACGTGCATGTAGGCCTTTCCTCCTAGTAGTTGACCACATGCAATATATTGAATATTAATACGCGTGAACTACGCGGAGGATATACGCACTAGTATCAGAAATAGGTTTATATTGTGTATACAGGACGAAATGTTCTCTGTATACTGACGCTTGTAACACACATGTAGATATGTTCTGTGTATACTGACGCTTGTAACACACATGAAGATGTACATGAATACAAATTTCCATCAAGTTATCCCAGTGAAATGTATGCGGAGTATCCACTCGACGCTTCTGCCAATGCTCTGTACAGCTGCATGGAGCTAACTACACCACACAAGCCATCCCTCCCGTCCCTGGCGCTTAAATTCTCCGCTTACTGGACCGCTGATCGCGTGGTCGCTGGATCTGTTCAGAAGCTCTATTAAGTCTAATAAGTCCTCTGGTCGGCCGCTTGCCAATTGGCAGCCGCTTGGTGCAGCGGGCGGGGCGGGTGGGCCCTAGAGCCGGGGCTAACCCCACACACCTCCCGGCGGCTGGCCGGTCTGCCCGCCCGGACGGCCGAGCACGGGGGCCGGGCCGAATTGCCTCAATTTGAGCCGATTTAACTGCTGGGCCTGTCTTATTTGTGGGGGGGGGGGGGGCAGGTTATTAGTTTTGGTAACTGCTTCTGAAAAGGTTGCGGCGAGCGGGGCTCATGTCGGCGTATTGTCGGCGCGAGGACTGACGGGCATTTCGTGAGCGGTGCGACGGGCGCTGAGTCGAATTACACGGACTAGCTGATAGTGGGTGGCCGGGATGAGGGCGGCGGCGGCGGGAGTGGCGGTGGTGGCCAGGGTAGTACCACCACCACCCGTGCAGCACCCAGCAGTACGACGGTCACGGTGTGTGCTTTACAACCCCCGTGCATGCTACACACAGACACAGCACACTCAGGGCTTAAACCCTTAACCAGAATGTAGGGCACACTGGAATATGAACAAAAAGTTATCAATAAGTAGAGTGTAGATAATATCAAGAGACGTCACGAGTTTGAGTCTGAGTTTATTTATGCCACGCATTTTGTTGGCTCCATAATTTCACGAGTCGAAGACGAGTGACATTATGAAGCCAACCAAATGAGTGGCATCAATAAGCTCAAACTCAAACGAGTGGCGCCTAGATTTGATCCTACCCCGTTTCCATATTTTTTTAGTATCAGAAAGTAGTGGCATAAACAACACTTTATGTCACACCCGTGACATAAACAAATCCAATGTTAAGCCTATGGCGTTTTTTATTGGGGTAGGATAATACATAGAAATGTATGAGGACATGCTAAAAATACAATAAAACCCCGCTTCTGGGACATCTCGCTTGAGAAATCTTTATCTAGTTTATTCTAACCCCGCTTAAGGGGAACTTTGCTTGGAACGAAGGGGGTTCAGCGGGGTTTTACTGCATGTATACGGCAAATACGTGTACAACTAACCACCTACACATTCATCTGTTATCATAGTTAGCAAGTAGGCCTACCTTATTAAAGTCTTTACCATAAGGCCCGCTGTGCAATGATTTTCTGGTTCTCTACGATAAACCATACGATGCGTGCATCGGGATGCGTGCCGGGAGATGCGTTATAAAGCCTATCGTAGTGTATCGGGAGCTCAGTGGACGCCGGGCCTTAAAGTGGGTCTCAATTAATGTGTGTGTATGGCCTTACATGACGCCCAATGACGGTTGGGTTTATAATGATGTCTATAAACCTCCAAAATAAAGATATATATGAAAAAGGTTGTGTTGAAAAATTTCCGGAAAATTGGGACAAAATTCCATACCCACCACCCCCACCAGGGAACAGGGCAGGACCGAACTAACATCCACCTCCAAATTTTTCCAAGGAAAAAAGTTTGAGGAAATATATAAGAAAAAGGACTACTGAATAGTGTCTTATGCCATACAAAATTGTATTTCTGCAACTAAGCATTCTGTAAATGAGGGCAATATTTGTAACAGATCCCCATCATATCTTTACCTCTCTTTATGAATATGACAGACCTCTTATAACTGACATATATTTCTATTTTCAGGAGTATATATATGTTTATCCTACCCCTCATATAAATCTCCATAGACTTAACATGGTGTGACTGTATGCCACGGTTATGCCATATAATATTTTATGCCACTGGTGACATATGAAGTTAAAAACATGTGACAGGGTAAGATAAAATCTAAACATCACTCAATTTCATATGATTGTTTACATGCCATTCGTTATCTTCTGCTACAGATATCACTCAGCTCCGCTTGAGCATAAACAATCATATGAAATTTCGTGATGTTTCATGATAATATATATATACATTTCCCATTCTACTGAACGAAATTGTCTGCTGGATGAAATTGCTTCTGTGTAATGTATGTGAGTTATATGTATTTTTAAAGTGCAATTCATTACATGTGAATGCTAGTGCGTAGGGTGCCACTTTATCTGCTCATCCTTTATGCCAAAATGATGACGGTTTCAAGACATTATTGTCTTCACAGATTTTTCTCATGTTAACCTCTCCTATGATCATATAGCCAGCTGCCTAGACTGGCCCCATTCGCTGTACCCCTCCACCTTCCCCACCTCTCCTCTCCTTTAATTCCTGGACCAGTCAGGAGAAGGTTTGTCTTCTCAAAATTTTCTGAATAATTCATTGAATATTCATAATCAAAGACTTGAGCAATTCTACCTGAACCAAGATTGCATTGTGATCATATTTTTCTTGGTCATTGCCTGCTGCTGTCTTTTCCACCAGACTCCAATAATCAACTGCTTTGGCTACGATTTGAGGGTCCAGATTCTCATCCAAACTAGACCTTATACGTAGGCATATAGTCCTAGTAAAATCTATACACCCTTTTCTGCTGGGGCCTAGAGGGTGGTGCATTGTAAGGGAATACGGCACGAGTGGAACAAGACCCAGAAGATACCAAAAGAGATAAGGGACGGTCGGGGGTCCCCTGCACGCTGGCATGGGTTTATGGTGGTGGCGGTGGTGGCTGCGGATGAGGAGGCAGTGGTAGCAGGATCTGTGGTCGGGCTTCTGGCCTGTGACGACCAGCCTGCCGTGGGCGGGTGTGCAGGCCGCGACAAATGAGGGCTAATCGGGGGTACGGCTCACGGGGTGCCGGCCCACAGTCCCGGGCGCTGATTGGGGACCGGTGGTGGGACCAGCTGTTGTACAATATGGCTGATAACTCCCCACTGTGCCTGCAGAATAACCCTCCCACCCTCTGAGCACCCACTCATGCATCTCTGTCCTTCCCAATGAGCGAGTAATCCAGTAATCACCCCAGCCGTAATCCACCCAATGGATATATATATATATATACATATATATATACATATATATATATTTATATATATATATATATATATATATATATATATATATATGTATCTCTATCTCTCTCTCTCTCTATATATATATATATATATCTTTCTCTCTCTCTATATATAAATATATATATATATATATATATATATATATATATATATATATACACACACAGATATATATATATATACACACACAGATATATATATATATACATATACACATATAGATACTTATTTGATATAATCCACACCCCACACCCCTTAATCCTACAGGTCAATAGTCATCCCCCTACCCGTATCTATACATTACGGTTACCCTGTGACCTTCCACCCAACTCTTTCCCCCAAACGTTCACCCATAGCACACCTCATCCCCAACAGACTACCCCTTAACCAGCCTGGTCGTGAGTGTGACATGTAGCCCGGAAACATCTCTGACATATCAGGGGCACATCAGTGTACCCCTCCACGACCCGTCACCGCCACCTCCACACCGGAATGCCTTTCACCCCCGTCCGGGGGCCCGGGCACCAATTAGCAAATTTGCGGACAAGCCACTTTTGGAGCCGGTCTTGAATGACATCCTCGCCCGGCTGTCGGCCACCCGACACTCGCAGAGGCGTGTGTTGACGCGGGTTGGACGGACCGCGGCTGTCAAGGCCCTCTCTCTCCCACACACACCTCCACCTCACCCCCACCCCGCTCACACACCTCAAATCTCCATAGTGGCGGCCAATTTGGACGAGATGGCTATGGTCATGACTATACCCCCTACGAAAGGCCGCCACTCACCAAGCACCGCCTAATCGCTGATGTACACTTCCCAGCCGTTTCTCAATTGGCCGGGAGATTTTCTAGACACGTCCAACCGCCCCCGACACATCCACAATCCCCCCATCTCAACCGCACTGCCCAAACCTAGGCCTATTTGGCTATCATCTGTACATCAGGACATCCCCAGGCTTTGTTCGGGGACAGGGGTGAGTGTAGGGGAGGTGAGTGGGGGGTGAGTTGTTATGGGATCATTTCAGGTGCTTTTCAAACTCCGAAGACGTCCATTTCGGGGGGAATCCGATGCCACGTGACAAACTTCCTCAACGTTTTTCCCCCGTTTGTGGATGCGAATCCTGCAATTATGTGTCTTGTTCAAGGCGGACCGACTCACCAATTTCACACGATTTTCTTCGTGAAATAGGACACTAATTACTCAATTAGAGCAAGTATTCTGTGTCTGTGTGTGTGGATTTTTGTAAAAGATGACGGAACTGAGTGAGATCTACACAAGGTGTACAAGTTTTTCGTGAATAAAACCACATATTTAGATTATGTTCTGAGACGGAGGGTACTTTAACTATATGGATGGTGATCACGATAGATGGTTTGAAAATTGTCAGAATGAATAGAGGAAATTGACATAAATGAGTTCCTATTCCGCACAACAAAGTGACCCATCATAAAAACTTTGACAAAAAATCTATGGCATTTACGTAACTGGCAGGTTAACACTTCAGAGGCAATTCACTCCCCGTATAATGGCCGTTCAATTTAGTTTTATTGAAGATACAACGACATGATTATCAGTAAAATTGGAGAATTGTGATAGAGTGCACAACAGATAAACTCAGTGATGGATTGATGGAGGCTCTGGTGGACGAAAATGTTATTACTGCCTTTGTTAGACTGTATATTCTAGAACTGCATATTATTAGACTGTATAGTCTAGAACTGCACTTTATATCTGTGAAATAATCATGATTGGTGGGTATATAGAAGGTGATCAGTGATCAATGTCTTACAGTATTATGTGAAACCATAGTTATGGTGACAATACAGGGTAGATTTACTCATTGTACCGGAGAAATTCGTTCTGAATGAGCCGGCACGGCGAGTTCAGAACAAATTTCTCCGAAACTACGAGTAAATCTACCCCGTATTGGCACCATCACTATGGTTTCATATTATTATATACCTTAATTTGGTCTTAATTCGCTAAAACTGACCGTAATTTGACGTGAAAGTGACTTGGCAGAACTCTCAAACACGATGTGTACGTTTGCAGACACGCCGGATGTTGTTTAGCGGAAGTGATCACCGCGCAGGCGCAAATACATTATAGCGCCGCATAAATTAACGCAGGGTCACCCTGCTATGCTCAATTGTCCCGTCGGACAGCTATACTCGAGTGGTGCAGTGTATCACAGGGGTTTTGCATTTGTTGACATCGACGAGTCACCCGCTCGGCCCATGAACGTATCAAAATCTATATTTCTCGCATATCTAAGCTATCTAAAGTATATCACGTGGTTCGTTATCGTATTCCACCTCGATGTTTGATGTATTTTCGCACTAACTTGCTCCGTGGTTACTGTACAATGCCACAGAACTCACGAAGTGAAGGGATCCGCCATTCTTGAATCTGGCACCTAGGATTCTGTTGTCGGCCTCTCGGCCAATCAGATTACGTTATTTTGTCAAAGCGTGCAATCTGTCACCCAAAGCGTGCAGGTAAGGTTCAAAGGATGCAATCTGTCACCCAAAGCGTGCAGTCTGTCACCATCCAAAGGCACCAGTACAAAGATTCACGGCATACAGTGCATTCTGTGTACACTAACTGTACCCCCAGGAGCAGTACGTATTTACACTGAGTTAGTGCATAGGTATGTGATAATGTACACATCGGACGAGAATGCCTTAGGGCATCATAATTTACGTGAAAGAAGGGAATGCCTTGTGGCATTCATGACAAATTCAATAATTTTTCAATAAATACAGGAAGAACCGAAAATTTCAAATTAGATAAGAAAAGATATGTGGAAATCAATCTACTATTTCAAGGTCACGTGACAAGGGAAATTATAATGAATGCTTCCAGGCATTCTTGTCCTTTAGAGACATACTGGCTAGAGATATTCTCGACGTGTAGTATTATGAAACGTCACGAAATTCCATATGATTGTTTAGATTGCGTGCGTTGTCTTTGCGGAATGGTATCATAAAGCGGAGCTGAGTGATATCTGTAGCAGAAGACTTACCAATGATGCCTCAAGGCACTCCTCTAGCTAGTGCAATTCATACCATACCTCAAAGCATCATTTCTATTTTTTGTTAAATTTTCATTTATCTCGGCTGATTCAACATGGATTTTTATGATATTTTTAGAGATTATGTGAAACGCCTTTATATTGATAATTAATAAACAATTTTATAGCTATTACCATAGAAACCTTGACAGATCCACTAAGGCGACCAAGCGAATGCGTCTGTGACCCATGCGACTGTGCGAATCCCATGCGATGATATTTCAATATATTATATATTGTCGCAAGGCATTCACATGTCTATGCGAACGTCTTCGAACGTCTACAAACGTCTGCGAACGTCGGCGAATCCAAATTTGCATGGAAAATCGCCTTAGTGGATCTGGCGCTGTAGGATAAACACCGCTACCCACCACCATGTTCGTCCTTGAAATGGTTAAAGCCGACAGAACGAGTTTCTCCGGGATTGAGCACATTTCAAGACAACCCGACTCAGCGCGACACTCTTGAAGCGACGTTTCTCCTCCGCGTGGTGAATTAAGGCAATCACCTTTTAGAAAACTGGCGGACTCAGTGGAGGCGGGAGCTGCCAACAAGACGGGCCTTTGTTTAAATCCCCATCAAGTGGCATCTAAATGGAGATTAGTGCTGCTGTCATGTTAATCCGCAAATATCCATTATTCAACTGTCACGCCTGTGAACTCTCGGTCAGCCCGCCAACATGCGCCGGGGATTTGGGAGGATTACAGATGTCGGACTACTCCGGGACACACGCAGCTAGAGGCTTCTACGCCACCCCTACACAACCCTACACACCCCAGCGCGCCGTCGACGGTCTAAAGGGCCTCTTCCACCAACACACAAGATATAGCGAGATCTGTCACGATTTTGTTGTCTAAAGGGTCTCTTCCACCAACACACAAGATATAGCGAGATCTGTCATGATTTGGTTGTCTAAAATGCTGATTCCACCAACACACAAGATATAGCGAGATCTGTCATGATTTGGTTGTCTAAAGGGCCTCTTCCACCAACACACAAGATATAGTGAGATCTGACATGATTTGGTTGTCTAAAGTGCTGATTCCATCAACACACAAGATATAGCGAGATTAGTCACAATTTGGTTGTCTAAAGTGCTGATTCCACCAACACACAAGATGTAGCAAGATCTGTCACGATTTGGTTGTCTAAGGTGCTGATTCCACCAACACACAAGATATAGCGAGATCTGTCACGATTTGGTTGTCTAAGGTGCTGATTCCACCAATACACAAGATATAGCAAGATCTGTCACGATTTGGTTATCATACCCGGCGTTTACACTAGACGAATCTGGCCGGCGATTCTGGCATTTTGCACGCCCTAACGACTTTTAACAGTAAAAAGCTAAAAATTGTCTAGTGTAAACGCCAAGCGTGTGGTGACTGTAGATCGTCTGATTATATCATATTACACAATTTGGTACCACTTCACGACTGTTGGACATGCTCTGACGTTCACGACTATTTCAAGCGGGCTTGAATTAGTCATCTACAGGGGCAGCGATTCTGTGAAAACTCATAGTTGTCAGTGTAAATGCTCGGGTATATTCTGAGGTTGACGACTTTTGTGGTGGACATTGCCACCGCCTGACGACTATTAGCTGACGATCTACAGTCGCCACGTTTTCAGTCATCTAGTGTAAACACCAGGTCAGTGAGTCTTGCTAGGTTTTGAATAATCACTTACATATTTGCCACAAACCATCGGTCTGGTTAAGCACCTTCGCCGCATTCTTGCCGCGATATGCCACGGTATGCAGCGATATGTTGGCAATAGATCTCGAAGCATTGCTGTGGTGGAGCACCAAAATATACACACAACTTCGCAGAAAAGCACACATATGATCGCGCGTGACTTGTTACGACAAAGGAGGTAAGATACATCGTGTACATTTAAGACATAACCAGACATACCAAGATATAACACAGCAAATGCATAGTTAATTACCCGAGGTACTTACCTAGTACTGAAGGGGAATTGATGTTCCTACGAGCCTAGGGCTATGATGTAGCCCCAGGATAACAGGGAAGATGAACTATGTGATTAGTCAGTAGTTTGAGCAAGAATACCGCTTGATAAATATAAAATTTTTATGGGAATGCGATAGAAAATTGATTTTCTTGTAGGTGGAATGATATGGGGATGGATGGTGGGTCCCTGTTATCCTGGGGCTACATCATAGCCCTAGGCTCGTAGGAACATCAATTCCCCTTCAGTACTAGGTAAGTACCTCGGGTAATTAACTATTCCTACTCACTACGGACTATTTTCTGTCGCCCCAGAATACAGGGAAGATTTTTAAAGTGCGAAAATTTTATGTTTATCTATTTCATTCCCATAGTATTTTAAGAAGTATGAATTAATTATTCAGCGTAAAACAATGTTTTTCATATAATCTTTTTATTTCAGAAAAGATCATTTCACATTTAGTGTTCAATATCGTGGAATTTGTTTTCCCGACCTTCATTGATAATGGTTATATATACCTTTATCTTTGCCTCTCGAGGTAATGGTTAAATACTTCTTAAAATGGTAAATTGGTTAAATACATCTTAATATCGTAATAGCACTAAGAATAGCACTAAGTAAAAACTTCTTATAGTTGAATCACATTAATTGGTACATGTTAAAATCACAGGTATGCATTTGGCACCATGTAGTATAAGTATAATCAATTTACTTGTACATTGTCCATGAGGTGAATAATTGTTAATGATAAAATCTTTCAATAACAATCATTTTGTTGTCTACAACAAGTGTATAGGATAGTATTATATCAGTATAGATATACATATGTTTGTAAAGAAACCAATTCTTTGCTCTGATAAATGTTGGTACTTATTTATAAGGTATCTATGCATTGTCTTCTTGCAATGCTTGAGCTACTGTTATTTCTTTTTGTTTGCTTTCAATTTTCTTCTTGTAGTGACGGGCCATGGTGGTTTCACACTTCCATGACCCGTACGCGAGCAAAGCATTCGTTTTCACACCCAGTTTAGCACCTGCAGAAGTTCCTGCTCCCCTTGTGGAATGCGCTGAATACTTGGAAGTGTCAACACCACAAAGGGACAAGGTGTGAATGACGTAACGTGAGACCGTGTCTCTGTGAACGGGCCTGTGGGGCCTCTTGTATGATATCACCAATTGTTGTGAGGTTCTTAATTCTTGCGTAGCTAAGAGGTAATCGTCCAAAAGTTGAACAATGCATATGTTTTTACACTTTGGGAATGGTTTTAAAACGATTGTTTTGAGTGATTCCCCTGTTTTTGCAGTTTTCATTAATTGGGTAAGTACAAAGGATTTACTTCCGTTTTCCAGTGTTGTTAATTGGTCAATTGAAAGAGCGGTCACTGCTTGGCCTCGTTGGCCGGAGATAATCAAGAAAAGTAAAACGAATTTTTTCGTGATCATTTCAAGTGAAAGGTTTTTGTTTTCACCCCAAGTTTTGAATGCTGAAAAGACAATTGAAACGTCCCAAAATTGATGGTATTTGGGTTTTGGGGGTTTTCTTAGATATACAGACCTGATGGCTCTTTTTACCCAGAAAGAAGAACCAATTGTTTGACCATTCTGTAAGGTAGGGAGTAGAAAGGAAAGCGCACAGCGGGCAGTGTTGATCGAGCCATAGGCGAAACCATCGTCCGAAAGTTGTTTTAAGAATTTACAAACCTGAAAAATTTCGGGATTAAGTTTATCTACGTGTTGTATATTACAAAACTTCTCCCATTTCTGGAGATACGTATTATACGATTTCTTTGTGTTTGGCTGCCATGATTCTAACAGAAAGTCTGCTGTGTCTTTATCACAATTTTTTGTTTCCACCAATTTTTCGCTTACAAAATTGAAATAATTAGTGGTAACCCTTTTTGGAACGTGTGTTGTTGGGAGATTGGAAGGATGAGATTGTTTTTCTTCCTTCCTATTCTTCTGGTCTGCTTTGCTTGGTTTTTTAACTGCGTATACCAGACTGCGGTTGGCCAGTCTGGGGTGACGAGTGCAATCCATCTTGGTGTGTCTGTTCTTGTCTTTTTGAGGACTTTCAGAATTAAGCTGAAAGGGGGGAAGGCATATCCTTTTATGTGGTTCCAAGAAATAGAAAAAGCATCAAAATGGCTAGCCATTGGGTCTGGCTTCCAGGAACAGAAATAATCACATTTAGCATTTCTGAAGGAAGCAAATAAGTCTATGTCTGGTAAACCTACCCAGTCTATGATCTTTGAATATACTCTATCTGATAATTGTAATTCCAAATTATCTTTAAATTCTCTAGACGCTGTGTCAGCGAGTGTATTTTCTACTCCTGGGAGATGTGATACTGTGAGCCAGTTATCCGTTTTTTCGGCCCATTCCCAAATTGAATTTGAAATGGTATCACATGGTATTGATTTTACTCCACCTTGTTTGTTTATATATGCCATGGCCGTGGTATTATCTGTTAAGATGTGTATTAGGTTATTCCTTGTACGGCAGAAACTTTTTAAAGACAATTCTATTGCTTTTAACTCTAACACGTTTATGTGGTCTAATTCGTGTTCCTCCCATCTTCCACCTATCGAAATCCCTTGTGAGTGTGCGCCCCAGCCTTCTAGGCTGGCGTCTGTTGACATTTCTATGTCTGGGGTTAAAGATCTTATTTTTCTCTTCGAATTTTGAATGTGTGTTAACCACCATTGGATATTGTCTTTTCCTTGTTGGGAAATTGTCATTGTTTTGTCGTATTTACCATAATTCTTGACTAATGCTGCATTTTTGTCTCGTTCTAACTTCTTTATGTGTGATAACCCGTAGTCTAGTGCGGGGGTATATGCTATCATTAAACCCACCAACATTGCGCATTCGCGTATTGTCACGATTTGTTTCCCCAGAATTTCGTTTGCGCTGTTCCTGAATTTCTGTATTTTGTTGTCATTTAATGTTACTTCTAGCTT
The DNA here is from genome assembly GCA_950022655.1 of Alentia gelatinosa. Classification (NCBI taxonomy): domain Eukaryota; kingdom Metazoa; phylum Annelida; class Polychaeta; order Phyllodocida; family Polynoidae; genus Alentia; species Alentia gelatinosa. Next base: position 46,138,922 of record OX465581.1, read on the forward strand.
TTCGGTATTTATTATAAATCCCAAAAATTGTATTTTCTTCGTTGGGGTACATACAGACTTGCCGGGGTGTACTACAAAACCTAGAAAATCTAGGGTTTTTGCCAGCAATTGTACTGTTTTTTGGCATTGAAGTTTTGTGTTTGCGATTACAAAGGAGTCGTCAATATATCCGAAGCAATTACCTCCTTGCTTTCGGACATATGCGAATACGGGGTTCAACAATTTTGTGAAAATGCGTGGGGCGCAGGCTAGGCCATTGGGTAACACAGTGTATTGGTACAGTTTGTTGTTCCAATTAAACCTGAGGTATTTTCTGTCAGATTTTTCGATAGAAATCGAATAATAGGCGTCTTTTAGATCGATTGACGCCATGTAATCGTCTCTTTCTATCAGATCAATCGCTGTTGTGAATGTAGACATTTTGAAGTGCTGGTATGCAATGTGTTTGTTCAACTCAGTTAAATCTAAAATAACCCTTATGTTGTTTTCTGGCTTTGGTCTCGTAAATATGTTTGAGATCCATTCCCCGCTGGTATGGGAGGTTTCTTCTACAATACCTTTGTTTAACATCGTTTCAATTTCGAGATTTACCTTTTCAATTTCGTCTTTACGCAATTTGTACGGTTGGGGTACTTTCATTTGCTCTGGTTTAGAAATGAAGTCTAGTTTTACACCTTTAACATGGTTAAGAATCCATTTATCTTTGGTAATGGTACGCCAATTGTGTGTATAATTACTTGTTTGGCCTGCTCTGAATGTGTTCGGAGTATGTACCAACTCGTTTCCTAGTTCAATGGACAATCGTTGTGTTTCACATACATTTTCATACATTTCACATACCTCTTCTATTTCTTTTTCTGTGTCGGACTCTGTTGTTGCTGAGTCTGCGATCTGTTGTTGTTGTTGTTGTTGTACCAGGATTTCTGGTACTGGTTGCCGCTGTTCTGGTAATTGTTGTTGTACCCTTGGTTGTATCCCCCTCCTCGCTGATTGTTGAAGCGTGGCTGGTGGTTGTATCGACCGCCCCGAAACCCCACTCCTTGGTTATTGTACCTGCGTCCTCCGCGTTGGTGGAGTGGTTTCGTTTGCTTTGATTTTTCTGATGATTGTGGTTTGGCTAATAGCTTCTTAGCCATTTTTTCCCCCTTCTCTACCTCTTTGACGGAAGTGTTAACATCACCGAAGAGGCTCTTTGTGCTAAGTGGTGCGTTGATGGTCGTGTCCGCTAAGTCCCGTGCCAGTTTAGGGCGGAAGGCTTCCCGTCGTCTCTTTGTTATTAGGGAATTCGCTATGAAGAGGAGTCTTATTCCGTCCACTGCGGATTCAGACGCCTTGTTGAGTTCCTCGTCCTCTGCTCCTCGGTTAAACGCAAGTTCGAGGAAAGGTAGAAATGCTGAAAAAGAGGCCATCATGGCCTGTGTGGCGTGCACTAATTGTAGATCCATTTTCTTTAAATGAGAGTCAATCTCCTTGGAATTTTTGAATCCCTCGTCCATTAGGGGTACAGCCATGTTGTGCACGTTCAATGGCGGTGGGTATTTTTCCGTGAGTGCTTTTGCATCTTTGACTTCTATTTGTGCGTTGTGATATGAGTCAATGAGACCCGCCAAAGAGTCATCGATAGCTGGTGATGATTTTGGCTTGTCTATATCCGCAAACCTGGAAATTCCGGCCATGGTAATGGCTCCAGGTTTGGCAGTGGCGAAATGGTCCTTCTTCTTTTCCTTTGTCTCTGAGGTAGCGGCCTCATTAACGGTCGCGTCCCCCTTAGCATCCTCCTCCACAGGGGGTTGTTGTTTTAGGGGTACGGGGTTCACCGGCGTCCCCTGCACGGGTTCCGCTTCACTTGCGTTGTTTTCGGAATTCGTTTCTGCCACTTTTTCATTATTAATTTGCGGATTTTTTACCGTAGATGTATCTGGTATCGTCATCTTCCAATTCAAATTTGGTTGAAGCACGGTATTAGTGAAAAGCGACTGGAGGAATTGAAGTCCCAATCCTCCTTGAAGAATCGCTTGGGGGTCCGTTAATGGCGTCTCCTGCCTGCTCCTTTGTCCTGGTGTGAGTCTACACCTTGTGCTGCGTTCACTCTCCGCGTGGGAGACGTGTGATGAGCTTTCACACTCAGAAGGTGTTGCAATTACGCGACGAACCTTCTTAGTCATTCTCTTTTTCCTGGGTCTCTGCTCTTCTACTGAGGAGTCAGATTCCGAAAGGGGGTGTCTCTTTGACCCCTTTTGTTGACACTCAATGGCGGCCATTGCTGGTCCCTTTGAGGTGGAGGGTATCGGTGAATCGTCCTTGGATTTTTCCGCGGATTTTGCATTTTTCTTAATTAGTTCAGCCTTCGCTTGGAGTGCCGACATCATGCATGCTAGGAGTTAGACTCTAATCCAGTGATTGAGTATAATCCCGTATTCTTAAGTAGGTAGGAGTTGAGGCCAGCCTCTATCCTACGCAGCGATGCTGCAACGAAAAAACAAACCAAATGGTTAGTTTTTTGTATAACAAATAATTAAAAACATACCTAAAACAAGTAAAGGTATGTCTAATTTGTTAATTATAACAAATAACATAATTGCGGTAATTAAAAGTAATTAATAATGGGATTAACCCTTACCTTGCTCTGTTATACGTCTGACCTCTCTCGGTGTTCGCGCGTTACTGACTAATCACATAGTTCATCTTCCCTGTATTCTGGGGCGACAGAAATAATCCGTAGTGAGTAGGAATCGTGTTGGTGGAATCAGTACTTACTCCACCCCACACCCCGCGACGGCGACCAAGGCGCCTGCAGCAGTGGATTTGACGGATGTTCTCCATGTGGCTTCCGGAATGGTCCTGTACTGGCTTTGGGTGCATTTCCCATTCACTTTTCCTTTTGCTAGATGAAACTGTTTTACGAAAGGTGCAGTCGGAGAAAATAGGCTGTCTTCTTTATAGGTGTCACACATATAGTTGCTACAGCTACGGACTTTCTGCTACAACAGTTTTACAAAGAAGGCTGAAGTGATGAGATGGGATGCGATGAGGATGATCAAGTGATTTATCGTAACATAATCCAAGGACTGTTCATATACCGTCAGCGGATCAGTTTGCCTTCCTACTTACCATGTTCAGAAACCATTAAGGTCCTCTTAAAAGCTGGTACAGAATATATTTGTTGTAACTGTGGAACTAGTGAGTCCCATCATTTCTTCCCTCTGAAAAGTGGTGATCTTTCGAATTTAGAGGTTTTATGTTTTATTTTATGTTTCACCTTGCGGTCACTTCTCGTGCGCCTTATGGTGTTGTCGATATTTGTATAAATCCGAGATTTTTGTGTTCGGAATTACTGCTCTGGCGATAGTTGTTAATCTTCATTAATTATAATCATTACATAGTCAGGCTTATTGCGGTCAGTCTGTTCTGGGAGAGAACAGACCGCATTAGTTTGAGTGATGTTATTTTAGTGAAACGTGTTTACCTTCTTGGGACGGCATCTCGTACTGCGTTTGTTTGGATAATAATATTCCACAAGCCCGTAGAGCGAGTGGAATATTTTTATCTAAGCAAACAAGGTACGAGATGATATCCCAAGAAGGTTAATATGTTTCACTTGTATCATATACCTATGAATATCGATAATTACTTAAATATTTGTCAAAACTTGATGACATGAAACTGCTCGTCTAAGTATTCTGGGCAGACGTTAAGCCTTATGCCCATCTACCAATTAAGGGTTGAACGATTAGTTAACAAATCGTATAGGAGTCAGTGAACTTGGTGCTTTGCGTAATAATAAAGTAATACTCTCGTTCAGTTTCTACTAATTATTTACCCTTTTCAATAACAACAAGAAGGGTAATGCCACATGTATTGTTGATGCGATGACCTCCTATAGCAGTTTATGTGGTTCAGTAACACCCAGCTGAATTGCGACGGCCTAATGTAGTGTTTCCACCTACAGATTATGACCACCGATAATGGCATTTAGCACCGCAGACCGATTATATGACACCTCTGTTTCTATAATCGTCAGACAATAAGGCTCTACATTTTTAGAGCGTGCATGCACGCGCTATATACATCATCTAAAGGTTAGAGCGGCCCATATAGACTTTCAGGTTACTGCATAGATAGTATCCCTTCACTATCTGTGTGCTATTCACTGTGATATTGAGAACAGAGCAGGGAGCCAGTGTCTCAGAGGCGTGCCCAGCTGACCCAGATGACCAATCATCCAAGACCGAAATACTTCAAGACCGACTGGTGCTTGATGTGTTTGGATCCTAGGCTCAGGCAGTTGCAGAAATGGCAAGTTAATTGGGTGCAAGTGGGTTGAAGAAAACTATCCATGGACAGAATGTAATCCAAACCTTTTAATTATTATTCATGTATACTGCACGCTCATTCATCAATGATGAACATACTATTTGCTCCTAGTTTTCAAAATCGCCCGGGACTACCATAAATTTGATTAAAAAACGGTATTCATGCTGCCCACCGCCGATTAAGCACACCGATGATATCTCAAGCAGAACCACCGACCATTTTTTGTACAGGGTGCATATAATCGCTAACTTTTTTGTCGGCAGGTGAAAACGGCACATTGTACGGCTTTTACACTTTTTTCCCTTTTATTGACAATAACTCGCCTACATGAGCAGTCTTCTATCGCCCCAAAGTATGTTTGGTATATAGAGAGATTCTGGATTTCCGCACCACCCGCCGACTATATATGTGCACATAAGGCCCGTTTCCATTGGCCAACAAACTTTGTGTAGATTTTTTGTGTTGCCCAGAAAGTCTGTCGGTGATGCCACTGACTGTGCGTCGATATAGAAGGGTAGTAAATTTCACTCAGTGACCAAGCTTTCACTCAGTGGTGGGTGGTGCCTCATTGCATAATCTAAGCAGAAAAAGTCGTGGGTCATATCACGAGCTGGGTCGTTTCCATTGACCGATTTTGGGTCAGTACTGCCAAACGCCCGTCGGTGGTTCCTGACTGTAGATCGGTGGCCAATGGAAACGGGCCTATAAAGGAACCTCATCATTTTTGTACTGGAGGGTTTAATCCAATGGGGCCTGGTGTTAGTGGCAGTGTATACCACTGCAGGATCAGCCTCCAGGAGCTGAATATCAAAGAGGGTCAGGTGGAAAGACTGCATTATACGCTTTTAATGGCGACTTCACATCAAATAGATAACGATTACATGTGACATGGTATGAATGGGTTTATGGTGATATCTGGATTTCAATGCTATTTTCTCACTCTCTGTCTTCAAGTTATTTTGGGTGCGTCCGATGGACACAACGACCACGAGAACTGGGATTTACAGTATATCATAACTGTCACTATTCTATTAGATATTGGAAATCCAATCGGTGCAATTGTGAATCAGTTTATTAGTGCTTTACTGAAAAATATATATGTCTATTGAGAATAGGATATGATAGTAATTGGCGTTATATTACAAGCATGGTATTAGATTGGGTTGTTGCTATAGTTGCTACTGTAATGTTAATGACCTAAGGATATGCATAAAGTTGAAGTTCTACTGCTGTTATAAAGGCTCCTATGACTTTAGTTTAGATTGAATCTCATTGATGTAGCATCATTACTACGCCACTGCGGCTTTAACTGCTGTTGTGCTTTTTGCGTGACATGCTCAGTAGTTTATTGAATAGTAGTGGAAATACAAATAGGCAAAAAAAGCATTAAATCGGTTTGCACTATACCAGAGCATGCTGTTTTTACAGTATTGTGAACATTGATGTTCATTTTGTGCCACAGTTACTTGCAGATTAGCTGTGGGTCTTTTATCATTATTTGTAGCACTTTTCACATGTCCAATGTTAAATCTACCGTGCATAATATCGGCAACGTTTTCATGGTAGTTGACGCCACTAACCGGCTGTTTAGTATATTAGCTAATTGGAAACTCTCCCCATTATGATGTAAATTCAAAACTGTGAATAGTGGAAGTGTACATTCATTGCTTTCCCTCAAAATGATAATTCTCCAAACACATGCTGATAATTACTTCTCCAATGCGTTATATCCATTTCTTTTCGGGGATCCCTTGAGACATTGAATTAGTTCCATAATAGGCCATTTTGAAAGCCCATTGGAACAGCTCAATTTTACCCTTTCCTTGCCCGTTCTATATAAAAGTACCATATGCCTTTAATCGTCTAACAGTAGCCGAGGGCGGATCCGACATTAAACAATAATCAGATAGAGTAGAAAAGAAAGAAGCCACTTTCTAATGTAGAAAAGATGTTTTGGTGTAAATTGAACCATTCGAAATACCTCAAACTTAGCAGCGATACATCGCAAACACCACGAACGTGACCGAGACCGAAGAAATTAGCGAAGCGGTGAAAAAGACGGATTTCTTTGTTTGCGAGACAGTAAATCCGGGTATAGAGTATGTTTTATCGCCGACAGATTAGTCGGCGGCCAGTGAGGAGAATTGCTGATCTCGTGCCGGTGTTAATTTGTTGTTGCAGGCGGTGTGCGCTCTGCGGTTAGCCAGCGGGCTGGGGTCGAGCACTGTGTTGGCTTAACGTGGGATTACGTTCCTCCACGCCCTCGTAATGGCCGGGAAGCCGCGGCGCATCTTAATAAAGCCAATTGTCACACACGCTCATTAACTCAATTAAATCATTTCATCCAAACTATGTCTGACTAATCAGTGCTAAATCCGCCGAGCGGGAGCACGCTGGTGCGCTTGGGTCGAGGTCAGATGGTTGTGTATACGTAGAGATATATTCACTACTGCCTGCATGGCGCTGCTGCTGCTGCTGCTGCTGCTGTTGCCTAGGACTTTGGAGATCTGACTGCAGGGGATGCCTGCCGTACGTAGACCGTGGCTCCTCGAGCTTACCCCGGGAGCCCTCCCCCTGGCTTCCCGTACTCCTCCCCGGTGGCCCCCGTGGCTCAGGTAGCTGGAGGTAAACAAACATGCCCGGCCGGACATCGAAGCTCTTCTTACCTGGTTAGCGGTAAGTGCCTCAATCGCCCCCTCCGCCTTCCCTGCCGCGAACAGGGACCCGTCGGCGGCCAGGGAAGGGCTAATTCCTGCCAAGGGTGTTGGGTGACTTTACATACAAACCTTTAACGTCTTGCCTTCTCCTGCCAACAATTACTAACCCCGGGGTTTAACGTTGCCAATACTGAGCCATAGGGACTGCCAATAAAAGCATAAAAGGCACAGTTAGTGGTCCTTTTTGTTTGACTGAGCAGCGAAATTGTTACAAAGCACCTTTATGTATGTAGATCCCAATAAAGGGAACTGCCAAATCAACTCAGTATATTATATATACATGGAAAATTAAGCTGACTAGAATTAGGTCTTCCTAATCTGCTTTTCAAATGTATTCATTACTTAGTCTTTTTTGTTTTTATTCTGCTAGGAATATTGGCATTTTGATTAGGGGTGTGGATGTATTCCTTGTGAAGGCTTGATATATTGATTTATCTAACCCCTGGTATTTTTTCCCCATAGACTTAACACTGAGAACTCGTATCCAACGCTCATTGAGTATTTAGAAAAAAGGTCAAATGGAGGATTATGTCACAGTGGTTAGCCAATTAGTCAATGTGAAGGATGAGATAAATTCAGTAACCTATTCAAACTCATTGTCGAGTGAATGTCTCTACTGAATAAGAAAAGAGCTCGATCTCATCTCATTTGAATCGCGGCTTCACCTTGTGAATTACTACGCGGTTCATACTCGATGGGATACGAGCTCTGACCCTAAACCTTCAAAGGTTATTCCTAGAAAAGTTGTGAAATATTAGAAAAGCGCACAATACAATGGGCAAATTGTATTGAATGGAAACAGTATTGTAATGAAAGAGTAGGTTATGAATGTCAAGAAGTAAAAATTAGCACACACCAGGGATTTGATTGGCGCGCGCATTGCCTATGCGTTTACAATATAACAACCTTTAGAGAAGTTACATCAATAAAGCTCCATGTATTTTTCAGACATATTATGCAAATCGAAATGCACCAATCGAAATGTATTATAACGTCCATATAAACATAACAGAAGACGAGTTAGAACTTGATCCAAAGTGGTCAATTAGTACTGCGAGTCAGTAGTATATAAAAGAAATGGCGGCAATTGCTGGTGGACACCGTCTTCGAATGGAAGGTAGCCATGAAGAAAAAGTGAGAGAGAGAGAGGGAGAGAGAGAGAGCATGTGTATGAAGAGGAGAAAAGGAAAAGCTGAATGGTTCCCTGTCGCCATGTTAAGTAATGCTCCAAAATAGAATTCCAGGAGATAAATACTGCAAATAGATACAGAGTATAGGAAATATTGTAGTGTCCACCATACTTGAGGGTGAGCAGGGCCAGTATATATATAAATCTCTTACATACATATAACGCTCCGAAACAGATATATATTTATACATAATGCTCCGAAACAAATTTCAGGAGATATACTGCAAATATACAGAGTATAGGGAATATTGTAGTGTACACCATATATATATATATATATATATATATATATATATATATATATATATATATACATATATATATATATACATACACATATATGTTATATATAGACCAACTTTCGGCATTTTTTATAATGGTGAAGCTATGTAGCATATGTGGTAATGTCCATGTTTTTGAGTTACCCCTCGGACTGCAAATATATACGATATCCTTTGATTTTAAGTAAAATTGATACGATTTAAACAGCTCATCGGTAAGGGCATAGAACCTCTGGACAGTCAATACGCCAGAAGTGCGTTGACTTTGAATCCGAACGGCCAAACAAGAGGAGATTACAGTGGACGGAATGGGTGGTGGTTCTCGTCAACGTGATTACGCGCGGTATTTAAATCGGCGAGCTGGGGGTCGCGATGATGGCGGTGGTTGGCGGGGTGGGAGGGCGGGGATGGGACAAGAGGAGTATGAGGAGCCACCCGCCAGTCGGGCCGCACCCCCGCACCGCCCCCACACACCCCACACACTAGACTTGCTTAAGTCTTTGATTATGAACATTTGTTATATGAATAATCCAAATCAGAATTAAGTTATGTACCCTTCTCTGACTAGCCCATGAATCAAAGCTCAAGTCTTTGATTATGAACATTCGTTAAATGATTGATCCAAATCAGAATAAAGTTATGTATCCTTCTCTGACTGGCCCATGTACCAAAGACTTGTCCAGTAGGAACAGAATCTCCTGTTTCTGTCCCCAAGTCGCTCCCTGTTACCCTATACCTCCTCCTACCCCTACCCCCTCCTCTCCTCCAGTTCCCTGGCCGCCTGTGTTGTCATAGCAATAAATCCAGAAATCCCACACCATTACCGATTGTACCAGACCCTGTATCCCAGCAAGGAGGGTAGCCATAGGATGCAGGGACTGGAGCCAGTGTATCCCAGCGAGGAGGGTAGCCATAGGATGCAGGGACTGGAGCCAGTCTGTACACCAACGAGGAGGGTGGCCATAGGATGCAGGGACTGGAGCCAGTGTATCCCAATGAGGAGGGTAGCCTTAGGATGCAGGGACTGGAGCCAGTGTATCCCAGCGATGATGGTAGCCATAGGATGCAGGGACTGGAGCCAGTGTATCCCAGCGAGGAGGGTATCTATAGGATGCAGGGACTGAAGCCAGTGTATCCCAGCGAGGAGGGTAGTCTTAGGATGCAGGGACTGGAGTCAGTGTATCCCAGCGAGGAGGGTAGCTATAGGATGCAGGGACTGGAGCCAGTCCCTGTATCCCAGCGAGGAGGGTAGTCTGAGGGTGCAGGGACTGGAGCCAGTCTACCCCCACACACACACCCCACACACACCCCGCGTCCAGCTGTTGCTCCACCGCGACGCGCCCAACTCAAAAGGTGGACACTCAACTCGCCGGGTTTTGCGGGCACAATGCTCAGGGCATCAGTTTCTCATCGCGGCGACTGGATGGCCCTCGGACCACCTGCCCACGGCCGCTATACGTCTTGTTTGCTGCCTCTCAAGAGAATGACTCCAGGTAATGCACAATTAAGAGGCCCTGGCGGCAGCCCACTGAGGGCCTCTCCAGTCGGCGTGCTAGGGGCACTTGTGGGACAAAGCCCTGCCGCCGGTCGACCTTTTGATCTCGGGGACATGCTGGGGAAGGCCTAGGGTTTCAACACACACACTAGGTGCAGTGTGGCAGAAGTGATGGGCTGTGGTGTATGGGAGGCTTCCACAATCAATTAGCACTAACACCTGGGACTTATGACGGGAACAACGCTTGTGGTTCGGCGCTGGTAGGAGGTGTAAAGTCCTGAGCAGTCAGGCATGCGAGTAACCAGCGAACGCCGCTTCTGAGAGTGAGAGAAAGGAGCAATTTGAAAGCGGAGGAGGAATGGGAGATTGAGATATCAAAAGATCTGGGGAAGAATGCTGGTAGAGAGGGAGAGAGAGGGAGATGCATTTTGAGGAAGAAACAGAGTAAATTGGAGTGAAGGGCAGAGGGAGGGGCAAGAAGATAATGAGAGATGGAGAGAGAAAATGGCAGAAAGATGAGAATAGAAATACTAGAGACTTATCACAGACTCAAGTTGATTGAGAGAGAAAGTGGCAAAGATATGTTAAAAGTAGAAATATCAGAAATGGAGCTATGGTGGAGGCCAGAAATACACAAAATATTACCATAATTCTTATCTGTGTGGTCGTATTGTCGGTGTAGTTGACGTGCAGTAGGCCTAATATCCAAGCTGATGCGAGGATGTTGCATATTGCCTCCTCATCAGAGATTACGACCACACAGATCAAAATCGTGGCAATGCTGTATTTACAATTCAGTATTGCAGATTTAAGTTATCAAAGGAAAGAGAAAATGGCCGCTGAAATTTTTCAGTAATCTCTATCAGTAATCTCTTCAGTAGTGATCAATACTCTTATACTGACAGGTCCGCATCAGGTGGATGATTAAAGAACATTGAACATATAAAATATCCAAAAATCCCTAAAATGGCCGCCGATCTTCTCATGCACTGCTATGCACGCAGGGACTCCGCTCTGTGTATGGTGGAGATTACGACCACCCCGTAATCTCTTCCCAGTGAATTACACACTTCCTATAGACTATCTATGGAGGCTTCCTATTGTCATAGACTGGATATTTATGTTTTACTTTGGTATGGTTTAATGACTCTCCGCTATAGACAGACCAACAGTAACATATTGGAGATATGCCTGTAAGTGTGGTCCCCACGGTAGGTACCCCGCATACAGTGCTGATATGCTTTAATCCTGTGCACACTCTGTGCTTATGGAGTACATAGTACTTCTGCTCAGAGGTCCAGCGTCGCCAATGTCCACTTCATCATGACCAAGCAGAGGTGAAGTACCTCATTGACCCACCGATGCTCGGCAGATTTGAACCCTCCATACTGTTAGACATTGATAAAACTGGCAGTGCACATGGCTCAAGGTAAATGCCCCACATACTGGATAAACTTATATCTTTGAGTGGTTTTTTAAAAATTTAAATCCACGCTCATCCACCAATGATGGACAAAGTTGTTCCTGGTTCCTATGTTTCACACTATAATGATTATCAGACTGGTATCATGGCAAGATCAACTCCACGAGCACCATGGAGTTGTCCCATTACACTAAGTCCATATAAGGAATAGAGTAGACCCAGTAGCCAATGACTGCATTCGCAGCAAACCCCGACCTTCACCCTGACCTGCTTACATATTATTTTCTAGCGCCTTGGGACACTTCTTCAGTCGAGAGTTGACCTACAATGTAATGGGCCACAACCACCCTCCCAGAGGCGGCCGGAAAGCAAACTAGAGGGAAACTATGTTCCGGTGAGCAAAAGTTCAAAGTTACAAGGTAAGGCTCAGAAAAATTACTGCCCACGGCCTTGGCCGCGGGCAGTAATTTTTCCGAGCCTTACCAAGTAACTTTTACTTTGATTACCGGTACTTGGTTTCCCTATTCATATATACCTTTAAATATTGATAAAATTGATTATTTCTTTTCCTGCGATAGCCCCAGAAAAATGGCCACCCTTATCGAGTAACTACAATAGCTAAGTTTTCGTCCCGTTGCTCTTTATGTCACGTGGTCAGGCCGGGACGAAAACGTTAGCCCGGGACGAAAACGTCAGCCTGGGACGAAAACGTCAGCCTTGCTACATAACTTATAATTACTGCACCCCCAGAAGCGGTATGTAACTATAGAGGTTTCGGAAATGGGAATATATAGGAAATCGGGTGACGAGGCGTGTTGAGAGACCCAGTATGACTGCACTACTGACCAGGTAAGGTGTTCGAACCACAGAATTTCGCACATTTTTCGCTGATTTCCGGTTTTACACTTCTTCTCATTGGGTGAAACCGTGGTTGTCTGTGGTTACATGTATACACTGTTGTTTGGGGGTTGTGGTTGGTTGTTCTGAGGGGTGTGTCTCCTCCAAACGGCCTTGCCCTTTGGCCAAAGTAATGGTGGTCGTCCTGTCTTAGGGCTTTCCTCCAAAACATGATTTATGTCTGCAGTTTCGCCATCGTCTGGCTCATCAGATACATTTCGGTCTGCTTTGCAGGGTGAGAGTTTTCACATATGTGTATATTTATTATTTTGTCAGCTTGTGGACTTGTCTGACAGTTCTGTGTGTAGGTGGGGTGGGTGGATCTGGGTTGGTCCCCCTCCCCATCTGTCAGCCATATGACTGTTTGTCTACTTGTTAGACATCGATAACGGAGATCTTTATCTACCACCCAGTGACCTAGAAAATTTGGAAATATATAGGAATATATAGGCCTACATGTATATACAATAATCGATGGTTTTGTGGACAGGTTTTATATAATGGGTCGTGGTTTATTGAGTCCCCATATATTTTCAATGGGGTCTTTTTATTCGATGGATAATAAACAATAATGAGGACATGCGACCACGAGAGTTTGACGAGTACCAAGAGACGAGCGTTAGTGGCATACAGAGATGTCTGTTTAAAAGCCCATCGTTTATTGCATTTATAATCTATCTTCACGAATAGATTGAAACCAGGCATTGCCATATTACTGGGGTTATCAGTGCGGACTATTTCTTTTTCTTCTCGCACAAAGGGACTACAAATCTCTTAGAGTCTTTTCTTGTAACCAATGGCTTTGAAGCCATAATCAATGGGTTTCAAATCGGTAATCAATGGTTATGATTTCTAATAGGTCAAGCCCGGGACACACCAAGCAAGAATGCAGCGATTTCCGGAATCACCAACACAAAATGGCAAGTATGTGTGCTGTTATTTCATATTTCACCTTATTATTGCTTCCGAGATGCTAAATCATCAGTGAGAGATATTACTATGAAATAATATCTCGCATACATGCCATTTTATATTGGTGATTCCAGAGATCGCCGCCTTGACTCGCTTGGTGTGTCTCCGCCATCATGCCCGGGACACACCGTGCGAGTGAAAGTAGCGATCTCTGGAATCGCCAACACGAATTTGCGTGTATGTGAGATATTATTTCATAGGAATATCTCCTGTCTATGATTTAGCATCTCAGAAGCAATAATCAGGTGAAATATGAAATAATAGTTCACATATGGGCCATTTTGTGTTGGCGATTCCGGAAATCGTTGCGTTTCTCGCTTGGTGTGTCTCCGGCCTTTGAAACGATTGCTAGTGGTTTACTGTGACCCCATACGTTTAAGATATAGACTTAGTAATAAATGGACTATAGAATAAATAAACAATAGATATATAAACAGGTCAATGAAAGAAAGTATCGACAAGTCCAGTTCATCTGGTCTATTCCAAAATAAAATCTGAGACACTAGGTTTCAATCCACTTAACAATAGTAGAAACGTTGTAGCGAAATGAAAGGACCTCAACATAAAGCATTCTGTAAAGCAACATAAAAAGAATGGCACAAATCGGGCAACGCAATGTGAAAGCTAATGCGGCTGCCACACTGTATAACTGTCCAACTTCTGACAACAGCCTCACTGTGATTACGGCCATGCAACAAGGGTGGGAGATGGAGGGAGACTTTTTCCTCCCGTTGTTGGTGTGGTGGGACTCCCCTCTCTCCCCTCTCTCCCACCAGCACCCTTCTCAACTCCTCTTTCAGAGGCAGTGATCATCATCGGCGAATGGATAAGAATGGCATGTTTGGTGGGGGGAACAAAAGACGCCGAAGCGCGTAAGGAGGCAATTTGGGAGGCTTTGGCGGGTGGGAGGAGGAATCTTTGGTGAGACTGCGGAATCTTTGATGGCTGAGGGGGTGGAGGCAGCAGGCCGTTAGCCACAAAGCGCACGTTGCATTGACCTGGCACGCTGAAACCCTCGCTGCTTTGAAGGCGGCTTTGCCTGCGCGTGGTATATTAACCTCGTTAGGCGGCCAGCAACCACGAGTCAAAGGCCCACAACAACTAATGATCCCCTTTTCATGAGCATTTAATGTGTGTTTTTCTCATGCCTAACTTAGCACTATCCAGCAGCTGTTCAGGCGCCCCTGTTACAGCAAGGCGCGAGCGACCGACCGCAAATTAGTTCGTCAAGCTAGGACGACGTTTCACGGCCACAATTACGACGCTTAGCGGGGAGCGAGCGCCCTCTCTCGGCCGGCCGCCGCCCCGCGCCGCCTGGTGCTCAACGTGCGGAACCACGCTCTCAAGATGGCGTCCATCATGGCGCCGAGCGTCCCGCTGTGAGCAGCTCGAGGACGCGCGCGTGAGTCGCTGCCGGATCACCAGGAGGCGCCACTACAATCTCCTGCTTCAAATCCCTCCCTCCCACCCTCCCTCCCTCCTTCCCTCCCTCCTTCACTCCCTCCTTCTGACTTCCCCCGTGCAGACGGACGGATGCGCCAATCACCCCCTAGCGGATGGGCTTGTTACTTCCTTCGCAGGCGGGCGTCTCTCGACGGTTCCCGGATGAGGAACGCTGTCTAACAACATGGCCGCTTCACCACGTCAGCCCTCAGGCATCTGTACCCCGCCTCCCACCCTCCGCACACACACACACACACACACACACACACAGGCATGCACACCACCACCCGAACCACCCATAAACCTACCCAGTCTCCCCTCCTAGCTTCCACTTACACTCTCCACTACTCCGCCCCTCCTCTCCGCCCATTCCGGTGTAGTGCGATAGTTTGTTACCCTGCGATAAACTGTTATTATTGCCCACTAATATCTGGTGCGCATGCTTGAGCATACACAGTGTAGTTGAAGTCCACAATATGTAATTCTCATGGTGAAATACTATTCTTTTCATTTATTTACATTAAAATCACATCAAATAGCAGTACGTCCAATAGTCCAATGCTAGCTGGACGGAAGAACGTATCCAGACGCATGCGCGTATTGAGTGGGCGATAATAACGGTTTATCGCAGGGTAACAAACTATCGCAGCACAGCGGCGTGTCAGTCGGCCGACGTTTATGTGGAGTCGGCGTCCGGGGCGTCGACGCCGACCGGGGGCTTATTTCAGCCTTCGTCACCGTCGTTTTTCATCAGTTATAATTAAAGACCACGCCGGCTATTGCCCGGTGCATACCTACAGCACATTGTGGCAGTCACTCGGGCTTTGTCCACCGATTGACTAATAATGCGTGCCCGGCCCGTAACCCGCGCTGGCCCGGAGGAGGTTTGCACTTGCCCCGCGGGCGATGACCACAGTACAATGGTCGATCTGTCATGCCCGCTTGTCTGGGAGTTGTAGGGAACAGGTCAGCCGGCCCGCCCACCCACCATGCCTCTCGCCTTCTCTCGTTTTCTCTCGCGCCCGCCCCGAGAACGCCAAACGAATGCCTCCCATAATGCACCGCGCAGTCGGACGCCCGGCCGCGCCCACTACCGCCTTGCCGGGCGACCCTGAAGGGAAAGACAGGAGAGGTGAAGCACACCCACCAGACCATACAGACCATAGAGCACGGGGCCCACCACGACGCAAAAAATAACCCCTCAGGTGCTGCCAGACACATAGGTGGATGGGGCGTCAAACGCCTCGGCGGTAGCCCTGGTGGTCTGCCCGCCCCCTGCCCGCCCCCCTCACACTGCCCCCCACGGTGCCCTTCAATGGATCGGCCCCATTTAGCAGCCTGCCCTTGGGCTCTGCTATACCGGATCGAAAAAGTCGCCGACGATAAAAAGTGCGCTGGGTCTTTATGGAGCTTTATGGGTTTGTGTGAGGGGCGGTGGTAACTCTCTCTCTCTCTGTTGCTATCTCTCTCTCTCTCTCTCTCTCTCTCTCTCTCTCTCTCTCTCTATGTCTCTCTCTCTCTTTCTCTCTCTCTCTCTCTATGTCTCTCTCTCTATGTCTCTCTCTCTCTGTCTCTGTCTCTCTCTGCCTCTCTTTCTTTCTTTCTTCCTCTCCCTCTCTCTCTTTCTCTCTCTCCATCTCCCTCTCTCTATTTCTATCTCTATCTTGTTCTCTCTCTCTGTCTCTCTCTCTCTGTCTGCCTCTTTCTTTCTTTCTCTCCCTCTCTCTCTTTACCTCTCTCTCTTTATCTCTCCCTCTCTCTTTATCTCTCTATCTCTCTCTTGCTCTCTTGCTCTCACTGTCTCTCTATCCATCTCCCTCTCTTTATCTCTATCTCTCTCTTGTTCTCTCTCTCCCTCTCTCTTTTTCTCTCTATTCATCTCTCCCTCTCTCTCTTCATCTCTCCTTATATCTCTCGTTCTCTCTCTTTCTCTCTCTCTCCATCTCCTTCTCTCTATCTCTATCTTTCTCTTGTCATTTCTCTCCCCATCTCTCTCTCTTTCCTTTAGTACGGCCGGCAGATTGGTGTGAAATGACGCCTGGACAAAGGGTAATTGGCCTGCAGCCTGTGGCTACATCCACCACCCGGAGAACTCAACCGTATGACGCCCCTGCACAGATCTGAGTATTAGGCAGAACACTCACTTGAACGTCATTGTGTATGCTTCTTTTGAGCCGGAGAGGGGTTACTAATATAAACCGCTTGTGTTTGATGTTCAGAGATGTATAGGAGTCTGCTTATGTCGCATATGTTTTTATTTAGTGGTGTTTTGGGGCTCCATTTTCAACAACAGATTTCTGTTATGTTATTCTACCTGCATTATTGTAGTGTTTATGGACAGTTATAAACATGATTTTTATTGATAGTGACTTTGTATTGTACCTGGTGTAGGCGGAATTACACGATGATAACAAATAAGAACAGATTGTCCGGTGAGTCAAGTTTTTTTAATTTCTCTGGATACATAAAAACTCTTTATGTAACGGCATGGCACATACAATTTTCCAAATCCATGGTGTTCTTTAAAGTGTCCATTTTAAACCCATAAGAACACTGTATGGATATACCCAGCGCATACGGATATGTTGTATGCTCCAGGCTGCAAAAACCGGCGCATACGGAAAAAAAATCTCGTATGAAAAAGTAGCTCACAACTAAAATGACCTAAAATAGGCATGCCACCAGTTGGGCTAAGGTGAAAAATAGATATAATATAGATTGGTTTCAGATAAGAGCGGTTGTGTGCTCCTCGGAGTTGACATTGACTTAACATACGAAAAATTTATGTCGCATGCCATGACATAAGTATTTTTATGTAGCTATCTATAGAGAAATAAAACAAATTGACCAATGAACAATCAGGAATTATTTACCTGTGAAAATAGTTCCAGAGAAAAATTCTTTCAGGTGTCAAACATGGCAATTTAAGTATTCATTAATGGATTTCAGTGAGTGTTTGCATATTTCCTGATATCATAAAGTCGTGGAGACCAGGTAGGATAAATTATAAACTGAACTCTTGTTAGTCTGGTCAAGGTTTATACCACTCTGGCCAGGTCTGCTACTCACTGCGCTCATCTATCGCTTCGCGCAGTAATACGCGACTTGCCCGTCGTGGCATAAACCTTGACCAGGCGAACTCTTGTTCAGTTTCTACTAATTATTATCGTGCCAACTCTTGTATCTGAAACCAGTCTATATTGTGTATCAATGCGACGACGCTCACCCCATTAAACGAAACACAAAACATGCAAATTGTCTGTTAGCGTTTAGAAAAAAAAAGAACTTTATGAGGCATAGACAAAGGAAACAATATACCACATATAAGGAAATATCAGTGTATTTTTTTCAGATATTGGGCTTAATGAAAACGAAAAGATAATCTCATATAACAAAACAACCGTGTGTAGTCAAAGTCTCGGTGAGCTAAATTGGCTGTGTTTAGTCGTCGATGTAAGTAAGAATTACAACTTTTACAAAGAGTTCCCCGCGTTAGCACGAATCAAACTCCAATCTGCCTTTAATTACTTACAAAAACACAATCTAATTGTCATTGTTTACCGTGCGGATTCTTCTCCCCCCTTCACCATAGGAAGACTCGCCATATAAGGCGGGCGAATGTCGGCTGGGCTCAACTCAATAGTGAGACATCACAAGACTTAATTCACTTATGAGCCTCAATAAATCTATTAGAACTTTTTTCCGATTTAGGCAGTACTTTGTGATTTTTTCAGCTTGTCCGATCCAATGTTTTACGGGAGTGGCGAAGCGAGTGTTTGCTCATAAGTTTAATGGGGATCACCACTGAGAAGTTTTCACTATTCGGTTGGGGTGGTGTGAGGCCCCTAGTGGCAGCCTGGGGCCATGGTGTCCTCCCTATGTCTGATATACGCATATAACGTCGTTACGTGCCCATCAAATCGGCTCCGACTGACGGCCCCGTAATCGGCTGTGTGCTTGACTTTGTTCGGCGCGGGAAGGCTAGGGGTTTTATAGGCACAAGGGGAGATGGGAGACTGCACAACGGGGAGAGATTTATTGAATCTAAAACAATTTCAGATAACGAAGGCGTGTGTCGACGGCATGACAAGGGCGAGTTTTCATGTTGAGTCACTGTGGAAAGTGAATTGCCACCTTGTTGAGTGCCTTCCGTCTGCCACCTCCCACGTCGCACCGACATTCGCAGATACAATCACAGCGGCATTTGCTTTTATTACCCACCAAATACGGAGTCTCCGTAGGAAATGCATAGAGCATCTGGAATCAACTACCTGGAGATTCTGACATGTCAGAATCTCCTGCAGGAGATTCCGGAAAAAAAGTCCCATCCATAATGAGGTCAAATTATCATGTACTTCAAAATCAGTTTTTGGAATGTTCATTCAATATCAAATATTCAAAATCAGTCATAATAATCTTATTTACTATCAGAAATCACTGCCATACCATGCTTTTCACGCTAAAATCATGGGGAAATGACGAACTATATTATTGGTGTAAGTCTACACCGAATTACTCCTAGGCTTGACAGTGCCGCAGTGTTTTGAACTAAATGTCTTGCAGAAACATATTTATTGCAAAAGATTTGTTATTAATCTTGAAGGTGGGTAATAAATACAATAATGGCTGGTTTTGTATACGAGTGACTGTAATCTCCTAATAGTTGACGACGTAATATCCTCGCTAATCGCTCGGATATTACTACGCGTCAACTACTCGGAGATTACGGCCACTCGTACACAAAACCAGTCATTATTGTGTATTTCTGTTCCAGCATTCCCATTTATTATCCACCTGACGCAAACTGTCCATGGAAAAGGTAAGGTTGGGTACAGACCTCCGTATCCTCCCAGGAGGATATATGAAGAAGTTCCTGAAACATAACAGGCATGCAAAGTATTGCATGAAAAGATAACTTGAATTCGAAATGCTGAATGATAAAGATAATGTAAAACCATTTCTGATGCTATAGTGGGGAGAGCTTCCTCGTGGTTGACCCTATGTACTATATCCTCGATCATGCTCGGGTAATACTATGCGTCAATTGCGTAGAGGATACACCCACTAGTATGAGAAGAAGTTTGATATTGCGTATTCATCCTCTTCTTTTTCTTCCTAGAACTATGTTTTTTCCTAAATTTTACTCAAAGGAAAACAGCAATCTGCCATGGCAGGTTTTCATTGCACCATATAAACATAAACGGTTTTTATACAAGTAAAATTTGTCTACCATTATGTAACAGGCTGACGTAGGTAACAGGATGTGATATCCTCTTCTTCTTCGTCGAATCCACTCCTTCCTCCTCCTCCCTCGCTCTTGCTGCTCCATCTCTCACTCACACTCCTAGTTTGCCTCCATTCCCTCCCGCTGCTTCCTCACCACTTATCCCTTATCCCACTTCATTACATCGTTTCTACCCTTCATTTCGCCTATTGCTTGCCTACCATTCCGTTCCCTTTCTCTGCTTCCTCACCCCGTTTCCCTTATTCCTTTCCATTATATATGGGTTCTACCTTTCCTTACGCCTATTGCTTGCCCATCCTTACCTTCCCTTTCTCTGCTTCCTCATCCCTATTCCCCTTCATTACATTGTTTCTACCCTTCATTTCGCCTATTGCTCACTTGCTCTACCCTTCCCTTTCTCTTCTTCCCCACCCTATTTCCTTTATTCCTTTTCATGACCCCTTTCCTACCCCTCATTTCACCCATTGCTCGCTTGCTCTTCCCCTCCCTCTCTCTGCTACTGCTTCCCCTCTCTCCCTTCATTTCCCCTTTCATACTCCTCTCTATAATATATCTATCCTTTTCTGAATCTTACCCATCCCCTCTTTTCCATCATCTTCCCTTCACTTTCCATTCTCCCCCCTCCCTCTCTTCTCTTCCCTCTCCCTCAATCTCCCCTTTATTCCCTTTCCTCTCCTCCTTTCTCTTCATTTCCATTCCTTCCTATTCCCTATTGTAGTTCTGCTCCTTTCGCTTTCCCTGCCCTCATAGCTTTCCCTCTCCCCCATTCCCTTGTCATCCTTCCCTCTACTGTCCCCTCTTACCCCTCCTCCCCCCTTCTACCTTGCACCTTCTCAACTTTTCTCCTTGTCAAACATGGCCAGATCGACAGGAGGCAGTCGCGTCTCACCTTTTTATCTGACTTTTTTGGTCTTTGTCGGATGGGGAGATGAATTCACCACCAAACACTCGGCCTAATGTGCGTCGTGTTTTGCGCAGGGTGTGTGGTGGTTTTTTGTTCTGACGGCCATGCGTTGATAAGCCCCCAGAGACGCTTCCCGCCACCCGGGGACCGGAAATAGTCGACCTCCGAGAGCAGACGAGATTTGGCAGAACTCATTATGTGCGAGCGCGGGAAACTGGCGCCCAGAGAATGGCCTGCGCTTAGCGGGCCACACTAACTGCGCTCATTAAAGGTGGGGGGATTCTGACGATTAGTTAATATGAGGACAATGACTTTTGGTGGGCAAACGTCTCCAGTGGCTTCCACCTCCAGTGTGGCCTTGTAGGGAAATATTACTGGAAGACAGACGCACTTCACTGTTTGTATTACTTCTTTTTTTTTGTAATCGCAATGCTGAACTATTTGCGTATCCAACATAACAAGAATGTGGTATTTGCACAAAGGGTAACCACAAACGACAGGTAAACTTCTATGGCTCCTTTCCTGTTTTAGACATTTTTGCTGTAGTTTTCTTTCGTAATCGGATTTACTATATCTCCGTTTAGATCTGCCACAATGGTCGATCTTTGTGGGCGTATTTTTGTTAAAAACAACACGTTTTAAAAAAAAAAATTCTCATTGTCCTAAGTGAGTATCTAAAATGTATTATATCTGCCTGTGTTATATGGATTGAAGCATACCTCTGTTCAATGGAAGATATGTATTTATAGAAGTGAAATAAGATGATTTTAAAAAAGAGATACATAATTGCATTTCTGTGCTATTTTTCCGGAATGTGAATATATCTCTCCTTTGTGTCTGCTACAATTTATGTGAAAAGAAACACATTAAAATACCTTTATTATATTTATAACATAATAGTGATTGCTTGAAGTCCCTTTCAAGTCTTCGGACAAGTCCAGTATTGAAAGAGGGGTACAACGTAGGAAGGTTTTAGATAAAAAGATTGGATTCCATAAATCTGAGTATCAGGGTAAGGGTAAATTAATTACAAAGTTAATTGTGTTTGGGGATAACAAATTTCTCTTGTCAACTGCCAGTATCTGTCAATTTAGAAGATGGACTACATTGTATTTAGAAGTTGGCTTTTCACAATAGATGACATGTTTTACTCAAAGATGTCAATTCAAAAAATATGGTCTTTTGATTTCAATCATCAGTGCCACCTTCGGAATATTCTTAACCTTCCAGGGTTTACTGGGACGGCCCTCAATAAAAATATCACCTTTCCTTTTTACCACCCACCCACACTAAAGGATATACGAAATTAAATTTCTTCCCTGGCTAACATGTAATTCTCTTACCATATTTCTATTTTTTTAAATAAATGAAAAAAAGCTTCAGCGTTTGGTATTCATAAATTTTCAAATTACGATAATTATGCATTATTTCAAAAAGGATATATTTACAGGGTAATGTGATATTTCCACTTGCCGGAAAAAAAACACCGATTATATGCAACCTGTACAATAGCCGGTCGATGGTTCAGCTTGAAATATCATCGGAGCGCATAATTGGTGGCGATGGGAATAGATGCTGTTTTCGAATGAAAATTATGGTTGTCGTCGACCGATTTTTGACACTCAAATACATTCAACCACCAATTAATTCAACGTGGAGACATTTGGTGGTGCTATATTGCGTAATATTGAAGACAAAATCGTTGACCCTTTTTGTTTGCACCTGAAGTGTCACATAATCGGTCGGCGGTGCTAAATGCCATAATCGGCTGTGATAGTCGGTAGGTAGAAACGCTATATTACCCGTGGGCTGCGAGTGTGTATGAAATCAGCTGGGTAGCATGGTGTGGCTAAAATCGGTACATAGATCAGTCGGCATCACTCTGTCTATATAATTTCTACTCAAAATTGTTGATGAAAATGCTCGGTGTTGGGTTCAGAGTATCATAAGTTGGTTAGTGGAGCTTGGCCTATAGACTAGAGATAAACAAAAGCCAATAATCCATCGACATGTGTCACCGATTTTCACTGACTAGATGGTCGGGATATATCGGCAAAGTTCAGAGAATCGGGAACAATCTCTGAAAGGTCGGGAAGAGTCAGTGATGACCGTTCCCCCACGCTAGTAATACCTGATCCGATTGAATTTAGACCTGTGAAGTATGTACATTTATCCTACCCCTAATAAAAAAACCGGCAATAAGCAAATTTTGTGTGGCGTGCCATGACATAAAGTAAAAATCATGTACCTAGGGAAATAAAAAGATTAACCAATCAGCGACCAGGAATTATTCACCTGTGTAAAGAGTTCCGGCTGCAGAGCAGAAATTCTGACAGCTGTCAAACGTGGACGGAATCGAGTCAGACTTTCCTAATATCATAAAGTCGTGGAGACAGGGTAGGATAAATACGAAACCGAACTCGAGTTAGACTCGTCAGTGTCTATGCCACTCTGGTCAGGTCTGTTCCTCAATACGCTCAGCTAACGATTCGCGTAGTAATACACGACCTTGCCATCGCGGCATAAACACTGACAAGTCTAACTCGCATTCGGTTTCTACCAAGTGACATAAATGAGACAGATTCGTACAGATTCGATGGATAGGTCAGGAAGTTGTGATCGTGACCGTGCACCCCTCTCATAAGATCTCACACTCTCTAAGTGGTATTCTGTACTCTCACCACGCTCTATAAGAAAAGTATTCTTAACAAACTAAGCTTAGAGCCTTGAGAATCAACTGGCTTGCCCCCGTGCTAAAGACGAACATCAATACAACCCTAAGATTCCTATAAACTCAATGATGCCAACTAGCGGGAATACTGTCTGCCAGTGGATTCTTAAGGCTCTAAGCCTGGATCGTTAAGAATTATTCTCCCATAGAGCGTAGTGAGAACCTTGTACAAAATACCTCTCAAGCCTATAAGACACCGAAATTTGTTTCCGATTCATCCCGAGTCTGGAATAAAATGTCGATGTCTTATACCTATAAGACACCGACACGATAACTCTTCCCGACGACACCTCCTACCTTTATAACCTCGTAAAACAACCTGATTGAGATCAAAAAGAGCGACCGGGAGCAAGGCCCGGCTGGGCCCTGGCCGGGTGATAAGTATATATAGTTTAGTAACATCTGTTCTAAGATGTCAGAAAACAGGTTTCAGAACTATAATTGCTTCTGTTTCACCTACAAATCGATATAAGGAACTCCTAAATCGGACTGGGGGATAGGTAGCATTGCTATTCAAACGGCCAACTCAGAATCGGTAACAATTGGTGAAAGTGCATACATCGAAATCTTAAGATCGGGGAGAGTCGGTCATATCTGACATGGTAGTAATGCCCGACGCATCGGGAAAAGCAATAAAATCGGGTCGCTGAAGTGCGTACACCGACCCGATTGCCAGACCCGACGGATCCGTCGGGCAAAGGTAGAATATGGCACAGCCGTTGGGTCGGTGTCTGAAGCCTATAAGACACCGACCAGACGGCTGTGCCCGATTCTACCTTTCCCTGACGGATTCGTCGGGTCTGTGACAATCTGCATTATTAAACTTTGAATTAATTTCTATGATTCCACACCAGCGGCCCGTGGCTCACCCCGGCTCGGCTCCCGGCGGCTCTCTTTGATCTTATCCGGGGTAATTTACGAGGTTATAAAAGAGGGAAGCGTGACCGGGGACAGTCATCATGTCGGTGTCTTATAGGTATAAGACACCGAAATTTTATTCCCGACTCTCACCTAGCCGATGGTCGGGATGAATCGGAAACAAATTTTGGTGTCTTATAGGCTTTATAGGCTTTAGAGAGTGAGATTTTATGAGAGGGGTGCACATGTCGAGGTTGCGTCGGGAGTAAATGCACGATGATTGATGGTGATGTTGGATGCATCTCCATTTTAAAGAGTTCTCATCAATACCCTTACCCCTAACGATTCGCTGTCCAGGAAATAATTTATAAAAGCTGACATCAAAGCTTGTGTGTGTGGACAGCTAGTCAATTCCAAGGTAATCAGTTCTCCGGAAAAAAATACATTTGGGATCTTAGATCTAGTTTGTTCCTAATAACTTATTCACACTCACACCTAAACGTGGTTAATTTACCGGCAAGTACAGATACTTTCCTGTTGGTTTTTGTTTACAACAAAGAGCATAATTAAGACGAGAAAAAGACCGTGTGAGGAGTCAGCGTTATCAAATTATCACCATTAAACGTGTGTTGTCCGTGTGGAAACGGCGGGGGCTGTTGGAAGGACCCCCGTCGTCCCAGGCACGCTCACCAAACACACAGAGTAGAGGATCACCTGTGGTCTGAGGCGACAGGCACACATATCAGGTAACCCAGTCACGCTGATGCGTGCTCAGAATGCATTGTGTTCATTAAGGTGAGCTGTATACAAAAAATAGCACCAGTTTCTTCTGTTGCTCAAATATGTGCGCAAAGGCTTGCCTATATGTAATATACTATTATCATTTGTATATATACTTGACTATTAGGCCGGGCGTCCAACTACTACGATATGGCTCTGATATGGTCTACGATGCACCTCCCGAAAAAAAATCAAAATCGCGTCGGAAGGTCACCTAATGTCGGGGCAGTTGACCACGTTTCTGCGATTAGACACCGATGAAAAAAAACATACAATGCGCGGTGGATTGGCTTGTCTAGACATATGTCTACGATTTTGCACCTTCCTGATATGGCACCGATTTTGACATTTTGTATCGGTGCCCTATCGGGAGGTCTACGATTCTATCATAGTAGGTGGACGCCAGGCCTAAGGTGAGCTGTATACAAAAAACTATAGCACCAGTTGCTTCTGTTGCTCAAATATGTGCGCAAAGGCTTGCCTATATGTAATATACTATTATTATTTGCCTATATACTTGACTATTAGGCCCAGCGTCCACCTACTACGATAAAAATTTAGACCTACCGATATGGCTCTGATACAAAAAATCAATATCGGAGACATATCGGGAAGGTGCAAAATCGTAGACATATATATGTCTAGACATGCAAATCCACCACGCATTGTATGCGGTTTTTATCAGTGACTAATCGCAGAAACGTGGTCAGCTGCCCTGATATTAGGTGACCTTCCGACGCGATTTTGATTTTTTTTCGGGAGGTGTATCGTAGACCATATCGGAGCCATATCGTAGTAGGTGGACGCCGGGCCTTAGTGGGAAACTATGTTCCGGTGAGAGAAAGTCAAAGTTACTCGGTGAGGACCGGAAAAATCACTGTAAAAGTATTTTTCCGGTCCTCACCGAGTAATTTTCTCTTACCGGTACTTGGTTTCCCTATTTCTAAATCCCTTCAAATATCGATTAAAATGCTTATTTCTTTACCTGCGATAGCCCATGAAAAATGGGCATCCATATCGAGAAACTGCAGCGCTCTTGATATCACGTGGTCAGCCCTGAACGAAAACGCCAGCCTGGGACGAAAACGTCAGCCTCGCTGCATAACTCGTAATTACTGCACCCCCAGCAGCGGTATGTAACTATAGAGTGTTCGGAAATGGGTATTTAGGAATATAATATATATCTTTGGCTTAACTTAGTTACATACCGCTGCTGTGGGTGTATAACGATATTTTTCGTATCGAGTGTGTGTGTTTCGTTATCAAGGTTATCATGTGACGAAATGTCGACCAATCAGGTCGCAGAAGAGTATGAAGGAAACATACAAGTTGGAGTTACTATATAAGGGTATGGAGGCATATCACGCACAGGTAAATTTTTATGAATATGAAATATTTCAAGGTGTATAATAAAGGGAAAACAGACATAGCCTTTAATCTGTGAATTGTTACATACTCAAAGACTCAAAAATAAGCCCCTTTTGCCCGACGGCGTCGGGGCAAGTATTTGTTAGTCCATCAGTTTGTAACAATTCATAGTTTAAACGCCCAGTCAGTTTTCCCATTATACAATACTTATATAGAACGTCCTGACCATGCTGTACAAGTCACAGAACGAGATGGTAATTTACTGTTTGTACGGAACGAGGGATTTATGCCGAGTTCCGTACAAACCGTAAAATATCATCGAGTTCTGTGACTTGTACAAGCATGGTTGGACGTTATATATTTACTATATAGCCAAAATTTTAAAAAAATTATCAATTTAATTTTTAACAGCCGATATGTTAATAAACGTGTTTGGCAAGGTGGTCCGTATTTTAGTGTACGGACCAGTGGTCCGTACAATATTTTTACGTTATATGTCAAAACGGTACGTATTTACAGTAAATACGGCATGGGTATATAGTAAAGCAGTGTGCAAATCTTAACCGATACAACGCCCAATCTTAACAGATACAACGCCCAATCCGTTTTCCTATAATACACTTTATACTGTGTTCAGTTATAGCATGTGTGTCGGGTGGCGAATGTGCGTTATCATAGGACAAGTGTATTGACACGCAATGAACTTTTTGATCTCAAGATTGCTATGAGCGTTTGAATGAATGCAAGACACTGTGCTGCACAGCCGCCACACTGTGGATACTATTGTACGCTCTGACAATTAGGCAATATGTTACTGTTTCCTGTGATTTCACAGCGACACCCTTGGAAAATATAACATTGCATTCCTATAAAAAGTCGGAGAAAAATATCTAGAAGATGTATACTTTACTTGTATTGATTATTGAAGAAACATATTTAACAGACGTATACTTGCATAGATCATATCACAAAACACTCCTGATTTTAAAGTGAAGGTTAGTTTTAAACATATTTGAAAGATATTTGTGATTGGCATTAGTTTTTATTCGATATTCCAGATCCATTTAAACCCATGAAAAGAAGTGATTTGGGGGTTTGTGCAACATGACACTATAGTATCCACTATAACCCCCACGAGGAACATGATATAGCGTGCTGGTGGTGTAGCATAGCGTTCAGATACCATTTGAACTCTATAATCTCAGGGTGAAGCACTGGAGCACTGGGAGATAGTCTGGAGCCTAGACTTGCTCAAGTCTTTGATTATGGACATTCATGATTGCACAAAATTACGATAATATCAAGAGACGTCACGAGTTTGAGTCTGAGTTTATTCATGCCACGCATTTTGTTGGCTCCATAATTTCACGAGTCGAAGACGAGTGACATTATGGAGCCAACAAAATAAGTGGCATAAATGATCTCAAACTCAAACGAGTAGCGTCTAGATTTTATCCTACCCAGTTTCCATATTTTATCAGTATCAGAAAGTAGTGGCATAAACAACATTTTATGTCACGCCCGTGAAATAAACAAATCCCATGTTAACCCTATGGCGTTTTTTATTAGGGGTAGGATAAAGTATGTTGCAGTGTGACTGGTCCAGGAATCAAAGACTTTCCCATTAAGAACGGAACCTTCTGTAGATTGCAACCCCAGCCGCTCCCTGTGAGAACGAAACTTCCTGTAGATTGCAAGCCCAACCGCTCCCCGTGAGGAGTAGGTGGAGGGGTAGAGCCACTGTAGCCAGAGGTAAACCTAGATAATCCCGAGTATCAATCTTCAAGCAGATATCCTGACCAGTAACAAGGAACTCCGCATGGAGAGTGATGGACAAGTCTGGCGTGAAACAGCGCCAGAAACCGATTCTCACTACCGATTTGACCAGTCCCTGTATCGAGGAGAGGAGGGGTGGAGTAGGTGGAGGGATACAGGGACTGGGGCCAGTCTATCTGGAGCCATGTGAGGAGGGGTTGGAAGGGTGGGAGGGGTCAGGAGCGTTGTTTGGTGGTGGTGGTGGGGTGGGGAGGGTAGGTGGTGATGGCGGTGGTGGCGGTGGTGGTTGAGGGAGGGAGGGGGGTCATTAGAGGCCCCGACCGTCGTTACCTGGGCCGGCGCTCCCCCCGCTCTCACCCGGCCGACTCCCGCCGTGCCCGGTCCCGCCGCCCTGCCGCCAGCATGGCCGGCGCGTTGATGACATCACGACACCCGGCCGCTCGCCGATTGGCTAATGAAGCCACTTAGATGAACTAATGAAGAAATATGAACGCTCACCCGGGGTGCACGTGGCGCGTACTGGCCGTGCCCCGTACGCACCCTCCCACCCGGCTCCAGGTGGGCGGGGGTTCGGAGAGGGTAACAACGCAATGACGGGCCAGGTAGAGACCCCCTGGCTGGAGTTTCACCCTCCTTCTCGTATACACCCCTCACGTACCGCTCAGCACCCAGACACACCCCTCTCCTAGACCCACAACGGTTATATGTTTTATCCATAGCCCATAAACCACAAGGCATCGTCATCTTACTATGGTATATTATCATGAAACATCACGAAATTTCATATGATTGTTTATATGGCATGAGCGGAGCTGAGTGATATCTGCAGCGGAAGACAATGAATGGCATATAAACAATTATATGAAATTGAGTGATGTTTAGATTTTATCCTACCCTGTTACATGTTTTTAACTTCATATGTCGGCAGTGGCATATAAATATTTTATGCCATAACCGTGGCATACAGTCACACTATGTTGAGTCTATGGAGATCTATATAAGGGGTAGGATAAAAACTCAGATCAATTTTTTTTTTTTTTGTGCTGAATTTTCCCTTTTTTTCTTAACCTTTTCGATGTTTGTCGGGAGGTGGTGAAGAAGCATGATTGAGGAGGGTAGGGCTGGGACAGATAGAAAGATACGCTTAGATGTAGATAAACATGGCCAAACCGCAAAGACAAACATGACTACAATAAAAGGTTAAAACCGAGAAGGTGGCGACAACACACGTAACCACAGAAGTGTAGATAAGCAGATAACCACAGACAGAGATAGGGACTGACACTGAACTCTAAGGGCATGGTGTAAGACAAAGAGATAGGCAGGTCAACACACTGATCAGCACAGATACTTAACACAGCACAGAGATGAAACACACACCGATAAACACGTAGCTTTTGACGGTTTGTCTCCAGAGAAAAATCCAACTCTCGAAACAGAACTGTGTTTTAAATGCATGTCCGTCAATTCGCTTTGAAAGTTATAATCCTTGTTATTTTCCTAGTTGAATATGATGATTTCAAAGTGTTATAGAACACATATCTTGATCTAAAAGTGGATGTGACCAGGATAGTTTCTTATTCATATGAGAAAAGCATTATGATTGAATCTATAGAACTTTTAAAAAGTTCTTTGTTACATAGTAAAAAATATGTTTCTTATAACTGTAATGAAATAGCGCAAATGTGTATTAAAGAAGAAAACAACAAGTTTTGGTCAAAGTCGTCATTCTCCACGAATTTGATGCGATGTGATATGAACGAGGCGACAGCCGAATGAATATCACATAGCATTCAAACGAGTTGAAGAATAACTTCTTTGACCAAAACGAGCTGCTTTCTGTATTTATCTCACCCCTGTACGCACTAAAAGAATGGACCATGCAGGATATAGACCATTGAGAATGGACATTGTGAACGAGTTCCTAATGTTAAACCTATGGACAATTATTCTAGGGGTGGAATCAAGTCCTGCACATAACAGTACTAGAAGGAAAGGGTTAAAACGGCAGAAGGCTATGATGAAATAGAGAAACAGAAGAGAGACCAATAATAGAAAAATGAAAAGTGAAACAGACAGGAAGAGATAAGCTGACAGACAGAAAAATACGAGGGGGTAAAGCAGGAGAGAAACTGATAGAAGGATGATGGCAGAGACAAAGAGAGACAAGGGCAGAGAAAGAGAGTTATAGTCAAAGAGGGATACAGGGATGTTGACTGAGAAATAAGGAGATGTAGAGGGAAATGCCTCAACAGATGATGAGAAGATATGACAAGGAGAATCAGGGAGAGTGTGTGCAAAAGATAAACAAACATGCAGAGACAAAGAGAGAGCAGAGACAGAGACAGAGATATAGACTCAAAAGTGTAGAGAACCTGGGAAGAGATGATGGTGAAGAACAAGGGAGAGTGTGTATCAGAGATAGGGACAAAGATGCAAAGAGAGTCATAGGCAGAGAGATACAGAGATGCACACTTAGAAATATGCATATATCATAGAGGAAACCTATGAAAGTTTACGGTCAGAACTCGTATCCCATCGAGTTTTAATCCCGTAGTAATTCACACGCCGAAGCCACGTGAATTATGTATCGATTCAAACGTATTGGGATACGAGCTCTGACCCTACACTTGAATAAGTTTCTGAATTGATCTCACCCGTCATATTAACTAATGGGCTGATAGAATCCTCCATTGAATACCTTTTTGCAAATACTCAATGGGTGTTGGATACGAGTGCCCAATGTTAAGTCTATGGAGAACAATAGCAAGGGTGAAATAATGAGAAAGAAACTGATAATTGTTTGGTCTGTGTCCTCGTATGCCATTGAGTTTGGAGCGCTCAGGGATATATGAACGAGGCGATAGCCGAATGAATATTCTGAAGCGCTTCAAACGAGATGACTATAAGGGACACAGACCAAACACGAATATGTTTCTAATTTTATCTTAGCCTGGATATAGTTATCTGTTTATGAACCATTGAGTATGAGTTACCGTACTCGCATGCCTGTTGAGAACGAGTTCCCAATGTGGGGTTTTTTATTGTACAAAAAGAGGTACGTAGAAAGGCCTCTGCCTAGGCAGGTTTTCAGGCCGATTCGTTGTACATTTGTCATGTTAAGCCTATGGACATTTATACCAGGCTAAGATAAAGAACGAAATGCAATGAAAGAACCTAGGAAAATATGGCGGGGAAGGACAAGGGAGAGTGCGTGTCAAAGTCGCCGGGATTCACATACATACGCGGACCGGCTATAAATGGAGGGCGGACCTCGCGCGGTCTCTACCCGGATAAATCAAGATGACGCATCCAGTCTGGGTGTCGAGGTGAACTGATCATGATGTTGATGTATAAGAAATTGTCACAACAGAGAAATTACTGTGATCAGCACCACGACATAAGACATCCATCCTGAGCCCAAGCCCAGCTCCTGGTGTCAATTACCGTCTCAATGAGCTGCTCCCAGTGAGTCTCTGGCCAACTATCTGCCTACGCACGGCCGTAAGAAACGACGCCAACGTCAACAAGTCCTCTCAAACATTGCAAAAATATCCACTTTTGTGGTCTAGTCTCCTTCGCCGTGCAGAGAAACAAGGAAACGGCCCAAGCGCCACTGCGGACATTAAAGGAAGGAAGAAATTATTGTTGTCTAGAGAATTGGCCATTTGGAGGTATTGTGCACAGGAGGTGGAGTAGTTTGGATTGCGTCGTGTTTCATCTTTAGAGAACTGCTTTTATTTTAAGCTATAGTGCATATTTGGGATGATCCGGGCTAGTTTTAAGTATAAGTGATTGGCTGAAATGTGACACAGGACACATGATTAGACAATAGAAGGGCAGAGGAGTTTTAAATCCACAGGTTAAAGACACACACAAAACTCAATGGTGGTACTCGAGAAACGCTCAAAACAAAAAACAGAAATCTGTTGGGTTTTTTTTGTAAATTTCTTTATTGACCGAAGAAGTATCCATCATTTCAGTACATACAATTTATATTTTCCAGGTATGGTTAACAAAAAGGCGTGAGTGTCAGCTATATACACAATTAGCTGTTTTTCATCACCCTGCCCAATGTCCAATGCCCAAAAGTCCATTGTTGGTATTACAATTCTTTGACCAAGTCAAACAGGCTATACATGTATTCAATATAATATATATATATATATATATATATATATATATATATATATATATATATATATATATATATATATATATATAATGTCGTAAACTTGATGAAGAAGTAAAAAAAAAAATGTCCACCATCATATGACAAAGTGACACATCTGATTTTCAAAATCAGTTTAAAGATTATAATATCTCTATCACAAATCCCTTGTAAAAATGTGACCAGATTTAAGTTATACAGCACAGCACATATCCTAGAGAGTCGGAACAGAGTGACAGCTTACACAATAAATGTGGTTGCTGTTACTTCTTAAAGAAGAAACCAACAAGTTCTGGGCAAAGTCGTCCTTCTCCTCGAGTTTGATGCGAAGTGATACGAACGAGGCGACAGCCGAGTGAATATCACGTAGCATTCAAACGAGTTGGAGAATGACTTCTTTGACCAAAACAAGTTGCTTTCTGTATCTATCTCATCCCTGTACACACTAAAAGAATGGACAACACACACGATATAGACCATGGAGAACGGACTGCAATACTTGTAGGGGCATGGAGAACGATTTCCCAATGTTAAGCCTATGGACATTTATTCCAGGGTTGAGATAATGGTCTGAACGTCGATGAAGATTGCGGTACATCCAATCTCGTGGAGTATTGAGTATTTATACGATTCTCGATGCAGTTCTATATATGAGAACGTGGCTGTCGGTGGCTAATACCGCAATTAGGGCGACACGGATTCATTCAAATTAAATCAATTTGAAGCAGCGTGTGTGAGCGGGCCTGAAACTGGCTGGTCGTCTGCCCTTGGCGCTGACCCCTGCCACTGGCTCCCGTGCGCACCTTTAATCAAGCGTAACCGAAGCCGCTAGTTAAAGCGACCGGCGGGCCGTCAAAGCTGTTTAATTACAACCTAATATCCCCGCCTAGCCTGCCCCCGGGGCCGCAGGGTAACCGGACGCCGGCCACTGCCTTCACGTGACGTCACTTCCGCTCTTTTCCCGCCCCCATTCTCAGCGACGCCGCCGATTTGTCGTCTGCTTGTAGGTTGATTGGGTGCTTGAGTTTAATGTAAGTAGTATACGAAAAGAACAGCTTGTGGAAGGCGACTTCAAGGCGTAATTGATTTTATGGGATTTAAGAATAAAAAATGTTCATCCGCCCCAGTCTCCAATGTTTTACGACGTGTACTCCTTCTGAAGGTTTGCCCTGGAGCAGGCGTTTGTATGTCATTGCCCAGGGTGTTGGCATCCAGGGAGATGTTCAAGCGCCTTTGCAAATATCTTCGTGTTCAATTAGGTTTATCAAAGGTCATCATCAAGTCACAACTTCACACGTTGCAACGTTCAAATGTCAAAGAAAAATGGACTAGATTTTTATCGACATTTACGACATTTACTCCTCCAACTTTGAGCGTCTAGGGCTTTTTACCCGGGAGCATACAAATGAAACCTAATTGAGACAGCTACCGAGGTAGATTAGGATCCTTCAAAAAATATAATAAAGCCTCCGGTTTCTTGGCACTGAAAATACGTCATGCTGATTGGAGAAGGCTTTGCTCATTTTGGCCATGGAATTTATTGCTAATTTATTTTAACACAACAGTTTGTCGAGAAAACAAGGCAAATATGGAGCCGGGCCTTTCCAGATGCTCCTGGTAAGAACACTTTGTCTGTATAGGTTATGTTCAGACATGATAAATCATTTGAGGAGAAATTCATTTTTGCGTGTACTTTATTAATGACATTTTTTCCTACATTGCATTATTACCAGGGATATATTCTCTTCATATATGTGTGTTATTTCATTGCGATCTGGTATTATTAACTCCATCTGAAATCTCCTGGATCTTTGAGACATAAATTAGGCAGAAATGAGAATCCTGGCCAGTGGACCGGAACGCCATGCTTTAACATGTGGCCACGGTTGGCTGGGCCTGGAACCCACCAATGAGCTATGTTCATACGGGAGTGTGGGCGTGCAAAGAGACAATGGAATAAATGTCACCTTCGTTAAATTCCCAAATGAAAATTCCCACTCGTGACTGGTAGACCGGTGATAACAAAAACCTCGACCACATCCTTTTTTTGTTATCATTGAATTTTCTTCACGCCAGCAAAAGAAAAATTAACGTAAATTGCCTGGCATGGTTCCCGAGGAAAACAAATTTTTTTCTTTTTCTTTTAAATCGAAGTTCAGTGAACAGATTTGGTATGCGTTAGTCACATCTTCTGCAATAACGCTGTTTGGTTTCTTCAGATTATTGCGTGGACATATCGACGTGTCAGCAATCGGATTAAGTTTAAGTTTTAAGTCTCTCCTAATCTTGGTATTTTCTCAATGGTTTCTTTCTGGGGGACGTATTTAAAGTGGACGCCTACGACCAAATTATAGACGGTTTACGGTATTATCAATTTACATTCTACGCACTTTTATTTGAAATTGAACTCATTATTTCAAAGGAACATCCTGAACTGCATATATTATTTCAGAAGCAGTCAGCGAACTTCTTGTGCAAGGGAAGCTATTTCATCGATATGCGTGATATGCCAGATCAATAAATAATGCCTGAAAATGAAGCAGTGGGACTGCCTTATATTGTATGGCTATTTCAAATTTCTAGAAGATAATGGAATCCATCCCTTAACCTACTCAAGAGCTCTAGATTTGTCCCATGCCTGGAGTCGTAAGAGGTAATATTGGGAAGCAGTACCAAACCCCATTGCTGGATTTTTGAACAATATTTTGGAACGGAATGTGCATGTTTCATTATATTTCCTGTTAGAACATTAGGGAATACCTCACAACAATTTTGCTCAACCTCGTGGAGTACAAATTAAAAGTTGTACAATAGTTCAGTAGTGTTATGAGATAGTTTTACTGTGCCCGTGGGGATGGCTATTCTAGTACAGCTTAGCACAGGCGGCCGTAAACCACGAGAGATTGACGCGTAGTAATACACGAGTGCTAACGAGTGTATTACGACGTCAACCGCGAGTGGTTTGAAGAGCTGCCTGTTCACAAAATCATCGTTTGTTGTATTTATTATCCATCTTTTCAAATAAATTTAACCCAGTAATTGCCATATTAAAGGGTATGACAATAGGGAAAATTTCTTTGGGCTCTATCACAAAGGGACCACTTTTCCCGTGTACTATACACCTATGCCTCAAAATAATCAAAATACCAACCTCTGCTATGCAAGTGGTAGTTTAGCCGTACCACCATACTGTGCCGGTATGGCGCCATACCACCACACTTTAAAAGCTCAATTTGATTGGTTAGGAAAATCGAGTGACCTATTATGATGCGATGCCGCGATGCCATGCGTAAACGGTTGTTACAAAATGTAAACAAAGACGATTGCAAGCAAATAAATACACAAACCTGAAAATATGTCCCATACTGATCAAATAAGACTAGTATAGCGATTTGCAGCAATGTAACAACAAGTATATGAAGTGCCAAGTGATATTACGATACATAGCAACATGAATACGTGTAATAACGGAAATACGAAAAAAAATCATAACTATTCAATATCCAGACAGAAAAATCAAACAGAAAATTAATAAATAATATTATGGCATGTATAATTATATCTAACATATTATTATATAGATATATATTTCTGGAGACACAGGACTACCTAACTCATAAATATTCATGAGGTCACATGATAGCTTACATGTTATTTCGCGGGCTCACATGCTTCGGGTCCGCCATTACTATCACTGGTCTCCAACTCACTGTGTCTCAAATTTTTTCTCTACCGTTCGCTAATGTCTGTTTCAAAGTGCAGTCATTGCAAACAAAAACACATCGCATCCAGAGGACGCAAATGCTGGATGTTAAAACAACAACAGATTGAGGGAGACATGTCTGAAAAAACCAAGCTCGATCAGGCAGCTGGAGGAAGCGAACTCAAACATGGCGATGTCAAAAAAGACACAGATCAAAGTGAACTCACCGAGGACAGTAGCGAAGCAAGTGCAGAGGAGGAATCGGATGTGGGGGATAAATTTTTCAAACGCCTCTTGAAAAACCAAGAACGCCAATCGACGGAAGTTCACTCCATGATGGCAGCTCTTACTTCATCCGTGCAGCGCCTTTCTGTCCGAGTCCGTAAAGGGGACAAGAAAGCCTCTCGTCGTTCATCCAGTGACGAGTCCACGGACTCGTCCTCCGACTCCTCGAACTCTGATCATCACAAGTCTCACAGAGGTAAATCCAAGGTTAAACTGCTACGTTCCAAGACTTCACGTCATCGCTTTAGCCTGAGGCCGTATCTACGGGAAGGCGAAAAACGTCCAGTCACATTTGCGGCTCTCATCAGTGCACTGATCGCCCTCGTCCTTGCAGCATATGGAGCCAGAATCCAAATCTCTGGTATGCTGGACCACCTTCGCTTTGTTTCTGACAAAGCAGCAACCAAAGTATACTCCACGGAATCGCTGGTGGCCTACGATGCTGAAGTTCGACAACAAGCTAATCTTCAGGGACGACGAGCGTTTTCAAATGGGTCGACGGAAGCGATTCACAAGCATCTCGGAGTGGAAGGAACGGTGACAGCGGCCAAAGCGAAAAGCAAGACCAAGTCCACCGTAAACACAGACAAAGACCGAGGTAAAGGATCCGCCTGCTGGTATTATAATTACAAGTACTGTAACAATCCCAGGAAATGTTCGAAGCTTCATATATGTTACCTGTGTCATGGTGAGGATCACAGGCAGAACTCCTGCACTAACGTCAAGCGCCAGGATAAGGAATGACTATTTAAACTGTCTGACGATAAGCATGTCCATAATACGAAAGGTTGGTCTTTGGAATCGGTCAATGTCATCCGGCTTTAGTGGTGAAAACGGTTCTAGTATTCTTGAAATGTATAACGAAGTTGACGCGGTCCGACCGAGCGCTAACCCGGATGTTGTTGTCTTGGACACGACTCGGGGTAGCGAAATTCTCGGAAATACGAGTCATTATGGCCCATCGGCTGCTGAAACTTCTCACACTACCAGAACTAACCAGTTTTGTCAGAACATAGGCGTTAAATTGCCTACTTTCGAGTCAGAAGTCGCCAAAACAGCATCTGTCTTAGCTGAAAACACGGGACCGGTAGTGGACGACGGCCATGACGGTACTCCGCAGTTAAGGTCTAGAAAAAATTTGGGAAATAATTCTAACCCGTCTACATCCTTGTCAAACTCAGTAAATTATCCACGTAAAATGTGTACTGGGAATTATTCAGACAAAGAAAGAATTGTTTTGTCCTTATTTGAGGAATTACTCAAACAAGAAATGTCAGACCGCATTTACTGCGGCACCACATCGTGTCCAGTAAGTTTCATTGATGGCGACGGAACATTGTCACTGACTATCCGCGCAACAGGAGATCTTATTAAGGCAGGTGCTAGTTGTTTTGATCAGGTTTGTGATTGTTCACATTACATAGGGAACATCCCTCCACAACTTAAACCTTGTTTCGCTTTGATTTCTTGTTTCAAACGCATAGAATCGCTTTGTGTGTCAGATTTATATGTCCTTCTAGGGATTTTCTATGGATTTCCGATTGTTGACGATGTCGATATCCAACCATACACTTGCACAAACTATGAAAGTATTTATGAAACCACTGCCAAGGAATATATGTCAGACTTGTTACGACAAGAATTTGTCCAACAAAAAATTGTCAGGGCCCACTCAACACAAGTTTGTTGTCACTCATTGGGGGTGGTTCCAAAGTCAGCAGGGGGACTCACACTGATCACTGATTGCAAATGCCCCCTGGGTAAGAGCATAAACATGTGCATGGGGAATACGTGTCAAGAATTTTCTTACAAAAATCTGGACACTGTAGGAGAAATCCTACATCAGGGTGACTTCATGTCAGTAGTAGACATATCTCAAGCCTACAGATCTGTAAATATTTTTCCAGGCCAGGTTAAATACCAAGGTTTCCAATGGAATTTATTTGGAGAAACAGAAATGTTCCTAGATTGTTGTATGTGTTTCGGTTTGAAGTGTGCACCATTTATTTTCACACAAATTGGGGATTTCATTGTTCGCAATCTAGCACATTTGTATGGTTATTTTTGTGTTGTTAATTACATAGATGATTTCATTTGCATTTCTTCATGTATTGAATCCTGTCAACAAGCCTTAAAACATGTAATTGAGGTTATTGTTGGCCTTGGTTTTAAGACCAAAGACTCAAAGATGGTTTTTCCATCTAAAGTTTGTAAATATTTAGGCATTATAATAGACAGTGATGCCATGACACTGACATTACCAGCTGATAAGCTCATCAATCTTCAAAAACTTCTGAAGAAATTTTCTTTTAAAAAAACGGCAACAAAATTGAAACTGGCAGGATTGTTGGCACACTGCTCAACAATAGTTAGAGGTGGTCGGACATTTAGCAGACGTGTTATCAACCTTTGTAATACCCTGCTTGAGAAATCACACAAAACCAGACTTACCTTGGAATTCAAAGCCGACATCAAATGGTGGTTAGCCTTTGTCAGTGTCTTTAATGGCACAGGGAAAATCATAAAAACCTCTAGTGTCAATGTTTGTGTATTTACAGACGCCTCCAACCTAGGCACCAATACACGAGTGCTAACGAGTGTATTACGACGTCAACCGCGAGAGATTGACGCGTAGTAATACACGAGTGCTAACGAGTGTATTACGACGTCAACCGCGAGTGGTTTGAAGAGCTGCCTGTTCACAAAATCATCGTTTGTTGTATTTATTATCCATCTTTTCAAATAAATTTAACCCAGTAATTGCCATATTAAAGGGTATGACAATAGGGAAAATTTCTTTGGGCTCTATCACAAAGGGACCACTTTTCCCGTGTACTATACACCTATGCCTCAAAATAATCAAAATACCAACCTCTGCTATGCAAGTGGTAGTTTAGCCGTACCACCATACTGTGCCGGTATGGCACCATACCACCACACTTTAAAAGCTCAATTTGATTGGTTAGGAAAATCGAGTGACCTATTTATGTAAGTTTTTGAATATTTACGGATATTTAGAGGTGTATAGTACAAGTGAAACTTGTTAACCTAATTGGGACGACTCCGCAAACCTTGTTACTTTCGCTAGGACTACCGCATTCGCTCTGCGAGCTCATGCGGTAGTCCTAGCGAAAGTAACTTGGTATGCGGAGCCGTCCCAATTAGGTTAACTAGTTTCCCTAAAATACCATGGCTTTGAGGCTGTATACCACAGATTTGAATCCATATACCACAGTTATGGTATCTGATCAACAGGCTCTATACAATGGGTAGCGGTTTACTGAGTCCCCATACATTTTCAATGGGGGTTTTGTATACGATGGATAATAAAACAAGGGTCTACAAGTTTGCTTTGTTGGTTAGTTTATTGTAATCAATGGTTGTCAGACCCGTGAATCCTTTGATTTGAAATCTTTAATCAATAATTAAGTAGCTAAGAAACAATGGGTAGTGGTTTATGGTTTTAATGGGTATCTCGAACTGAGTGAATAGTAAAAGGAATTGTAAGTTTAGAATGGTCAAGAGTTATCCAGAGTTGCTTCATGCTATGCCGTTTTGTAGACCAAACAAAGGCATTTGATTGAGGAAACTATACGTTATTGGCAAACGTGATGGTGTTATAGACTACAGTGAGATGTATCTAGGTAAGCACCCAGGTGGATTATTTAGACATGATAATTGAAGGTTACCATACGGAAGTAAAGGGCACAAATTCAATGCTTTTTCTAATCCACCAGAAATTCTAAAACAGTAACACTTTGACCAGGGGACAACCTCTGTTATCAATTGTTAAGACCCATTGATAATTTTGAGACATGGCTAACAAAAAAAGAGAAGGAGAATAATCCACCCTGTACTCGCTACCTGGTGTTTTATTTGGTATCAGGGACAAGATGGCTTCCTTCATAACACAATAGCTATCTTCACTATAACACCACTACCTATCAATATTGTCCATGATGCTACTGTCCAAGTTCCCAGTTGGCTATGACCAATCACTGCAGCCCAAAGTCCCTCATTGACCCACTGGTATTCATTTGAACGTTCCGTAGGCAGGTGTAGAACTGGCTGGTTGGATGGGTGCCAAGTTGGCTACAGCAAAGCATCCACTGACTGGATAAAACCCAAACATTCTGGTTGTTCACCCTCAGAGGTCCATGTCCAAGAAACTTGGTTTGTTTTTAAATGTAATTTAAGCCACATCAGCATAATTTGAATCTAATCGAAGGATACCTTATGGTAATTAATCGGGAATGATCTCATCTATGCACACATCTCATTTACCATTGTATAGACTTTGTATCATCTCTACTCCTGATATTCAGAAGTACCCGATGTTCAGGTGGGTCATCAATCTATAGTGTACTCCAAACAAGTAAACTCGTATTCTTAATGTGTCAATAAATCAAATTATGAAATATTAATATGTAATGCATAATAAGGGACTGTAACGTAGCCTAACGCTAGAAATTAATCATCCTGTAAGATCATTATCATATTGAATATTTACGAGGTTTTATATAAAGTTGGTATTTGCTTTGCATTAGTATCAAATATTAATCTGAAACAAATGACAATGTATACCCATAGGACAACCCCTGAATGGGCAAACCCGCTATTATGTATATCCATTTCCATGTTCATATGGCTATAGGTGCATATTTAGAATTCCAAAACGATTGTAAAAGATAATATCACTTCTATGCGGAGCTGTGCACTTTAAGGCTGAATAGTCTGGACATTAATGTACCAATTATACTGGAGGGTAGAAAAAAGACATAATAACTTTATATGCTTTATGTTTTAGGGTGAGCTACTGGTAATCATCAAAAACAAAAATAAAGTTTTCTCCGTTATCTAAGCAGGCAAGACGACTATGGGCGACGATTTCGGAATTTCACAACACTTCGGGAATCTGCGTCGTCCACGACTATAGATTGTCCAGTGAATAACGCCAAAATATACATAGACGATGATCGATAGTTTTGTGGACAGGCGGCCATAAACCATGAGAGGTTGACGCGTATTAATGCACGAGCGCTAGCGGGTGTATTACGATGTCAATCTCGAGTGTATTACAGAGCCGTCTGTGCACATAACCATCGTTTGTTGCATTTATTATCCATCTTTTCGAATAAATTAAACCCAGTAATTGCCATATTAAAGGGTATAACAATAAGGACTCTATAAGGTCAATAAGCGCTCTATAGCACAAACTGACTTTTTTCCTGTATACCATGGCTTCCAGGCCGTATACCACATATTTGAATCCATATACCACAGTTATGGTATCTGACAGGTTTTATATAATGGGTCGTGGTTTTCTGAGTCCCCATACATTTTCAATGGGGTCTCGTCTATGCATGAGGTCTAGTCCTGCTAAGGCCAAACGTCCACCTACTACGATATGGCTCCGATATGTCTACGATGCACCTCCCGATAAAAAATCAAAATCGTGTCGGAAGGTCACCTAATATCAGGGTAGTTGACCACGTTTCTGCGATTAGACACCGATAAAAACCCACAGAATGCGTGGTGCATTGGCATGTTTTATCATATTGCTACGATTCTGCACATATCTTTTTGCTTTTTGTATCTGCGCCATATCGGTAGGGCTCAATTTCTATCGTAGTAGGTGGACGCCAGGCCTTATTCCAGGAATGAACCTCAGTGATTAATGACCACCTGTTTAAACGACTAATTCAAGCTGGATTGAAATAGTCACCAGCGTCAGAGCGTGTCGTACAGTCGTCAGGTGGCGCTTAATTACGTAATCTGACGTAATCAGAGGACCCGCAGTTGCCACACACTTGGCATTTACACTAGACGATTACTAGCCTTTTATGGCTGAAAGTCGTCAGGTGGTGCCAAATTCAAGAATCGCCGCCAATAATCGTCTAGTGTTAATACCATGCTGAGTAATTACACCGTCAGGTGTAAACCATTTAAGGTAACGATTTTTTTTCTTGTATTTGATCCTGTATTGTAAACGCTAGGTTATCCGTTCACTGCCGATGACTGAATCTTATGCATCAAAGGCACTATTTCGGTATGATTGTTAGGTAGTTAAGTCCCTGTATACCTCCCTATTATTAAGGCCCGTTTCCATTGGCCGGTTCCCCGTCACCGATCTAGAGTCAGGAACAACCGCCAGACTTTTGGCAATGCTGACCCAAAATCGGTCGATGGAAACGACCCAGCACGTAAAATGACCCACGACTTTTTCTGCTTAGATTATGCAATGTGGCCCCACTCACCACTGAGTGAAAGCTTGGTCACCGAGAGAAATCTACTACCCTTCTATATAGACGCACAGTGATTGTCACCACCGACAGACTTTCTGGGTAACTCAAAAAATCTACACCCTTTTCGTAGGTCAATAAAATTGGCCTATAGAAAACAATATGATAGAAAAAACATAAGAAACGCTTACCATTTGTGACAACAGAAATCAATTCAGGTATTAGAAAGTAGAATATAGTATTTACCCACAAGCATGCATAGAGGGTCTCCGATTTATGCGTATTCATCTTAATCCAAATGTCATCTCTTCCCCTACCATCGACAAACATGGATTCATCCATGTCTAGATTGTTCATTCACTATTCCCCTTTTCAGAAAGGCATCTTTCCAAAATGTACAAAAGCTGCAATGATAAAATTCAGATATTCCATCTTTTGACAACATGTTGACTGGCTGTTTCATTGGTGTTCAGATAGAAATGATGCGTGTGTAATACTTATATATATATATATATCATAAAGTAGATGCAATTGGAAGTTCTGGTAACATTTTGCTGCCATCATCGGAAGCTAAATCAGCCAACCCAAATAAAGCAATCCATACAATTTTCGACAATGATTCTCATTATGTACAGCTATGAATCCGAACCTGATTTGTGAATATATGGTTAAGTGCATTGAATTTAGATGCACAATTACGATACCATACCAGGAATTTGTGATAAATGGAACTTTCAGAGGTAATGAAAACTCTTTTAACGTGCGATAATATTATTTTTTAAGTTGACTCAATTTTTGACAACACTCCCAGAGCTATGCCAAGCTATAAAAATACATGTTATCAAAGGGGGTAAACCACATTCACATATACAACAACACAGGTATTTCCCAGGTTCATATTTCGGATGTATTCAGTGGTAGGAGGTTCAAATGTCGGATGTATTCATGAGTGGTAACATTACAGTTATTAGTGGAGAATTGTCGATTGAGAATGAGAGATCTGACACTGTCGGTATCAAAGCATGTAAGTAGTATACGGAAACACATCGCGTGTGCAGGCCCGAAAGTATCTTCTTAACGCCCGATTAGTTAAATCATTGCATTTCCGGATATCTTTTCACAGAACACCAACGATCTATATATGCAGAACGAACCGCATTATACCTCTCAAGAAATCAATCCTCTTTCAACCCCGCCCTACTCTGATGTCCTACTGCCGCCACAGATCTCGCGAGAATCGTTGGATTCACGCGAGATCTATAGAT
Source organism: Alentia gelatinosa (assembly GCA_950022655.1). Taxonomy (NCBI): domain Eukaryota; kingdom Metazoa; phylum Annelida; class Polychaeta; order Phyllodocida; family Polynoidae; genus Alentia; species Alentia gelatinosa. The sequence continues at coordinate 46,182,981 of OX465581.1, forward strand.
ACATATATAGAGAGACGCACGTGACATGGTAGTTCAGTGGGGGGCGGGGGGCAGTTTGAGTCTCCCCCTGGCGACAGGTAGATGAAAGCGCCAGTCCTGACAACCACCAGATCATGTGTGCACGTGAAGAATTCGTCTGAAACTAGCTCGTTGCGTGAGTCGGTGCCTTTCTCGACCACCCCCTCTGTGTTTCCTAATAAGCCCCAGCCAGGGTTGGCCCCTGTAATGAGCATCATGCCTTCTTGGCTGGGGCAATGGGGGAAGCTCATTGTTTTAACGACCCACGTACCTATAGCGATTGTGCGCCGCGCGTCCTGCTGCCGAGGCAGACGACATTTGACTTGACGCTCCGTGCCGACGGTTGACTGATTGCATGACTCGATCCGCATTATCTACTCACCCGACCAGCAGATTGGCTTTGTTTAAGGCGCCTACCGGGTCGCGCACCGGTCTCCGACCAAAACTGACGACAGCAATTAAGCTGGGCGGTTTGCTAAGTCGGCCTGTTTACAAAGAAACCAACAGCCAGGGTCTATAAAGGTCACCCCCGGCTTGCAGACCACTTTTTCTTGTTTGAGAAATCACGCTGTACCCAATTTTCCGGTTTGCATTTCAACGGTTTTCCGTCTTGTTTGGCGTTGAACATTGGAGCCGTCTGTGAACAGGTACAAGCGGCTGTATGCTCCGAGGAGTTGACGCGTAGTAATATCCGAGCGTATGTGAGGATATTGCGCAGAGTCAACTCCGAGGAGCATACAACCGCTTTTATCTGAAACCAGTCTATATTGTATTTATTATCCACCTTTCCTGGGCAAGTGGGATTTCGATATCAGTTCATTTTAGTTATGCACTATTTTTCCGTACGCACTATTTTTCCATATGCGCCACCCGGAGCATACAACATATCCGTATGCGCCAGGTATGTCCATACAAAATCCCTATGTGTTTTCTATGGACACTTTGTATTAGGTGGATAATAAATACACAATATTGACTGGTTTCAGATATCAGCATTTCGATATCAGCATACAACATATCTGTATGCGCCGGGTATGTCCATACAAACTCCCTATGTGTTTTCTATGGACACTTTGTATTAGGTGTATATATACTCATATACTTTACCGCTTATACATGATACACGTGTATTTAGGGGGTATTTTCCCGTACTATGCTAATAGCTGGAGGCGGGAGGTGGGTAATCAGCAAGTCCCTTTAAGTGGGGGCTACAACAAAGGGCCCCAGGTTAGGACTAATACATTTCACGTGTCTCTGGCCCTTTGTTTTGCCCCCGCGGCCTCATCACTCTTATTTCCGGGGTCGGGACTTTAGGGGTGGGAGAGAACGAGTCGGGGGTGACAAGGGGGGTATATGGGAAGTATTCGGGGTAGAGCCCGGGTGAGGTGAGGTGAGGTGAGGGCGGCGGGAGGAGGGCGGCGGGGTGAGGGCGGGGGAGGGGCGGGTGGTCCGGCCCGGTCCGGCTCCCGGCTGGTTGTGTCGGTCATTTGTCACGGACAGGGTGCAGCTGTCCACTTAGTGGTCACCTCCGGTCATGATGGCCGGGCGCCGGGCGGCTCTACCTCCGCCCGGTGATGGATGAGCATTCACCGAGACTCGGGCCGCGAGCTGCTCGCCCCCGCCCGCCCAACCCCGCCCGCCGAGCATCCCGCCCGCCTCCCGGAGTGGGATTCACACTGAGCGATTGGTGTACCTACAGGTGGACTTCTTTGTGATTGTTTGTTTGTTTGTTTGTTTAACGCCCAATTTGTACAATAAGGCCCGGCGTCCACCTACTACGAAATGGCACCGATATGCCCCACGATGCACCTCCCGATAAAAAATCAAAATCGCGTCGAAAGGTTACCTAATATCGGGGCAGTTGACCACTTTCTGCGATTAGACACCGATAAAACCCCATACAATGCGTGGTGGATTGGCATGTCTAGACATATGTCTACGATTTTGCACCTTCCCGATATGGCACCGATTTTGACATTTTGTATCGTTGCCATATCGGGAGGTCTACAATTCTATCGTAGGTGAGAGTAGGTGGACGCCGGGCCTTAGACTTAGGCCTGGCGTCCACCTACTACAATAAAGATTTAGACCTATCGATATGGCACCGATACAAAAAGTCAATATCAGTGACATATTGGGAAAGAACAAATGTCTAGACATCCCAATCCACCATGCATCATACAGGTTTTTTTCGGTACCTAATCGCAGAAACGTGGTCAACTGCCCCGATATTAGGGGACCTTCCGACGCAATTTTGAATTTGTATCAGAAGGTGCATCGGAGACCATATCGGAGCCATATCGTAGTAGGTGGACGCCGGGCCTTACTTTGGGTTTGACCGAATCTATGAGATGAATGAAGGTAGAAATCTCACCCCTACACATTTACCGAGGTGAGAGTTCTTTTACTTCCCATATCAATAGACATGGTATGAGAAGGATTGGCCTTTGATATAGCAGTAAATCTACCACTGCTGGGGGTGAAGGAGAAAAGTGGCTGCAGTGGGACTTGAATCAACAATGTCCAACAACCTTGGGATAACAAGTTCAGTGCTTTTTACCACTGAGCTAGCTCCCCACCCTGGTCGCTTTAGTTATGCTTGTGTGCAAGCATATCCGGTCTGCACCACGAGGAGGCGAGGCAACCAAGAGGGTGAATAGATTGGTAATTGCTGTCCACCCCAGCAGACCACTTCTTTGTGAGATTGCTCTCTGCAATTTTGTTATCCATCGTATGCAAAGTCCCCATTGAAAATGTATGGGGACTCAGTAAACAAGGACCCATTGTATAAAACCTGTCAGATACCATAACTGTGGTATACAGATTCAAATCTGTGCTATAGGCCTCAAACCATGGTATACGGGAACAATAGTCCCTTTTGCTATAGAGCAAAGAAATAGTCCCTATTGTTATAATCTTTAATATGGCAATTACTGGCTTTAATTTATTTGAAAAGATGGATAATTAATGCAACAAACGATGGTTATATGGACAGAAGCTAGTGCTCGTGTATTACGACGCGTCAACTTCTCGTAGTTTACGGCTGCCTGTCCAGAAAACCATGGATTATTGTCCAAATATTCCACCCCATGTCGAGAGGGTGGTTAATTGGGATTGACAATTCTTGTACCTTCAGGAGAACTTATTGGTAACAATGTTCCCTGTGATTGTGTTCCATCCCCGACTAGAGGGGGATTTGTTGTCTAGAAATTCCCTTGCCTAGGTGCGCTTCGCAATGACTAATTCCTGTACCTTCAGGGGAATTTAATGGCGACAATGTTCCCTGCAATGATGTTCCTCCCCAATCCAAAGGGGAATTTGTGGTCCACGAATTCCCCTCATTGAGTGGGATTCACACTGAGTGATTCTTGTAGTAGAAGGGGGGGGGGGGGGTCTTGGTCGGCAATGTTTCCTACCATTATATTCCACCCCCATCAAAGGGGCGATTTGTTGTCGAGATATTCCCTCCCTCAGTGGGATTCAAACTGATTAATTCCTGTTCCGTCAGGGGATTTCTTGGCCACAATGTTCCTTGCAATTATGCTCCAGTCCCCATCGAGAGGGGGCTTTGTTGCCAAGAAATATTCCTCCTTAAGTGGGATTCATACTGAGAGCTTCATGTACTTCCAGGGAGATATCTTAGTCAGCAGTGGGTACATTGGTCTCACTAGAATGGCCCTATAAAGTTGAACATGTTTAAAGTCAAAACCTATTGAGATTCTGTACCTCAGGAAGGGAATTTATCTGCGACAATTACCCCTAACAATCTTCAGTCTCGATAGTGTTTCAGAACAGAATCTAAGCAGGATTTGTCTCAGACAAATATCCTGTGAGATATATAAATCCCACGGTGTGATTTCCTCTTTAGCGGAGTTCATACTGAGCTATTTTTGTACCCTCACTGGATGTTTTCTGCAGGTCATTCTTGTGATTTTATGGCTGCCGGGGGTAGGTATCAGACCATTTACCTTAGCCTGGAATAAACGTCCATAGGCTTAACATCAGGAACTGGTTCTCAACAGGCTTGCAAGTCAGGTAACTCATTCTCAACGGGTGAAGAACAGATAGATATTTCCAGGCTAAGATAAAATATTAACCATTTTCCTGCTTGGTCGGAGTCCCCATTCGCCATCTCGTTTGGAGTGTTTCAGAATATTCACTCGGCTATCGCCTCGTTCATATTACAGCTCACTCCAAACTCGATGGCGAAGGAGGACACAGACCAAACACTCATCGGTTTCTTCCTTAGTATCAGCGACTAGCACAACAAGGCGCCCATGGTGTGGAGGCAATTCGTCGCCGACTAGCGCCCCACCCCTGTAGGATTTCTATCCCCAGAAGCAATCCTTGAGGAGTGGCATACTCCTTTAAGAGGCAGATATTGCTGTGGCATTCATCGCACAGTGTGAACGCGACTTAACTGACCATTTTCACTGTCTTCTCTGCTTAGATTTATAGTTTTCTACAAGACAAGTTCTCCATTCATATTGCGTGTCCCTGACGGTCCTCCATGACTTTCTAAAAGAAAGGTGAATTATGGCCGTTACCTGGAGTCTTTATGGGCTACCTGGTATGGTCCAACCTTATCGAAATATGTTTCATTGCATACACAATCTTGCCTTGTTTCAGATACAGGCGGCCGTATACGCCCCCAGAGCATGCATTATATCCGTATGCGCCGAGTATATATATGTCCATACTTACTCCCTATCTATGGATATTTTGTATTAGGTGGATATACCTAATACAAAGTGTCCGTAGGTAACACAGGGGGAGTGTGTATGGCCACTTGTCCAGAAATTGTGGATGATAAATACAATATAGACTGGTTTCAGATAAAAGCGGTTGTATGCTCCTTGGAGTAAACTCTCCGCAATATCCTCGCATACGCTCTGATTTTATTACGCGTCAACTCCTCGGAGCTTAGGCCGCTTGTTTCTGAAACCAGTCAATATTGTGTATGTATCGTACATTTACCTGCGCGCATCGATACACTTTTATCGGCACTTTAACAGATTGCATAATGCGGCGTGTAAATATGGCGATTTGACATTGGACGACCCAGATTGGCAAGTTATCCTCGAATATGATTGGCCGAGCCTCTTGCTTCTGCTGAATGCTATTGGTCGGTTTTATTTATTCACTCTTATATTTTCATTCTCATAAATATACACTGGGTCCGTTCCGGGCTTCGGTGCCAGTCTTCATTCTGGTCATTGGTATAAATTTGTCAAAGACAATCAAAATGGCGCCCGTGGCATTTGTTCACATAGGTCTGGAGAGGTGCAGTGATCTCTGTGCGCATTGGCAAGTGCAGATCGGCGATAATGTGAGAGATTTGTACCAAATCTGGTGACTCAAGCCGGAGACACACCAAGCGAGAAACAAAATGGCCTATGTGTGAGCTATTATTTCATATTTCACCTGATTATTGCTTCCAAGAAGCTAAATTATAGGCAGGAGATATTCCTATGAAATAATATCTCACATACACGCCAATTTGTGTTGGCGATTCCAGAGATCGCTGCGTTCACTCGCTTGGTGTGTCCCCGGTATAACATCAAACATGTTTTATATCAATCTCTTACTCTCAGACTGGGCGATTTATTTGAATCGCCCGTACCCAATCCCCACGCAAAACACACAGAGCGATTTTTAAACCAAACGCCCATATATTTGTCCACATTTTGTTTGACTCCGGCAACCACTGCCTTGCCTTGGTGTATTTTTTATCTTTACGAAAGGACAGATTCTAATTCTAGACTTGAAATCGTTTATATTATTCAAAAATAAAATGTACATCTTGGTAGATATTGAACATGGGAGGGTGGATCTTACCCCTAACGTAGTTTAACAGCAGTGTGCAATAACAATATATGCAATTAAGATCCAAAACCTCAACCAATACAAGTCTTTTTAACTCCTTTGTATTTCGAAATGTGATTAATATACACAGCAGATAGCATGAACCAATAATTATGATGCTGTATGACCGAAGCCAATGTCAATCAATAACTCACCGCCCTGAGTGTAGTGAAGTATTAGTTGTGTGTGACACTGTCTCCCTGTTACCATTTATCTACGTCTGATATGCTCACGATTTATCATTAAAGGATACTGAAGCATTCATAGAAGACAATCGCAGCTTGGGGATAATGTGTCTTTTTTACTATTTTGCGAGGAATCTTTGAATGGCAGATTGCAATGCCTTCACGATAATGTATAAATGTACTCCAGACGAATTGAATTAAGACTGGTGCTTAAGAATACCCAACGATTATTGCCATAATAGTGTCAGCGCTATTGAAGTCATTTTCACTTTCTCCCAATGAATCCGTGGTGATTTGCATAGTTATTCCATTAGGTGGCCGGATAAATCACCATTTTGTTATTCCACTGGCCCCGTCTTCAATAAAGCCAAGCCTTTGGCGAATCATATTCGTTGTCATTCACTATTCAGACGATTCTGAAATGTAATTAGAGATATTATCACTTCCAATTACGCATCTAAAACCACTTTCCCTCTAACGAGTACGATACGTCAGATGCCTGCACTTCTGTATAAATGGCAATGATATTCCCCTCGTTGGACTCAGCTCACTTAATATTGATGGTCTCCGCAGCCAGTTTACCTAATCATTCACTGTTTCCCAACCGTAAGGCTATTATTCCAATGCACAATTATTTAATTGACCATTCTCTATACAAGGGGCTGGTCCGTGCTCATTAGGGCGCAGGGAGCGTTAACAAATGTGTCCGCCTCTAGAAGAAAAGGCTGGGCTATAATTGGACCGTATGTCTTTGTTCCCTGTACTAATTAATAATAGGCATATTATTGCGGGGGGTTATATAATAGGCCGGCGACGGGTTGTGTCCTAGGGCAAAACCAGTTGCGTGTTCGGCGTAGTATTCAGCTAGCTATAAGTTACTAATGATTTCCCAGCTATCTCTTGCATTGTAGCCGGGCCTGGCGGCGAGGTAATTAAACACCAATTAGAAGCTGACTGTCTTTTCCGGGGGTCAATGCAGGGGTAGGAAGGCAATATCAGCTTTCAACTGGTGGATGGGTTTAATTGGTGGGAGCGGACCGCACGACCTTTGTTCCAAGTCAACAGGTGTGTTATCGCTCAATTATAAGAGCGATATATCGACGATCCGTGTCGTTCGTTGTGCGATCGCTCGCTCATGAACAGCTCGCTATCTGCTCACGTTTAAAGGCATATCCTACAAATCAGTGTGGCGCCACCGAGCGATCTTTTTAGATATTAATAATTGGGAATCAAAATTGGTTCCTTCTGATTCATTCTAATGCCAAATGGGTAAAATATCAATTCTTATCCAGTTATCTATATATGAGTGGTCTCTTTTGGAAATGTACTGTAAAATATGGTTTTCTTTAATTCTTAAAGAAACAACTCTTTAGAATTTGGATTCTAGATATTATATATATCATATATATACTCGCGAATTTAAATGCATATATAAATATATATATATATATATATATATATATATATATATATATATATATATATATATGTCTGGATATAATGTCTTGATAAATAGCTATCACGGTGACCCCCAATTTTAAAATTAGATATGTGTTCAACAGCACTTGGAGGTCGTCATATTCACGTTCTAGGGAAATGATCTGTTGTAAGACCAGACTACCAGACTCTATCTATTACACTGGGTTTTAATTTTTGACGTAGATTGTCCACTATGCCCTTAAACATCATCATCAATACCCACCTGTTAGCGAGTCTCTTCAACACTGATTGCTTGAATATCTACAGGATGGTCCTCCAGTGTTGAGCACCAATTGGAAAAACAGGGGAAAAACATGTCCATGTAATTGACGCATGGCACACACTCATCAACTCATTATTCGCATAATTAAACGCCATCAATTAAGCAGAAACAGTGGGCGGTGGGCTATCACCTTACTTATATGTATCTGTGTTCAAATATGAATCATTTCTGAGTTATACATGTACCGCATCGGGTGCATTGTAAAAGGGGCTCTTACAGAAGGAGTCAGCCCTCGTGGGAGTTCGATTAGATTCAGATGTTTACATTGGTTGTCGTGAGGGGGGATTTTTTCCCCTTCACTCGCGAACTCATTAGGAGTAGGACCAAGGTTTCGCAGGTCAGCTTGCTTAATTAAACCTGAGCTCATTGGACCTTGAGGTGTGCACAGTTAGATTGGCGCAGGTTTTATTGTGTTTGTCCGAAGGTGAGTGAGAGTTGTAGGAGGACGACTCCCCAAGGAGCATGCATTTAAATGGTAATGGTGTCAAGCAAGATGCGCACTAAGGTGTGGTACAGGAATGACCAGTGGTCAGTGGAGGCCAGTAATTGGTCAGTGGGGACGGAGAGAGTGTGGGACGAACGGGAAGGGTGGAGAACGAAGGAGAACGAGAAAGAAAGAAAGAAAGAAAGAAAGGAGAGAGAAATAAAGAAATAAAGAAGGAAGAGAGAGAAAAGGAGGGGGAGTGATGTTAATTGGGGTGTCGAAATGGAGTATAACACAACGTAAGGTTTAGTATTGATAGGTGACAGAAATTCCCGGGGCGTATTGCAAGTTGAAAATATACTAATTAAACGTGGGAAACATGCAGATAACACATTAGAAGATGCAAATTGTATGTAGAAAATATGTAAATTGTACGTGGGAAATTTGAAAAAATATTTATGGGAAATATTCAACGAATAAATGGGAAATAGGATGATTAAACGTGGGAAATTCTATACGCGAATTATCCAAAGTGTCTGTATGGATCAGTAAGGTCTTAAGGTAATCAACTATGCAGACATTGAACATACATATCCACCCCTTCGTTTCAATTCCCCTTCCCACCCATTTGCCTCCTCTTCCGCCCCTCCTGCCTGCCTAGACCCTGGCCTCGGCGGCGTGGCCCCTGCCATTCCCCCATTGTGTGCCTCATGTACACTGGCACGCCAGCGTGTAAACTGCATCAATTAGATCTCGCAATTTGTAGCAAATCAGCCGCACCGACAGGGCCAAGTGGCGACTAGTAGGCCTGGTTAGTGGAGGTGGTCCAAGCACTAACGAGTGTCCCGGGGGGTCTGGAGGGAGGGGTGTGGGAGGAGGGGGGAGGGGAGCCCAGGGCACGGTCACACGGCCAAGACACCCTCACCCCCAACCCTACACCCACCCCCGCCCATTCAGCATCCTCCTATACCACCCCCGCACCCTGTACTGCAAGCCCTGAAGACGCCGCCATCGACTGCAGCCAGAGCCTGCCAGAGCCTGCCCCGCCCGAGGCAATGGCGGCTTGACCAGGCAGGGTCACAAAGCCAGCTTCCGGGGGTGGTATCCATTGTGTGATCAGTTCCTCTCACCTGCGAGTTCTGACCAACCACCGCTGTGCTCACCTGAGTGAGTGGGAAGGATGACGGAGGTGTGGTGAAGGATGATTGCAGGTTGCTTTCACACAAGTCCTGCTGGGCCCCAGACGTTTCTCTGGGCCCAGCCTGGAGCCATGTCTGCCCCTGCCGGGATGGAGTAAGAGGCAGGTCGGGGATGGTATGTGGTTAACGCTGACCATTCAAGTAGCCGCCCTTGATTTACGTCTAAAGACCTATATGTGAGTTAACAATGGGGTGTAATCTGACACCAGGATTGTGGGGTGTAGCTCAAAGTCAAGTCAGCATGAAACGTGGTAATTTTATAGTTGATATATTCACGACCAGAGTGGTGACATAATTTTGAATATAAGTACATGTACTGAAGACCTACGTATGAGACCATTATATAACGTCTCTGGTGCGAATATAATCACCTGTAATATTCTATTTTTGTTCAAAGAAGTTCATTAACTGAATACATTCAACTTTCCATGCGATCCTCCATGCATTTGTCTACTCCTAAAAAAAGTGATGAAATAAATTACCTCAAAAATATTTTAATTGGGAAAAATCAGACCGAATCTATATCTTGGAATCTCTAGATTGGTATATATCTCATTTATACGGCCTGTAGTAGAGTACTGTTCGTTTCTTTTTGTTGGAGGTTCTCAGGCAAACCTAGATAAACTGCAACGAGTAGGGAACCAAGCTCTAAAAAAAGCGATGAAAGTTCAAGACTATCGGGCACCAGTAGTTGAATTGTTAGAGCGTAGTAATACATGTATATGTAGATTAGCTGTACATCTAGACAAACTACTTCTCTCAATGATGTATTGACCGTCGAAGGAGGATAGCTAAATTGATCCTAGAAACCACTAGAGCAGAGTTAAAAGGTGATGCTTACAGAATACAGATTTCGAGATAAATCCTACAGAATGTCATCTATATACCGAGGAATTACCCTTTGGAATAGGTTTGAAAGTAGTGTACAAAAGGCTTGTTCTAAGGAATACTTCAAGAAATGTTTACAAAACTTCTAAACTTATAATATAGGTAGCTGATTCATATATGTTAGTGATACCTTACCATTCAGTCATTATTATGTCTCTTTTCCCCAATTACCATCAACATCTAAACTACTCACGTATAACAATCTTCGATGTTACTGCAGTAGTAATTGTCTCCTAGACTCCACATGGAAGAACTTTTGTAACTAACAGAATGAAGAATAAACATTATCTAAAAAAAATGTATACACCCATATTAAACGAAGGTAAAGTTTTCCTTTCGCTACGCCCCTTTTTGATCTTCTGATATGAATTATTTGCAAATTTATGATCATATTTATCATATGTATCACTTCCATTCACCATTACCGATCTTCTGATCTGTATGGTATTTACCTTCCCAATTATCTAATATTCTCGGTACTATAGGGAGACAGAGTTCGTGTGGCTGAATCGAATCTGTCCCGTGTTCTTTTGTATTGGAAATATTAAACAGCTCGAAGAATGAGTTAATAATTCTGACCAAAACAACAAGGTCTGTCAACTATAAATCTTTTTCTAGTGCACACTCAGAGCACTTTGCATCCAGGCACTCCCGCGGATGGTTTGACATGATTTAGTAAATGGTCGACATGCTTCCAACCTACTACGACGGACTACGGCGCGCTACGATAGGCCTCCAGGGCCACGTTGCTCCAGGTTTACGACAGAGTTGCGGGTCGCAGAATAGCGATCCGAGGGGCTAAACGTTGCTCCTGAAATTTTGCGGATCGTGTCGTAATTGCATAGGCGCATCGCCGCATAAAATACGGCTTTTAGTGATACTTTTTACGCGGACCCTCACACCAGTGCAGATTGTCTGCGGATCGCATTACTTTGGTTAGAGATGGCCTTGTCTGAAATTCTGAATAACGATGGGTGGTGGCACTGCGATCCCCCGCCCCTTGTTCTTCTGCCTATAGAAAATGGCGATCCACACCAACAGGTGTCAGATCAGTTTTAACTCTGGTGCAATCTATATTTAATTTTTAAAAACTAATGAATCTTCCCCTGTCTCATTCAATATGTGCCCCTGAATTGCTGTATCGCTATCGCATCGCAAAAAATAGCAATACCGCGGGAATATAGGGATATGATCCGATATTATAGGAGCAACGCTTTTTTTTAGTCGGATGGTTAAAGTAGTCGTAAAAATAAAATTGCGATCCGATTATAGCTAGCAATACCACAAAAACAGGAGCAACGGGGCCCAGAAGCACTACGTTGTTGGCGATGCTAGGCTCTGTCATAGCCGAGATCGTAGCCGATCACACTTCTCCACTTTATGACCTTGTACAGCGACCCAATTGAGATCGAGCTGGGTCGAGCCATGGGCCGCTGGTGTGGATTCATAGAAAATAATTCAAAGTTTGATGACTTCAGATCCAATTAAGATAGCGGGAAACGGTTTTCCGATTCATCATCGCCTACAAATCAATATAACGCACTAGTAAATCGGACTGGGGGATAGGTAGCATTGCTGCTCAAACGGCCTTCTCAGAATCAGGAACAGTCGATGAAGTGCATACAGCGACACGATTAAGGTCGGACAGAGTCGGTCATTACCCCAAAGCAAGTAATGCCCTACCCGATTAAAACCGGGTCTGTGAAGTGCGTACAGCGACACGATTCTGACCGGCCCGACCGTGTCGCTGTCTTATAGGCTTTAGAAACTTAACTAGTTGTGCTTTCCGCATCGCAGAGCTCTACTCTGTTTGAATTCCGTAGCGCATCGTAGCGATTCGGCGTGGTTCGTAGAGCTCGGCGCCAAAACCTGACTTATTAATGCCAAACTCTATGATTGCACCACGATTTTGATTTGTGTGTCGCAGAGCTCGCCGACGCATTGATCTTAGCAAAATCATAGTAGGTGGACACCGCTTGAACGCAATCAAATACGAAATTCATTAAGAAGAAACCCCAAACCAAGATTTCGTGACATTGCTGTTCCCTATTGCGACACCATACAGAGTAACACCAGAGGTCGGCCCTACTTAGGCTATATTCTTGTTGTAAGACTTAGAGAAAATTTGCAACCATTGATTGGAGAGTGTGATCTTGGCCATATTGATCAGGAAATCAATCGGAGGGTGTTATTATTGTTTTATCGATCATGAGGTCTAAAGGAAACTAGTTCCCACATTGCTCTTAAACCACTAGATGATTCAGACTTGATCAACATTTATGTTTAATTAACTGTTAATCCTTTGATTGATCATTGTCATCATTGACTTTCTCCATATCAAACTGAATGTCAATACAACAGTTATAGTAGTATATCATTAGATTACATAGGGATAATCGGTAGTTCTTTTTGTTTCTGTGTTGCTTGAATGTTATCTGAATCATTTGTATTTCTTCGCCACGAGCTGTTCCTCCATTTTTCTCCTGCACTTAACTCAATAGATTTATTAAGTAAGTATTCGGGAATACATGGAACGTTGTTACTAGAAATTTATACAACTTTAGAGTTGTCCTGTACAAGAGTTCTCCTCCATTTCATTCGGAGAGGCTTAAACAATATGAACACTTTTAAATTTAGTCGCAGGTGAAGTATTAAAGAAGAATACAATAACAAACCACTCTCTCTTCTTATTGATCATTGAAAACAGTTACATGAGTTTCTCTATCGCTTTTAACAGATAAATAGTGTATATTAACATGTGCGCGTTCCAACGTTGAACAGTTGGAAATCCATAATACTCTATTTCATCCCCATGGAAGGAGTTGTTGTGAGTCGATCACGAGCAGTTGGCTCCTTAACCGAGCAGCTCGCTCCGTATAAAACACTATGGAGGCAAACTTCTGACGGCTATGTCTACTGAGAACAGATCTATTTTGACCACCCTGACCCTGTCTCTCTATATTACACACTAAACCATGCTTAGAAATGCATTTATATCCTTGGAGATGGCCTGCGGTGTTTATCAGGCATGGGTGAGTAGCCAGTGTGACATTAGCTGCATGTGAGGTTTTATGAATGTAGGTGGTCTACGATGCACCTCCCGATAAAAAATCTAAATCGCGTCGGAAGGTTACCTGATATCGGGGCAGTTGACCACGTTTCTGCGATTAGACACCGATAAAAACCCCATACAACGCATGGTTGATTGGCTTGTCTAGACATATGTCTACGATTTTGCACCTGAGGGTCAAGGTGGCTGAAAGGAATCTGTTCCAAGTAGACTTAGGCCCGGCGTCCACCTACTACGATAGAAACGTAGACCTCCCGATATGGCACCGATACAGAATGTCAAAATCGGTGCCATATCGGGAGGTCTACGTTTCTATCTAGTACGTGGACGCCGGGCCTAAGTCTACTTGGAACAGATTCCTTTCAGCCACCTTGACCCTCAATATACCACACACTAAACTATGCTTACGAAAAGGCCTCTACATCAGTATGTATTTCAAGTGTGGGTCAATCATAGATGACGTCCTGCCATGTACATCAGGCATGGTTAAGTAGTCAGTGTGACAGTAGTTGCAGGTGCACTTTTATGAATATAGGTTGTGTATATATAACACATATTTTACTTAAGAATTGTTTGAGCTGATAGCAAGCCGCTCACATGTGGAGAAGCTCACTGCAGGTAATAGCATGCGGCATGCTTCTGATGACCATAAGTCTACTTGGAACAGATCTCTTTCAGCCACCCTGACCTTATCTCAATATACCGCATACTAAACTATGCTTGCGAAAAAACTTTATATATCAGTATGTATTTCAAGAATGGGTCAATGTATATCAGGCATGCATGGTTAAGTAGCCAATGTGATGATAGTTGCAGGCGAGGTTTTATTAATATAGGCTGCGGCTATATATAAAGCATATTTTAGTAGAGAGTCGATGGCGAACAGCTCGTTCCATATTGGAGCAGCTCAGTGTGGGCAACATGCAGCATGCTTCTGATGACCATAAGTCTACTTGGAACAGATTTCTTTCAGCCAACCTGACCTTATCTCAATATACCGCATACTAAACTATGCTTACAAAAAGCCGCTATATCAGTATGTATTTCAAGTGTGGGTCAATCATAAAAGACGGCCTACCATGTATATCAGGCATGGTTAAGTAGCCAGTGTGACGATAGTTGCAGGTGAGGTTTTATGAATATAGGCTGCGGCTATATATAACGCATATTTTAGTAGAGAGTCGATGGCGAGTAGCTCGTTCCATATTGGAGCAGCTCAGTACAGGCGGCATGCAGTATGCCTCTGACGGTCATACGTCCATAGCAGTGGGTGGGGGTGAGGCAGGTGAGATGGGAGGGGTGTGAGAGCTGAGAGGGGTGCGAAGGGAGGAGGGAGTAGGAGGGGCTCCCTGTCGCGTCGTTTCGGTCTTTACGACAAGTTTACCGGCGTAAATCAGGCGTTCACCGACAGCGTCCTTCCATCACCATCCCGGACGCCCAACACCGTGGAGGCAACACCTCCGACGCGCGCGCCACCTGCAGGTGTAAATCATCACACGCCGGAGCCCCCAATTATCGCCCAGATACATTACGACCTGAGCCCCCGGTACCCACCCTCCTCTACCCCTCCCAACCACCACCACACACCCCCGAACCCACCCTACTTCTCTACCCCCCACCGACACTGCCTGCCGTCGCTCCGGCTCTCGCGCCACCAATTATTGTAAATTAGAATTAATAACCGGCCGCCCGCCACCCGCCGTCCGCCGACGCCGCCAGTCTTGGGTTGGTTGGTAACGCACGTCTTGCTAATGAAGAAGCTAACTCGCCGGACAAGCTCACGCCCCACATTTTTGCATCCCTCGACCGGCGACTTTCCCAATTAGCATCTATTAGCTCGGCCCCAAGATGGCCAAATGTGTGGCAGACACCTTTCACGCGGCTCGCGCTTAATTGAGGGCCCCGCGGCTACGGAGCGGTGCACACCGTTGGGTAATTAAATGTTTTTGAGGTGAGAGGAGGTTTTGGCGGAAAAGGGGCAGGTTGGAAAGGGAGGTGTGGGGGAGGGGAGGACGGAGGAGGAGGAGGGAGGAAGAGAAGGAGGGATAGTAGCAGTAGCAATGCTGGTTTTCGTCATAGCCCGCCAGGTGAACCGGCGTTACTGTAGCGTTGACTGGCGACCTGCTGGGAACCAGTGATGCAGTTGGAGGAGGGACAGCAGGACCCCTAGACTTGCTCAAGTCTTTGATTATGAACATTCATTATATATCTAAACACATTCAGAAAAAAGGTCATTATAGTATTAGGCCCGGCGTCCACCTACTACGATAGAATCGTAGACCTCCCGATATGGCACCGATACACAATGTCAAAATCGGTGCCATATCGGGAAGGTGCAAAATCGTAGACATATGTCTAGACAAGCCAATTCACCATGCGTTGTATGGGGTTTTTATCGGTGTCTAATTGCAGAAACGTGGTCAACTGCCCCGATATCAGGTAACCTTCCGACGCGATTTTGATTTTTTTTATCGGGAGGTGCATCGTAGACCATATCGGTGCCATATCGTAGTAGGTGGACGCCGGGCCTAATCCTTCTCTGACTGGCCCATGAATCAAAGACTTGTCCACAAGGAACAGAACCTACTGTATATGTCACTCCAGTTGCTCCCTGTAATCCTACACCTCCTCTTACCCCTCCCCCTATTCCAATTCTCTTGCTGCCTGTGCTGCCATAGCAAGAAATTCCACCTGCTTCTTACTGTGACGCGATTGAGATCAAGGTGAGAGAGTATCAATCTCCCAACAGATATCCCGACCAATAGCCAGGATATCTGTATGGAGAGTGTTGGGAATACTGGAGCGTCAGAAATCCAACACCAGTCCCTGGACCATGGAGTTGTCTCGTTACCTTAATTCCATATAAGGAATACAGTAGACCGAGTAGCCAATGACTGCATTCGCAGCAAATCCCGACCTTCACCTTGACCTCCTTACATAATATTTTCTAGCGCCTTGGGACGGCTCTGCAGTCGAGATTTGACCTCGAATCTTAGGGGCCACAACCACCCTCCCTGTATCCTGGCAAGGAATGTAGCAATAGGATGCAGGGACTGGAGCCAGTCTACAGGACCCCCTCCCACCCTGGACCTACCCACCCCTACCCCCTCCCACCCACGCCGGCTCCCTGAGGGTCTGACCGTGCTGACCACTGCCTCGACCCCGCTGGTCACTGCACTGACCCCCGGTCACTGTAATGACCCACGGTCACGGCAGTGGGCAGGTCGAGAGCGCGCCCAAGCAACTTGTTGTGACACTAGCGACAAAAAAGAATCACCCACTGTCAAATATCATCTGCCAGTTTAGGCTTGTTGGAGCCTTGTTGGAGCGTGGCCTTTTTATTGGATTGCCTTGTTGGAATTCTCTGCCCGCGTTGTTAACTGCGGAAGGTTCTGGTTTGTGTTTTAGGATGGAATCAACTAGCAGGAGCAGGTATTGTTATCCTGCTAGAGTTAGATGCAATGGAGATGCAATAATAGCAGATATACATGTACAATTAGATATAGCTGAGTTTTTCCCCCCAGGATTTATATCTTTGTTATGATTACTTTATATCTGCTTTAACGTTACATTGGAGGGTTAACACAAACAGTTACGAATCATTTTTATGTATCTTTCCTATCAAATTTCAAGAAATAGTGGAAATTTTCACAATTCCTTATTTTTGGGGATTTGCTAGAATAATTACTCAATTGGACCGGCGAATTAATGACAGGTTCCATTGGCGACAAGTCGTTGAATAAAAACCCCAGTCTCCCAAGGTATAAATCACAGATTTCTACCTCACAGCCCCCTTAATGGCAATCGCCACATTTATGCCATATTACATGCATGCAGTCCCTTCGCGCGCAGTACAATTCCCCTTCCTTTTCCCTGACATTATTTCCATTCACATGCTATAATTCCCACTGTGAGTCAACACCGGCAGAGGGCCCTGACAATGCCCCATTGTGGCCGGCCGGGGGTCCGGGCGTCGTCCGTGAGAGGAGGAGATTTGTCCGCTACTCCTGAGCCATAATGCCCCCTTGATACCCCGCCCCACCTCCGTGGATGCACGCTTCATGCCAGGCTACCCTATCCGCCACCCGTCCTCAAGTGCCCATGGAGAAGTGAATCCAATTTAGGGGGCTTCCCGAGTCGATGTCCGGGTCGTACTGGTGGTAGACTTGTTGTTCTATGTGAGTGTTTCATCAAGCTTATCATGTGTTTGACAGCAGCAGCGCAAAGCTTTGCCCGTCCATATGCTCCGGGTCAGTGAGAAGAACCTGGAGAGGCACTCGGTTAACATGCCACATGGAGCATGAGTAGGCCCTTCCCCTACCTTCCCCCGACGGAGCGTCACTACTTGGGGATACTCCAGGGCCCAGTCAACCTTGGAGGGAATATGAAGAGGAATCAAGGGATACACAATGGTGGTTGTCAGTATGGTACAAGGGATGCCATTGTGTTCGTGTCGATATCTCTGTTCAATGCTACAGTAGGGGGTCGGTAATGGGCTATATGTATACATACATGGTTGAGAAATCTCCAGGTTTTTGTATATACTGGTTGGGAGTTCACCAGGGGCAGTTTTCATATATAAGATATTTTTTTCAAAAATCTTTCTCACGAGCTCGACAGCAATGCACCACAATTTCACCAGTTTTTATATAAGAGTCAGAAATGTGTGCAGATATCAGAGGTTTCATATATTGGTATTTCCATATCGCAAGTGAATGGGATTCAATCCCATATTCAACTGCCAAGATTTGTTTTAAAACTGGTATGCATGTTACTTTATCGTCCATGGAACACGGGAAAAAATAGTCCCTATTGCTATAGAGCAAAGAAATAGTCCCTATTGTTATACCGTATAATATAGCAATTACTGGGTTTAATTCATTCGAATAGATGGATAGTAAATGCAACAAACGATGGTTATGAGAACGGGCGGCACTGTAAATCACTCGAGGTTGACGTCGTAATACACTCGGTAGCGCTCGTGTATTACAACGCGTCAACCTCTCGTGATTTACGGCCGCCTGTCCACAAAACCATCGATTAAAATAGTGTCTATTTATACTCTATCCTGAGAGAAGATTACATGTATAGTGTAAGTCTCAGTGGATGAATTACTGGTGATCTTCTTTGAAGCTTCCGGTCCATTGATTATCAAATTATGCTGATTCAGTCCCGAACCAACTTCATTGATAACCTCAGGAATATTAAAGTCAAGTTCACAGGAAACTTCCACTCTCATCTCCACAGTACCTACTCAACAGATGTACTTCTTCCCCAGATAGAGAAACTTTTCCCAAATCAAACCCGAGGGGCAATAATCAACCATATTACACCTGGCTTACCACGCATCTTCCCCTGCGCGTCATGTGTACACCTTAATGGACTCTCAGCTTTAAGGTGACTGGAGACGTAAATGGAGGCACGGGGGGTGGAGGCAGGGAGGATGGGGTGCTGAGACTGTGCACAGGGCTTTCTCACCCGGCACCCGGGCCTTGTTCCATTCTTTGGGCCCGCCTTTATCACAGGCGACTGGAGGCTTTCATACAAGTACCTCGTTATAATGGTACGAATTGCTTTCTGCGCACACAAAGGAGGCCCTCCAAAGCACACGACAGAATACCTTTATGAATATATTTGCATCATTAAGTACGGTGAAGGTAAACGGCGATATGCACTCGTTCAGAAGAAGCATAACACCGATACAGCAATTAGTTCATGGCTGATGAGGCAGCCCCCTTGTCGGCCCCACTGAGGCACTGACACGGGGGCATGGCCCTATTGACATCCACTAAATACATCGACACTTGTGAGGGTCAAGGCGTAACGACGAAAAACCAGCTTTATTCAGGCCCATAATAAGTTCATTCTACCTGCCAGCCCCATGTTGTGGTGTGAACAGCAGCCAAGGGTCCACTTAAATTGGTGCGCTGGTCTGGGTGTTTTTTACACTCTGCCCCTCGTCCATGTAGTGAAAGCAAGCAGAAGCAACAAGGCTGTTGTGTGAAGCCACCAATGGGCGTGAATTCTGGCGCGATGAGGATAAGCGCCGAGAAAGTGATTTAATCTCGTTACATATCCTCGAGGCGTGAGGAAGTTCTGAGTTCCCTGAGTTCTTTGAAGTGATGGTATTTTGAGGTGTTTTTCTCGGGGATTAACGGTCAGGCAAGAAGGAATTTGAATCATGTTCACACCTTGGTGAAGGTTCTTTGATATCGCAGGTCATTCATATAACAACATATATTATAATATCTTTGAGTACATTTGTAGTTCACAAAGAAGCCGGTCTCAATATAGGCTTACCTGACGGTACCTTCCTTCTATACAAAAGTATGGGGGTTATACCGAACCGATGCCTGATAAGCACCCCTATTATTTTGCATTTTCAATTGTAAAAGTTCACCTTAAATATATATTTCAAGTATTTGTATTTTTAACCATGAAAATATTCGTAAAGTTTTGCGGCCATAAATCCATGTTACATAACATATATCCTCTTCATATACTATATTTCAGAAAATCTTGATTTTATTCTATACACAAATACCTGTAGAGAGGATGATGTATATATATATATATACATTAGAATGTTGACAAAATCTTGGTTCTTTCAATATATATTCATAAAAATGTATACATAGCCTTCCATGTACTTATTGATATAATTATACGTCTTAAGGATATTGTAGAATGTAGAACTTGTAATGCTGAAGTAAAACTTGTAATAGCGAGAAGTGCGAGGAAACAATTTTCAAATCAAAAGACAAAAAACAGCAAGAACGATCCAATGGAGGGAACCAGGATGGATAGGCCAAAGGTCGGTAATCAGTGAAAACAGCGCTGCCACCCCTAACATTTCACTGGATCACTCTGGAATGTCTTAAATGCTGCCAGCCAGCAACAGCTTAACATGATTAGCAATAACAGAGGATGTATTAATACATAACTATTCCTGGAGCTCCCTTCTTGTTCTCTCACAATGGAGACAGGAATCCCATGCAGACGGACCTCCAGCCTATAAAGCGCAACCCGATAAGACAGTCCGTCACATAATGAGTTAGCTTGGTTTTAGGGTAGCTTTTTCTCCCATTAGCTTCTAATAAATTAGATCTATCGCCCTCACAAGTTAACAGCTGTACAGCAAATATCACCGTTCTTGCCAAAGCATTCAATGAGGTTCCGAGCACAAGATAGAATCCCTGTTGCCAATAAGAGCTTCTTTAAACAAGGGGAAAAGCCAAGTACTAGAGATTGAGGGGGAAAGAAACTACGGAGTTAATAATAAGGCTTTGACACAGCAGGTGGTTGTTAGAACCTGGAGCGTCATAAGTCAACTTACACTGGGCACCTATACGGGCCAATTTTCCCATGGACAACGGGGCGAGGAGTCCACTGGGACCAGGGTGTCCAGTCTGGGTTAGACTTGCTCAAGTCTTTAATTATGAACATTCATCAAATGATTAAACACAATCAGAAAAATGTTCATTATAGTATGTATCTTTCTCTGACTGGCCCATGAATCAAAGACTTGTCCACTCTGACAAGAATATCCTCTTTATGACCCCAGGCCACCCCCTGTAACCCTACACCTCCTCCTACCCCTCTCCATCCCCTCCTCTAGTTCTCTGGTAGCCTGTGTTGTCATAGCAATACATTTCGTCTGCTCCTGATTGAGATAAAAAAAAAGAGCGACTGGAAGCCAATGGGAAAAATAATTCTACATCTTAGACCCTACACCTACATTCTATGTTGGTATTACAATTATATGGGTCAGATCATCATGGGTATCAATCTCCCAGCAGATATCCCGACCAGAAGCTTGGGACTTCTGCTTGGAGAGTGCCGGCGCTACATCGCACCAGCCTACACGGTCGTTTACGGATTCTACCAGTCCCTGTATCAAGCGGATGGAGGGGTAGGGGCGGTGTGGTGGCGGTAGGATACAGGGACTGAGGCAAGTCTAAGTCTGGGTGTCTAGGTGCCAGGTGGGACGGTCATCTGCGGTTGGCTTGACCAGTCGCAGACAAAAGTCACATTACTCCCGGTGTGTACGGGGTGTGAGGTGACCATTGGTCATATCACCCAGGGGGGCTGGGTGGTTGTGTAAGTTACCGTCACACCTAAATGGGTTTCAGGATCCATAAGCCGGCATTGAACAAGGGAAAACACTCCCACTTAAAAACCCTTCACCCGCGGTAGCTATAGGGAAAATTAACCCCAAATATACAGGGGTGTTTAGGAATGAATATACGATTCATTGGGGCTAGATTCATATTCCATTCCCTATGTATTTGTATGTTATATATACGTGGCGTGGGATACATGTGATGGTTAAGCCTTGCCGCTCAATACGTGAATAGGATGTAGACCAGGTATGTATGGACTGGATGAAAGGAGGTTTGGAGGTGGTTACGGTCGTGCATCCCTGAGTGGATCTAAGTGGAGCTAGACAATAACCTACTGGGGGTGTTACAGGGGGCACTGTACGCTTTGCAGGTGGGTACCTCCCATTCCCACCACCCCTCGCCTCTGTCACTCACTCCACCCCTTCCCATTGGCAGCAGTAAGCGATTTTCTACAGGGAGCACCCACCTACAGACGCAGCCAGAAAGGCAGCGCTCACAGCAGTACCAAGCCCCACGGGCGCCCCCCTGATCTGGCCGACCCCCGCCCGGCGGGACTCCCTTGTCCGGGTGCCCGGCGGGGGGTGGCCAGCCCCCCGGCAGGCTACACGCCGGGCCTCTTTGGCGCGGCCCAACAGGTTTTGTGCGGCGCCCAACAATGAGACTATAATGACACAAGTCCGGTAGCGCTAATTTCCAGCGGTTTTTCGCCGAGGCGTGATTCACCAGCGTCTCGGCAGGGGCGGGTCACAAACTGACGAACTACGCGTGTTTCTGGCACGACCGCCTTTCAGGACTTTTTCCGCGGAGAGTTAGGTGTGGGCGATAATTAGTGTATCAACCGAGGGCACCTGGTAATTAGGAGGGCTCGGACTCACGTGACTCCGGCACTGAAGCCGCTGCGATCACACAGGCAGCCGGGTACGGCGCGACTCGAGGGGGTAAAACGGCAGGGGGAGGGAGGGGCCTCCGGGCGAGTTCAAAATCTCCGCAGCCTATTTTTGATGGACAGTCTTCAAGCCAAGCCCCCCGCCGTCAAGCACTAAAACTCAAAATTGAAAACGGAATTAGTGCAGATTAGATGCATGATTATAACACAGCTTTATCTTTGATACTTTTTTATGTTTGTCTCCTGTTGGGTTTCTTTTATTGAATTTTTTTTTTTTTTAATTTGTGTGGATGGGTTAGGTGGGTTGGGATGGAGCTGCATCTGTTCCGAGGTCACCAGACAGGGTTTGGGAACCGCAGCGACCTCTGGTGGCAGGAGGGAGGGGGCAACCCAACAGAGGGCGCTTTGTGAGTCTGCGCACTCCGACCTCACATTTCTTTGTAACGAGGTGTTCTTTTTAATGTTCAGCTTCAAATCCTCCCTTGTGCTAATTATCCCTCGGCATCATGAACGAATGCAATGTCTGCATAGATTTACCATCCACTACTATAGTCTGATGCTCATGAGGCCTATCTCCAGCTTCCGACGAAATCATCAGCGATTTTCAGGAAGCGCTTAAAATCTGCACAAATGATAGCGTTTGTCACCAACTGACTTTTATACCCATGTCTCACTTCCTTTCCCACAAAATCCAACAGTGTTGAATCAATCGAAAATGTTGTCTTGAAGTGGTGCCAAAAGCAGACGATAAATTGATCGCCAATTTTTTTCTCCTCTGTTTCCACCAATGGCCAACAAAACTATTGAAGGCCAAAAGTCAGGAGGTGGAAACAGTTTCCACTTCTGATAAATTCAAAATGGATTTATTTTTATCAACAATGAACTGGACCCGTCGGCATGTGGACACACAGCTCTGATATTCACACAACGTACACACTGAACTTAGACTTGCTCAAGTCTTTAATTATGAACATTCATTAAATGATTAGGCCCGGCGTCCACCTACTACGATATGGCTCCGGTATGGTCTACGATGCACCTCCCGATACAAAAACAAAATCGCGTCGGAATGTCACCCAATATCGGGGCAGTTGACCACGTTTCTGCGATTAGACACCGATAAAAACCCAATACAATGCGTGGTGGATTGGCTTGTCTAGACATATGTCTACGATTTTTCACCTTCCCGATATGGCACCGATTTTTACATTTTGTATCGGTGCCATATCGGGAGGTCTACGATTCTATCGTAGTAGGTGGACGCCGTCCCTAAATCACAATCAGAATAAAGATAATTTTATTATCCTACCCCTAATAAAAAAACGCCATAGGCTTAGCATGCGATTTGTTTATGTCACGGGTGTGACATAAAGTGTTGTTTATGCCACTACTTTCTGATACTGAAAAAATATGGAAACCGGGTAGGATAAAATCTAGACGCCACTCGTTTGAGTTTGAGCTTATTCATGCCACTCATTTTGTTGGCTCCTTAATGTCATTCGTCTTTGACTCGTGAAATTATGGAGCCAACAAAATGCGTGGCATATATAAACTCAGACTCAAACTCGAGACGTCTTATAATAGTATGTATCCTTCTATGACTGGCCCATGAATCAAATATCCCAGCGAGGTAGGTAGTCATGGGATGCAGGGACTGGAGCCAGTCTAACATTGAACTTCTGACGGAGTGGTGTGAGCCAAGAAAACCCGGCAAAAAAATACAAAACTGCTCATTGGGAATTCCTCCCTCTCACACCTTATACAACCGAACGAGTTCTGTTTACTCTTAGAGCTAATCATGGTCGTGGTGTGTTCTCTCCTTTAGGGTCAGTCAGTCAGTCTGTGCATGCTTCTAAATGGAGCGATCTGTTGCGAGGATTAGCATATTGTATGACGTGGAGCGTTCGCCGGGCGTTCACCGAGCGTTCGCCGGGGACGCGCGGGATCCCGCGTCTATAAAAAGACACAATGACGCAGGCGTCTCGGGCCCCGGGGGATTGCCTCACTTTGACATTTGCTTCCGACAAATCAGAGCGGTATTATTTCTCTCATTTTTTCCCTCTCTCTCGCTCTCTCTTTCGCCGCCCGCTGCGATCTCCTCCTTCCGGGTTGTCCGTAGATGGTCCTCGCAAGCCGAGGAGTGAATGTTTACTTCCTGTTTCCATTCCTGCCTCTTGATTGTCCAGTCATTTATGATGATCAAGCAAAAATGATAATTGAAGTGTGTCACAAAGGTGCTCCACTGGGCTGGGCTAGACCGAAAAAGGACTCCTCACCATGTAATTAGCATATCACTTAGTAATTAGCATATCGATAACCAAACTGTTAACCAGCTTTTAAGT
Organism: Alentia gelatinosa; assembly: GCA_950022655.1. Classification (NCBI taxonomy): domain Eukaryota; kingdom Metazoa; phylum Annelida; class Polychaeta; order Phyllodocida; family Polynoidae; genus Alentia; species Alentia gelatinosa. Next base: position 46,207,743 of record OX465581.1, read on the forward strand.
TGTTATCGTCTCAGTGTTTACAGTCTTTGTCAAAAGCAACACATGATGATAGGTAATTGAGATTGAAATGCGTCAATGATTCAGGGAAATTTTGCTTGTCTTAGCTTGAATTAAAGACCTTTGGGTACTCCCACGTGTTCCTCTTCGTGCTAGATATCTGTATTGACTAATCAATGTTATGATTTTGTTTTAACGGATAATTATATAGAACGACTTGACCAGACTGTACAAGCTACAAAAGTAGATGATAATTTACGGTTGGTACGGAACGAGGCGTTTACGCCAAGTTCTGTACCAACGTAATCGAGTTTGTAGATTGTTACAAGCATGGTGGGTTATTCTGTATTTACTTTATACTCGAAATTAATAAAATAATCAACTTAATTTGGCCACACAATTAATGTTTTGGTTGACGCAGAACAGTGTTCTATAATTTGCCGTACGGAACAGTGTTCTGTATGATATTTTTTTATGTTATAGAGCGAAACGGTGCATATTTACAGTTTATTATCCACCTAATACAAAGTGTCCATAGAAAACACATAGGGAGATTGTATAGACACACCCGGCGCATACGGATATGTTGTATGCTCCGGGTGGCGCATACGGAAAGTAGTGCGTACGGAAAAACAGTGCATAACTAAAATAAACTGATATCGACAAGCCACTTGCCCAGAAAAGGTGGATAATGAATACAATATAGAATGATTTCAGATAAAAGCGGCTGTATGCTCCTCGGAGTTGACTCTGCGCAATATCCTCGCATACACTTAATTGGATATTACTACGCATCAACTCCTCGGAGCATACGGCCGCTTGTATCTGAAACCAGTCAATATTGCGTATATATATGGCATGGGTATATAGAAATGAGCGGAAATAGGTTTACTGTAGCTGTATGCAAAGAAATATGCGGTATAATTGCCAATTAGATTATCCCGATGCTTAAGGCAGAGGAATGATCTTATTGACAATTTTACCAAGATTTTTTGACATATAACTACCATCAGCCTGTCTTATTATTATATTATAGGCCTATACCTTAAGATGGTGACATTTTATCACCTGTTGACCTCGATTGGATGGTTCTACCCAGTTCGTCACAGTGTGACGTACGGCCGAAAATACGACATAGGTAGGAGCGGGCGGTATACCTAAGTCATAAGGTCACAGGTATATAACAATAGGTTAATATCACAGGGTATCTTTATATTGTATGTTTTGATAATGAAGTGTAACTAGTTTAGGTTATTCTACATGGCTACATCCTTGTTTTATAGGAGCGTGTCTCATGGATTCTAGGCAGTCGCTAGCATCCCTCCATGATTCATATGAAGCTGAGTCAACAACACAAGCGTCGTTTATCATTAACACAAGGCCATGAACGCACCACCGTATCTCAGCTCCCTTAATTACGTTCCTGGTTATTAACGATGCAAAGAAAGCCGCGCTCATCCCTAAATACTGCATCCGTATGCATGCCAAGTCGGGCTCCTCGCTGAGAACAGTCCCAATGCTCCTCACCCGCCGCACAAGACATTTGAGGTGGGATGTTTTTGCCACCCTGTAGGTATGAACTATGACCACAGTCCCGGCAGCGGAGGCGAGCTGACATTTGGGCCGATGTCGTTGTCGTCGTACCAACCCGACGGGTGACCCGGTGCAGCCCACTGCGCATGCGTCAGATGTGGAGGAAGCTGGCGCCATCTATGGGCAAAGGTTGGAGGCCCCAGGCTGATGACATGCCGACCAAGGCTGGTCAAACCACTGGTAAACAGGTCGGCGAAGACGCATTTAGTGATTAAAAAAATGTGAAATATCACGCTAATCTACGTGTGGATGATACGAGAGTTGATAGCTGAGAAGGGCAATCGAGAAATGATGAATTTCCGGGATGGGAAGCTTTTAGTTTTAAGCCGGGCTTTTAGCTAAGGTCATTCACCGACACAGTGGGTGTTTTTCATTCTACCTTTAATTTCATTATTTTCATTTGAATTAATTGGATTATAGTCAATTTGTGGCGTGTTCTCTGTGGTACAATGTAGTTACAGCAGCGAATATCTAAACAATATTACCCAAATGTTTAATTATATAGGTAAACACACATGTTGTTCGCGGCTAGGAAAAAATCAGTATATATATATATATATATATATATATATATATATATATATATATATATATATATATATATATATATAATGGTACATATGTAGGCCTATATACATATACATATGCAGAAGAACCCAACCTAACGGACACCCCTCATAAGCGGACACCCCGCGTTAACAGACATTTTTGCTTGGAATTGAATTTGTTCCCTCTATTAGATGTTTGTTTTAACCTTGTGTATGTAGACACTCCACATAAGAAGACATCACACGTTAACGGACAGTTAAAAGCCATTTAACCTTATGTTAACAGACACCTCGGAGGGAGACCCTGTGTATGTGAGGCCAGTAGAATGGTCTCTAGACTATCAGACACAAGGCAACAGCCTGCGTGGGCTCATATAGGCGTCAGGTAGGCGTCAATGGGGTGTCTGTGTGGTTACAACAGTATTTCTATGCCATAGTATCACTTATATAAAGGTACCACATACTACATAGTGTAACCATGAATGTAAAACTCATATAGTGTAACTATGAATGTAAAACTCATATCATCTGTAAATAGCCATTCTATTTCTTAAGTATGGCACTAAACTGCCACTGTCTACTTGAACAACGACTATAATTTTGTAATTGACTTACCTGTAAATATGTTGGGTATATACGGTTATTGAAGAATGAACTTACTTGTGATTGGCCACTGGAGCCTTCTGAAAACAGGGTGCTACCCTAATAGACCCTCCAGTTAAAATAAAAGACAAAAAAAACATCAGCAGACTGATAACATGTGTAAGCCGACACCCCGCGTAAGCGTACACTTTGGCCCTAGACGGAGGGTGTTCGCTTACCCAGGGTTCTACTGTATGAATGGATGAATGTATGTATGTATGTATGTATGTATGTATGTATGTATGTATGTATGTATGTATGTATGTATATATGTATGTAGGCCTATGTATGTATGTATGTATGTAAATGTATGTATGTAAACCAAGAAGTAATGAACTTCTAGGGTGCAAAGCCTTTAGCTTTCAGCTGAGTTTTTTAAGCGGAGGTCATTCACCCTTAAAGTAAATGTTTTTCATTTTACCTTCATTTTCTTCGATTTCCATTTGAAGTTGTTGGATTCTGCTTCATTTTCTGATATTTCCTCTCCAAAATCGCGTTGGAAGGTCACTTAATATCGGGGCAGTTGACCACGTCTCTGCGATTAGACACCGATAAAACGCACATACAATAGAACCCCGCATAAGCGAGTACCCTCCATTCCGGACCAAAGTGTACGCTTACGCGGGGTGTCCACTTACGCGAGGTTAAAATAAACATCTGATGGAAGGAACCTTTCCGAACAAAGGTGTCTGATAACGCGGGGTGTTCGGTTACGCGGGGTGTCCTTTAGGCGGGGTTCTACTGTACAATGCTTGGTGGATCGGCATGTCTAGACATATGTCTAAAATTTTGCACCTTCCCGATATGTCTCCGATATTGACTTTTTGTATCGGAGCCATATCGGTAGGTCTAAATTTCTATTGTAGTAGGTGGACGCCGGGCCATACAGTAAAACCCCCCTTGAGCAGACACCCTGCGCTTCCGAGCAAATTGTTTGCTTACATGCGGGGCCCCTTACATGGAGTTACAAGATCCCACCACTCCGTTTGTCTCAGTTATTTAGGTGTATGCGTGGCTATGCTATCAATGTGTTTACCCGTTCACTCAGGTTGTCCCTTTACACGGGGTTAAAAGAAGCGCTTATCAATTCTTTAAGGACAACTGATGCATTAAGGCATTAACCGGCCTAGGCTGAATGATGCCTCAAGGCATCAAATTAAAAAAATCTACAAGGCTGTTTATAGAAATAATGGATCAATAAACATAGAATGTTCTCAGAATGTAGGCAAAACATTGTATTCGATATTTTCAAACAGAAACACAATGATATCAAAGACAGCATATTATATCACAAAATTAAGCACTCAAATTATGAGCATAACCAACAATGTGCCCGTCCCCTAGTAGTGTATATGGACACCAGTATCTGTCCTTATGGATATTGCCCAGCCACTGGCGCCCGTCCTTAAAGGGTTAAAGAGAAAAATTATCATGCCGAGCAAATTTTCTGTTAACACACGGAGAACCCTTATGCAGGGTGTCCTTTAAGCGGGTTTTACTATATATATATATAAGGAACTGCATCGAAATCCATAACCGCTGAATATACGCTGTGAGCTTTCGCTATAATTTCATGAGGCAAAGCCTTATGAGATTACCTAGAAAATTAAAACGAATGATTTTCTTCAGTGGCTATAGATCGAGTGCGGTTCAGATTTGATCTCAATTCTATCCCTGACTAATGGGTTAACGTTTGTGACATCATGACCCATTGAGAATTTCTGGGAATTGAGTATGAGTTTCCAATGGTAATTCTGTAGGGATAAAATACCAGGGTTGAGTTAGATATGAATATATGACAGTGTATATGCAGTTGTAATGGTCATCTGTTTCAGAGCATACTTGGCTAAATGTCTTTGTACGTACGCAAAAAATAATCCGAAAATTCTTACCCTAACCCCCTCTCCCAATCTTGTACGCAATAGAACAAAGAAGTAGCATACGCAAAATTTCCGAAAATTGTGACCCCCAACCCCACCCTCCTTGGTCCGTTCGAACTTTATGGATGGTCCCTGATGTAATATCTAAAAGGAAAATAAATAAAATATATAGACCGCCTCTTAGAAATTTGAATTTCACTTAATACCAAACTATGATACATCTATCACGATGGTACACACAATCAATTTGACTATACACACATTCTAGAAAACCCCTGCAACTCATCTCGTTGAGAATTAACCCATCTATTTTAGAATTCCGAAAGTTGTCAATTCTCCTATGCCCTTCATTAAGTTTCAAGATTTCATGAATTTGTAATTCAGAGATCCATTGACGTGAAGTAATTGAACAGTGTTGGTCATTAATGGGTGGAGCTGGTGATTCTTTGAGAATGGGGTCTTGACTCTATTGTGCCTGCAGTGGCGCCATCTAGTTGTAACTCGAGGAACCACAGAACTGATGTGTGCTTGAGAATCTATGAATGTGAGACAATATGTTGAAAACGTTGGTGCGGGTTTTATCGTGCGAGATGGGTTTTCTCCCTTCAACTCTCTGCGAGTCTGAGAGTCACGTTAGCAGCTTTGTCTTTCGCCACACTATGTTGAAAAGGTTGTCAGTGTCATCTTCTTATATAAATACATACTTGTAATATACACATCTGAATCAATAAAGTTATTTCTATGTAACAACGAGCAGAACAATGTAAGCTGATGAAATAACTTTAAAATATTTTTAAGGGTAAACAGGCATGAACATTGTATAGTAAGAAATACCATTTGTAGGGAAGGAGAAGATGTAATGGAAGTTTAGTATTCTTTATCCTACCCCTAATATAAAATCCCATAGGCTCATCATTGAGTTTCTGTATGCCACGCTGATTATTTAAGAAGAGAATTTTGGCGCCAAAAAATACCGTAACTGCGTTGTCACTATAATGCCAATTCACCAATTATCGCCCATTCGCCCAATCGCCTACCAGTACTTAACAGGGCTTGAAACTAAAAAACTACTGCACGGATCGTGACAAATAGTGTACCAAGGTTTTATATTAATGCATGTGTGCTTTTAAGATTATATGTAACAGGGGTAAAGCAAATGATTATGTCAATATTTGTATTTTACTATACTGAGACTAGAAATGTTTATATTACCCGTAGTAGTTTAGCCTAAAGTTTTGCTAGGGTGTTTCGCTGCTTCTTTTCTATCCTATCAAGAAGATAAGGTGACACCCAATACTTGTGTTTCCTGCGAACATACTGAGGCCTTTCCACAGGGGCATCGTCATAAAAATACTCCAATAAAGCGATACATCCTAATGCCCCGAGACAAACAACAATATCCATGTCCTCCATGTTGTTTACCGCTCCGTGTGCGTTTGGCGCCAAAAACCCAAGCTGGTTGCTGTGAGTACATATCTAGAGCATGGGTACCAGCGACACGGTGACCTGGCGATGGCGTGATGGGCAACTTGCTGGCGCAGGCAGGGTCCGGCCGGCCAGCCGGCCGGACAGCCGGGTAGGAAAAAAAATTGGTGGAATAGCGGGCCAGGGCGGGACAGGCCGCCTTGTGTCGCCCGTGTTACCCATCTGTAGTCGGCCGGCTAGAAATAGGGCATTCGGTGGAATACCATAGACAACAAGCTCATTCCCGTGCGGCCGGCCGGCCAGCCGGCCGACCAGGCGGCAAACATCGGCTAGAGGTTCCCAAAACGGGCGCAGGCCGCCTGCCGCGCCCTGTTACGCTACCATTTTGGTGGAATAGGCCTTTTAGCAAGGGAGACAGGCCAGTGGATTCTCAAGGCTCTAAGCCTAGTTCGTTCAGAATTCTTCACCCATAGAGCGTAGTGGGAGTACAGAATACGACAGAATTAGAGTGTGAGATCCTATGAGATGAGGGGTGCTAGTTTACCTGTCAAATGCTGAATCCATTTGTTTTTTCTAGATATGTCAGTCAGTCACATCTACCACGAGAATAAAGTTTATTTCGATTTAAAGTATCAGGATCTGACACAAAAGATATATCACAAAAACCCTAATGATTCCATCACACGCACTCACTCTTTCATACACCGACTGCGCTCTATTTGTCCGATTCCCGCGCCATTAGTCGGTGTTTGAGAGAACTAAAGGGAAGGCCAACTGAACTCAGGATTCTGTCACACAAAGAACAGACCCTGCTTGTTAATCATTGCTACACCTACACCATTCAAACGACATGATTCAGAGATCTAAGCTTAAGACCAAAGAATACTGCCTTCACCAAGAAATTAGCCTGATTGCCCTCGTTCTCGCACAGCTCCGCGAAGCGATCCCTCTAGCGGCCATGATTCATCTTGCGCAGCCGCATTGACGGCTTTTTTTACTTCTCCTTGGTTGAAATGATAAAATTGCACCGCATACGAGATTCTAAACTGAAACATTTTTTCAACTTTACTGTTATCTTTGTGAGTGTCATTAAGTCAATTTACAGAAGGATTTTTTCACTTAGAGAATTTTTAGGATAGTTCGGAGTAAGTTCATTTACTTAGAATTAGGGGAGAGGAGTGTTATTAGATCTATGTTTTATATTTTGAAGGTCAGAATCCATGACGCGAGTAAATGGGAAATGTGTGTTAAATGAAGACATACTTCTACTTTTCAGAAGTTACAGGTGGAGAGTTCTAACCTTTGCAGAGAATCAGTGTGAGAACAAAGAAACATGACTGTAATAATATTCAGGATGGATAGTAAATTCTCAAACTTGTCTTTGTATTGTATGTTTCACAATGTCAAAAATATACATGTAGCTAGGCGAGTAATATATTAAATGAATGTGCCGTATGAATGATAGAGAAATATAATGTACGATATAATGCGCATACATTTCCAAAGACCCGCGAACTTGTTTCAGTCAAAGCTTGATATAGTTATGGTAGTAGTATAAAGAAAGTATTATTATGGCGTAAACATATGTATAAAGTTGTCGACAAATAAATCTGAGCAATATAGAATAAAGATAAATACATATTTTCTCTAACAGGGAAAGGCTTATCTCATATTCAATAACAAGCGTTCAATGCCTCAGGAATATTGTGTATGTTTTTCTCTTATATTCCAACTAGTTCTATCACTGATGATAGATCTTACAACAGAAAGTTCTTATATAGATATTTTTAAAAAAAATGTATATATCTTATATAACATTGCAGAAATAATCACATATCCTCACAAATGGAATTCAACAAACCGCTGACGTTGAGCATGGACTTGGATCTACAAGTCCGTGGGTTGAGCAAGATACCCCATAGTTCCATTTACAGCTACCAGAGGGAGGTATGGTGTGGCTCTAACTACATAGTTCATACACTACCAGGTGGCGCCACTGTCGCCACAAACGGATACTCTATGCAGCAGGAGCCTGTTCGTAGAGAATTAGCTCCGTTCAGTGTTAAGGATTACACTGAACTATTATACATATCATGAATTATTTACCAATATGGTTGGTTGGTCTTCAGCTTCGAAGTTTTGGAAAACAGATCAGTAATTTAGGGAATAGCTGAAGTCACAATTCTCGAATTCCTGATTAAGAACTTCTTTGTTTCAAGAAATGGTCCCAGTTAACAAATGAGCCAGTTTCTTTCACCGAGTAACTCAGGTACCGCTATGAGTTACTATGATATTGTCTTATATATATGAACATGTTGTCCACTGAATATGGTCGTTTATTATATTGTCATGATTATTATATATCCACCAGGAAATCTGTACGGTTATTCTGAACTGTCACTTTCAAGTATCACAATACAGAATTCAGAAACTGGAATAACAGAATAATCAGTGAACTGGAATCCCTGTTAACCCATTGGCTGCGGGTGATGCCTTAAGGCATCGCCACACAGGATCGGGTGATGCCTTAAGGCATCACCAGTCCAGATGGGGTGATGCCTTAAGGCATCATTTTCCAATATTTACAAAATTATTGTTTTATGTGATAAATTAGAAAATAATTCATCAATATACATGAAACTTTTACAAAGTTTAGGTATATCATCATATTTAAAATGTTTATGGAAATGGAAAATGATATAGAGTATCACATGTTATATCACGTGATCACATCATCAAATTACCATAATGGGCCTGTTGATACCCGATCCCTAGCACTATATAGATACTAATACCCGACCCCTATATACAGGACTGTGTAGGAGCCCGCCGTGAATGGGTTAAGTACATTTGAGATAGCATGCTATTGGTATTCTTTCTATCAAGCTTAGATTGTGAAAGGCCATTGTGGTAAGATTAGACTGGGAAACATGTCGGATTAAGCCTTTCTTATATTGCACTAGGTGAATACCCATGACATTATAACTTTTTAAGATGCCTATAGGTGACAACAGTGTGCCAGCAGGTGACCATACAGCCTAGTAACTAGATATGAAATCATGCATTGATCTATTTATTGGGTATGCTATTAGCTATTTGATATAACTGGAATAACCAGAGAACTGAGGTCTTAGATCTATTCATCCAAAGAGGTTTCTTCTTTTATCTTATCCTTAACAATTTCCTGTCTATTTTCATTTTGACTCAAAACACGCAATTCATTCCATACTTTCTAACCAACATATAAAAGACTTCTTTTAAATCTTTCTGTTTTCGGGCCTTTCATTACTATTTCAATCTCTTCAGACATTCGGGACATTCATTACCGATATCGATATTCTCGGGAAATTGTGTCCACCATTTGATAGTCTAAAGAGTGCGATCAGTATGTATGATTAATAGACTTCGAATTTTACATGATTCTAAAAAATCCTCAATACTTACAGCCCTTGCTTTCTTTGTTTAATAATCCTCAGCCTTTGATTTATATTTATCTGTATGTTCTTTCGCAACTTTGCAGTCATACTCCAATGAACAAGGTCAGTATATTTAGTATCGGGATTACAAATTGTTTGACTATCTTGAAATCCTCATTTAGTAAGTACACGTCTTTTTTTGTATACTATGATTTCAGGGGATAAGACACTTGTATTAGGAAAGAAACATTCTTTTGTTCAATGTGGCATTAACACATGGAGTATTAGTGATATACAACTGGTCAAGGTGGAGAGTACACATGTTTATTGAATATATCATATTATCTTAAGTAAACAATGAAACTACATGTAATTTGTAAATGTATGGTCAATAAAGAAGAGCATTGGCTCAAAAAAAGTACACATGTATCTTAGCTTTCTGAAACTATATAATCTTTCCTTAAAGTTATGTTATTCCTGTATGTGATGTAAAATTCAACTTATTGTAAATTATGACATCTAAGTATCTCATTTCATGTATTTCAACTAGAGTATTATCATCAATTTCTATTTCTTATTTACTTTAGGTGCTTTTTCTGTTAGCTACCAACATCACCTTACCTTTCTTGTAATTTAGTGTCAATTTCAAAACTTTTATCCAGTTGCGAAACAAATCCTCATTTACTAACATTGTGTTATAACTATTTCCAGAGATTTAAAATATCGAGTAGTCTGCATACATTATAATCTTTGATGTCAGATAAAGTTTCTCGGTACCATTAATGATAATTAATAATAAACAAAAGTGGCCCTAACATTGATCCATGCGGTACGCCATATTTTTTGTTTTCCTAAAGCTCTTTATTCACTTCTGTTGTATCAACAGTTCTTTCAGTGAGGAGGTACATCAAAATGAATCCTCAGTCATTACATGGTTGAAAAAAGAAAAATGAGATGATGAAGTTGTTAGTATTATGATCTATACAGTTCACAAGCTTTGTTCTTGTACTTTTCTAAACAAGAACAAATCTTGTGAACTGTATAGATCATAATAATTTGACTAGTGAACTATTTGATAAATTATAATAGATTTCTCTTGCTGGTATCTAGTGCTAAAGTTAGAGTACATAACTTTAAGATTTTGTATCCAGGTTGATATTTTTTAACTGCAAGCCTCAGTATTACACAAGCCAATCTCAGGCTACTAGCAAACCTCACCCAAAGGAATTCTAGTACATGTATGTCATAAACAAGGAACTATTTATGTTTACATTGAATTTTCAGACAGGAGCACACAGGATAGTGACAGCTTGTTACATCAATGTCTTTTCCAATGTGGAATATAAAATATTCAGTACATAAAGCATGACAACTATGTAAACACTACCTCTCGTTTATTAAGTGTATTCAATTCCCATGTACGCCCTTGCACACTTGTATATATAATCAGTCACTTGATGCACATTATAAAATGGTTTCTGATGAAATAGACATGTTCAGGTTATGGAACGATGATAATTTAAAGAATGGGTTCGGAAAAATCAGACGAGTCTTGTTTTTGATGGGATGATTACCACTAACATGCATAAGTCAGTGTCCATTTATAGATGATATCAATTTTATTTGTTTCAACCCTTAATAATCAGTTTCTTTTCACTAGGTTGATAATTCAGCTGCATGTCAACTGACAATTTTCAGTCCTTTACAATGTGACCTTTTTCATGGTCTACAGTCTCTTAGAATAAGTCAGTTATTTACATATAAGACATCAAGATATTGTGAACTATGTACAATAATATTTCACATGAGACAATGGATATATATGAAGGAATTTGATGCAGTAAAACAACTGAAGGCAGGCAGTCTGTACCCCCAACAGTGTAGCTGCGGTGGCAAATGCTCATTCAAGAGTTTCTTTAGAATTCCCCTTCTTCCGTGGAGAAATATGTATAATATGATTGCCAGATACCGGCATTCCAAATGTGTACATCTATTCACCCTTCGTACTTTAGCTGCATGTTAGATGCTGGATATCAAAAAGACTCTGGCATATTCTAGTTGCTCATGTTGCATTTTTTAGCCTTTGAGCATGTCAACAAACAATTCTACCGTTGTAATTCAGACTCTGAGTTTGTCAGCAAACTATTCTACGACTGTAAAAACATTCAGTTTTTTTGGTATGCTGGCAGACCACCTAACCCTTTCCCTGCAGCAGTCAATTCCCAGTAATATCAGCCCGCTTACCGCAGGCACTTAAATGCAGAAACAGCAAAATCACATGATTTAATATTTAACCATAACAACTTATGGTAATTTCTTATTTTTAATTAAAGACCCACATGCCACTCGGACTTGGTCAAAGTTTTGGAGATCGAACTGCTATTCCATTATCTATTGAATGTTAAATATAACTATCAATGATGCCTGGAGGCATCATGCTGCAGTAGCCAGAGGAATGTCTGAAGGTACAATTCTGCAGTGGAAGGATGATGATGACCTTCAGGCTCTGAGCATTTTGGTAATAAGATAAAATGTATATACCTTACTGGTACATACTCACATACCGCGTTTCTTTTGATAAAAATATTCCATGAGCTCGCAGAGCGAGTGGAATATTTTTATTGAAAAAAACAAGGTATGTGAGTATGTTCCAGTAAGGTAATACATTTTAATTTTATTATATACCTTCAAATATAAGTATTTGATGAATTACATAAGGAAATATGACAATGTCTGAGCTGTATTCAATCAAAGTGTGCTGGTATATCTCTTGACATCTTAGTGAAAGTCAAGCACAGAATATATGCTCCAAGTACATTTTTTACTCTTTTTTTCCCCTTCAACTCCTGTGATCCTTGTGAAGTCACTGCCAGCTCTTCCTAAGTAGGTCAGTGCAATTTTTTTTACTGCCAATCAGAATTTGTATTCAAAGTAGGGTGGTACATCATTTTATACCACCATATATATTTAATACCAATACCCTTGCAGCGGTTGGTATTTGTGTAACATACTGGCACAGATATATAATAAACCACTCTACAAAGCCTTCTGTGTCTGTGATGTTACTCGGTCTCTGTTTGTTTGTGTAGTTTTACATCTCAGTAGGCAAGTTACGTCCTTTTGAGACTGACTCATTGGTTGACCTATTTGGTTCTTGAAAGGTATACTAACTCAACTTTGGTCTGCTTGCAGCAGTGGGACACTATGCCCGTTTAATAGTGCTGCCTCACTAAAGAGCTGTGCCGCGGACAATTGACACAACACTCTGCCAGTCACATTATACTGCTAACGGCAAACCAGTCACTCAGTCTCTTAGCATGTTGGCAAATTGCTCTATGGCTGTAAAGATAAACAGGTTATTTTCCAGCTGTGCTTAACTTCAGGCTCTGAGCATGTCAGCAAACGGCTCTACAAGTGTAATAAAATTCAGGCTATGATCATGATGATGTTTAATGTCTGTGAAGATTTCCATGTTCTAGTTTCAGATTTGAAGGTTCTAACTCAAGAAGTGATGGCCCAAGTGATTGAAAAAAAGTCAAACTGAAAGCTGACACAAATGGCCTCTTTATATGATGCTTCTATTTACATGCTCATAATGGACACACACACAAAAAAAAATAATGGACAAATAATGTACAAATGTTGCATCAATAAAGAAATTTGTGAGAAGAAAAAAAAGTTGTCAAACTAGTTCATGACTGTGATGATGCTCAAGCTCTAAGCATGTTGGCAAAGCGCTCCACCACTGTGATGACACGGCCCGCACAGTCAGACTGGCCATGAACACAGATGAGTACGCCGTACGGCAGGTTACACACGATCAGCCCCTCTGTGCCGCCTTCGCTTGTCCCATACAGACTGAAAAAAACCCAATAATTTCCTTAATATAGGTCGCTACGATTGTGATGTGAAAAACAGCCTATCATAAAGCTGACATAATCTGTCTATTTATTTGATGCACTGGACTTTTGTTATACTGCTTCTTAAATGTACTACATGTATATGGCATCAATAAAGAAAATTTTGGGGAAAGAAAAGCTAACATAGCTACAAAATAGTTGAATGCTGATATAGAAGTTACAAAATGTTGGTTGTTCAGTCATGATATTGTCACTATATGAGTGGATCCATGGGAGTGGTCATATACCTGGTATCTCCGAAGTTGATATCGACAATGTTCAGATTTGTTTGTTTGTTTGGGTAGTTTAACATCCAATATGTTCTATTAGACACACTTTGGGTTTGACCAAATCTATGAGATGAATTTAGGTAGAAATCTCACCCCTACACATTTACCGAGATGAGAGTTCTTTTACTTCCCACACAACACATACATGGTATGGAGAAGGATTATCTTTTGATATAGCGGTAAATTTAACACTGCTGGGGGTGAAGGAGAAAAGTGGCTGCAGTGGGACTCAAACCCACAAAGCCCAACAACTTTGGGATTACGAGTCCAGTGCTCTTTACCAGTGAGCTTAGCATTTGAGAGCGGAAGTCCATCTTTAAAGTCTTAATACAAGTATACCATACCTAGATTTTATGCTGAACTTTTACTGAAATACAGTTGAATGCTTACCTACATAACGTTTTCCTTATAACTTTGAAATGTCTTTTCTGTTTTGAGATGACTAAGGAAAATCCTGCATTGCATATCCTTTCGTCATGTTTTGGAGTTGCTCTTTCAAATATACTAGTGAATGGTTTCCAAATATCCTGCGAAAAGGGAAGAGGAAGTTAAATCTACCAGACATGTACATGTATTTCTAATCATATAATTGACAAGGTTAAACAGTATCACCTCCAGACATATATTTATTGCTAATATAGATTCCCTAGGTTTTCTCTACGTACTTGTTTATCTATGGGTAATTTGTATACTTAATATATTAAGTTGATTAAGGTAGCATAACCGTATACTTTGTCTATAATTAATCAATCTAACTATGATCATAATTTGAAGAAACATTCTTACAATGGGTGTGTCTGGGGCAAACGTTCCATGTGTGTAGACACAGTCCCCTTGGTGTGTTATAAGGGTCACGCCGGACACCAGATTAGCCTGCAGTAACTCCGCTGGTGACATCAATTGAAAAGAAACAAATTTGATGAGCTGACAATGTACGAGTTACCCTTCAGTGCGCCTAGCGGTGTATTGTTTTGCTAAGGCAGTCGCTCGGTCAAAATCACTCAATTTGGCTTCATGGCAATGCCTCAAGACCTATAGATTGAACAGTGGGTGCGAGAGCAAAGATGTAGTTTCCCACAACTACTGGGACAAACTCGAGCATTATGTAATCATTATGGGTATATGTCCGTGTGTGTGGGTATATGTTCACATAAGTATAATGCATGTGTGTGTGTTGCCTCTGTAAGACGTAGTCGTACATAAATGGACATGCGAACCGGTCAAAGACACCACTTAGCGGTGTCTGATTCGCAACTATCCATTATGACATTGTCAGTTTATAGTTAGGCGAAGGATATTTCATTTTCATCAAAACTTTTCTTTTGTCTTTTGTTCACTCTTCCAGTTGCATGTATGGAAGAACGATGTATGTACGTTGAATGCATTGATTATTACAAATAAGAAAGAAAAAAAAGCATAACCAAGCAGATAAGGCACACTCCTGGCCAGTAGAAAGGAATAGATCATACCTCAATTTGTGGCCTGTTTTCTTGTGCTTTCATCTTTATTGTTTCTTCTTTTTTTTATTGGTGGGGGAGGGGGGAGGTTTTCAGAAACAATTCACTTAGTCCTGTTAAAGTGGGAATAAAACTTGTCAAGGGAAATCAACCACATTCTCATGCAGCAGATTTGTACACCTAGGTAATAACCCTTGGAGATCTGAGCTTAGTTAACATCGTGAGTAATGAACCACATAACACAAATACCTAATTATGCACATAAGAGACGAACAAAACATATTTCTTTAGTTTCTTTGTCGTTAGTCCATGTACTTTGTTATCATCACAGTATTCAAGATGAAACCACCTAGGGCATAGGTCACAACCAATCCAATGACTTGTATCTCTATCATCACCCTTACATGTACAGCAGATGTAATTTAGATCCTCATCTGTGTCCACCTATTTCGCAATATTCCCCTCAGTCTCAGACTCTGAGGATACAGTCCTTTTCTTGCCTTTTATCGATCTTTGCTTTTGCATTATTTCCCCTTTTCATCTCTTTTCTCATAGCAGCTTCTTCCTCCTTCTTCGCTACTTCTGTGTTTTTGAAGTGCCTCTTCACGTTCTTGACTTTTTCTAATTCTCTTTCTTTCTTCTCTTTTTCTGCTGCTTTCCTAGTTTGTTCTTATTCTTCCGTAATGGTTATGACCTCATGTCCTGAAAGAGCATTAGAAAGGACTGCCGACAGACACTGGCGTTTGATTTTCGGTTTCACAACACTCAACTTCTCAAATGTAAAGTGGAGTGGTATCTGCCTGGAGTATTGTATACCTAGAAATATTGCTGGCACTGCAGTTTGATATTGCTGCCACTGCTGAAATCGCATGTTGCAGCACAAGGGCAGGTGCTGGTTCATGAATATAGGCATTTGTTGGTTGCAGTGCATTGGTGTTGTCGATGTAGCTGGGGTGCAGTTTCTGCACACAACAAAGTGAGAGGTGTCAATGGCTGTTGTCAATTTGTCAAATGGGCAAATGCCAGAATTCTTAACCCTGTATTAGCATTTTCTGGTGTTGCTGCTCTGAACCAGGTTTTGTTTTTAAACACGAAGAAAGCCCATCTTAGTAGGGGCTTGTCCAAGATTATCCATATGCTATTTACAAAGTTTGCCCTTCCATGCATCTTTTATTGGCCCAAGCAGGACCAGGTCACAAGGCTGATGATGTGACTGGCATGTGGATGAAGTGAATACAGAATAATCCCATTTGTGTTGCAGAACTGTGTTGCTGGCAGTATTGGCTGAGAGGCATGGCCATCCACCTGCAAAATGACAGGCTGAGTTGTACATGCCTCTTGGAGTTTGGTGTCAAATAATCTGAGGAAATCAAAGGACACCTAACTTGCCATCCATCCTGACTCCAATGTGCTGTAGACTGCATCTTGAAATTCTTCAACATCTACGTTCCTGTCGGTGGAAGGTAGTCACCACTAGCATTCATACAGGCAAGGATCGTTACCGGTTCCTTTGAATTATTTACTATCTGGTAAAGATTTTTGTCCTCCTTAATTGCAAGTACAAGGCTAGTTGCCATGCAAAGAGGAAATCCACTTTCGTCACAGTTGTAGACGCCATCTGGCTGGAGGACATCAAGGCTGTGCCTGCTAGATGTGACTGAAACTTTGTGTATCACTGTAGAATCTGATCTGCTATGACTTCTGCCTGCTACTGGCTGAGCGGAGATGGCTTTTTCACTATAGGGAGGCCCTCCTACATACTACGATTTTGCTCCCGACGGGTTCCGATTAACCTGTCAGCGAGCTCTGCGACAAACTAAAAAAATTGTGTAGCTATCATAGAGCTCGGCCTCAATTAGGTGGATTTTGACACCGAACTCTATGACGTGCTACAATAAAAAAACGTTAATCGGAGGATGTCTACGAAATTCAAACATGTTTGAATTTTGTAGCCCATTGGCGAAAATTTTGAAATTTGCAGATTCGCTGGGCCATATAATGAAGATACCGCACTGCAAATTTGGTGCCACTTAATAAAGGCTAAGGGTTTCAAATTAATCATTTCATAATGTAGCTTGGAAATGAGTTTTTGTTGTCTAAAAAAACAATATGTATTGAGTACGTGGCTAGGTGTTATCTATAGGGCAGCTACCGCTTAAGTGAGCTCGATGTTGACATCGGTTGACGTCACATGTCTGTTCATTAGATTACGACATTGTTGACAGCGGCGTCATCGTGGTGATTTGCCTAGTGTCAAGTTGTTGACACATGATTTGCGGAGATCGCGAATCGGTGTGTCATGGGTTGTCATGTGTTGAACATGGCAACTACAGCGGTTTCATCCATGGGAATCCTCAGGCTGCACGGATGGATGTGGATTAAGTTGATATGTGTATAAAAAAAACCAAAAAAAACAACCCAATATGGTATTGTTATGTATACACCATTAAAAATCTATTATAATGATGCATTATTTCTGGAATTATACCAGTTTTAAATATGCTACCTCAAGCAGATACTGGAAAGTGTTTTCCCACTTTTTGTTGATCGCAGAGCATGCCAGTACAAAAAAAAAGAACCCTCTTAATATGGTACAATGCACTACAATTAATCTCCTGATGTGCCCCAATGTCGGTGACAACGGCCACGAGCGTCGGCAATATCGTAGCGCGTCGAGAGGTGAATTGTAGCACGTTGAAGTCCATCATAGTAGGTGGGAGGGAGGCTTTACACTTGACTCGGCTGGCGTTTCAGAAAGCCAAATTATTACATAGCTATGGCCGAACGTCTATGAAAAACTACCCGCTGCTAGGGGTGCAGTATAAATAATGTTCGGGCGCGCTGAGCCCGTAGCGGGACGTATTTATGGCATGAAAAAACCTCGAACGGCCACCCCTTCAGGCTCAGTAACCACGTTTTCTCTTAGTACTATTCGTTTATAATCGCCTCTGTCTCCCCTACAAATCGGTATAAGGAACTTCTAAATCAGACTAGGTCTAGACTAGGGGATAGGTAGCATCGCTATTCAAATATCAAACTCTGAATCGGTAACAATCGGTGAAAGTGCGTACACCGAAGTCTTAAGGTCGGGGAGAGTCGGTTATATCTGACATGGTAGTAATGCCCGACGCGTCGGGAAAAGCAATAAAATTGGGTCGGTGAAGTGCGTACATCGACCCAATTGATGCAGATTGTCACAGACCTGACGGATCCATCGGGGAAAGGTAGAATCGGGCACAACCATCGGGTCGGTGTCTTATAGGCTTTAGTCCGAGAAGCTCCTGACTGCCTGGCGGCACCACTACTAGATCTAGTACTATACAGTCAGAGCCTCTGCGACAAACTAAAAATAAAAATCGTGGAGCTATCATAGACTAGGTAACACTCAACTGGGCCTTCACTTCAGTTACAATTATACCGTAATTAATAGTAATACTGAGTAACAAGCTACAGCACCTGCGGGAGGGTGCAGGCTGCGAAGCACCGACGAGGGAGAACGTGACCGAGTGATTGTGGGGCGGTTGATACATGTATTCTCCGATCCGGATGGACACTTCCGGTTCAAAATACCCTCCAAAATATGTAAATTCACCTGACAACGGATCAATCCGCCATCTTGCCTGGTGAATACAAAGCGCTGTCAGAGTCTAAAATGGCGAAAAACTATATTAATCAACCGTCTCATGTGCATCATATACATGTAATAATTGAATTAAGATTATTTACATTATTCAGATATAATTTAAATGTGCCAACTCGAAGAAAATCGCTTGTTTCGACGATTTGTTGACATCGCGTTTATAGCCTTAACTGGGGCTACCAGATAATCATTTGATCTGAAATTGCAAGGGAAGTCTGATTTTGTCTGGAGAAATTCTTCAGGGGTACTTAAAACATCCTCACACTTTAAAAAGTATCATAAATGGACGTCCGAACGGCTCATAGGCTTAGCACTGCGGAGGTGTGTCTCCAAAATGGCCGCCAAGGCGGTTCGTAGCGCCACCTACTCCCTGGCCGGATCGGAGAATAAACAATATTACCATGATTTCGATCAGAGTGGCCGTATTCTCCGCGTAGTTGACGCGGAGTGTTGCGTAGCGTCAACTACAAGGAGGATACGGCCACACAGATCGAAATTATGGTAATGTTGTATTTATTACTCACTTATTTTTAGATTTAAGCAATAAATATGATCGTTAGAAAACTTTTCAACGTAATTAAGAAGTCATGTTTGGGACTAGATCTACTTTCATCTCAAAAATCCGTATCCTCCTTGGAGGGTACGGAGCTCCGTATCCTCCTCAGTAGCGATCTGTAATCTCCATAGGCTTAGTATGGAGACTCCGTATCAGGTGGGTAATAAAGTGATAGTGACGCGCACACTCGCATAAGTAAAACTTACTAAAACGTAAAAGGCTAAGGGCAAGGCAGTAACTTGAGTAAGTAACTTGAGTAAGGAACAGTGGATGCCTTTGTCTTGTGGATAAACAATTCGAACACGTCTACGCCAGAGACAACCAAAACAATCTGCCTTTGTAGAAGGTCGCCCTCTACACATGTATGATATAAATCAATAAGAAAAGGTGTCATAATGAGTCAAATTACTTCCTATCAGGCGCTCCCAAGAGCTTGACTGTTCTTCCATTTTGAGCAGACAACCATAAACTGAGGCATACGCGCGAACGCTGAAAGAAGGTACATATTCCTCGAATAATGACAATTATCTAAATATTTCTGTATAAGTTTATTTTATATTGTTTATTCTGTTAAGCTATACAATTTTGTCGTAAACTCTATTTGTAGCCACAACTTCAAAAACGTGTGTAAGACGTAGATTTCTTTCAAATCGCGCGATGTCGACGTTGCGCAAAATGGCGAACTCTGGTAAGTGTTTGTTTCCTTGAAATGTGTTTAATATTTTGGAATGAACGAATATCTGTATATGAACTAGGCATATAGGAACGTGTGGGTGTGTATATTGTGTTTCTCCATGAGTACATATGTCGGTGTATCATGAATAGAATTCGTATTGAGAGGGGACTTCGTGGCCAAATCCTGATCTGAACCCCTTCTCCATGTTTGTGTTTCGACGCGTGTGCAAGGCTAGGGGTAGGGTAAATAATCTATCGACTGCCCGTTTAAACCTGTAAATAGAGAGTACAGTTGTCTTGATTCTCTCTAAGACACAAGAAATATGTTGAAAGACAATTTTGAAAATATCTTACCGACAGATGTGTAGTGAATATTTACTTCACCAATAATACACCAGAAATTAAACAAAGCAAATACACAGCAAAGCCAATTGCAAAAATCTTGAAAGTTTCGATCTCGACAAATCTACACTGTTACTGTAACTAAAGCACGATATATGTAGATCTCGAATTTATGTTAGCCTGTAGCCAAATTCAGTATAAATTAATAGCAATAATCATGGTGTATACTTTCCACAAGTTCTTGATTTTTACGCCCTTTTAAAACGACTGCAGTAAAAGAATCAACAACGTGCATTACTTCACAAAGTTTCTCTGAATAAATCTGGCAGCCAAAACAAACACTATAAAACATACTCAGCCCAATATTTGTTAGATTATTGCGCTGTCTCGCCTGATGTTTATCACACTATTTCTATGTGTCAAGATAGTGACAGGGAATGGCTCTCTAGCTAGGTGGATGGAAGAATCAGTGCCATTCAGTTTTGTGATCAGGCATTCATTTACAAGTTATCATTTACGAAGAATCCAAATGTACTCATGAATATTCTCGGTAAATCACTAAATGTTGATGAACTCTGTTAGTGTTACCAGTCGGTGTCAAAGTGCCGCCTTAACGAAGTCAAAATACAACCCTCTCTTAGTATGGATACCAAAATAAAATATTGGTCTTGAAAAGTGCAGATAAATTCTACATTTGGAGGATGAACGGCTGATTCCACCAACACAATGGATTTGTTGTGGTATATGTTGGTATATCTTACAATGTCACGATATGTTGTTACATAATGTACCCCCTTTGTCGCGATACATCATGCGTGATGATATGTGTACCTTTTCACGATGTCGTGTGTATATTTTGGTGCTCCACCACCACAACACCTCAAGATCTATTGGTGACATATCACAACAAGAATGCGGCACAGGTGTTTGACCAGACGGTGATTAGACCTCGTGACCCTTTTCCGCCGTGACCCAGAGTCACCATGACCCTACTTCCTGGTCATGGTGACCCAGTGTCAGGGTCGTGGTGACCCTGTGTCCTGGTGACCCAGGACTGGTCATGGTGACCCTTCTTCATTTTACAGGGAAATTGGCCAAATACTTTTGGGGAAATGGGGAAATTTCGAAAATACTTTTAGGAAAATGTGCTATTACTTTTGGCGAAATTGGGAAATCGGCCCCCCCCCTGTGGTACCCTCTTTATTATTAGCTATTCAATAGATATTATGAGTATTTTGTTAATTCTGAAGTCAAATTTTGATAAATAGATCTATTATGAGTAATTTTTTATTTTCTGGGGTTCATTTCCCAATTTGTTGGTCATTGATGCAGGATTGGTTATGGTTATGGTTAGGGCTAGGGTTAGGGTTAGAGTCAGGTCTTCCCGGTGATCAAAGGCTCACACGGCGACTAGCACCTCGGGTCATTCGCGCCTACTCCCGTTACGTGCCCGGCGTCCGCGGCCTGTCTTCCCGGCGATCAAAGGGTCACGGCGACTAGCACCTCGGGTCACGACGACCACAATTTTGCGCAAAAAAACCGGGTCACGGCGGAAAAGGGTCAGGACGACCATTAACCGACCAGACTGATGCATCACTGCAAATATTCAAGCGATTATTCAAAACCTCATTTCAGTTACACAGGGCTAGAGAACTTTACTACAAGTTGTTAAAGCCACCTGCCGCCCCACCACCGGTTAGATGTTAAAGCGACCAACCCCCTGCCGCTAGCTAGGGTGGTATTCTGACGAATCATAGACGTTTTGTGTTGACTACCGTTTCGCGGTGACGATTGGACGATTTGATGTGCTCTTTTCACGGCTCTTTTGCGGGTGGACGATACGATGTCATTCCTATATACCCATTTCCGAACATTCTATAGTTACATACCACTTTCCCAAGATCTCACTTTTTACTTTGAGTCTCATAGTTGTGTTTTGGCCAAGTTATGATGTGATATGTGGAGGGCGATATGGATTTGCCATGACATTTCAGGTTTGCATTCGCAGGTGCGCATAAAAAGTCATACACTGTTCAATGCCATGTAACTCAAGATCTAATTATCAGATCTGTACAATTCAAACAGCATTGAAACCTTCAGGGAAAGTTAGATTGGTTTCCAAATTCCCAATACTCTCAGGCTAGGTGAATTAGAAACACAGGCGCCTGCAGCAGTGGCATTTATCAGGAAGCCACTCTGTACATCTTGGGTCATAACTCTGAGAATAATAATTGGCCTAGAAACCCCAGGTAAAGACTAATAGATGGCAAAATACATTCAGGAAACGATCTGTAAGTTTATAGTTTGATTCTCGAAAGAGAACTTATGTTAATTCGCCGTTTTTACTTACACGTTCTTCCGATCGCTATGTGCACCTATTATCACTCATGTGAATACAGAGTAGTTTGTGAAAATAGTTAAAATCATGGACAACATCCCTCCTATTCTAAAATATATTGTGGCATACATAATAGGATACACTTTTATTATCCATCGTATACAAAGCCCCCATTGAGAATGTATGGGAACTCAGTAAACCATGACCCATTATATAAAACCTGTCAGATACCGTAACTGTGGTATACGGATTCATATCTGTGGTATACAGGCTCAAAACAGTGGTAAATGGAAAAATAGTCCCTTTGTGCTATAGAGCAAAGAAATAGTCCCTATTGTTATGCCCTTTGATATGGCAATTACTGGGTTTAATTTATTCGAAAATATGGATAATAAATACAACAAACGATGGTTATGTGGACAGGTGGCTCTGTAAACCACTCGAGGTTGACGTGGTAATACACGTCGACCACTCGTGGTTTACGGCCGCCTATCCACAGAACCATCGATTATTGTCTATGTATAGTTTCAATTTGTGCAGAAAAAGTTACAAATCAACAAAAAAGAGCATTTAGAAAAAAACACAGCAAAACGTCCACCACGGGCCCCGGGGAATGTCACGGCAAAATGTCCAAACCCACCGCAAATCGTCCATCTCAAATTGGTAGTCAATGCAAATCGTATAAGTACCATTCTGAAATGCCAGTTGCGTTGTGCCTTGACACCGGGTAGTACTTGTATCCGATGAACTCTTAGTAGAGGATCTATGACATTGGTAAAATTATACCTTTTGGCAGTCCTTCTCGATTTTTGAAATTGCTTTTATAAAATGGAAATTATTTTCCCTGTCATGAGTACGACAAAGACTTGGATGAAGCCAGAGGAAATCCAATACATATATATATTACTCAAGTATCATTCTCCTATTTATGTTTGGATACTATACCAGATGCACATGCAATATGATTATCATATTTCCTCTTGTTCTTACATCATAAGGGAGTGCCAGTGGGTCGATGACCTCTTACTGGATAAAGTTCTTCGAGGACTCCGGGATTCCGTCGGGAGAGGCGACAAACTATGCCATCACATTCGCAGACAATCGTATCACACAAGACATGCTGCTCGACCTGAACAAGGAGTACCTCAACGACATGGGCATCACCGTGCTCGGCGACGTCATCGCCATCCTCAAGAACTCCAAGGCCGTCCATGCACAGGTAAGCTTTGTAGGACCCTGTTATTTTTTTTTTTGGGGGGGGGGGGTTAAAAAAATTCGTTTTTGATGCAAAATACAGTTTTACAATCTGTGACAGTGTAAAATGAGATCTACAGCATCAAATACAGTGGCCGTTCGAAACATGGGAATTCCTTCTTTTTTTTAAAGTGTGAAGGAAAATTGTCCGTATGCCTTTAATATGGCGTATAAATACCACTGAGACAAAATGATAGAATACTTTTTTTTATTATTGAATACTTTTGTGACATACAATAATCGCCAATATTTCTGGGGTTCTTCCTTAAAATTTGTAAGGTACTCGTCAATGTGCCACCTTGAGTCAAAGAACTACCCAACTGCATATCAGTTACAACAAGAACACATACATGTACAATTAGCAGAAAACTGTATAAGGTGTTAAAGCCCCTGTCTGCAACACCGCTGTGGGGTGTGAAAGCGACCACCGGTGGGGTCCCGGTGGCTAAGGGTGGTACTTTTACTTGTCAGTTGGGTCGTACTTTGACTCAAGCTGGCACATTGACTGGTAACCTTACAAATTTGCTTGAAACATATTGACTTTTTCTCTAAGGCTGAAGTTCTATTTTGAAAAAAAGCTCATATTTTGAGAGAAATCAACCTCGGCGTATACTGATAGTCCTACACTGATTGTAAAAGTTGAAGGGGAACCTTCTTTCATTTTGGTGGTAAGCAAAAACCACCTGCAGCTGATGCTAAAGAATTTAAACTATTTTCTTCTCTCTCTCTGTATTTTTTGGGTTTTAGATCAAAACAAGTTTTTGTTTTTTCTTAAATTGAAAGAGTTTTCATGTTCTTTGATGTAGGACGCGGCCAAGAAGCGAGCATTGCGGGCAGAGACAATCACATCCCCAGCAACACCGCGGCGATCCACACGTACGTAAAGCACTATACTGTACTTATATAGAACAACCTCACCGTGGTCGTGCCTTATACAGGGCGAGATGGGGCTTGATGTTTATTTATGTCACAAGGCCGTGAGGCCGAGTTCCAGGAATGGCTATTTCTGAACTTTTAGAACCAGGGTTTAAGATCTTGTGTCTGAACTGGGTGTTTGGGTCACTAAGAATTTTTATTTTAGTTCCAGGAATATCATTAAGTTTCAAGAATAACATCAACCTCATCGTGTCTTCTATCATGCCATGGCATGTTGTTTAGTATTCATTGTATACACGAAGTTAATGATATTTCAAAGTAAATTGGTGTAGAAGCCATGTTGAAGTAAAGGTCTATGTTCCCCCTATGTCTCAACATGCTCCGTAAAGCATTGTACGGTACACTGTGCCGTACACAATGTATATGATATAGGCAATAGCAGTACGTAACTATTAATAAGAGCACGGGTGTGTAATGATGAAATACATTCAAAACACTTGATTTCTACACGAGGACTGTACTTTAACCGATTAATTCAAAAGGGATTGTAGTTGGGACTAAGATAAAGTAAGTAAGGTCGTACCCAGCATTACAGGAAAAGTATCTGAAATATGAAGGGTTTACAAAATCATTGTTTTTAACTCGATAATAATTGATTAATTTTCTTTTTTATTTACTTCTCATTACAAAATATAATGTAGGAGCCACAAAAGCAAAATGACCTGAACTTGGATATAATAACTTTGTTTCAAATGAACATTTGAATAATGAGGCATAAAAGATGTGTGTCCTACATATTTCAGAGACAGGTAACCTTCGTCAGGATATGCACTTAAGTAATCTAGAACTCCTTGGTATATGAATTTACAATGCTTTCTGGAATATAACAGAAATATGGTCACTATGTTAAACAATATGCTTTATATGGTTGGTAATGTTTGCTAGGTCAATGAGCTATGCAGCATATTGTGCATTTTCTCCTTGCTACTAATATCAGAATCGTCATTTTTCGGTTATTTTCAGGTTTCTGTTGTTGTTTTTTGTTGTACATAATTTTGATATTAAAGGTTAATTGTACAAATAAGTAGGATCGAGTAAATTTTGTTAAGCTTTTTTTCCCCTAAACATGTCTTGCATCTAAAAACAATAAATCTCTGTAATAAGGCTCATTACTCAGAGATCTCCTGGTTCAGTCTCTTACGATTCTTCCTTGTTAATATTTTAACAGTAATATAAATATTAATACGACGAGCCTGATAACAGTCCATCATATAATATATATCTATTTTTAACCATGTCTTATCATTGTATTATTGGCCATTGATGTACATTCTCTGTAATTGATTTTTATTTAATTATCGATGTGAAAAAAGTTACTTCCTTGATGATAACCCCATACTACCTATACTATATACACGTGCATTAGGATTCCACGCTTATCAGAGACTTATTGTGTAATACTTTTTATGTTTTTCATCTAATTCACAGCGGCGAGCCGGACAGTGAACCATTACCTTGGATCAGACCCAGATGCTCAACCAATGAATGCGCCTGTGAAGACGGGGCCCAAGATGTCCAAGGAGCTGGCGGCGCGGCTGGGACCCACCCCTGGTGAGTCACCTCTTTGAGGATGTCTGCAAACGGTGGGGTATAGAAGCATTGAATGAATTAGATTATCAATAGGTATAATAGTCAGAGATGTCAGTTTTCCACTTTTCCGTGGAAATCCACTTTAACATATTTTGTATATGTAATTGCTTTTCCTTACATAAACAAGGATGACAGAGTTCAGGGAAATCCCTGAAATCAGGGTTTTTCTAAAACGCAGAAATATTGTCCTCACTACTCAAAACCATCAATAGAACCTGTGTATGTTAAACCCATATTGTTTCAGGAACCCCATACACCCGATTTCCCTTTAAGTATGTGCATTATTACTTCCATGATGTTCATGGTTTTCCCTGAGAAGCTTTCCATAGATAATGCATGGATGAAAATCCCTGAAATCCCTGAAACCCTTGTACTATTACAATACAAAACACTTGGAATGCATAGCTAACACCAGGAACCAGCTTAATACTATAGAGGAAACCCATGAAAGTTTAGGGTCTGAGCTCGTATCCCATCGAGTTTGAATCACGTAGTAATTCACAAGGCGAAGCCGCGTGAATTGCTATGTGATTCAAATGAGATGGGATCGAGCTCTGACCCTAAACTTGAATGAGTTTCTGAATTTATCTCACCCTTAATATTGACTAATGGGCTAATATTTGTGACATTATCCCCCATTGGATATTTTTCCTAAATATCTAATGGGTGTTAGATACGAGTTTCCAATGTTAAGTCTATGGAGAAAAAATATCTGGGGTGAGATAATACAATCTCCCGTGCACATATTTGGTTTAAAATCAATATGACATAGATGGTAGGGCTCTGCTTGGAGATCACAGACTGTAGTACCAGTTCTAATCACCAGGGGATACAGTTTTCATCGTCTTAGAGTTCCCAGTAGGCATTGTAGTCTGGTGGGGGGGAGGGGGGGGGGTAGTTTGTCCCAGCAAATAATTTCAGGGATTTTCCTCAAAGGCTGCTGACATCCCTGCATAAAACAAAGATAATATTGATTTAGCCTCATTTACGCAAATAAAATAGTGGTTTGTACCTCCCGACAGACCCTCAGCCACATGAAATGGCCAACAAGGACATATTATCCAAGTTTTCTTTCTCGTTGAGGCAGAAATAATCCACATGAAAAATATTTCCAAAGTATATTTCTAAAGTATGTACGCACGGTGGGGGGGGGGGGGGGGGGGTCGTCAAAAATTTGGAAATTTTGCGTATGTTCATTCTTTGCTCTATCGCGTGCAAAATCAGGAGGGGGGGGGGTAAAAAAGTTCATAAAATCTGTGTACGTACTTTATGGATGGATCAGATTTATGCTGAGAACGTTTCCAGATACCCTTGAGGTTTTTTCCCCTGGTGAGTCACTTATGTGAGAAAGTTAGCTTAATTCTAACCAGTTACATTCTATTAGCTATGCTTAAGTACTTTAACTTACCTCATCGGTTTTTTGTGTTTATTTTTACTCACCTACCCGTTCCATAAGGCATAACAAATAAGTGAGATTGCTTATTGAATAAGTGAGATTGCTTATTGACAGATCTTAGAAGATGTAAAATAGATATAGATTTTGTCAATAAATTAAAGTATGCAAATACTGGAAAAGGGTGTAGGTAAACGAGGCTTATCTTTTCTTACCACTGTCTCCCACCACTTGCGACCACGTAAAAAAAATTCTGAACTACGGAGCAATAACTCCAACTGAACGGAGAAAAGATTAAACAACAAATATTGGAAAAGGGAGTTATATTTGGGCAATTAATAAATGCGATAACGAATAGACATCGTATCAGTTATATGCTGGGAGCACCTTTGTGAACCCAAGTTGTATTTTTAGGCCTTAGGATTTTTCTGGAATTCGAGACTTCCCAAGGTTCATTCTGGAAGTCAATGTCTATCCGAGGAAAAATTTCTGGACATTTTATTATTTCCAAATCACATACCCGTATTTCACCACACAAATCCGGTATTTTACAAAGGACAAGATACGTTTTGTTAAAAGAATAATGATTTTCACTTTAATAGAAACGATTTTAAATCACACCAATGTATATTTCCCAAACCACAGAACAACCGAAGAAGGAGAGGATACGATTGACCAGTAAACCCCTTGAGGCTACGGCCCCCAAAGTACGGCGAGTTTTACCCGAACATGAAGGACGATACAAGATCATCATGCCGCAAGGCACGACGGAACGCTCCAGGAAAGCCCTGCTACAACAAAATACAGGTAAACTCAAAACTCACATGTCTTTTATTGGGTTTCTTTTCCCAACATGACTCCAAATTTGCGGATGATTATTTTTCCTTGTATAGGGAGCTGTTTCAGGCCATACAATCACTTTCACTCTAGTCCCTGACGAAGTCACTTGGGTGCCGAAACTAGTTGGACGTTAGTATTGAGAACCAACCGTTACAACAAAATGTATCACAAGTTGTATAGATAATAAAAATTGGGAAATCAAAGAAGACAACACATTGGGTATTTATTGGTTAGTGGCTCCTTAGTCATCATTTTCCTTGAATGATATGATATAAGATAATATCCTTGTATAATAGAATATAAGATAGTATCAATTGAACGTCATTCAGTCCAATAAAAGAATGTTTTGATCCTCCCCACAACCCCTCACCCCTACCCTATGGCCGATACCCAAATGTTTTCCATTTTTATATCCAAATGTTTTCCATTCTACATGGAAAGAATTCCTACATGGAAATTCTACATGGAAAGTATTCCCACCTTTTTCCCTGCCCTGTTCTCGTACGTTGTCTCTTCATTGCCTTGTTTTCTATTTGTTCAAAGAACGTGGCGATGTTAACAACTCGAGCTACCGCGTCGAAGTGAGGAGCAGATCGTCTGCTCCCGGTATTTATAGTCAGACCACTCACTACCATGATAGGTTTAAATAAAAGAGAGAGAGAGAAAACAAATTGTTTTCTATTTGTCTCCCGAATTTATTTTTTTGGTGATGTGGAGTGTTTATTAGCCAGGTCTCAAAATGTTATTTGTGTTTCAAGTTCCGTGGCCTAAAACCAATTCAATTTTGTTCCTTTGTTCCTTTTTTTTTGGTAATGGGCAGTGTTTATTACCCATGTCTCATAACGTTATTTGTGTTTCCAGTTCCGCGGCATAAGACGATGTCTATTTGTGGGGTTTTTTTGGGGTGTGTTTTTTTTTGGTGATGGGGAGTGTTTATTACCCATGTCTTAAAATGTTATTAGTGTTTCAAGCTCTGCGGCTTAAAACCAAGTCTATTTGTGTACCAATTTTTCTTCTTTTTTTTTTGATGGGTAGTGTTTATTCTAACATGTCTTAAAATGTTATTAGTGTTTCAAGTTCCGCAACTTAACCCTTTAAGGACGGCTGCCTGGGGCTGAGCTACTCCCATAAGGACGGGTGCTCGTGGCAGTGTGTCTGGCTAAAAGACGGGCACAAAATAGCTAAAACTGATATCCAAGTTTGTAATCATGCAATATGATGCATAATCATAAATATTTTATTTCTTTTTAATAGAAATACTAAATATGATGTTATATCTACATTTTTTGAAGTTTTCATGAATATTGCTCTATTATTTCAAAACATTTTTGTTAATATTAGGACAATGATGCCTCAAGGCATCATGCGTCTTTAGTGCGGTGATGCCTCCAGGCATCATGCGTTTTTAGCACGGTGATACCTCCAGGCATCATGTGTCCTTAAGGGGTTAAAACCAATTCTATTTTTGTTCCTTTTTTTTTTGGTGATGGGTGGTGTTTATTACCCATGACTCATAACGCTATTTATATTTCCAGTTCCGCGGCCTAAGACCAAGTCCAAGTCGTCGGTGTTCGGACGGCTGGGCGCGGAGACGGCTGGGGACGGGGCCTCGTCCTCCGTCACAGTCACCGGCCTCGGCAAGCTCATGTTGCGCAACAAGACCGCTGCCTCCTCTGCCGCCGCCCAGGTCAGTCATTCCTCGCAAGTCTTATCTAATTCAGGGATGCCAGTTTTCAATGTTTCCATTGAAATTAATATTTTTATTTTCAAAATAAAAAAATAATTCCTCATGTAATATTGATATACCAACTGCTAAATTACCAAATTCTACCACAGCCCGTGATGCCCCACTTAACCTCCCCACTGAGTCATATAAAAACTTGACTTTTCCCTTGATTCCCCACTGTAATACATATCTATTGCATAAACCTTGTATCACAATAATAAATATTTGAATTTTTTTTTCTGACCCTAACTGGCAATCCTGTATCTTATCTTCGTTTAGAGGTCCATATGTTTAACATTAGCAACTGATACTCAACAGTCTGGCGAGTATGGTAACTCATACTCAGTGGGTAATAAATAGATGAATATTTATAGGCTAAGATAAAATAAGAAACCTATTCGTGTTCGGTCTGAGTCCCCGTTCGCCATCGAGTTTGGAGCGCTTTGAGATATTCACTCGGCAGTCGCCTCGTTCCTGTTACTCCACACTCCAAACTAGATGGCGAACGGGAACACAGACCCAAAACTATGGCTTTCCATAAAGGTGTTATTGTCACGTCTTCATAATCTCCTTAAAAATGATAATAAAACAAAAAATCGGGCTTTATACAGAGGTGTTTCTAGCTACATCTTCAATACAACACAATCCATAAACTGTTTTTACCTCAGGACTCGTCGTCGGTTTTTGCACGGCTGGGGACGACGGTAAAACGCGCGGCCACTTCAACTTCAGAAGACATGGACAGTGACGGGGAGGAGCCCAGTTCCCCGTTAGAGTACGCCGGAGTGTTCAAGTCCGACGCCGTCACCAAGGCCAGGGAGAAGAACCTCGTCCTGGAGAGGAAGAGAAAAGCCTTACTGCTGAGGAAGAAGCAGCTCGAAGCAGCCAAGAAGAAACAAGCCCTGGAGCAAAGATTAGGTGAGGAATTATGAAGAACGTCCTGACCATGCTGAACAAGCTGCAAAACGAGATGATCATTTACAATTTTTACTATATACCCATGTAGTATATACTGTAAATATGCACCGTTTCGCCATGTAACCTACTGTTCCGTACGGGAAAATATGGAACACTTCCCGATACGCATTGACTAAAATATTAATTGTTAGGCTAAATTGAATAAATAATTTTTATCAATTTCGAATATATAGTAAGTATTGCTAAAATATCTTTGAGAGGGCTACAATATTTCACAATAAAGAACGACCTACCATGCTTGTACAAGCCACAAAACTCGATAACAATTTACAGTTTGTACCAAACTCGGCGTGAACGCCTCGTTCCGTATATTCCGTAAATTGCCATCTCGTTTTGTAGCTTGTACAACATGGTCAGGACGTTCTATATAAGTACAGAACGAGGTGTTTTCGCGGACTTCCGTAAAGTCGTTAATTATTATCGAGTTTTGTGGCTTGTACAAGCATGGAATGTCGTTCTAATTTCACTGTATACCCGCAATTAGGAAAAAATCATTAATTCATCTTGGTCCTAAAAACTAATATTTTAGTCAACATGTATGGGAAGGTGTTCCGTATTTAAAAATACCGCATGGAACACGGTTCCATACGGTATTTTTACGTTATATGGCGAAATGATGTATATACGGCATGGGTATATAGTAAGAGAGGGAAACTGACTCTGGGTGGGACAATTACGGAGTTAGAAGGTGAGGGTATCGGAATTTACGTCGCGAAGCTGTAGGCTCAGCGATGTAAATTCTGAGACTCTCACTGAGAAATTTTGGAATTCTGCAACCCATAATTGCTTTCCCTATCAGTATATGTACCTGTAAGTAATGAAAGTATGTAACATTTCTCACTTAGAGACATGTCTATTCGATGGCAAACGCTGTCCATGCTTATTTATGCTTCACGCCTCACACTTCCATATCAGACTTTCTGATTGGATGAGAATAAGTCACATGGTCCACAGGGTTCGGCTATAGTTATACAATGGTAATAAAGGGTAGTCATTCCCTGGTAAGGATCGGAAAAATTACTTCACTCAGCCAAAAGTTGATACCAAAAGGGACATATCTCAAGGAAAAAAATGAAACGTGATTCATTTTAAAATCTCAAGGAACATTTCGAGGGAAAGTCGGCGATAAACTCCTTCTCAGCGGGGGTGAAAGGGAAAACCATGCACACCTTGAGATATTGCACTGGAAAAATATCGCAAGAGGAGTTTTGCCTTCATTTGACTTTTCCCCTAAAAACGGGAAAAGTTGCAAAGTGTGCGATAGCCTTGATAAAAGTGATAATAATCCATGTATTTGTTAGTATAAGTAGTTAATAAGTCCAATAACCATTTCCAGGCCCACAAAAAGCTGAAGTGACGACCACAGCCGGGATCCTGTCAATGGACGCGAGACAAGAACAAGTGAACGTGCGTAACCGACTCGGGAAGACAGTGGTGACGGCAGCGAGTAGCACAACCACAGTGTCCAGCTCCACCAACAACAAAGGCCAAGGTGTGTGTGATCGATGTGTAACATGGGAAAGATACTATAGAGGAAACCCATGAAAGTTTAGAGTCTGAGCCCGTATCCCATCGAGTTTGAATCACATAGTAATTCACAAGGCGAAGCCGCGTGAATTACTATGTGATTCAAATGAGATGGGATCGAGCTCTGACCCTAAACTTGAATGGGTTTCTGAATTTATCTCACCCTTAATATTGACTAATGGGCTAACATTTGTGACATTATCCCCCATTGGATATTTTTCCTAAATATCTAATAGGTATTAGATACGAGTTGCCAATGTTAAGTCGATGGAGAAAAAATATCTGGGGTGAGATAAAAATGTATATGCTGCATATCTTTCGTTCCGTCGGAGGTCCTCACTGTGGAGTGTCGGGCCCAGGTTGGAATTCTTTTTTTAGCAAAGCGGTGGGGATAGAAGTGTCGATATGCCTCGTCTCTCACATATTCAGAGATACGAATTTATTTAGTGCTTCATTGGCTTTATCACAGGGACCCAGTTGTCTGTGAACATTTCTATGGTGATGAATATTCTCCATTAAGAATCACTAATGTCAGTTTTCCTTGTTTTCATTTTTGGAATAAGAAATACCTTTTTCTTGTGTAAAGTACAGGGTTCATACAGAGCCTGGAAAACCTGGAAAAGCCTGGAATTATGCTTTTAGGTTTTCCAGGCCTGGAAAAGCCTGGAATTCTCAGATAGAGCCTGGAAAAACCTAGAAGAGCCTGGAAAATTTAGTTTTGCATAAAAACATTTATTTAGTCTTTGAAATTCTGGTCATTATTAGCTTTCCTTACCTATGGTACGTGACTTTGAAATTTCAGTGACTTGGATTAAATAGTTCCAAAAATCCTCTATTTTACCATGTTTAAAAAATTGGTAATAATATAGCATGGATTTGATTATTGGTCTTCATTTTTAAAAGTGGCAAAAAAGAGAAGGACTTTGAAGATATCTTTCCCGAACCACTGAAATTCCACAAGTTGTAAGGAAGATGAAGGAAATTTTAACTAAATTTGGTGATGAATCAGACATGAAAACAGTGACCAGATGCCTGGAAAAATAATATTAGAGCCTGGAAAAGCCTGGAAAAAACCTGGAATTTTATTAGGCTGTCTATGTACGAACCCTGAAAGTAAACATAATAATTGATAAATGCTTAAATCAGCCATAACTCATGATTCCCCAGTTAGCCTGCCTCCAGACCCATGTTCTGTAGTGATAATGTTATTTGTATCTACTATATTTCAGGTCTTTTTGGTGTATATATAATACTAATATCTAACCCTGTATTGCCAGGAAAAATATTTCCTTTTGTTTTTTCTGACCTCAGCTGACATCCCTGGTTTTATATAATCTCCCCCCACCCCACCCCACCCCCCCCCAAAAAAAAGGGAAAATGATGTAGGAGTCGACGCCGAGCTGGTCAACATGTTTTTATTGTTTTTGTTGCGGAATACGCTATGGATGTGTTTATTGAATATCGATTAAAGACGCAGTGCTGGTCTATAAAGAGTTTAATATATTGATAATTGGAAATGAACAGCTTTCCAATTTTTTTTCAGTATATGACATTGGTTTTAAGGTACCCACAGACCGTGACCCACATGCCCTGGCCGAAACTGACATCTTTTCCATGTTTTCTCAGTTTTTCTGTGGCAGGAAATTCTACATGAAAAACTGTTTGCATATTTTTCTCTTGGCCCAACTGACATCCCCGGCGAAGATGTCAGTTTTTCATATTTCTACGGAAAATGCGCACCCCCCCCCCCCCCCCCCCCCCAAGTGCGTACATACTTTATGGATGGCCCAATCCAAGTTTTCCCGGTCTCTCTGAGGCAGAAAAGTCCCCATGAAAATATATCCACTTCTTCCCCTGAGCATAACTGACATCCCTGAACTTAAATATGTTTCTTGACTTTCTGACAGGGATCCACGCTCGACTGGGCAAACAACTGACAGAGGTCTCGTCCTCTGGTTCCGCGGCATCCGTGAAGACCGGGTCAGGTGTGTTCAGACGGCTCGGCAGACCTGTATCGTGATGGCCGAGCACCCAGCTGAACTGCCCCCACACTCCAGTGGCTCATTGTTCCGGTACCACAGCATGGGTGACTTCTTTTCTAATGGTTGTAGAGAGCTAGCTGATGCCGAAAGTGGCATAACACCACTGTCTAGTGCATATTCGTCAGAACCAATCACAGTACAGCTTGCACTTGTTTGTTTACGAACCGTCCCACCTTCAGAGCATAGACCTCTGTTCAGAGGTACGGTCCATGAAGGTCTAAGAGAGCATGGCTGATATTGGTCAGCGCCGCTGGGTGAAAGGAATAACGTTGTTCGTTGTTCTATTTATAGCATCAGTTTGACTAGAGCTGATTGGTTTCGACAAATACGCACCTGACAGCCCTCTAAGTATCGCGAGAATATACGAAAGTGTGATTTGGTTTAGTTCCATCCCCCACCTCCCCGGGTTTGTTTATATTTTTTTTAAACTTTTTTTTATATATATATTTTTTTTCGGTGAGTGAAAGATGAGGCTGCAGCATCAAGCAGACAGAGCTAAGGCGCTATTCCCCGAGCAAAATACTGCTATCAGTGATGCAAGTTATTCTGTTATTTGGGTTTTTCTGTATTTTTCGGCGTATTGAATTGTCATACGCCAACTCAATCTACGCGTTCTGGCTCCTGTAAGTTTTGTTACTGATCTGTTCAATACGTTCGGTGGTATTACCATTGCTACTTTGCACACTGCCATGTGTATATTGTTTTCGCCTTAAGTTGTGTAAGAGTATGTTGAAAATATGAGATGTATTTTCCTAGCGAGTAAAAATGGGTCATGGTTGGTATTGAAAGTTCTGAATATATGTGTACTTCCTGGCTAGCAGAAATGGATTATGATATGAATTACCAAAATACACGAAAGACAGGTGCTCGTAGTATTGTATCCATTTTCCCGAATTATGTCTGGGTCATGCTCGGGCCATGTTCCATCCCTATTCAGATCAGGGCTAAAGCAGTCCCCTGATTGGGCCCAGAACCAAATTTGGCCAAATAAAACGAATCCTTTCTATTTGTAAGCTTGTGAAGATTGATAATGCTCAAGAATTTATCTTCAGTTATCGTTTCTCCGAATTTGTTGGGTTTATTCACACGCATTTCGTTCTTATTTTCAATAATTGATTGAATAATTATTATCACAGCGTCAATTTGAAAACAAAATCTAGAAGAATTCTAAGAACTCTTTGTTTTCCACTTTTTCTCAATCGTCTTATATGATTTGTGTTAAATTGATAACCTTGTTTTAAATATGAGACATTTACAATGCCACCATTAAGTGTAAAATCAGAATAGCCACCAAATCATATTTAAGTGCTTTATGTGGAATATTAACGCTTGGCTTTATACAAAAACCTATACACCAAGGTTAACATTACTGTCGTTTTTTTTTCAAACTCAGCCACTTTAATTTGTATTTTATTTTGGTTTGTCTTCATTAAACCCAACAGTAATAAATATGTATATATTAAGTACGGTCCATGTCTGGGTCCAGAATAATATGAAGAGACGTCACTAGTTTGAGTCTGGGTTCATTTATGTCACGCATTTTGTGGGCTCCATGATTTCACGAGTCGAAGACGAGTGATATTGCAGATCCCACAAAATGAGTGACATAAGTAAACTCAAACTCAAACTAATGGCGTCTAGATTTTATCCTACCCCGTTTCCATATCTTTTCAGTATTAGAAAGTAGTGGCATAAACAACACTTTATGTCACACCCGTGACATAAAGAAATCCCAAAATAAGCCTATGGCGTTTTTATTAGGGGTAGGATAAACTAGCGATCTCCACAGGGTAGATATGTTTGCACCTTAGTAAAAGCCATGCTGTGCTGAATAATGATACAAACTCATCTATATCCACACCACGTCGACTGAATACGCGTCAACGTGTGACATATCGGTTCGTATTTTGAGGAAATAAAATCGCCATGTATTATTCTTATGCGGGGAATATAACTCACAGGGTGAGGGAAACACATTATTCCACTACATATCGATAAGTGTTTATGTAAGTAAACTGTATACATGTACATCACAGAGATTGACTACAGAACACGTTATTTTTGTATCGTACTTTCATGCCTCTGTTATCAACGGATATTGAATCTTTAGAGTCATAACTGATTTTTCACCTTGAACCCTCAGTAAAGTACCCCATGCTATGACTGGGTTAGCATCCTATTTTTGGGGTTTTTTTTCATTCTGAGTTAGATTTTAGATCGGGGGCATTGGTATGTGATATGGATTTAAATTAGATCAAACTCAAAGTTATGAGGGGAAAAAACTCAGCTAAAGGAACAACACTTCTCCCCCAAATTTGCCATTCCTATTTTTATTTTATACCCAATCCTAATTTTTTTACCTCATAGTTCCCCTGATAAAATTTAAATGATGGGATTTGAATAATGTTGAAAGAAAAAAGGGTCACTGCGGGTAAGTAGTGTTGGCGTGACACTGATATGTACGCCTGTGTTCTGTTGCCGCCTTTTCACTGTAAGACCACTTCATAAATTTGCATGCTCACATGCCCAGAATCAATCACTATTAAGGGCTGTTTCCACTAACACGATGGATTTGCCATGGTATATCTTGTTATATCTTGCAGTGTCATGTTAGATCTTACCTCCTTTGTCGCTATAAGTCACACGCAACGGTATGCATACTTTTTCACAAAATCATAGCGTATACTTTGGTGCTCCACCACCGTGACACCTCAAGATGCATTGCGGCAAATATGCATGCGATTATTCAAAACCTAGCAAGATTTAGCAAGACAACCAAATCGTGACTTATCTTGCTATATCGCGTGACCCTAGATACCCGTAGCACTCCCTGGTGGATGGCCTTCTGGGAGTTTACTGCAAAAAGGTACATTCAGATGAAAACTTTGGTGTGTGAATATACCACTTTGAGAAGAATGAAATTCGGTTTCAATCATGGCAGTTGGTGAAGTGGGCCTTCTATCCCAAATAGTCCACGATCTGGATCCTATTCCTTATTGAACATTCATGCCCCGAATGCTACTCATCAACCAATTTATTTATCTTCCCGGCATGTAACATGGAGAAGTTGAACCCGGTCCCAGTTCTCGCCTGTTCATGCCACACCAGAGTAAAACATCCAACTGCAATTCTCAAAGAATCACCGTAAGACTGTATTTATTTCATGATAATGGCTTGATTAATTGGACTTGGTCGATAGATCGATCTCGTCATGGATTGTTCATCTTCAGTTGACAGGACCTAGTCTCTAAACACTGCGTATGGTTGAACACAACGTTAATAAAATGTACAGATACTAGTGAAAACTGTTGTTTGTGTGTTATTTATTGATAATGGATAGTGACCCTGAAAAGATGCTTCATTTTAATAGGATAAACTGATACTGGCGGAACTTGCAATCACTCTGTGCTTTATATATACAGTAGAACCCCGCCTAACGGACACCCCGCGTAAGCGGACAGCTTTGCTCGGAACGGTTCCCTCTATTAGATGTTCATTTTAACCTCGTGTCAGCGGAAACTTTGGCCCGGAACGAAGGGCGTCCGCTTACGCGGGATTCTACTGTAGTGTTTGGCACATTATGTCTTGTATGCCTTTCAAATCCTTCATGGCAACAGGCGATTGATATACATGCTCTAGAATAGTCATGAGTAATTCCAATTAAAATTCCTTTAGAAACAATTTTTAGAAATTTAAGTCTTGAGAAGATAAATTATAAGAAAACTCACATCCCTTTGTACATTTCACTGTAGCTTTATTTGATAGCCGTAATAAGTTGGGGTAATCCAGCGGATAACAGATTCGTCACAAGCACAATCATTCTTTCTGACCTCGGTAAAAAAAAATACAATGCAACAACATTATCAGACTAGAGATTATAGCAATATACCACAGGGTAGTGATTGGTAAGCTCTCAACCCAGTTTACGATTACAAAAGCGGGTAAGTGTGTCGGAGTAAAATTCAGAGGAATTTGGTGGTTTTGACAGATTGGTATAATTGTAGAATTGCTACATGCATCAATAATTTTTCTTTCAAATTTTCAAATACATGTACATGTACGAATCACAAGAGTTCGTAGTTCTACTTGCTCCATCTCATAATAGCTACCACTGTAATCTTCCTGCTCCATTCCATAGTAACCTGGTACACTTAATGCTGGTCACACTGGCGATAAATTTCTTCATATCGGAAAAACGTGGGTACTGCGTAAAAGCAACGTTAATTTAACATAATTACCTACTAGTACACTTCTGACGTACTTTTTTCGTACACCCACGCTTTCCTACCTTTTTATAGACCCTCCAGAGATTACTAAACTCCCTTTTATCGCCCAGGGTAAATACAAGTTCCGCTTGCGACTGGCTGGCCACACCACGACCACATGAAACACAGTTTTCCGATTTATATTTGGAGAAACTGAATATAATAGAAATAACTGAAATTTCTGGTATCAGATTTCCAATTTGAAGATCTATTAAAACCGTTAAACTGCAATATCTGTGGGTTACGGTTCAAGGGTCTATCACCATACAACGTCGGCAACCAGCGAACACCGGAACTTGTAAGTAGACTGAATTATGGGATACCTCAATAGGGCGTATTAGAAAAAGATAGGTGAGGGTCTCATGGACTGGTTCCCTGCCCTAATGAAATAAGGGACAGGTAACGGGTTCCACAGGCACGACCTTCAACCATGCTACTCTGTGCTTCAACTTTGGCTGGTGCCCGCCTCTGACTAGCTTATACCCCGGGAGCCAGCGTTGTGGTTTGGCTGGTATCCACCTGTCATATACCTAATTCCGCCGAGCCCTCTAGCGGATGAGCGGGGAACTAGGAGGCGTTACCAATAATGCACCATAAAAATGGAACCCGTTACCTGGCCTATAGTCCAACTAGGCCAGGCTGCCAGGCTAAGGGTCTCATTGTTGAAAAGTCATCAAGGACGTCAAAACATTGAGAAAATTTCCATTTTAATTCCAATTTAATTTTATTTTTGCGATAGAGTACAGTTCGGTCTAGACACGTTTCATATTTAATTCACATTTCAGTTAAAAGTTTTAAATCTACTTTTACCGTATATTTGGTGTTCATGTTGACGTATTACGCATTACCGCTTAGGTTTACATTACTCCACGATCAGCCACGTATTTTACGTTTTTTTACAACGTAATTAAACAAAGATATACATAAAGGAAATGTGTCTTATTGTACGCCAGTGTGACCGGGGCTTAAAGGGTTCAGCGTCTGAATTCTACCTGCGTCGCCAGGGGGAGCCTCTGTTAGCTGACAAATCCCCGCTCAGATACAGAAACTAACCTGTCAGAAAATTTGCATTGAACGATGTCTATTGACGATTGTATCACAATCAAACTTGTGGACAGAAAGCAGCAACTGAGAAAACTAGAGTGAAAAGACAGGTGTTGTAGAGTGTCTAGTGACCAAATCGGTGGACAGAAATTAACTGAGAAGATTGGCATTAAAACACATCTATCAGAGTATGTTTCACAACCAAATTTATGGACAGCATAACTACAGAGAAAATTTGTGTGAATACATCTAATAAAGTATGTGCCACGAACAAATTGGAGGACAGAAATTAACCACTAATAAAATTTGTATGAGCACATCTGTTAAAAGACTATCACGACCAAATCGGTGGACAGACATTAACAACTGAGAAAATTGACATGAAAACAGCTATTAAAGAATGCATCACAACCAAATCGGTGGAGAGAAATTAACCATAGACAAAAGCGGCGTGAAAACGTGTTAAAGAATGCATCACGACTAAATCAGTGGACTTTAACAAGAGGAGTTACAAAATCACACCAGATATCGCCTGTAGGGTCCAGGCCTTCAGTGAAGGATGTGGGAGGCTTCATGTGAAGAGATCAATAAAGATTCTGTGTTAAAAATGACAACTACCTCAAGAGATGCCCACTTTGTGTGGTAAGAAGGTAAAGAGCTACCGGTACTGTAGTGTTAAGCCTATAAGACATCGACATGTATCACCAATTATAATCGGAAAGTCGGGAACAATGATGTCGATATACGATCACCAGGGGCCTGTTGATTAAACTAGGAACTTACATAAAGACCCTTTTCTGTACCTTGTCCAAGGGTTATCATTTGATATTTAAGTTCGTTTGTTAAGACAGTATTAACCCTTTAAGGACGAATGATGCCTTGAGGCATCAACCGGCCCAGGCCGAATGATACCTCAAGGCATAATTTCTCTTAAACCTATAAAATTGCTTTTGGCAAGGAAATAATTTATCAATATACATGAAATCTTCAGAAAATGTAGGTATAGCATCAAAATTAATATTAGTAAGCTAAAGTAAGTGAAATATTATTGATGACCAATAATACCATGTGATGGAACATCAAAAATGTGTTCGTCCTTGAGGGATATACACTATCACTAGCACCCATCCTTATGGTGACAGCTCTGCCAGAGGTGGCCGTCCTTAAATGGTTAAGCGTCCATAAGGTCGTCCATAGGTGTTGAATAAAATTGACCCACATCGTCTCTGGCTGTCTATGGCATACAAAAAAAACATCTACATATAGGATACTAGATTATTCAACAGGCCCCTGACACTCACGATTATAATCGGCCACTACCCTTATGTTAGTAATGCCCGATTCTTGTCCCGAAGAGGTGGGATCGGGCCTGTTAAGAGTGAACAGCGACAGTTATATCACAGATTCTCACCTCGCCGAAGGTGTGATCGGGCAGTGTTGGCGTGTCGCTGTCTCATAGGCTTTAACGAGGAAACTTCATCTATTCTAGTTTTTTATTTCGTTCTGTACTGGATGAAAACAAATTATTGATTTCAACATCACCAGTCAATGGTGTTTCACATGAGGGGTTATAAAATACACAGAACAAGGGTGATCTTTATGTGTGATCTAGAGAGTGGACACTGCTGTTATTCACTGTGATATTTCACTGCATCAATGTTTAGGATTGTATATTTAGAAGGAAATCCATGAGATGAAAATAGCTTGGTCCGTACTCCACCGACTTTGACTGCAGAGTAATTCACGAAGCGAAGCTGAGTCAATTACTCTGCGGTCAAAACGAGGTGGAGTGCGGACCGAGTTATTTTCATCTTGTGGGTTTCTGATTTTATCTCACCCCGTATAACATTATTGATTGATAAAATGAATCACCCAATTAGCCAGTGAGTATTGGGTATTGGACCCTCACGGCCGTGGAGTACGGGTTCCTAATGTTAAGCCCATGGAGAAAAATACTGGGGTGAGATAATAGTAAATCAGAGGCTTGCTCTCAATATTACAATGATGAAATATTTAGAGTAGTCATCTATCATATGGCACTACACTGTGTGGGTTTCTCATCTCGAGATGGGATGTAATGCATCTTTACTTTGTGTATAGTGGGATACACTAAACTGGATGCTAAATGGTGGATAAATGCAGATAATTCACTGGACAAGAACTGGCCACGACTACCACCATGTGCTGACCACTAGTTGACACTATGTGTGTTTAATTCAGCAAACATCACCTACACACTACCATCACATAAGATGCTCCAAAACTAACCACAGGAACAAGAAAATTTCAGCCTGAAAGCCGGATCATTATGAGTCTTATCCGGAATATATTTCACATGTTATGCAGAAAGTGAGCATAAAACCAGGGGTTGACGTAATTGTTTTCGTCGAAAAAGGAATGTGTTATCATTCAGCACAAAATTAGAAAATGTTAGAAATTACCTGCTCCGA
Organism: Alentia gelatinosa; assembly: GCA_950022655.1. Classification (NCBI taxonomy): domain Eukaryota; kingdom Metazoa; phylum Annelida; class Polychaeta; order Phyllodocida; family Polynoidae; genus Alentia; species Alentia gelatinosa. Next base: position 46,250,486 of record OX465581.1, read on the forward strand.
ATATGGAGTTTTTTTTCTCTTCAAGATGGTCACAGTGACTAACACATTTCTCAAAAAAAAAAAGTATGATTGCTTCGATACATCAAGCAGATGTCAAGAAATGCTATTTCATAACTTACATTTTTCTCTCTAATTTCATCAGCACCATTTCTTCATAAATATGCTGCTATTTACTAGATGCTGCACAACATGAAATCGTATAATCAACATTAATTGAAAATGAGTATATGTGTACGTATGGATTCCTGCTTCAGTCATTCCCTAACTCCCCTTCACGGGTTACGTGGCTAAATTCTTCATTTTCGAGCTGATGATATCATTGTTAGACATTACAATGGTGACTGAGTGGGTAGAAAGAGAAATGGGGACAATTATTTCATTTTCTATCAGTAACGATATTTCATTAATCAATATTTCGACAAATCAGGTAATCCGATATAAATAACCACTGAGATAATTTTATTAGCAATTTCGGTTACTATAGAGGAAACCTATTTAAGTTTAGGTTCTGAGCTTGTATCCAATCAAGTTTGAATCGCATAATAATTCACAAGGCGAAGCGGCGTGAATTGCATAGCGATTCCAATGAGATGGGATCTATCTCTGACCGTAAACTTGGATAAGTTTCTGAATTTATCTCACCCTTCACACTGACTAGTGGACTAACCTTTGTAACATAATTCCCCATTGGATATTTTTCCTAAATATCTCAAGGGCGTTGGATAAGAGTTGCCAATGTTAATTCAATGGGGAAAAAATACCAGGGGTGAGATAAATTCAAATACACTTCCTTAGCAGTATGCAGATAAACTGCAGGAAACTTTCCAGAGATTAATTCAATGCACTCGCCCGATAGTTTAAAAAAACAAACCGGTGTACAATTGATAAGATCTTCAGGACTAGACTCGTTCACACTGTCTCAACTGTGCCACAATTATGTCCCACCATTTTCAAATACATCATTCACAAATGGACTGGTATCGATTGTTCCTGGATCTCGTGGCACTTGCATTCATAGTTTTTATAAAATTAATTCCTCGCATAATGTTAGCGCACACAGAGGCCCACTGACCCAAGAAACTCCCATGTTCGACACAGGACGCAATACAATGCCCGACTCCATAGAAGCTGACTGTATTGTTTTTTCATTGCAACTATAGAATTACAGAGTGGTTGCAAAGGGCAAAGCTATCCCAAAATAGGAATGAGACACAGTTCCCTAACTCACGTATTATATCGTCCAGAGACTGTTGGAATATAAAGGAGACCGCTTATAATAAAAGTCTGATGTCCGTGGGAGGTTGAGTTCCGTTTCCTAACCGGAGTCGGACGGACACACTGCGACACTCCAAAGTCTACGGGCAAAGTCATCAAGCAGTGCAGTGTGATATTAACCATCCGTGACGTCATCGGTTTGACGTCAAAGATAAACCAGTTCAGACTTAAAAAACAGGCTTTATCTACATAATGTGAAGAGAATTTACCAGTATTCTGGTGAAATAATCTCATTTATTATGGCAAGTTATTTTGTGCGGTGTGAACCAACGAACCTATGTGAAGTAATACTTAAATAATCATTTACGTGACAAGAAAAACCTGTAACAAGCAGATCACTTTGGGGCTATGCACAAAGTAGATACGCAAAAAAAAAAAAAGGACTACCACCCCCTCTCTCCATTTTTTAGGCGATAGATTAAAAAGCAAGGAATGTTCCCAAAATTTCCGGAATTAGTTAAACCCCCACTGAAAGCGTGTGTACTTGTTGGTTGGGCACTTAGAAGAGAACCGTGCTTTTCTATTAAACTACAATAGATCAAATCAAAATATAACTTAACGTGAGTCAGTACGTCCTAGGTTTCTATTTCGTTTTGGGAAATCTGCATGAATTCACAATATATGCACATTACGTCCTGAGTTTATAAACACCTTAACCTCTCTTTGTAACTATCAGCGACATTTGGGCAACTCTCCACACGAATGGGAATTCCAGTTTCTCTGAATCAGAAAAAAAAACTATGAATACTCTTACCCTTTTTCATTCAAGAAAAGACCTAGATCTAGTCTACGGGAATGTACTGCAGTGCCACAAAATTCGTCTTCTAAAGGTTTCGAGAAATATAACTGGACATGATAGTATCCTTGTCGATGGCATATAAACATTAGTTTTAAACAATCTGTTGACAATGTACAGATTGCATCAAATTCGAATTTGATTTTCATAAATATCCTGACTTTACAAAAAGTACCACTTGAAAATCGTCCAAAATTGAAGGGCAAAGTTTCCAGATATGTATTCAGATTTTAGTAATTTCTTGAGTATTCTGAAGATATGATATAACGTGCAATAGAGAAATGGTCATGCTCTTATAAATTATGCCATGGTCTTTTATACCTGGCAAGAAAATATCTCATCATCTCTGAGAAATAGCCAGCGAACTAATGTCACAATGAACAAGACAGGGGGTTACCTTGTTTCGACACCCTCTTAGTTTGTACTCTTCTGATACGATCCGTAAATCGGCTTTGGAGCACAAAATGCACAGCTTCCATAAAGGAATGTACAGAGCATTTCTTCTCGCTATTTAACAGGATTGATTACTTGATAGTTTTTCTACTGAAATATTTGAGTTGATTAACACATTTAAAATAACTGCATTAATAAATCTCTTTATACAAAGCTGCTTGCCTATGCCGTAACAAACTGGCATAAGATATATAATTAGACAAAGTTAAGTCGTCTTAATAAGCATCCTTACATACTCACTTAAATAGCTTTTGATACTAATTTACGTTAAAGCATTATGCAAATTAACATTTTCTATTAAAATAGCTGCGTAAAATATTTGAGCTGATGCCCTAAGTATCATACATGATTCATGATAGCTTCCTCCGATACAGCAAGTATCACCTTGTATGATATAACTGATACATCGCAGGTATCAATGACAAGAAGAATAGAAGAATATCTCTTATATATATTAAAAAAAAAAAAATTATAAAAAAAAAAAAAAAATTCTGATTGTGTTCCATGATAGCGCACAGCTATTAAATCACAATTAACATTCGTTCTCCTGGTACTCCGTAATGGTTGCAGATACTCCTCCGGTTTTCGCAGTTATGCTATAACGCTATCACATGTTTGACCCCACCAGACGGGGCAGGTGAAGGGGAACAACGGTACAACGACGGACAAGTGGAGATCGTTAACTCTTTGACTTGTAATATCTGTAGGCGAGGTAGACTGCAGCCAAGGCGACCACGCCACCCGCCACCACCGCCCCTAACGGGATCCCTGCCGGCTCGGGTGAAGGCGGAGGGTTTTCAGGTTCTTCCTCTTTCCTCCTCGCATCCTATCGACAAACAAGGAGCAAATGGTATGTTCATCATTGGTGAATGAGCGTGCAATTATAAATGAATAACATAGTAGGTAACATTTTCTCTTCTGCGTGCGTTCTGTGATCTGAAGGGATCTGTGAACGATATCAGACGAAAAAGAAAAAATTTCATTTACAAACTGTTTGCCTTGTATTCCGTATAAAAGAATAACGATTAAAAAGTTTGGGTTACATTCAGTCTATGGATAGTTTTCTGTAACCCACTTGCACTGATTCAACTTGCTAATTTCTGCCGGAGTCTAGGGTCTAAACATATCAAGCATATCAAGAATGGGTCAATGAGGGTTTTTTTGGGGTTTTGGGGTTGTTGTTTTTTTAAATTTTATTCACTTCTTTCAAGAGTTGGAAGATCTTCCAGTGAAATACAAGCGGCTTGTTACATCATTGTCATACACAATAGTGTTTATTAGGTGAATACAATGAGGATGAGAGAAAACGATTTAATGAGTCAAACTGCTCCTACTAATTACATCAATTTGCCCTCGAACGTATTTTGGTCTTGAGTGATAGGTCATGGTCAGCCAGGCACACTTCTAAGACCCTGAGACACTGGCACCCTGCTCCTTTGCAAATGTCACAGTGAATAGCACACAGATAGTAAATGTACAGTTTTCATGCAGTACGCTGTTTGAGAGAACTCTAACCTCTAGGCGATGCATATATAACGTGTGCAAGCATGCTCTAAAAACAAAAATATAATCATCTTATGAAAATTCAAATAATCTTGGATGCCAGTTGGGGTCATGAAAAAATGAGGGAATATGTTTTATGTGGAATTTTCTGCCTCCGACGGATTAAGAAAACATGGAATATACATCATTATTGTGCATAGAATGGGACTGAGGGTGTATGGAGAGGTTTGAACACGTTTTTTGGTGTGAATAAGGCCAGATTTATTCTCTCTTTGGATTATAAAGAGAAAAATATTTATAAACTGAAAATGTAAACAAGGATTTCCTTGATAAGAGGAAAACTGTCATCTCTAACATATTCAAAAATGTCTGTTTTCAAAATGGCCTTTCACTGTGCGCTAGTTTAGCGCCATGACATTAGCAAAGTATAAATGTCAAGGAAATCGCATAAGAAATTCAAAATAGCGTTATTCAAATGATTCTACATAGTAGAGAGGAGGAGAACTGATGACAGGGAACTGGGAACCACGGCAGGTTACGTGTTGATTAAAAGAACTTATTTGTGTTATTTAGTATATCCCCAAGACATGGTCTACAATCTATCCATCCAGTCCAAATCATATTGTAGATAACGTCTAGTGAGTATTATACATATACCCGAGAATTTTACGAGAATGTCACAGATGGCAAGGAGCAAATTGTAAAACCGCCAACCACGGCGAGTATTTGTTCAATAGACATAAACAAAAATCTAGAACACATATATTGACCGTACTTCACAGAGGATTGATGAAAATTATAAGAAATCAGATGGATGGGCGTTTTGTCATACAATGATATAAGCAGATCTAACTGGCACAGTAACGTCTAGAGCTCCAACCAGGAGACAATATTCTAACTTTAATATCAAACTATGATCATCGAGTTCGTGAATGGGTTAAACTATGATCATCGAGTCCAATACTTACTAAAATTCGCCGCTCTGCTCCTGGCTCTACTAGCAGTTTGACAGTACCGGAGGACCGGAAATAGGAAACAGCCTCGTTGTGAGTGACGCCAGTCATCGTGCATCCATTGACCTGAGACGGAGACAAATAACCAGATGAACAAGCTGAAAGACAAGCGTTTAAAACCGATTCCACTAGATAATATTTTGCACAGGATCTAATTACAGGGATGTCAGCTGGGGTCAGACGAAAAAGGGAAATATTTATCATGTGGAATTTACTGCCTCAAAGAGACAGAAAACAACGTTAACATATTAGAAAAATACACCAAACTTTAATGCCTCTTTATCATTTTATCAAGAAGACTGGACTAGACTAACTAACATACTAGTGTCGGCTACTTCGTGGTACTGTGGGTGAAGTTTAGACTGCTGCTTCAATAGTGTGAATGAGCCTAAAGTGCTGATTCCACTGACACACAAGATATAGCGAGATTGGTCACGATTTGGTTGTCTTGTTAAATCGGGCTAGGTTGGAATAATCGTGTGCCTATTTGTCACGATGTGACTTGAGGCGCACGGTGGTGGAGCACCAAAACATACACAAGACATTGCGCAGCTATGTGTACCTCTGTTATTTTGCGACAATGAGGGTATGACATATCGCGACATTGTAAGATATTACAAGATACATGTATATCACGGCAAATCTATCGTGTTGGTAAAATCAGTCCTTTAAGCGATATTAACTTCGTTTTACACAATGAACAATAAAACATGACAATCTAAAATATTCTGAATTCTTATTAATCCCATTAAAACAGGGATGCCAGTTGGATTAAGAAATAAAAGTGTAAGATAGAACTGCTGCCTTAGCGGATATGGAAACCCCATCTGTGTTGGCCATTGCCTCTTTGTTTTACAAAAGGGAAAAGCATTGTACTTAAGAGGTGTATTTCCATGGGAAACTGGAAAGCTGTCAATTCTCATACAACATGTTAATCATTTACCTGAAGTATCTTATCTCCTTCCTTTAGTCGCCCATCCTTCGCTGCAGCCCCCTCATTGTGGATTTTTGAAATAAATATCCCTTGGTCCTCTGGTAAGTGAGGGATGTCAGTTCCACCGCGAATGTTAAATCCCAGGCCTGCAACAACATATTACAACAACGGATTTGGCGTGAGAACTTAACTATATAGAAACATCATTTTTAATATCGGAATATTATAGAGGAAGAGCTTGTATGCCATCGAGTTTGAATCGCGTAGTAATTCACAAGGCGAAGCCACGTGAATTACGTTGCGATTCAAACAAGATGGGATCAAGCTCTGACCCTAAACTTGAATGGGTTTCTGAATTTATCTCACCCTTCACATTGACAAATGGGCCAATATTTGTGACATAATCCCTGATTGGATATTTTTCCTAAATATCAAATGGGCGTTGGATACAAGTTCTCAATGTTAAGTCCATGGACAAAAATATCAGGGGTGAGATAAATATATATAGATACTTGCTCTGCTTGTGCACAATCAAATATTTCATTTTCACTCTTTACTTGTCTGATAGAAAGCATTGTTGTCATATGTTGATATAGAAAACGAGTAAGCTTGGCTAGTCGCCTAATGAATGACTTCATGTTTCGTCCTGTTAATCGTCATTGATCTTGTAGTAAGAGAGACATGGGAGTTATAGTTGTGGGCTATCAGATGTAAATGTATATATGGTCTAGTACATGTATTTGGTCTGAGTAGTATATGAAGCGGGAGCAGCAGATATATATTGTCTGAGTAGTATAGGGAGCAGGATAAGCTACTTGTTCTTTATCCTACCCCTAATAAAAAACGGCCATAGACTTAACATAGGGAAATTTTATGTGGCAGGCCGTGACATAAAGTGTTTTTTATGCCACTAGCGTAATAACAATATTGACCAATCAGAGAGCAGGATGTAAGCTACTATGAAAAAAGTTCTGTTGGTCGTTGACTCAATATTTATCTTTTTACAGTAATATAAGCATAGACGGGGTAGGATAAATACAAAACCGAACTCGAATTAGACTTGTCAATGTCTATGCCACTCTGGTCAGGTCTGCTCCTCACTACGCCTCGTGTAGTAATACACGACCTTCCCGTCGTGGCAAAAACATTGACAAGTCTAACTCTCGTTTGGTTTCTACTAATTATCCAAGGAAAGAAAACGAAGCATAATTTGAACGAATATCCCCATGGTTTGAAATATTGATGACTTATATTTTGATAACTCCTGTTATATTTTTTAGATATGTTGAAGTCATACAAGCCCTTCCTCGTGGCGCTCTAAAGGTCTGTGTGTGAGGGCATGAAGTTGTTATCGAGGCTAGTTCCTTTCTGTCCAATTATTCAATTACCTTGCCGTAGTGTTATATTCGTCAAAGTCATAGAGTTTCTGAAATTTCCAGGCAATGATTCTGCCCTGAACCCTCGAGCTAGGTTTACTCAATGCATATGCATGGAACTATGTAGTAAGGCTGTACTGTGTACATGTAATTGCTTTTGATTTCTTATCTGAGTCTGTCTTCATGTATTTGTGAGTTTATCTTTAGTATTATATACACAGTGTCAGATACTGTCTAGGGTTCACTGTCTTTATCTAGTCACCGGCCTGATAGTAGGCACTTCAAATGGTCGCGCGAGGGGGAGGTGTAAAGTCTGCTGCTACACTGATATTTTTTGGCAGGTCCAACTGATGGTCGCGCAACGTGACGCGTGCGACTTTTCAATTTAGAGAAACTTCCCCTTTGAGGATCTTCATGATCTTAGCATTGTTAAAAAGCCATTAATCCAGGGTATCTGCTTGCGAAATCAGAATTTAAAAATATTGATTTCCCGCAAAATGGCAACAGGTCAAAGGGAAGGCTTATGTTTGACCATAGAAAAATCCATGAACGACTTTTCAAACTCTTTCAAGACCATGTCAAATGGATTTTCAGGTCAAGAAGGTGCTATTTGCAAAGTTTCATGTGAATTACCCTTTGCCCACCCCTTCATTTAACTTGCCCCAAATTAGTCATGTTGGAAAGTTTTCACTCAAGTGAGGTAAGGTGTGTGTGACCACTCACACTCACTACTGCACCAGTGGCCGCGCTACATAACCTGTGCGACTTTTTAATATTGAGGAACTTTCCCTTTGAGTATCTTTATGATCTTTACCCTGTTGGATAGCCATTGATCCAGGGTATCTGCTTGCGAAATCAGAATGTGCTGAGTTTCATTTAGATTTTACTTTGCCCAGCTCTTTATTTTATTTGCCCCAAATTGGTCATCATGGGAAGTTTTGATCAAAGTGAGGTGAGGTGTAAGTTAAGTCACTCCTGCCCCAGAGGCCCCCTTACATGATCTGTGTGACTTTTTAATTTTGAGGCACTTTCCCTTTGAGGATGTTCATGCTCTTAGCGTTGTTGAAAAGCCATTGATCCAGGGTATCTGGTTGCGAAATCAGAATTATAAAATATTGATTCGTCACAAAATGGGATCACTTTAAAAGGGACATGTTTAGCGAAAGAGACATGCGAAAGGGCATTTACCAGTTAAAAAGGGCACTAGAACTAGCAAAAGGTCAATAATGGACAAAATCTATGTCACAAGGTAATAAGATATGCACTGCATGTATGGTAATTTGAGCTGTATAGGCAAAAGAACAGTATTGTTTGGTACAAAAAGGTCATTGTAAGGTCCTATATAGGTCATCTGGGGGTCTGTATATCGGTGAACCGTTACAATCTTTAAAGGAAATTATGTGAAACATAACAAATCACCTTGCACAGAAAATTTCATGTCAAAATGACTAATATTAAATGAGTTATGTCAAATCAAACTTGATAGTCTCAACAGGTGAAGGCCTGTTACATGCCAAAAATTGTCCTTAGATTTGGTCATTTCAATGCAGAAATGTTTATCAGATTTGCCTCACAAAAACTTGAATATCTTCGTAACCAGTAGTGACACAGACAAAAATCAAAAAGATTATCAAATCATTCAATGAGACCCAAATGGCTACTAGGTTAGTTATGTAATTAAACCTGTTTTAAAATTTCACTAAAGTGCCTACTGATAGGAATGAGTGAGATAAAATATTCACACCTAACCTAAGTTTCAGTTTCAATGATGTGTATGATGTGTGGTAACAACTAAATCGTAGGAGAATATAAAATGGGAGAAATTCCATTATTCACGTACAGCGTCACATAATATGATAAAGTGAACAGACGCATGTGGATGTGAAGTTAAGCCCATTAAATTCTATCAAATACCAAGCAGAGAAGTCGTCCTCCACCCTCCCTTTCCCTCCCCTGACCACCAGCGAAATACCCGTTGCCCTGACCTGTGACCGGTAAGAAAGAAAATTATATTCGCTACCTGTCTTGCCCCGCTCCAATTCAATTTCGGTTGTTGTAGCTTCCATCGTGAAAATTCTGATACTTTCTTACTTCGTGCAGTTGTAACTATGTTTCAATAACAACCAAAACATCACAAACAGTATTTCAAGAACATCGTTCCATTTCGTCCGCGGCTGGTCGGCTATTATTCTCCGATACTTCCGGTGTCTCATGATGCGGTGTCGCAGGGATATTTGACATGACGATGTTTATCGGGTAGCAGACGGCCGCACGAGAGGAGGCACAGCAAAAGAAACAAAAACGTCAATTAAAGCGGCTTTTTCAATAGTTCTGGACACGTTTTGAACATCCTAGTACAGTACTCTGTATTCGTATTGCCACATAACTATGGCATCAGTGGTGACAAAGCTAAAGCCTCTGATTATTCAACCAGTCGGAAAGCACACATCAACTGTCATATTTCTTCATGGATCAGGTAAGCTGCTGAGGTAGGCTCCTCGTCCGAGAAATTCTGCCTGGTCTATAATGACTAGAGTCAGTCTCTCGAACTAGTTACACCCAAACCAAATGATACATCCTTCACTCTCATAGTCAGATAATGGACATAAGAATGATCAAGGATACCCCCCCCCCTTTCTATTTAAAAAAAAAAAAATTAAAGAGAATTTGTGAGGAGTGGGCACTGTGACTAGTAATTGACTAATTTTAGCCGCGCTCGAATGTCAGACAACTGACCGAAATATCAATTGACACACTCCTATGTCAGACAACTGACACACTGTTTCCGTGTATGTCTCTTGTCTTGTGTCAATTGAGATTTCGGTCAGTTGCCCCCCCCCCCCCCCCCCCCCCGCGCTCTATTGCGCCAATCGACTAGACTAGAGATTGATTTGGTCGCCGATAGTGGAGCTAGAGTCCTGATTCACCCCCCCACCCCCCTGACGGTCGGAGATTGAGAGCCGATCCACTGGCGACTCGGAAAAACCCAGTCGCCGAAGTGGAGCAGCGGTACCCATCGAGCTATGATCAAGGAAAGAACCAAGGGGCAAGAACAGGAGGAGATAGGGTTAAGATTGAAAGGTCATGCTCCATTGTACCGATCCTGTGGAGATTGGGTGGAGATCATTTGGTCACAGGCTGCTCTGCGCCTAGTCGCCGATAGTGGAGCTAGGGTCCCGATTCCATCAAACTCCTAGTAGTAGTCTCTAGGCAGCCTCCATGCCCCAAATCGAGCCGACCCACTGGAGACTGAGTGGTAAGACCCAGTCACCAGCCAGTTGCCGCAGTGGAGCGCTAATGGAGCAGCAGCGCCGACAATCGTAAGAACCACTAGGCATGAACAATCGGAAAACACCCACCATTCACACTTTAGGTGTGATTTCTAAATGTCCTTAGAATTTTAGATGCATGCCGCAGCATCCGAGGTGTTTGTCCGAGCGGCCGCGTGTCTAGACAGTTGGCCGTTAGGCGGCGCTGAATGAAAACACTTGTATTATGGTACTTTTCTATAGCATTGGTTGTGAAAGTCCAAGATCGAGGCTCTGACTGTGGTGGACAGTCAGAAGGCACTTTGAGCAGTAATTGTTGAATTGGGGTTTAATTTACTGGCACGACATCTGCCGCCACTTTTGGTCACTACTCGCGATGACGTCATCCCTCACCCTTCTCGGATGCCGCCATCAAAGAACATCAAACGACTTTTGACCACCACCCGCCCCTCAACTAAGAACTTTCTTAATATAAAAGAACTAATTATTATCACCTCTTGTAATCTACATGTGATTTGGTTGTTGACTTTGTAAACAGCCCGGATTTTGTAGTTATACTTATAATGGAAGACCACCTACTTTAAGGTGAATTATATGTGAAATAATAAAAAATATAAAAAAAACTCTACCTTTTATCTGACTTGAAATTATCGTATCATCAGTTTGCGATTACCTTGTTAGTCCAAACTCGTAATAAATGTTTTAGACTGCCATTGCTCGTGTTCTAAGTTAATAAGGTTAAGTGCTAGTTCCACCAACACACAAGATATAACTAAATCTTGCTGCCTTCTGATTAATCGTGTGCATATTTATGGCAATGCATAGGTCTGATTAGGCACCTTCACCATGTTCTTGCCACAATAGATTGTGGTTTATTGCGACATGTCGGCAATAGATCTTGAGGCGTCGCAGTCATGGAGCACTACCATACTTGTGGAGCATGTGTCATGTGCGATGTGTCATGGCCAATGAGATACAAGATGTTGTGATACTGTAAGATGTGATACTGTAAGATATAACAAGATACACCAAGATATAGCATAGCAAATCCATCGTGTTGGTGGAACCAGCACTTAAAATGGCTAAGGGCACATGTGCTTTAATATTCCCATAGTACAGTACAGAAAAGCCCAGAAAGATATTCCAAACTACAGTCTTTCTGTATTCATTCGTTTCAATAGACCATACTCACATGTGAAGTATTTCTTGTAATTGTAAGCAATAAATGTGGTATGTATATTAGTACCTAATATCTGAAATGTTGTCTTTTTGCAGGTGATACTGGAAAGGGGATAAAGGAGTGGATAGACAATGAGATACAATCAGGATTTAACTTCAAACAGACTCGGCTTATCTTCCCTACCGCTCCATTGAGGTCAGTTCCAACATGGACAGTGTATTCTCTGGGTACAATGTCCATGGTTCCAAGTATCAAAACTTCAGTAATTAAGTAAAATTGTAGATTTGGGTTTGCACTCTCACAGGTAATTTATTATGTATTCTCAGTGCAGCCCTATTTATTCGCATTGCAAAACCATAACAGACCATACATTAGGGTCCGTTGATAAATGATGTCATGCAGCAAAGGGGAAGGGGGGGTTCCCAGACTTCATGACTAACAATGGTAAAGGGCTGGTTCCACCAACACAATGGATTTGCCGTGGTATGTCTTGGTATATCTTGTTACATCTTACAGTGTCCGGATATATCACACCTCCATTGTCGCTGTACATAACGTGTGGTGTCGTGTGTCTATTTTGGTGCTCCACCATCACAACACCTCAAGACACGTCACGGCAAATGTGCATGTAATTATTCAAGACCTAGTAAGATTTAGCAAGACGACCAAATCGGGACTAATCTCACTATATCTTGTGTGTTGGTGGAATCAGCACTTAAGAGTTCTATGACAAAACATCAAACATCACTGGTGGGGCGGGGTGTCAAAAATAGCATGACATCATTTATGGAATGAACAGCCCCTTATACGGCACAGAGCCTATCCTGCATTGGCGCCACCATTAAGGGCCGATTCCACCAACACACACGATGTAGCAAGACTAGTCCTGATTTGGTTGTCTTGCTTAATCGGGCTAGGATTGAATCATTGCGTGCCTATTTGTCGTGATGTGTCTTGAGGTGTCGCGGTGGTGGAGCACCAAAATATACACCCGACACCACTCGCCTACGTTTTGAGACAAGTGAGGTATGACACATTGCGACACAGTAAGACACTACAAGACATACCAAGATATACCATGGCAAATCCAAACTGTTGGTCGAATCGGCCCTTTAGACTTGACGTCGAACATCAGGAACCCCCTGTAGTTAAGCTATAAATTGTCAATGAATCGGATACCAGAGCACACTGACATGAGTTCTGACATGAGCTCTGGTGGAGTCCAATCTGAACCAGCTTGACTTGCACTTCTTACTATCAGAATCAGAATCTATGCTGGAAGTGCGCAGCACTCTCGAAGCCCCTTATTCTTGTTATCATTTTCTTTTGAAGATTTTGATTTAAAAAAAGGCCAGCAAGTATGCTATTAATGATATAAGCTAATGATGTCTTGTATTGAGTATTTTTAGTTACTTCACGATATCCAAAATTTTCAAGATATTTGTATCAAGCTCTTGGTCTAGAAAGCAATCGGACCAGACCAACCTCTAAAGGTCTGATTCCACTAACACCATGGATTTGTTATGATATATCTTGTAATATCTTACAGTGTCACAATATGTCGTACCTCCGTTGTCGCAAAACATAACTGTGCAATGTTGTGTGCATATTTTGGTGCTCCACCGCCACAACACCTCAAGACACATCGTGACAAATATAGGCACACGATTATTCAAACCTAGCCCGATTTAGCAGTACAATCAAATTGTGACCAATCTCACTATGTCTTGTGTGTCGGAGGAATCAGTACTTAAGTCTGGTGGCGCCATGCCATGGGTTTCATATGAACTCACTAACGGAAAGCCGGGGAAGCAGGGTAGGTTACCTGTTGTATATTAGCCAGGATTAGCTGCCATCTCTAATTTCAGCACAGCTCAACCTAGTCACATTTCATATCAAAATTTTCACCCATTAATCTTACCACACATACTTACCATTGGCTAGTGGTTATTAGTATAGTTTCAGCACTTCTCCAATTATTCAATTTACGAAATGTTCATCCATCAAACAGACCATACATAGCGGCGATGGGGCAGCTGTCGAATGTGTGGTTTCAGCGGCGCCAGATCTCTCCCTTTGTGGAGGAGGAGATGGAGACGATAAATGAAAGCACGGCCGACATCAGCCAACTCGTCGACATGGAGGTGAAGAATGGAATCAGCCCTGAGCGTATCGTCGTAGGTATGTTGTCGTAGTTGGCGGCTTTCTACCTTTTTCATTTAGGCCACTCAAAAAATAAAACTTGGTTACTCATCACCAAGCCATGAAAAATATGACGAGGGCGCTTTTTTTTCGCAAGATCAAAGATGGCTTTTGAATTGTCATAAAATGGACTTCAGATATACAGTAAAACCCTGCATGAGCGGACACCCTCCGATCCGGGCCAAAGTGTCCACTTATGCAGGGGGGGGGGGGGTCTGCTTACACAGTGTTTCCAGATGTTTACTAGCTATACTTTAATGCATTCCTGACATCAGGAACTTTAATTTGATACTAAATACACATACCTTTCATAATTTCTATCAAGGTTCATCTTATTTTTAAAAAATCAAAAAAAAATCTTTCAAAACCGTTTTTTCTGATGCGCGCGGTATTGAGAAACAAGTTCTTTTATAGACTGGCTTACAGTCTTTTTTTTCCATGTGCAAAACAAAGATTACCCCTTTAAGGATGGGTGCCTGATGCCACCCTACTCCCTGTATGGAAGGGTGCTGATGGTAATTTGTCCTGCTAGAGGACGGCCACATAATGGTTAAAATTCACAATTCAAGTTTATGTAATACGATACAGAATAATAAGTATTTTGTTTCTTTTGAATAGAAATATAAAATATGATGTCATATCTACATATTGTGAAGATTTCATGAATTTCGCTTTTAATATTTTGTTGTGAAAAACATTTTTGTAAATATTGGATCAATGATTCCTCCAGGCTTTCTTAGTGCGGTGATGCCTCCAGGCATCATGCGTCTTGAAAGGGTCAATACACCCCAGCACATATTTATATACAAAGTGCATTATGTGGTTTAGTCTGTTTAATCAGTAATGTGCGTATTCGATAAAAGCAAATGCAGTAGATACAAAATGTTAAAGCATGATTTATAACATATGTCCTTATGTGGCGGAATATATTTGTGCATAAAGGATGAAGGACGGAAAGAATTAACCGACATGTTTGGGACTATTAGCAATGCCTGGAGGCATTCCCACCCAGGGTACAAAGATTGCCTTCAGGCATTGTTTATGTGTCATCATCACAAACATTATGTTCTATGAGAAATAATGAATAGATTTACACCATTTTTTCACAACAAATAGAAAATACTCATTATACTCTGTGGGCATTCGATAAATAACTATAGTAACTTATATCTAAAGGTTACTAAGTGACGCCCATATGACTAACAGATGCCATTGCACCAATAGTCTCGTCCCTTTGGGGTTTATAGAGGTATTACGCCTTGTCCTATAGTGCGCACACTGCCCACTCAGGCTCGGACAGAAAGAGTTAATAATGTCTCATAACTATTTTGTAACTTAAAAATGGATCCAGCGGATTGCCAAGTTAGTGGGAATATTTTATTCTCATATCTGTATTAAATTATTTATGTGTCATAGACTAAATAGAAGAACCCTCCACATGGTGGTTGTCGTGCTTATGCTGAAAAACGAGAAAAAAAAGTAATACAATTTACTTTTCTGCAGGTGGGTTCTCCATGGGTGGCTCCCTGGCGCTCTACTATGGAATGAGATGTGAACTGAACCTTGCTGGAATATTTGCTCTCTCCTCACTTGTAGGAAATCAATCTTGCGTTTACGATGTAAGTTATTATTCAATCCATTAAATTCATGTTCATGCAGTTAGATATCATAGAAACCTGTATATCAATATTTGCAAGCTTTGAGTTTGCTGGTGTGTTTTTTTTAAACAATCCCGCTTTAGATATTGAACTACATGAGCCAGAGAATTGTTCTAGTTTAGTTTGGAAACAGATACCAACTTTTCGTTTTCCATAGAAATCAATTATCATTATTCTCAGTATATGAAATTATTTTGCCATGTGTAAAACAAAAATGATGTCAATAAAGCCTGATTTATTCTATTAAAACGGGCTTGAATTTACTAGACCCTCATTGCACGACATGGCGAATATATTTTACATTTCTTGAAAAAGTGGCATTCACCACTTCTGACCAGTGTGGTTTGTATGCGGGACTTATACCTCCCTAGTGAACATTACAACAAGTATCCGAGTTCTAAAATTCTCTCCAAGATCTGCGATCCTGGTCCCCTCTTCTGATTGGTTGAAATGCCTTAGACTAGGCGTCTTCCCATTGGTTGCTTAAAAAAAATTTCTCTTGCAGAATTTGTTTAAAATGAAATCAACACCTCTAACCAAGCCAGGTTAAGCCTGTTTAAAGAAAATGCGGATATATATTTACCCTGCTTCCTTGGTCTCTATGAGGAGTCCGAGGAAAGATATTTCCACTTATACCAACCGACTGACATCCCTGAGATGCAATTACTAGAGAGGAAACTTTAGGGTGAGAGCTTTTATTATCCATCGTATACAAAGCCCCCATTCAGAATGTATGGGAACTCAGTAAACCACGACCGATTGTATAAAACCTGTCAGATACCATAACTGTGGTATACGGATTCACATCTGTGGTATACGGGCTCAAAACCGTGGTATACGGGGAAAATAGTCCCTTTGTGCTATAGAGCAAAGAAATAGTCCCTATTGTTATGCCCTTTGATATGGCAATTACTGGGTTTAATTTATTCGAAAATATGGATAATAAATACAACAAACGATGGTTATGTGGACAGGCGGCTCTGTAAACCACTCGAGGTTGACGTCGTAATACACTCGCTAGCGCTCGTGTATTACTACGCGTCAACCTCTCGTGGTTTACGGCCGCCTGTCCACAAAACCATCGATTATTGTCTATGTATCCCATCGAGTTTGAATTACATAGCGATTCAAGTGTGATGGGATCGAGCTCTGACCCTAAACTTGATTGGGTTTCTCAATTTATCTCATCCTTCACATTGACAATGGGTTAACATTTGTGACATAATCCCCCATATTTTTCCTAAATATCTCATGGGCGTTGGATACAGGTTCACAATGTTAACCTTTTAGCTATGATGCCTGGAGGCCTTCCTAGGTATAGTATGCTGTGATGCCTGGAGGCATTCCCAGGCATAGTATACAAGGCATCATATTCTGAAATTCAAATAATTGCTATTTTTTAATGAAATATTGCAAATGTTTTTATAATATTTTTCTGACATATGTAAAATTTTATCATAGTTAATATCATTACTATTATATAACATCCTAATTATTTTGGATTACCATGGAGGTGTGATATAATGAAGTGAGTGTGGATATTGTGAAAAGTGCCAGCGTACTACAGGGGTGAAAATGGGACTGCAGCAGCATATTTCAGGGAGTGTATTTGGTGCTATACAGCGTAGTGAAAGGGTTAAATTTATGGTGAAAAAATACTAGGGGTGAGATAAACATTTATCCTACCACTGATATAAAATCCCATAGGCTTAACATTGAGTTTCCATATGCCACTCTGATTGGCATACAGAGTTTTATATGCCAATAGTGGCATACAGAATTGTTATCATATAATACAGTAGAACCCTGTCTAACAGACACCCCGCGAAAGCGGATACCCCGCATTAATGGACACCTTTGTTCGGAACGGTTCCCTCTATTAGCTGTTTATTTTAACCTCACGTAAGCAGACACCTCGCATAAGCGAACACTTTGGCCTGGAACGAAAGGTGCCCGCTTACGCGGGGTTCTACTGTATTCCAAAATCAAGGAGACAGGGTAGGATAAAATCAAAACCTGATTTGTTTTAATCGTGGCCACTGCATTCCACTCCTGAAGTTTTGGCTCTGGACTTCCCTTGGCTTCGCCTCATGAAGTCACTATGCCAAACTCCACTCATGGCATATGGTGGCCAAGATTAAAACTCATCCAGTTTTACGATAGTACAAGCCTTCGTTTTCCCACTAACAGGACTTGGAGGAGAACCCTGGGCCGCGCCCGCCGCTGTTCCAGGCTCACGGACAGAAAGATGATCTGGTTCTCTACGACTGGGGCGTACAGACCAACACCCGCTTCAAACAACTCGGCGTGCAGTCCACATTCCACACCTTCCCCAACTTGTTCCACCAACTCTCCAACGATGAATTAACGTTACTCAAGAGCTGGATAGAGGAGCGACTGCCATTGTTGTAACAACAAGAAAATCCATTTTTTTATGTTTTGCTTTTTTTTCTTATCTTTATTACGGATTAATGTGGCCTCTATATAAGGGGTAAAAAAGAAAAAAGTCATTTTAATAAATATCTTCTAACTTTTACCAGTTTACCAATTCCTATGATTTTATTATAGTCATTATTTCTATGGGCGCTTCAATGATGAATTATATGATCCTTATACATTTGAAGGCGCATATTTTATTTTGCAGCACCTGAAAACTCATTTATATTCAATTTCTAGTTTAAAATACAAGTATTTTCAATGAAAAAATCAACGGGACAGTTTGTGCTAACAGGACGCTAAAAATCATAAATCACTTAGATTATAAAATGGTAAAAAGGAATCTGAGTGTATGGAATATACCACAAATAATATAGACGTTGTTAAACTGTATTCATACCCTGTTTATCTAAAAGAAAAAAATGTCAGTCAAATTTAATCAGGACCTTAATGATGCTACATGTACAATTAGTGGGTACGGCTTTGCAGTCACTTGAGCGATAGCTACCAACTAGTAAACACCTCGGCAACGTCTAAACTGATGTAATCTTGACCCTAGTAATGCTATATGTAAAATTATCTCACCCCTTGTATTTTTGTCCCATAGGCTTAACATTTGGAACTCGTTCTCCATGCCCCTATGAGTATCGCAGTCGGTTCTCCATGGTATATATGCTGTATGTCGTCCATTCTTTTAGTATGTACAGGGGTGAGATAAATACAGAAAGCAACTTGTTTTGGTCAAAGAAGCCGTTCTCCAACTCATTTGAATGCTATGTGATATTCACTCGGCTGTTGTATCATTCATATCACTCTGCATCAAACTCATGTAGAACGGCGACTTTGACCAAAACTTGTTGGTTTCTTCTTTAGACCTGCAGGGCACCCACTGACTACTGTTAGCCCAGAGCATGCAGTGCTCCTTGTACAGTGGAGAAAGGCGTTCAACTGACATACGTTAATACCAATAACTTTTATAGATTATTACGACGTGGCAATAACACCTATGGCAAGCCGATGTTACCTTGAAAGTGACAGTTTCCTTCTGTTTGGAACCAAGTGGCTATGGTATCTCCAGGAAGTCGATTGTTCCCGTCAACAATGAGCAAAACCAAATAACAGAAAGGGACCTTAGATTTTTTAGGAAGAAATAAAATTGTTAAACCAATCGCTGACAGAAAAAGGGGCGTGGCCTAAGCAGGAGTTAGCCTATCAGAGTACGGAATAAGAGAATGAATATCACGTAAAGTATGACGAATAAACGAATCATTTGGTGACAGGACTTATTCTGTGGTTATTTTCTGAACTTACTGTCTTATAAAGTTAATTACCCGAGGTACTACAATGTACTTAAGGGGAATTGGTACCAGCCTAGGGCACTACACAGTGCCTTAGGCTGTGCACTGATGAAGGAATATCCCAGTGTTTGGCACAATAGCATAGGGAAAGCCTGAACTGGGCGGGTAAAATGACGTCACACTAATGTGGCCCATGTCCCCAGATGTGCATACTCCTCCCAGATGCTTTGCATTGCTTGATTTACGAGCAAGATGAAAGATCTGTTAGGAGACGTTGCATACCAGATGTATATGACGGGTCCTGGGAGGTGTTTTTAAAAGAAAGAGCGATACAAAAAAATCGATCTTTTCGTGGTCTTTGTTCCCTTCTCGTTACCTAAAGTTATCAGTCTTCAAGGAAGACTGTCTAACAAGATGTTCAGGAAAATATTTTTATTTTGAGTGTTTTCATACATCTTCGTGATTCACATCGCCCATGGGCCTGTCTATTGTTGGTCCTATTGGTGTCTTACCGTTACTCGGATTACCAGAATTTAACAACTTGGCTACTCGCAACTTAAAATGGCCGCTTAAAGTGTAGTTGCATTACAACAGAAAAAAACAATGTACATAAAGCTATGGCAGAGGTACAAAGAATGCTTATTTGTCCTCCACCAAGATCTTTCTTCCACAAGGAATATCTGATCATTGACTAAAGACAATCCTAGTTAAGGACAAGTATTAGTCATGTGACTTTAAAACTCGATCTAATTGGTTGTCCACTAGGACATGTCTTCAACTATGACCAGAACGGCTTGAACGATAAAGATTTGATCATTTCGGTAAGACCACGTTTAAGATACGGATATATCCTAGTCAGTATCACCATGGTAAGTCCTAATCGTAGTCGTTCAGTCATTATAGTTCTCAGATTTAAAACACCTTACTAGTCCAAATCAATAATAGGACTGGTAGAGGATCCTGCTGAGTGACCTTAACCTATGCAAATCAAGCCTCCTGTAATGATAGGGAGCCAAAGTAGCCCGGCTAAAACTGCAGAGGCCAGTAAGAATGAGGCTTAAACCTAAAGCTATGGGGGTTTGAGGCTCAAGAATTTTGTTTTCGGTCTCATTTGTTAATATTCAAATTTACTTTAAAGCGATTGCCTCTGAATAAGTTTGTCCTGAGGCTACGATGACAATTGTTAGGTTTTACCATTGGTATCTGGCATTTCAATGTGCTCACTTTGGCTCCCTTCGGTTTGGTCATTTATGTGGGGTTTTTTCACCATCCCACACATTTGTTCCTTTTGACACAAGAACATATAATATCTGTTCTACTGATCTTGGCACCATGTGTCCTGAAACAGAATACTAAGGAACCAGGGTAAGCCCTGTCTCCTATACTTGTAACACCAATTTAAAAGTCTACTCTTAGTTCTAGTGGTGCATTGGTCACACACCTCATTTAGTGCTGTCCACCTGAGATGATTAAATCGCGCATTATCAGAGCAAAATTATCCCACCGCCGCAATGCTATTATCATAGATCAGCGATGGAAAAAAAGTTAAATGATTTTTTAGATCAGCGATAGAAGTCTGTCAGTAGTTAAGATTTCAATCATGACTGTTCTCTACTCAGAGTGAGGCCACTCACCGCGCATCAGAAAAAACGATTTTATAACAATTTTTTTTTTATATAAATAAGATGAACCTTGATAGAAATTATGAAAGGTGTGTGTATTTAGTTTCAAATTAAAGCTCCTGATGTCAGGGATGCATTAAACATATAACCAGTAAAAATCTGGAAACCCCACATAAGCGGACACCCCAAGTGACCGGACGCTTTGGCTCGGATCGGAGGGTGTCCACTTATACAGAGTTTAACTGTATGTCTGAAGCCCATTTTATGATACTTCAGAAGCGCCCTCGTCATATTTTTCATGTCTTGGTGATGAGAAACAAGTTGGGTTTTTTTTGAGTGGCCTAATGTAGCTTTCAATTTTCAATGAAAGTCTTTCTACCAATTTGGTTTTAACGCAGTCGTATCAGCAAACTGCCATCTCTACATACCATGAACCGAAATAAAGATGGTACAGATCCAAGAACTGATTTCAAACTATTTCCTAATTTTGTTAGTGTAGGAAAATAATTACCATTAATATTCGGTATTTATGTCAAAAATAGGCGACAGAATTGATTAATGTGAGAATACGTTGCACACACAATAGCCTTTTAATGTACAGCTCAAAAGAGCAGTGCATACTACCAAGGGGTGAAGAAAATAGGCCGTAACTATAGGAGTCTATAGAGAGCCTCATATTCTATGCATTTGGCGAAAAGTTGGCATTTGCTTTCACATCTTTTCAATATCCCTGTTATTCAATGATTATAAGAATGACTTTCAGGATATAAAAAAAACCCGAAAATCTGGGAAAATCCCATGCCTGTGCATGGATGAAATCTAGGATAAAACAATTAATTGAGATTACTTTAACATATATTAAGAAACAACGTCAGTGGATGTATGTATTTGTACCAGCTTCGGATTTCATTTATTTGTAAACGATATGTACAAATGGAATCACAGGAAACATAACCAATATTTACACTTGGCAAGAGTATATATATCTCCACACACCTCTTGTACATGTACAGCAAGAACGTGATATCGATGGATTTAAATAAAGTGTATTTAAGAAGTATCGCACTGAGGTAATGTTTTGTTTGGTAGTTGTCATTTTCTGTTTTTTAACATCCGGATGCACATCACTTTAAAAGCCGGCCAGAGAAGTTTGATATTCCTCTTGTACCAGTCCCTGTAAGAAAACAGCCGTGTTATTAAAGACTATTAATTTGATGACAAGCTACATCGTGCTTTCTCTGTATACCTCAAATATTGAATATCAAAATACGCGTAACAAGTAGTGACATTTAAAAAAAAACACTTCTACCGATGAAAACTTGTATGACCTACTTGTGATATTTGTGTTCTATGTCAAATTTCTGTAACATTCTATTGATAAAGTCACGTTCCAGAGATGACAACTTTTCAATGGAAATCTATGTTTTCATTTTCAGTATATAAAATTCTTTCCTTTTGTGTAAAGCAAAGACAATATCAATTGAGCCTCATTCACAACAAGAACACGGTTTGAACCTCCCAAAAGACTCTGAAGCAGCAAATCTCATACGATAAATATTCCCACTAATATTTACTGATCCCAACTGGCATCACTGCTGTTTTAACTAGATGGACAATCCTCATTACCTGCTGAACTCTATGTGTTGTTGATATATAACAGGGTTTACAGTTGGGGTAGGACAAAAAGGTTGAAAAGCGCGCGGTGCATGTCTCGTGGGTTACAGAATTGTGCAAGAAGGCACATTTGAGAGTGTGAAGTTAGGTGGGCCAGGGTATCACCCCTCAGGAAACATTTCTTTTAAATAGTGTGAAATTTTGGCAGTCTGCATCCCAAATGGACCCATCCATTAAACAACCTTGGTGCCTAACATGAACATAACCTGAGGCCACCTATGTGATTCTGAAAACAAAAGATATTTAGATCTGATTTACCTACCAAGATTTGATGTGAGTCAGCAAAAGTTATGGTAGGGCTGAGAGGTCTTAAACTGCTAATAAGCTAGAACCATGAGGCGCGTACCTGTTGTAGTCTTTGTGGTGGTTGTATTTCTCAGTCAGGAAGGACTTGTAGAACACTGAGAGTTGCTCAGGAGTGAGACGGCGAGGCGACCCATCCTCTAAGACCGGGCCCAGCCTCGCCAGCTCCAGCTGAATGAACCGCTCCTTGCCCTGAAACATAAGCGTGGAAACGTTGTTTTACCCCGTCCCATAATGGATACCAACCAGCGTTGTTAACCCTTACCAATGATGCCTCAAGGCACTCCCATGGCTAGAGCAAATGATGCTTCAAGGCACTCCCGTAGCCAGCACAAATGATGCCTTGAAACATCATTTTCCATATTTGTTAAAATATCATTAATCTCAGCTAATTCAAAATAGATCTTTATAATTTTTTCAGAGATTATGTAAAATGCTTCATAGTGAAAGTTAATAGATAGTTTTATAGTTATCACCATGGAAACATTGACTGACTACTTTAAATTTGATGGAAAAGAATACATTTTCGCAATAATTGTAACATAGGCTTGCCCTACAGAGGTAGTCCAGTGTCAGGCATGTGGCATTTAACGACATGCACCTGCGACCAGGTCTGGTAAGGAAAGGGTTAACTGATTTAAGGCCATGCTCCACTGCAGACGATCCTGTGGAGATTGGGTGGCGATCATTTGGTTGCTGGCCGCTCGTCACCTAGTCGCCAATAGTGGAGCTGCAGTGGGGCTACGGTCGGCACTCAAACTCCTAGCAGTCTCTAACCGGCCTCTATGTTCTCCTCATGGTCGCGCATGAGGCAAGAACAATCTGAGAATGGGTGGAGATTGTTCGGAGTCCAACAATCGGTGCAATGGAGCACCACCTTTAGAAAATAACTTTAAAACGGATATTGTCACAGCCTAATGAGAGCAGTGTATTAATCAACCAAAGGAATATGCTAAAATGTCTCCCAACGAACCCGTCAGCAAATGAAATGCCTATATTTTCAGTTCTCGCATGTATCTATTTTCCAAATCAATTTTGTAATTTTAACTCTCCGAGAGCCATTTAAAAAAAAAAGAATTATACTTGTACTATGAACATTGAAGGACCAATGATATTTCATTAAAAATTATCAATAATGTTCAAATATATACTAGCAGAGTTGTCCTTTATGAGACGGCCAGTTGTTTTTTAGATATAAAAAAAAATTCAATAGTGTACCTGCGCAAAACTTTTGTTGTGTGCAGCCCAGAAATTGTGGTTCCAACGTGCAGTTTCTTCTAATCTCAGCCGGTAGTCTCGTTCAATGCCTGTCTCGTCCTCAGGTATGTAGTATTTTCTGGGTCGCAAGTTTGAGTCTGGGTCGGGTGGACCTATCCAGTCACAGTCTCTATGCTCTGGTGGTTTTGACTCCAATTTCATACTCTTGAAACATAAATACAAGAAATGTTTATTTTGGAAGTACATCCTTTTTATCTCAAGAATAAGTGGACAAATCACGAGTATCCAAGTTCATACAATGGCTCAATTTTTAGATATTTTCAATATCAACACCTCTATTGGCATTATCTTTGTTTTTTATTATGACGATTTTATGGTCTCAAAGCAGATATTTTTATTATTTCAGTTTGGTCCGCTACAAGGATTGTTGCAGTCTACAACCTCCCCATATTCTATCCTCTTATCTCTCTTGTTGCGATATATCTTGTAATATCTTACAGCGTCGCACCTCCATTGTCGCAAAACAGGTACCTGGAGAACTGAGCCCGCAAGAGAACTGAGCCCGAGGTGCGAACTGAGCCTTCAGGAGAACTGAGCCTGGGGTTGAGATTCAGAGGTGCGAACTGAGCCTTCAGGAGAACTAAGCCTGGGCCCTCCGCTAATTTATGCAGCTGTCACTTGACAAACATAGCTGGTTCTCAGGTCCTGGGTAGTACAGGGATCGGAATCGAGATTTCACTCACTTTTTGTACGAATTAAGCCATGAAACTTTAACACGAGTAAGGGATACCCTTGACCAACTTAGGATAATTCGCTGTTTCCCGTTGCGGAGTTTGCCGCGAGCGTGACATCGCGGCGTGTCACGCTTGCGAGCCACCCGAGGTAAACACGCTACTACAGCCTAGTCAGACGTAGTTCGACTCTGTCGGACTTGATGTCATAGGCAAAGTTTGAGACTCACACGATCGCTGGTAACCAGCTCAATGCACTATTTCACAATTAAAGCTGGCGGATGGTTGATTGAGCTTCCGATTCAGGGATTTAAAAGAAGATTTGATAAAGAAAAAGATAATATCTGATGCTCATATTATGTGAGACTGAAGATTGTGATGTAAGTTGTTGAATTCAACTATTTTTTGTTTCATGACACTTCCTTTGCAAACGTTATTGTGCGAACCAGTTTGGTTCGCAAAGTATCTCAAAGTTTGCCTTTGTCCCTAAGTACAACGTCTGTGGGGAGTGATAGCGGACACAGCGGTGTACTACGTATAACTACTACAGCCCAGCACTGACTGAGCCAGGCTCACTTCTCCTGCAGGCTCACTTCTCCTGCAGGCTCAGTTCGCATTCACACCTCTGGCTCAGTTCTCCTGCAGGCTCAGTTCTCTTGTATTCGCAAAACATACCCATGCAGTGTAGGGTGCATGTTTTGTGCTCCGCCACCGCAACAACTCAAGACACACCGTGACAAATAGGCACGCAATTATCCAAACCTAGGCATACTTAGCCAGACAACCAAATCGTGACCAATCTAGCTATTCTCGGGAGCGGAACATTCAAACCAAAACGAGGCAAAGGGTTTTGCCATTTTCGAGCACCCTAGCTTTCTGGTATCATCGCTCAACCGGCATAATGTAAATCGATGTTTGAACTCCCTGTACATGATTAATATACATAATTAAAGGTAGTTTGATGTGTTTCTAACAAGATATATAAATAAATATTGTGGGATACAAGTATGAATGTTTGAATCTGTAAATTTATGTACTTTTGAGCAAGTTTTTATTTTGACATTTGTAGCAGCCTGGCATCTGCAATTTCAGCAGTTTGCTGGAGAAAACACCAAATAAAACAATCTTTGCAAAACGAATTGATACAAAACCACCAATCATCTTCTCCTATTCTTTATCTCCATACCATTTTTTGTTTGATGCCTCTATGTTGGATATTTACTGAGATATTACCAGAGACAAACAGTGAATTTAACATTGGTTTCAATGGGGTGAAAAGTTGTTTAGCCCTTTGTGCGTATGAGACTGCACTGCTTTTGGGAAAATAAACTGCAAAGCGAGAAAACCGAGCGACGCAGTCTCCGTTTTTGAGGCCGGACGTACCCATTACTACGTTGCGTGACATCGGCGCCGCTCCCGAAAATATCTTGTGTTTCGGTGGAATCAGCAGTTTACTCCATTACAATAAATTACATGCAAGTAAGTTGTTATCACTGAATCCTTACCTTGCAGTACAACAGGAAACATAACATAACTTATACAATACACATACATGATCACAACTGAATTTTGCGATTATCATAATCATTAAGTATGTATATGTATCGACATTCAGGTTAAAATATAGAAATTTATTTCAACTTCAAGGGAAAAACTTCTAAGGGAATCTTTATCTAATTTTACCACTATGCCACTTACGTGGGACCAGCTATAATTAATCAAATACTGATTGAACCATAGAGTCAAATGGCACCACGAAGACATATTCCGATTCTATATCACACGTTA
Organism: Alentia gelatinosa; assembly: GCA_950022655.1. NCBI lineage: Eukaryota > Metazoa > Annelida > Polychaeta > Phyllodocida > Polynoidae > Alentia > Alentia gelatinosa. The sequence continues at coordinate 46,277,215 of OX465581.1, forward strand.
ATAAAAGAACAGAAGACAAAGTCTACTAGATCTAGTCGTGGCGACCCAAACAGCTACGTTCCCGCTTCTGGCAGCCAGGAGAGAGATCGATTCCCACAGATCTAAGTTGTTTTAGGGGTGGTACAGCATAGCATGTATTATCGTAAAACCGGATGAGTTTTAATCTTGGCTCCCGTATGCCACGGCTGGCGTTTGGCGTAGTGATATCACGAGGCGGAGCCGAGTGGTATCCGGAACCAAACGTCAGGAGTGGCATTTGGGAGCCAAAATTAAAACGAATGAGGTTTTGATTTTATCCTACCCCTCTCCACAATATTTTAATATCAAAATCGTGAATGAACATCATCAAAATTCCGTATGCCCCTAGTAGCATACAAACGTCCATATGCCAGTCAGCGTGGCATACGGAATCTCAATGTTAAGCCTATGGGATTTTATATTAGGGGTAGGATAAAATGCTTTATCCTACCCCTAATATAAAATCCCATAGGCTTAACGTTGGGTTTCCGTATGCCACGCTGACTGGCATACGGAGTTTTATATGCCACTAGTGGCATACAGCATTGTTATCACGTAATATTCCAAAATCGAGGAGATAGGGTAGGATAAAATCAAAACCTGATTCGTTTTAATCTTGGCTACCGCATTCCACTCCTGAAGTTTTGGCTCCGGACTTCACTCGGCTTCGCCTCATGGAGTCACTTTGCCAAACTCCAGTCGTGGAATACGGTGGCCAAGATTAAACCTCATCCAGTTTTACGATATTATCGGAGGCATATAATATATTAAAGGTATGCACTGTATCAGTGTATGTAGATAGTCTAGGATACCGATATTCTTAACCAAAATATGTTTATTCACCCAGAAAACCAAAACCCCAGAAATTCCCTATGCAGTGGTGTCCGACCCTAATACTAGTGTATAGGGTCGGACTCGTCTGACAAACTAGATCTAGTAGTACAAACTTGTTTGTTTTGGAATCCACTCGAGGTCGGGGAGGTGGGTTTCTGCTCTCGTTGTGCGGTTTGGTGTACAGCCTTCAAACTGCCAAGGGAGATGTACCGATATGTGGTCCGACTGAGTTGACGTTCCATGCGGGTACACACTCGCAGGGCTAATAAAATGCTACTGTCCATATTTTGTGTCTTTCGAGAGTTCTTTTATCTAGAGACTTTGACTTTCACGTCTGATCTGCCTGCCGGAAGTTTGTTGTGAAAGCAATCAACGTCGCCGTCTGGTGAAAGTTGGCTGCACTACACACAGTGTCACTCTCCCAGCAGTTCTTTCGTGGTGCTTGCTCTCTCTAGATTATTGCAAATTCCCATTATGCATGTATTGTGAAAAGTAGTTAAGTTTTAATATGTTAGATACAACCAAATATATCCGAAACTGTGATATACACCCAACAGAATATTTGTGGTGCAAGGGCAAAAACCTGTGTATGGAGAATGCATTGACCCAATTTTAAGGTCAACAAAGATGTTAACCGGAAGTACTAGTTTGCCCAAAAATACGCGAATACACGTACACAAAGTTTGTGTTGTCTGACGTGTCACTGGACTCAACATTTACAATCTTTAACAGAGATGATATATGTTGCTACATTAACCCATAATAGAGTTTGAAAAGGAGTAAAATACAGCTAATTCAGTATAAAATTGACGATCCGAGTCCTCATAATTCAGAGCTGAACCTCAGATAAGCAGCGATCGGAGCGATCATATGAAAACGTGTACCGTCCAAAATGGAACTCGCACACCAAGCCCAAGGTAAATATAGTGACCCACTTCATATGACTAAATATAAAGACCAGTGTTTTTATTGCTCACATAGTCCAGAGGAGGACACTTCTAAGGTGGGTGGAAAGAACAGATAACATTACTAATAGGTTACGTAGTTAATGTACACAAGGGGGGACTGAGGTCTAATTAAGGCCATAACTTGGCATAGCCATAAGCCTGATAAGGAACCCAAGTTTTCCTCAGAGTTTGGAAGTTTCTTCACATCATTCATTGATTTTCAGTTCGGTAGGACGACTTGAAGTTGAGCCCCCTTGCTACAGGTATCCCGTCATCGGCTTACCGTAAGACACACGACTTTCGGTCATAACTAGTCGTGGGCGACCCTAACAGTACGTTCCTGTACTAGATCTAGTGTATAGGGTCGGACTCTTCTGACTAGTCATAACTTTTGCATCTTTATATATATTTCTACCCCCCCCCCCCCCCCCAACTCCGAGAAAATTTTTGAAGGGTAATATCATCAGCAATATAATTCGGCCTTTTAAAAGATCTCACTCAAGTTCAGTGTCAAAACTTGGCATACTTTGAAATATATTTCATATGATGGACAGTAAGCCTAGAACCAATATAGTCCGAGGGGCTCTATTAAACTGTCTAACGGTTCGGGGTGGTAGGGTCGGGCGGTGTCCGCCAGGCAGTTAAAGTTTCTCGGACTAGAACCAACCTAGTCCGAGAGGCTCTGACTGTGAAGCGGTGCAGACAGTCAGAGAGCAGTCCCATAGAGGCCTAGGCGAACTGGTCGACCAAAAATGTACATCTCAGCTCAGCAGCCGTTTTCCTTATAGTTATATAGATATAGGTTGAATCTTTCTGATTTTGTGGTGGACAGTTTCCTGAGGCAAAAGGCAGTAAAATGACAGTAATTTCCTACCTTTGCAATAGTTACCTACTACCCGTGTATCTCAAAAACTACGATTTCTGTAAGATCCGCTTGGAGTTTCTCCCGCACATAAGAACAGAGGGAATCAAACTTAGGCTTGGAGACTGAGGGGCCACGAGAGTGAGAATCTTGTGGAGGGAAAAACTATAATCTATTCTTCTTTTTTGTAGATCTATTGGCAGAAGTAACTTTTCTCTTATGATTTATTTTGAGCCATGCCGAAATCAAGGTTTATTAATGTAGATTTTTTTATCTGCTAGTCTCGAGAGAAAGCAATGAGACCACTACACTTGGTTGCCAATCTACTTCCGAGGCTGCCATGTGCACCTAGTTATACGTAGCACAATGCTGTGGCCGCTATAGGGAGCCAAAGTGAACCCGCTGAAACCACAGATACCCACTTACAAAACACCATTTCCGGTGGCCAGTAAGAACGAGGCTTAGTGCTAAACCTATGGGGGTTTGAGACTAGAATTTTGTTTTTGGTCTTGTTTGTTACTTTTGAAGTGTAGTTTACTACTATCATCTCTACATAACTCTGTTTTGAAACTATGATGACAGTTGTTCAGTTTAGCAAAAATATGGATCTAAAAGATTGGAGAATGAGACATATAATCTTGAACCTACATAGTCAAAGTACTGAGCGCCTAAATCCGGAAATGGTATTTTGTGACCGGCTATTTGTGGTTGTAGTGGGTTCACTTTGGCTCCCTATCACTCCCCACAGACGTTGTACTTAAGGACATGGGCAAACTTTGAGATTCTTTGCGAACCAAACTGGTTCGCATGATAACGTTTGTAAAGGAAGTGACATGAAATGAAACACAGTTGAATTCAACAATTCACATCAGATTCTTGAGTCTCACATCATATGAGCAGCAGATCTTACGCTTTTCTTTATTAAATCCTCGTATTAATCCTGGGGCAACTTCCCAATCAACCATCCACTATTTTGAATCCTTTCCCAAGTCTGAGTTTAAGAATTGAGCTGGTTGCCTAGTCTCTGGGTCACCAGCAAAACTCCAATATGGAAAACAGAATTTTGGATCGAATTTAACCCTTTAAGGACGGCCATCTGTGGCTGAGCTGTCACCATAAGGACGGGTGTTAGTGATAGTGCATATCTCCAAAGGACGAACACATTTTTGATAAAGTCATAATTTGATGATCCGTCCTGTGATATTATTGGTAATCAATAGTATTTCACTTATTTTAGTTTACCAATATTGATTTTGATATTATAGCTACATTTCCTGAAAATTGCACGGCCTGGGCTGGTTGATGCCTTAAGGCATCATTCGTCCTTAAAGGGTTAAATAATGCTTGTTTGGCATGCGCTTGGCATGCGCTTTGATATGCCAGGACTGTGTTTGGAAGGAGCAACTGTCTGTCTCAAAGTTTGCCTATAACATCAAGTCCGACTTGATGTTATAGGTTATGAAACCAGTATTTTTTTCCTTGCATCCTTCATGAATTGAAAACTGAAAGGAAAGAGAAGCCAAGTTCTGTTTGCTCCAAGGTTATCCATGGAATTCATATCTTCTAAAACGGTTCCCACAACACCTGGAAATGGAATGAACCTGGAAAAATCATGAAATATTAATTTTGAAATTCTATAAAAATAGCCTGGAATTAAACATTTAAATGTAGAAAATTGGCGATTTCACAACCTGCAGCTTTATGTTACAGATTTATTTCTGTTAAGACATTTGATTATGTTTCTTCTTTTTTTCCCTTTTTTTTTACAACAGTAGGAATTTTGTCTCTTTATCTGTGAACACATTGAAAACATTAAAGGGGAGTGTCCACCACAGTTCCCACACACTCCGCCAAGCCTTATGGGGCGGGATTTTTAAAACATGGTAAATTACTCAAATAGGCTCATTCAAGGCTTAGGCTGATGTTGTATAAACATATTTCATCAATGTAGAAGTGAATTTTTTGGTGCATCTTTCCTTCCAACATAGGTTTTTTATAGCTCTATTTCCTTCCGAAATTCAACAAAAACTGATTTTCTAGTGATTTTCACTTTATTTTAAATCTGGGAGACACAATCTTGAGCTGATTGTATTTATGAACATGTTTAATGCATGAGAAGTGTAGACAATATAATTTTGAAAATTGGTAAAAGTTTGAAAAAATATTAAAATGGTCCAGGAGCTTCAAATTTTCCAACAGAGAGCCCCATGGAGCATGTTGTCTGACACCTCAATATTGACAATATACTGTTCTGAGAAGTTTTAACCCTTTAAGGATGGGTGCCTGTGGCCGAGCTACCCCCTTAAGGACGGGTGCTAGTGGCAGTTTGTCCCGCTATTGGATGAGCACATATTTGACAAAACCCATGATTTGAGTGTTTAATCACATGATACAAACATAATCCTAAATATCTTATTTCTTTTAATAGAAATGCTAATTGTGGTGTTAGACCTACATTCTGTGAAAATTTGATTAATATTGCTCCATTATTTCCTTGTTTAGAACGAATTTGTATATTTTTGAGAAATGATGCCTCAAGGCATCATTCACCCTTAAAGGGTTAAAAATGGAGATGAAATATAAAAAGTTGTATTATTCTAAAATTATTTTTTGGGTGTCTGACCCCAGGTTGAAAGTGTAATTTAGCAGGTTACAAAAATCCGACCCTATGACAAGCATTCCAACACAAAGTCAAATGTTTTGAATTTTTGTAGTAGCAGTGGACACCCAGTCCTGACACAGCTCGATGTTTGAAAAAGTCATAGAGGCCAGTTTGTGTCAGAGTATGTCGGTAGCATTCTGAACTATGTGTAAGCTATGCACACACCCCCCCCCCCCCCCACACACACACACATGCACCATCATAAATCTTTTATAATATCATATATACAATATTTTCTCCTCTATTTCATAGATATGCATTACCAATGGTCTTTTGAACATATTCAGAAACAGATATGATAAAATATTCTAATAATCATATATACTTCCAAAATTATAATCAGGGTTTGAGGTACATGATTATTGACATTTATTTGGATTGCTAATGCTATTAATAAAAGACCAAAATTCTTTTTAGAAAATTGAAGAAAATCGTATTTTTCAGTAAATTCCCGAATATATTATATAGCATAACAAACAGACATCCTCAGGCATCCTGTGAATATTTCAGAAATTCTGGATTTGTTTTGCATGCCAATGGTCATTCACGAGATTGATGTAATTCTGGGAAGAATTTTTGTTTAGGGGTGGGGCTTCAAAATGAAAACCTGAAAGATGGTGAGCAATATTTTCACAATTCTGACCATTTTAGCTTTCAGCTGAGATAACTCAAAATGCAGAAGCCCCCTGGACCCCCAACCAGGGCACTATTCCCAGATCCTTGCAAGGCTTACGCAGCATAGAAATAACAATTCTTCTTAATTTTTTTATCTAATCTACCAGGCCCATCTCTGCATCCTCATAGTATGTTCATAAATATGATTGAGTCCAAAAGAAAACAAATTTAAAAAACAGCAAAATAGGATTGCCAACTTAAAAGTTACACAGGCATACAAGCTATGATAGTTATGAACAGGGATTCTGCTAGAGCCTTTAAATCTTTATTTTCTTCAAAGATCCAGGAACAAAGAAGGCATGACAGTCTTTCACCAATCAGCAAATTTCTGTGTTTTTTCAGCCACTAGGGCCTTTTTTGAGATAACCGCAAATCTGGTTAGAACAGGTCGGTAAACTTGGTTAAGATGGCTACATTTTTGACCTATGCACATTTCCATCATTGAAATTAGTCAATAGTGAACCCATTGGCAACACTCCAAGAGCCCTCTCCGGATCCTCCAGTTGTCCGGAGGTAGCCTTCGGGGCATCAGAAGCACACCCTCTGGACAGTTCACCACAATATTATTGCATACAAATGGTCTTATTCATTAATGGTAAAACCTTTATTTTTTCTGCTGAGAGCCTTTATTTTTTCAAAGAGGGCCTTTAAACCTTTATTTTTTTCATGAAATGGCTGTATGACCCCCTGAAAAAGGCTAGTGAAAGTAACACAAAGGGACAAAACAGAAGTTTTATCATCAAAAAGGAATTATTATGCATTTCTGAAGGTAAGAGAGCATAAACATGCACTGACATTGACAGGATTACTCAAAACCAGGGAAGTGATTTTCTGTACCTTGGGAATAAGCGGTTGTGCCCTCTGACTGTCCGCTAGGCAGTCAAAGTTTCTCGGACTAGAACCAACCCTGCCATAACACTGGAGATGAGGGATGCATAATTTACCTATTAAACTTAAAGTAGACCTACTATGGAATTCAGTGTATGGACTACGTTTTTATTGAATCGTAAATCATATATGAACTGTCAGTATGTTGAATTTAACTAAAATGTTTGACACCCTATTTTTTCTAATATCAAGGCAATAATATCAAGAGACGTTACGACTTTGAGTTTATTTATGTCACACATTTTGTTGGCTCCGTAATTTCACAAGTCGAAGACGAGTGACATTACAGACCCAACAAAATAAGTAACATAATTAGTAAACTCAAACTCAAACGAGTGGCGTCTAGGTTTTATCTTACCCCATTTCCACACTTGTTCAGTAATAGAAAGTAGTGTCATAAACAACACTTTATGTCACACTCGTGACATAAACAAGTCCCATGTTAAACCTATAGCGTTTTTTATTAGGGGTAGGATAAATGCATTTATATAACCCGGCATTGTAGTTTTGAAACTTCGAGATTGTCGTTTACATAAAGCCAATAAATATTGAGTATCATACATCTATTTAAATGTAAGGAAGATCTCTTTTATTGTCTGTACCGGTAAATGCATATGGGTTCATCACCACAAACCACAATCCAGTACCGGTAACCATACACCACAAAATATATGCCATATCCCATATGAATAGAATAATAGAAAGCGTGGTAACTGAGCCTTTAGGTATGGCTGTTCGTGGTCCTTTGGATTACATAAAATATGTCCCGACGCCAGAGATGGATTGACATATATTCATGTTAGAAAAGGCAGAAAACGGCATCCCTGCGGCTCAGTTACTGTGGTTTCTTATCATGATATACCTAAAACTGATGAGAAAATGTCATTCATTTACTAAGTCATTGATTCATAGTTAATTCACAACGTCACAGTGTACACAAATATTATTAATACCACTCCCCTAGCAGTGAGAAGTATGTCATAGGGTTTCGGCCATAGTTGAAATGATATGGACAAATAACCAGGAATAAATTATATTGAATTAGGTTTAAGTTGGGACCATAACATGAAACCAACTTCAGTTTCGTACATACTAATACAGATGTCCCGCTTTGTTATCACTGGGAGGCGTATCTAAGTCCAGTTGACTATCTTTGACATCTAATCCTGACTGACATCTACTCAGACTTTGTAGAACTTTATACTACTGGTTTTCGCGTATCTTTCACAGATAACACCATCACCTCCCAGCAGCCAGGACACGGCCTCGCACAGGAAGTTAACGAAAGTGTTCAACATGCAGCCTTCAACTGATAAAAGTCATCTCCGTCATCGCAAGATGGTACCCCAAGATGGTACCACCCCTCCTATGTCCAACTCATTGCATGGGAAGATACCCACAGATTCCGGTATTTCAGACAGTGCATTTTCTCCGGGAGTCTTTTTAGACGATGGAGGGACAAATCGGCGCTTGTATGAATCAGCGCCGAGCATACAGACAGAAGAGACTACGAGTCTTACAGAACCTCTCCTTGGTGGTTCTGACTCAGAAGGTGGTCCGGATGATCCTGGAACGGCCATACAGGGAGATGAAGTACCGGTCATCAAGATACCTGAAGAGGCGGGATGGCAAATCACTCTCCAGGTCTTCTTTCCATATATGGTGGCTGGTCTGGGCATGGTGGCCGCTGGAATAGTACTTGACATAGTACAGGTGAGATAACAAAATAGATGAAATATGTATTTTGAAGTATCTGGACGTATGATTTTCTTCCATCGCACCGCCATTCTTATACAAAATGTGTATGAATATATTCAAATATCAGTTACCGATAGACTGATGGACAAGTACACATGCAACATAATAGGGTTTTAGACAATTTTTTTTTTATTAACCACCGATAACTGAGTCTCCATAGGAATAACATTGGGTCTGAGTAATTTGAAACTAGGAGATTACTGAGGCCTGTAATCTAATGACTCCAAAATCAGGAGGTTACTGGAAATAGTTCCCAAAACGTCATCAGGCCCCTAGTGAGCCAAATACGAACTAATTCATGCAGTGACAGCAGCAGAGAATCACACAAAATCACAATCAATGTGAACTACAGAGTAGTTCAATTTAGTGAAGTCATCTATGGCAGTGTCTCTAAAACTCCATAATCTGTCAGATTACAGTTTTCAACGAGTTCTTACCCTGTTTTGGCCTATATTTTAGCGTATAATTCATGCTCCGATGATAGCATGACATTTTATGTTAACTATCATGGCAAAACATGGCAAAGTGATACAAACTGATTCCCACCTCACAGGCAATTTAGGAACTACAGCTGTATATTTTTATTAACGATAGGAGGCGCATTAATCTAGTTTCAGATCTTTATAAATAGAAGAGCACCAAAACTATTAGCAAGGAACGGTGGTTAATAAATATGATACAAACTGTTTTCAGATAGAAGTGACCGCAATCTCCTCGGACTAGACTATGTAATCACCTCGCTATCGCTTGGAGATTACTACGCGGTTTGTCCTCGGAGATTACTGCTGGTTGTATCTGAAACCAGTTGATATTGTGTATATATATTACTACATCTGTGCTAAGGTAGATCTGTATCTAAGTAAGCGGTTAAGTTGAAATTAAATTTAAACTGACCTCAAACAGGCAGCTGGCATATCAGAGAGACCAGTCGCCAGACAGATACATGCATACATTTAGATTGCTCTCTAGATAGACTAGCCGCCAAACAGATCTCTCAAAAGTCAATTGCTGCGTGAGCGGTTATTAGCTAGACTGGTGGTAACAATTACTATGTAGAATAAAAGCAGGAAATGCAGTCGAACGCAGTCGAACGCTTACTAGAGTTCTCGTACCTTTGTGAGATTTTCTATATGTCACTGGAATGTCCTCCTTAAAGGCTGCATTCCACCAAACAACCACTTTTTAACATCAACAGACGTTCCAGCCGACCTTTCAGCCGACATCGGTTGAAACATCTGGGAAAATGGCCTCAAAATGCGTCGCTGCTCCACCGAAACCCCCAGCAGACGCTCATGTGGTCGCCATACGAGCGTCTGGTGGGTTCAAAGTTCCAGCAGATCCTAGCCGACGCCCCTGCCGTGGCGCCTACTAGTGGACATTAGCCGCATTTTTACGTAGTAATCGAGTCCCTCAATAGGCGGAACGTCAAGAGATCGTAAAATAACCGTGAAATACTGCGGTAAACCGAACAATGAAGGTAAATAAAGATAAGGATTGATGTTATGAATGTGTATGGCACGCTGTGGTGCTAGAATTCTGCCGAAAATATCGAAAGTGTCGGAATTTTCGATGTCCGTTCGCGGCTACGGGTATCGCCGGTATCGCTTGCACTCGGTTGGCGGCGTTCCCTCGCCGCAACTCCTGGCAGAGCCCGCGGGCGGGTGTCGTACCTCTTCAAATGCATCGGCCAGATGCTCAATTCCAGCCGATAAAAATCTAATGAATCAGTTTTTCGCGAGATGGGCACATTCCGTCTCTTGGAGGGTTATTGGAGTATCTGTTGGGATATCGCCTGAAAAAATCTGGTTGGTGGAAGCGCATTTCATATGGCTCTCCTGCCAATCGCTCAGCAACCGTGAGGCGACGTCCCAACAACCCCAATATCCTCCAACAGACGTCAATTTCAACTGCTGGAACGTTTGGCGGGAGGGCAGATGCCTGCTGAAACGTCTGGTGTGTGCTTCCACCAACCCGACAGATGATTTAAAATAGAGCAGATCTGCCAGCAACCGCAGCAACCACCATAGGGGCGCTGTACAACGATTTTGTCTTGTTGGTGGAATACAGGCTTTAGGGAGTACTCACGTCCTTCTCTCGATACCCCTCAATTTTTGGAGTTTTCAAAACTAATAGGAAGCAATAGATAAGAAATGAACGCACAAGGTTTCCTTGTACCGATAAGAAGACTGATCAATAATGTGCAAGAAATTACTCACTGATAAACCAAGCATTTCTCCGTGATTTGTGTTTTCAATTTTTTCACTTGGTGTGATAATAGTGATCGTATGGCAGTCTATAACTCTTGTAATTTTGAAGGGCAATATCATCAGTAATTAGACCTCCTATCTTTCTCGGACGATATGGTTTTTTTTTATGAGAAACTCGTTTTATTACTGATTGACTGTGTTCATTATGATTGAGTTTTTTTATCAATAGCCAATCCAAGTTTATTGTATTTAGGGAATGCCATAGCCAAGTACTTCAGGTTGAGATATTACATTTCAAGTTTTGTTCTGCGTATAGATGGACCAGTCATAGTATTTCTATATGAGTTCATGCCTTGCTATTAATTTTCATCCTAGTGTACAACTGAAGTAATATCAGTAGGTGTAAACTAAACCCAAATACATGTATCTGAAATAGTACCCGATCCTAAACCTTATAGTGCAGGGAATATAATGGTACGAATTAATGGTACTGCATAAACTGCAAGTGATAAAACCTCTAATTTTTCATATATTTTTCGTATTATCTTGCTGTATTTGGCAACGAAAGAAGCCCGGACATCGATTTATCTCCTTGGCCAAGTAATCCCAGCGGCATCTTACCACTGGGGACCAATCAGAGCCCATTGTTGTCCACTGGACATGGGCAGCGCTTCTCTCAATACACGCTGCGCCATTTTGACATGCGCACTGCAATGTTTATGACGCATTTTGTCCGGTTATGGTTATTAGTAACCTTTTCATTCATTGGCAATTTAGAGATCGCGTTAAATGAAAATTGTAGACTGACAATTTTTAACTCTTTAAGTAAGCTAATAAGGATATGTTTTTTAAAGCGATGTTGTCGGCATTTTAGGCCTGAATCGGGGACTGCGTGATCGTGTAAAATGAATTTTAGTAATATGAAAAATTATTTATGCTGGAATATTGTTGTGCGTTGACTTAGTTTGCGGGGTCTTTTGAAACAAATATTGCCTCAAAACAGATTAATCAGGAGCCATCTATTGTAGCTGGTGACACCCCGCATAAGCAGACAACTATATCAGCACAAAAAGCTATTCAACCCTGCGTAAACGAATACTTTAGAGGGACAACTTATCAAATCCAGCTGGGCGATGTTGGGACAACATTCCAGATTATCTTGATTATTTGTTTATAGGGTGTATATGAGGCGGGTAGACTGGTGTCTAGACAACCAGACACCTGTAGGCGTCAGGTAGGAGTCTGTGGGATGTCTGTGTGAATACAACAGTGGTTCTATGCCAATGACTATTCTACATATGAAAAAAGAATTTCGGCCACAGGGGGCGTCATAGGTCCCATCCGACCACCGACCGTCCACGGCACAAAGAATTTTACACCATATTCTACATATCCCAACCATTGACAGACTGAAACCTCCATGAAGGGGAAACATAGTGCCCCGTGGCGAGTAGGAACTCTATATAAGTGGACACTTTGACCCCGAACCCCGAACCGAGGGTGTCCACTTACACGGGGCCCTACTGTACATGACAGCTGCCTCGCCATGGCCACCCGCTGTTGTCAGAGATCAATGTGATGCCATCCCACAATCCCCTCCCCACCCCCACCCCCCAACCCCCTTCCTAAGCCCTCCGCCCACCCCTGGCTCCTCAGCCCCCGCACCAACCCTCCGGTCCCAACCAATGAGCCTGCTGGTAGATATTCCACATCGGTCAGTGTGTGGATGGCAGTGTGTGAGGCATGTTCTCAGAACTACCTATGATAGTTGCGAAAGTGACTTATAGTACGTCGGATCGGGGATGGTGACAGAATACTGGGATGAAATACAGTGAGAGATAGGAACAAAGGTGTGAGATGAACGCCCCGAGAAGTTGAGAATGGAATAACATCAAGCTCTGTTGATTAGCTCAATGTCGCGCCTACCTTTTTCCCAGTTGATACATGATTGATTGATTTACCAACTTCGGAACAGAGGATGTGCATTAACCATGGATATGATCAGATCGCAGTCATCGAACAGTGGATCCTATGCTTACGTCTGCGAGAAGAATTTTATCTTCACACGTGCCAAATCTGGAATACTTTTACCATAGGGACTAACAGTCAGAGTACAGACTTTATAGAGATCAATAACCGATTTGGGTGAATATTCAAGTTCAAGTAATGAACTCTTTCAAGAAAATGCAATTCAATTTTCAAAGTCAACCAAATTGCCATGTGTAATATGTGTGGGTATAACACCAGGATACAATATTTAATCATCAAAATTGTACTATCTGAAATATATACTCTTTCATCTCTTGAATGGATATTCATACCTTAAAAAGTCTTGAATGCATTATTAGCGTTTTGAACTCTATGTATTCTATTCTACCGGTTAGAAGTTTGGTTGTACATATTGCCCTTGGGGATGTATCTACTCTGTAAACCAACACAGTAATACATATTAATGAAACTCTATTATGTGCTCTGCTGTTTACAAATGTGGTGGAACGCAAGTTATTTCTGACAAAATTACTATATTTTGGGAGTATAGGCAGGTAGATTTCTGGCTACCCTTTGAAACATCGTTGAGTAATTTGTCAAGTATGCTATATGAATACATGTATAGAACCATACAGATATGTCGCCTTATTTGACGAGGAAATATCTTGTATCTACGTGTTAAGGTAACTGGTGCATTCGCTTGTCATCTGGTGGACCTCACACACGTTACAGCATTCTCTTTCGAATTTAGACGCACTTGAAAAGTATGAATACTGCTTACGAACTATTTACTTAAATGTTCGTCACAGTGCATTGAACGTATCTTGTTTATCAAATTCAGTTATATAAACTTGTAAATATAATTGATTGAGTACGCCTTAGCATGATATATATATTGATCTTATCCTGAAAAGATGTTCACGATAAGCAACTAAATTTACAATTTTATATTATGGACATTCTCTATATATAACGCATAAAATTATTCACTAGCCTTACTTATTCAACTAGTGCTGCTACCTTGAAGTGGCGTATATTATAAACACCTATCATTGGTATACATCTCTTGGCGACTAAGTGTTCGGATGTAACTCTTTTTCAAATGTTATCGTTTTCAAATATATTGTTTGAGATTTTCACAGAGGCTAATTTCTTTAGATGATCTTTAAAGAAATTAAATTATAGATACTTCTGTCGTCAAATATCAAATGCCAGGTTTATATCTTTCTTATAGACCTATCTTTACACCCTGCTTAACATTGGCCAGTCACCTAATAAACTGCAGCTGAACTGTGCTGTGACTCTATCATGATGAGCCAACACGCCTCAGAAGACGATGTGAGCCCCGGTAGTGGGGTCACCGGAAGTCAGATGTTGGGCGGCATCGCGTTGGTCGTGACTAGTGAAGAGAGTCTCACAGCACCGCGAACCGAAGGCACATCGGGCGACGAGTCGGAACCATGCAACAACGAACGACGGCGCGTAAATGGATGTTATTCTGGGAAAGGTTATGGTGCCACAACAGAGACGCGGGTTAATAGCGGATTGTCCGTTGTCAGACATCTCTCTGTACATAGCGCCGCCAAGCGGGACGCGCATCGCAATGTGCGCACGCGCCGCGTCACGGTGCACACTTTCAGCGATATGCGTGAGCTGAAGGAACTCAACAACAAACTGCCCGCCCCGGGATTTGACGCCCACCGTCACAGCTGCAGCGTCATCGACAGTAGCAACGAAAAGAACGCATTTGACTCTAACAAACTGTTCGCCGCACATGACGCTATACGTCACACCCTCTGGCGGAGCTGTGATGACTTACGCAGTGAGCGGAAGCTGAGCAGTACAGGGTCAAGTCTCAGCGATGACGTCACATCGCGATGGCAACTGGATGTGATGACCCCAGGACGTCTCACCAGCGTCACTAGCTGTTGCAGCCTTGGACACACGGCCAGTTCCGACAGTGTCAACTGGGGGCGCAAGCCCGCCCTTGACGAGCGTTCCACGCAGAGTGACCCATCCAACGTGGGCAAGGGAGAATGCACAGTCTCAGTCCCAGAACCCCATCAAGTACATAGTGACTTCCCCACGTTCATCTTCGACTCGACACCTCAGGCATCCGCTACCTCTCCATATGAAGATGTATCCCTACTGAAGCGGTTCAAGATGAAGCGAGGGTATGGGTCGTCATATCGAGGCCTCGTATCGTCTGGCGACCCCCCGGCCCCCGGCGACCAAGACAAGGACAGTATAGACACAGGGTCAATCAGCACTATGCAGACTCTGCAGTTCGAGTTCATGGATGAAACCCCTTCCTGGAGAATTGCCGTAGAGATTGTCATTCCCTTCCTGCTCGCGGGGTTTGGCATGGTGGCCGCCGGACTTCTTCTGGATAGTATCCAGGTAGACCGTGCCAACATATACAGTGCACTTCTATTCCTAGCCACCCAGTAACCCCCTTAGGCACTTACTTTAAAAAATACCTGCAGAATTCTGAAAAGCATTATCTCTGATTAATTGGGCCCTGGTCCTAAGCTTATATTAAAAAGGTAAAGATTGTTGAAATAAAGATCATTAAGTCTGAGATCACAAATGAATTTGGCAAGTAAAACCCCATACACAACTACTACAATGCACTACGATAGATGCACTACAATGCAATATTGCCTATATAGTAGGGCATCCGGAGGTCCAAGGAAATTTGAAGCGGTGTAATTCCATATGAGTATTTTATATATGAAAACCATTTTCCCGTAGAATACACTACGACAGACACTAATACCCTGGGACAATCGAACATGGAACATGATCGATTGCCGCAGAGCCCTTTCAACAGAGCTTTTGCGTCGGGAGCGTATCGTAGTGCGTTTTTATACATCATAGTCAGTGTGCATGTATTGTTATTTTCCTGTCCTGCATATATGTTGACGACGATGTAAGGAAGAATGCCCAAAATACGGGTGATTGTAATATCTTTAGTTGCAAATTAAAAAAAAGGAAAAAGGATGCATCGTAGAAACCTGTTCCACTGCTACAACTCGTCAGTGGACGACCCCCCACCCTTACCACCACTTAAGTTATAAAAAAATGAAAATGTGATGTTTATCTAAGTGTAAGATCGAAGGTTTTTTATGATTAACTAGTATAGCTCTTCTTTATCGACTACAGATCTATAACAATACATTAAATCGATTGCCATATCCCATATGCATTGGCATTGCATCTCGAGAGTTTGGCAGGATTTACATTTTATCAAGGAAGCAGCGCATATATCCTTGCTTTCCTATTCATTTCAGTCTAATTTGTATTTCATGTCATGCCAAGTTACTTTTTAAAATATAAGTTGAACACAATAAAAATGTTGATATTTTCCAAAATACAATCAATAACACGTAACGTATTTTCTACAAGCAGTGAAATCAAGAGGCAATATTAGTTACACGATTACACGATTATCTCTCTTCCACGCCCCACCCCCCCACCCCCCAATCCTTCCCCCTTACATTTAAATACGCCATGTCTTATATTCTAATCTTGAGGAGGTAAGAACATGATCTAATAAAATTGATAAATCTAAGTTATTCCATGAATCTGATAATATGGAATTAAATACATTTCTGAACTCCTGATAACAGTTTGATGTATGTCAACGACAAATACCATTTCTAACACTAATTTCGTTGTGTTTTGTGTTTCAGCACTGGGATGTCTTCACGCATATATCAGAAGTCTTCATCCTCGTTCCAGCACTTTTAGGTCTCAAGGGCAATCTTGAGATGACGTTGGCGTCAAGATTATCAACACAGGTTGGTATCACTGTTTTAGGAAGCTGAAAGTCTTTAGAAATGATATAACACATGGCATTTTCAGCCATCTGACGGATATTATAGGAGCTATACTATATAATCAATGCACAGCACTTACCTCGAATTTCTAATATTTAGTCGAAAGTTCTAATATTTAGTCGAATGGTGAGTAATAAATACATTATTACCTTGATTCTGATCTGTGTGACCGTATTCTCTTTGTGGTTGATACTACGCAATACTCGCAGTGCTCGCAGATGATCAACTCTTAGTAGGTTACATCCTATCACCGACTGAGTGCTTGATTCGTGGATTCTGTTATGAACTCAACGAAAATAGCGGTTCAAACGAGCTCTCAGACGTGCTATTAAATTTCCTTGGGAAATAAGTAAAGTGTTTTATTACCACACTTAACTTCATTAACATAACAATTACCGGAAATTTTCACTAGAAAAGGCATTATCCATATGCTAATCGTATATAACTGCACTGACATACTACACCTTGTTATGTAATCTTGGTGTCATGGTCGAGACCCTGATATGGTCAAAATAGCTATTATCTGATATTAGGGATTCATTATATACTTAGTGTGATGGGACCATAGATTAGTTGTTCTTGCACGTTCCATTAATCAGACGCGTGGGTGACTCGCGCATCAGGCGTATCTAAATCTCCCACCTCTCCTGCACTAGGAAGTTCCCGTGACATGTTTGCTCGTCTGCCCCGCATGCTTACGTCAAGGTGCAGTAATGTCACCGCTTTAATAGGGCGATACAACCCAGTCCCTAGATAGCAGTCATTTTCCCCCTATCAACATTACACATATTTTTAAAAGGTCATTCTAAGGCGTCCCTGGAATATAATACAAAAAGGTAACATTAGGCTCCACCATATCAGACAGTAGCTAGAGATAACACGGATCTCACCATATTAAAAGACAAAAGACGAAGAAGGCGAGGGATGTGTTTTTACATAGTAGACATCTACATTGTTATCCGGGTTTTATTACGTGTATAACAAACATGATCTATATTAGCCTCTGTGATTCGTTGACTTAATGATTGCACTGTTGATGTAAATATATAAAGCGAGATTTATCAACTGTACTTAGATTATCTATTGGAGACTTCTATACTGTGTAGTGCTGATCATCTTGCTTGGCAGCGGCCCGCTGCACTTGGCATAAACGTCAACATGTATGAATGGATGTATCAGTATACATTCTACACTAGCACTTGTGAAGCTGTTCAGTATGCGATAGACCCATTCTTCTATCCATTACAATTATTGCATGCTCAGAATAACCTCGGCAGATAACACGACAGTATTCTCCTGCTCATCGTTATGATGCCGATGGTATATGTCAGATAACGAGTTTCTCAGTTGAATACTAGATAGTGATTCAGAGAGTAGAATAAAAGACATATATCTAAACCATTATCTTAAGATGTGCTAAAACATTCACAGAAAGAGATCACCATTTACGTATCATATGGCTCAATTTCTCTATTTAATCACCCAAATGGATGTGCGCAAAAACTTCAACCTGTCAATATTTCAAAGTCAAGAAGTTGAACATCGTGGTGATTCATTGGTGGTCAATGTTCTACGATCCGCTGCTAATATGTATGAAAGCCCCATCTTTCAGTTATGACATTAAGATTGATGATTTAGGTATAAATCGTGGTTTAACGAATCGTTCCTGAAATTCAGTTAAATTAATTTTAGAACAGGATGTATACCTTCCTCTTTTAATGATGCATTTCACGTTCATGCCGTAACACCCCGTTTAAGAGGACATCCTCCGTTCCGAGCAAAGTGTCCCCTTAAGCGGAGTCTCCCTTAAGCGAGGTGTCCCAAAAGTGGGATTTTACTGTATAATATCCAGACAGAAATAATGGCAATGTCGAGCCAATATAGTCCAATAAAGAACACTCCAAAAGAAAAGGAGTATTCAGTCAGATAACATTATGCATAGGTGATAACCCTGACTAGTTCATCATCCCATTCAAACCTGTTATCAGTCTCACACAATCGAATTCCCCATAATAAGACAACTTGATATATATACATGTGTAGGCTTTGATAACAAGACCGGAAATACATAAAAAAAGGCAATCTTATTACCATGTTATCTGGTGTTGGTAATGTGACAAGATACTTATTGGATTAAGGATAAGCTCTACAGTTGTTATCACCTTGAACATGGGAAGTTATTGACCAAGGGAAAGTGACAAGATTCATGAGCTCGTGCTTGTAGGTGATTGTGATGTGGAACATATTACCTCAATTCTTTCGGTGTTAAAGTGTCTATAACTGGCAGAACTCTGTTTTTGGGTGTTCCTCATTCATGATACATCTACTGCCAGTAGTTTTAAAGAAACAATATCTATATGTACTATAAAAATATGTATCACTTATTTAGTATAATACAGACGATAAAATCAGAATAAAAATGAGTATTTTGTTTAACTCTATTCTGTAATTTATACTTTTACCGCAGCCTAAGGATGCCAATTATAGTGGTTTTCATCTAACTTCCCATTTCCTGGGAAACCTTGTATTTCCTGCAACTTCATCAATAATGATTTCATAACAGCAAGTACGTCATGGTAACGGCGCGGTTTGTAAAGTTCCATTTCCATTTCAAGGTAGCATCTAGCTGGAGGTAGACCTGATTAAGCCTCGTCTAGAACACATATACAGTGATAGTTTTGTATTTCCCGATTGCAGGCCAATTTAGGAAACATGGATTCTGCTGCTGAACAATGGAAAATGATTGCAGGAAACCTGGCCCTTACCCAAGTAAGCAACTTTTAAGTTCACCAGATCTTACACTTTTATATCACCTTTGATAGAACAATAGTCACTCGTAAAGGCAGTATTCCACCAAACAACCACTTTTTCAACGTCAACAGACGTTCCAGCCGACCTTTCAGCCGAAGTCGGTTGAAACGTCTGGGAAAATGGCCTCAAAATGCGTCGCTGCTCCACCAAAACCTCCAACAGACGTTCATTTGGACGCCTTACGAGCGTCGGGTGGGTTCAAAGTTTCAGCAGATCCTAGCCGATGCCCCTGCCGGGGCGCCGACTGGTGGACGTTGGCCGCGTTTTACGTAGTAATCGAGTTCTCTGATAGGCGGCGCGGCGTGTGGCGATACACTGCGACGCTCCGAACCCGGGAAAGCCGCGTATCGAGGGGAGCAGTGTATCCCCGTGTCGGGAAATGTACGGGAGCGCCGATAGCTCGTCAAATAACTGCGGAAATACACATTAAATCAAACAATGAAGGTAAATAAAGATAAGGATTGATGTTATGAGTATGTATGGCACGCTATGGTGCTAGAATTTTGCCGAAGGTTCGGAGTTTTCGATGCCAGTTCGCGGATTCGGGTATCGCCGGTATCGCTCACACTATGTTGGCGGCGTTCCCTTGCCGCAACTCCCGGTAGAACCCACGGGCGGGTGTCGTATTCTTCAAATGTATCGGCCAGATGCTCAATTCCAGCCGATAAAAACCTAATCAATCAGTTATTTCGGCCGACGCTATATTTACATCTTGTGGAGGGTTGTTGGGGGTATCGGCTGGGGGATCGCCTAAAAATTCTGGTTGGTGGAAGCGCATTTCAGCTGGCAGATGGCCAAACGCCCCACCAGACGCTCAACAACCGTGAGGCGACACTCCTATCAACCCCAATATCCTCCAACCGACGTCTTGAAACGTCAGGCAGGAGAACCGATGCCTGCTGAAACGTCGGGTGTGTGCTTCCACCAACCCGACAGATGATTCAAAATAGAGCAGATCTGCCAGCAACCCCAGCAACTGCCATACGGGCGCTGTACAACGATTTTGTCTTGTTGGTGGAATACAGGCTTAACATATAGTAATAATAATTCTTAACTATACCCAGTTCCATTACGGCAATATGCTTTTTTCCGTAGGCTGGTGTCGCACCTTATCTGCTTAGTTCATAATACCCATGTACATTATTTCCAGAGAAATAATAACGATTGCATCGTATTCTATGGTATTCCAGGTCAGATCTGGTATGTCACACATGCATATTGCCTCAATAATATTTTAGATATAGCATAGATAACATAGGATCACCGAAATTGAATACACATTAATACATAGGCAGGCCTGGCCATCATATGCTTATCTTTCTCCAAGTTAAAACCAAAACAATTATCAGCTATAAAGTTTAGTAAGTCTAGACTTGTTGATACAATGCCTTTGATTATTCTAGCAGTCCAATCTGTCCAAAACCAACACACCTGCAATCACACCAACCCTTCACACTTTAGCTGTGAATGCTATATATCTCCATACATATGTGGGCGTACTCGGCCGTGTTTGTCCGAGTGCCGGCCTAATGAAGGAACTGACCGTTAGGTGGCATTGAATGGAAACACTTTTATTATCCATCGTATATAAAGCCCTCATTGAGAATGTATGGGAACTCAGTAAAGGCTGTATTCCACCAAACAACCACTTTTTCAACTTCAACAGACGTTCCAGCCGACCTTTCAGCCGACGTCGGCTGAAACGTCTGGAAAAATGGCGTCAAAATGCGGCACTACTCCACCGAAAGCCCCAACAGACGCTCATGTGGTCGCCATACGAGCGTCTGGTGGGTTCGAAGTTCCAGCAGATCCTAGCCGACGCCCCTGCCGCGCCGTGTTGGCGGCGTTCCCTCGCCGCGGGTCCGGCAGAGCTAGCGGGCGCGTGCCGTGTCGTGGTTTGTACGGGAACAGTCAGAGAACGTCAAATAACCGCAGAATTCCACATTAGATCGAACAATGAAGGCTAATAAGCATAAGGATTGATGTTATGAATGTGTATGGCACGCTATGGTGCTAGGATTCTGCCGAAAGTGTCGGAATCTTCGATGTCCGTTCGCGGCTTCGGGTATTGCCGTTTTCGGCCGCGCCGTGTTGGCGGCGTTCCCTCGCCGCAACTCCCGGCAGAACCCGCGGGCGGGTGTCGTACTCTTCAAATGCATCGGCCAGATGCTCAATTCCAGCCGATAAAAACCTAATCAATTAGTTATTCGGCCGACGTTATAGTTACATCTTGTGAAGGGTTGTTGGGGGTATCGGTTGGGGTATCGCCTGAAAATTCTGGTGGGTGGAAGCGCATTTTTTATCATTTCAACAGACGCCCTGCCCCAGGTCCCAGCAACTCTCAGGCGACGCTCGAGCGATGCGCCAGACACCCCAAACAGACACTCTCAAACCTAGCAACCGAAAGCAGATGTCTGGTAGATGACCATCGGGCGAGATACCGACCTGCTCCACCAACCAGACAAAATCTTAATTTCATGAGATTTTCCAGCAACCCTTGCAACCCTTGTACAGGCGTTCTACTGGCGTTCTACAGCGTTTTCGTCTGGTTGGTGGAATACAGGCTTAAACCACGACCGATAATATAAAACCTGTCAGATACCATAACTGTGGTATACGGATTCACATCTGTGGTATACGGGCTCAAAACCGTGGTATACGGTAAAAAATAGCCCCTTTGTGCTATAGAGCAAAGAAATAGTCCCTATTGTTATGCCCTTTGATATGGCAATTACTGGGTTTAATTTATTCGAAAATATGGATAATAAATACAACAAATGATGGTTATGTGGGCAGGCGGCTCTTGTAATACTACGCGTCGACCTCTCGTGGTTTACGGCCGCCTGTCCACAAAACCATCGATTATTGTCTATGTATTAGATACCACAATCATAACTGCTGCACACTGATTTCACTGAGCACACACTGCTCAAATAACACAACTTATGATTGAGGTCTATAGATTCGAAATATACGTAATTGATGTTCATTCTAGACAATAGATATCTTACCTTTATTCAACGAAATTACTTATGTTTTCTTTGGAAACAAAAGAGTGTGACTCAGTCATTCAACAAAATGTGTTGCTATTCTAGTGTTCATTATGATAAAATGGAAGTACAATGTACGTGTGTATGAAATGAAGAAAATTGGAAGTCATTGTTTTACCTCTCTGAAGATCTGCTATGATCTAATTGACACACTTTCAGGCACAGGCCATCGTGGTGGGCTTCCTGGCAGCCGTGGCGGCTATGGTGCTGGGCTGGATCCCAGAGGGCAAATTCGACATCAACCACGCCTTCCTTCTTTGCTGCAGCAGCGTTCTGACTGCCGCCTTCGCTAGTTTTGTTTTAGGTCAGTTAAGTAAAGATACAAGTCAAAAATTCGTCTTACCGATTATGGTGTAACTCTATTTGTCGTTGGCAGCATTCGTGTCAGGTCATTCGGTGTTTAAAAGTGGTAATGCAACCTGCACTGACTTTTGATGAAAGAAGGATATCGGTAAACTATATAATTGTATTAATATCTCTTCCGGTGTCGAAATTCCGTTTTTCTATTTATTTTTGTATAAAATGATAACTTACAGACTACTTAATAGATTATTCTCCAGCGTATTCACTGACCAGGAACAAGTTGCATTGACTATTGTCTTTTCAAGCTTTACCATCTACACGCTCCAATAATTCATCGCTGTTGTGCTTCTGATGGGTCTAGAATTTTTTTCGTGTGGTGGCGGTTCTCATCCAGCAAGAGCATGCTAGTATTTGAAACGAATTATCCCAGTTTTGACCATCTTTCCCATCACATCTGTTTATTATTTCAGTTTGACCTATAGGTCAAGACCGAAATATATTAGGGGAGGCGTTGAACGGTTTTTGCGGCTTACATTATAATACATTAAAGTAATGTATTCTGAATAATTAGAGTCTCGATACCATCGATACCGGTCCGCACCCGGCGACTGTAGTGTATTTTTATATATTGTATAGGCACCTATTGCGGTTCAGTGTATTTATATATATTGCAACAGGCTTCCACCTCCCTCCCTCCCTCCCTCCCTCCCTCTGACCGCATGGACGTGTGAAAGCCGGTAGTAGTAGGTATTCATTGAACCGCAACGGGTGCGCTGATGACCTATTTGACCTGATTCCACCCAACGCGTCTGGGGCCCGTTTCTTAATCTACTTGGATTTGAAGTATCAAACTTTAAATTAATTTCTACACCAGCGGCCCGTGGCTCACCCCGGCTCGGCTCCCGGCGGCTCTCTTTGATCTTAACTTTGATCTTAACTTGTAATTTACGAGGTTATAAAAATAGGAGGTGTCGTCGGGAAGAGTCTACATGTCGGTGTCTTATAGGTATAATATATGAAACGGGCCCCTGATATCGGCGCCCGCACCCTGTGCCTAGAGCTTTCAGATTGAGGGAGGGAGGGAGGTGCAATATATAAAAATACACTACTGTCGCCGGCACCCGTTGCGGCATCCGTTGCACTTGAATTTGTTGAAACGGAAATCATGCCAATGCCATGCCTACTATTAATCCTTGTATGTTGTCTATCACGGTATGACATTGAATGGACTTGCTCTGACTAAAAATCCATAATCCATAAGAGAAATACTGTTTTGATAACATGCTATGTGTTTTATTCTTCAGGAACTGTGATGATCCTGGTAGTGTTACTGTCACGCAAGTGCCATGTGAATCCTGACAATGTGGCTACGCCCATAGCAGCCAGCCTTGGCGATCTCACAACACTTGCCCTTCTTTCGGGCATTTCCTCTATCATGTACAAAGCAATAGGTACGTTCTAAGCTTAAGTTTAGTTCTAATCATCCCGTCAAATCATTCCTATTCGTTATAACATCAGATGTAAGTGGGTTTCGTTTAAATCACATAGGAAATGGATCATAAGTTTTTATAGAGGAAACCTATAAAAGATTACGGTCCGAGCTCCCATCGAATTTGAATAGCATAATAATTCACAATGCGAAGCCACGTGAATTATGTAGGGATTCAAACGAGATTGGATTGAGCTTTGACAGTAAACCTGAATAGGTTTCTGAATTTATCTCACCCCTCACATTGACTAATTGGCTAACATTTGTGACATAATCCCCCGTTGAGTATTTTTTCTAAATACTCAATGAGCATTGAGTACGACTTTCCAATGTTAAGTCTATAGGAAAAAATACCAGGGGCGAGATAAAGACACCCAAAGACATAAGTATTGCGCCACATGGGATACTATACTACTACTGAACCAAACTCTACAGCGAAATGCAATGTTTGTTGCCAAAGTTCGAATTTGATCTACTGTATTACATGCACCAGATGGTCCATGCAATATGTGGGACAGACGAAACGCAGGCTGATAGAAAGTTGCAAACAGCACTTTTATCGCATGAAATATGCAGATCTGGATATCGACATGGGATTCCACTTCAACACGGAGGGCCAGGGCCATATGGGCTTCCAAGATGTTCAGATATATGTTCTAAACATTATTACCCACCTAATACGGAGTCTCCATACTAAACCATGGAGCCTACAGATCCCTACTGAGTAGAATACGGAAAGCCGTATTGTACTCAGTAGATTACGGCCTTTTCTTCCACCTAACAGGTAGTATAATCACTATAAATAAGGCACGGCGCTTACATCGAGTTTCTAATCATTTACAAGATTTCTTCCTAATAATTAGTCAGAAGCTGAGTTATAGATACAACATACATGATTTTGATCTGTGTGGCAGTATTCTTGTAGTTGACATTACGCAATACTCCTCGCTATCGCTCGGAGTTTTAAAACGTGTCAAATACGTGGAGAATACGGGCACTCATATCAAAATCATGGTAGTATGTTGTATCTATTGACTGTTCTATGGATTCGAAGGCACCTCAATTCTTGCGAAATGGCATGAACCTCCCTGAATTTTCAAATTGATGACTCAGATCCCCTTTGGTTTAAAGCTTAATAGATGATCCTACCTATTATTGGTCCCTAAGAACAGTTTTCCCTATTGTAAAATACAGTACACTATTCCATATGCATTGACTAAAATATTAGCTGTTAGGCCAAATCAAATTGATTATTAGTGAGTGGACGGTTGGTCTTTAGGTTTTGGCTATAGCCTACTGTAGAACACCTGCATGTAGAGTCACTAGGCGACCTGACCACATTTTCGCTTGTTATAGCTAACTAAGTACTGATAGAAATATGATTTCTGTTTTGGACAGAAAGTTTCATGGCCATACCATATCTTACACTTTTAATTTTTAATATTTTGACATGGACTTTTAGAAAAAAGTTATTTCAGTTTGGGGGGCAATTTTTGAGTCACAGGTCCATTTTCAAGAACTTCTTTACAGACATATTTCTACCCCTTAAAATGGTTGAATCATAATATGATATGCCTCTTTTAAAAGAAAAAGAAGGTGCTACAGAGATATTTAAGGGGGGGATTTGGGATGAAATGGGCATACTCAAACAGATGTTTACTCAATATTGATTTACATTGAGCATTAGTGTAACATTAACTACCTCCATAAGTGGAACTGATAATTGTACATCCTAGGAAGTGTCATTACTTTGGTGACTTGTATATCTGGTGTGCTATTCATGTATTTTTGCCAAATCTCATAATGGGAGGGGGGAGGCAGCAGGTGTATGAGAGAATGGTTTATTCAGCATATTTACACATGAACAGAAGTCAAAATAGTTCATAACTTTGTTCTATGAATCAGTCAAGACCCAGTCAAATGATATTGGTTTGTAAAATGATTTGCAATATCATTTACCACCAGATAGGCATCAGATATTGGCTTGACCTACTTTATTGGTGTGCATAGGAACAGGGTTTTGCACCCAGTATATGGCCAGGCTGCATGCAGATAAGTCTGTGTGCACTCATCCATGAAGGTGTCACCATGAGGCAAATAAAAACGTTTCATATGTAGGTAGGGCCTACAGCTAGCTAAATATATGTATGCATTGGTCCATGAACTATTGTTCACAGAGGGGTAGGGCTTTAAATATCCAATTAATGCAGGCCCTTCCCTGTTCATGGAGGACCTCTCTCCCTCCCTCCCTCCCTCCCTCCCTCCCTCCCTCCCTCCCTCCCTCCCTCCCCTCCCCCTCCCTCCCCTCCGCCTCCCTTGCTCCCCTGCTCCCCCTCCCCTCCCCTCCCTCTAAAATCGTTTATTCAATATGGAATATAATACAATTCTGTTAAAATTTCAATTTCTGCTTTGCCACCTCTCCTTGCACACAAACAGTAGGCTTGCCATATTAAACAGGCCCATTGAAGCTCCCAGGTCAGCTCCTGCCTCCCTTCCCCTTCAGAGACTATTATGGACCCCCTGACCCATATCATTGCAAAGCCTCTTTATCAATATTATTTTCTGTTGATAATTTCAACATGTCTGAAGCCACTTATATTGAGTTTTAAGTGCGTCCACCCGCTCATTTGACCTTTGTTATCATTAACTTCGGGTAAATAGTAAATATTGAATTACCTACCATGCTTGTCCAAGCGCCAAAACTCGTAAGTGCCTCGTTCCGTGTGAACCGTAAATTATCATCTCGTTTTGTAGCGTGTACTGCATGGTCAGGACGTTCCAATTTTGGTTGATCAATGATAAATTACCCTCCCATTTATAGGTCATATTATATTATAGATCCCCAGGGACTGTCAAAGTGTACCCAAAGCCCATACCTGTTCCCAAAATATGACAATGTCATATGCCTTGAATTTGCTAAACGTAATCTGAGTTTGATTCAGACGACACCTTGAATCTCACCCAGTATTTTTTATCTATGCAATATTTGAACCGAAAATTTGCTTGGCTCACCTCGCTATTCTTCTTGGGACACCTTGCTAGGTCACCATTGTTGAGGATGCTGCTATGTCACATTGTTCTAAAACAATGATATCCATAGTAACTGTTTAGATCTGACTGGAAACTTTCATTTTCAAGGTAGCATCAACGCAGCTAGAGGTTTCATTCCACATCGTAATAATTCATAATTAATTTGATTCATCACACAAATCTTCCTGATTATACAAGTCGTACTCTGCTACAAATCTACGGTATCTGTTTGTTTGACAGCGAGCAACCAGTTGTGGTTAGCGCCGACACTGCTCTTCCTATTCCTGGGTCTTACACCAATTTGGTGTGTGGTGTCCCACAGAAACAAATATACACACGAGATCCTCTACTCGGGCTGGACCCCGGTCATTGGTGCAATGGTCATCAGTAGGTAAGTCCCCGGCATATTTTATGGTAAACAGAGCACAATACATTTGTATCTTTCCTAGTTTTGACTCCCAGTGAGAACAGGTCAGCTTTTAGCTCTTGCTGTTTCCGGCACCTCCTCAATATCTTCTCTTTTTTTATTGACTCGAACCAACTATTTTAGCACTATAAAGTTCATTCCTTTTCGCCAACCTTTCGGTCAGTTATGATCTTTGTGAGGACTAAGATTGGTATTCTAATAGAAGCGCCGACTTAGGGTAAACAAGATAGTAAAGCTTGGTAACAGAAGTTACAGTCCAAGATAAGGTCCGTAAGGGTGACCACATTTATGTTTCCAACAATTATCAACATTCTATACCCAGTAGTGTAGCAGCCACAGATCAATGCAAATCCAATCCATAGGATCAACAAAGGGAGAAAGATGGAATTATAGTATTCTTTGCCTTGTCCGGAATAGTAACAACTAAAATCACCCCCACAGACTCTTGGGACAGCGCCCCAGTTTCACATTGGAATCTCAGGATCGGTGAATCACTCCTGTCAGGCTTCCTGTTCAAGATTCAGCAAAATTAGCCAAGAATGTGTTAATCGTCAGGTTACCGTTACCGTGGACTCATTCACCTCCTCAAACGAGAATGCGTCTGCCTGTATCCTAAGTGTTATTAAAAATGGTCTATCACATTTTGCTACAACAGTGTCATAGTTGTCAGGAGACTCGCCAAAGAGAGCACCAAGATGTGAGGTATATATGTAAACATATTGGAGACAAATCTGAGCTTCAACGTTCAGTTTAACGCTTATGCACACGGTAAAATGCCCACCCTAAATACCTGAATATAGGTGCTCCTATCAAACACCAGCTTACCGCTCTTTAAATCACATTCAGGCCTCTGAAAACCTGAGCAATTCTACTATCTTTATATCTACCTAGATATTTGTTCTCTTAAATCCTTTAGCCATGTAACAGAAGAACTGCTTTTATGGGTAAAATCGTAGGTCACCCAAGGAACTATGTTCGTCTTATAATTAATTCACTTGAATCTTCTTCTTTTTTTTTATCAAAAATTAGAAACAATATGTCTAAGGCCATTTATATGATCATAGGACATATATATAAGGGTGTTTTAGAAACCTACTCTGAACACTCCTCTCACAGTTAACTAAAGGTACAGACTGAATAGAGAGGTATCTGAAGAGTAAGAAACAAATAATTGAGCATTTTGGACCCCAGAGATCCAGTTCTCTCTCGACAGATGGTGAATATGGAGTACTCCTTATACTCTTTTTCGCTTTTAACACGTGGATTAGAATAACTCTAAAGAGAATTCATTATGTGCTCCTCGATAGCAGTGAAGCTGAAAGCCTAAAAGATGGCACACGGAAACATAGTTGCAGTGTAAATGCGTCAACTCTTTCATTAACCCTTAGCTAGGTGGTATTTAGACATTAACTATTTCGAAAACGGCAACAGGTTTGGTACCAGATAATAGTATGGAATGATTTATTTATATAAAAGTAAAAAAAAAAAAAGGTGGCACAAACTGCAAATCGCTCATAATTTGACGTTACAAAGCTAAAAAAAACCAACAACATACTTTTCAAATTGAAAAATACAGTTACTATTTCTATCATTCGAACTCAACCTAGCTGTGTCTGACTTCCATATACATCCAGCCCTATACATTGAAGTTTCATAAAATGCAACATTTCTGTTGCCAAAAATTACAAAGATGTTCTATATCTTTTTACGATAGTCATCTGTGGTTATCTAGATTCATATAACAAAGACTATCGTGGTCTCATAAAGTTGAAATGCAGTGCTCATTTACTCTTTTTCCTTTCGTTTCAGTTTGGGTGGCCTTATTCTCGATTTTGCTGTTGGGAATTATCACGGTATTGCTGTTTTTCAACCTGTTATTAACGGTAAGTTTATCGCTTTGATTATGTGATATGTTTAACGTATTATTACGTAATGATTTGGAATATTTAGGGGTCTGACCTGTGAGGGCATGTCACGCTGTCATGCCCTTTTTGATATTAAAGTTTCTCCTAGCTAGTGTCTCAATATATTGCACTAAGTTAGTACCTAACCAATGCCTTTTTTTACTGATATCAAGATGCATTCAAAATGTGTTTTATTCAAAATGATTTTCGTTGGAACTCTATCTTTAAAGGCCAGAACAATGTATATGCTGTCATAACTTAATATATTTATTCAAAAATGTTTTGATATTTGCATTTGATATGCAGGCGTAGGAGGAAACTTGGTCGCCGTACAAGCTAGCCGTCTCTCTACAGCCCTGCACCGAGTTAGCACGCCGGGTAACCTGCCTGAGGGGGCCGTGTCAGGCTGCCCCAACGTATTTTCCACTTTCTTTGGCTCAGGTAATGAAATAATAGATGATTTCCACTTATTCAAGGCTCTTGTGTTATCCAATGCTATGGAATATCCATTAATCACCGGGTGGTTCTAAAGACGGTAAATCGTAGGGTTTCAACATTTTCTTTATGTCGCAATAGCGAACTATCATGATTTGCTCTGAAGAATCTCTGTTGAGCCCTTCGTCAGACTATATAAAAAAGCAATAGAAAGATATAATTCCATTTATTTCTAATATAAGACCAATGTTGCGTACAAATGTTATTGATGATTTGATTTATTTAGTCATTAAAGAAAGCATATATCCGACTAAAAAATACATAACAGATTATTTCGTAAGAGTATGACCACGTATTGAGTTCATAAAGATTGGTTAGATCATATTACGTAATAATTTGGAATATTTAGGGGTCTGACCTGTGACCAGGACATTTACCATTGTGATCCTCAGGTCAGATACAGAACAATAAAATTTAAATCAGTAACAGCTGATTACATTTTTCATCCCGACCTTGCATTATGTGTACTCCTCAGACTGCTCATATGCTCTTATTCCACGTTCAGGTGTAAACGCCCGCACCGCGCGCGTGTTGATGCTGCTCGTGGTTCCGGGTCACCTCACATTCATGTATACAATCCACTACATGAACGCGGGCCACACATCTATCACACTCATCTTCGCTTCCGTATACCTGTCTGCTGCCGTGCTCCAGGTCGGTAAACAATCGCTAAAACCAAACCTCTGACGCGTAACTCACCCCTGAAGTAAACACTCGAACAGAGTTGTCATGTGTTATGAAGTACATGTAGTTAGTGGTTCTGTGTTCACAACAGAATGGAGTGAATCTCACCTGATCAAACAACAATATAGAGTTCAGAAGCAGTTTATTGAGAGGAAGTAAAAAACTGTAGAACGTGTACTGACACATTGTGATGTTCATTAGGACCTACAGCAGTCCCAATATATTAATTTTGTATCAGTATTAGATGTCGTATTACTATTCAGTATAATTGATGTAGAGTTAATGTTGACTTGTTGGAGGGGGGTGGGAATTAATGCATAGATCAGGGAAATTTGTAATTCTATGAGGATAAGTAGGTAATATAACATGTAATGTATATGATATGATTGGATTATTAGCAAGTGGACCGTTGGCATCAGTGTCTGACCACATTTTTGCATCTTGCAGCTATCTAAATAAAGATAGAAATATGATTTCTATTTTGATAAGAATGTTTTATCAAAAATATACTGCATTGCGTATATTGACTTGGAATTTTAATTTTTTCAAATCTTTTTTCAGTTTAGCCCTGACTTTTAGTTACAGGCTTACTGTGGTCAATCCAAATCCAGACACAATTGTCAGTGAAAGCTTCATTATTATTCTGTAAAGTAGTAAGTTTGAGATAATCTGAAGAAGGTAAAGTTGTAATCGGTTTACACAGCCAGATATCAAAGAAACCAGAACTGAAATAAATCTATCCACAATCAACATGTACCTCTCAAATGTCACCATTCAAGTGTTCAATCAATGCAGGCCTTTTCCCACCACCTGCCAGTCATGCGTGACTGACCAGTACACTGGATTTAGTCCCTAGTACTCTGATGATATCCGGTCGTTACCGCGCGACCTCGGTATCGGTGATCTCGCTACCGCTACTATCTCGGTGGTTACTGGAGAACTCGACCCGAAACAAGGTCGACCCGTTGTTGTCAGGAGAACTGGACCCGTTTTGGAGAAATCCATTGGAGAACTCGACCTGTTTCAGATACTTATAAATCAGACATTTTCATGTAGAAGTAAAGGTCTCACTAATTAGCTTAGACAAATTAACCAGCGGATATAGAAAAAAGTCCAGTTATATTTAGGTGTAGGGTTAAGGATAGGGATAGGTTTAGGGATAGGGTTAGGAATAGGGATAGGGGAAGGATTTCCTGTCTCTTTTTTTCCCCAGAGAAGACCAAATTTGAAACCAAGATAACATACTTAAGACTGAATTTAGTATTTATTGTCAATTGTAATGAGTTTCTTGAGTTGGGAAAATTCAAAACGGATCGAGTTTATTACGGGTCGAGTTCTTAAAACGGGTCGAGTTCGTTACGGGTTGGAGTTCGTTTCAGGTCGAGTTCTCCAATATTCATCTCGGTACCATCGAACTTGATACCACTGCGGTTTCCGCGCGCCCAACCATGTGGCTGTCGAGTCGGCTATGTGTCTCTGCCACGGGAGATAGGATGCACCCTGGCTGACTCCCGTTGGGTTGGTGTAAGGTTAGTGTAGGGTTAGGACTAGGGTTAAGGATGACAAGTCCGCGGGTGGGTAGCTCGACAGGATCCCGGGCGGTACGAAATTCGCCATTTTCATGGACAGAGTCTGCAGCGGTACTGAGTGCACTGGCGGACCTAGACTGGCTCCAATCCCTGCATTCTATGGCTACCCTCCTCGCTGGGATTTGATTCATGGGCCAGTCAGAGAAGGATACATACTATAATGAACTTTATTCTGATTGTGTTTAATCATTTAAAGAATGTTCATAATCAAAGACGTGGGCAAGTATATGGCGGACCGTATCTGCTGCGTTGGAAACTCCACGCGTATTCCCTCTCCCTACCCCCCCCCCCCCCCCCCACCACCACCACCACCACCACCACACACACCTACCCCACCCCTCTCAACCGCTGCCTGGGTGTGTTTTTGTGGATTGCTGTGGGTACATAGCCAGTGTGGTGTATCGGGGCTGGAGCTTGGTATAAGCTTGGTATAAACAAAATTATGCATTTCTTATTCATTTATCAGCTACCACCTCAATTTCCTCATGGTTTCACTGTATTTACTAGCGACTTCGTCGAGTCCGAGTCCTAAAAATATTTGAAAAAAGAGATGTAAGACTGCTGGGGGCGGGGATCGAACCCCAGACACTCACGTTCGCAAACGGACGCTCTGATGACCGCTCCACACAGAGACTTGTAGGGCCAAATACTTAGTGAAAAATTTGAAAAACGATGTTCCTGACTGCGGAGTTTGAACCCCCATCACCCGAATTCCCAGCCTGACATCCTGCTGACTGCTCCACAGAGCCAGGTCCTCTGAAGTGGACAAATACTTAGGCTGGTGGTTGATGGGAGAACCAGCAGAGTTTCGAAAGGGGTACCAGCGAAATCTTGCGATCTCATTGGTTATTCACGAGAAAAGTAGATCAATCTCCAGGCCCAGGTCGGGTTCACTATGTCTCTATGTACGGGAGCAACTTCAAGTGGATTCGACGAAATTCTACCGTTTTAGATATAGTAGGTAATAAGCAGATCAGATACACTCTTCTGATTGAGCCTACCGTAAGACAAAGGCAGGTGGAAATGGAGCTAGCCAATTGAATGGGTATTTCTGTGCCGTGATGGCATGTAGAGGAGTTCCTGAGTATTGATACACCACCTGGTATATTGTGACTACTTTGTGATTCAGTGGTGTAATCTGGTGTAGAAGAGTTTTGAGTGTGTCCTCACTAGATATCTGGATTGTTTTGGGGTTTTTTTTAAAGGGATTGTCCCCCCCCCCCCCCCCATCGTCATAGGGTAATTATTTGTAGGATCATACTTGTACATTAGATTCAGTATTGGATGGTCCACTTTTTCTCCTTACATTAAGATACAAATTCCTTTTGTTTGTAGGTGTTTCTGCTGCTGTACATCTCTAACTGGCTGGTGCATTGGCTATGGAAACGCGGAAATGACCCTGACAACTTCTCCATCCCCTACCTTACAGCAATCGGCGACCTCCTGGGCACCGGTTTCCTGGCCGCCGCCTTCCAATTTCTGTACGTTATTGGTGATCGTGATGCTGACGTCGGCGATTAATTAATTACTTCATTAATTAATTAATTGCCTGATCACTGGGTCGCTGCCCGTCCCTATCTTCGACACCAGTCTCAGCTACTGATCTGCACCCACATCTTGGACACCTTTGCTTGTAAAAAAATTTGTGACCTTGCTTTAATGGGAATTGAGCGAGCACTTCTGTGGTTGTGGTGATAGCCATGCATGGGTTTCGGAGAAGATAAGGTACTTGTAAAATTGCTGGCATTAAATGGGACTCCTAGAATGGGTGATTTGAGGCGGGATGGATTTTCGCTACACACTGCGATATGGTGATTGATGATGTAAAGTTAACAGTTTTCAATATATAAATGAAACGAGTTTATCCATTCCTTGTGGATGTACTTCATAAATTATTTTGTGAAAAACCTATGCCAAATGTAAATATCATACACGTAAAAATTGGGGGAATGGGTCGTTGTTGTGAATGGAACTCACACCTCATTGATATGTGGGTGTTCTGTGGTAGACAGGATGCTGTATCTGACCTGTTTCTACTGGATTGTTATATAAGATAGTGTCTCACGATACAGATGCACCATAACTCTGTGATGAACGTCTCATAATGTGATTAAGATGTATGTCATATTATCCCAGCACCTGGTGCACACAGTATATATAGGCATGCTAACTCTACTCTTTCAGTGTAGGACGGACGATAAATTGACGAAAGAGTTATGGTTTCATAAGTGATGTGTTGGAATATTCTCTTTGAAATAAAGATTACAATCACAGTGATCAATGTCTGTTAATTCTCACTTGGCTTAAAGTAAATTACCTTTATGGATTTCATTTTCATTTATCTTTGTTTCAACTTTTAACATGAAATAACTATCAGTGATATGGTTAATTAGGAAACTACCTTGCATCGCAAAATAATGGTAAAGCGGCACAATGCATCTGCACAACTGCTGTCGTTATTTCACATTGTCTAATGGTAACGGGTTTTCTTTGTAGTATGACTTGGTTGATTTTGCTTATTTTATGGTTTGGGAAAACAATATCACGCATTCTACCTTTTCGCTTTATAGTATAGATTATGGCATCCTTAATTCTTTTAAGTTTAACTCTCATTATGTACGCAATATAGCTTGTATTGTAATTTTATTATTTCAACTTCTGTTCAATTAGCTACATTATCCATGAACAACGAACTCTGTGCTTCCCTGATTATGGATCACTATTATACTGACGTTAACAAAAGATTAATTCACTATTTGAAATCAGACAACTAAGGCCTTTTAATTCAATCTTAAGTCAAATATTGTTGTCTTTTGATGGTATTTGGATTCAGATTGTTATTGATGTGACTAGGTTACAATACATAAACAAGAATAACGGTGTTGAGTTCTTTATGTTTTGTCGTCTGGGATAATTTCTTTTGCTTCTCAATCAGTATTTTTGTTACCATTCCAGGAACGCTTATGTGCATCATTTTGACAATGGAGGGCAAACCCTAAACAGAAACGGTACTGAAGTAATATAAGTAGGGATATATCAATATATGGTAAAACATACTCACTTGGACATTTGTTTGAGATACGAATTTTGAACATGTTTATAGGCTAAACAAAACAGCTCTCATGCAGATGTTTGTACCCCAATGGAACTACTAAAAAGACCATAAAGCACCAAAGTAAAGCCGAAAATGGTAGGCAATTATATTGCATACAGGGTACATTAAAACTCCCAATGATGGCAGTACAGGTAGATGAATATAGGGCATGTAAATGAAGTTCAGGCCGACTGGTGCAATGGAGTCATAGCAAATCAATAACGAGTAAAAAACGCCCGGCGAGGGTAATAAAATCGGCGTTACTCGTTTCACCGCACCAAATCACCCCTGTGCGACCGCTTGTGTGGTTCGACGGATCTGTTGCATTGCAAATCTTGAAATAGTCATAATTTGCGATAGATTTGTAGCACAGGTCTGGTGTTGTACCTTTATACTTGTATAGAAACCCCTTTTCTGTCCTGTACCGGTACCTCATTGACTCCATGTAGCTATACATGTAGCTATACTGACCACTGGTACATTACAGTCAAAAACTAGAACACCTCACAGGCTCCACTCTGGTGCCAGGTCTCAGGAATTGTGAAAACGTCCGGCTCCGTCTATAGTGTGGCTTAGTGTTAAAGACAAATGCTGGTAGTTGGGTGATTTCTAAATTCTTTCGATTTCTGCAAATAAATGGATAATATAAGTTTCATATATCAGCATTGGTATTGACTATTGGTGTCTATGGGAAACTGCAATATTTTCATATTTCTGTCTTCGAATAATTCTGGATTATGATAGTAGGTAACATATACAAATAGGAAATGCTAAAAATATACTATGTACCAATGTTAACATTTTTGTAATGATACCATGAAACCTTGCCTATAAGGTGGGTTTTGTACGCGTATCAGTCTCAGTTTTCATTCGATACCAAACATACCTATGTAGGGTGCACCTTATAGGTGAGGTATTTAAATATATATACCAATACCAAAGTATCGAAAATCAGACCCCAGGTGCATCTTAAAGCATTTTGCTTAGTTGGGGGTGCACCTTACAGGCGAGGTGCACCCTATATACAAGGTTTTACAGTACTAGATAATTTTTCTCTGTATGTTTGAAAGGGCTGATTTTGTACAATCGATAAAAGGTACAATGAGTACCTAAATTCCTGTGTATAAGCCGCATCTCGCTAATAAGCCACACCCTGACTTCAGGAAAGTGTTATAAGCCGTACCTGGGGTTTAACCTTTGCTGGTTTAGTATTGTTCTATAGTATTAAATAATTCGCCTACGGGTAGCAGCACCAGTACCAAATATAGTTCTGAGTGCAGATACACAAGGCACTTAATATCTACCCGAATTTCCCTTTAAGGGCATAGCTGGGGTGTTGTATACTTCTTCCCACAATTGTGCAGTAATATATCTTTATCATATTCTGTGAAATTTTGATGAAAATGACATGGGTTTTATCATGCGAAAGCCAACTTTTAAATTTCTATACAATCTACAACGATGTTGCTATTATTACCTACTATATTTAAAACGGTAGAATTCCGTCGAATCCGCTTGGAGAATCTCCCGCACATAGGGACAGAGTGAACCCAATCTAGGGTGGGAGACTGAAGGGCCAAATTGCGCTGGTAGTCGGTAAAATCGGTGTCACGTGAAATGATGCTTCGGAACTATTTTGGTAGTTTCCGGTATTAATAGTAGGGGGCGCCACTAAGCCCTCACCCTATTTCAAATACGACGCGACGAAGTCGCTAGTTTCAATCTAAAAAGTTTACTGCTTGTTACTGGTCAGTTAGATATCAGCAGAGCTGTAGAGCTTGTTGGGTACCAGCACTGGCAATTTGGGGAAAACCACTTGTCAGTTACTCAGGTTTCGGTCCAGTTTTGAGGCCTGATTTTTAGGAGGATTTTACAATTTGTGTTACACAGTTCTATGTTTCTCCTAAAATGCATTACACTCCGTCTGTAAACTGAGTGGCTTTTGTAGCTTGACAAACTGGGTTTATGTGTGAATTTATCGAGTTTCAGTTCTGCCTGTGTGTAACTATATCAAGCGGCTCTCCAACCTGACAGATGAGCAGGAGAAACGAGTGTAGGGCAAACTTGGTCTGCCTACGGCCAGGGCTGAAAAGCCGAAATCTCCTACTATAAGGAGGAGGAATCGTTGACAGTATCAAAGCAGTCCGAAATGACGGTCCAAGGCCTATCAAAGCTACAAATGGACTTATTCAGAGAACTCATGTCAGTTTGTCTGCAGGAGAGGGTAGGAAGCATGCCAGCGTGAGTAGTGTGGTCAAATCCCTCAGCATGAAGACTACAAAGATGTCACTAACTCGTATTATGATGGCCTGTGGGATATTACCAGTGCCGATGATAAAACTGGGGCTGCCATTACAAAAAGAAAGGACAACTGTCTTTGACCAAGCAATGCACCAATGCTGCAAATGCCAAAGTTGAACAAAATCTGCATCAGGATGTTATCTCAAGGGTCCATACCAATGGATAAGTATCTCTCGGAAACTCAACAGAGTATTGTTGCTATGATGTTGGGCATTGCTCACCAGTTGCATGCCTTGTATGAGC
This sequence comes from Alentia gelatinosa, assembly GCA_950022655.1. NCBI lineage: Eukaryota > Metazoa > Annelida > Polychaeta > Phyllodocida > Polynoidae > Alentia > Alentia gelatinosa. Next base: position 46,315,317 of record OX465581.1, read on the forward strand.
TCAAACAGTGGGCGAAAATGAATCAAGATCCTGAGATTAGGGAAACAGCAGCACTGCTTGCAGATGCCTAGATTGTTGTGATGGATTCCATTCTCATACTTTCTAGGGTCATGTCTGATACAACACACACCAGGAGATATTTGTTGAATAATAACTTGTATAAAAGGTGGGTGAATCTGTTGGATTACAACCCAGGCATGCCGTAGTGGCTTGGGGGGTGAAGATCTTAACAGGGGCAGGAAAAAGGCAGAAGATGAGATCAGAGAGGCCGACAAAATGATGAAGAGGAAGCACGAACTGCAGTCTGAGCAGAAAGACTTATACAAAAAGAACTATGGATACAAATCCAAAAGCAAGCCCTCAATATGAAGTGGATGCCTGACAAAGGCTCCAAAGACAAATCCCTTTACAATTGCAACGAGTCAGGTTTTCACAAGAGGGGGTCACAGTCACAAGTTCGCAGGTGAGTGACTCCCCTGATTCCCCAAATTATGGCACTTTTTTTTAAAGGTTTTTATTTAACCTGGAGGACAGGTTAGATGGCTTGCACCTATCTTCCATCCTCTCCAGCGCATACTTCCGTTGGCTCAATTACCCAGCTAGTGGGTGTACAGACGAGCATGGTTGAATATAATCCAAATTTGAGCAAGATAGTGTACTAACTTACAGATGGTGTAGTTACAATAGACATCAGGTAATTTCAATATTTAGAACATCATCGATTCCATAATCTTTGCGCCCAGGTCAAGTATAAATCGATAGACAATAGGAAAAAAGGGGGATTTCCGTGGATAGGATAGTTATAGTTATACTAGTAGTTCGGTAAAGGGAAAAAATATGCACATACTTAAAGCTTACTGACTAGACAATGTACTTCGGGTAGTCTTGACCCAGGTTTAGATTCTTTAGGGATTGGTATAATTTGCTAATTGGCCTTTCAGACGCGCTTTGGTAAAGGATTTGAATTTATCATTGGAGTCTAAATTTCTGATATTAGGAGCAAGAGAATTCCATAATTGACTAGTCTTGTATTCCACCGAGGTTTTATATAGGCTACTTTCAATTTTGTTTTCATTTTTCAAAACTGGACCTTCAAATAGGCGAATATTAAGTGCTCTTTGTTCAAGATATTCTGTTTTTTTGGGCTCAAGAGTAAGATAGATTTAATAGATGGGCTTCTCTGCATTCAGTAAGCTTGTTGATTTTGCAGACCCTGTGTAAGTAGTTTATTCTTATTATTTCTTCACGTTTAGTGCAAATTTTTAGTCCACGGTTCTGGCATTTTTGTAATTTTCCCATTAGGGCAGAGTCAGATGCATGGAAAATAGTATCTCCGTATTATAAGTAAGGCAGAACCATGGTTTTATAAATAGTGAGTGATTGTTGAACATTAAGAAATTTCCTGATATAGGCTAAGATGCGCATTTTATTGGAAACTATACCCATGGTTTTCTTGAGATGACATTTAAAGTTCAGTTGGTTATCCAAGGTAAAGGCCCAGGTAAGAAAATTTGTTGACTATTTCCAGATTTGAATTGTTCATAGTAATTACAGACATATGGAGATTCCGTAGTTTGGATTTAGAGCCAAAAATCATAGCTTTAGATTTGTTTAAATTTACTGTTAATCTATTATTTAGGCACCAATTTACTATATTATTAAGATCAGAGTGTAGGCCTTGTGTTGCTACTTCTAAGTCAGTGTTACTTGTGTACAGAACTGCAACATCAGCGTATAGTTTGATTTTCGAATTATGGATGCAGTTTTCAATGCTATTAATATAAACCAGAAAGAACAGCGGTCCTAATATGGATCCTTGGAGGACACCTTTACTTATAGGTAGAGATTTGGATGTAAGATTGTTGACAATTATACGTTGTGATCTCTTTTCTTGGTAGCTATTGATCCATTTTAGTGATTTGTCTGGTATGCCTAGGTTAGCTAATTTTTTTAGAAGTATTTGGTGTTGGACAGTGTCGAATGCTTTGGTTAAATCGATAAATATGGCTGGGCTTTCTATTTATACTTTTTATGAAATCATTGGTCAAATCTGCTGCTGTTGATATGGTAGAATACCGTTTTCTGAAACCACCTTGGGTTTTAGTGAGGATGTCATTCTGTTCCAGGTAGGTAGATAGCTTCTTATGCATAATCCGTTCGAGTAATTTCCCAGGAAGGGGTAATAGCGATATGGGTCTTAGGCCATCTACGTTTTGATTGAAGTTTGGCTTTTGGAGGGGAACTACATTTGCCTCCTTCCATGCTTGTGGAAAGATTATGGTATTTAGCGAGAGGTTAAACAGGTGAAGTAATTCATGTTTTAAAACGGTAAAGCTATCTTTGAGCACTCTGCTCAAAAATTGAGGTTACAGCCGATGATTTGTTAATATCTATTTTGTTTATCACTTCTTCTATTTCAGGGAGGGTAATAGTTATGTCGTCCATTACGGTGTGTGTAGCCACACCGTCGTCGTACCAGGGGTCCTTGAATTTTTGTGGCTAGGGTGTCACCGATAGTGGTAAAAAATTGATATATAAAGTCAGGTATATCATTTGAATCAATTAGTTCATTGCTATTTTGGTTTTTAAGGTTAGTGTATGGGTTCTGAGAATTAGTTTGAAGTAGTTTTTGCATTTTGTCCCAGAACTTGTTTTTGTCTTGGTGCATATTGTTTTGGATGTAATCATTTTTGGAATTTATTACTTGTTGTTTCACTTGGTTTCTTAACATTTTACACATGAAGGGGCACTCATGGGATCATTAGATCTGTGGGATGCTTACTACTTTGTCTACTATTTGGAGAGAAAGGTACTAATAATCTGACATACCTATATTCCAAATTTCTTGTGGTTATTATGACCGTGATAAACATAGGTCTGAAAATCTGAAAAGTGCAGGCACAGCAACACTAAGCCACCTTGTATATGCCTACTGGGATGCTCAATTTTATTTGAACAGGTTAGGGTCAAGATCAATCCATATTTGTAAATAACATCAACACCCATTCAAAAAGTAAAACATGTCTGTTTTGTTTGTAAATCTGAAAAATGCAGGCACTGCACCACTCAGGCAGCTTGTGCATACTTACTGTAATGCTCGATGTTATTTGAGCAGGGTGGGGTCAAGGTCATCCCATATTTGTAAATAACAACAACACCCATTCAAAAAGTAAAACAAAATTATGAAATTTTAGGTTGAAGGATTGACGGTTGAGCGTGATTCATCAGTACTTTTACTGTCAGACTACCTTGACATGTAGACAGCGGGATTGAATCTTCCTGCCTGGTAGGTCAGTGTCATGTCATGTGGTATGAGACGTTCTAGTCAAGCAGACATCTTGGCACTTGGTTGGCCATAGATTCTGAGTAGTGCTTTTTTAAATTTTATTTATTTCAATTGTAGGCATTCAGCTAGTGGGCTGGTGTGGTTTGCCCTTACAGCATGACTTGGGTTATCATTATACATAAAGGTGTATTTTGACAATAGTTTAGTTAATGAACAACAACTATTTATATGTACCTTATCTTATTTTGATTTGAATAGAGATATGTTTCACAATTCTCCTGGGCTCAATTGGTTCCATAGGCTTTCACCATGGTATAAGACACTAGTTTTGAATTTCTTAATAGAGGGTCTTTGGGTTTTGTACATAATACTTTGACTTTGCCTCATAATTCTTCCTCCAGGAAGAATTAGGGATATGTTTCCTCTTTGTTTCTTCATGTAATTTGCTAGGTGTAAGTTTCTGTTCTTGCACATAGATTGCACATAGTAGGCGGCGCTTTTCAGGCAATTCTTAGAGCTCTGGTATGCAAGGACTGTAGTTTATTGAGTTTTACAATGCACATGGAAGTCATTTCATCTAACAAATATCTCATTTTGATTAATAGAAAACTCTTATGAGAGCACCTCTGGATACAGTTGTCTATGTGTTTGTTAAACCATAAAGCTTGATCCAGGACAAACCCAAGGTGCTGAAATGTGTGGACACTATCTAGTTCAACATCTTGTATCTTTATGCCATTTATATCAGAGTTTGCTATCTTTCTGTTAGTGCCAAAAAATATATACTTGGATTATTTATGTTAATGGAAAGTTTATCCTGTTAACACCAGATATCAATTTTAACCAGCACACAATTCATGTCATTTTCTAGAGAAAAAGGTGAGGTACCATGTACTGTAACTACTGTATCATCAGCATATAAGTGTATATTGTTGTCATTCACCAACTTCGCCATATCATTGATGTAGACTAGGAAGAAGAAGTGTCCCAATATGGAGCCTTGGGGTTATGATCAGTGACTACTCTAATGGGTGCCCTGACGACGTAGAGATGTTCACAAGCCTATATCACTGCAAGACCTTCTCTTTCTAGTTGACTATAGTGCTGCTCCACTGGTGATAGTGCTTTCAAAGCATAGGTGATCACTTTTTGGCCATCTGTCTGTTTCTGGGTCAGAGTGGAACCTAGAACAACTGGACTTGCGTCCACAAAGATGGATGTCTCTTTATCTGGGTCAAAGTAGGCCAGCACAGGTGGTGATGTCAGGTACTTTTTCAGGCATTGGAGAGACTTGTCATGCTTGGTTGACCAATTCCGTTTTTTCACTTTTGCAAGTGTGAGAGCATAATGCTTCTGTCAGGTTTGCATAGTCTGATATAAACTTTGCACAGAAGTTGTTCATGCCAAGCAGGCTGTGCAGCTCACTTGCATTGGATGGTGGTATCACCTTGTTGTTGGATTCAGCCTTTTTAGGATCCTCTTCCATGCCTTTGGCAGAGAATCTGAAACCATAGAAATCAAGGGTTCACTCACACTTTCTTTGGTTGGGTGTAAGTCCTTGCTCTCTGATGCAATGTAGAAGGTATTGCAGATTGCGGTTGTGTGTCTCTTGATCCTTCCCATACACAATGATGTCATCGGACACCTGGGAGACCCTCTAGGGCTATCTGTATGGCGTTCTGGAAAACTTCAGCTGCTGAGGATATACCAAAGTTCAGCCTCTTGTATCTTTGCAGACCAAGGTGGGTTGTGAAGTTTGTTATGTACCTTGATTAAGGGTCAAGCTTCAGCTGATGATATCCACTGTTCAGATCTAGCTTGCTGAAGACTGATGCACCATTTGGGTCATGGATTATGTCATTAACTGTTGAGGTGAGATGTCTTTCTCTAAGAATGGCTTGGTTAGCCTGCCGCATATCGATGCAGAGCCTTACTACACCTGGGCCCTGTTTTTCAGTCACAACAAGATTGGCCAAAGATACCCTAAGTTCATCCAGTGAATATACAACATTTTGGATGACAAAAGATAGCAGGTGTCCCATAGACAGTGTCTTAGTGTGCCATGCGGGATTGGTGCAAAAAACTTTGTTCAGAAGGATTGCCTCAGAAAAACCATAGAAGTATGCATAGTCACGACAATCGTTATAGGCGATGAATAAAAATTGCAGAGTATCACAGTAGGTTATACACAAGTTAACTGAGTGGTGGAGTGCACACAGTTGTCAACTAAAACATGGGGGTTCAGAAAAATATTTCTCACTATCAAAATACCCAAAGGATAATTATGAAATTTTGGGTATACGAATACCAGATATATAGAAAAATTCTCCAAAAATATTTCCTCATTTCAATAAATTTTAGCATCTGAAGAAAGAGAGTTATAACCACCCAGTATACCTGTACAATATGTCCACAATTGTCTTGGGTTGCAACACTTTGGTTGACATATTCACCTATGATACCCTACGATTGTTACTACTATAGGACACCTCTAAGCGCCCTATGTGTCATCGATCAACGATTGTTGGCCGATCCTCTATGATCATTCGTCCATAGGACACTGACGCCTGGAAAGTGTCATTATGAACAATTGGTGTGACTGAAAAACACACCCCTGGATCTTTAGGTTTCAGTGCAGAAACTATTGGTGACTTCCATGGTTCTGGTCCATCAATTTCTTTTATGATTTCAAGATTTTCAAGCCTTTTGATCAACTTTGCCTCTTAGGTGAAAGGGGATTCTACAGTGGGGTTGAGTCACAGGCTGTACAGTGGCATCGATGTGGAACTTCATCTGCCAATGATGGGAAAAGGCTTGGCATATGATGGTTGACATGGTTGTGGCCCCTACTGTTTTATGGTTTGTGCATGGTCAATAGCTCTTTCCAAGGCTTTTCCCTGTTTCATAAGGTCATCAAGGGTGATGATGAGATCTGCTAGAGCTTTGGTCCTTAATTTAGGTGATTTTCCTCTTTGAATGATCTGGGACTTGATTTCAGAAGAAGTAGAGCAGTTGGAGCCAGTGATGTTGAGTGCTGTCATTTGGTTCTTGAATCTGGTCATATACTTTTTTCACCTTGCACAATACTGGAGATGTCAATTAGATCAAAGTGTGGAAATGCTGAGAGTGAAAACTCTGCCATTCTTGATTTGCAAGTTAGGAAGATAGCTGATAGGTGTGTATCCCCACAGGTCTGTGGTATAGATGACATAGATCAGAATGTTTGGTAGAAAAGTTACACTGAATAGTCACACTGAACAGTATGGTACAAGCTGAGTCACTGTCACTGTTGATGTTTCATGACATTCATGGAAAAAGTTAACTCCAAAAGCACAACACAAATGGTCCTTAGCTTACGTATTTAGGCACAATTTACAGACACTCACGGTTCATGGTTTTATTACTCACCCAATATGGGGTCTCCATATTAAATCTATGGAGCCTCCAGATCACTACTGAGTAGAAAAGCAATACTCCTCGCTATCTCTCAGAGTTTCACTTTGCGTCAACTACAATAGAATACAGCCACGCAGATCAGAATCATGGTGATATTGTGTATGTATTCCATCATAAATATCATAAATATTGCAAGAAGGGAAGCTTTATGAACAGCCGGGATTGCACCTACTGGTTTGTTTTAGCATCATTTATCCACGTCGCCAATTTAGTGTTTGATGTTTGATGGATGGTAGTTATTTGCTGATTACTTCAGAGACAGTGAAGCACATGGTTTGGTTGATGCTGTGGTTCCTACTGCTAGATGGCACCACTCACATAAGATAAAATGTACTGTTATAGAATATTAAAAGGAGGCAGCACTGCACTGAGCTGATTTGATGAACATTACACTGGTGAAGCTAGACATGAAGTACATGAAAAATGAAGTACAGTAAAACCCCCTTGTATGCAGACCTCTTGTATGTTGAGAAAGGTAGAAGGCACCTTTGTAGGAAACCTCAAAATGGTAACCAGGCTCTTGGCCCATATTTTTAATGCCAGTCCTCCCTAGGCAAGTATCAACAAACTTGGGATGTCACTGCTGTCTTAAACCTGTTAAAGAAGTGGTGTCCTTTATACTCATTAGATATAAGGAAACTTACATTTAAAACACTTTTGTTGACCCACAGCTCACAGGATACAGACATTACATACTCCAGACACAAAGTCTATTATTTGGAACGACATTGTTGTTTTGCAGTTACAGAAACGGGTACACCAGCACACCAAAGAAGGCCAAGCCTTAGACCAACTAGACAGTGGCTAAGTTTAAAGATAAGAGAACGTGCCCATACTAGGCTTTGAAAGGACACTGTGCTGAAATGAAGGAGCACAGAGGACAGTACACACTGTCCTGGGTTACGCTAGGGAAGGACCCACCAGCCAGTAACAAAAGACACCATTCTCAGATGGATAAAAAAGACCATGGTGGAGGCAGGTATCAACACACAGTTGTTCGAAGCTAACACACGCAGGGGAGTGGCCATGTCCAAAGATGCCCTCTGAGACTTACCTATGCAAATCATTCTGAGGAAAGCCAAACAGAGAAAGACAGCTAGACAACCAATCGCCTGTTAAACTTTTTCTGGTGGAGCACAGGTAATATGTTAAAATCTCTGTTGATATCCAACTGACCAGTAACAAGCAGTTGACTTAACATTGAATAAGGCTTACCTTGGTAGAAGATGGTATTTGACCTAAAGTCTATTATTTTACCAGATTGTCACATTGTGCAACAGTTCTGCCTCCCTACCAAAAATTGCGTTTCTCTAAGATGTGCCCATGTGGATGTTAAATACTGCTGCTATTAAAAACAAAATGCTAGATATCCAAAAATCAAGTAGTTATGTGTGGTTATTTGGTGCCACAAGCGTTGTGACAATTGAATCGCATCACATTTCAAATCTGTAAAGACAGAAAGGTACACAAATACATAAGGTATACAAATACTGGAATGCTCAAATAAATGTAAAAGTATACAGGTCACACTTGTTGCAACAATGTAAACTCTATTCAATGCAAACAGCACCATATACCCTGTTAGCCCTAATGGCATGACAAGATGAATACTGGAGAACTTAAATGGAAATGAACTCGACCCATAAAAAAGTGTTCAGTAATTATGGCGGGGGGGGGGGGGACAGTTTTTAGGGGGGGGGGGCAACTTTTTGGGGGGTATTCCAAGGGAGGGGGCAAATTATTTTTGTGTATTCCAAGGGGGGGGGCAACTTTTTTGGGGGTATTTCCATGGGGGGCCAAATTTTTTCAGTATTTCTGCCGGGGAGTCGACATTATTAGCTATACAATGAGCCAGACTCCCACATTTGTGTTCAATTATAATTGATATTTGTAATGAAATGCATTCATATCATAAGAAATCAGCTTAGTTGTACTACTATAGTAATGATTAATGCACTAAGTAATTATAGTTGTATCACTCCCTGGTGTTCAGTGTCTATGGTTACAGTCCCGTTTCTCTACTGGGAGATGGGTATGCACCCTCCCTCAGTCTGACAGACTGATTTGGAGGATCAATCAATGCAGTCTCACAAGATCATTAGTTTTTTCTTCAACATCTATGAATTAGGAGCATTTACTACAACATCAAGTGCAACAAAAGATCCCTGTTGCTGCCTATTTCAATAAGATTACCTTATTTATGGAAGAGCACTATCAGCAAAGAGAACTCTTCATTGAGATTTCTGCATTGAGTACTTGAAGGGGTTCTCCATTAAAAAATAGGACTTTCTCTTCCTTCTGTAGTGCCACACCATGGGAACTAATTGCCAGAATGTCTGTATTTGCATGTCATTGATACTGCTACAAGAAAAAGTGAAGGTCCTGCACGATCCTGCAAGGGAGCCTGATGACTAGCAGCTGATGGCACAAATCAAGAAAGCAGTTGCTGCTGGATATTTGAAAGTTAACAACCAAGTCTCAATAACTGACTTCAATGAGAATTAGGTTCTAGGTAGTCAAGCTTTATGATTGATTACATGGGTACAGGAGAGATAGGGGCTTCCAGCATGTCTGCTAGCTGCCAACTATGGCCTTAATTTGGCAGGGGTTGCATCCCTGATTTCGGGTTAGAACATTAGTAGAATCTTATAGACTAGGAGCATCAACTCAAACTGTCATCATAGCATTGAATAGTAGTGCAGCCAACTTCAACCAGTTGACATTGTGCTTGATGCAATCACTTTTCAAGCATTTGCCTGTGCCTGTATGTAGAACCATTAAGTATAGGGTAGGAGAGTTAAATATGACATCGCTATTTAAAAGATATGACTATGACTGGGAAAAGCTACATGGTGAAGGCAAGCTTGACAAACTGTCGGTAGTAACACTGTCTATATATACTTGGAACACCATAAGTTACCTACAACTCATACAAGAAATATCTTCAGAAGATGATTATTCTTCATCAGATGAAGAGAGTGTGTTTATACCACAAATAACTCATCAAATGACAAGATCTGTCCTGTGTTACGAAAGAGCAAATTTCAGTTATTATTACACATATCAGTATGTACCATTGGAAGTAATTTTTGTGAAGGGAATATTGTGTGTACAATCACCAAATTCGGCAATACAGCCATTGTTCCAGTCTGGCCCTAGCCCCCTACTCTTCATTTTAATGGCAGGTGTTAAGCAAAATGAGCAGTGGGTACCATTTCTGTGTAAGTCTTTGGCAGAGGTTTGAACCCATGACATCCCATGCTTGAGGCAATCAACCCCTACCACTTAGCCACTGAGCTTGGTCAAAATTTTGACAAATGACTGGATGTAACTGGGTTTGTTCTAAGGTAAAGAAGGAAAGCCTTATCGAAAAAAGGCCACATTAGTTTAGCCTCCCCTGTGCTTTTACTCTAATCCTAGGGGGGGGGGGGCTTTTTTTTTGCATTCCAAGGGGGGGTCCAAAATATTTTCGGGTATTCCAATGGGGGGGGGGGGGGGGCCAACTTTTTTTGACCGGTCGGTGTTCTGAAAACTGTGCCCTCCCCCAGCCATAATTAATGAACAATTGACATTACAATGTCAAGGTTGTTGTCCCAAATGCTCGCTCTCAACACTTACAAACCCAAATGACCTGTCCCACTGACCCCACTGCTGGTTGGGGCAATGCAGGTGCTGACCACATGCTCCATTCTACTGGCCTTCACTTTGTTGGGTATGTTTGCTAACCCGATGGACCTAGATCTTACTACAAGGGCGTTTCATGGGATATGCCTATACCTCTGCTATACGCCAGCTCAAACTCTTACTCATTCATTTCTGATATATTTCACTATTTGTGTATGAATCTTGTCTAGTGCACCATGCTTTCTAATAAGATCATCAAAGAGATGAAGGAATAACAGTCATAACATATTCATAATTTGTTATCTTACTTTACATGTTATAATGGATATGGATTCAAGCAAGTTGTAAAATGTGAAATTATGCTACTCTTTCACATTCTGGACTCTCATACTTGAAAGAAATACTTTTCATCGATATTGTCTTATGTCTGTAATAAATGTAAATTACTTGAAATTGCAATTTGTACTTGAGTTTGTTTACTTGCAACATCCACCTTCTAATCGTAGTTATGAACGATCCCAAATGTGTGTAGAGAAACCTTTTTAAACCAGGTACTCCACCAAGCCGGCACGAGCTGCGGCCGATGGCATTGTGGTGGCATTGTGGTCATTGCGACAGTTGCCGGCCCAAATTGCACATTGGCAGCACTGATTTGTTTGGTGGAACAGCTCATAACATCTTCCCGGCTGTCCCCACCAACCACCGGCCCATCGCTGTGTCTCTAAAACCACCCAAAACCCTGTTACCGGCCCAGAATTGGCTAACCTGTTCATGGGCACTGACTGTCGGCTGGGCCATAGGGAATTTTGAAGCTGTTTCACCTAGCAAATTGAAGCATGCTGGCCAGGCGTCCAGATGTTTTGAGGACTAAATTGATCTGAGCTGAATGCAAAGCATCGCTGGCTAAAATCTATTTGAATAGATATTTAGCGACAGCCAGCTGCCCAGCAGATAATGGAGTGAGCATTGCTGGGATCCATGTTGACTGCTGCCGGCCTACACGTACTCTAGCAGATTCCGTCAACATGGATGGGTGATACCTGAAAGTCATTAACCTGTGAGTGGAGAACACATGTTCGGACCAGAACCTGTACTTTGGTGAGAAGTTTTGCACCAGAATCAGCTGTACACATTCATAACTTCAAGTCTTATCTTTATTTACCTTCATTGTTCACTTTAATGCAGAATTCAGTGGAAAATTGACGAGCTATCCTCCTTCTTGTAGAAGTCCCAACATGGTTGCGCACTGCTCTGCTATATACACAACTTTTGCAGATCCAGAGTGGCATAGTGTGTAGGGGAGTGTTTGAGACACTGCTTATTGGCCTTTTTCCACTGGCCGGCGACGCGCCTTATCTACTTGGTTATGCAATGCGTGCGGCCAAACATAGCCCTGGAAACGTATTCTTTAGCATTAGAGGACTGAGTGTATAAGCGTAATATGTTCGTAGATAACGTTTAGCTTGTGTTTAAAGACAATACATTGAGTCCATCGTATTCTATGGTATTCCAGCTGCAATTTGGTGGGTTTAACATTCATATCGGCTCAACAATACTTAATATATCGTCTAGATAAACTTATTTATAGAATACATGTTGCATATACTCACCCTTGCACATGGAATCCAACCTATATATCTTATGTTTGTCCCATTAGGAATGTCATAAACATACATACATACATGCATACATACATACATACATACATACATACACACATACATACATAGATATATATACATGTACACATATATATCTATTTATCTATATATATATACATATATATATATAATATTATACATGTTGTGTAGCGCCTCTAAAACGTTATCCAGCACCAGGGCGCCCCCTACAGTGTATCTGGGGTACTATTGTAATAAACAGTCAATGCTGGCGAACTTGAAATGTAGACTGCTTCTGAGTTATCCACTGATCTAATCCCCACATTATACACAAGATTTGTGACATGGTGGCAGCTAGTGGGATCTTCTTGAGTGGTTATACATTCCTGGATCAAGTTGGTAATGTATAAACCTACATTGTCATTGAAATCAGAGGAGATAACTCTGAAAGCAAAGTGGTCAAGTGAGGAAGCACATTGTTGTTATGAACAGATATGAGTAGATGAACTGGAGTGGATAAAGACTGTCTAATGTTTTGAAATCACCTATCCAACTGTAGTGCTATACACTAGTAGAATCCTAGTACTGAGTGAAATCTCTCTGTGTGTGGCATTTTGAGTGAAGTTGTGGTGTTGACATCTGAGTTTAAGACTGTACTGTCACTGTCAACATGCCCAAATTTAACCCCCTGAGCCTATGACTTTTGATGCCCCTGCTAAATGGCCAGAGTGGAGGGAAAGGTTTGCAAGGTTTAGAATTGCCACAAAAACTTCACAAGGATGACGGTGAAATTCAGGTTGCTTCACTCATTTACGCGATGGGTAGACAGGCAGAAAATATCTATAAGTCCTTTACGTTCAATCCTCCACCAGCCGCGACCGAAGCTCAGCCTAATCCACTCGACCCAAAAGATGATTATGATGTAGTGCTCGATAAATTCAACGCATATTTCGTCCCTAAGAGAAATACTATTCATGAGAGGACACGGTTTTACCAGCGGACTCAACAAGCAGGAGAATCCGTTGAGTGTTTTGTGCGTAACCTTCACGAGTTAGCGGAAAATTGTCGTTTCGGGGATCGTGAGACCGAAAGCATCAGAGACCGTCTAATCAGCGGAATGTCCGACAAGGAGGTGTCATTGAAACTACAGCTGGAACAAGACGAGTTGACGCTCGATAAGGCAGTAGAGATGGCTCGACACTCCGAATTGGTTAAAAAGCAGAACGAGACAAAGGTGGACTTTGTACGTAAACCAAAGCCGAAGAAACCTGCTGGTGGAAGCAGACCACCCAAGAAGGAAAGTGGTGGCCCACCAAAGAAGGACAGCTCAAAGTGCGGAAAGTGTGTTTTTTTGTTTTTTTTTAATAAGCAGCTTTTATTTTTGGAAATAACAGTATGGCCGTTACATTAGGCGTACATCAAGATTGCCTCATCAAGGGATCAAAGTAAGTTCTCTAATGTCATCTGGCTAATCAAAAGACATGGCGATCTGGATGAGTCTTGTTTAGTTTTCTGTCCATTTAGTTGCTGCCTGTATTTTTGGGGGGAGAGAGAACTCCCTTCTTGTATAATATTAAGGAAACCTCCCCATCTCTCCTTGAAATGTTCTTTTCATAGCAGTCCTTGTAATATAAGGAAAGAAGATCTTCTCGGAATTGCAATTCCACATTTACCATAAACTCATCACTTGTGGGGCAGGTCCCTGTGGGACGAGACAGTAAACAACACCGGTAAAGGAAAAAAGTATAAAAAAAACAAAAAAAAACAACAACATTACATAAAGATACAGGAGACGTTATACAGACACATTATACTGACAAAGAAAAGAAGACAGGCATATAACAAGGTTGATGCACGTGAGAGTGAACAGGAATCTATAAAGCCAAGATCAAGATCAACCCCTTCCCCCCCCCCCCCCCCCTAATGATGTGTTGCATGCACCAACTCGAGCCCGGAACATACGGGGACATTGGTAATGACTTAATGTATCAGAAGGGATTATAGACTTTATGTCACATGGTCTTTCAATACTTTTGGGATGATCTTATGACCAAAGCTCCATCTCTTAGCCCAATCCTTACGAACGCTTTTTGTGCTGCATCGTGTAGGCGGTGACCCTGGCTCACATGTATGGACAGTAAGGGCGAGCACCAAATTTTAAAAATGATGTCACGTGACGTTATTTGTGTTACTATGGCAACTTTTTCTATTTCTTTTTCAATGATTATATTGGTCATATCTAAATACATATTTTGTGTAAAAATGGTGTAATTATTGAGTATTTCACGAATTAGCAAAATGTAAAATGATGCCATTTGGCATCATTCGCCCATGGCTGGGGAATGCCATTTGGCATCATTTACCCGTGGCTGGGGAATGCCACAGTGGCATCCTTAGTAAGGAAAGGGTTAACTGTAGTTGGCTCTGTGGGTGTTCTGTGAAACAATTTTAGACATATCTTAATACAAAGATTCTGTAGTCTTTGGAGTTTATCAAGATACAATTGTGAACAGTTCATATACAAAATGTCCCCATAATCAAAATATGGAAGTATGCCTGCTTTGTAAACATCTAATGCAGCTTCATTTGTAAGATAGGGTCTCATTTTCACAAGTTGATAATTACGATAGCAGACATTTTATCAGGTTTGTAAAGTGGGCCTTGTAGTCCAGTGCGGGATTCAAAATTATACCTAGATATTTATAAGTGAGGACTTATTGCAATTTAGTCTCATTTATATAGAAATCAGGATATTTCCTTTACTTCTTTTTCCAGACGGAATTGAAAATCATGACTTGTTTTTTTTATATTTATTGATAGGTTATGTAGTAAACACCAGGGAGCTGTTTCACTAGAAGCTGCAGGTGTCGCTCTCTGTAATAGTGGCACCACAGCGACAGTGTGTGTTTCATAAGGAGGTGCACTCAAGCGTGAACGGCACTCGGGAAAGGAGCGACACCAAAAGTGGCTGTGACTATTTCATCAGTAAAATTGGTGTCGCTGTAAGTGTCACTGTGGAGCCTCTGTAAGCGACAGGGTAGACCCTGTCGTTTGTTACGTGTATAGAATAGTCTCACCCACTTCCCGTGAGAATTAAGCAATGAAATTTTTACACGAGTAAGATATACATATCTCCTATAATCGTACCAAATATGAAGAAAATCGGCCAAGCGGTTCCGAAGTTATCGGCGTTTGAACTTTTTACTCCCGCCGTGCGTTAGCGTTAGTCGCTGTTCTTTTCACTCCCTCCGTAGTGCGGCCGGGTTTCGGCTGTTCTTTTTGTCTCCCCCCGGAGGCCGGCGGGAAGTGCAGTATTTGCTACGACCAAATTCAAACGTCGATATCTTCAAAACGGCTTGGTCGATATTCTTCATATTTGGTACGATTATAGGTTATATATATGTCTTACTCGTGTAAAAATTTCATTGCTTAATTCCTATGGGAAGGGGTGAAATTCCACGTCATCGCGGCCCGTCGACAAATAAATTCGAATGTCAAACGTGTTCGCATAGCGAGAGCTGTGCCAACAGTGACAGCTAGTCCCACCTCAACAGCGACAGCACTGATGAAACGCAAATTTGGGCCTGCCACTGTTGGTGCCACTGTTGGTGCCACTGTTGCGGTCTCACCTCTCACTTTCACTCCACTACTAGTGAAACAGCTCCCTGGTCTCCAAATGATCAAGATCTGTCTGCAGGGGTTTACGTATGACCTCCATTTCTTGACCAGAAAAATACAAAACAGTATAATCAGCATAAAGACTGACTTTACAATGTGACAGACATTTAGTCATATCATTGATGTATATGGGTCAGATTTTCTCAGAATGTACAATCCCATGAATTTAGGTCATTTTGTACATAATCATCCGTGAAAGCTTTAATAATTAATATATTTAAAAACGGTTTTCTGGATGTTATGTAGGACATTCCCAGCTTTAAATTGATATAAAGTTTGACTTTGTATGACAACTTCTTCATTATGCAATAAATCATGAAAGTCTGAAAATGGGTAAAAATGGTCAAAATGACCAAAAAACAACAATACCATAAGCGTCATAATATTAAATATTACATTTTCAGCATATGGAAAGCAACTTTTTCTGTGAGCTGTATCTCTTTTCTATGCCATACAAAATATTGGTGGGTATCTGGGTATTTTTTCCTGGATTTTTCACAGGTCTGACAAAAAATGGGTTTGTCACTTTTTCGCGCGGAACGTCCGAAACACCATTTTCGTACTTATAAAATGGTATCTAATTTCACGCCTATTACACAACTAACACTTCCTATATACTCCCTAAGATGTTGTGCAATTATAAGTAAAGTTATAGCCTTATCCATCCAGTATTAAGTGAGTGAGCACAGATTGAAAACCACTTACCTGTTTTTATACTGAACCACCTTTCGCCCGTGACACCGGATGTTTTTGTCAATATTTCTGGAATGCACTAATATTCACTTCTGTGGTTTTCTACACTTGAAGTATATGTTATTGTGCATATGTTGCCTAAAA
Source organism: Alentia gelatinosa (assembly GCA_950022655.1). Lineage (NCBI taxonomy): Eukaryota > Metazoa > Annelida > Polychaeta > Phyllodocida > Polynoidae > Alentia > Alentia gelatinosa. Next base: position 46,331,817 of record OX465581.1, read on the forward strand.
ATCATAAAGATTCAATCTCTTGGGGACTTGTGAGGAAGGAATTTGTAAATTTTCAGAAAATACAGAACGACCGAAACTTTTTTGGGGGAAACCATTCCTTCCGCCATAACTTTCGAATTGGCGCGTAAAACCGTTACACCAGCCTCTTGCATCATCCAGCGCCACATGAGGTAAGGCAGACATTTTTTTCTCTCCGAAATATTAACTATTTTTTGCTTTATCTGTGTGTTTTATGTTCTGAAATTCGTCCGAAACTTGGTGTATGTACCCTAGAAAGTGGTGAAGTATGTATTTAGTGAATGTTTCCTTGCTTTTTTTGGTATTTCGGCATTTTTCAACTTGTGCCCGTTCCTCGCACGTGGTGGTTGGGCGACAAACGGGAGTTTTTCTTTGTCTTTGGGTCGATAGCTTTGAACCTTACCCAAGAAATGGAACGGGCGAAACAATGTCAATGGTTTTATCAAATGTGCTTTTCTTCCTTCCCTGTGCACGGTGTGAAACATGCAGAGGTTTAATAGTGTAAAAAACATGTTGCTTTTCACATTTAGATAGCTATTTGGTCGTTTGCGGAGATAGGGTTCTGGCCACATGGGTTTGACAAGGTTTCGCCCGTTCCTTTTTTTCAAATTTGACTTTTCAACTGAGCCTTTCACAAATATTTGTCTCTGCATTTCTCAAACTTTGCAACCCACATGTACTTCTTAACATGTTCTATGCGGGAAATAGTTAGATTATAAGTATTAAAAGGTTTAGAGTGTATTTAACTCTGATATGTGTTAGACTTACGCCTGTTCCGGCAAAACATTTCGGACGTTCCAGCCAAATTCATATCGCCTGCTACAACCTTGCATTTTAACCTATTCTCTCATGCTTAGTATCATTTTGTAGGTAAAACAATGTAGAATATTTGTCTTGTACTTATGTTTGTGAATTAATTGAATTTTCACACGTTTTGGGTTGTTTTGTAAAGTTTTGGACGTTCCCTTTAGTACAATATGTTCAATATAGCACTGTTACTATGGCATTACGAAGACCAAAATAAGTGTGGAGGTGCATATTATTATAATACACAATAATATAGCACAGTTTTTAAATTAAAATTTTTTTTTTTTTTTCACTTTTTTTAGGCTTGTTCTATTTCACATTATTTCTCATTTTTTCATGCTCAGACTTAGTTTTTCCATTTTTTTTTTTTCAGATTCAGCACTATACATCCCCGCCCTCCAAACCTCTACTCAAGACCCCCCCCACCTGACCCCAGCAGGATGAGGCCCCTCAAACCCAACAAGGAGTCTGTGCGACAGTGGAGGCAGCATAAGCGTTTAGACCCTGCTTGGCTTCAGAAAGAGCGGATGAGGAAGAGGGAATGCCGGGCTCGACTGAAAGCCTCCCAAGATGTGGCTGCGCAGGAGCTGCAGTGGGTTAAGGCCAACGAGCGTAAAGAGAAGTGCTGCCGCTGCAGCTGCTGCGACAGCCACATCCACGGAGGACCCAGTCCACCCCGTGGAGCAGCCTGCTGTTAATCCCCCCGAGTCCCACTCGGAAGAGAGTGTAAGGAATGTTGGCCTCTACAAAACTCTTACGAGTGGGATTCGGAGACGGTTACAGCAGGCTCCTCAAATCCCCTCTTCCTCCTCCGCCAACCCTGCCTCCACTCTCCCACAGGCTCCTCTCCAACCCACCCCCTTCACCTCCACCACACCCACACCCAGAAGAAGACGCCCCCCCAAAGTTCGATCCCCATCCCCCCCTACCCCCACCTGCTCTGCCATGATCATACCCCCACCTACAACCCAAAGAAGACATACCTCCTCACTCCCTTCCACCTCTCCCACACCCCCACCCACAACCCAAAGAAGACATACCTCCTCACTCCCTTCCACCTCTCCCACACCCACACCCACATCCAGAAGACGTTCCTCCCCACTCCCTTCCACCTCTTCCAGACCCACACCCACATCCAAAAGAAGACATTCCTCCCCACTCCCTTCCACCTCTCCCACACCTACACCCACAAGAAAAAAAACAAAAAAAACAAAAAAAAGTTCTTCCTCTCCAGCCCCTTCAACCCCCTGCACCCCCCCTGCCCCTGCTACCACCACCCCAGAACCCACCACCCCTTCCACCGACACACCCCTCCCCTCTGCCTCATCCTGCACCACCAAACCCTTCACCTTTTACAGGAAAGCCCCTGCCCCTGCCCCTCCTCCTCCCAAGTCCCCTCCCCCTCGGACCACAGCCGTCAACTCAACACCACCTTCTGCCAGTAGGACAACCCAAATTGAAGAGTTGGCGTAAGTATTCTATGTTAATGTAGTTTGTAGTCACTTTTTACTATGTACACACATTTAGAATTGTAGATTTATTACACTGTACTGCAGGTGCTACATGATAGGTAGAAATGAATTGGTGTTGGGAGAGTGCATCATATTGTTAAGCTGTGTCTACACGTACATGTACATGTATGTATGGATGTGCAATTATAATATTATTATTTATCTCTTCACTCCATGTGAACAGATAACAGTGTAAACTTTTTCCAGTGTGCATATTGTTCAAGATTGCAGGTGTTGGGAGCATGTTACTTTTAAGATGTATCTCGATGTAGATTTTCTTTTGATTTCCAGGGCTGTGGTCCGACGGTGCTGCGAGAATAAGGCGCCCCAGTAAAAAAGTCACCTCAGCATAGCCGTGAGTTTTTAATTCTGACATTTAAGCATTCTATGCACGATTTGCATGACATGTATTTGTTAAGCTTTTGCATGGTGTGAATTATATAAATACACAAGACATACAGTTATTCTCCTAATTCAAGAGGTTTCTAATTCATGTATATATAAATTATATAGATTATCTCCCCATAAATTATATAGATTAAACTATTAATTAATCATGTATGAGTGAACCAAGTGAAAGTAATATTATTTTCAATTAGAGATTATTTCTGGAATGGAAAAACAACAACTTTAAACAATATTTCTGGAAATGAGATAAATAATTATTTACAATTTGTTTAGATGTCAATTGGAATGTAACCTCTTTTCAGATCCCCCTCCACCCCCCGCAGGCCTATAGAGGCCAGTGGCCCGAGAACTCCACGTAAGTCCGCTCTGTACTACAAGCTGCGGAAGGCGAAGGCTGCTCGGCTGAGCGTGGAGAGGGAGAATGTTATGCTGAGGGCCAAGCTTCATGGCCTGCAGAAGGGTGTCAGCCAACGACACAGTGCTGTTCCTGTGCCCAAGGGAGCGACAGGGCAGGATGTTGCCTCCGACGTGCTGCCTGACCGGGACCCTGTGCGCACAACACCACCAGTGCACACACCACCAGTGCGCACCCCCACCACACCGACTTCCCAACCGACGCCACCTCTTCCACTCTCAGGTGAGGTGCACAAAGCCAGAATATACGATGTCATCACCGCTGCCATCAAGCGTCTGCCCAGAACGCAGCGTCGTAGAGTCCTGGCCAAAATTGTGTCGCCGGTGGAGTTACGCTCGGTACGTGGGGCATCTCGACTCTCACGGGATGTGGGCCTGGACCGAAGAACTCTCTCTTCACCGTGGAAGGACAAGTCGGGTATAGCTGCCTTCCACACAACATCTTTAGCTATAGTTGACTTCCTCAAGAGGCCTGAACACTCTATTACTCTTCCAGGGAAGAAAGACACTGTCACTTTGAGGAAGGTTAAGTTCCAGAAAGTCCAGCTGACAGAGTTCCTCCATGTTCTTCATGTTAAGTTCCGAGAAGAATTCCCTCATCTCCGAGCTTCCCTGAGTTTCTTCCGCAGTGTTCGTCGGAAGCACCGCTACATCCTTCCGGTGCACTGCCACAACACTAGTATTTGTCTGTGTGTTAAGCATCAGAACTTTGCTTTGCGGATGAAACCTCTCCACGGACTCGGCCTTCCTCTTCTACCCGACAGCTTTCTGCAGGTTCCGTGGGTGGCTGTGGATGCGAAGCTGGACCGGTTGCCAGCTGTCGTTTCCGTGGACATGTGGAAGCGATTGGATGTTGTGTATGGCGATGAAGGCAAGACAACGAAGAAGCTTCGCATCGTCACACAGACGGAGCCACGCGACACCTTCAGGCGAGAACTGAAGTCTGACTTTTCCCTGATGGAGAGCCACGTCAGGAGAGTATACGCCCAGTACCAGGCCCTCCGTCGACTTCGCGAGAACCTCACTCCGGGGGAGTGTACGGTGCAGATGGACTTTGCTGAGAACTGGGTTGTCAGCTACCCTGACGAACCGCAGTCTGTCTACTTCGCAAAGGAGCCGGTAACCGTTCATCCTGTGGTTCTCCACTTCAGGGAAGATGGAGGTGTCCTTTCACACAAGTCTTTGGCCATCGTTTCTGATGAGCGGAGACATGACTCTGCAGCTGTTTTTTCCTTTATGAAAGTGATCAACAAAGTCCTTTCCGAAGAGGTTCCTGGTATTTCTTGTGTTCACTATGTGACTGATGGCCCCACGTCACAGTACCGTAACAGTGCGTGTTTCAGTATCACTGCCAAACACCAGCAGCTCTTCAACTGTGCGGCGACTTGGTTATACTTTGAAGCAGGCCATGGGAAAGGAGCCTGTGACGGGATTGGTGCTGCAGCTAAACGCATGGCCGACTCGACTGTGAAACGCCGCATCTTCATCCACAATGCTGCTGACTTTGCCTGTGCTGGTAACCGTGTCCCCAGTCTTGTCCGGTATTTTCATGTTCCTGTGGAGGACATTCGTCAGGCCCGAGAAGAACTTCTCTCCTCATCACTGCCCGGCCGGTACCTGGTACAATGAAGGCCCATTCCGTGATGTGCTATGTTCCTGGACACTCCATTGCTCTTCGGGAGACTTCTTGCTATCTTCCATGTTGTTACCTTTCTGCTGCCTTCCTGGGTGGCTGTGAAGGGTGGACTCGTCACAACCTCTTTCAACTTGATCAGCCCGCTTCACCAACAGAGAGCTTGCCAGCCAGCAGTGTCGTCTCACCAGCTACAGGGTCATGGCTTGCTGCTGTCTATGATGGCAAGTGGTACATCGGGGAAGTCCTCAACAGTGATGCCGACAGCGCTGAAGTCTCTTTCCTTCAGCCTGGTTGTGACGAAAGATGTCGGAACAATTTCAAGTGGCCTGCGACACCAGACATTCTTGATGTGCCCCTTGCAGACATCTTGTGTAGAGTACCCAAGCCGGTCTATACTGGGAAAGGACGGAGGGCCCATTTTGAACTCTCACCAGCACAAATAAGTCACATCCAAAGTGTTTTTTCAACTTTTACCTAATTTCTTGTACTTATGGAATGTGGTTTTTGCAATTTCTCTCCTGCTTTGTAAGTATAGAGTGGAGAAAAGTGTGCTGGAACGGCCGAAATTGTGCAGGCCGGAACGTCCGAAACATGCTTAACCTTGTGGAGACTGGGCCAATAGAGTTATTAAATTGCTTATGAAGGTGGTAGAAAATTCTAATTAATTCATAATACATATTTTCACATGTTCTGGTACATTTTTCAATTTATCCTTTGCAATTTTCACTTGTTTCTTACTGTGGAAAGTATTGATTTGTGATTTTCAAATTGATTATTCTAAAGATGCCACCTTTTTTCCATTAAATGTTATATTTCTTAGAACTAGGAACCTATGTACAGAGGTACATGTGGATATTTCCTTGTTGAGTAACAAGTTCTTTGCCTCTCCAGGCCACTCTGCCTTTCACAGGCACTGGGTAATGTGTAGAGGAAAGTTTTGGAGGAACGTCCGAAACTTATGTAAGGTTTCAGGTTCTCACACGGGTGGTGTAGGAAATAGGTTCTTAGCTATCTAAAACCATTTGTTTCATATAGTAGAGACGTTGGGGAGTGTGTTGGTGGGTTTCGCTGGTGGTTCTGAGCAATTTAACCTAGTCCTTTGCTCTTTTGAAATTTCAACTTGTCTTTTTTTACGTGGTATTTCCGCCTACCACCACCCAGCAGGCTCCCTGATTTTTAATTAAGTATCTCTTGAAGGTTGAATACACTTCTGAAGTGTACGTGTACATGTTTGCTACAAACGTAGCAGTTTTGGTGCCTCTGAATGTAATATTTACTGTGATACATGTGGTTCTGTGTGGACATAGGAAACTGGTCACGGGCGCAAGTTTTGGAGGAACGTCCGAAACAAATGTAAGATCTCAGGTTCTCACCCGGGCGGTGTAGGAAATAGGTTCTTAGCTATCTAAAACCATTTGTTTCATATAGTAGAGACGTTGGGGAGTGTGTTGGTGAGTTTCGCTGGTAGTTCTGAGCAATTTAACCTAGTCCTTTGCTCTTTTGAAATTTCAACTTGTCTTTTTTTACGTGGTATTTCCGCCTACCACCACCCAGCAGGCTCCCTGATTTTAAAATAAGTATCTCTTGAAGGTTGAATACACTTCTGAAGTGTACGTGTACATTTTTGCTACAAACGTAGCAGTTTTGGTGCCTCTGAATGTAATATTTACTGTGATACATGTGGTTCTGTGTGGACATAGGAAACTGGTCACGGGCGCAAGTTTTGGAGGAACGTCCGAAACAAATGTAAGGTCTCAGGTTCTCACCCGGGCGGTGTAGAAAATAGGTTCTTAGCTATCTAAAACCATTTGTTTCATATAGTAGAGACGTTGGGGAGTGTGTTGGTGGGTTTCGCTGGTGGTTCTGAGCAATTTAACCTAGTCCTTTGCTCTTTTGAAATTTCAACTTGTCTTTTTTTACGTGGTATTTCCGCCTACCACCACCCAGCAGGCTCCCTGATTTTAAAATAAGTATCTCTTGAAGGTTGAATACACTTCTGAAGTGTTCGTGTACATGTTTGCATCAAACGTAGCAGTTTTGGTGCCTCTGAATGTAACATTTACTGTGATACATGTGGTTCTGTGTGGACATAGGAAACTGGTCACGGGCGCAAGTTTTGGAGGAACGTCCGAAACTTAAATGGGTTTATTTAACGGTACAGCATGGTATAATATTTATACTGGTAACTTATGATATTTGCATGCCTGTACAGTAGGGATGTATAGCTTTGTGTAGAAGTATTTATATTCCAAATTGGATCTCTTATGTCTAGTGTACACTAATTTAAAAAAAGTTAATTAATTTTTCATGCTTAATTTCAACTTTTCCAAAATGTGAGCAAAAGTTTTTCATATGATAGACATGGTAATATTCATAGGAGCCTAGTGAAATTTGGTATAGCACAAGTTCAGTATAAAATCCATTAATTTTGTGAATCTTGCCTTTGTACTCCTAATAGAAATCACTAGACAGTATTTCAACTCATAGCATGTTGAAAATATTTCGGACGTTCCATAAGTAAAATCAACTTTTACTGTAACAAGTGTAAAAACTGAACCGCTTGGAGAAAGTCAGTATAATTGGTATCCACAAACAGCTTAGAGTTATTAAATTGCTTATGAAGGTGGTAGAAAATTCTAATTAATTCATAATACATATTTTCACATGTTCTGGTACATTTTTCAATTTATCCTTTGCAATTTTCACTTGTTTCTTACTGTGGAAAGTATTGATTTGTGATTTTCAAATTGATTATTCTAAAGATGCCACCTTTTTTCCATTAAATGTTATATTTCTTAGAACTAGGAACCTATGTACAGAGGTACATGTGGATATTTCCTTGTTGAGTAACAAGTTCTTTGCCTCTCCAGGCCACTCTGCCTTTCACAGGCACTGGGTAATGTGTAGAGGAAAGTTTTGGAGGAACGTCCGAAACTTATGTAAGGTTTCAGGTTCTCACACGGGTGGTGTAGGAAATAGGTTCTTAGCTATCTAAAACCATTTGTTTCATATAGTAGAGACGTTGGGGAGTGTGTTGGTGGGTTTCGCTGGTGGTTCTGAGCAATTTAACCTAGTCCTTTGCTCTTTTGAAATTTCAACTTGTCTTTTTTTACGTGGTATTTCCGCCTACCACCACCCAGCAGGCTCCCTGATTTTAAAATAAGTATCTCTTGAAGGTTGAATACACTTCTGAAGTGTACGTGTACATTTTTGCTACAAACGTAGCAGTTTTGGTGCCTCTGAATGTAATATTTACTGTGATACATGTGGTTCTGTGTGGACATAGGAAACTGGTCACGGGCGCAAGTTTTGGAGGAACGTCCGAAACAAATGTAAGATCTCAGGTTCTCACCCGGGCGGTGTAGGAAATAGGTTCTTAGCTATCTAAAACCATTTGTTTCATATAGTAGAGACGTTGGGGAGTGTGTTGGTGAGTTTCGCTGGTAGTTCTGAGCAATCTAACCTAGTCCTTTGCTCTTTTGAAATTTCAACTTGTCTTTTTTTACGTGGTATTTCCGCCTACCACCACCCAGCAGGCTCCCTGATTTTAAAATAAGTATCTCTTGAAGGTTGAATACACTTCTGAAGTGTACGTGTACATGTTTGCTACAAACGTAGCAGTTTTGGTGCCTCTGAATGTAATATTTACTGTGATACATGTGGTTCTGTGTGGACATAGGAAACTGGTCACGGGCGCAAGTTTTGGAGGAACGTCCGAAACAAATGTAAGGTCTCAGGTTCTCACCCGGGCGGTGTAGAAAATAGGTTCTTAGCTATCTAAAACCATTTGTTTCATATAGTAGAGACGTTGGGGAGTGTGTTGGTGGGTTTCGCTGGTGGTTCTGAGCAATTTAACCTAGTCCTTTGCTCTTTTGAAATTTCAACTTGTCTTTTTTTACGTGGTATTTCCGCCTACCACCACCCAGCAGGCTCCCTGATTTTAAAATAAGTATCTCTTGAAGGTTGAATACACTTCTGAAGTGTTCGTGTACATGTTTGCATCAAACGTAGCAGTTTTGGTGCCTCTGAATGTAACATTTACTGTGATACATGTGGTTCTGTGTGGACATAGGAAACTGGTCACGGGCGCAAGTTTTGGAGGAACGTCCGAAACTTAAATGGGTTTATTTAACGGTACAGCATGGTATAATATTTATACTGGTAACTTATGATATTTGCATGCCTGTACAGTAGGGATGTATAGCTTTGTGTAGAAGTATTTATATTCCAAATTGGATCTCTTATGTCTAGTGTACACTAATTTAAAAAAAGTTAATTAATTTTTTATGCTTAATTTCAACTTTTCCAAAATGTGAGCAAAAGTTTTTCATATGATAGACATGGTAATATTCATAGGAGCCTAGTGAAATTTGGTATAGCACAAGTTCAGTATAAAATCCATTAATTTTGTGAATCTTGCCTTTGTACTCCTAATAGAAATCACTAGACAGTATTTCAACTCATAGCATGTTGAAAATATTTCGGACGTTCCATAAGTAAAATCAACTTTTACTGTAACAAGTGTAAAAACTGAACCGCTTGGAGAAAGTCAGTATAATTGGTATCCACAAACAGCTGAGATGTTGCTCTAAAAGAAATAAAGGTTTTTTAATTGATTACTTGAAATTTTTTAATTTTTGTTTGTGTTGTCCCAAAAGTCTGAATTGTACATTTTGGGAAAATCTGACCCATATGAGGAACAGCAATGGCCCCAAGATTAACCCCTGGGGGACACCACAGCATACTGGGCCAAAGAAGAAAGCATTCTATTGACCTTTAGTGCCTGTTTCCTACCAGTCAAATAGTTTTCAATCCAAGTAAGGTTCTTTTGTATTATGCCATATTTATGTAGCTTTTGTAACAAAATTGAACGATTAACGCTATCAAAGGCCTTTTTAAGGTCAATGAAAACGGCTGCAGTCTCATTGCCAATATTTCTCTCACTCAAGATATTATCAGTTAGAGCTACAATAGCTTGAATGGTGGACAAACCCTTTCTAAATCCAAACTGATCACTTATTTCCTGGCTATCAAAAAAGTTAGACAGTCTAGAATGAACAATCCTTTCTAGTAATTTGATTGGTAGAGGAATTAAGGAAATAGGTCTCAGGGCCCTGTTTTTTAGTCACGACATCGCAAGTCTACGATCAGCTGAGATCGGATCAAGATTTTACGCGTGTACTATGTCAAACGAGGCAGTAGGTCTGCACCAATCCACTGTACGACCACGAATAGAGAGAAACGGGTGCGGGGTGAGTTCGTTTTGCGCGCTCCCCCAATTCTAGCCCTGTAAGGACGCCTCCCATTGGTTGACCTACTTTCTGTGTGAAAGGCGGTCTGTGCTTGGTTGGTTGTGTGACCCGGTGTGCTGCTGTGTATCCAACATTCAGTTTTTTGTCAGTCAAGGTTCTGTTTTGTTTTTTGCGAGTTTTCATCTATTGAGGCGGCGTAACCTTTCTGGTGGTGGTGCAAACTTGCTATATATGAGTTGATCTCCATGTTGGTTGATATAGGGTCTGTATTGTGTTCCTATATTTTGTTTTTTTGGATTTCTCCGTAGAGTGTGTCCTTTTCAGTGGTTTATAAGTTTGCACTTGGTTTGTTGCCTTGGACTGAACTGAATTTATTGTGTGTGGGTCTAGGGGGGGCTTATCCTTTCCGGTGATCGTGGTTTCGACCCTCGATGTGGGGTCTCGTCAGGCACGGTGTGGATCAGTGTCGTTTTATATATTACAGTGGTCTTCGTTCCCCGGCTCTGGTTTCAGGGAACTGGACTAGAACTCCCTAATCCTAATAGATTTCTCTCTATGTTAAGTCATATAGTCTTTGTCAAAATCCCTGAGTGTGTACTATGTAGTTAATTCTTTCTTTCCGACAAAATGTTTTAATAAATTGTCCGTTGGAAAAAATTTTTTGACATGGCATTGGGGTGGGAGATTGGTTAGACTAGCCATACCTATTGTCTAGAGTATTAAGTCCTTCGGGAGCCTGTGTCTTGAGTCTGTGTATCCAGTTGAACTCTATCTTGTTGCGAAGGCGTTGAGCTTCTTTGCTTTCTGGATGTCTGTAGATGAAGTCTAGGATGTAGACCTTCACATCTTCTTTCCCCTTGTGGCCTGGTTTGTTGTAGTGGCCCGGGACGTCGTTTTTGTTGTTGTTTTTCCGTATACAGTTCAGATGTTCTCTCACCCTCTCCTTGATTTTTCGTTTGGTTTGGCCTACATATTGTATTCCGCAGGTTTTGCACTCGAGACAGTATATTACATTTGAACTGTTGCAGGTTACATTCCATTTGGTTTTGTGTGTTTCTTGGGTTGTTTTTGATGTTATTTCTCCTCCCATGTCTAGAGCTTTGCAATATATGCAGTCTGCTTTGGTGCATTTGTTGTCATTGTTGATTGGTTTTTCCTGTCTTGGTGCACCTTTTGTGTTTTCGTCCATTTCATGTGTGGTTCTGGCTCTTACCAGATAGTCTTTGAGGTTTTTGGGTCTTTTGTACCCCGTTTTGAGTTTCTTTCTGTGGAGTGCTTTGGTCGTTATTGATTTTGCCAGTAGATCCCAGTTTTTTCTGATGACGTTTTTCACTTTGTCGTCCCCTGGTTTGTATGTGGTTACCAGTATAACTTCTTCCTTCTCCTCCTGTTTGGTTCGACTGTTTCGATTTGTTTTCAGGAGTGAGTCTCTCTCTTGCGAGTCTGCCTTCTTCTTTCCCTCCATTATCAAGGTTAGGGGATATCCCTTTTCCAGGAAGTCTCTGGTTTTCTTGGCGCACTCCAACTGGTAATCTTCTTCGAATTTGCAGATTCTGCGTAGTCTTAAGAATTGTGAGTATGGCAGACTTCTTTTGGTTGATGGTGGGTGTGCCGACTCATACCTGAGGTATGTGTTGGCATCTGTGGGTTTGCTGTATAGACTTGTATAGAGAGATCCCTGTCTAGGGGCTCTTCGTACTTTGGTATCCAAAAACGATACCTCTTCGTTCGATGTCTCTGCTGTGAACTTGATGCTGTGATGCATCTCGTTTATTTCCTCTATCCAGACACGTAGGCTTTCTTCTCCATGTGTCCATATCGCAAAGATGTCGTCTATGTATCTTAGCCAAATATGTGGCTTGAGTGGGCTCTTTTTTAGGATCTCTTTTTCGATTTTTTCCATGAAGAGGTTTGCGTAGGACGGGGCTAGTCTCGTTCCCATCGCTGTACCTCCTATTTGTATGTAGTGTTTGTTGTTGAACTGTATATTGTTGTTCTTCAGGACCAGTTCCAGTAGGTCCACGATGGAATCATTGCTGGGGTTTATTCGTTTGCTTCTAGTTTGTTCGAGTTTTTGTCTTATAGCACTTATTCCCTCCTCGTTGGGAATGTTGGTGTAGAGTGCTCCCACATCGAGGGTCACTAGGATCGCTTCCTCGGGTAGATCCCGTATTTCTTCGATTTTTTGAATGAAATCGTTTGTATCTTTTATATAGGATTCTATCTTGGGTACCATTGGTTTGAGGAAGGAATCTACGAAGGTCGATATTTTTTCAGTGGCGCAGTTGTTTGATGAGACCACTGGTCGTCCTGGCGGGGGTCTCACTTGTTTGTGTATTTTCGGTAGGAAATAAATGTGCGGGGCTCTCGGCTCCTGCGTCTTGAGGCTTCCTGCCATTCTCTGGCTTATCTCTTCGTTCTCTAGAAGCTCCTCGATCCTGTTTTCTATTTTTTGATGTATCGTGCGGGTGCAGTCTGTTTCTAGAGGTGCATAGGTTTTTTCGTCACTCAGTTGCCTATGTGCTTCTAGGACGTAGTCACTGGTGTTTTGGATTACCAGAGCTCCTCCTTTGTCAGCTGGTTTGATCGTGATTGATTTGTCCTTTGCTATAGTCTTGAGGGCTGCCCTCTCCTGTTTTGTGATGTTTTGTTTTGTTTGATTCCTTTGGGGTTCGTTTTTGTTCAGTTCGATTTCGTTGATTGTTATGAAACCTTCTAGATTTTGTGACCCATTTGGTGGCCTCCATTTGGACTCGCCTCTAAGTCTCCTGATTAATTCCTCGTTGTTGTAGCTCCTAGCTATCTGGTAATTCTCAGCCTCCCGTTCTCTTTCCTCTTCGCTGGGTTGCTCTCGTGTCTTCTTCCAAGGGTGCTTGTCCACTTTTCCTTGTTGACTGTTGAAAAATTGGTTTATTCTTAATTTCCGGTGGAATTTGTCTAGCTCAATTTTTCTATCTCCCTCGTTTTGGCCTGTTTGTGTTGGGCAGAAGTTCAGGCCCTTAGAAAGGATGGAAATTTCATGATTGTTTAGAGTCTTGGACGATAGGTTCACTATGATTTTGCTTTCTTTATTTGTCACTCCTTTTGGGTTGACAGTTGTTTGTTTACTTCCCGACCCACCACTCCCGGTTGGCAGAGTAGATTTGTTAGCCCCCTCGTTCTGTTCATTGCCAGTTTTGAGAAAACCCTTTTTGTTATTGCGTTTATTTCTTTTGCTTCTTTTTTTGTTTTTTGTTTTTGGTTTAACCGTTTCCTTTCCCTCGACTTCGTTTTGCCCTTCATGGGTACAGCTTGCTACCTTTCGTTCCCTGTCAACAGATGAACTCGGACTAGATTCGTAACAAGTCAACAGTTTATTCACTATACTCTTTGTTCGATGGGCTGTCCTGGTTATTTTACATTGTTGGTCTGTCCTGGTCGTTTTACAATGGTTACATTTGAGGTTACAGACATGGTTACATTCCTTAAATCTACATTTGTTTTTTTCATGAATAGCTTGAACACAACACTTATGGTTTCCATTTTCGTTTCCCTCTCCCCTTGTTTCCAGTATCTCGAAGCGGTTATTCGTGCAGATCGGGTGGTAGACATTGTTCGGGGTTTCAGCCGTTGGTCTCGTTTTGGTCGTGTGGGGTTTCCTTCTTTCTGGTCTTCTCATGTTTTGTTGTTTTCTCTTTCCCGCTTGTATGATTCCTGCGATACTGGAACTTAGTCCTGTGCAACATTTTGCGGACATCCCAAAGACATCAATTTTGGGTGGTTTTCGTCGTCGTGGGGCTGGACCGTTTTGTCTTGCGGATGGTTTTTTCAGAGCTTCAGCATAGCTCTTAGCTGTTGTAATACTGTCCTCTCCCGCCTCGTCTGTTGTCATAACTTCGTTCGTCGTCTTGGTATCTGCCGCGGTTGTCCTCCTGGTACCTTCGGTTGTCGTGGTATCTGTTCTCGTCGAACCTTTTGCCCCGGTAGTTGTATGAGGGTCTTCCTCCACGTCCTGGTCTGCGGCCCGATCCTCTGTAGTCTGAACAGTAGCGCATGTTCGGATCTCCGTCTTGTTCAGGAGTACCCCCTCGTGAGCCTCCTGTGGCGCCCGAGGGGGCGGGGCGAAAGGGGACTTGGCCTTGTTGTTGGGCTGTGCGTCGTGAGTCCGCCTCAGCCTGTCTTCTCGCCGATTTCTTTACACATCGGGCCACGTGTATGATATCTACATTCTGGGGGCCATTGCGAGTCAGTCTTTCCGATCTTTGGCTCAAGTCGTGTTCCATGGTGCGGCCTTCTCTATCCCATCTTTCGTCTAGGTAGCCTTTGAATCTTTTCAGTTTCTTGGTGGCCTCTGTCCTGTCCTCTTTGTCGTATGCGTCATCCTTCAGCGTGTTCATACTGACTTCCATGCGTTCCTGACTCTCGTCTTCTTCCTTTTGTAGATGCTGGCTGACTACTTTCATGATGTCCAGTCCGGCTTTTCGTCGTATTCTGGCTATTTCCGCTCCAACATCTAGTCCATGTTCTATGAACTGAGGTAAATCCTCTAGTCCGACCGCCCATCCTGTCACCGTTCCTTTTTCTATCATACTCTCCAGCCAGAGCTTGCGGAGGTTGGCCTTGAGGGTTTCGATGCCACGGTTGCGTACTTGCTTCCACGTGGTCTGCATGTTTTCTCCGAACATCGCATCAACGTCCTGAAACGTGAAAAAAACGTTCGTGAGATTCCGTTTTTTTGTTGGGTTTAGTTCGATATTCGCGTTGACTTTGTTTCCCTTTTCGGGTGGATTGTTTGGGGTGTTTTGGTGGAAGTGGGTGTTTTCGGGGTTGTCAGTGGGGTTGGTGAGGACGGGGGGGATGTCCCCCCTTCCCTCCCCCCCCGGAGCGTCTCGTGTGGATGTTTTGTTTGGGTCAAGTCTTGTTGTTTTTATTTTGCTTGGGTCATCGGTCTTTTTTCCGGTTTTTGTTTTTGTTTTGTTTTCTGGTTGTGACCTGTTAGGGGAGTTTTGTTCCCTTTGGGTCTGGATGTGATTAGGTGTCGGTTCATGTTGGTCTAATTCTTTTAGAATTTGTAGTGTCAAGTCGATGCTAGGGTCGACCGTGTTACGCAGTTGGCTGTCAGGCCGGTCACGCTTACATGCATGTGCCTCTACTGTAGGTTGACCTACTTTCGATTCGTTGTGTGTGTGCCTTGCCGGTTTTTCCGAAAAGATCGGGAAAAGAGCCGGGTTTTCACTGCTTTTACGTGAAGTTCTGTGATCATATTTCGATTTCGCAAGGGCCGGTGTGATATGGTCACGCCCGCACTGTTGCTTGCGATTGTAAGTTGCCGTCAGTGGCCCGCGGGTGCTGGTGTCACCCGGCCGCTGCTCGACTCGACGCCGGTGGCGTGTTTTGATACTGCTCTTGACAATGTCGCTATGTGGTGCGGTACTGTCCGTTTCAGAGCTTTTCCCAAATATGCCAGAAGTGGGTGTGACATATTTCAATAAAGTGAGTTGTTTAGAACGTCTTCCAGTAGATAAGGGAGGATATGTGTATCCACTTACCTTGTCCTGTAGCCCTTTCTCCTCCGCCTCTCCGCTGCCGCTCGCCGCCATGAAGGGGTTGACTTCGCGGGTCGGTGGCTTCGCCTGCGGGGACGGCTGGACTTTTTCGGTCTCTGTTCTGTCATTCTTCCGTTTGATACGTAGGAGGTCAACTTCTTTCTGCATTCGTTCGAGTTCGGTAATACGCCGCCTGTACTCGTCTTCGATGTCGATGTTTGGTTCGACATTTGGTTCTTTTCCGTCCGTCTCCTTAGGCTGTTGTGGCGTTTCGGACCACCGCAGCTTGTGTTCTCGTGGGTTGTCGTTGTCATCGCGTTTGCGTTTTGAGTCTCTGTCTTGCTCCATATCAGACATTGTAATAGGTATGGTTTTGGACTGGTGAAGAATAAGAAAGGTACAGAAATACTATGTCAAACGAGGCAGTAGGTCTGCACCAATCCACTGTACGACCACGAATAGAGAGAAACGGGTGCGGGGTGAGTTCGTTTTGCGCGCTCCCCCAATTCTAGCCCTGTAAGGACGCCTCCCATTGGTTGACCTACTTTCTGTGTGAAAGGCGGTCTGTGCTTGGTTGGTTGTGTGACCCGGTGTGCTGCTGTGTATCCAACATTCAGTTTTTTGTCAGTCAAGGTTCTGTTTTGTTTTTTGCGAGTTTTCATCTATTGAGGCGGCGTAACCTTTCTGGTGGTGGTGCAAACTTGCTATATATGAGTTGATCTCCATGTTGGTTGATATAGGGTCTGTATTGTGTTCCTATATTTTGTTTTTTTGGATTTCTCCGTAGAGTGTGTCCTTTTCAGTGGTTTATAAGTTTGCACTTGGTTTGTTGCCTTGGACTGAACTGAATTTATTGTGTGTGGGTCTAGGGGGGGCTTATCCTTTCCGGTGATCGTGGTTTCGACCCTCGATGTGGGGTCTCGTCAGGCACGGTGTGGATCAGTGTCGTTTTATATATTACAGTGGTCTTCGTTCCCCGGCTCTGGTTTCAGGGAACTGGACTAGAACTCCCTAATCCTAATAGATTTCTCTCTATGTTAAGTCATATAGTCTTTGTCAAAATCCCTGAGTGTGTACTATGTAGTTAATTCTTTCTTTCCGACAAAATGTTTTAATAAATTGTCCGTTGGAAAAAATTTTTTCCAACGGACAATTTATTAAAACATTTTGTCGGAAAGAAAGAATTAACTACAAGATTTTACGCGTGTTTTCAAGACACAAGATGGCGGGTGTGCTATAGACACGGTCGTAAGTTGAATCGAACTATCTTGGCGAGATGTATCGGAAGTTAAGACAAGTATAGAACTGTCTTAGGTTCTATAATACGTCACTGTGGATTTCCTGTGCTTCCCATGCGAATTAAGCGATGAAATTTTAAAACAAGTAAGGGCTACATATAACCTATAATCGTTTCAAATATGAAGAAGAACGGCCGCACCGTTCTGAAGTTATCGGCGATTGAATTTGAAACATTGGGCTATCGATCGGATATCGTACACGCACTCTCCAAGCAGATCTTTCGCGGTATAGCACGCCGAATCTCTGCAGGGAGAGTGAAGTAAGCGCAGTCGATGTCAAGGTCGCCGCATAAATTAGATCACGTGATGGTAGGGTTATACTGGCCACCAGAGCAGTATTTGCTATGACGAAATTAAAACACCGATAACTTCGGAACGGTGCGGCCGTTTTTCTTCATATTTGGTACGATAATAGGTTATATGTATACCTTACTCGTGTTCAAATTTCATTGCTTAATTCCTACGGGAATTTAAGTTCCGCATTTGTTACGACATGTCCAGAGTGGTCTTAGACATACGACACTTAGGGTCACTTTTTCCGGTCCAGTGGCCACCGAGTGTCATGACTATAGCACACCTTTCACCTCCCTAAGTGTCGTATCTCCACTAAGTGTCGTATCTGCTCTACTATCGTATCTCTCTAGCACACTTACGGCAGATATGTGTCATAAGTTACGAATGTCGTGACTAAAAAACAGGGCCCAGATTACTAACTTGGTATGGATTGCCTCCCTTGGGTATAGGTGCAACCTGAAAAGTTTTCCAACAACCAGGGATTATTCCTGTTATGAAAGACATATTGAACAAGTCAGCCAGAATATCAGGAATTATGATAAAAGCATCTTTTAATATATGTGAGTTAACCCCGTCAACCGAGGCCTGTTTATTAATATTGATATTTTTGACAAATTTCAAAACTTTGTTAGTATCAGTGGTAAAGCTTTCCTTCAATGGGTCACAAGGTTTATCATAAAGCTTCCAAGGTAGATTCATGTTAGAGCAAGACTTGGCCCGACATTCAAAAAGTAATCATTGACATAATTAGACAATTGCTCATTATCGACAGGAATTTGATTTTCATCCTTTAACTTGATATCATGAAGGTGTGGGTTTGAGACTGATGGTAGTACTTTGTTGATGGTTCTCCAAAACCTCTTGTGATCGTTCCTAGAGGAACTTTATCAACTTGTTTGCATTATCACGAGGTTTACGTGCCTCAGCCCAATCTTCAGTTTTACATGTCCTTTTTGCCTTAGTTAACAAATAATTCTTGTCTCTTATCATCTCTAAGACCTCACCTGTAATCCAAGGGTCACTGACCTTTCAGACCCTTATTTCTCTATATTTATGGTATCAGAGTGTATTCTGTCAGAGACTTACTGTGTGAGGAAATTAAGGGTACTTTCTACTTACACCAACTGAGGAAAGCTCATATTATAACTTGTATCTCACTGTCGATTCCAAGTATATACCTACATGGAACAGTTGGAATTATGGTTCTAAGTGCACTTGATTTTTCTTAAGTTACGGCACGTTCTGTCTTAGAATTGTTGGGGACAACTAGAAAATCCAGATTCTTTAATTATTCTCATGCCCCTAGGCCTTAATAAAGTATTTTACTCTCGATTCCAGGTATGTACCTACATGGGACAGTTGGAATTAGGGTTCTAAGTGCACTGGTTTTTTTCTAAAGTTACAGCACATTTTGTATCACTTTGGGTTGGGTCAGCTATTACAGATGGGAGGAAGCTGGGAAGTTCTGGATTGATGATACAAACTTTAATATATGAGCACCTGACTACCAGTCTTTATAGTCTTGTCTAGATATATATGAGTACCAAAATATCAATCTCTGGTTAAACTTTAACTGCCAGTCTTTATATCATATATGAAATACCAGTCTTTATAGTCATGTGTAGACATATATGAGTCCCTGACTAGCAATCTTTGGTTTTGTCTAGATATGTGAAGTGAGTACAAGTTAAGACACAACATAGTCTTTTGGCAGATATGTCTGTGGTCTTCTCAATCTGCTGGACGGTGGACGTCTTGGTAGAGTCCTGGCAACTGGCGACTGCTGATCTGGTGGAGCAGCCAGATGTACGGGTGACTGCCTAGGTGGAGTGGCAGCTGCTGACACTGGCATCACCGCTGGACCAGTGGGTTGTGTAGCAACATTAGGCTCTGTCTGAGTTTGAGCT
The DNA here is from genome assembly GCA_950022655.1 of Alentia gelatinosa. Taxonomy (NCBI): domain Eukaryota; kingdom Metazoa; phylum Annelida; class Polychaeta; order Phyllodocida; family Polynoidae; genus Alentia; species Alentia gelatinosa. The sequence continues at coordinate 46,350,887 of OX465581.1, forward strand.
GCTGGCCTTGGTTGGGGTAACACTGACTGGTGGTCAGTGTCATCTTGTGGGTCCTCCTGTCTGATGAGTGGGGATGGCTCAAACGTTTTGTTGATCCACTTCCGATTATTATAGTATACACCACCATCGTCAGCGTTCACAATATACAACCTTCATGTTACATGTTTAGACGACACAATACCTCATTTCCACTCATGTCTAAACTGGACTTGTACAGTGTCTCCTGGCTTCAACTGAGGTAGGGATCTGGTTCCTCGGTCAAAGTAGCAAGCTACTCTTGTCATTTATGAGAAAGTGTTATATTTATTTGCATGGAGATACAGACTTGGATCCTGATTATACAGTAGACCACACATCTGACACTAGCATGATACTACCATCCAAATTAAAACTCTTGTTTAGACAAGTACGTCCTAGGAGTGAATTCTTACGGAAGTCGCCTAATTATAGAGGAGAAAGGCCGTGGAATCTCCTACCTGAAGCAGTTAAAATGTCCCCAAGTAAATATAGTTTCAAAAATGCAGTGTCAAATGTATTGGTGTTATAGCATACCTTACCATAACATCTCATCTCATTTAATTTAATTTCCTTCTAAAACCCTAAGGATTGGCCTAATGATAAATTAGCTTACCATTGTTGATTTGCTATATTGGGTATCCATATTTTGTATCTCATATACCCTTACTTATCTCTAACTATTGCTAGACTTTGTATCGATACAATTTTTGTACACTGACCGGACAGGTCCTAAACTGCTGTAATGGAAGACCATCTCACCAGAGGTGAATTACCTGCAATAAACAAACCAAAAAAAAAGAGTACATCTTGGATTTCCCCTGCCGTGCATTGAGCATGTTGAAGGCACTTTCCGCAACCTTCGGTTTAAGGCTAGAAGTAGTTGGCAACTTGTCTGCAAATTGTGACTTATTAAAAGTTCAGCTGGGGAGTAAGGTAGTCCTGACACTGGTGTGTTGCAGTATGACAGCAGTGCCATATAAATGTCCTTTCTCTCCTCATGAGCTTTGCGCATCAGCTGTTTGATCGTGCCGATCATCCTCTCACTTTGTCCATTGGCTTGAGCATGTAAAGGACTTATGGTAGCTATTTTGAACCCATAACTCCTTGCAAATCGGTGCATGGCATAGCTCCCATATGGCATGTTATCAGCTACTAAAGTCTTTGGGATGCCATGTCTGGCAAAGACTGACTTGAACATTTCAATCACCGCACTGGCTGACTTCCCCCTTAGAGGACAGATCTCCGGGTACTTAATAATCAACTATGATAAGATAGGCCTTTCCTCCAAAGTCAAATATATCAGCGCTACCTTGATCCATGGTAGCTCTGGCATTGGATGGGGCTGCAGTGGCTCCCTTTGGTTTTGCCTTCTGAATTTCAGACAAGTACCGCATGCTGCTACCATCTGCTATTGAAGGCCAATACATCACCGTGCGTGCCCTAGCCTTGCACTTCTCGATTCCCAGATGGGACTCATGCAGCTTTCCAAGCATGGTATTCCTAAGTGATGAGGGAATAACAATGCACTCTCCCTTAGATATCAGTCCCTCGACAATGTATAACTTATCCCGATGTGGCCAATACCGCTGAACTAATGGATCACATTCACCTATGCATCTTGGCCAACCTACCTGGATAACTTGTGCGAGCTTGCAACACACTTCGTCCTCTGACGTGGCATTTGTGATATCACGCAGGATCTCATCTGAGACGGGTAGATGTTCCATCAATGGGTGGATGCGCATTGATGTCTCAATTTCAAGTTTGTCGTCATTTGGATCTTCCACATATACTCGTGATAGGGTATCTGCAATGTACATCGTAGGACCAGGTTGACATTTCATGAACAGATTGTATTTCATCAAGCGAAGTAACATAGCTTGAATCCTCGGTGAGGCTTGGTGGATGGACTTCTTGGTGATCATTTCTAGCGGCTTATGACTGAGTGTATTTCAACGTCTTTACTGTATATGTATCTCTGAAACTGTTTTGCTGCACTTACAACTGCTAAACATTCCTTTTCAATTGGAAACCAGTTCTTCTCTGCATCAGTGAGCGCCCTAGAATAGGACACAATGGGCTGTCCCTCCTTCATCAAACAGGCACCTATTCCCAACTTTGAGGCATCGCATTGAATTTGCACAGACTTTTTCCGGATTGTATAGTTTCAGTCCAGGAGTGGTTGACAAGATTTCCTTGATCTTGGCAAATGCTTTGATTGCTGAGCAAATTACCAAATGGCATACGGTTGAAACAATAATGCCCCTCTAGCGTGTCAAAAGTGGTTAATATGACAGAATCCTCGCCGAGTTGTACTTGCCAAAATTCTTCTTTGAGGTCAGTCACAGTGAAAACCGTCTTTCCGGCCAGTCAACTTGTTACGTCTTTGACTGTCGGAATCTGGTAATACTCCTGCTTGATCGCCTGGTTCAGTTCCTTGGGATTTAAGCATAACCTTAATGACCCATCACTTTTCTCCACAATCGCCTGAATGCTAACCCAGTTTGAGGCTCCGTAAACTTTTCTGATCACTTCTTGCTGCTCCATAATCTTCAATTTCGCTTTTAGTCTATCTTCAAGTCCCCATGGAACCTTTCATGGCTGGGCCTGATGTGGCTTGGCATCTTCTTTTAGCTCAATATGGTACGGCTCTTCAAATTTACCTTCACAGTCCTTCACAGACATCTTTGTATTCGGTAAGCAAGTCTCTGGAGGTATCAGGTTTTACTGTTTCCACACGTTGAGTAATAAGACCTAGTTTTTCACACGCTGTGAGACCTAGGATCGGTGGTGGCTTTGAGTTGACCACATAAAATTCACAGTTTATTGTGCAGTTGTTGGCCGTACACTCCATAACACACGTCCCGATATGTTTGACCGTGGTTCCTCCGAATGCTTTGAGCACGGTTTTAGATGGAGATAGTTGTGGTTTCTGCTGTATCTTATTGAACGTTTTCGCTGGCATGACGTTGGCTGCTGCACCTGTGTCTAACTTCATCTTGATTTGAGAGTCATTGCACTGCACTGGTTCAAAACACTCATTTTCCATGTGTTTCTCAATATTGCTGACATACAACGAGTGAAGAAGGTAATCATCATCTGAGTATTGGTCGTCATATGCTACTTCCCGCGCCGATTTCGTGAAACAAAATTCTGTGTAGTGATTTAGTCCCTTGCACTTTGAGCATGTTTTGCCCCAGGCCAGACACTTCATTTTGTCATGTTTCGTTCTGCAATGACCACATTTTTTATCATGATCCCTTGTATCCAGATTTCCCTACTGCCTCTACTTGTTTTATGGCTTCACTACTGATGCTAGCTTTCATGGACCTGACTTCGCAAGCTGTTTTCTCTGCAGTTCTTCACATGGATATGGTCTTAGCAAGTTCAAGGTCATCTTTATTAAGAAGCTTGGTTTTGAGATCATAGTTTTTCATAGAGAAGATTATCTTATCCCTTATCATATTGTCTTTTTCCTTAAATTCACATGGGAATGCTAAGGTACGTAGCTGTGCCAGATACTGGTCGAATGGTACCGCTTCCCCCTTCTGATTATTCCAGAATTCATATCTAGAGAAGACCACTCGTTTCATCCCAGAAAATTCTTCAGTGAATGTAAAGGCCGGCGAAATTGATGTCCCCTAATATCACTCACCCTTGTTGATATGGCGTTTTCAACTCATTTCAAAGTTTACAGGGTATCTAACTATCTCTAAATGCTCAGACTTACCAAATGAATGGTGCTATGGTTCTAGTGATGGGTAAAATCCTTGAGATCTACATTTATTAGCAATGTCAAAAAACTGCCATCTTGGTTTATCCAAGAGTGCCTCGGTGAGGAAGTGATTCCTACTTCCTCCATAGAAACCAAATGTTAGGGGAACCAAAAAGAAATCCCATGTTAAAAATCTAAAAAAACCATGATGTAATAATACCTCCCCATAATTTTAGTACCTGTTCCTGGATAAGCCCACAAGGTGAGATATCAGTTGTATTAACAAGATATGTTTTATAACTGCATAAACCCTCCAAATAAGGTGCTAAAGAGTGATTGTTTGTGTATTGATAAAAACTAGCCTGACTATGTGTTCATATAAGCTAGTCCCACATGTTGTATATCTAAACCGCTTGGCGGCGCTACCGTAGTATAACGCTATAGTTCTTGTATCAACCACCAGATGTCTTTACTAGTATTAAACGGCTTGAACACAACAGTATGGCGACCTGAGGATGGGATAGAATCACCCAGCTCGAAAATTAGACCATCTTGCTTGGCACACAAAGTGTCTCTACTTGCAGATGTCAACACAAGCTAAGTGCAAGGCCATAGAAGCCATTTACTACAAATTGGATGAACTTTCATTGAAAAAACAGTGATAATTTGTTGTGTGAAAAGAGCCCATGTGACTTTAACTTCTAAACTCTCTAGGCCTGAAACCAATCTAGGTCTAGCTGGTTTCAGTCCACAGTAGTGAAAGTGAATTAAGCCTTCAAAGTTAAATGACTGTATTGATATAGGCTAGGCTCTCTACATATTAGTGAACCAAAAAAAAAAAGAAAAAAAAGTGACAGTGAATCTGAATAACCCAGAAAAATTATGGCTGAAGCTAGGAATGTTGTAAATGCCATAGGTGAGTTTAGTCCCAATAAAGAAAAGTGGGCTAACTATCAAATAAGGTTCAATGCCTGGATGCGCATAAACAAAATCCAGGATGATGAAAAAATTGATGCTTTATTAGCTATGGTGGGGCCTGAGATTGTGGACTTGTTAGTTGCATTGTGTGCCCCTGCTGAAATTGAAACCAAAACATATGCTCAACTGACTGAATTAATTAGTAAACACTACACCTCCGGATCCAATGAGTTAATTGAGAGCTTCAAATTTGATGAGCGCAAGCAGGAAGATAAAGAATCTGTAGCAGATTATATCGTGGCTTTGAAGAAAATAAGCATACACTGTGGGTTTGGTGATGAGGACCAGGTCAAAAAGAGGTTAAGAAATCGCCTAGTTACTGGTTTGAGGTCCGCAGCAATTAAAAACAGACTGCTAGGTGTGGGTGCAGCGTTGACATCGGAGAAAACTGTCGATGTCAGTATGTCAATAGACACTGCTAACCATGGTAATCAGCTCATGTGGCCCACACAGGATGTAAACCGTGTTCAGCGGGGAGGTTGCAAGCACAAGGGAAAAGCTCCCTCTAACAATAAGTGTTATCGGTGTGATGGCGACCACGAAGGTCGGTGTCCCTATGAAAAGGAAAAGTGCTTCAATTGTGGTAAAATAGGTCACATTTCTAGGGCTTGTAAAACAAAGCATGCTCAAGGTCAGTCTCAAACAAGAGGTAGCTCGCATAGAGGCCGTGGCCGTGGAAGAGGCCGTGGGCAAGGTCGCGCAAATTATGTTGATAACGACAAACCAGAGGAAGAAGTCAGCTATGCGTCGCTGTTCGAAGTTAAGAGTGGAAAATATGGAGAAATAACGGTCAAGGCCCGAGTCGAAAACAACAATATGACATTTGCTTTGGACACAGCGTCGGCAGTTTCAATTGTCGGTGAGGATGACTACCGAAAATTCTTCCCCGATTTTGAGTTGCGCGAAGCGTCTATCAACTTAAAGTCATACACTGGACATAAAGTCGAGCTACTTGGTGAGATAGACATTTGCCGTTAGTGATCGCGAAAGGTGCGCGTACACCATTATTCGGACGGACCTGGCTGAAAGCCATACATATAGACTGGGAAAATGTCTTTGCAATCCATGCAACACCCCTAGAGCAGCTCCTGCATCAGTATCAGTCCGTGTTCAAAAGAGAGACAGGAGAAATAAAGGATTTTGAAGCTACAATCGAGTTGAAGCCGGATGCCACACCAAAGTTCTACAAAGCACGCCCCATTGTCTATGCCCTCACAGACGGTGTGAAGAAGGAGTTGCAGAGGCTGGAAAATAACGGAGTCTACCGTCGCGTCAAAAAAAGTGAGTGGGCATCTCCTATAGTAGTGGTTCCAAAGGGGGATGGGCAGCTACGATTGTGTGGTAACTACAAAGGGACAATAAACAGTGCGGTCATTGACCAACCGTATACGCTACCTACAGCAGAGGATATATTCGCGACGCTGGCAGGTGGTAGTCAGTTTACAAAACTGGACCTGTCAAATGCCTGTACACAAGTGGTGGTAGAGGAAAAGTCGCAGAAGTACCTGACCATCAACACTGTGCAAGGACTTTATGAAGTACTCAGGTTCCCCTACGGGGTAAAAACAGCACCACACATCTTCCAGAGGATAATGGACCAGGTATTACATGGAATTCCTGGAGTTTGCTGCTATATAGATGACATATTGATAACTGCTCCCACAAAGGACGAGCATCTAAAGCGCCTTGAACTGGTACTTCAGAGACTGAGCAAGCACAATATTCGAGTCAAACGTGAAAAGTGTACGTTCTTGGCTCCTGAGGTCCAATATCTAGGACATGTACTCAACAAGGAGGGTCGTAGGCCAGTACCAGACAAAGTTGGTGCGGTGAAAGAGGCAAAAGCACCTGAAAGTGTCCCTGAACTCCGGACCTTCCTTGCGATGATCAATTACTACGGTGGGTTTGTTAAGGATTTGTCGACCATCCTAGCTCTGTTAAATAACCTACTGAGGGATGACATACCGTGGAAGTGGTCATCACAGTGCGAAGAGGCATTCAACAAAGTCAGGGATGCCCTAACAAGTGACACAGTCCTAACCCACTATGATGTCAACAAAAAGCTACTGCTCGCTACGGACGCATCTCCTTACGGAGTCGGAGCAGTACTATCACACATCGATGACAAGGGAGAGGAAAGACCGATAGCCTATGCATCAGTCACGCTGACAAAAGCCGAGAGAAACTATGCACAGATAGAGAGAGAAGCATTAGGCATCATCTTTGGAGTGAAGAAATTTCATAAATACCTATATGGAAGAACATTCACATTACTGACAGACCATAAACCACTGACGAAGATATTCGGTCCGAAAACAGACGTGCCAACCTTGGCAGCCCTACGGTTACAAAGGTGGGCGCTGATCCTCATGTCCTATGACTACGATGTCAAGTATAAAAGATCCGAGGATCATGCCAACGCTGACTATCTGAGTCGTGCACCAGTGGACATAGCCAAAGAAAACATGGAGGCTGAGGTTAACTACTTTAGTCATACAGACAAATTACCAATCAACGCTAGAGACATAAAGGAAGCAACCCGAAAAGATCGGATCCTAGTGAAAGTGCTAGAGTTTACCATGAATGGTTGGCCAAACCATGTGGATGACGATGAACTGCTAGCCTATCATACAAGAAGACACGAGCTGTCGTGTGATCAAGGATGTCTTCTTTGGGTAATGAGAGTGGTCATTCTTCAGAAGCTGCTTGAAGAATTGCATATTGAGCATGTCGGTATAGTGCGCATGAAAGCATTAGCATGTAGCTACTTGTGGTTTCCTGGCATTGACAATGCGATAGAAGCAGTAACCAAGGCATGCAAAACATGCTTGAGTCTTAAAAATGATCCACCAGCATCTCCGATGTATCCATGGCGATATCCAGAAAGGCCATGGGACAGGCTACATATAGACTTTGCTGAGTACAAGTCGGAAATGTTTCTTGTTGTAGTAGACGCCCACTCAAAGTGGTTGGAAGTGGTCCTGATGAAGTCTACAACGGCTGAAAAGACCAGGGAGGTGCTTGAGTGGATGTTCGCCCATAACGGTTTCCCACGAGAGGTTGTAAGCGATAACGGGCCACAGTTTATCGCAGAGGTGTTCCTTGAGTTTCTGCACAATAAGGGTGTTAAGCATACCCTTACTGCTCCATATCATCCAGCGTCCAACGGACTTGCAGAGCGAATCTTTCTACTGCTTCATCACCAATGCAATCCAGTAACTTGTAAATTTTGGTTTCATCAGGTTTATCCAGCCATTCTTCTGCTCCCAGATGATTTGTGAACTTTTGGATCCACTTTCGCCAGTTTTCACTTTTATTAACCTCCATGCAGACTCAGATGTGATGGGGGCTCTAACTTTCCCATGACTTTTGTGTTATTATTACTAACAGAACTTTTTTCTTTTTTTATATTCTTTATTTAGACTGCGAGGGCATCGGCCGTGAGGCCGGTATCACTTGCCCCAACAGTATTGATAAATATCTTACATACAGCATGGGTAATATACATCTCTATATACATGCGATTGAGGATCACTTTCAATCTTCGTGATCCTATACCCGTATAACATATTTACAGTCATTCTTAAGTGTTAGGAAAGTCCCAGTTTTCACATTATTTTGTGGATTTTGTAACTCCAGTCCTTGGTTGGATTTGAGACAGAATAGTTACCCTGTTGTTTTACGAGAGGAATGACAGTAGCAATTTTCCATGCAGAGGGAATTCGTGAACTTGAAAAGGATAGATTAACCATGTGCAGTAGGCTACCTTGTTCGGTACTGATCACTGATGTCAACAGTGATGACTGATGTAAAAGTCTTACTCACAGTTCAGTTGTTGTTTTGCACAGAATTCATGATGTCTTGTCCTCCTCACTCACTTTCACTTTCAGTTGTTGTGTAGGCTCACTTTTCCTCACTCTCTGACACCATATTACAGATGGGAGGATGCTGGGAAGTTGTGGATTGATGATACAAACTTTAATCTTCTTAAATACTAGATGTACAAGCATGGCAGTGATCTGTTGAGTGATAATAGGGGAAAAACCAGAAGCGGCCACCCACGTTACGTAGAGTACATGATAAATTAGCTACCATTTTAAAAATCATAGCACACTGAAAACCATATATTCACCCATATTTTCAGTACATTTCAATAATATTCCTATATAAGTGACACATTCACCTTCACTTTTAAACTGAATTCATTCAAGTGCACATTTGATTTTCATAATTAAAATCACTATATTAAGAGGTTCCATATAAATATGCCTGTTACGCAGTGCCTCCTGGTGGGTAAACTCGGAAACAAACGGCATCGACTGTGGCACCGCCTATTGGGTTTACAGAGAACCCGAATATAATAGCGAGGCATACACTGATAGGGCAGCGGCAGCCCACTGCCAATCCATGCCTCCAGGTCCGTGCTTGGAAACATTGGATCACAGTAGACAGAGAAAGTGGTCAATCTAGAGAAGGGACAGCAGCAGGTCAAAGTAAATGCGGGAAAGCCTACAAAGCTGCACACCCATAACCAGCGCAATTACGCTCGTACGCTGGTTCCAGAGGTATCCGCTAGGGGACTCGGCGGAAAAGTAAGTAGCCAGCGGCGTACACAGGTCTAGCGGATGACCGGGGAACCAGTGTACGGAGCTCCTCACCTGGTGGCGAACGGCGAAATTAGAATCATCGTGCTCGCATCATCTCGAACTTATCGGTCGCTATCGAAATTTCAAAGGAACAAGTGGATCTAATAAGTACATTGTAAGAAGATATATGTGTATGTCCAAAGTTAGATACAACTATGAATATTGACCCAAATGCGTCAGGGGACATTTGGGTGGAAGATAGAAACCCTTCAAGGAATGATTCGCACTGTCCTTCAGATTCCCGTAGTCAGGGAAGAACTTTTACTAGAGCGAGATCTACTACAAGTAGAAAATCAACTAGGAGTCGCATGGGTGGAAGACCATTCAGATATGCCCCAAGATGTCGTGAACGTTCCCCACAAAGACACATCGATTATGGACACATGGATCCTCCTCGTATTCGCGACTTCACTTCTGGTAAGTACATAAGTGAGTAAAACTAAAAGACGACAAAATATTTCAGTCATCATGAACTTGATGAAGGTAGTTTAGTGATAACCAAAACCGAAACAAGAAAAGACATCGTTTCCAAAGTTGATCAAAGAGATTGCATGATCCTGTCAAATTAGATAAACAAACGAAACCTAGACGGACTAATATAGTCATGGAGAATATACTCTATTTACGACTGGAAAAGGTTTGTACATTATAAACTAGTAATAGTGTGGGGGTATACATTTCCTAAAACTTGGTAAAAGAATAGATCATAGGGAGCCAAAGTGAACCCGCTCCAACCACAGATAGCCGGTCGCAAAATAGTATTTCCGGATATAGGCGCACAGTACTTAGACTATGTAGGTTCGAGATTATATGTCTCATTCTTCAATCATTTAGATCCAAATTTTTAATAAACTTAACAACTGTCATCGTAGTTTCGAAAGAGAGTTATTCAGAGACGATAGTAGTAAACCTCACTTCGAAAGTAACAAAAGAGACCAAAAACGAAAGTCTAGCCTCAAACCCCCATAGCTTTAGCACTAAGCCTCGTTCTTACTGGCCACCGGAAACGTTGTTTTGTAGGTGGGTATCTGTGGTTTCAGCGGGTTCACTTTGGCTCCCTATGGGAAAGACAAATACTTGAAATAGAGATCTAGAAGTCTAGATCTGTTTTTCCTAAGTGTCTATCAAAATTGATTCAAATTAAACGAAAACAGAAATTGGCCCAAATTTTCGATTATTCTTATTTTCCGCAGAATATTTTTTACTGAAGATCAAAAACAGTGAGGCCAGATTTAGCACAGTGACAGAATACAGGGGCCCGTTTCATTAGAATGGGTCACTAAACCACTTAGTGACATGTTTAGTGACGCCAATAGTGACTTGAATAACAGAAAAAGTTTGGTCACGTTGCAATAGGCATGTCACTAAAGGGGAGGTGTGTCTTGTCACTATTGTGGATGTGTCCCTAGTTTGGGACAACACATGTTGGGTACCCCACCTCTCATACTCATGTCCTACTGGGGACAAGTGGTGTCAAGGTGAAGGTCACTGCATAAATTACCGACTACGCTTGAGTAATTCTACACTGGACACCAGAGCAGCATTTTCTATGACAAAATTCAAATGTGAATATCTCTGAATTGCATAAGCCGATTTTCTTCGTATTTGGCATGGTTATAAGTTGTATGTGTCCCTAACTGGGGTTAAAGTTTCATAGCTTAATTCCTACGGGAAGTGAAGTTACACGTTTGTGACAATAGAAGCGAGAGGGTATACCCTCTTGCTATTATAGACACTATAGTGACCCTTTTAGTGACCGGACAGCCACTTCTGAAATGGTACAAGCCACTATTAGCGCCCGTCTGTAACAAGGACTCCCGGAATGGCTTGTCACTAAACTACTGCAACGCAACCTGTCGCTATCGTGTCACTACACCCAATAACGGACGTCCTACAGGCTATTGAAACGGGTCCCAGGTGCTGCCGTTCAGCGCCGCCTGACGGCCAACTCTCTAGATATGCGGCCGCTCGGACAAACATACACTGGCCACCCAAGCTACACTACGTGACCTCTGGTCACGTTAAATTGACCATGACCGTGACCTGGCGTGGTAGCGGGTAAAGGAACGTCACTCTAGCCGCTTAAGCCGTGTACACGCCGTCTGGTGAATGGTGGTCGCACTACAGGTTAATCTATTTTACTCTGTGCTGTCAATTGTAACTGGTTCTTCTTATCCTGGAAGTCACTTTTTCATGTTCTCATCTTCTTTTAATGTGTATTTTTGATAAAATGGCCACAGAGATAAGTTTCTTTATCAATTTGTTAACATATGGAGAATTCTTTGCAGGTATTTTGGATCCCAGAATCTATTTAGGACAAAATTGTTTGGTCTGAGAGTGAGAATCCGTGGACACGTCCATGGGTAAACGTTACCAACCTCTTAGTTGGAACAGAGTGTAGACAGAGGTGGCGGCCAATCTAGGACAAACATAGCAAGTCCATCCACATGCACATAGAGATATATAGCAATCACACCTTAAGTGTGAACGGTGGGTGTGATTACAGGAGTGTTGTTTTTTGACGGATTAAATTGCTGGAACATACAAACTAGGGTATTGTATCAACGAGTCTGAGCTGTGTAAACTTGATAGTTGATAATCAACTTAGTTTCAACTTGGAGAAAGATAAGCATATTATAGCTAGGCTTGCCAATGTATTATTGTGTATACAGTTTGGGTATACCTGTGTTTTTTAAGCTATATCTAAAGTATCATTGAGTTGATATGCATGTATGACATACCAAATTGGAGCTGGAATACCATATAATACAGTGCAAACACTTTTATTTCTATGGGAATAATGTACAAAGTTATTATGAATGTATTACTTTCATACACTCTGTGATACAATGCTACAGAATATGTTGCCAGGGGTATGTTTGGCTGCAGGCATTGTGTAACCTAGAAGCTAACGTGCGACACCAGCCTGTGGAAAAAGGCCTATTTGACGCGCACAAGTGGGCACTGCCTCATTACCTGTGTCGGGGGCAGGACAACTGACCAAAATCTCAACTGACACAAGACAAGTGACACACACGAAAACAGTATGTCAGTTGTCTCACTGGTCAGTTGTCTCACCCTTGTGTCAGTCTTTTTATATGGCAAAATCTAAAGCAAACAAGCGTAATAAAATTATGGAAGTTGGTGAATATGCATGCCATACATATAGAAATTATATCCTCAAATATCTTTTAATTTGATTATGTTTTTCTATCTGAAAAATCCAATTTTATGATCAAAAGTTATCGAAGTTTGAATGATACACGGGCGCCCAGGGCGGCCGTGTATACATCGGGCACATCTTAGGTCATAACCCTGTCAATATTTAGCGTAGAAACACCAGATAATGACTAATAGATAGATACATGTGTGAGACTGTAAATAAGTTTACATTTTGATATACAAAACGTAAAATGCTAATTTCCCTTTTTTCGTTACGGAGTTTCCCCGCGAGCGCGACATTGTGTCAGTTGTCTCAGCCGGTGTGTCAGTTGTCCAACATAGGAGTGTGTCAGTTGAGATTGCGGTCAGTTGTCTGACATTCCCTGTGTCTATCAGTATCAGTATCAGAGGTGCTACCACTGAGCAGCCTCACTCTGTGTAGAGCGATCTCAAGTTCTATAGTGATCTTCCTGCGGGTATCCAGCTCAGGTCTAAAAATTACCTCTAAATCACCTATTATTTTTGTCCCTCATGATACCTTTTGTGAACTGATCTCAAGTTGAGACCGATCTCAAGTTGAGACATTTTTTTAGCATACCAGTAGGAATTTCACATGCGGCCCGAGTGGTGCAGTGACTGCACTTTTTCACTCTCTTTTCAAAGGTTTCTCATGGTCATAATAAGCAAAAGAATATTTTAAAAATCGGTATATAGTTTATACCAGGTTATTAGTTCGCTTTACTTTAAATATCTTCTAATTAGACTAAGTTTAAGCACCGAATAAAAAAGTTGAGACAAGTATCAACTACTCTCAACTTGAGACTTGAGATCCCCTAAGATCCCTTGAGATCCTCTCAACTGAAAAACACCCAAAGCACCCCAAACGGTCTCATCTCAGTCTCAACTTGAGATCCCTTAAGATCGTCTCAACTGAAAAACACTTTGCCTCTCAAGTGGTCTCAAGTTGAGATCATCTCGACTGAAAAACACCCCCCAGTAGTATCACATTACACCACAAATAAGGATAAAGTATATAAAATTGGTCATGATTACAATAAGTAATTTGGGGTTGAAATGAGGATGATAGTGTAGCGAACCACGGGTCACTGAGAGTGTGTGACCACTCTCCGTGAAGCAGCAGTCCACCAGTGGCTGAGACAACAGTCGCTACCCTGTGCTAACGCCTCAGCACGGCTGGTTTCAGATTGAATCCGGGAAAGGTAGAGAGACTCGAGATCTACAACCTAGCACTTAACTACGGACACAAGACCAGACTCCGGAATATTTAGATACAAAGCCTTTATTTATGTATCTCGTTACAGTAGGTTGGTGCTGCAGGGCACCAACTAGCGCAGGAAAAGATTTGGGTCTCTTCACCATTGAAAGGTCCCAAAGAAAATGTATGAGGCTCCAGGCGTTCACTCGACTGAGAGGCACCGCGAGAAGACCTGTCGACCTGCTGCAGACTCAGTCCTTATATACAGACTGAGTAAAGTAATGCGGGCGACCCCGTAGTATTTGCATACACAGGTTTGCTGGCCTTACCACACAGCAGGGATTGGCACTCACACCATCTAGCATTAAGTGAAAACAATGCTGTTGTCTACCCTGACCCCTACAATAGTGAGAGATGGGTTGATTTTTGGAATCTGGGGTCAGACGACACTGTGAGTCAGCTCTCATCGTTCTTAATTAACCTCTTGAACTCATTCATGGTTCCTATTTTCTGTGTAGGTCCAGGTAATTTCTCCCAACCCATAGACTACCCTTACCCATACAATACTAAACTAAGACAACCTGAGAATTGCAATATTCTTACTATTTTACTATTTTACTTCGTTGCTTCGTTGCCTCAGGTGCAGGTAACTCCCTCTGTCAGCCTCATGCCTCCTAGCGGATGATCGAAGAATCAGCGTAGGGGTGTTATTTGCCATGACACAGGTACATAAGCTGAGTTGTATGCATAAGCGCCAGCATAAGCACCAGTGTATATATATATATATATATGGCGAATAAGAAATGGGATAATATAATGAAATGTTGAAATCGCGACGAATAATACCTTCCCTGTCTAAACTTATTTCCAAGTATATTCTTACATTTTGATTGATGTTCCTGATTATGTGATATAAATCGATTAGACCCTCGGCTGATGGAATATTATTCTTTTTTTTGTCTTGGTCTGTACGGTTCAGCAGAGCGGAGATATGTCTTCTACTGTAGTCCAGGTTTGGTACTTGCTTGATTGTATGTTGTGTTTTATTGCTGCCTGCATTTAAAGTTGTTTTCATGCCAAGTTTTCTGGTTTTGTTGTTGTTGACTTCTGCACTGTAGTTGGTAGTTGTGCTACTGCAGCTAGAGTTGTAACCAATCGATCTAGACGGTTTTCTGACGACGCTGATATTGTCAAAGGTTACTTTTTGCAATGGATGATTCAGTTTAGGCTGGTAGTGGTTTTGCTTTAGTTTTAGGAGGGTTGTTATCGATTGGAGTTAAATCCAGGCTGTCGTCAGATATATTCAAGTTTAATGTAATTCAATTAATATAAGGTACTGGATTGTGGCTTGCAGCGTTTAGAACAACATCTGCTCCAAGCCTGTATGTAGAAGCAGGAATCCCTCTGCTGCACTTACAACAGAAGGGACTCTCTCTACAATACTAGATGAAGTACAGGCCAATCCATTAAACCCAAATTAAATCTTGGTTTTGAAAGGAAACCTCCAATTCTCTAAAGACAAGCCAAATGCCATAGCACCCTTTCACACATTACCAGGGCAGAGGAATCCCAATGAAGAGAATAAGAAATGAGAGGCCACATGAGACCCGTCTATGGCAAACACCATCCATCCTCTTTGACCTAGCAAAGAACAAGGAAGGTGACACCCCAGAAACTCTCTTCCTTAAGGAAGGCCAGACCATGAGGAAGCATATTAAAGATCATGTAATGGTGCACACCGATGTCTCAAAAGACAGTAACTCCATATAAAAACATGAAGAAAGCCCTCCATGGCAAAAGCAGCTTCTTCATTGCTGAGGCCAATGCATTATTGCAAGCCTTGGACTTGGATGAAAGTGTCACAACACAAGAAATTTAGTTTTCTCAGACTCTAAATCTTTTCTGCAAGCCATTGGGTATTGGGCATTAAGCACTTATACTCAAGAAAGAACATGCCAAAGAGGTAGTCATGTGTTGACCTGCAAGTCATGCCGGAATCAAGGAAATTGAAACTGCAGATCATGCAGCTAATAAAGCATTAAACAGAACAGTTCACACGGTTCCATATACAGGCCTGAAACCAGTATCCAAAGAGCACATCCAGAGAACCTGACAAGAACAGAACAGGTGAAATTGCTCTGTGTGTGGGCCAGTCACACCATCTGACACATGGGCCCCATAAGAGGAAAATTAGCACATATGTGCCAGACATCTCAAGCTGCATTGTTAGGTATCATACGAAAAGCAGTGAGAGATTACTGTAGAATTCGACAGAATCGTGCAGTGTTTTTTATACAGGGATGTCAGAGTTCATGGAGTTCACAGATATATTGTTTCACTAATTAAAATCCTCCCAAAACACAGTGTATGTTAACCCCTAATTATTTCTGGAATCCCATATACCTGACTTCCATGTAAATGTATGCATTATTACTTCCATGATCCTCCTGGTTTTCCACGACAAGATTCCCAGAAATAATGCATAGAAAAGAATACATAAAGAAAACCCCAGGAAATCGTCGGTAGATACGAAACAAACCACTTTTAATGAATAGGTAATACCAGGAACGAGCTTCATCCAACACTCTCCCATTGGTTTAACATAGATGGCTTATAAAATGTAGGTTCCTGGTAGGAGAGCATATGGTCTACAGCCTTATGCTGGGGACACACCAAGCGATTCCAGAAATCGCTAAATTTCTCGTTCGGTGTGTCTCTGGCTTTAGACTATTACTAAGTCCTACTCTTCAAGTGGTGGGGGGGGGGGGGGGGGAGGCAGTTTTCATTCTTTTTGAATTGTTGAATTGATTTGCAGTAAACGGATAGATTGTAGTCCAGAAGAGCAGTGGTGTTCTGTATAAAAGTAATTATTTCTCATCAAAACACTATAAAACTAACAATCAATTATGTAAAAACCCGATTACCAATTTAAGAACAAAATTTGATGTGGACCTGCCCTGGCTTTGAATCCCACACCTGATCAGAAATCCAATCATTTAAAACTGGGTCTAAATTGGATTTATGTCAGGCAATGTGGAATTCCACATCTGGTAAGAGGTATAATGGAATGATGGCCCTAAGGAAATTCATAAAGGATAGGTTGTCTGCTCTAGTATAAATGATATTGTGGTTACTACATTTTGTTTGTTCCTTTTTTACATAAGAATTCTTGATATTGCTTACATTATATCATAAAAATGTGTAGGCTTATGTACTGCACTTCATGAATTTACTTGCTTCACTCTCACATCATCTTGTAATGGCCGTCAAAGTAGGTCACACTAAAATGGGACGTGTGATCACCTGTGACCACTTGTGTAGGCTACACAGTGCTGTGGTGCTTCACTCTCATGTTTAATAATTCAGTGATAACGCTGTGTTTATTGATCGTTAAATCCAATTACATGTGATTCTCTCTTTTCCTTTTTATCATTTAAAACTAAAATTCCCAGGTTAAACGAGACTTACCTTGGTAGAAGGTGAAGTTTGGCCAGAAGTCTATTATTGTTATAGGTCGTCGAATTGAGCAACAGAGATACACAGCTCGCTGGGTACCAGCAGTATTTAACATCCTATGGAGCACAGGTAAACTACCCTTTGGCAACACTAAATATGGGTAGGGAACAACAGTTTTGGGTGGGACGCATCTGAGCATTGAACATCTGATGCTCCATTGTCAGGTAACAAAAAAGAACCGGGAAAATTTCCTGAAGAATACAACATCAATTTGCAGTGCCTTCCACAGCACTGGTAGAAAAGAACTTCTTGAATTCCTAAGAGAATCCAAGATATTTGAACAGATATAATCAACCCAAAGCCTGGACATCCAGGCACACCACCCTAGCTAAGAAATAGGGAAAAGAAGAAAAGTTCTTAAGCCATTGTAAAGTCTGGGAAGAGAAATTCTAAAGTAACTGGATGTAAAATCAACCAAACCAAACCAAACCAGGCTACTTGTGCCCTCTTATACGTGAG
The DNA here is from genome assembly GCA_950022655.1 of Alentia gelatinosa. Taxonomy (NCBI): domain Eukaryota; kingdom Metazoa; phylum Annelida; class Polychaeta; order Phyllodocida; family Polynoidae; genus Alentia; species Alentia gelatinosa. The sequence goes on from OX465581.1 coordinate 46,368,597, forward strand.
ACTGCACCCCCAGTATAGATTCGCGGTGCATTCAATCAATCTATGGGGACTGGTGTCGATTAGTCGCTTAGCAAGTGATTCGTTTTGCATGAACTTATTCATTATTACTTCACCCTGGCGTGCTCATTTGACTTCGTTCTAATTGATTTTGGTGCATTTGTTATGTTTCTTGTCATTTGTTTTAGCCTTCGCTGGTATGTATTTTGTCTGATCAGTCTCTCGTTCCGGACTGTGGACCGTTCTTGCGCTGACGAACTTGTCTTTCAGGTTCTTTGGCCTTTTGTATCCTCGTACCACTTTATTTTTTTGTAAAGTTTTGGTCTTGATTGATTTGGCTAGTAGATTCCAATTTTTCTCAACCACTTTATTGACCCTGTCGTCTTCTTGTTTGTCGGTCATAATTAGGAATAAATTGTCTTGGTTTGTAGTCTCTCTCTTTCTTGTCATGTTTCGTTCTGTTAAGAAGATCAGATCTACAGCGTTCATTGGCCATCTGTTTGCATCCTGCTATTACGCTTTGTGGATATCAAGTCTAATTGAACAAATTGGACGTGAAACTACCCAAACAAATCAACTTTAGCAATGAAGTCTGTTATTTTCTCTTTGCAGTATCTCATAGTATTCCTCGTTCTTGCATATTCTTCGTATAGTGGGAAACTCTGAGTATGGTAAGCTTCTCATTGTGGCTGGTGGGTGTGCTGACAGATGTGTTCACGTCTGTATTTTTTTTTACAGATCTGTGTACAATTCCATTTGGGTTTGATCTATCTTCACCAGTGTCTAGGAATGCATTTTTTTTATAGGTTGAGTATTCTGCAGTAAATTTTATATTTGGGTGCAGGGATGCCAGAGTTCAGGGAAATCCCTGAAATCAGGGTTTTTAGAATTTCTCTGGCAAGCTGACAATAGATAATGCATGAATGAAAATCCCTAAAATCCCTGAAACCCTTCTACTGTTACCATACAAGCCACTCTGAATGCATAGCTAACACCAGGAACCAGCTTCATACTACAATCCCCCATGCATATATTTGGTTTAACATCAATAGGACATGGAAGGTAGGGCGCTGCTTGGAGAGCAGGGACTGTAGTACTAGTCATACTCATAAGGGGACACAGTTTTTGTTGTTTTTGAGTTCCCAGGAACCTTGTTCATTGTAGGCTGGTTTGGGGTCTGGGGGATTTAAGGAGCACATTTCACAAGGAAGGCATATCCATCTTCAACCTCTTTTATCTATTTATTTTTAATTTTTTGTACATTTATATTCATTTATATTGTATAATTTATATTTATTTGCTTATTTATTAATAAACCTTTTAACTAATAACCATCATTTCCTTCATTTATGTAGGTATTCTCTATTGAATAACCACTGGCATCCTGAAAACCCCGCTTAAGGGGACACCCCGCTTAAGGGGACACCCCGCTTAAGGGGACACCCCGCTTAAGGGGACACCCCGCTTAAGGGGACACCCCGCTTAAGGGGACACTTGTCCCGGAACGGAGGATGTCCCCTTAAGAGGGGTTTTACTGTACTATGTCTCTCCCATCTAAGTCTGTCATTGTCTTTGTTGTTTTTACTCCCGTTGGCTTGATCAGTGTTTATTCACTTGTCTTTAATATTCCTTAGGGTTATTTCTATTTTCGTTCAACTTCACAGAAATATGCTTTTTCTTTGCCCCTTCTAATGATTTATGAATAGCTTTAGTGAGACATCCAAGGTCTGCTTTTAACAATTTAGTTTCTGGATGTTAATAAAGCTCATATAATCTTCTCACTAGACTCCTTTGTTTCAAATTTCTGAAACGGGACACACCACTGTTGATACTTTTCCAAAGTGCTGCTAGCTGTTGTCATAAAACTATTGAAACGCGAACTATCCCTATGGTGTCACAGAGACAAACAACGGACAGGCTATCAGATAATAAAGCGGGTCCTTGCTTCACTGTATATTAGACAATATAGGTGACGTCGGATGGTCGCTAAGTCCTTTGGTAACAGAAGGCCGTCTTTTTGACACCTCAATCGGCTTAATGGAATACTCGCTTAGATATTTTTGATTCCGTTTGTGCCAACGAAGTGTGTGATAATTCCATTTCAGGTGTTTAAGAACGTCTCAATAAAATATTGTAAAATATGCTTTGATCTTTGGTGATTTTCAGGGTATTGTTTCATGTCAGGCACACTTCTTTGATATATACAACATTTGCCCGAAATATACCTGTCTTTCAATTAATCTATCATATTTTGCCCATGAGCAGTTGCCTTTGTAGACGCAATATTTAACCAACATGATCTATGTGCATGTATACATTCCTGACAGATGATCCATTATTTAGGATCCTTATTTTACTTCACAGGTGACAGCAGAGAGGTAGAACAAAATACCAGCTCTTCTTACCAAGTTGATCAACAAAATAGTGTTCCAAAAGACTATAACGAGGAACGACCGAGGAGAAGATTTCAAGAAATCTACTCTGTCAAACGAGGAAAGGGTGGAAAGAAAAATCGTCAGCTTGAGGTTGTTGCAAGAGGTCGTGAGCCATCCCACCATCCGACTTTGAAAAGTGATACACTACATCCAGGAAACAAGGGTTTAAAACAACTATCCGGTGATAAACAAAGACCTGCACAGCATAGAGAACAATTATTGCAAACTAATATCAGATGCACTGCGACAGATACTTCCCAAACAGACCTTAGATCACCTAGCAAGGATAGATTGAGGCACAATCAAGACATTGTTCTTCCAGGACAATACCGTAGAGACAATACACCAGCAATAGGAAGCGTTAAGACGAGCGAAACAACCTCCCGACAGAGAAGGTACTCTGATGATACAGGTTCTGTTAATCATAAACAACATAAAAGGCCGTCGCAAAATGCAGGAGGTTTGGGAAGAATATTCCAGTTGAGCATTGGTCAGTTGCTTTTTCAATCACCCTGCACAGTACCTTTCGCACTTAGTGGTACTCGCGCTCCAGTTTCTCCTTTCGAAACCTATAGAGGCCCGAAGAAAGAACAGGGACCAACACACCAAGACGGTAGTGGTGAAGTTGATAGCGATGTTAGGGTACGAACTCAAAGTAAAAGTTCAGATGAACAAGATATCTCCCATGATATAGTCCAACATAACCCAGGTTCATTTCCCCAAAAGCAGTCGTCAAGAAAGAACTCACACCACAAAAATAGGGATCCGGCAGCGAGAACTAATTGGGAAACAGCCACGCTGTACAGAAGATCAAAAGAACGTGAGCTTGAATGGGTACCCTGTAATGAGACAGAAGAAACAGGTGTATCCTTATTAACTGAAGAGTACTCAGCCACATCCAGTATTAGTTCAAGAGAGGTGCCAGCAGTATCTGAGAAGTTGTCGAAGGACCCGCCATACTGTGACACAAACACACCAGCAGATCAGATGGGGGACTTCCGTCCTGCATCACTCAACAATGGAACCTTTGTTCAAAAACACGTGGCTGGAGACATTGATGTGACTGATAATCATAGAAATGAACGTTTTCTTCATTCAACCAGAAGAAGATCGTTTACATTTGAGTCTGGTGGCAGTGAGCAAATGAATAATTTCATAGCAAGCGGTCGTGCAAACCATGTATGTGTTTCTGAATCAGAAACTTCCGCAAGTCTTCAGGAAACATGTGGTTTCCCATCAAATGTGGTCGGTGGTGATGGGAATTCTATCAGAAGTTCCGAGAACTGGATAAATTCAAGTAGCATGAATTCAACGCCTTTTCTCACCCAGTCATGTACCCAAGGAAATATGCGGAAGTGCATGACCTGCTTATCAGAATCATTAGATAACTTGACCATTGGATCAGAAATATCTGATACTGAACATGTGGTGGAATGTCTCTTTGACACTAGAAAGGAAATATGTCATAGATGCGCATCTCCTATGGCAGGTGATGAGAAACGAGAAGAGTCCATGTTGAAAAATCGATATCATGATAAGACAAGGACTTGTCATGCTGAATCAAAAGGAAAGCAAATTTTCCACTCTATAAGCGTTTCACCTCCAACCGGACATGGTGAAGCCCCATGCTGTGCACATATTAGCGAGGAGGCTTCAGTTCGAAGTCAACCAAAAGCGAAAGTGGATATTGTTAGGTGTGAGAGTAACCCTACTGCGACAGAGATTGAAGATAGATCAGATATTCCTTGTAACCAATCGTACCATCACCAGATCTGTCAGCCAACTCATTTTTCACCAGCATGCCATGAGGAAATATACGTAGGTGATGCCTACCAAAATATCAGTGAGAGAAGTAACTATGCTTCTTCCTCTGTAACAGATTATCATCAAAATTCTATTAGATCATCAGAAAACTGGGTCACTCATATTGAGGATCTTCATCCAGATCCTACACCAGTGTCTACTGCGCGGGAAGTTCTCGGACAAACCTCTAGTGCAGTACCTTTAACACCAAGGAAGGCACAATCAGGTACCCAACGGAAGAAAAAAAGACTAAAAAAGAAACGCAGCAATAAAAAGAATCTAATTGATGATAGTCCAGAATCAAAGTCAACACCTAACAGGGACATGGAAAAAGGGAAACCGCAATTTCATCGAACAGTTGCAGGTCCTAATAGTAGGATAAAGAAAAGTCTCATTTCAATGTCAGACGATTTTGACTCCCCAGCCATAGCTATGACAAGAACAAGCAACACTGCAGACAAGGTTGAAGCTTCCTATAATGGACCCCCCGTCAAGGATACAAGCCGAGAGAGAGCAGAAGTGGACAACATAAGAGGATATCACTGTCCGTCTCATTCAAATAGAAGAGGTGTACCCGTACATCGTTCAGACTCTGCCGACCACAGGGCCCTTCTGTCAAAATCATTAAACCACGAAAGAAGGTTAACTTGTGCTTCTGACAGTTTTGAAAACATCCAAGAAACTCTGTATTTGTCTACTTCAGATATATTTGATGATAGCGAGGACTCTATTGTTAGTTCGGAAAATTGGGTAATGCCTAGAAGTGACTATCCCTTGGTATCTGATACATCGATTCAGAGTAATGTTAGTAATAAGCAAAGCACGTTGTTTTGTAACTGTCAGATTACTAACAGAGCTTCAAATGGAACCTCATGTGATTTTTGTGGAAATGTTCGGAGATCACCATCCCCACCATGTAACCTGTGTGAACAATGCCAGAGACAAAAGACAACCACTTCAGCCCTACCTGAATATCCATTCACATCCACCTACTTTACTTGTAATCAAAAACAGTCGAATGAGTGCTTCTTTTATTCTTCAGCCTTTGATCCACGTGGATATGGCCGTCCTAGGTCTAGTTGGCGCCGCCATTTTGCGAGTCGGATGAGACCAACGTGGCAGCAAAATAATTGGCAGAGCGGACCACACAAAGCTGGGCCAGAATCTCCGGAAGCAGGTAAGATATAAATGTGGTGTTGGGTTTGCATCTGCCTTGAGGGTAATTATTGATGCTGATAAGAGTCACATGAAAGCTCAAACATGTTCTATTTCTATCATTCTTGTTTGATACGTGGCTACGTGTGTATTCATAGGCAGCTACCGCTTGAATGAGCTCGATGTCTGTTATCGGCTACGTCATCGGAACCGTTCGATTGGTGACGACCATAGTGACAGCAGCGTAATCGGGGTGATTTGCTTGGTGTCAGTTGTTGACAAAGCGGTTTGTATGTCACAAATTTGGCATGTCATGTGTTGTCATGGCAAGGGCATGGCAACTACAGCGGTTTCATCCTAGGGAATCTTCAGGCTGCACTGATGGAGACTGATTGCCAAGATAGAGTATATCTAGACAAACAGATGACCAAATAAGCGGCCCTGTCAGACTGTGTTGACAGGTGAATAAACCTGACTTTCAATTCTGTGTTTGAATAGGGTAAGCTAGGTTTATATAGGTGAATCCAATGGTGTCTTCACACTTTATTAATGTTTACAAACAGAGATGAATGTTCACATTTTAAACATTGTTAAGTTTAATATTGATCGAACGGTTTACGTTGGTTCTAGTCGATCCAACGTGGTGAGACAAAAACGAGGGATCACTCGATCGTAACATGGTTTAAAAAAAAAGATTTTTTTTTTTTTTTTATCATTCTTACAAATGATAAACTATACAATTGTTATAACATTGTAGCGGTTGCCGGGTTGAGTCTAATCAAACCTCGGATGATCGTATAGATTATTCTTGCGATTAGATATGCAACCCTGTGGATGTGTTAACCCACAGATGGGTACGTTTTGGATGAAAGCCAGGTGATCCAGTAACCCTTAATCACAGAAAACCAAACCAGAAACTTTAATAAGACAAGGCCCTGCCTTGTATACAAGACGGATTATGTGATACGTGCCAACATGTGGCACTTCCTTACACAGGCTTGCCTGTATCACCAGATACCCTCTAGTGTAGAAGGAACAAACCCCCACTTGATGCCTGCGACCCCTACAATATCAATGAAAGTCAATGATTGATATGTAGTTGATATAGTATTAATATATGTTGGCCGTAGATGTGCATACATTGACATGCCAACAAACTAGGCTAATAAGGATAACCCAACAGATATGCAAACTATTAGGTTAACTAATGGGAGACGGCAACAGGCAATGGCTGTGAAGGATGTCAAGTTGTGAAACAATAATGTTGATTGTTATGTGCTGTTATGTATTATGTATTGTTATGTATGTAGCTTTATATATCGATTCATTACCATTCTGTTCCAAAATAATGTTATAGATGATTCATTTTAATAAGGTTTAAATTTCCGTCTCTGTATGTAGAATGGCCTCCTTCACTACGACCATAAGACCTGGTAAATTGAGTTGGGCAAGGTGTTTAGAAATAATTGCAAAAATGTATTTTGATAATCAAGCAGGGAGTTTTCTATCAAAAGAAAGGTATGAGTAAGTTAGTTTGTTCTTGGGCTAGAGTATATTGGCTGGTGAGTAAGGGAAGATTGTAAAGGTGTATGCATGAATTATGCTCTTTTATATAATGTAATCGAAGTTAACACTAATTATATCTAGATTCAAGCAATTATTCTATTGGAACTGAAAGTTTCTTTACACTTTTGCTGGAATTTAGATGCTATTATTTGACTCTTAACAGACATGTGTATTATTTTATTATCCATCGTATACAAAGCCCCCATTGAAAATGTATGGGGACTCAGTAAACCACGCACCATTGTATAAAACCTGTCAGATATCATAACTGGTATACAGATTCAAACCTGTGGTATACGGCCTCAAAACCATGGTATACGGAAAAAATAGTCCCTTTTGCTATAGAGCAAAGAAAAATAGTCCCTATTGTTAGACCATTTGATATGGCGAATACTGGTTTTGATTTATTTGAAAAGAAGTAAAATAATTAGTAGAAACCAAACGAGAGTTAGCCTTGTCAATGTTTATGCCACGATGGGCAGGTTGTGTATTACTACACGAGGCATTAGCCGAGTGTAGTGAGTAGCAGACCTGACCAGAGTGATATAAACATTGAGAAGGCTAACTCGAGTTTGGTTTCGTATTTATCCTACCCCATCTCACCGATATACAGAGAATATTTGTAATTATCCACGTTAGTAGTTATCAATGCTGCCGGATCTACTTTCGTTATCTCGTCCCTGATTGGTCCGTTTTTTTATTCACCTCGGTGCATAAATAACACTTTATCCAACGCCATGTCAAATACATTGGGTCAATGTTAAACCTATGGCGTTTTTTATTAGGGGTAGGATAAATGCAACAAACGATGATTTTGTGGACAGGCGGCTCTGTAAACCACTCGAGGTTGACGTCGTAATACACTCGCTAGCGCTTGTGTATTACTACGCGTCAACCTCTCGTGGTTTACGGCCGCCTGTCCACAAAACCATCGATTATTGTCTATTTATTTAGTTTTAGTATAGGTACGAAAGGTAATTGGACCATTTATTTATTCGAATTGACATTATAATCCTATAGATCCTTTCACGTGTAGATATCTGCTGCTTAATTTCTTCTTGTTTTTTTTTATCTTTGGCAGCACCCACGGGGGATTATGGCAAGGGAGATTGGTTTGGTGCCAAGGGGATACCTTATCTACCTCCACCTCCTCCTCCACCTCTACACCTGTTGGGGCCTTTAATCCCTTCCCCAAAAAAGAATGAAGACATCTCTCGCATTGGAAAAAGAAAGGCACTGGCTACAGACTCGACACCTAAAAGAAGGGAGTTGTATCTTGAAAACCCTGATGAGAATTACCCAGACCAGAATGACTATATTCATGACAATCTATGTCATGATGATAAAGGAGGAGAGGGTAGAGAGGAATGTCCACAAGAGCAATGGTCCCCATCCAGTAACGTGACTAGAGGTATCAAACATGACTCCAGTAGAAAGTATGCACCGCAGAATCCACAAAGATTTGCCATCTCCCAGCCGCACCACACTCATACTGACCAAGATCGCAATAGGGATTCAGGATTCCGACACAGGGACTACTATCTGCCTCCCCCACTGCCTCAAAATAAGTGTGGCGACATATTGGAATGTGGTAGTTCAGAGACAGAAAGACCCGATTCAGATGAGGTTGGTGAGACAGAGGATTGGACCCAAGAGCAAAGCTCTTCCGCAGCAGTGTCAGAAGAACCTGAAGATGCGCCCTTACAAAACTTGTCCAGATCGGTGGGCTTTAGGAAATGCTCCTTAGATGAAGAAATCGACATATTTGCTATGAATTTAGGGATGTCTCCACTATATGGAAACAGGTCTACTCAGTCGCCAGAGGAATCACTTCACTCAGAAGACGAAAGTACTGATAGTCTAGAACATGGAAGTGATGTTTCTGCAGTTTTATCGGTAAATGAGGATGACGCTGAGATGCTTACAGAGGAGTTTCTGCCTACTAAATCACAGCAGCAGATACAACACAAGCCAAAGCAGAAATTACAACAGCAGGAGGAGTCAAAGCAGCAATTACAACAGAAGGGAAAGCAGTATTTACAACAACAGCAGTCAAGGCAGCAGTTACAACAACAGGATTCATGGCAGCAATTAAAACAACAGGAGTCAAAGTGGAAATTACAACAACAGCTAGAGTCAAAGCAGCAATTACATCAACAAGCGCCAAAGAAGAGTATGCAACAACAGCTGGAGTCAAAGCAGCAATTACAACAACAAGCACCAAAGAATAGTATGCAACAACAGCTAGAGTCAAAGCAGCAGTTACAACAAGAGGAGCCAAAGAAGAGAATGCAACAACAGCTGGAGTCAAAGCAGCAATTACAACAACAAGTGCCAAAGAAGAGTATGCAACAACAGCTGGAGTCAAAGCAGCAGTTACAACAACAGGAGCCAAAGAAGGGCATGCAACAGCATCAGGCGACAAAGCAGCAACCACAACAACAGGAGTCGACAAAGCAGCAACTACAACGACAGGAGTCAAAGCAGCAATTGAAACGGCAGGATGAATCAAAGCACAAATTACAAAAGCAGCATGAGTCAAAGCAGCAATTACAACAACAGGAGTCAAATCTCAAATTTGAGCGGGAGTCAAAGCAGAGGTTACATCAACATCAGGGGAACAAAGTACAGCATCAGAAGAAACTGCAGCAGCCGCAGGACTTACAACGGAAACCGAAAAGGCAAGAGCAAGACGAGGCTGTCGCTGAGGCTCAAGTATCATGGATGTCAGACTTAAAACAGGAGAAATGCAGCCTAGGGAGAAAAGAATTGTGTCAGAGTGGTGAGCAGGTTGTTCTTAAGCAAGAGAGCAGTACTCAGTTGTCTATTTGTGAGACCCACGATCACATGGATATTACGCTGAGCACTGATGGAACAATGGAATGCAGGAATATTGGGAGTGATGACCAGTGCCCCACTTCTGAAGATAAGAAAGCAGATGTGAAGATTGAAATATTAAAACCAGCTCGAATAGAACCGGTTGTGGCACCTCTGCCCCCAAATAAACCCGAAGAGATGGAGAGCACTGAGGAGTATGATTGGTTCAGCAATCCCCCGCCAGAAGGTCAAGACTTGCCCAGGAAAGCTGCGCCACCTACTACACAGCAACACACGTTTGCGACTCCCAAGGGGCAAACCCTATCATCCAGAGGAAGGAAATCTGTAGACAATGCATCCATACATTCATTCCTCACTGGTCCAATGCTGAAAAGCTTGAGGTGTACTGATGCTAGTTTCAGAGAAAAGATTTCTATAACACCCTCACCAAATATGTGGAATGTATTGTCATCCCTGGATAACAACTCCACCACAAGCGACTCTGATTCATCGCCAAAGCTTTTGCTAAAGCCAAGAGTGCGAAAGAGTCGTTGGTCAGATCCCCCGAAACCAACAACATCTCTCCTGCTTGATGAAGACACTGTGTGGCAAAAACGATTCAGAGACCGCTTCAATGACCTCAAGACAGTTTATTTTGATACGCACTGTCATATAGACTTTTTGTTGAAGAGATCTGGCATTGATGGGTCATTTGAACAGTACCAAGAACTCAATAAAGGCACGTTCCCTGACAGCTATGCTGGATGTCTGACAGTCTTCTGCGATCCACGCACGTTCAGAAAACAAGGTTAGAGTTTCTATTACACAATGTTGAGCACTTTTCATACAGCTACTTTTTAACGAAACTATTCAATGTCCATTTTTCATAGTAGAAGGTAGACTGCTACTTTGCTGTAGTAGACCCATCGCGATGCAGTTTACACGTTCCGTCATATGCTTATCGCCACAAGTCCCATTGAAGAGTTAACATCGAGGAAATTATGCCTTATTTAAAACGGCTCTTATTTGAAGTAGAAGACTAACTTCAAACAGTGCCTTAGGAATTCGATACACATGTTAAAACCACGGGATTATAGGTTTCGTTCGTTAAATATGGCTTTACCAAATATTGATATTAATCAGGAAGTTTTCCTTGATGACTACTCCTTATGGTCCATTAAGTTACGGTCTAACGCTAGTTGGTCCAATGCCCATATAAGTCCATTGAATGAATAATATAAATTCTTTATTAGATTGCTACATTCAATTCAGTAATGTGGCAACACAGCCAAGCAATATCTTGCAGTCTTAAACTCTCATGCAAGTTCGTTGCTATTTGTACTGGTATTTATAGGACGAGGCTAAAACACCTTGTCCGTAAAAAAAACACTTATTTTACTGAAAATTCGACGTGTGTGCTGACTGTTCCAGGCAAGTGGAGGAATATCTTACAGAATCCTATGGTGTGGGGGGCTGTCGGTTGTCACCCAAAGAGCGCAACAGACTTTGACGGTAACGCAGAAAGAAACCTCAAAGACATGATCAAACATGACAAGATTGTGGCGTTAGGAGAAATAGGACTTGATTATTCTGGAACGTGAGTACAATATGTATTAGTGGAGAATTTTCTCATTGACTTTCTACTTCAAATACAGCATTAGCAATATATGTCTCTCTGATACTTGGAAAAATCCTTTACAGTCAAAATCCTTATAGTGGCAATCTATTTTTCCAAAGGTTTCGTCAACATGAAGCTGCCCAGAAAAACGCATTTGAGAAACAGATCCATATAGCGGTTGATAACAATATGCCTCTAGTCATCCATTGCCGTGATGCAGAAGCTGACTGTGTAGAGATCCTCACAAAGGTGAGAACCCAATGTTTATCAGAACTTGTGTTTATTAGCAGACCGTCAGTCTCAGTGTCTGTGACTATAGCCTGTTTTAGGTGGCGGCTTGTGGTGTCCCTATTAAGTGAGCTTACCATATTTTTGCTTTTTGCAGCTATGTAAATACAGATAGGAATATGATTTCTATTTTGATCGAAGGATTTTATGCCAATATACCATTCTAGTTTTCATATTTCATATTTTGAATAAAAATCTGATTTCAATTTTGATTTAACTCTTTAGTCACAGGTTCATTTCTAAGAACTCCTTTGTGGACATAATTCTACCCCTAAGACTGATTTAATGTGCAATTTGGTTCCTTTAAAAGGAAACAAAATGTAATAGATGCTATGAAATGGATTTTTTAAAGAAGAATTTGTATTCAATAAGATATTCATAATTTCGATCCATATAATTGTAGGGGTCAGGGTAGTCGAGCAGCGTTGTTTTCACTTCACGCTAAGTGGCGCGAGTGCTGATCCTTGCTGTGCGGTAAGGCCGGCGGACCTGTGTATGCAAGTACTGCGATGGCAGATGGGCCCGGGGTGAAAACCCGGTCGCAAGCTGCGGCACGAGGCCCTGCTGTGGAAAAGGGGGCAGCTGGCCCGGAGCAGCGACCTAGTGTGCATGTCCCGCAGGAGGCTGATGCCGATCCACGGCGCAGAATGTTGGATGTGGCTGAGCAACTGAGCTCAACCGTATTCCACATGGGGACGCCCCGAGCGCCACCCATTGATGAACAGGACCTGGATGGGGTTAGCCATATAGGCGACCCTGAGGAAGGACCTGATGCGGGGGTACAGGAGACCCTGGTAGAACAGCCCAAGGTCGATCAGCGGATTGACCATGAGGCTGAAGGGCAACGGCGATGACAGCGTCTGCTCGATGAGGAGCAGAATGCTCAGCTGTTGCTGAAAGATTTGTACACTCGTTCCAAAGGAACTGGTGAGGCCCTCCGTGTGCAGGAGGAACAGCTCGCTTTGGCGCACCCAGCACGCAGAGGCAGACTATGCTTTAAAGTATAGAACCCCTCCGTTAGGCTGGCAAGGCGTATCTAAGGATCAAGTATACTCCCCTGTAGGAGCTACTACTGGTCCTCAGATCTACACTCCGCCACAGACAGATAGGAGAACTTCAACGGTGAACTTTGCTTCCCCAGTAGAGTCTCCTATGGACTCTTCGCGGCAAAGCGATAGGGGACTGCAGTCGCGTTCCGGCATAGCAGAACTAGGCTTAAACCCAATGAACATGGAGAGTAATGCGGATCGGGTATTCAACCGTTCTCTAGCCAATGCTAGAGAGCTAGAGATTTCCCGCTCATGAAGCCGGCTGAGACTGCCAGAAGGAACGCAGTCATCCCAAAACTGTTTGGTAAAGGGATGGTGTGGGAACACTGGTTTGCCAGGTTCTGTGAGGATGTCCAGTGCAACGGATGGAGTACCACTGACGCACTGCCATACATCATGAGAGCGTTGCGAGATGGACCCGGAGAGGCTGCAGTACGTGCCTACCGACGTTCAGCCGCTACAGGTTGGGATGCCCTGGTGGAAGTGGCGTCTTATTACTATGGGCAGCTCATAACATTGAACCCCCGCTCGAGTGCAGGGTAAGGATGAGTCCGCCCGTGCCTATGGGTTAGCCTTACATCAACTGCTGATGGAGGTTTATCCTGGTAACAGGTTGGACTGGCCGGTACTGCACGAGGATCTACGAACACAGTTTGTGAAGGGTCTTAGAGATGAGGACATCCGCACTGAGGTTGTCTCGAAATGGGAACCCGGAATGAGCCTCCTTCAAGTGCTAAGAATAGTGGACGCCTATAAACAACGATGTGCCCTATTTAGTCAGTACAGTAAGCCTGCTGGTAAAACTCGGGTAGCTGCACTGGGCTCGTCCTGGATGAGAGAGAGGCGAGTGAGTCCAGTGACCCTGAAGTGGAAGAAGTACTTTCCGCGGTAAGGTCAATGGTACTCAACCGCCATAGTTTCCGCAGTAGGGGCCGTGGCCGACTGAATCCAGGGAGTCCCAGAATTGTGAATCCCCAGGTGAAGGAACAGGCTATGGGGAAAGATTCAAATGAACCCCCAACTGTGGAAGAGGCGCTGCTGGTAATTAACGAGCGATTAACCCAGTTGGAGAAGAACCAATTGGACAACCGGCATCGTTGGCAGTGCGGGAAAGTGGGGCACATATCTCCGGAATGTCCCCAGAAGTTGGCTGCAGTTGAGTCCTCTACTGGGCTGCTAGCTTTACCGTCCACCCATGAGGATCCAGTTAACTAGAGAGGGCTGCAGTAAGTGGCGATACAGTAGCCCAAGAAACTGTAAGCCAGAGTACGCAAACCGCGGAATTAGAGATCAGGTCGAAGCCTGCTCATATCAGAGAGGAAGAGATTTTGAATCAGGTTGCTACAATCTGTTCTCGATATCTATCTCCGAAGCACCCCTGTCTGCAATGGCTACGCCAACACGGATGGGACCTGAGCACCCTCGATGGTATTTCCCTGTTTATACGGCAGCCATCCCATTTGTTGGTTGATACCGGAGCCAGTCGTTCTGTGTTAAATCACAATCTATATAAGACCTTTAAGTTTGATCAGGAATATAAGGTTCCTGAAGCGAGTGCGCAGGCTGCTAATGGTACTCCGCTGAGATGCTATGGGAAAGTGATTATTCCAACCTCGGTAGGTAACACTGAATTAGTATGGAGTCCCATTCTCAGTGATATCAAGGAGAACGGGATGATAGGTATAGACTTCCAAGTGCTGTATGGAGTTTCATTAGATGTCCAGCAGGGTTTGCTCCGGATTAAACACCCAGAGCAACTGGAGGTAGAATGTTCCTGTAGGCGAATATCATCTGTGGTATCTGTCAGGCAGGATGTGAGCATTGCCTCTCAGCAAATGGTCAATGTACTGGTAGCTGGGCAAGGTGATCTCCCATTGGACGATGCTATGTTTCGTGCCGGATCCGATGTTCTTCCCAGACAGAGGATTACAGGCTTGGGATACCCTGGTGGGTAGTGCTTGGTAGGGATCCATACCCGTTAGTAATCATACTACGGGTAGGATTGTGTTGAAGAAATCATTGGTCGAGTAATGTTGGCTAACGTGGTAGATACAGTGGAGGCGTGTCACGCCTATTCCTACTTCTGAACCAGGCAACTGGCTAGGTTCACAGGAATTCAACAACCTGGAGATGGTGAGAATAGGATGCGTGAACGCAAACTCAGAAATTGATCCCGGGGATGTAATCCTGTATGAGACCCTAGAAACTTTGATAACCTCTGCGGACGCGTTATGTTCATTACCCAAGCTGACAAGTCACCCAAGTCTAAATAAAAACCTTTTTAAAAAAACCAAAAAAAACGCGGATAGTTTCTCGTTGCGTAAGTGTGGGCGGCCGGACTGTGTAAACTGTGGGGAGCATGATGCTATCTTGGCTGTGCTGCACCAGGTAGGTAATCCTGATACCCGGTTCTATTCAATGCATCGTAGCTTGGTGCATTTTGGTAAACGTAGGACTGCCTCGAAGATAAAGCGACATTACTACTGGCCCGGAATGTGCGCAGATATACAGAGATGGGTCCAAGATTGCTCAATCTGTTGTAAAGTTAAGCCTGGTGAAGGCCTAGGCTGCTGAGACTCAGTCCCTGGCTAAACAACCAGATACGCCCACCACAGCAGAGACCACTATCGATGTTAACGGTCAACTCCTAGCAAGAAAGCTGCGGAGACGGCTAAACCCGCTACTTCCTCAGAGGTAGAGGAGAAGGCTGTAGGGCGTGATGCGGAGAAGGGTGAGAAGCTGTCTACCAAGTCGGATAAACCTGCCTCTGCGGACAAGTCTCAGACTGAGAAGCCTGATACAATCTAAGAAGGGTTCTACGCGGGGTCAGAGTCCGGCTCTGATTCCTCAGTGGAGGACAATTGTGGTCAGAGCAGAGACTGGGGCGAGATCATGGATCTCGATGATGCAAAGCGTCTTGCCCGGGGCTCCGAACCCATTAAGGGTTGGCCCTCCGGTCCTGGTTGGTTCAGTTCTTATCTGGGGACCACCCCCACCTGAATTCACTTTTGGGTGGAGAGGGTGACTGGCTTGGTCTTCCATTAACGTGGTGCTTCACCAACAGCCCTAGTAGTCGCTGGGAGGGGTAGTACAGGAAGATCAAGATAGATGAGCGATCCCGAGTTGGGCCACGGAGAATCACCTTTGCAACCTAAGGAGGATAGTGGCGACCAGCGTTAGAAGAGGAGGAGTTCCCTTCTCTGCCTCCACCAGCATGCCCTGCCCCGAAGGTAGACACCAGGCCTAAAGAGGGTAGGACTAAGCCTGAGTCATGCGGAAGCCAGCAGGATGTATACTGCCCATACCAGACCCTAGCCTCCGTGGCTATGACGGACTGGGAGCCGTTGCATGTGGCGACCTTCCTGAAGCGTGTGGATGACCAAGCGGTCATTAACACGCATTAAGTGGTTCAGGGCCACAATGCAGTGCATCAGTGGACGTCTGGTTTGATCCAAGTTCCTTTGGAGAACCTGGCTGCCAAACTGGCAGGAGTTGAAACAAGGTTGGCTAGCTCAGAGCTGACCCTACAGGAGTACGACTAAAGGTGTCGCACTATGAGGGTGTGACTAGGCTGCTGGCTTACCCCTACCGCTTCCACGACCACCTTGAAAAGAGTGTACGGGTTTGGCGCCTTGTTTTGACGTTTCTCTTATCGACCCCTGTCCCACTTGTTACTGTATTATTTTACTTTTGAACCGTGACAGCGACGTAGTGACTTGTTGCTGGTTCGGCTATTCCTTTTCGTTCTTGTTGGAGAGACTTTAGTTCGAATGGCCGCTCTGGCGGTGGCCATTTTGACGTTAGTTTTTGAATTTGTTAAACAGGTTGGTCATTCTGGCGGTGGCCACACCTCACGATATTGTCGCGGAGTTGTCTCGTAGTTTTACTGTTGGGTTTGTTTAGGGATGTTTTGTTGGGGGGAGTGCTTGTTTTGACGTTGAATTTCGAGACTTCGGCTCTAGCTGTTCCTAATGGGAATGTTATGTGGTTTCGACCTTCGGCGGGTCTCGTCAGGTGTCGTGCGATAGTGTGGTTTTTCCATGTTCATATATGGCTGGTGGTCTTCCCCCTAAATCTGCTGCCTAGAGGAGGATCGATATACCCTTGGTTTTGCTCTTTTCAATCAGCCGTGTTATTCCGTCTTCTCTACGTTATGAAATTGATTGTGGTAACCTTTTCGTTTATACTTCCCTTACGGGAGACGTTAGAAATTTTATTTGGACATGGCATTGGTGTAGAGATGTGACGGATGTATCCTATCTTTTAGTCTACTCCCGGAGTGGTTATCCATATCTATTGTCCATGGTGTTTAGCCCTTCTGGGGCTTGAGTTTTCAATATGTGGATCCAGTTGTACTCGATTTTGTTTCTTAGTCTGCTTGCTTCGTTGCTGTTTGGATGTCTGAAGATGTGGTCCAAGATGAATACCTTGACGTCACTTCTCCCATGGTGGTCCACTTTGTTGTAGTGAGCCGGTACATCATTTTTGCCGTAGTTTTTCCTTATGCAGTTAAGGTGTTCTCTCACTCGTTCCTTGATCTTTCTTTTTGTTTGTCCCACATACTGGGTTTGGCATACCTTGCATTCTAGGCAATAGATCAGGTTGGAGCTGTTGCAGGTTGCCCCGTTTTTTGTTCGGTGTGTGTCACCAGTGGTCTTGGATGTTATCATTCCACTGTTGTCTAGTAGGTTGCAGTACAGGCAGTTTCTTTTCTTGCACCTGTTTTGTTGGTCCATTTCCTTGTTGTCACACAGGGTCTTTTCCTCCTCTATCTTCTTGGTTTCTGTGCCTATTCCTGTTTTTGGGTGTTCGTTGAGTGTGTAGTTCGTTCTCGCTCTGACCAAACAGTCTTTCAGATTTTTTGGTCTCCTGTATCCCTTTACCACCGTTTTCTGGTAGACCTCCTTGGTGGTTATGGATTTAGCCAGGATCTTCCAATTCTTTTCCACAATCTTGTTGATTAGTTTGTCGTTGTCTCTGTAGGTGGTGATGAGAATAACTTGTTCGTTTTTGTCATCTTTCTTGATCGTTTGATCTGGTTTTTTCTTTTTGAGTAGGTTCTTCCTATCCTGGTTGTCCACTTTGTTTTTGCAGTCTTTAACCCTTTCACGCCGGGCACCTCTGACAAAGCCATGTCTGTAAGGCCGGGTAGGGTGTTAGTATGTACCGCCAGGGGACGGGTCTTTCAGGCCAATTGTGATAATTTCACTGTTTGATCACGTGATAAAACACGAGATCTATGATATTATTTTAAGAGTATTTCAAAATCGTAATGGTAATGTCATACCAACATTCTGTGAAAATTTCATCATTATTGATCAATTATTTACAAAGTTATTACACTTAAACTATAATTTTGTAAGTCTTAGAAAATGATGCTTTAAGGCATCATCCGGCCACACACGGCGATGCCTTTAGGCATCATCCGGCCATGTGCGGCGATGCCTTAAGGCATCACCCGGCACCAAAGGGTTAAGGATCTTCTCCGGGTATCCTTTTGCTCTGAAATCATTGAGTTTTTCTTGGCTGTGTTTCTCGTAGTCAGTGTCTCGTCTGCATATCCTTATTCGTAGCAGTTGTGAATATGGGAGACTTCATTTTGTTGTTGGTGGATGTGTTGAGTCGAAAGTTAGGTAGGTATTGGCATCCGTGGGCTTCTTGTAGAGGTCCGTGTAGATTTCCCTGGTATTTTCGTTTATTTTCACTAGAGTGTCGAGGAAGGAGATCTCCATCCTAGAGTGCTCTACTGTGAACTTTATCGTGTCGTGGAATCCGTTGATGTCCTTGATCCATCTATTCAACGCATCTTCACCGTGTGTCCAGATCATAAAGATGTCATCAATGTATCTTAGCCATTTGCTTGGCTTGTTTCCTGGTCGTTGTAGGATTTGCTCTTCTATTTTCTCCATGAAGAGATTGGCATAGGACGGTGCAAGTCTGGTGCCCATTGCTGTCCCGCTGTTTTATAGATAATGTTTTCCGTTGAAGACTATGTTATTCCGTTTTAGGACAAGTCTTAGTAATTCTACTATCGAGTCATTACTGGGATTCAGAGAATTGTCTCTTGTGGTGTTGAGTTTGCTTCATATCGTATTGATCCCTTCTTCATTTGGGATGTTGGTATAAAGTGAGCTTACATCCAAGGTTACCAACAAGGTATCCTCGTGTGCCTTTCCTTCTTGTTCTATTTTCTTGATGAAGTCGTTGGTGTCTTTGACGTAGGATTTGATTTTAGGGACCAATGGTTTGATAAAGTTGTCTACAAACTTTGATATCTTCTCTGTAGCACAGTTGTTTGCAGAAACCACCGGCCTACCTGGAGGGGGTCGTTGTGGTTTATGTATCTTTGGTAGGAAGTAGATGTTTGGCACTTTTGGTTTCAGTGTTTTTAGGGCCATTCCCATATTCGGTGAGATTTCTCCCATCTCTACCATGGAGTCTATCTGTTGGTCGATTTCCTGGTTGATCTCTTGGGTTAGGTCTTTTTCTCTTACCACATATGTTTTGGTGTCTGACAGTTGTCTTTCAGTTTCTGTTATATATTACAGGGATGCCAGTTTTCAATGTTTCCATTGAATTCAATGTTTTCATTTTCAGAACAACAAAATGATTCCTTGTGTAATATTGATAAACCAACTGCTAATTAGCCCAATTCATCCACAGCCCAGAATCCCCTGCTGAACCTCCCCACTGACCCATGTAAAAACTTGAGCTTTCCCTTGATTCCTACTGTAATGCATATGTAATGCATAAATTCTGTATTGAAAAAAAATTATTTCAATGTTTTTTCTTACCCCCACTGACAACCCTGTATATAATCCACTGTATTACAGTCGCTCCTCCTATATCCGCTGGCTTTATTGTGATTTCCCTGTTTTTGAGAGCGTATTTTTGTTCTCTGCAGAAATTCCTGTTGTTAGGGTGTTTGTGGTTGCTTTGGGAGAGATTGATTTCGTTAACAGCTATGAAATTTTGGAGATTTTGTGAACCTGGGGGAGGTTTCCAATTAGACTCACCTTTGAGTTTGCGCTGCAGTGCTCTGTCGTCAAAAGGTTTCTGGTTTCGGTGAATTACAGGCTGGTCTGGAGTGTCCCCCTCCCTCCTTCCTTTATCCTTTTTTTCCCTAACGTCTCCCGTAAGGGAAGTACGAACGAAAAGGTTACCACAAACAAGTGTCGCACTATGTTTGGGATCAGCATGTTCGACGTTGAACCAACATCGCTGCTGCGGAACCGGCGTGGTTGTGTCACCAATGTCAGAGGGGGTGGTACCTCGATTTCGAGGCCACACCCAACATAAAGATGCAGCAAGCTGCTACATTGTTAGACTGGGGGCCTGAGCTAGATTACACTCTATAGGGACAGGGGATCGAGGCTTCAGCCATGAATACTCATCCCAGCAGAGGTGCTACGAGCGCCGCCGTTGGAGGTTCCTCAGAATCTCCGCGGTTGCCTCTGAGACAGCCACCAGCAGTTACCCGCACTTCGAGACCAGAGCCTGCCCGTTAGCAGGAGCCTCCGGCCCCATTCAGTGTAGAACTGGGAGATCCCCGCAATGATTACCTGTATTACCTTTGTACTCGGTGGTATCGTGGGACTCTCCCAGTATTGCTGGTGACATCAGCATGGAAGACCTCAAAGTTGTGATGGCCCGGTTCAAAGTTACTGATCCGCTAAGCCCATCACCCAACGTAGGTAGGCAGGCAGCTGAGACTGAGTCCGCTACTCAGTCCGCTACAGAGACAGCTCCGGCTGAAGACTCCGCCGTGGAACAACCTAGTTGTTCCGGCGAGAAGCCAGCTGAGTAGGCCTGTGGTGAGGCGGTTAGAGCCCATACTGAGCTGAATCTAGTGAGACCGTAAGGTGCTCCCCGGGATCAGCGCGGGATGGGGAGACACATTCAACCCCTGTTGTTTGTGTCGATCCATCCATCGGCTCCTCAGGTATTAACTAACTCAGTTTTTATCTGGGGACCACCCCCACCTGAATTCACTTTTGGGTGGAGAGGGTGACTGGCTTGGTCTTACATTAACGTGGTGCTTCACCAACAGCCCTAGTAGTCGCTGGGAGGGGTAGTACAGGAAGATCAAGATAGATGAGCGATCCCAAGTTGGGCCTCGGAGAATCACCTATGGGTGAATTTTTGCTGCATACCTTGGGTTTCAGAGGGCTGAAGGGTCTCTCGATGGCTGCCCAGTAACAGGGCCCCATTGCGAAACACTCTGGCCTGTGGGTGCTTTCCGCGAGTCAGGCCCGGCTTGATTGCGCCGGAGCAATAGGTTTGTGTGGAGACTAAGACCCGGCCTAGGCAGGTGGTCTTAGTCCTCTATGACGGTTGACGCTGGACTTGCTTGCGAGTGAGGGAAGTGTCAACCTGAGTGAGGGTAGGGGTTGGGGCCTTCATTGGTTCTTGCAACTCCTACTCAGGAACGGAGATAGCGAGGCACGCTAAAAGGATGCTGATACCAACTACACCTTGGAGAGGTGGGAACTCTACCATGGAGAAAGAAAATGTAGTCTATCTTTTTCTTCTCCTTGTATAATTTCATCTTTGCTACACGGGAACTACCCGCGGGACAGGCCGCCATGTGTGATGTTATCAAGGTGGGGGGGGGGGGGGGTTGAATTGCTCCCCCTGACTACACTGGACTTGACCAGGAATAGAGGACGGTTGGAAGCCTGGCGCCCGGAAGCAGGGGGCTGGATTGAGTAGGTCCCCACGCTGATGGGTCTGCTGGGCTCAACACCTTTTTACTGCCCAGTTTATGCCTTCGGAACTGTGGGAGGCAGAGTGCCCGCTGGTCTGAGCTGAACCAAGTAGGTTCGGGCCGGTGGGTCTTCTCTGTCCGACACCCAAGAAAACTAGGGCAGGAAGTCAACAACACAACGACTCTACATTCAGCGATGGGTGATATGTACTTTTTCTTGTTAGAAGGTGGTAGCGAGGCTACTCCTTCACTTTTATATGTATCACCATGTTAATTGTCCTCTTTTCCAGAGTCCAGTTTATATTGTACATTTTCATTTCCCATTTCCACACTTTTATACTATGGTATCAGTGAAAATTCTTTGTGAATGTTGAAGGGTTAGAAGAGTTCCCAGAACTGCTCGACTTAGTTGTAACTTTTTCGGGAATTCCCCTGCAGCGAAATGGCTGCATGGACAGGAATAATTTTCAATAATTTCTCGCAACATCAACCGCTATCATTCAAGTAGCATCATCAAACACATAATCAGCTGTGGCGAAAGTAGTGAAAAAAAATCAATGTTTGCAAACTGTTGAATTTGTGCATGAGATGACTTATTCTTAACAATCATTTAATATAGATTGTTCCACGGAACCACCGCATTCACCGTCACTGCTTCACTGGTACTTGGGACGAGGCAGAAGTTTGGCTGCAGAATTTTCCGAACTCCTACATCGGTCTCACTCCGCTCATCACATACATGGGCGGACGGGCATACTCTCCAAGAGAGGTTGCTAAGAAAATGCCACTCGACAGGCTCCTGCTAGAGACAGATGCTCCCTACTTTGTACCCAGAATGGTATGTACATCAACTTATTCAGAATATTGAAACTTATTATGTCGTTGAGATCTACTCTTGTGAATAGTCTTATATATGTACTGGTAGCATTTTTACGAGCCTGAAATGGTACCAGTATAAATAAAGTAACTAAAAAAATAAATAAGGGCAGTGTACTACTATCTCTTCGATCTTTTGTTCTTAGTTCAGCGTTACAGAACTTATACATTTGATGGAGAGCACCCTGGTATTAAAATCCACCTTCATATTTTTAGATTCACTGTGCTAGTATTTGACTGGAGAATTGTATGAAGCCTTTGGTGCTCATATTGGTATGGGGCTTTCCATAGATATGTATGCAGCGAGGGGGGTATGAGTTTTTAGAACATTGAACAGGTTTGGGTGGGGGGTGGGGGTAAAGTTCCCCTAAGTATAGACCCCTTTCAACCCTACCTTGCAATGGTGGTTATGAAACTGACGTAGTTAGGTGCATGTATATTATTAGGGACATAGAGAACTAGATAACAAGTATGAACCCACTGAGCTGCTCATACCTTGCTCTCAATAATTTTCCAAAAAGGATAGAAAAGTACAGTGCCAAAATATACATCCCAATAGCTTTATCCTGATGATTTAAATATGAGTAGCTGATGAGTAGCTGCTTAGATATGTTGGGGTAAATCTAACAATAACAATGACCAACACCACCACCCACTCCCTGATTGCAGGCCTGACCAAGGGTATAGCGCTTACCACCCCTGCCACTGTACATGAGTCTGGGGATGGTTGCTTTCTTGGTCTGTAGCTGAGTGAGAGAGAGTCAAACCACTTTCTACTGTAATGCCATCTTGAATCTTCTGTATATTAACTTCCTCACGAGAGAGTTCTACATAAATTCCTTTACTTACCACCAAAAGTCACTCAATTACTATCACACAACATACCAACAGTGAGGTTAATTTCTTTTTTCAAGCAATAGGTGTTTACTCATAAAATTTCTTACAACTCTATCACACGTTCTGACTGCAAAAAAATCCCTTTCAGTCTACTTCTTGTTACTGGTCGGTCGGAGGTCAATGGAGATATGGTTCTCGCTGGGTACCAGCAGTGGCTTCCTCGTGGTAAAACTTGGCAGCGACTCACCTCGGTCCTGCTTTTTTCACGAAATTTAGGAGGATTATACAAGTTGAGAAGCAAGTCATCAGTCCCCCTAAAAGCATTATACTGCATCCCTAACTGAGTAGCTTTTTTGACACACTGGGTTTGCACTGCATTTACTGAAACAAGTTTTTGGCCCGTGTTAATTAGGTTAAGCAGCTCACCAACATGGCAGATGAGCAGGGGGACAAGGTCAAAGGCAAACGTGGTCCGGATAAGACCAAGGCTGAGAAGCCTAAATCTCCTCCGAGAGAGGAGTCGTCAGCTGCAGTTTTATACCAACCAGAACCGACTGTCCAAGGCCTAAACACAGTACAAACGGGCCAATTCTGCAAAATGATGGCTATATTCTTCGATTAGCGGGAAAAACAGCGTGCAGGGAAGCACTCCTGTAAGACCACCTGCCAGTCTGATACAAGCTCTGATGGAGAGCTGGAGTGTGGTCAACTCTCCAGGGAGGAAGACCAGGTAGACATTGCTGATTCCAACCATGATGGACTGTGTGACATTATGAATGTGGGCGATAAAACGGGACCTGAGGTCTCCGACATGGTAGTACGGACACTGTCGTGAGTCGTGGGGCCGCCATTGCCAAAAGACACAGTGAAGGAGAAGCATGACTACTTCCCGAGACCTGATAATGCATCAATGCTGCAGGTTCCTAAGTTGAACAAAATATTCAACAAAGTGTCTTCCTGGTGTAGGGTTCATGGTGAGCTAGCAGTGTTGTGTCTGTTCCTCGAAAGGTGCCGCGGAGAGTCAATCCCCGCTGTGTAGTGATTCCGGGCAACGCTGCACACTAGAGTGGCGTCATGGGGCCGGGGTTATGTAACTCGGAGTATATATACTCCAGGCTCACTGTGAGTCGACATGCTGTCCTTGCGCGACTCTCTGAAAGGAGCGGACCCTTGGGCCCTCACATTGGCTGTGTTCTCTTAACCCTTCTGATGGTTAGGTGAGTCTGGGACTTTGGTCTTACAGATTAGCCTCTCCGGTGTTACCTGGCACCTCGTGCCGGGGTACTGTAACTTAAGAAGTGATCTTTTGGGATCACTTCGGAGAGTATTGAATAAACAACCTGTTGTTTGTTATAGATGTGGAGTTGTGTTTTTTGTGACTAGGTTAGCTCATACTTTCCGAAAACCGAACCGACATACGTAATTGTGCATAGGATGGGATATTGCCGTGAACTAGCATTCCGGAGGTAGACCTGCCAACGTAGCTAGGCGGTGACCACCACACCGGGAATCCCTACAAATGGACAAATTCCTGGTGGAAATGCAGCAAAATGTTGTCGCCACCTTGTCGGCCGTAGTTAGGGAGAAGGCAACTCCACTCGCAGACGCTTATGTCAGCCTTATGGATACAAACCTGATCCTCTCTAGGGCGATGTCGGACAACACACATACCAGACATTACCTGCTTAAGCAGAACCTGGACAAAAAGTAGGGAAACCTGTTGTCAGATGACAACTCTGCCATGCCAGAGTGGCTCGGGGGAGAAGACTGAACGGGGCCATGAAGACAGAGGACGAAATCAGGCCGACAAGATGACCAAAAGGAAAAAAAAAGACTTCTTCAAAAAAGATTTTGGCTACAAAAACAGAAACAAGGATTACAACAAGAAATGGAAGTCTGACAAGGGGCACAAAGACAAGTCCCCATACACCCACAAGTTGGGTTTTCACAAACAGGGGTCACAGTAAAGCCACAGGTGAGTGACTCCCTTACTCTGCCAGACTATGGCGTGTTTGTACCTGGTGGTACCAAATACCATGTAAAACAATGGTTGGAAATTACACATGATCCCTACATAATCGAAAGTGTAAAAGGGGCTTGCATTGAGTTTGATGAGTTGCCAGTACAGGCTGCCCTGCTTAGACCATTTTCTCTATCAAAAGAAGTGAGTTCTCATCTCAAGCTGGAAATTGAGGAGCTCCTGAACAAAGGAATTGTTGAAAAATGTGTAAAAATCAAAATCCAGTTTGTATCTAATGTTTCAAATGTTTTCCTGCATCCCAAACCAAATGGGAAATTCAGAATGATACTGGACCTTTCAGATCTAATTGACAGTGTGACCTATAAACATTTCAAAATGGAAAGTCTACAAACAGACTTGGACATGGTTCATGAAGGGGCATTCATGGGGTCCCTAGATCTGTTGGATGCTTGCTACTCAATTCCTGTCCATGAAGCAGACAGAAAATTCTTCAGGTTCGAGTGGAAGGGACAACTGTATCAATACACTTGCCTGCCAAATGGCCTGGCACAGGCGCCAAGGTAGTTTACAAGGGTTCTGAAGGCAGTATTTGCTAACTTAGAGAGCCAAGGCCACTCTGTGTTTGGGTACATTGACAAAACGTTCCTCATGGCAGAGACAGCCAGCCAGTGTCAAGAGAGTACAAGGGCCATGTTGGCCTTACTGGTAAAGCTGGGATTCAAAGTACAGGAAAGTAAAAGTGTGACGGTCCCTACTACACAACTAACCTTCCTAGGCTATATCATTGATTCGGCACAGATGAGGGTGGCCCCCACCGAGACAAAAGTTCTCAAATTCCAAACTCAGGTTTTAAAAAAATCAGGTGAATATGGGAAGCCCACTTCAGAAATTTGGAGAGAGACAAAATTCAAGCCCTAAAAAGAGTGAGGGGAACTTTGAAAGTACCATGTGTATATCCGCTGAAGGTACCGATGAACAGGTCTGCTGGGGTGGACAGAAATTACCAATCTGTTCACCCTCTTGGTCGCCTTGCCTCCTCGTGGTGCAGACTGGATATGCTTGCACACAAGCATAACTAAAGCAACCAGGATGGGTGCGGAGCTCAGTGGTAAAGAGCACGGGACTTTGTTGATTGGGGTCCCACTGCAGCCACTTTTCTCCTTCACCCCCCAGCAGTGGTAGATTTACTGCTATATCAAAGGCCAATCCTGCTCATACCATGTGTATATGGTGTGGGAAGTAAAAGAACTCTCACCTCGGTAAATGTGTAGGGGTGGGATTTCTCCTACATTCATCTCATAGATTCGATCAAACCCAAAGTAAGTCTAATTGAACAAATTGGACGTTAAACTACCAAAACAAACAAACAAACAAAACCGATGAACAAATTGGAAGTTAAACTACCCAAACAAACAAACTGAGGACATTGACTGGTGGATGAAAAAACATCAAGAAGGGCTCTAAGAGTATTAGGGTACAATCCCCTCACCTCACCTTAACTACGGACGTCTCCAACGTAGGCTGGGGTGCAGTCTGGAACAGTGGAGAAACCACTAAAGGCAGTTGGGGTTTGTTAGAACAAGAATTGCACATAAATGTAAAAGAAACTATGGCTGTATCCTTCGGTATACAATGTTTCGCTAAGTTACTAACCAATGTTACTATCAGATGCCTGTCAGATAACACCACAACAGTATCATAACCACAAAGGAGGTTCAAAGAGCGAAGGATGTGACCTGGTTGCTAAGGAAATCTGGGAAATGTGCGAGCGCCAAAACCTGTGGGTGGTAGTGGCCCACATCCCAGGAGAAAAGAAAGTTGAGGCTCACGAAGAGTCTCGTACAGAGACTGAGGCCGAATGGGAGCTCCCCAAATAAACATTCCAATTTGGGATGGATAAATTAGGACACTGTCATATTGGTTCTGTTTGAGTCTAGGCTTACTAACAAATTGCCAAGATATTGTAACTGGCACCCGGACCCGGACGTCCGGTGTGTATAACAGAGGAACTCCTGGCATCTCTGAAATGATAGGACAAGGTTCTCCTTTCATCTTGGTAACTTACAGGTGATACTTCTCTATTGAGTTGGCAAAGATATGAGTTGAAAACACTAAGAGACAATTATTAATTGTTTTTATTTCGATGTACTTGGTAAAAAAATTGAGTATGAACCCCTATTCTTACCTAATTAGATCAATGATCGAGCATCCTAACTGCCTAAGCTTACTATGTTTAGTTTTTCTTTATCTTTTTCGTTCCTGTGGGGGGGGGGGGGGGGGGGGGGATCTCCCCCTAGGTTGGATTTTTTTTTTACTATGTTTAGTTGTTTTCAGAGGATCAAACTAATCAGCTGAATGTCAAAGGTTGGCACTCACAATTTGTTGTTTATTCAAGTGCTCTACTACCATGTATATAACTAATGTCTAATTGGATCATTCAAACTGTTTGTTAGTTTTCACATTTTATGATCGATACCACCATGTAAGCCCATAATCAGGGAAAACGTGATCCTAGTATTCTCGCGACTGGAGGTGTTGGAGGATAGGAGCGACAGCTACGAGCCGACTACTCCAGTGTGAATAAAAATCCTAGAAAGAAAAATGTTTAACATTATTAGTTGGTGGACGCTTGTAGGTTATGGCTAGAGAACACCTTGTTGTAGAGTCACTAGGTGACCTGACCAAATTTAAGCTTTATGTAAGTACAGATATAGGTACATGAATATGAATTCTGTTTTGAACTGAAGGCTTTATAGGGAGCCAAAGTGAACCCGCTGAAACCACAGATACCCACATACAAAACACCATTTCCGGTGGCCAGTAAGAACGAGGCTTAGTGCTAAAGCTATGGGGGTTTGAGGCTAGACTTATGTTTTTGGTCTCATTTGTTACTTTTGAAGTGAAGTTTATAACTATCGTCTCCGAATAACTTTGTTTCAAAACTACGATGACAGTTGTTAAGTTTATTTAAAATTTGGATCTAAAAGATTGGAGAATGACACATATAATCTCGAACCTACATAGTCTAAGTACTGAGCACCTATACCCGGAAATAGTTTTTTGTGACCGGCTATTTGTGGTAGGAGCGGGTTCACTTTGGCTCCCTATGGCAATACAATATCAGTGATTATACCACTCCTTTGAATTCTTTTATTTGTATCAAAACCTTCAAAATCCCTTTAATCTCCTTCAATTCCCCTTACTTCTGTGAGAAATCCATTTAAAACCATTTCAATTCCATGCGAAGAACATAAAATATAATTTCAGCAGGTTAAATTATAAAAACATACACATGACCCCAATTTTCTCGAAAAGTTTGTTTTGCGAAATATGCCCAATTCATTCCTGACAGGTTTGCTTCATGAAATGATCCATATTTCTATTGGGTTTTTTTTGGTTTTTTTCCGTAATTTTTTCCGTTCCAGTAGACTCGTATATAGGGTCCGTGGTTGGGAGGTGCTAACTGACACAATTGGTAACGGGAGGTGGTAATCGGACACAATTGGTAACGGACGTCAAACCATACATATTTCTATTTGTACATTTGTATACAGTAAAATCCCGCTTCTGAGAGACCCCGCTAAGGAGAAAATTTGCTTGGAATGGAATTTTTTCCCTCTACCAAGAGTTTATTTTAACCCTGATCTTCGCTTAAGGGGACAGTTATTAATAACATTTTTTTCATTAGATGCCTGAAGAGACATTTGTTGAAACCATGATTTTCTGTTTTTACTTGAAACGGAAATATAGAGTTGCCCTGAAATTGTTGATACTGGTTAACACCCTACTTTTAACAGAATACAACAGCACTGCAAACTTCACTTGAATTCGGCAGTCACACAGAAGGTCAATGGTGACAAAAAGCCAAAAAGTGAAACACTTGAATCTTTAATGGGCCCTATATATTGAAAGTGATTAAAGAATGCTGACATAGTCACAAGACTCACAAATCATGTGTCCAGTATATGCGGCCGACATTTGAGTGCTTTATTTACGTTTAAGTACACACATTTTACATAAGGGGCGCCACTGTCAGATATGAAACGTACAATTACTTTTTCAACTCTATATACCCTCAGGGTCCCATTGGAAATTAAACCACAAACAAACAAACCCCGGACTATCCTTGTTTTGGTGTAAATTGATAAAGCAACTATATCAGACTATCTAATCTATAAAAGCCAAGCACTTCAAGTGGCTTTGCCACATGGACCCTTAAGCAGCACCTTGTGCAGCCCTTGTGCAGATAGCCTCAAGTGTGTCCCCCCCACCTCCTCCCTGAACCAAAATCCTTGGTACAGCTTGTATAATCTATAAAATCCAAGTAATCCTGTGCCCCTGGGAGGGGCTTAGCCATTGTCTTGACTTTCTCAGGGAATGTAGGATTTTCGATAAGATATAATCGAGAAATGTAAGATGCTTGGATCAACCAGGCAGCATAACTTGTTATTCTAACAGGATATGCAAATGTTAGTAAATAAACAAAGTAAGTCTAATTAAACAAATTAATTGAACAAATTGGAGGTTAAACTAAACAAACAAACAAACAAAGCCCACCCCCAATGTATATTCTTTTGTCTTAGAATACATCAGATTGCTCCCTATGTTCTACTTATTCAAAAAAGATTCCGTGTGAGGCCCCAGTACCCAGTTATAGGAGGGGAGACATCTCCCCTATACGCTCTCTTACCCCGCATGGCACAGTGCTTTGAATAGTGCATTTCTTCAATTTGAAGTGCAGCCCTATTTCTTGAATCCTTCCTAAAACTGGGCATTACAAAAATGATCAGTGTTGAAATACATTTAATTGATGAATTTGCCTAATAACTACTTCATGTAATATGTTCAAGGCTATAATGTTATTTTGAAATGAAAGCTTAGCTATTGTTCACCAGGTGAGTGGCGTTAAATGTAACTTGATGTTCTAGATTGACTGCTCATATGGTGTACTCTGATTTGCAGGTTCCACGGGACGCGATGAGTTGGTCGCATCCTGGTATGGCCATCACGGTGGCAGTCGAGGTGGCCAAGCTTCGGGGTATTGACATAGAAGAGGTTCTGCAACAGTGCTTACAGAACACCGAAACTATGTACGGCATCAAAGTCCACAGAAGGGACAGCCCGATCAGCACAGGAGCCGTGCCACAAGAATGATTATATATCAACCTGTATACATAGTCTTATGTGGAAATCAACAGATTATGAGATACTGAATAAGAAGAAGCAGCTTGAAAACCTAGACTGATACGAAGATCGAGTGACAGTGAACTACTGGCATTCTGTTTGACAAGTTGCAATTACATTGAACCAACGAAATTTATTATCCTAATTCTCATAGATTATATTTTATGATTGATATTTTCATGGTTTTCCTCATTCATGGCTTACGATCTTTCGTATTTGGTAGTTTCACGGAAGAAGATTTTATTATAGTTTATATTGCTTTATGTAGAAAACAAAAGGCAAATATCCTGAAATGCCGTTTTAGTTTCGATGATATAGTGGCACTACTCCTACGTTATGTTCACCTGTATTAGCAATGGTAAGATTTATATCAAATTTTGCAGCGATAAAATTACACTTCAATCATTTGAATTTGTTCTAAGCAATGCCTTATCGAAGCAGGAATGTCAGTTTTCCACTTTTCAGTGGAAATTCACTTTTTCTTTTTCAGGAAATAAAAAAATTCAGTTTACAAAATTCTTTTTTTTCAGCTTCATTCATGCAAATAAAAAAGAAGTTTTCACTTAACATTAAAACTATTGAGTTATCAAAGAAAGAAAAAAGTCCACCATAGTCCAGGATCACAGCCCTTGCATCTGCCCACAGCTTCCTAGCCTGGAAGCCTGGCCTAGTTAGATTATAGGCCAGGTAACGGGTTCCATTTTTATGGTGCATTATTGGTTATGCCTCCTGGTTCCCCGGTCATCCGCTAGAGGGCTCGGCAGAATTAGGTGTATGACAGGCGGATACCAGCCAAACCACTACGCTTGTTCACAGGGTATCCGCTAGTCACAGGCGGGCACCAGCCAAAGTTGAAGGTCGTGCCTGTGGAACCTGTTACCTGCCCCTTATTTCATATGGGCAGGGAACCAGTCTAACAGCTTCCCATCTAAGACACCGGTCAGGGTCTCATTTCCACAGTAAGCCTGATTCGTCAAAATTCCCCAGCTGTGCCTACTAAATGGTCAGGTAGGGACTAGCGAGTGCTACATTGAAAGATGCCACAATTTCAGAGGACCCAGCGGAGTTATGCTGGTTGTACGCTGGTTCCCCGGGTAGCCGTAAGAGGGCACAGCGGTGTAGTGCTAAAAACGGTTACCCTGCCAAAAATGGTTATTATCGCCCACTAGTATCTTGTGCGCATGCACGAAAATGCGCAGTGATGAAGTCCACGAATGGAGAGTGGAAAAATTACCGAAATTAAGCATATTACGACATATCACATGTAATTCTCATGTCTAAATACTATTCTTTTCATTTATTTACATTAAAATCACATCAAAATAGTAGTACGTTCAATAGTCCATGATATCTGAACGGAAGAACCTGGCCAAACGCATGCTTGTATAGAGTGGGCGATAATTACCATTTTTGGCAGGGTAACCGTTTTTGGCACCACACCGGCAAAATACCCGCAGGGATAGCCCAATGGATATGCCTGATTTCGGTAACCTCAGGAAGCACATGCGCAGATCTTAGTCTGTAAATAAACGAAATGGGGTGTCTGACTGATTTGAAAGCAAGACCAAACCGTGATAGTATCAGTCAATTTTTAGAACGATTGGAAATGACATATCTAGTCGGGAAATGATGGATCACAATGTTTTCTTTGTTGTTGAGTATTTAAACCATTCTGACAGTCGATCCCTGAGCAAGATGTACTGTCACAATTAATCGTCGGGTGCCTGCAGCCCCTACTATCGCTGAAGCACTTGTCAAAGTCACTAAAGTTGGTTTTTGATCAACATTCCAACTATTACCTCATGTAATTAGTCGTATTTACCTCCTCTTATTGAATAGGTAATTATCCGATTACTTTGGTAGCGCGAGTAAGAATTGTGTCAGTTTTATATCCCGTTAGATTTTATTGCTCATGATAACCCCAGCAAGTGTGATATCTGTTGGTTTTTGAAAATTGAGCTGGTTTTGGGTCTGTCTGGCACTTCCTATGACTCCAAAACCAGGGCCCTGTTTTTTAGTCACGATATCGTGGATCCACGATGGCCTAAGATCGTAGCTTGACGCCAAGACACTTTTTAGTGATACAAAATGGCCGCCGTGCTATAGACGGTGTCGTAGCCTGCCACCTACGATCGGAGCTCAAAGTGTCGGAGCTTACGACAAGTATAGAATTGTCGTAGGTTTTATCAAACTTTGTGTCAGACGGAACGCGCAACGGGGCTTCCCGTAAGACGTAGCGTTCCGAAGATATCTGCGTTTGAATTTTTCCCTCCCTCAGTGCTTAGCGTTGGTCGCTGTTCTTTTTCACTCCCTCTGTAGTGCGGCGGGGTTTCGGCTGTTCTTTTTGTCTTCCCCCGAAGGCTGGCGGGAAGTGCTGGGTACACTGGCCACCAGAGCAGTATTTGCTATGACAAAATTCAAACGGTGATATCTTCGGAACGCTACGGATATTTGGTACGGTTATAGGTTATATGTGTACCTTACTCGTGTACCTTACTCGTGCTACGACATGTCAAGAGTGGTCTTAGATATCCGACACGTATGGCCCCTGTTTCCGCTCCATTGGCCACTGACTGTCGTGACTATAGCACACCTTTTAGCTCCTTAAATGTATCTTCACTAAGTGTCATACCCGCTCTACGATCGTAGCTCTCTAGCACATTGACGGCAGATATGTGACGTAAGTTACGAATGTTGTGACTAAAAAACAGGGCCCAGCATTCAACCACTGCCATAGCTGCGCCCAGCGGGTACTGTCTGCTTGTTATCATTCGATACAGGTGAGTAATAGCCAATGCTGGTTGCCATGTACTCTACTTTTAAACAAGGGTATCAGAGAGTGAATGAGTGTTCCCACAGAGCGTCCATTTTGTTTGAGCAGACAACTAAACGAATCCTCAATTTGGTGAGTAAATTGAGTAAGGACTACTCTAAAAACGATATCACAGATCAATATAACTTTCAATAGAGGATTTATGTATGCATTTATTGTGTCTTATTTATTGTTTATGTACTCAGTTACACATGCATACGTCAAGATGTTACTGAACTCCCTATTATCAAACCGAGAGGTACCGTATCTCTGATTTTAAAATACTAGAGACGTACCGGGTATGCTGATGGCTGCATTTTAGCAATTTCTTTTGGTAATGAACTTCCGATCGGAATTTTCCCTACCTGTTAGCCAGGGTTCCCACAAAGATTGTTGGAACAAATGTTTCTTTTAACAAAGCTATGAATAGGCTCATGTAATAGGTACATGAAAGTCCAATTAATGGCAGCTGATGTCAATACAAACCTTGCGTCATGAACCAATCAGTGATAGTTATCCTGATTAATTGGATACGCAAAAACGGGCCTTTAGTGCGGGTAGAACACAATGTTGCCGTCTAATCGGCTTTGGCATATTGTCTTCTTTACAATCTGTACCGAATTTAAGAGTACTAGACTGAATTAAAAGATTTATATGAGGAGTTAGAGTTTGTATTATTCACTATGGGGAATGTATCTACAGGGTGTCAATCGGTGTTAAGGGGGGCCATGGTGCTTAACGCTTTCGCGCCATGTGCGTGGCATGCGTGACGATTAGGATTTACACAGATTGCAGTTGCTGGATTAACCCCTACACCACCTGTTCAATACAATTTCAGCATCTAAAAGGACATACGCCAGGTTTCTGGTTGCAATTAGATAAACCCCCACACCACCTCTTTAATACACCTTTAGCATGAACAAGGACATACATCAGGTTTCTTATACCGACAAGCTTTTATTTCAGTATCACCTTAGTCCATTTTTGAGACGGACGAATAGTCAACATAAACGTGATCGTCGTGATCTAAAATTACTTTGCATCTTTAAAAGCGAGAACAGGGTTTGGCATTGGAAATTGTTCATCCCGTTATTAGTTGAGGGTATATGCACACTAAAAGTGAGGTAATATGATTGACTAAACAAAGCTGCCGCAGACATTTCAACAAATCAAAGATGACGATAAGGATGGCACGTAAATGTTGCTAAGTGTTATGACTAGTCAGAAATGCTGAAATTCTGAGGGAAAACAGCTCGTAATGACTAAAATTAAGTAGATCACACAATCGGGAGAATTAAATATATCAAGCGCTTAGCCTTCACTTTTTCATCCGATTTATTGCCAACTGAATTCCCTACAGAATAACTGAACTTTCGATATTAAAAATAGTATTGACCCGTTTGAAATAGATACAAGTTAAAATCTCTCATACAGGTCAAACGTTTTGGTATCGACAAAGTGTGATCAAAATGGGATCACTTACTGTTAGTAGCCTATAGCAATAGGCCTGACCTTCCTCACCAATATGTAATTTCAAACACATTTGTTAATAGTTTAACATCCAAGGGGACCCTGTGGGACCATCAATCAAACACATTTGAAGCCATTGAAACACATCTATGAATAGAGACAGGGTCCGATGAATCGTTACAGTGCCCCACATGAACGAGATCTAGTTTTCCCCCAATGACAACAAATTGATCTAAAGGAATACATCATCAGAACCCACCATGAATCTGAAGGCGGGAACTCCTTAATGTCCCGTTCCTGATAGTTGGGATGTGCCTACAGACAGATTCGGTCTGCAGTAGTTTCTTAAATATAACTTCTGAAAATATAGTGAATGACCC
Source organism: Alentia gelatinosa (assembly GCA_950022655.1). Classification (NCBI taxonomy): domain Eukaryota; kingdom Metazoa; phylum Annelida; class Polychaeta; order Phyllodocida; family Polynoidae; genus Alentia; species Alentia gelatinosa. The sequence continues at coordinate 46,403,572 of OX465581.1, forward strand.
CCCACCCCGTCCATGTGTCATAAATTTCGACTTGTTTAATTGTTTTTTATCAGGATGTTGCTTTTGGTGAAAGTGATAATCTTAACGAGTCATAGCTACAAAATTGATGTAAATATAAAAAAATTGTCTATATCTGTTCGACACATTACAAAGAAAGCATGTGCTTTTGGATGTCCATCAGGATATGATCACCTAAAACGTTCATACCTCATGTTATTAACAAAATATACTGAACTTTTAACAGAAAGAACGTTCATCTTAACTTATTATTCCATCACACACCACTGGCTGAACGATTCCTCTCTTCTCAGACACAAACGCCCATATATTTCAACTTGCCAAACAGCTAAGCGTGCACCTAATGGGGTTCTAAACTGCATACATTCACAATGTACCTCAAATAATCTATCTCTGTTGAGCTTCACGTCTCTTCTGATAGTAAGATGTCTACCACATAACCTGGTAGGGATTGCAGTTGCTGGATTAACCCCTACACCACCTGTTCAATACAATTTCAGCATCTAAAAGGACATACGCCAGGTTTCTGGTTGCAATTAGATAAACCCCCACACCACCTCTTTAATACACCTTTAGCATGAACAAGGACATACATCAGGTTTCTTATACCGACAAGCTTTTATTTCAGTATCACCTTAGTCCATTTTTGAGACGGACGAATAGTCAACATAAACGTGATCGTCGTGATCTAAAATTACTTTGCATCTTTAAAAGCGAGAACAGGGTTTGGCATTGGAAATTGTTCATCCCGTTATTAGTTGAGGGTATATGCACACTAAAAGTGAGGTAATATGATTGACTAAACAAAGCTGCCGCAGACATTTCAACAAATCAAAGATGACGATAAGGATGGCACGTAAATGTTGCTAAGTGTTATGACTAGTCAGAAATGCTGAAATTCTGAGGGAAAACAGCTCGTAATGACTAAAATTAAGTAGATCACACAATCGGGAGAATTAAATATATCAAGCGCTTAGCCTTCACTTTTTCATCCGATTTATTGCCAACTGAATTCCCTACAGAATAACTGAACTTTCGATATTAAAAATAGTATTGACCCGTTTGAAATAGATACAAGTTAAAATCTCTCATACAGGTCAAACGTTTTGGTATCGACAAAGTGTGATCAAAATGGGATCACTTACTGTTAGTAGCCTATAGCAATAGGCCTGACCTTCCTCACCAATATGTAATTTCAAACACATTTGTTAATAGTTTAACATCCAAGGGGACCCTGTGGGACCATCAATCAAACACATTTGAAGCCATTGAAACACATCTATGAATAGAGACAGGGTCCGATGAATCGTTACAGTGCCCCACATGAACGAGATCTAGTTTTCCCCCAATGACAACAAATTGATCTAAAGGAATACATCATCAGAACCCACCATGAATCTGAAGGCGGGAACTCCTTAATGTCCCGTTCCTGATAGTTGGGATGTGCCTACAGACAGATTCGGTCTGCAGTAGTTTCTTAAATATAACTTCTGAAAATATAGTGAATGACGCCCCACCCCGTCCATGTGTCATAAATTTTGACTTGTTTAATTGTTTTTTATCAGGATGTTGCTTTTGGTGAAAGTGATAATCTTAACGAGTCATAGCTACAAAATTGATGTAAATATAAAAAAATTGTCTATATCTGTTCGACACATTACAAAGAAAGCATGTGCTTTTGGATGTCCATCAGGATATGATCACCTAAAACGTTCATACCTCATGTTATTAACAAAATATACTGAACTTTTAACAGAAAGAACGTTCATCTTAACTTATTATTCCATCACACACCACTGGCTGAACGATTCCTCTCTTCTCAGACACAAACGCCCATATATTTCAACTTGCCAAACAGCTAAGCGTGCACCTAATGGGGTTCTAAACTGCATACATTCACAATGTACCTCAAATAATCTATCTCTGTTGAGCTTCACGTCTCTTCTGATAGTAAGATGTCTACCACATAACCTGGTAGGGATTATGCATTTGATTGGTTAAGCTTTCAACAACAAGGATTAGCTAAATCCACTCATAAACTGTTAACCCGATACCTTATCTCAAGATTTTCCCCACGATCACTTGAGGTAAATAAAGACGCAATTACATTTATTAGTATTTCCAAAGGTTACATATGTGAATAAGAAATATATCTCATGTAACGTATGGGCTTTTGTTATCGGGAGATTATTTTGTTGAACTTGTAGATATATCAACATAATAGTACCGTAAGAAAATCATAATGCCTGCAGAATTGCTCGGAAACTCAATCATGCTCTACAATCGCACTTATAGAAACTACAATAGCACTACCACTTGCGACTGTAAATGATACCTTTGTTAGTGATCGCTGTGAGAAAGACACTGCGGCTTATACTTTTGTAAGTAGATACACCTATATCATGGATACTGCCCCCATCCTTTGCAGAGGTTCGCAATAGCAGATTGCTGTGCACGCAACGTAATGACTTACTCCTAAGATCTCAATAGCATCTGCCGGTGCGTGACACGCACCTTGTAAAATCTCACGCTAGCACAAAAGAGCCGGTTATAAAAAATCCTGTATCCCATTCCAAATTGAATCAAAGGTGGTTATTGTGATTTTTCCTTCTTCGGACTTACTAATTCCCACACCCGCTGCAAGGTTTCTGTAAAGATGAGCGTGCCGCCGAAGACTAGGATAGTGCCGAGCCAGTGCTGAACGGTGAAGGGGTTCTTGAAGTACCAGATGCTGAAGATAAGGCTGGCGAACTTGCGTAGGGTGACGACGAGCGTAACGGTGAGAGACGTGCACTCCGTGGTGAGGATGAATACAGAGCGGATACAGATGTACTGGGTCACTACGTTACCCAGCAGCATGAGCCACATGAACGGCATACCAAAGGAAAGCCCAGGGAAGGATACCATCTCTGCAAAGGACAAAATGAAGAGATAGATCTATAACAAACAGGGTTCGAAATTAGATAGCCCAATTAAATTCTAGGCTTTTTCCAGGCTCTAATATTTTTTTCCTTCAGGCAAATAACAATGTGAATCAATACCATCTTGCTAGTGAAGGAAAAGTCATTTTTGTTTTCTGAAGGGTGCATATCATATCTGGCCACTGTTTTTTAAAACTATGTTAGATTCATCTCCTAATTTAGATAACATTTTCTTCATCTTTCTCAGTACCTCTGGAATTTCATTGGCTTGGGAAGATATCTTCAATTTTTTAATATGTTTTTGCCACTTTTGAATATGAAGACACATAATCAAAACCATGCTACATTATTAGCAATTTGCTCTACATAGTCAAATAAAGGATTTTTGGAACTATTTCATCCAAGTCACTGAAATTTCTTAGGCAGTCAGGTAGCACACAGTAGAACCCCACCTAACGGGCACCCCGCCTATGCGGACACCCCGCTTTAACGGACATCTTTGCTTGGAATAGTTCCTTTAAAATATATTAGATGTTTATTTCAACCCCGTAAGCGGTCACTTTGATCTGGAACGGAGGGTTGTTGTTTAATGTTAAAGGTGAGTACATATATAAACAGTGATAGGAAAGTATAAAAAGAGGGGAGACTGTTCCATGGTATTCTAATAATTATTTATAAAAAAAAATTGAAAAAGTTGCCATAGTAATGTAGGGGACCAGAGTTCGTCTACTAAACCTTTCTGTGTGTAGCAGCGGCCGCGTTAAGTAGGTGCCGCGTGGCGGGTCTGTAGTGACTGTGAGGCCACAAGACACTTGCTATTCCTGACACCGTTTTGGAATCAGTCTAAACGGGTTATCTGGACACCTGCCAGGTACCTAGATTGTCGACTGATTCTGTAGATGTAAGGAAGGTCCTAGCAGAACTGACTGGTCAACTGGGTACCAGATTTACATAGAACCACCAGTGGGAACCCAGCAGGGTTCTGCACATGCTCAGTCAGACCAGCAGGTGTATATATGAGGCCTGCTGAAGCTTAGCTGAACAAACTGGGGTGTGGATGGCCAATGTGAGGCCCCTCTACAGGGTTTTATCTCTGTTCTCTACCAATGGCACTAGACCTTAGGGTCCCCTGGTGGTAGGGTCAGAGAGTCCTGGGGCCTGTTTTTCAGTTGAGATCATGTCCACTTGAGATCCGCTGAGATCGAAAGTGTTTTTCAGTTGAGATCATTTGAGGTGATCTCAAGCTAAGACTAAGATAAGACCATTTGGGGTGCTTTGGGTGTTTTTCAGTTGAGATGATCTCAGGGATCTCAAGTGAAAGGATCTCAACTTCGGTCTCAACTTGAGATCAGTTGATACTTGTCTCAACTTTTTTATCCAGTGCTAAAACTTATCAAAATTGAAAGATATTTAGAACAAAGTGTATTGATAACCTGGCAAATGTATATTCCAAATTTCATAGTTTTATTGTGGTTATTAAGACCATGAGAGCCAATTGATAAGCAACATAAAAACAAGGCACTGCACCACTCAGCTAGTTTGTGCTGAACCTACTGTAATGCTCAAAGTCAGTTTCAACTTGAGATCGGTCTCAACTTTGAGATCGGTCTCAACTTGAGATCGGTCTCAACTTGACATTGGTTCACAAAAGGTATCGCAAGGGACTTGACATAACAGTTTGGGGCGAAAATAGGCAATTTAGGGACTCTGGTTTACTTAAACCACAGGAAGATCACTATAGAACTTGAGATAGCTCTACACTGAGGGCTAGGGATCTCAACTTGGAACCCTTGGAGTTGAGATCCCCTAAGATCGGCTGTGTAGACTTGAGACAACGTCTGAAAAACACTTTCCGCCATTGATCTCAAAGTTGATCTCAGGATCTTGGATTGATCTTAGCGGATCTCAAGTTGAGATCCTCTCGACTGAAAAACCCCCCCCTGGTTATCTAGAAGGAAAGGGTGGACCATTGGGCCCCCTTTCTGGATAGAGTTCTGGGGTCCAGAGTTGAGAGCAGGAGATTTTCCCTTCTGGGCTCTCCCTGTGATCCTTGAGGGCAGAGCCACGGTGCTTGGTGGCTATGGTAAAACATAGCTGCGGGTTAGCGGGTGGGACCAGCACTGGGATGGCATTCTGGACAAAGACTGTGGTGGTGCTCGGGAGGAGCTTCGGCTGTACCCGACACCCAGCCACTACAGTAACAAAACATGTCATGTGACACCATTTTTGAAATTTGGTGCTGGCCCTTGCTGTCCATACATGTGAGCTAGGGTTGTCGCCTACATGATACAGCACAAAAGGCGTTTGTAAGGATTGGGTGAAGCAAGTGTTCCCTCAACTAGACCTTTAACAGCAGCTGGCTCTGCTGGCGACGGGCGATGTGCTGGCTGGGAATGTGCAAGTTCTCTGAAGTCTTCCGGCGACACAACTTATTCTAGCCAGCCGACAATGTACACTACCCGGTGGGCACCCAGTGACCACTTGCACTAAGTCGGGCAGTTGACTAGTGATGGTGGGGCAATGGTATTGCCACATTGTCTGGTGGACGTTGGCTGCAATACCTTGCTGCGCCCATTTAGATAGGGGGTGTGTCGAATGCGCTCCATATACTGCACAGCTATGGCTGCACAACACCCAGTGTTTGAATAAGGCAGTATGTCGCCATGTTGGGATTTGTACAGAGAGAATGACAGCTTGTCAATTTTCTGTTTGATACTGCAGTTAATCAACCAATGAAGGTACATAAAGGTAAGCGTTGATGTTATGACTGTATAACACTCTGGTGCTTAAATTATGTCCAAAGCTATTGAATCAGCATTTGCCAGCGATCCTTTGCAGGTGGCACTTTATGATTTGGTGTGAACATGAGCTAATAAATTCCATGCCGGCCTGCTGAGTGTCTCGGTGGAGGAGGGGGGTTTGTGAGCTTTAGGGCAGGCTGGCTCTCCTCAAGTTGGCGGCGGCTCAGCACAGGCGGTCAGCGGCGGGGAGATTCATGACCTGGAACTGCTGGGAACACTTTACACACTGTTCCACCGGCCAGATCCACACCTGCATCAGAACCAATCCGCCGGCGACTCCCATATGGGCCCTGGACGGGGCTACTGCCTGGTTGGTGAAACACTAACTTTAAAGACTTGATTGTGAAAACTACTGTATTATCTTATACCTATGGCTCTACCAAGTACGTATACTGCCCGCTCCTACCCATGGCGTATTTATATCCGTACGGCACACTGTGACGTACGGGGTATGTGATCACGTGACTATGTTACATTTCGCCATTTTTAGGTATATAATAATACGAAAACGGGCTGACTGTCTTAGTACGTCAAAATACTTGGTAAAATTATTGATCACATACATCCCTCTGCCTACGGCATCAGGATGTATGTGATCAATAATTTCACCGCGTATTTTTGACGCACGAAGACAGTGACCCAGTTTCCGTATAATACCATGTAATATAGGGACACAGTATGGCTGAATGGAATCTGTTCAGTGTTGTTTTGTGTCAGAAATATTCACAGAGATTGAAGAATGAGGTGAATATTTCCTATCAAAAACTACATCTAACAAGGAACAGACGCAATTCAGACACATTCGCTATGTCTCATTATTGACATATACCTAGAAATCATTGAAATCGCAATTTTACAAGTCACATAGTACGGAGTGCACGAAGTATTAACTTGCACATAGTGTACACAAACGGAATCCGTACAGCTGGCCAGTAAGTGTGAGACTTTCATGCATATGTATAGAATAATATGAATCAATGTAGTAGGCTAACATTCGTTCAATTAAGTTGATGGAAAAGGTTTCTCAGAGTTAAATTATATGATGATAAAGAAGACTCCACTAAGATTCACCTGTTGTACTGAAAGCCTTGGCCATTTCGTAGATATCCGAGGCGAAGAAAATGAAGACAGGCAGGGGTAGAGCATGCTGCAAAATTGTAAAATTTCTTGAAATGAATTAGTTACTTGTTTCCTAATAAAGTAGGATATTGTACTTTCTTTAGAATGAGAATATTATCACACTTATTAAACCTGCGGATTTTGGTAGCATACCTTATTTTTCTTATATCTTTTCCAGCATTGTCATACCTGTAATCTTTATTTGCATTAATCTCAGAGATGTTAGTTGATATCAGAAAAAATAGGAATTCTTTTTATGTGGAATTAGCTGCCTCAGGGAGACATAGAAAACATGGAAAACAAATCAGTTTCTTTCTTTCTGAGATACAAGGAAAAAATGTATATACTGAAAATGACAAAGTTTATTTCCTTTGAACAGTGGAAAACGGCCATTTCTGTATAGACATTGACCTGACATTATGTTTTGAAGACAACAGAAGTTGTGAAATCAAGGTGAAAAAGCATAATAATATAGAGAATGGATTTTGTGGGAGAGCAATACATACGTTGTAAAATAGGGCCTCGCTTGGGTGTTTGCCATGCTCCGCATATACTTGTTCTTGGTAGATGCCCATTCGCGCTGACATAAACAGGGCAAACGTGAGCATAGACACTCCAATTATCCAGCGGAAGAACTGGAACGATGCCTCTTCTTCACTCTGTCCTTTCGTATCCTGAAAGACAATTATAGATATATCAAATGCACCTCTTCATCCTCATGAAACAGTTGTGGGATTCTTTTTTCTAAATTTAAAGAGTTATGATATTATGAAACTCTATATGTCCTCTTGGACAGTTCTTTAATACAATATCATAACAACACAACTTGATGTCAGTATAATTCCAACACAAAGCTGAAATAATCTGTAGCATCCTATCTTACCGATTTATCAAAATTAAGCCTAACACCATTAGGCAAATTCGGAAGTTACATTCTGGCAATTGCTATCAGCTTAGTCAATAGGAAGATTATCAAAACATAATTATCCCAATGTGTTTTTTGTATTATTTTTTCATTGGGGAACGATTCGTAAGAACAATGACCTCGCTCTACATCATACCGTATGCAACGGTTTGAATTCTAAGTCTCTTTGCCTAAACAGTGTGTACTTGTCTCTAATTTAAACTGAAACATGAACATATTTATAGTATATATAATATTAGAAATTGGATATAGAGATGACAATACTAATAGTAATCATAGCAGTAACAATACCTATAATATTGCTTTTACGGTACTGATTATTAGTAGCACAACTTTAAAGGTTTGAATTAACCAATGGACTTTCTAAATGAATTAAGTGGTCGAGTAATGGGCAATTCTATTGAACATATAGTTTTACGTACTACGTTTTTGGCAGACACGATGGTGCAGATACAGATGCCGACAGTGATCATAATCACGGAGAGGTACTTGGACAGTTTGTATCTCCGCTTCAGGATGAGCACTCCCAACACCAGGTTGGCAATCAGCGACCCCTGGCGGAATGAAAAAAAAGGACAAGATATTTGAAAAAAAAGACGTCTATTTTTGATCGACAAGTGAACATCTCCCCTCCCGATCCCGGAGGCTGTGCCCTCATGGTAACATCACTAAAACTGAAAATTACTTTAAGTTTATAAGAGACTGGGTGCAGGCTCGATTCCGAGTGGGAAACCTCTTTAGTTCTAGATGCATAGTGGTATACAAAAAACACCGTATTTAAATTTTTGATCTTACATCAATATGGAAGAGAAAGCGAAAATTCAGCTGATAGTTAAATTATTTAGAGAAATAAACAATACAAGTTATTCTCACTTCGCATTATACAGACAGTACTTTTAATATCCTTGTATTGCATATAAATATAGATATGAAATAAATGATATACACCAACACATAAAGTAAGAATAAAGTGTAGTGGAGTGTAAGACGCCAACAAACATAATACAGTGGTAATATGAAATAAATGTGGTCTAAAAATGCTATTTTTGTAAGCATTTTCTACTCTAGGGTAACGAAAAGGAATAACAAGAGAAGGGAGGTCCAGGGCAGTCAGGATTCAGTGGATTTAACAGAAGTGGGACATTTAAGGTAAACATTCACTTCTGGAAAGTAGACGACCATGGTTGCTGGGTTACGTGTTCACATTAGAAGTTATAATCAATCAGGGAAACAAAACCCATTGCCAAATGGAGGCTACCTATTATTATAGCGACTGATTTTGTATAAATGCTACAGAATAGTACACCGTTCACTACTAGTTTAGTCTAATTTGTGTTGGAAAACACTTGTTTATTCTACATGAAATGGGACTGGGATGTCATGGGGATGTATCAACCACTATTATTAGTGTAAATGAGACCCAAAAGAATCCCATAAAGTGAAAATTATAAGAAGGATTCCCTTGAAAAAAAGGAAAACCACCATCTCTGTTGTACACCAATAAGGGAAAATACATATTTTGAATGACTAATTCTCTACTGTTTTGCGGTTGCTGTTACTTAAACAACATTGTTTTCACAAAACATGGGAATATTACAATTTTGAGTAAAACGTTGACGGTGCGCAGTTAGTTATGTGTGATTAACTGACACTGGCATAGTCTACAGCTGTAGTAGCATATCGCACCTAAAAAGTCCTTTTATCGAGTAGCTGTATAGCACCAGAACAAGTATACTTTTTGTGTGGTCTGACACAGTGAGACCATATATATATGTGAATCAACATCGCTAGCAGGTTGTCCCAGTTCCTGGCCTATTCGCACAGCAATATATATGATCTCTAATATATTTAGCAATAAGATCTATAAGAGAAATATTGCCACTAAATCGGTGATAGGCTAGGCCTATTAGGTAAATGACAAGGCGGTTATAAGACTTATTTGTACCGACATGTTTCGGGCATGTTATGCCCTTCATCAGGGTGTCAATACATTTAGCAATACATATGTTAACTTTAAAAATGAAACATAAAACTATGGATATACGAGAGGCCTTTAATGAGAAAAATGCCCTCGGAGGAAGCACGATGTTTGACAGAATATTCACCTATTTCACGCTCGCACAATTTCTAATGGCCGTCAATATAGGTCAAACCAGAATGAGGGATATTTTCTCAAGGTAAAAAACTCTAAAATATATCAGCTTTCTGTCTTCGTACTGATTTAAATCGAAATGTATTGCGATTACCTATACCATAAACATCCAATTTTATTAGCATTTTATGACGAATAAAATGATACCTATATTGCGTCACTGTACATGTGTTCCCAGTCAATGGATCAATATGACATTTATAAAGTTACCACAAAATCAACAAAATCGGAAAATTTGGGGACACTGCAGATTTTGACATGAATTACATAGTAGAACATAATCATATGTTCATGATTGAAGTATATATGTAAATGCTTACATTCACAACCAGAGCCTGCCTTTCCATATGTTTTCCCCATAACTTATAAATAAGTGATACCGGTAACTATTTGCCCAAGTGAATGGCAGACCCTCCAGTGTATCCTGGGGTAAACGTAATTTCTCAGGCTCGTTATAACATCAATTCCTCTTGAGTACTTGGTAAGTACCTCAGGTAATTACCTATACTATATACTATATCTTTGTCACAGACTAAAATTATGATGTACGGTATTTCAAATTTATGCCAGGTATTAAAGCAACTTCTCCCATTCCCTGACCGTAGGCTACCTACCTAGGTGTTCGATTCTTACACCCATGACCTCGTTTTCAAAAACCGCACCTCTCTCACTTCAAAACACCAATCATTCCAGCTTCTCTACAGACCCAGCCAAATTCATGTTTCAAGGGTATGTCATTGAACCCATGATGTTGCACCACAAGTAGATTCTTTTCCCAATAATGCTAAATATGTTGATGATAATGAAAAACAAATATAGGCTTGGAATATCATAAATCTAATCAAGCTTTACGATTTCAATAGTAACAGCTATGACCCAGCGGGTACCAGCACCAATCCGAAATCTTGCTCTTCCCTTAAGACCTCTACTGAAAGTATTTTCAAATTAAAAGATACTTCCAGGTAGGACTAGATTTAGATCTGCGGAAGGAGTGGTAGTTTGGAAAGCTACACTTTCTATGGTTTCGTACCGTGGGACCCCATAAGAAAGAGGTATATATAGCTTTGATATATATTTACCATCAATCAGATAGTTACCTCGTTCCTGGCCTACGTTCTCAAATGACGAGTGACTTGTGTGTTTTAAAATGATGAGGGGAGAAAATAAAGTAAGCTCGCTTGAATTAAGATATAGAGCATTTCAAAGCAAATAAATATTGCTCCTGACACCACAGCTTTGCACTGCGTGCGATTCAAAAAGATAAAACACTAATGAGGGAAGTAGCTTGGAAAGTCCTTGTGAAGCGACACACTACTTACAGCTCTGAAGATCATATGGAGGGTCATCGGGACATTGAAGGCGAAGGCCAAGTTATTGATGACTTGGACGAGGAAGAAAATAGACACCATGATGGCATATGTCCTGCATGCAGACAAAAACAAAAGAAATTAACTAAAATATAAAGCTTATTTTACCAGACAAAACAATTCAATTACGTGTAGAGAATACAAAAAGCAATTACAACAACGGGGCTGCAAGAGAATTGTGTGTGGTAAGCGTCTATCTTGGCTAGTCAAACGTGGAAAATATTAACTGGCGTGGATTAAATGTGAAGTATCGGGGATTAGCCTCCGTTCATGGTCTGAAGTTTCGCCACGATTCAAATCTCAATGGTTTTTTTAGAATTTTTTCGCTATAGAAAGATGATATCAAATCACACTCTTAAGCACATCCATGAAGTCGAAGTCCCACAGTTTATACTGTCATCCCATGTTCCGATGCTGCAGCAGAAAAAACATTTCATCTGAAATTTACCAAATTAAAAACCACAAACACCGCCTGTACATCGTATTGAAATCTGCTCAGACCATGAAGCATAAGTCCATTTAGAGCCTGACTCTGACTGGACTTATTGGGACAGGGAGGGAAAGACAATGAACACAGAGAAGTACTGAATGAACACAACAGTATGCGTGGTGTGTGAAACGTGGCCACAATCGTCTGCAACTCACCGATCGCAGCGTCATCTGGACGGGGATCGGGATATTATAGTGCAGCATGGCACACTGGAATATGATTGTCACTAGGTACATTGCTGTCATCTGCTTTAAACATCTGCAACAAAAAATGTAGGTGGTCGTGCATATTGTTGCGTCTCCTTACCGGATCATGCGCTATAACACTGAAGTTGAATAAAACGTGCATCATTGAATTAAAAACAGGAAATATCTATTCTTAGATCTATATACCTGCCTTCTCTTTCACCCATATAAGGTGCAGAGATCAAAGCAAATCTATAACTGAAATGTTTAGTAACTACTGAACTTTTAAATATTGTTTAATTCTAATTTTGGACTTTTTCCTCGTTCCTGACTTTCACCCTTGTGCCATTCTACAATTTATATGGCCAATGTATTTCATTATAATACAATCAAGTAGAGCTCAGAAGGTATCAACCAGCATAAAATCCAACAAGTATCAGTCAGGTACCAGCTGAATGCGATCCCGCAGTGCACTAGGAAAATGGTGGTAGATAACTGACCTAATATGTGAGTTTACATTGGCCAGGTTTCCAGGCTAAGTCAATTGCAGCGTCGCCATGCAGCAAAGGGATATATCATCCCAGATAGCCATTGAGGTTGTACTAACACTTAATAACCTCTTTATTTGGGAAACTAAAAAGGCAACCATATCCACATACAAATGTGATCATCTATCTATATCATATAATAACATAGAGAACCACACCTCGAAATGTTTTCACTATTTTCCATTCATATCTGTATTATCATATTGCTGGGGTAACCAAGGCAGTAACACAATCTGGATTCAATATAAGCAAACTGACTCCTAACCCCAATACCCATTTTAGGTTAAACTTTCGGTGCTTGAGATTGGCTGTACTTCGGGGCAACCATGTTCTCATCAAGGTTGCAAGGTTGTCAGATGGAGCAACAGAGATGTAGCGCTTGCTGGATACCAGCAGTATTTAACATCCACAATGATAAAAGGGCGACTATTTAACCTCAGTTGCAGATTTGGTTTGTTAACCCTGGTCTTGGGCCTTGATCATTTTTGAGTTTATCCTCTTGCTTTGTCCTCCATGTTGGTGAGCCACTTCACCTTGTTTACAAGGGCTGAATCGAAAGTCAGTAAATGCAGAGCAACAACAGGGGCCTGTTTTTTAGTCGTGACTCTTTCCTATAGTGACCAGTTAGTGATGGTTTGGAGACCTTTGGGTTCCAGAGATGCGACGTCATAACATGTGCGACCACTTTCAGGGGTAAAGTGTCGTGGTGACGGTTTTGGGTTCCAGAGTTGTGACCATTTAGCCTAAATGGTGGCATATTTCATTTCATACACTTCCACTTTATCAAATAAAACAAAATTTACTGCGATGAATTATCTATATCTGTTTTATCTAATTCCCAAATTTCACCCAACTGGTCACTCTTTTGTGATTACTACAAATAAAGACGTCGCTGTCTGAAAAACAGGCCCCAGTGTGCCACGGTTTCAAAAGCTACTCAGTTTACAGACGAAGTATAATGCTTCTAGGGGAGATAAAGAACTTGCTTCTCAAATCATACAATCCTCATAAAATCGGTTCTCAAAATGGGACTGAAACAAGTAACAAGTGTTTTTACAGTCCGTAAGCCACTGCTGGTACTCAGCAAGAGCTATAGCTCAAACTAACCAGTCATAAAAAGTAGACTTTTTTTTAGCTCTACCGCCAAAACAAATTATTACTAAGCCCAGACTTAAAGTTTCTGTTCTATGATAATATTGTCTCATCCAATATGTACCATAGTGGCAATAAAATGAGCCAAGATGGGCCCCAGCAAAACATATCACTTTGGCCCAATTTGTGATTGGGCTACAAATATACTCTCAATAACTTGGCAACATGCTACTATTTAGCCCAAAATGTTATCTATTAATACTTCATCTACTAATACTTCAATGAATGGCATAAAGTAATTGGAAGGATACTATTTTAATCAATGGTTCAATATTTAGAGAAGCACAGAACATGCAACGATGACTCATGGATAGTAAAAGAATTTTAGATTTTAGAGGCATTTTATAATTATAGTCATTTATTTTTGGATTAAGAGAATCTGACACGAATAGTATAACAAGTGGCAAAATCACTCTTTAAACTGGGTCCCATGATCTAGGATTCAGTGTGGCACCCAACAAATTCTTACCACCCATGTATAAAATATAATTACAGGTACTCATTTAACTGACATAGATCAACTTGCTTACATAACCTATATGGTAAAAGCTTTCCTGTCACGATCTTAACTGAAGTATCGAAAATGTAAACACTGTGAATGATTGAGATCTCTTATACTATGACATGAAAAACATGATAACGATGGATGTCTTTGTCCATGTCGGTATTTGTACTTGAGTAATGTGTACACAAAAGTAGATATAACTCTCAATCTAGATTATCAACATCAGTTTTTAAAATATAACGTCATATGCCTAGTCTTAAGATCCATGCAATATCTTTTTATATCTTCAGCCTTTGATTTTGATTTCTCAATGACTGGTCACTATTCGATACCCACACGCTTATATAGCATATCACTGTCTTAAACATAATATTGTCATTAATCATGGAGAATGGAATCATTTTCGCTCTCGTTCTATAGTGAAGAGTTTGCTTGTAAAATATCACTCAGTATAATTACATACTTACCTCAAGGGAATCACTGGTTTTTTACGACCGAAATTCGTTGTGAATATGAAGCCCTCTAACGCAATGAAGACAAACTGGGAAAATGTGACGATGTTCCCGGCCCCGGGAAACTCTCTGAAACAACAAACAAACCCAGTCAAAGTGTCTGCTTACGCAGGGTGGCCGCTTATAAATGCGGGGTTTTCGAGTTTCCACTGGTCCAATTTACAAGTGTTATATACCGATATGTTGGGGAGATAGAGGTGATGATAGAACCGAAATCCATTTTACAATGTCTTAATTGGATCCGAAGTTATTAAACTTTGAATTACAAAATGTATTTCCTATGAATATACTCACACATATTCATATAAAACACAATCTATTTTTCATAGGGTGTCCATCAGATGTGTCCATTTACACAGGGTTTTAGGTCTTTTCATACCGAAATAACTGTCCACTTGCGTGGGGTGTCTGCGTATGTGGGGTTGAATTAAGCATCTTATAAAAGGAAAAATGTGGGGTGTCTGTTAGGTGGGGTTCTACTGTATTAGCAGTATCTTGACAAATAATGATTATATAAGGAAACAGCAGTTCTCAGGCCATCTATGGGGTGGGTTGAGGCACTTAGTTTCAACATAATGGTAATACATGTTTGAGATTTGGGCATTACAGTGGCTGCAGGGACAGTGTTTTGGACTGTAACTGATTACCACTATGTTACAGTATGACATCCCTGTGGGCTGAAATACTGTACCTACAACACCTTACCATACACCAATGTGCTCCCCAGACAGGATAAAATCACTCTGAAGTGTGATGTGATAGATTAGAATGATTGATCAGAGTTACAGAACAAACAACACAGTGTCTAGAGTAGATTTTTTTTTGCAATTGAAGTCACTCAAATATGACCTTGTTCTGTAAGTAGGTCAATAATATTTGTCATGGTGATGGCCTATCTTCATGGCAATATTGTGCCAAAATATCAAGCACCTGTAACAGATAGTTATTTTGTAATTAGAAAATATTGTTTTCAGTGACATTGTCAAAACTAATGGTCCATGTTATATCAAACATGCGATTTCAGATATCAAGCTACGGTACTCATCTCGCAATCCTCTCATACCTGTCAATGAACTGGAAACATATACCGGTACGTATTCAAAAAAGTATCGGTAGAAATACTCCTTCATGATGGGCCAAATTCTCTGAAATTTGGTCCTCGGGCTTATGGACTACTCTGGGGAGCGGTGGGGGGGGGGGGGGGGGGAAGCATGGGGAAGCATCTCCTTTGGGTTACAATGGGATCGACAAAATGTTTGAATTTCATAGATTGGATGACATTGTAACATGGGGGGGGGGGGGGGGGGTCATAGGAATCTGATTTTTTAGGGGCGGGGGCACACCTGGGGCTTCCTTACATGTACCCCCTTAAAAATATGAGTGTCAATATCTCATTCTCACATGAAAATGGCCTATTGGTACTATATTGCCATAACTTTTTAACTAAGTTATATAGAAAAAGAATTACAAAAATGGGTATTTAGAGAACTACTAGATGGGACAGTCAATCCTTTGAAAAACGGGAGGGGGGGGGCCCGCCCCCTATATCATAGCCTATATACCGCCGCCCCGGAGGTTACCCTGAAAAATAAGCCGTAAAATCTGATGAGGGCTAGGTTATGGGCGTACTTATATAGAACTGCATCGAGAATCGTATAAATAGACAATACTCCACGAGTATGGATGCACCAGAATCGTCATCGAGGCGAAGCCGAGTGACGATTATGGCACATCCAAGCGAGTGAAATATTGTCTATTTTACGATTCGAGTGCGGTTCTGGATTTATCTCACCCCTTTCTATGATATTTGATAGCATCAGATAGGCACTTACCTAATTTTTAGGACTTATTCTTCAACTTGTTCTATGCACTCTAGCTAGGGATCTATGGATAGATCTTGCAAAACTGATTGATTTTTCTTTTTGAATGAAGTCTTTATGCCAATTTAAAGCAAAGTTATGGCCATTCAAAGACCTGGAATTCAGCCTATGGTTCTGCCACAATTAACCATAGTTAAGAGTTTAATTGTGAGCCACATTTTGTGATCCACCAAACTGGTATCAAGAGTCATTGAATTACTTAAAATGCCTATTTCTCATGAACTATTGAAGCTAGAAATATGATTTAAAAAGTGGATTGAAGGTCATCACAAGGCGGATGTGACCATGCATGAAATTACCTTTTCCAAGGTCAAGGTCATTTTAAGGTCAAATGTCAATGTTGGTATATTGTATATGTGAGGATGTTGGGGCTGCTTATAAAACATAGTGGGCCATGTCTAAATGGAAATGTTAAGGCATGTTCTATACCCTTTTTAACCATAGAACATGTGCAAACTAGTTATTTTTATGTGCAACTTGATCTTCATACCATAAAATGCCTCTAAAGTTGGGCTTTAATTTCACTTGACCAAACCCTTATTTTTTTCTCATCTAATCATTGATATATTATATGCATGTGATAGATCTCATCAAGCCCTTTAATATGACACCCTAATTGCCTTGATATTCCAATAAATAGCTTCAGAATCGACATTTGAAGATAGGTGAGGTAAAAGCTTTCCTTCAAAGGGTTGATCACAATATGAGCGGCAGACCCGCGAACGGGAGTTATGTAAGTGCCTACAACAGAGTATCAGAATAGTTCGAATATACCTAGCAAACACATATGGGTCACATATGGAAAAACGTACTTTTGCAGCTTCAGAACAGAAAAAAAATTAATTCTATTTGTTGGCCAAATCCTATTTCATGTTAAAATACATATATTTACCTATAAGAAAAATATAATTATACTCATTTCCTATCATTGGTTCAGTTTTGGCACAACTTTGAAAAATACCATAATTTTTCAGGGAACGTTCAGTATGAGACTCTGTTATTCTTTAAAATTGTTCAAAACAGAAGTGAATTTAAATTGTCATTCCTAAAGAAATGCTCTTAGTATAGCCAAGTGTATTACCTAACACCATGGGAAATATGAAGTCTCTCATGGGAGTATAAATATTGATTTGGCACCATGGAATGAATACAATTGGGCTTATTTCAAGCCAAATTTGGAGTTAAGCTTTTAAGCATTTAGGAACGTTTGGTATCAAAAGAGTATAAAATCTGATGCACCATACTGGGAACTGAATGCAGAAGTCAGGTTTTGTAGCAGGTGGCCAATTTTTTCAGGATTTATTCTAACCATTCTTTACTTCCCATAGTAAAATTTGCAGTTGGTTAACTCATAGAGAAATATAGGATGATCCTTTTTATACAGGTATAAAATCCACATACCAAACGTTCCTTACTAAAAAGTGTTTTCTTAAATAAGGCCCTAGGGACTTAGTAAATAACTTGATACAGTTGAAATTTGTAATATTATAACCTGAAATATCTGTATATGTGATTATATTGATTTATTTGGTTGGTATTAAGTGATAGAGGTAAGTTGTTGGTATATTTCTCTAAATTTTATTTTATATTTCTTAAAAAATCGTTAAATTTACATGTTTTTCAGGATTCAATGTCTCAAAAGCTGAAGGTGTGGGAAAGAAACCCCTAATAATATACATTTTCTGTTACATCATAATGTTCTCTGTCCATAAATACTAAATATAACTCTGTCAGATAAATACAAGTACTATGAGCTTCTGTAGAATGTAGAAAGGTAGAGAAATTACCCAAAGTACGTTTTTCTGTACAGTGACCCATATGACGTCATCTCACATTCAATACGCCACGGCCGTTGCGTAGTATTATCACTTTACGAGGGTGTTCATTGAGTATTTTTTCCTAATGTTATTTCTATGGCTAAGCTTGTACTAGGGGTGAGATAATACACCAGACCGACGGTATAGTCACCAAAGAGCACCACACAGCTGCTGTGCGGCCGCTGTGTTAGCTCGAGTATAGAGACCAGTGCAGTGGAGCAGGTCATATACTCATTGGTGGCGACCACACGGCTATTAGTTACCACATAATGAAACGATGAAATTCTGTCCAATCTACTGGGAGTTTCTCTCTAACATAGACAACAATCTAACAATGACATAGAGACACCCTCTAATCTCTATCTTACATAGATTCAAGTGGAGAGAACGGACAGATTAGGGGTGAATAGGCTACCGGTACGGTACTATACCAAGGTACCTACGGTACCTATGTACCGGTACCGTACATTACAATTTACATGCATGTTAGCCTTTCTTGACGTTTCTGTCTCTGATTCTCCATCCAATAGATCATACAGTGAAAATAGATAGGTTCACGCTGTTATGTACAGTTGTACTGAGTAACAGTACTGACACTAACACTGTAACAGACGGGGTGTGAATACCAGAGATCTCCTAAGTGAAAATTCATTATTATCGATGGGTAAAATCATCCACATTGATACAAAACCTCAACTTACTTGACAAGGTACTCAAGGAATACCACATTGCTGCAACATCCTACGAACACAAGAGCAATCGGAATGGAAGGATGCATATTTGATAGATAAGTCCTTTACAGATACGATCCACCTGCTTACGTGCCTTCGCTGTCAACTGCCGTACAGTGTCTACGCTGCCAGTGTCTACACTGACGCATCCAGTCGGCCGACCGTGTTTCAAGTACGTGGGCAAACGAAGACCCCATACGGCATTGAGAATAACAAACAAAATGTAAGATAGACAGCATGGTATCTTTTTTATGGCTTAATCGATATCATGACTTTCTGTGTTGAATATATTATTGATTTTATTACAAAAGATAACGAAGATGTGACACTGCAGTCTCAATGTGCAAAGACCCCCTCTAACCACAATAATAAAGCATTGTGGGAAGGCGAAGGTTTGGCACCTCCGTGGAAAATGGAGGTTGGACAGTAAAGGTAGGTAACGATCCCGTTATTACCTGTTCTTACCTCTTGTAGCATAATCTCTTTGTTACAATAGAAGCATGTGAGTTTGAGCTGTTGCATCTACACTTGCCATTACAAACATATGGTTGGAGATTTCATCGTGTTTTATTTCCATGCATGTTGATACACTGACCAGTTCGAGAGTCAAGAGAGGTTGCAAGACGAGGACTTGCTATTTATTTCTTGTGTCGACAGTTGGTCTTGTGTCAAGAGACGCCCGGATCAGGGACAATACCTCACTAACTAGATCTAGAAGTTATAGTTTTAATAAGTGTCAAAGACAGTCCCTATAATTATTGACATTTGGAATGTCACAAAATTCCTTGTGAATTCAATTGATACAAATATTATAGCCTGTTCAACCAGTAGAATTTATCAAGTGTCGATCTAGATTCTAGAGATCTAGATTTCTATATCTAGATCTAGAGTCGCAGTCGGCCCTGTGTTAATTCACTAACACTGACAGGGTTACACTGTATGAATCATACCATCTCTTTTAAATCAATTGAATTTAATTCAGATATGCATGGTCCCCATACGTCTAGAAAAAAAACATGGAAAATTTGTTGGCTTTTTTTCTTGTTCGTCGAAATTGGCCTGGTAATTGGGAAATTTGTCATGGAAAATTGGAATTAAAAATAAAGTCAGGGAAATGTGATCTTTGACAGGGAAAAGACCCCTATGGATTAGAGACTCAAGGTTAAAGAAAATTTGAATTTTCATATTGACGCTAAGAACTGGCTAGAACTAAAAGCACAAAAAATAAATGGATGAAAAGTACCATATAATGATCTACAAGTACATTGATATTTGAGGTGGTGAATTCACCATGCAGATCCCACACAAAACACACACCTATACCTACACACACACACACACACACACGGTACGTAGACGATTTGCGATGACTACCGGTACCGATTTGCGGTTGGTTTGGACGTTTTGCCGTGACATTCCCCGGGGGCCGTGGTGGCATTTTGCTGTGAAAACTGAACGGAAGGGGGTGGGCTTGTCTCTGCCAATCCTCTCTTGCTAGGGTTAGGGTTAGGGTTTCGTACCCTGTCACCTGCCGTCCACCGGGCGAGGGCCAGCCTCTGACTCTTCTCGAGCCGTGAAAAAATCACAGCAAATCGTCCGCGTGCCCAACGCAAAACATCCACTGCAAATCGTCCAATCGCCACCGCGAAACGGTAGTCACCGCAAAATGTCTATGATTCACACACACACTGTCATGGTTATTAATGCAGAATGTGTCTTCTGTGCTATTTTAGGGTCTCTGCGAGATTAATACTTCTGGCAAAAGGTTTTTTGATGACATCAAAGCAAATTTGTCCTGCTGTGAAGTCATTGGTGTCACATTTAATCAGCTGCTACAGTGAAAAGCCCCCCCCCCCCCCCCCCCCATTTCATCGGGTGTCACATCTGGTATTGTGTACCGTAATCATTCACTGTTCGGCAAGGAGGGGCAGGGTAGGTGGAGGGGCACTACAAATTACACTGTTAGGGATCCACCTGATCCCCTGCACTCTAACATTGAATGTATAGGCAGGCAGGGAGGGTGCACGCCATAGCCGGCAGCAAGAGGACGAGTTGTTGATGTTGACAAAGAGAGTGTCAGATTTTATCTACTGCTATTGCTCTCTGCTTTGTTGATATTGCCCAAGATAATTGTTTATCAGGGGTCGACATACAAAGAGCAAACACCACTGTTTTAAGATATTCATTTAGAAATCTGTGCTGCTCCATCTATACCGGAAATTTGTCTACTCGATCCTTGTATATAAGTTATGATAATTACATGTGTATCCACAAAGTATTACTTATCTAATATTGTTGCAATGCAACATTAGATTCTTGATATTTTGTGAACGATAATTGGAGAACAATAAGTTGAAATACAGAATTGACCTCTTGAGCAGAATGTGATTGACCTGAATAACAACTTCATTACACTTCCTTGCACTTAACCTAGCCTCCTAGGCATCATTAGTAGAAAATATTGTCTCAGAGATGTTCCAAGAAGCATCACGTGCCCGTCATAGCCAAATTATAAAGATTCTTGATTAGTGAATCAGATGTAACCTTGTCTTTCCCAGTCCCCCTGTCTATTTGTCAACAGGATTAGGTCTAAGAATATGCTTGGCATCATTCTCATAACCCATCACAGTGGTTGGAGAGTACAGACTGGATCTAGGATCTGTTTCCATAGTTGGATTTGCTGTTGTCTGATCTAGAATGATAGCAGTGCTGATTTGAACTGAGAAGAAGTCAGTGGCATTGGCTTGATTAAGAGGTGTTTTCATCAAGTCAAATCATCTTCTAAGTGTATTTTGACCGATGGCACCACTTTCAGTTTCACCTGAACTGATGGCACCACTTGCCTAGACCGATGGCACCAGTCATTCTTTACCTGGACTGATGGCGCCACTGGATTTATCTAATATGCAGTCATGTAATGAGAGGGTTGCCAGTTCTGTTTTTCAGTGTTTTTCCCCTAATGTTTAAAACAATTAATTTCATAGAAATTGGTTGTCCAGGCTAGTAGTGTTGTGCCGGCTAGTAGTGTTGTGCCGGCGGCAGGAGCCTGGCAGTGCAGGCCCGCCGACGTGCAGTCCTCAGCTAGCCCTCATATAGGCGGTGGCAGTGCAGACCCGCCGACAGGAACCCAGAATTGTAGACTATGATAGGCTAATTTTGCTGAGCTTGGTTAACAACAAGATAACACCCATAAATATCTATGAAGTGGGTAGAGTCAGCATAAGGAGATAAATATATGCGCAAGCATATTTATACTCTAGGATTGATAGGAAGCACACATAAATATGTTCAATACCAAATGTTTTAGCTGCTATGGACAAAAGGGCATAATGCATATTACTAAATATATAACTATAGGCGAATGTCTCACTTTTACTGACAAATTCTGTTCGTCACTGAGTGACGAAAGAATATCCATACGTCCCTCTGTACCACGTGACCACTCATTCTACTATTTAGTGAGTTGTATAATGGCATTTTTAATGATTTCTAGGTATATAATGATAAAGAGATACAGCTAGTGTTACTGAATTCCATCTGTTCCTCAATATTTTGGTCACAAATACTCAGCTCGTTCTTCGAACTCGGTGAGTATTCCTGATCAAAATAACTCTGAGCAGATTCCATTCAGTCACACTAACTATGTCTCTATATAATAATGCATATTATTAGGTACTGGTCTCATGTATACACCCTAGTAGTAATGATTTCATTCGTCCACACAGTGGCGTACTATATCACCATGGAGTTGTCCCATTACACTAGGTCCATATAAGGAATAAAGTAGCCTGAGTAGCCAATGACTGCATTCGCAGCAAACCCCGACCTTGACCCTGACCTCCTTACATGATATTTTCTAGCGCCTTGGGACGTAGACATCAGTCGAGAGTTGACCTACAATCTAATGGGCCAGAACCACCCTCATATATGATACTACCCTCCGTACCACATGACAAGCAGAAGTTGACTTGGAAGTGGAGTGTGGTGTCATTTCGGTGGTCGAAAATCGATGAAATACTAAATTCCAAAATGATGTTTTAATTGAATCCCGGTATGTAATAATAGGGAGGTGTGGTGAGTGAACCTGAATCAGTGAATGGCATCTTTTCTGAGATATCTTGGTCGGAAATACCCATCTTGTTCGGAGACTTCGAACCCGCCAAATATCTCATAACAGATGCCATTCGGGTACACTAACCATGTCTTCTTATATCATAGATACATCCTTTAAATGATAATGATAGAAGGTAATTAACCATTTCTAATGTAGAGCATCTATACATACATACACATACTTAAATACCCTTTTTAAATAGGAATAAGATTTATGTTCTGGTAAGTCTGTACCAGTCCATTATCTCTCGATGAATTTGTTCATGCGCATCTAATAAAGTGATATAATATAGTCTATGCACATTGGATCGTCCAGAAAATATTGTCACCCCACCCCAGGAATTTGTTTTCAAATCTCCCTCCACAGAAGTACAGAAAGCAGTTGCCCCATAATTAAATAATTGCCCGGTCCCTAATGGAAATAGAAAAAAAAGACACTCCCGCCTATACACAGAAGTACCAGAATAAAAAGTGTCCACTCCCATGTACATATTTTTAAAAGCCCTCTCCCCTGAAATATGAAAAGAAGAAAATCAACACTTCCCCATTTCATGAGATACGCATTGGAAATAACTCCACCCCACTTGCCCCTAAATGGGGAACCCTCCCTTAATAACTTTATCATTGAAACCAACTCTAAGGTTCAGAGCCTTTATTCTCCAAATCAGATGAAAAATACTGCCATCAAGCTACCATCTGATTACATTTGATAATAAAAGATGATATCAAATTATAGAAAACCCAATGAATCTATTGTTATAAAATATCGTGCATTTTTGGATATAGAGGTGTTCCATTTTTGTGTCGCGAACCTTGTGGTTGTGGTCAGTGGTTTTTCGATGTGACCACTTTATCGTGTTATCAGTTTAATACAAAACAAGTAGAAATGCAAAAAGACGAGGTGATATGCTAATTATACTGTTGTTATTATAAACGTCCCATATTTGAGCATTGCTCTTTTATTATGGACGGAGCCCATCAAACTACCATCCAGTCGTTCCAGGTTACTCAGAACAGGGGCCTTAGAACTATCAAGGGAAATTGGAATAAATACCAAAATGCTTATCATATGCATAAAGAGCTTAAAATCGATTATCTTGATGCAAGAAGGTGCATACAGTTGCTAACTGTAATGTATAACCAGGCATCAAAAGGGGCAAATATTGATAATATGGTGAGACGAACTTCAAGTGACTCCAAGATAAAATTCAACCCAGTACGAATCAATTGTAGCAACTATTTTCATAGTCCGCAATGTCGAGGGAATATCTTATGGGACAAACTAATTGCAAATGTACAGAGTACGGTATCCATCACAAATCTTAAAAGGGAAGTCAAATCAGAATACTCAGTATGTGAATGGATATCGTAACTCTCATCCATCATTACAATACTAACCACAATTATTATTTAACTAATCCTTCCTTTCAATTATTGATATATATATCTATGTATCTGTTATCGATGAAAGTGAATCATCAGTCCTGATTATACCGTTTTATACCTAAAGTAAGTCTAATCGAAAACATTGGACGTTAAGCTACCCAAACAAACAAACAAACAAATACCTCAAGTGGAAAATCTAACCTAGTGTTAAAACTGTTTGGACTGAATGAAAAAAAAGAGAAAGTTAAATCCGTCAACAGGAGTTGACAGAAAGATATATTATAATTACTATATTTGCTGCTGTAATATGATAGTAATCAATTCTATGTTAATCCTCTAAGTTTATTATTAATTTCTATGATAGCGGGTATCATAGTCTGTAATCAAAGACATTCATGGCACTCAAATATCTGTGTGATGAATCCCGGTGCTACTCATGACACGGAGTCTGCCTTGTCATTAACTTCCAGTTCTGTACTAAAAGGAATTTCC
The DNA here is from genome assembly GCA_950022655.1 of Alentia gelatinosa. Lineage (NCBI taxonomy): Eukaryota > Metazoa > Annelida > Polychaeta > Phyllodocida > Polynoidae > Alentia > Alentia gelatinosa. The sequence continues at coordinate 46,428,686 of OX465581.1, forward strand.
ACAGTTATTGCACAACTACGACTATAAAGTGAGTCTAAAGTGTATTATTTTTGTGAAATCAGGATTTCATCATATAACATTTTCGAGAAAAATATTCCCACCAACTCGGCGATGGGCTTGATCCGATTATTAAATAATAAGACATATTTTACCGATATGTTTCGAACTTTCAAGTCCTTTCATCTGATTGTCATTTATAATGCAATATATTGTGCCGCAAAATTATGCAACTTGAAGTATCCTTAACAGGATCAATTTGTCCTTTGTTTGGAAGGAAGTGGGGTATTATTCCTTGAGGCTGTAGTACAGTACTTCAGACTGTCGCTATTAACAGAGATCTCACAGACATATATGAGAAAGGTCAGGACAGGATGATGTGGGTACAGCAATTCCTTTTTTAAACTGGGTCACAGAGACCCCATCAGGTCAAGGGGCACAAATAAATGAATTTGTTATACATTTAATTGGTAAATGTCAACTTCATTTTATCGCTTATAGGCGAAATCTGTTTATTTCAGAAGCTGAAATATCTGTACTATCAACAAAATATTTGCAAAATGTCTTTTGTTTCAATTCAAAGCTAGATAATTGTTATTTAATCCAGGTTGGCTAGATCATATGTTAAGCATTCCACAGACGCGCTCATCTAAGGCAATTTTGGCAAATGGAAAAGTTGTGAAGGGTCTTGAAAAATCGTGTAAGCGTGTCTGGCTGGGTTAGTCTGGCAGAAGGGGGCCTCTCTTAAAGTGGCTGCTCCACCAAATAGGCATTTAACAGGCAGCCAGGTCGACCGGCCGACCCGGAGACAGGCTGGGAATGTGCAAAAACTGTATGAATTGTCCGAGTTGTTCCACCACTGCCCAAAACTGGCAAAAGATTCTTTCTGATTAAGTCAAGAAGTGTTAGTTATGGACACAACCTGCACTGCTTCACGATTCAGGTTCTGGGTCAGGTAACTTGAACTTCTTTTAGCATAGAAAAGAAATTTCGGTTCTATGCTATTGGAGACGGCATTGCAGGGTGCTATTATAGGGACTTTCTGGCTTTCTTAATATGTAACATAGAAATTCAAATAATGCCTCTTGGGGGTTTGCCCTCTGTACCCCTAGGAAGGGCTTTGACTCCGGAACCTATAGATCTTCCCAGGTTGTCACAAGTTTGTAACTCCCACTGCCCAAAACAAAATCCTAGGAAGAGTATAATCTATTAAACGCAAGTGCTCCCAGGGCTTTGCCCCCTGGACCCATCAAGAGGGGCTATGCTACTAGTCCCCTAGAAACATCCCTGGCAGTCGCAGGTGTCTAACAATTTACTTCCCTGAAACAGAATCCTGGGTACAGCTTATATTTTTTTAAAGTGCTTCCCCCTTCCCCCAGGAGGTGCTTTGCTGCTCGACCCCTGCCAGGTAGCCTTATGTGTGTGACCCCTCCTCCCTATATCAAAATCCAGGATTCAGCTAGTATAATCTATAAAATCCATATGCGTCCGGGTGGCTTTGCCCGCTCAACCCAAGGGGGCCCCCTTGATGTCTGCCATTTGTCCAAGTTAGTCAAAGGTGTCCCCCTCCGCCGCCAAAACAATGCTGTAAAAGCGTTTATTATTTCGGTTTGACCTGTAGGTCAAGACCGAAATATATTAGGGGAGACGGGGAATGGTTTTTGCGGCTTACATTATAATACATTAAAGTAATGTATTCTGAATGATTAGAGCCTCGATACCGTTGATACCGGTCCACACCCGGCAACAGTAGTGTATTTTTATATATTGTATTTATATAAGCACCTGTTGCAGTTCAGTGTATTTATATATTGCAACAGGCTTCCACCTCCCTCCCTCCCTTCCTCCCTCCCTACCTCCCTACCTCCCTACCTCGCTCGGTCGTAGGTGCGTTCGATCCTTTTATTTATGTTACGTTGAGCCTCTGACTATGTCTTGTATGCTGGTGACCTATTTGACCTGATTCCCTCGAACACGTCTGGTGTCGGCACCCGTTGCGGTTCAATGAATACCTACCTACTAGCGGTTGGGGCCCCACAGGTCAGATGTGGTCCGCACCCGGCGACAGTAGTGTATTTATATATATTGCAACAGGCTTCCACCTCTCTCCCTCCCTCCCTCCCTAGCGGCTGGGTTGGATGGAATCAGGGGCCTGTTTAATAATCTTTTTTATTTCTTAAAACATGTATACATTACTTGTTGAAACCAACATCATGGCAATGCCATGCCAACTTATAATCCTTGTTCACCATGTAAAGGAAACCCACAGAAAGATCTAAAGCATTGGCGTCCGACTCTAAAACGGGAAAGCAACAGGAATGTGAAAGTCGGACGCCTGACTAGGAAGTGTCAGAATTTGAGGCCGGACTGTATCTTGAAAGGGCCTAGTCACCAACCTTCCCTTTTCTTTCCTGGCAAAAGTAAATTAATCGGATATCGCATAATCCTTTGTGTACTGCTTGGTGCCCGTATGAACAGAAATGCAGCTTTGCTATGGCGTACTCGGCAAGTATGGAATATGATGAAGTCGAAAGATACATGTTCAGCGGTGATTCCACAGACCCTTCCGATGCCTCGTCAATAAGCCGTGTGGCGCTCTTCCTCCGGGCGGTCAGTCATGTGGAAATCGGTGCAGTGAAGCAGGGTCAGTCTGTCAAAGGCTGTTCCCAGACGGCGCCAACCAGTGGTCGGGTGTGAGTACATGGACTTCACAGCGCTGGCCGTCAACTGGACACAGGTACTCCACCACCCTGATCTCCGCACAGCTGGCCATGCGTTGACCCGCCGACGGCAAATGGCCAGCATATGGCACCGTTGATTGTGTGTCATGGTGGAAGACCAACATTAATTCAATTGAGCCATGCGTGTCTAGTGAAATAGGCTACATGCTTTTGTCTCGGTTCCCAGCTACCTGTTGTGTACAGGCAGTGCCGTTCAACATACTAGTTTAGAACAACTAATAGGTCGGGTTAGATAGATTGACATCTTTGGTGGAATAGCCTGTCAACCAGGTACGATTTTCTAAAATTTAGCCTGGCAATACCCGAAGCCCACCGGTGTGGTCCAGCGCCGCCACTGAACTCGCATATTCTGGTGGAACACCTACTTTATGTAGTGCATAACATTTTCTTTTATCTGTGCCCATTTGTTCCGTCTCAAATATTTGAATAGCAATATTTCATGAATGAACCGTAACGCCTTTGAGCCTACTGGTTATAGTCACTCACTTTCTCGAGTAAACTCTTGTATATTTCACTTTGAAAAAGAGACAGACCAGGAAAGAACTTATTCAGTTAGAAGCACTGATACCTGTACAGTTATTTAAGTATATCACTATATCTTATTTAAAGAGAAAAGGGCTTGTACTTCTATGAAAAAATATTTGAAGTTGGGTGATGGTCCAACAAACCAAGCGATAAATAGTTTCGAACTTAACAAAATGCATGGAAAAACACTTGGGTCTCCAGCGGAGGGTAACTTGAAATTTATTTTGAAATGTTTGAACAGTTGAAAGGATAGATATTTAGTAGGGGAGAGGTATAGTTATAACGCCCCTTTACCCCCCTCCCCATCCACGGCCTATCTTAATGTGATACGGTAGTGAATGATGTTCTGGGTGGCTTGTTAGGAGTTTAAGGTAACAGCGGTATCAGGAGGATTGTTTAAGTAATGGAGATTCTGGTGGTTGACTGTCACGATATATACACAATATTACCATGATTTCGATCTGAGTGGCCGTATTCTCCGTGTAGTTGACGCGTAGTAATACTCCGAGCGATAGCGAGGAGTATTGCGTAGCGTCAACTACAAGGAGAATACGGCCACTCAGATCGAAATCATGGTAATGTTGTATTTATTACTCACTTATTTTTAGATTTAAGCAATAAGTATGATCGTTAGAAAACTTTTCAACATAATTAAGAAGTTATGTTTGGGACTACTTTCATCTCAAAAATCTGTATCCTCCTAGGAGGCTCCGGAGCTCCGTATCCTCCTCAGTAGCGATCTGTAATCTCCATAGGCTTAGTATGGAGACTCGGTATCAGGTGGGTAATAAAAGAGCTGAAGATTGTATGACAGCTTTTTTAGCCCATCTGCTCTCCATAGAGCTTCATCCTCCAAGTCCATGCATCATCCACGGAGCAACTCTGTACAGATTGGAGAGTGAGCTACGCCAGGGTTCAGGTCATGGAGGTGTGCTGCTCTTGAACCTAAGTGTTGGAAGTGGATGTGGTTCCTGTACTAGACAGAACATGTTATGTTGCTGAGGAGGTGGACGCACTATGCAAAAATAAACCATCAAGGTACAATGCTATTTGATATTCACATTCTTTTCTTAAACCATCAGGACTGTTTTTTCTCTCTATTTTATTGTCTATTTTATGTGAGGGGTAAGATGAATTCAGAAACCTTTTTAAGATTTCGGTCATAGCTTAATCCTATCTTGTTTGAATTGCTACATAATTCACGTGACTTCGCCTTGTGAATTACTCCGCTATTTAAACTCAATGGGATACGAGCTCTGACTGTAAACTTTAATAGCTTCCTCTATAAGATGTATATGAGGTATGTGTTGTAACTGTGTTTGAAATAGTCGCAATATATCTGTTGAACGTTTTCTGTATATAACACATAACGTTTTATATAGTACGATGTGCACGTGATACCAATTCTATGATGTATGTGGGTAATATGGATGCAGTGCGTCTCTGTTGTGTGTGATATTTATGGTTAGGTGTGGGCCGTCACACCTGCAGCCACGCGTGGGCCCATCTGGACTCGAGAGCTCTCTGACGATTTAGGGCTGTTAGAATCTAGAACGTCATATATAGTAAAAAAATAAATAGTCATCACCCAAGACTAGTATAGCACATCAGATTTACCTTATCTGTAATAAAACGTTTTCAAGTATGTATTGAATGCATCTTCTAACCAGGAACAGGTTTTTTATTCTCTAAGCAGGAATTGGTAAAGACGCAGGCGTATATATGCTTATTCGACTTGACGTTTATTGGGCTATAATATTCTAGAGATATACGCTTACGCTGTAATATGTATCAAGTGTACCGTATACGTTTATATTGTACAAATCGCGAATTCAGTAGCACGTTTTACAAAGCACTTACACTGAACGCACACTAGTAATAAAAAATCGATAACTCAAATAATATTGCTCAATTGTGAGTATCAATCGATTGTAGTCGCATGCCTAGGGCTAATTTCCTATACATTGCATTTAGTCTAATGTATTATTCTCGTAAACATTAGTTGGTGTAGTTCACGCCACCAGAAGAAATACACAAAATGGGACCGGGATGTGGGCAGTTTACTACGTAATTTTCCACGTTATCCAGCTTTCATACGTAATCCATAGCGAAGCCTACGTTTGAAAGAACTGTCAGGTTGATGTAGGCGCCACATGCATTAAATGTACAGATCAAGTCGTCGAGAGCGGTGTGTAGAGCAGCTTAAAATAGGCACATGTATATATATATACATGCATGTGGTAATAAACCGTAGAGACTTCCTGGCATGAATTAGGTCTCTCGTACGTCGAGTTAGAAGATGGGGATACTTTGAGAAGCGGGCTGGAGGTGGTATACAATGCCGCCTTTATAGGACCAGCTTTTTCCCTTTACCTGCTTATACGTAGCGGCCAAGATGACTCACGCTTTTCCCGATACAGGTAGACAAGGCCCTTGTCCACCATACCTGTATGGCGTGGAACACAGAAGTATGTATAACCTTTTCTGTCACAGGCTTGCATAGTTGCTGATTGAAAGTGTGTAATGGTGTAAACATAGTAGGTTCTGCTATTGTCTAAATCTATCTAAATTCATGAATAAATATTGTTTAGGAATACATATACGGAATCTATACTGCCTTCTTTCATCGTTATAGCTGGTCAGTAGCTTAGCGAATTTTCAAATATTGGATATAGATGTATTAATAGGTAAAGCACATTCTCATTTAATGCTTTCCGTTTTGATAATGATCCATAATATTCTCCATTGGCGTAAAGAATTTAAATTATGTAGCGTTGTTACATAACACCACACCAAGCATATACTTAAAGCGGGCTCTATTGATTAACTGCTAACTACGCATTGATGGTGGTCTCTCTACTACAGGCCCATTGATGAAGATGGGATGACTATAGGCCTGCAGAACACCGTTATTAAAAATGCAGTATCTATGCCATACCGTATAGATCTGCATTTGAGCCCGGGTATTTGTAAATGGTATTTATGCTACGTTTACACTACCGTTATGCTCTTGGTGACCACCGCAGCTGGAACATGGTGGGACCTTGCGGATGGCGATGGAAGTTGTAAGCTTGTGTTTTTAATCGAGTCCCCTTGAGGTGTGTCACGTCGCTTTTTGATAGTAAAATATTTTGCCACGGTAGCCACGGCAGTCAGGGTGTGTTGCGTCTCCCAATGCCGTTCCCCTGAGTCCCCTCGAGTTGTCGCACGTCCCTCACTTTTTGTCAATGGTGGCCTGGAATGTGGCCGCCGAGAACATAGCGTAAACGTAGCATTATTAATCATATTTATGTGATAACTCTTTCTAGAACTTTAGGACAAATAGTGACCATTCAACTGTATACCATTATCATTACAGGATTTAATGGTTTTAGAAAACGGTAAACTGCACCAATAACACTAAGTCTTCCAGCAGCAGTCATATTGAAATCGGTATGTACGGATTTAATATGGAATTATAGTCCTATATACCATACAATTTTGTCAATGCAGACAAATACACATGGTTCGTAAGACCAACGGGAATTTGGTACATGAATAGGGAAATATGAAACACAAGGTGTGGTGGAAGAGCAGGAAAGAAGGTTTATCCGGGTAAAATAGAAACATAAATATGATAACTTTCACGTGCAATAGGGCAGAGCTGAGAGGTAAGATCTACGAGGATATAGACATAGGAAATGTGGGCACCATCTCGAAAGTTGTCTCATAGAATATGGTAGCGCCGATGCTTAAGGTTGGTTCTCTCCTAGACAAGACTTCTTTTTATTACCCATCGTATACAAAGCCCCCACTGAAAATGTATGGGGACTCAGTAAACCACGACCCATTATATAAAACCTATCAGATACCATAACTGTGGTATACGGATTCACAGCTGTGGTATACGGCCTCAAAACCATGGTATACGGGATAAATAGTCCCTCTTTGCTATAGAGCAAAGAAATAGTCCCTATTGTTATACCCTTTAATATGGCAATTACTGGGTTTAAATTATTCGAAAAGATGGATAATAAATACAACAAACGATGGATATGTGGATAGGCGGATCTGTAAACCACTCGAGGTTGACGTCGTAATACACTCGCTAGCGCTCGTGTATTACTACGCGTCAACCTCTCGTGGTTTACGGCCGCCTATCCACAAAACCATCGATTATTGTCTATATATTATGTGACTTTAAGTGATATAATGCTATTACACTATATTCATATCGATACACTTTTTATCACGATGATCACGGTAGCGCCTTTATCGCAGTTTTTCGGCCAGTCGGGGCGTGGTGGTTTAGTAGAAATATTCTTTTCACCAGATTGGGGAACATCTCAGTGTATATGCCCCACCTGGGAGTACCTCGCTTGAATGCCCGTGATCAAGATTACTGTATCCTAACACCTGTACCCTTATGATATATATTGGAACGATCTGTATCCATCTACATACAGTTTTCTATATCGAACATATAGAATCTTGTACTCGGTTGTAGCAGTAGAGCTTTGCTGGAACCAACATACCATAGTATTGTCTAAAGAATTATCTAGTATAGCTAATAAAACAAATTATATTAACCAGGCAGAATATGACTTTTCTTAATAGAAAATTTATGGATAAGTACAGTTCATACACATAAATTATACGTCATCCCAAAATAACATTTACGAACTTATAACCATGTGTCTCTATACATCTTACAGTAACATCTCAATTAATATGTAATTGACTATGTGAATAATTATAAACATGGGGTTGTTGGAAGTCGCGTTCCTGTGTTAGGGTTATCCTGTCCAGTATTTGATCAACGGTTCTAGAACAATTCTGTCCAGGATTCTTTGATTTGGGGAATTATATATATTCATGCTGTGAAACGCCTACGCCATACTGCAATTGTTCTAAGAAATACCATTATACCGATAAGGCTAAAACACACATATATAAACATCCATAAATGTCTAGATACACATACAACTACACACACATAAGAAGTCAGGAGAAGAATTGTTTTGTGTTGTCTGTATAGTTATAATTGGATTTTAGAATTCACCCATATGATTTTTCACAATACCACAATTTTCAAGTGAATCCATTGATGCACATTGAACCAGTGGTCATTAAGCTGTGTCATCAATTTATAAGAAGCTAACAATTGAGAACAATTGAGAGAAAACCTATTAATATGATTCATCATGCCCTTCGTATCCAACTTGATTTATCGAGTAGAAGTTTCCCATCCATTTTGCCACCCGGTCATACATCTTACTCTGTCTCTCAAACCGGGGTGTGTGTAGTTCACATCCTGAGCGGCATGAGCAGCTCTCGCCAGTCGGTCCGATGTTTCACGAGTAGCCTGCCTCGCCTGCTGCCAGTATACTGCCTGGACAGCCTATCAGGTGTCACCGCCACTGCTGCTTCATGACCAGAGACAAGGCCAGACGGCAGAAGGGGTCTGAGCTGCTCACTGCAGCGTGGGCTGACATCTTCCCGGACGTCCCGAGCTGCTCCTACAGCAAATACCCGGCCACTGGACCGTACTTTTAATTGCCCATGGATGTGTTCAACCCCGACGTAAAGGAGAGCAGAGCTGGATGCCCGTTGTGACGGGTGAAGATGGAGTCTAGTTTGGTTGTTGTTGTGGAGGATTGGGAGCAATGGCTGTGGATGTTACTGCTCGTCGAGTGAACGCCCACTTCCAGTCGCGAGCAGCTCAGTGCTATTTATGTGAATGCTACTGTAGATAAGGAGAGTAGCTCACTCAGTGCTTGTTCAGGTAAGCCGTGATATACCCTTCTTCCTCGTCACTCACGGAAATCTGCCCACACACCAGCTTATTATAATCTATATAAAAAGATGTCAATCGTTAATCATTCTGTAGGTCTGTTTGGTTCTGATTCAAAGTAGAATTCTGAACGTTCGTTCACACAAATATGTAGCCTGTGGGTCACATTCCCTTCCCAGGAGCAGGGCTTATTTTGTCTTTGTAACTGAATGCTCGTGATAGCCATGCTCATTATCATTTTTTACTCTATAGTTATACATAGTACTGCACAAATATCCTCGTTCTAACTAAGCGAAAGTTGTTACCATGCTCTTTAAATAGAATGCTCTTTATAATTGTGATGTCTTTTAACCTTTACCCAATAGAACTATAGTATCCCAGACCAAGAGAATACACACAAAATAGATGATATATAGGCACATAAATGTGTATAGGGAGCCAAAGTCAACCCGCTAAAACCGCCAGTTAGAACGAGGTTTAGTGCTAAAGGTATGGAGGTTTGAGGCTAGAATTTCATTTTTTGTCTCATTTGCCACTATCGAAGTGTACTTCACTACAATCGTCTCTGAATAAGTTTGTCTCGAAGCTACGATTACAGTTGGCTAAGTGTATTAAAATATGCATTTAAAAGACTGTAGAGTGAGACATATGATCTCAAACCACGTATCAAAGTATTGAGCGGCACTATCCGTAAATGGTGTTTTGAGAACGGGTATCTGCCGTTTCAGTTGGCTCACTTTGGCTCTCTATAGCAGCGTTGATGCATAAAACGGGACATAGCCTGGACATTCATATACAAAGATCGATGAGACACCGAGGCAAGGGTACATTTGGAAACTTTTTGAACCTTTTAAAACACTTCATATAGACCAGAAATATAATCGTATGATGTGGTGCCAGTGGTTTGTATGTCTGCCTTTGCTTATTCTGATAGTGGCAATTTCAGAGAATACAGGACATAAAGGTAAAAACACATCAAGTGAGGGAAGGAAGCCATTTCTGGACTCAACAAAAAACGTCAATCTTCACGACATGTTGAGGGGTTTTCCTCACTCGCTGACCCGTTTCAAAACATACCAAACGAGCAAAATTAGCAAGTGAAAGTCATCGATTTTGGTTGTCGAGTACAGAAATCGCTTCCTTCACCCACTTGGGGTATTTGAACTCCCATCGCAATCCTCATCCTGAAATACCCCCTCAACCTCAGACACGTCCTGACCCTCAGTCACACCCTCAATCTCAGACACGTCCTGACCCTCAGTCACACCCTCAATCTCCGACATGTCCTCACCCTCAGTCACACCCTCCACCTCAGACACGTCCTCACCCTCAGTCACACCCTCAATCTCCGACATGTCCTCACCCTCAGTCACACCCTCAATCTCAGACACACTCTGCACCTCAGACACACCCTCAACCTTAGATACGTTCTGACCCTCAGTCACACCCTCCACCTCAGACATGTCCTCACCCTCAGACACGTCCTCACCCTCAGTCACACCCTCAATCTCCGATACGTCCTGACCCTCAGTCACACCCTCCACCTCAGACATGTCCTCACCCTCAGACACGTCCTCACCCTCAGTCACACCCTCAATCTCCGATACGTCCTGACCCTCAGTCACACCCTCCACCTCAGACATGTCCTCACCCTCAGTCACACCCTCAATCTCAGACACACTCTGCACCTCAGACACACCCTCAACCTTAGATACGTTCTGACCCTCAGTCACACCCTCCACCTCAGACATGTCCTCACCCTCAGACACGTCCTCACCCTCAGTCACACCCTCAATCTCCGACACGTCCTCACCCTCAGTCACACCCTCAATCTCCGATACGTCCTGACCCTCAGTCACACCCTCAATCTCCGATACGTCCTGACCCTCAGTCACACCCTCAATCTCCGACATGGCCTGACCCTCAGTCACACCCTCTACCTCAGACATGTCCTCACCCTCAGACACGTCCTCACCCTCAGTCACACCCTCAATCTCAGACACACTCTGCACCTCAGACACACCCTCAACCTTAGATACGTTCTGACCCTCAGTCACACCCTCCACCTCAGACACGCCCTCACCCTCAGACACTTTGTTTCCTTCACTCACTTGGAGTATTTTCACCTCTCCTCCCGTCGCGATCCTCATCCTGAGACACCCCCTCAACCTCAGACACATCCTGATCCCCAGACACACCCTCACCCTCAACCTCTGATACACTCTCAACCCCAAAGTAAACACTTTTTCACCCTCACCCACAGACATTTCTATTTTGTTAAACTAGTTTCTCTCTAATTCAGCTCCAGGCCACAGATATTGATTCAAAACACTTATTTTCAGTTGCGTTCTGACAATAGTATACATGTCTTTTATCGGTCTAAGAACTCGGCGACATACTTTGTTTCAAATAGGCAGTACCTAGTCCCTGCCCCATGCTCACAAGCTATGCATGGATTGATATTTATCTAATGAATTTTTGCGAAGTCTGCCCATACTTCCTATGCCGTGAGCTATACCTGGGCAATCCAAATTGCACAGCAGGTAGAGACCCATCTCATATATATACGTGTGGGGAGGGGTATATTAGCCGTACACTACTGATACGATCCTTGGATTGGGAATAATGTTATATCATGGATTACCGTTGACATGTTTGCTATCAAATATACGTCGGTGTTTTCTCGATTCCATTACATCTACGTTGGCAGCAGATTTAGGAAACAGATTGCCCTGCTCACATGTTCACACATTTCGCTTGATAGAAGCAGCATCACATTTCGATAGTTTCAAAGGCGGAGTATTTCCTGACTTCAGTATCAGTGCAGGTTTGGGCAAGAACGTCTTTTGGAGGTGGCATGCTAGTGTACTCGTGATAAGGCCGGTTTTATAGCAAATTTTGACGAATTGAAAATAGCGATCATATAGAAGTGTTCTAGTCATGGTAATGTGTGCCTTTGTAAGTTTTATTTTTCAATCATATTGCTGTTATTGACAACTTTGTAGAAAAGAGTTGTTCAGCTTTGGTTATTGTTGTACTGTCAGTCTGTGCCTCTTAGATTGCAGGCATGGGTAAGGCTGTTAACCTTTTTCAACCGAAAGGTAATACAAAGGAATGGTACATGGGAAGATGGAGCGGTCATGTGTTATTCTGTACCAATGTAGCACCTCTTTACTGTGTACACGTATATCACTTTCCCAGCAGTATTCTGTTCAGCATTAGGGTGATGTATGTAGCATTCTATCGGTGGTAAATGAAGTAGTGTATATTTGTAAAACGAGGCAGAAACACCTCCTCTTGACAAAAAGTATATATAATTTTATCGCCTAGATAGAATGATGTTTCTGGTGATGAATTAAAAGGTCAATTCGAATCAAAGTTTGTTTGGACGTAGCTAGGGTGTTAATTGGTTCGCAGCTTACTGACAAAGATTAGTTAGAGTGTGGTTTTGTTATTATCCATCTCATTTGTGTTATATGGTCTCTGGTAAGTTTCAACTAATGGCCTCCACCATTAAAAATAGGAATCACCCTAGAACAATTGTGATATCTAGGTAAATGATTTTTTATTGGGATGGTCAGACTGTATCCTATGTATGATACTGCTGCAGATTTAAACCGTTAAGTTTAGGCCCCCATGGTGCGACGGAACCATCGCAAGTCAATAAAAAGTCATAAACGGCCAGCGCGATTCATAGAAATTATACATCGCACACAATCGCTTCTGTGGGGCTGGGCTTTGCTTACGATTGAATGCAACGAATCAGTCGCAGCCAGGGTAATAAATTTGGTCGAGCGTGCATTTATGGGCCCAAAAAACGTGCAACGATCGCAACGCACCAATGGGGCCGGGCCTCAAGGGAAATTCTAATGTACTCTTTTCAACCCATGTTTTTCCCCCCTAATGCCGATTGAGTTGCGATTCTGTGGAGTCTGAGCGTTGTTGATATATATATTTATACTGATAATAGTCTCTACTAAGTAGATACGTGTGAGCCGTCTTCATGAATGGTAATATGGATCTAGCTATACAGCTAGAGTTAAGTGCTGATTCCTCCAACACACATACTATAGCGAGATTAGTCACGATTTGATAAATCTTGCTAGGTTTTTAATAATCGCATGCATATTTGTTGCGATGACTTTTAAGGTGTCACGGTGGTGTACACACGATTTCGTGAAAAAGTATCGCAACACAAGAGGTATGACATAAGACGACATTGTAAGATATAATAAGATGTACCAAGGCAAATCCATCTGTGGAAACAGCCCTTTATTGTCATACAATAGAAATATTCAGGACGATAAAAACAAAATAAAAATGATGTGACAAAGAAGGGATCAGAAGAATTCCTTCAAGAAGAGTGCTCGACCTTTCCTGGCGTTACCAAGAGACTCTACAACAAACTAAGGAATCGATGGTTGCTTAGCATCCGTCTGAATGGCGGATGTCTCCGGGAACAGGTAGCAATGCGTGCTAGGTGGGTCGGTCGGAACTGGGTGAGGACTGTGGGCAGTGCTGTAGCAGGCACCGTCAGGAGAGACATGTTTGTACACACTGGTCTACGCATCACGGCAGGCGCGCACCACGCCGGACTTTGTGTGTTTACCCGGCTGTCCTTTGACCACCCGGCTTATACCCAGCGTTTATAGTCGTGCACACACACACACACACACACACACATACATGGCTGAGAATCGGAAGGGATTTGTAGTCTGGCTGCACACGTTGTAACACATGCACGGGTTATCGGATCATGAAGGGTGGGCGGGTAGAGGCGAGAGAGCTGATCCATCTCCCAACTACCGTTCCTCTATAGGAGCCTCTGCCTTGGTTCTCCATTGTCGGTTGTATAAATCAACAGAATTTAAGATGGTCAAGAAAAAGAACCACAACAAATAGCACAGTGTTGGCTTCGAGGTGATGGCATCTTGGTAGGAGGTGGGAACTTTGGTGCAACATCAGGTACAGCGTATTGGCTTCTGTTAATTACAAACCAATATCTTGCAATAGCTTGTGGTTAAATAAGCCATGTCCTGATGTGCACATATAACAGCAATATATACCAATGCTCAGCCTTAGTGGCAAAGCGGCTACACAAAATGGGCAATCTATGGCAGATTATTTTATTGTCGACATGCTTATCCATTACAATCTGTAGTGTAACCTGTATACATTGTATATAATGAAAAAGGAAAAGTACTCGAAGAAATCAATTTCTGTCATCTTGATTACATCAAGTACGACGTAGCTTGATCCTAATCTGCAACTGTAAAGAACCATCCGCTTAATGGTGGTATTTAAAAAATGGGATTACAGTAGAAACCCACGTAAGCGGACACCCTTCGTTACAGGCCAAAGTGACCGCTTACGCGGGGTGTCCACTTACGCAAGGTTAAAATAAACATCTAGTAGAGGGAACCGTTCCGAGCAAAGGTGTCCGTTAACGTGGGGTGTCCACTTACGTGGGGTGTCTGTTTGGCAGGGTTCTACTGTATATCAAAAGTCTGATTGATTCAATTTATAATATATAATATGACTGAAACAACAACTCTAGATCATCCCTCAAAGAGAGTGAGGTTACTCATTCTGTGTGAAAAATGAATACAATTTCTTGACTCAGTTTTGGTATCTATTGGGTAGTTTCCCCTTCCTCTGTCTAAACTAGAATTATGTGTTGCAACCTCTCGTAAAGTTCTGGGCCCTGTTTTTCAGTCATGACAAGATCGGCCAACGATACCCTTAGATCGCCCAGCAAATGTACGCCAGTTTGCAAGACAAAAATTGGCCGGTGTCCTATAGACAATGTCGTAGTGCGCCACGGGAGATTGCCGCTAAATTTGTTGGCTGTTACGACAAGTATATAATTGTATAGGTTCTATCAAAGAACCAGGGACCCATTTCAGTAATATTGGAGGATCAGAGTGGCTGATCTTCTTCATATTTGAGGCGATTGTAGGTTATATGTTTCCCAAACTTGTGTTAATGTTTCATGGCTTAGTTCCTACAGAAAGTGGGTGAAATTCCGCGTCCTGGTACGGCCTGTCGACCTATTCATACATTTTGTTATCAGCAAACCTGTTTGACCAGTTATTCACCCTTGTGCACTTACTGACCACAGACAAACCCTTTCGTCCCCCAACCCCAACCTCACAACTACTCAATGACTTCCTCTATTGACAATCTGAGCACACTGACATCTGATGGGACAGACTTAAATACACTATATTCAGACACACTGATATCTGATGGGACAGACTCCCTGACCACACTCATATAGAGTTAGCATGAAGATGCACATTATTAGATTTAATCGATAAAGAATCTTAAATACTTAGGATCCAGAATACAGGAAAAAATAGTTGGGACTAAGCCATAATGTTTGTAAATAGTTATATTAGCGAGGTGTTTGTTATGTGAGAATTGTATTTTAGAAGTATCGCGCCCATCCATTTTAAATGGAAATATCTTGGGCTCCTAGTTTTGTCGGTTTGTCAAGGAAAGTGTTCATTATTGAAAAACAGAAAGGCTACACAACAGAGATCTGCCCAGGGCACGGGTTGATCTATGGTTTTAGATGGTATGGCGGGAGATGTCCAGTGAACTGTGATAAGTGATATGCAATGTTATGTGGATATTTCCTGTTATTGCCTGTGGTACACTATACTGTCCTATTTGATTTCAACATACACACAAAGATATACGAACACACATCTTACCCTACTTAAGATATATTTTAGTATACATTCTACATATTATTATATTTATACACACCAATTTATCTGTCATGAACTGTCTGGCAGACGGGTTGAATTTGAGGTCCAGTAACACTGGCCACCCAAGCTACACTATGTTAGCTCTGGTCATGTTAAATTGACAGGGGCCTTGACCTGGCATGGTAGCGGGCATCTCATCCCATTGTAGTGGGTAAAGGAATGTCACTTTAGCTATTTTTCGGTTGGGATGTTTGTTTACAGCTGCTGTCAGTTGTAACTGGTTCTTTGGTGGTAAAGAGTCAAGGATTCTTACCCATGAAGACACTTTTCCATGTTCTCATCTTCTTTTAAGTGTATTTTTAATCAAATGGCCACAGAGATAAGGTTCTTTATCAATTTATTAACATATGAATATTTCTTTGAAAGTATTTGGGATCTCAGAATCCATGTAGAACAAAATTGTTTGGTCCGAGAGTGAGAATCCATGGACACGTCCATGGTTTAACATTACCAACCTCTAAGTTGGAACATAGTTCAGACAGAGGTGGCAGCTAATCTAGGTCCAGCGCTCCTCACACAACTCAGTTGACCCACCAGTGGTCTTGACACCTCCTATGACATCTGGTGGTTGATTTGGGCATCCTACGACCCTTATATTATGAATTAAAGTTCCTTTTATATTTCATATATATATATATTAATCGCCCTTGTCATATTGGTGCACGCGAAGTAAAATTGGGGACAGATTTACAAATAATGGAAATATTTATGTTTCGTTTTGATAGGTGCCGCCTGTTCTACCAATCATCGCAGTGGATCTGATCAGTGACTGACAGGATCTTATGCGAGGCATCGTCCTACGCTAAGCTCCACCCACGCTCCAGTGAGATGTCACTCAAACGTTTGAAGCGCCGCCTATCGCTGACTCTGCGCGGGGGGCGTGGCACGGACGATAGCCTTTCGGAGCTCGCTGAACATCTAACCATCGAGGAAAATGGAGGAATTAAGGAGAATGGTAAGTGAAAGCAATTAGATAGTGCCTTATCATGTCTGTTAGGTAGGCAAATGTGTGGCGTGCTTTTTTTCTGTGTTTCTTGAATGAATCGTTTATAAACATTAATCAAAATCTACTTCAAATACCGTATAATCTGATTTATTCATTCAGAGAGACTCAAGTTATTTTTAACTCTCGAGAGCAGAATTTATGTCGTTTCCTCATATTTTTCCCCATCTGTGTTTTAACGTTCAAACTTTTGGTATTACAAGAGTATCTTGCCTTGGAGACAAAAAAATCGTAATCGTCATATTTAGACATCAGAGGTGTTATCTGTCCCTCAGCTAGCCTATCGAATGACCCATAGTCAGGATAGTTGAAAATTAGTTTTTAGAAATTACCAACAACAGCAAAAGTATAGTTATATGCATGTATCCTCATATGATTTATACCTTAACCGCCAACATAACCACGGAATAGTTTGAAAATGAAGCTCGATATGTCTGTATTATAGACCAAAAACATTGAAACATATTTGCATACTTTAAGTATTGATTTGAATACCCTTGTCTGCTCCCAGCCTATCTTGGTCGCAGTCATTCTTCCATAGGTTTCGGTCGGTCATGGGGTAAGTCCAGATGTAGGCTGTTTGCCCTTCTCCTCTTCTAGACAGTGCCTTGCATCGTGGGGGTCACTTCCTCGACACCGCCGAGTTATATACTATAAATATGTTGTTCCTGATTTCCAATGTCCATGCAAGTTTGGTCATCACCCCACCGAGCATGAACATTAACATTAAGTTTGGTTGCCGCTGTTTCTGGTTAAGAAATAAGGACACATAATTTTTACTTATCTCAATGTTTAAGTAAATTCTTTGCGATACACTCCTTTCGGTTGTTTCACATCTTCGGTGATCTGGCCTTCTTTTCTGCATAGAATTTCCCATCTGCGAAAGGTGGTTGCACTACCATCACATTTTCACATATCTTTTTGTCTCTCATTACAGAGGTTAGTTCGCCTATGAATGTTGACTTTATTCTAGAATATTTTCCTTTCCTCCGTTAAGTCATACTATAAAAACAATTCTCATGTTGTTAATTCCCTAAGGTCATTATTTGCAATTGTATTTTTACACTCTCACAGTTTTATTGAATTCACCTCTTTGATTTAAAATTTACGCATTTAAGTAGTAATTAGTGCTGATAAAGGGAAAATAAGTTTCACATTTAGTTAAGCATTTAAAGAAGCCAGTAGGCGGAGTGGGGACCTGCATGTCATGTCTGTGTGGGTTGATCGGTAGCCTCTGTTCGCTTGAGGTACAATGGCGCTGCATGCCTTGGTTGCGTGGCCATCAATCAGATTTGGTAACAAATTAGTCCCGTAGACACAATATGAACTAATGTTGGTACACTCTACACGGATCTTGAAATAAAACAAGGCAGGTCTCCAAAGGTCATTGCCTAAAAGAATAAGGCTGCATGGTTTGTGGTGTTGCTAAGATTAACCGAACGGGACCAGATTAAACTCAACAGCTATAGACCAGTTTTTCACTCCCTTGACCGATCGTTTGGTTATAATCACTTCAATTATTGCCATGCTATAATATATAAATATATATAATGTGTTTTTAATCTTCCTTTATGTAGCGTACACATATATTGCATTAGCCTTGGGTTAGGGGTTATGGAGAGTAAGACCCACCCAATATGTGAACACTGTTTTTCCCGCCCGCTGTACAACTCAGGTGCCACGCGCGCATTCCCCCGGCAGCGCATATGGTGCAGTTTGACTGTTTGTGTCGTCTGACACACGTCCACCAAGTAAGGCATTCTGCTGACATTTCGTTTAGTTCTCAAAATGTCAACCATCCGTCGGCTTGCGATGTCCAGCTGACGTTTAGAGTCTCCGCTTGCCGACTTGTTTATTTCTATTTCGCGGAGATACGTAGTTTGTTGTAGGGTCTCATCTAAGTGGCCCACATGATTTGGAGTAACCTTACTAAGTTAAATAAACAATCAGGTATGTAGTCTTTTCAGAATCATAATCACCCGTTTTTTTATTCAGAAAACAATGATAAAATTGCCGATGTCTTGTATATAATGTAAAATGTATTCATGTTGCTTATATGTAAATGTAATAATGCCTTAAACAGATTTATTCATAATTCAGGGACTGAAATATCATGATAATCACATCGATTTTCAAGTTCAGTATCTGTTAGATTAAAGCAAATATGTGTCACCGGGAAGAACGACCGGTGCGTGTGTGTTCAAGTCCGTAGAGAGAGGCATAATTTTTTAGTATATCGCTAAATTTATACATACAGAGGCAATGGTCAGATTATTGATCACTGTACCGTTTTCCCTTCGTGTCACTGATCTCAAATGTTTAATTTCACCGCGAATTGGTCCGTTTTTATCCTCTGGTGTAAAAAACTAGAATCGTCAAAATTGAGAGTGTGAGGTCACTACAAATAGGCCTTCACATCTCTATTAACCTTGTTAGTATAAGCCCATTATAATAATGCAATTAAGATGACATTTAATAGATCTTAATATGAGGTGAAATTAAAACCACTTGACCGTGATACTGAGTCAGATGAGGCCTCTGAAGCGTCAATTAGCAAAGGTCAAAGTAAAAGATGGCGATTAGAGCGTCAGGGTGAGTACCGCTTTTGCACACCAGGGGGTCGGGAATTGTTGAAGTGTTCACGAAACACACCAGGTGTCACTAGTGTGTTTCGTCTTGCTCGTGTTGGCGAGGACAGCAGTATCTTCCATAGTCTTGCCTTTGGCACCATCTGTTTGTGGGTATAGACATGTGATGGTGTGATACATGATCTATTACTTGGCATCATATAAAAGTTATCCCCGTTCATTCCCTAATATTTTAGTAGAGATAATAGATCGGTGACGTATACAGTACAGGTGGATGACGAGATTCTGATGTCTTTCTTAATCATAACAGAAGTCCTTTTCTTCCCCAATGAATTCTCACAGCCGAATCGCCTTCTCTATGAAAATAGTCCCCTGTGGTTCAAGAAATCTGTATTAGAATTGCAAGACCGTCATCGATAAGGTCAGTCTAGTCAGGAACGTTATGGGTAGGCCATTTTGTAAAGGGGCCATCCATAAAGTACGTACGCAGAATTTCCCCCCCATCCCCCCTCCCGATCTTGTACGCAATACATCAAAGAGAGAGCATACGCAAAATTTTCAAAAATTTTGAGCCCCCCCTCAGTGCGTACGTTCTTTATGGATGGCCCCGAAGCCATCATAGGCAGGGCAGCCAAAAGGCTGGACAGGCACATGTAGGGTCTTCATGGATGGGATCATCGGTGAATATCGGTCCATCCTGAACATGGTTGGGCAGGGGTAAGGCCTTAACAGATTCATTTGTCTTCGTGGTTAGCACTGGCATGTGTAGGGCCATCGTTGGCAAGGCTACCACAAACAAGGTCTTCAGAGAGCAGTCCCAGAGAAGATGTTCAGATGTAGGGCTGTGATGAATGTACTTGACAATAATCGGCCTTGATTGGAAACTAAATGTTACATTTGAATCAATGACGGATAAAAGAAATTGAATACTTCAAGGTGGTCATGGATAGTGCTTTGGCGGGTAGGTCATTATGGTTTAGGTCAAAACGGGTATTACTCTACTATGTAGGGTTATTACCAGTAAAGTTGATAAGGCGGTCAATTGTAGCCTTGTTATTGTTAGTTATGCCAAAGGCGGTCAATTGTAGCCTTGTTGTAGTTAGTTCTGCCAAGACTAGTGCCAGGTTCTTTTCATTGTCAGGTTTATCCAAGGTATGGTTACAAGTCATTGGGTCATCATGAACAAGTCAGGGGGGCCATGAGTAGAATTTTGAATGTGGAGCCATAAGGTAAGCTCATAATAAGGAGGGCCATCATAAGTAGAGTTATCATCACAGGTAGAACCATCATGAGAAGAGCCATCATGGGTAGGACTATCACTGATATGCCTGGCATAGGTAGACCTGTTATGGATAGCAGCGTCGTAGGGTGTGGTCGTCGCAGGGTAGGAAGGCAAATGTAGGATCATGATTTGAAGGAGGACCCTTACAATTAGGACTGTCATAGATGAGACCAATCACAAGGACTATCACAAAGAAGGGGGTCACTCTTAGTGCATTTGATATTGATAGACAGAATCTCTAAGCTTGTGTCAATACAAGCCTCTTGGAGCTGGGATGACTATCCGGCGAGCAGCCGACACCGTGACTTTAACGGTCAGAGAGAGTGCTGTCCGTGACGCGTCCATTGATTATAACGCGAGTATGTTTTATTGACTGGTCATTAAGCCGCGCTGACTCACACGGATCGATGACTACTCAAACCAGACCTGCGCTCCAAGAGGCTGTAAGGGTGCGCGTGTGGCGTGGATTGTCATTTCATTCATTGTAGGCCCTACGAGCAGTGGAGACTCCGTCTTGTCCTTTATCTCTCTGCCAAATGACTAGCGATAGATTGTGCAGAGCGGAACGTCCTGTCTATGCAGTACATGCTTATCATAAGCTAGAATGAAGAACGGAAACGAATGGGTTTTAGTGTCAAAATGTTCACAAGTCACATCTGAGACTGATATTATCGAGAAAAATCGAGAGGTCCAGAAACGAATGTCTTCGATGAGACTCAAAAGAAACGACGAAATGACGCCACAAATGATATTGTCTGTGATCTAACGAGCTTCATTTTGTTAGAGCCGTTTTATTTGAAATAACATGCAGCCCATACAACTAACTAAGAAAATTAACATCCTGTATCAATTCTTTCGGTCGTCGTTTTATATTACTGATGTCATGGAGCAGTAGCATAACAAAAACATTTATCTTTAGACTATCGATAGACTTTTTATTTCGATTAGTTTTTATTGATAGACTGCCTTTAAATTTAAAGTCGCACCAAGTCTCCATCATTGTGGTATGTAAATATGTAGACCTGCACATAGTGTAATGCCTCAATGTATCACCATACTAAAACTGAATAAAAGTTTTGGTATTTAGAATTCACAAAAAGATCAATCAGATCTGTGGAATGCAATCAAACCCGAAACGGCTGTAGTTCCAAAGGTCACTCGATATTATTTTAGTATAGTTTCTTTCTCACCATGGAAACATTCTGACACTCCGTGAATGCCAGTGTATCTAGCATGAATAATAACTTTGGTGAACCTTTAAGTATGTTTAGGTAACATTTGGTTCAACTTTGTCTCCTCAAATGTGTGGAGGATACTTTAAAGATACATATACATGTACGTGGCTACAAAAGGCTACCAATATAATAGATTCTAGTCAGGTCCAAACCATTGCTTTAGAGTCTGCTGGTAACCGATGTTTAAGGAACACTGTCTTATAGCAAAAAAGTCAGTTGTATGTTTTATAATTCTTACTGCCTATTCGGTTTTATTTGTCCTTTCTATCCAAATAACCAAAAGATAATGTACAGACAGAAATCAAGATTCTTTTCTCATTGTTCCCTTTAAAACCACAGTTGTAGGAATAATAATTATCCATTAACTAAATGATATCAGTTTCGATATATGCAGAGTTATATGAGACGAAAGTGCTACTTCACGGTTGGATAGCGAATAGGTCTAACGAGTTTTTGTTATTTGTATTTACTTCTCAACCTGTATGGAGTATTTTGTATATATTTTCGACGGGAGGCAAGTATAAGAGATTTGAACAGTCCTGTATTCGCTAAGTTAAATTGAATCACGCTTTACTAGGAAAGTCATATATTTATGTATTCTAAGTTATTCTTAAGTGGATTGTGAGTACTTATTTCTCGAAAGCCATAAGGTCTTAGTGGGAGAATAAATGTTCGAGAATATACAGATAGATCTAGTAACTTAGATCTAGTTAACACGTTTGGTTGAATCCAGTACTTTCAATAGAATGAATATTGTTGTTTTCAACCCCCACCCAATGTGGAAATATACGGTCAAGTTTAAGAGTCAAATTCTTACTAATAGAGAGGAAGACATTTTGCCTGTGTACACTTCATATGTCTACCGACACCCCTACTACGCACAATGGTACCGTCCTCCCTGCGAGGCAGCCACCTTCCACCCCCGGATCCTACACGTGGTAGGCGCCGCCACGAATTGCTGTATAATCGGGTCAGAGTGAATGAAAGCTACGCTGCGTCGTGTGGCCATCGCTACGAGCAGCAGCAGCAGCAGCAGCAGCATTAGCAGCAGCAGCTATAGCAGCAGCATAAGGCGGTTCCAGCAGCAGCCGGAAGAGCAGAAGACAGAGCAACGCTGGCACGACGGTCCGCAGACTCACTGGACGAACAGAACAGTAGAACCTTGCTGTGAGGGCCACGACGACCACGACCGGGAGGGACACGGAACGAGGGCCACAAAAGCCGGGTTATACAAGGGGATGTGGTCGGCACCGCCTTCCTGTCAGTGATGATTAGCCGCTGGCATAGCTAATGTTGCAGACCATCACAACGGCGTTGTCGGCGGCAGGCAGGCAGCAGCGGGCGGCAGTGGGCACCCGCCGTGGACGGGGTGTTGGCGGCGGCGGCGGTGGACGGACAGGGGCAGCCGCGACCCAGCAGTGAGCACCGGGGGAGAATGTGGCTGGCACGCTTTGTTGTCGCCCGGCCTGCCGGTCGCCTGCTCGTCGTCTGATAAATAACCCGGGGCCGGCTCACGCACGCACGTATGTACTCCCACACAGAGATGGCCGGGATCATGTTGTGATGAAGGCCGCTGGCCGGTGAGGTTCCTGATATCCAAGCCGTGCCACATACACACTCATATTGAGACACAGACACACCCACCCCGCCGTCAGCCCCTGCCCATACTACCCCGACCCCAAACGTACACACAGCAGTGTGTTGTTAAAAACAGAGGGAGGGAAATTGAGAGACTGGGGCAGGCTACTCGGATACATTACATCACACTCGCAGAGAAATGGAGATACCCCGGATCATACCCCCGCCGCACCCTGGCAAGTCCTCCAACCCGTTTAAACGTTTCAGTCTACGGAGCAAATCGTCGGACAAGGACAAGCAGGGCTCGAAATCGCGCACCCTGGCACCACCATTACCCCAGGGTGGACACGCCAATACCCAGCTGTCCGAGGAGGGCGTGCAGCGCCGCCACTGGTTCTACAAGGGATCACACAGTCTAGGTAGGCATGGGAACCCATTTGTCAATCAATAACTTGTAATAATCTGCAAGGGGCCCATGAGCCATGCACTTGCATTGATGGATTAATGCATAATTGAGAGAGCCGTGCTGGGATAGGGAGCGCGTGGTGTGCTGTAAATCATGCGGATCAAAACAAAGTCGACTTCTGGTGATTCGTGTATATTTGAGATGCTCACAGACCTTTCTTTCTTTATGGATGGTAGGGGATTATTATCAACAGACCAGTTTAGAATCCTATAGAATATAGAGATACATCTAGGGAGGGTCTGGGAGGTCGTGATTTCAGTCAATTTCATTTCCCAAATATTGACAGATAAATGTGAGAGGATGAGAAGGAAGCACAACCTAGGATTTAATATGCCTGCACATTCCCCATTTCCTATGTTCATACTCTAGGGATATCAATCAATAACTAAATATTGAATAGTAAGTAATAGATAAATGATTTCAGTGAATATAAACATGTACATGTACTCATTTATATCCACATCTTTCCTCAAAGTATGCCATAATATACTGTCTAAGCCAGATCGGATCTTCTGAACTGGGAAAAGGCCAACTGCCGCAGCAGAAGTACACTGCTATTTAGTCGACATTAACAATATAGAGACCACACCACATTCTGCTAATGTGAAGATCATTTTGTCAGTTTAGAGCTGGAATTAATTAGCGCACCCCTTTGTCTGTATCGATCACATCAGACGGCTGCTCTCTGGTGCCGGGGGAGAGAGGGGGAGGGTGGCGGGAGTCGTGCGATGAGTCCAGACGGCGGTCTCTCTCCTTACAGATAATATCCCGGCACGACATCCACTTTTTATACGCAATCAAAGGTTGTCTAGAAAATCAATGCGTGTATGATTAGCCTGGCCGCTACCTCTAAACAAAACAAAGAAAAAATAAAGCACAAAAAAGGAGGTAGCCCAGTCAACGTAGACGACACCAGATAAATACACACAAACACAGTACTATTTCTGAGCCACCCTCCCTCCTCCTCACTTCTATTAGAGCGGGTCTCTTTTTAGGCGAAGGGCAAGAAGCTAAAAAGATAGGGGGTAACACCTTGGAGTCGAGAGAAAGAAGGCTGGGGGTGTTTGGAGGAGGCCCTGGAGGAGACAGGTAGAGACAGGTAAAACTCGACCTCCCCGATCTCCCAGACAGATGTGTATTAGCGATGGATCTGGTGAGCGCGGCGGTGCCAGTGCCAACCTTGTTGATGTCTACTCAGAGGGCAGGTGTGTTATATGGGGATGCCATAGACTCTATGTACAGAGATATTGAACAGGCGCCTGGTGATAGCGCAGCAATACGCGGTCCGGTTCCATCAGCATTCCTTGTCAACGTGCCCATAGATACCACGCGTCGTGTCGACCAACTGGGTCAGCCCGGTGTAAATACGGCGCGCTCCGATGTTCCCGGAACTGCCAGATCCGCACTGCCCCGACCCGCGCACACACAACGGGGTTAAACAAATAACAGTGGTATTTATATCAATTCCAGTTATCTTGACAACTTCCCAGGGTCTGATATTATTGTGTCAGTTTGGGACAAATTGTAGCAAACAAGGAGGTCAAATGAGATGCGGGAAGGAACACATTGTTATGTATATCAGAATACAACGCCAAGAGATGAATTATTAGAGATGTAGTATACTGTTTACAACTGTGTTGTACGCGGGCTTTGAACCAGGAGGATGTTCACCTGTTTGGTCAGCTTCGACACGCTTGGTTGGTTTTACACCGAGTCTATCTGGCCAAGACCTGGCTAGTGTCACGATTCTTCAGGGACAAAACAAAAACACAGAACCCAACAGCCTTGAATGGTACCTTGGCTTTACTGATTAGTTTATAGTCAATCCAACGTGCAAAATCCCATTAACTGAACAATAGAATACCCATATTGCATAGTGACTGGTTGGTTACACACATTTTAATGTATAGTTTA
The DNA here is from genome assembly GCA_950022655.1 of Alentia gelatinosa. Lineage (NCBI taxonomy): Eukaryota > Metazoa > Annelida > Polychaeta > Phyllodocida > Polynoidae > Alentia > Alentia gelatinosa. The sequence continues at coordinate 46,454,564 of OX465581.1, forward strand.
GTGGCCGTTCCAAAGTCAATGAATTAAATTCGATTGGATGCTTAAATTCCCTGTCATATATAACTGACCATTTGTATCTTATCTTCTATCACGTATCATTAGAGAGCGAAGGTCGAATGGAAATGATAATATGGGGGCAATGAGGTGACTAACAGAAAGCTAGAAATTTTTTAGGGTTTCTGACATCTTCGCCAAAGTGAGAAAACGTCTTAGAATGGTGAGTGTACAAGAAATTGCCCTCCCAAATCTAGGCCTATGCGTATATCGAAGCCCATAACTCAATAAATATACAAAGAGATTACTTTGCTACAGTCGTTAGAAAGATCTTGAATCGACTTGGCATTCTTGGTGCCAGATGGCTGAAAGCCCTTAGCGGTCACAACAAAAGCGTACCATATTTGGTCACAGCGAAAAAAATATAAGGTGGAGCAGGGAACCTTTTAAATTCATTTCCATTGTTTAACAGAAATATACGGCTTTCATTCACATCCTCATGGCTCTGTTTACTTCCACTTGAGGTAAAATCCATAGCCTCCATGTGTCGCGTGTGTGTGTGTGTGGGGGGGGGGGGGGGGGGGGCTATATTCTAACATAAAGGGACGAATGTATTCTGTATGTGACACTTTCTATAATCAAAGTTAACTCTATCGTCGTCGTGCTTAGTTCTAATACAAGGAAGAAGCAATTGTGGTTTTTTTGGTGTGATGGGTACTACAAGCTCAAACCATCAATGAATACACGCCAGTTAAAGGTACCCCGTTTAAATGTGATCCAGAAGGTCTAAGGGTACAGAGGCGGGAGGCCATGGGGTGGGCGGTGGACGTGACTGTACTTTCAGATTAATATGGGATGGAGGTGTGGTGGTTCAGTGGAAAGATGTATGACTGCTGATTCTGGTTTGCTACGTTACTTTCTGCGTTGATCCTGCCCTGGTGTGGCCCTGGTCTAACGACGGCTTAACATCAACCAACCAACCAAGTCAAGAACGCATGACTTCAAATGAGCGAGCCAGGCCAGAATTGGGTCAGAAAATGTGAATGTACTATACACAAAAAAAACATTTGTTATTTAAACTATTTTTAGGGTAATGGATATTGAGTGGTTGTCACAGTTTGTTTATATAGTGTCAACATAATCATTCACATTACGGAATCTCTTCTGGAGTTATTAAAGCAGGATATATGTAAATGTATGTGATGTGGAGTTGAATATAATCTGAAAAAGGTAACGGTATGGTGTCCCTGGACTGCAGGTCACAGGGTCTGTGGTTTAAGTCCCAGCTGTGCCGCAGGTTTACACTGCTTGCCTGTCATCCTCATCTCATAGATCCCATTTCATCGTGATATGACCCTTCTGCTCCGACATAGTCGAAACTCAAACTCAAATCTAAAAAAAACTGTCAACAACGAGCTACTGTATATTTATGTTGATTTACGGTACTCCAGCATGTGCCTGTGACCGGCCAGCTGTGTGCGTCCGGCCGTGCGGCAGGCGGTGGCCGTCACGCCTCAATGCGGCCATTAAAACGTTGCGACATACCAAACCTGGCCATCCACACTGACCCGCCATCACCGCAATAAGTACAGCACGGCGACTAACACATGCATTAATGACATGAAGGTGTTTCACACTTAGGAAGATACATGTATGTACATGTTTGCCCCCGTTATAGTATTTATGCTGTTTGTGGATATTGGGTTAAAATAAAATAGTTTAATTGCCAGGTCACGAAATAGCCTCATGTACACACAGATGATACAATGATAAAACAATAGAGGTTGCAAAATTATATTATGTTCTAGTTTATCTTATGTAAGTATTTTGAATTGATTTTAAGGAAATAATGATGTTAATTACTTAATTTAAGTCCCCAATGTTTATGAATAATGGTATTGGTAAACATTGTTGTATTTCACGACGGTGATGGTACCCCTTTAGTAAATACCCCACAAAATGTTTAAGGGAAAACCAACAATCGCTTTGTATTGTGCAACAAAAGTGTGATAATTGTCACTGTTCTACTGTAAATGCCAATTTCATGATTAGTTGGAATGTTCAAGGTAGTATTATCTAACAACATTTAAGTGTTCTTAGAAAGTACATGTACCACTAGATGAGGGATTTCTGGGTCAATACTGAGGTTGTAGCATGGTTAGGTATACATGTAATGGTATGGCGCAGCTGTGTGCACAATGCCCCACGTTAAGTGTTGGATATTTATGTACATCTTGATATCGCACGTTCTGCACTAGGTAAGCGCCGCCGCCGTTATATATCCCCATATCAACGAATAAATTGCTCCGTTTCCCTCGGGCCATATCTAGTGTCGTATATGGGAAATAAAACCTCCATAAAATGTCTGACAGCAAGTCAGTTCGCTAGGCAGGGTATATGAATATAAATCGGTGCAAGATTGACTGTCTGACAAGGTTCCCTTGTTTTCATAGCACTGCAGTAAGACTTTGACATCAGCTCTTGCTGAAGGCCCATTGCTTTATTGAACATTCACTTAAAATCTCTAAGCGGCTACTCTGCTATATTAGGCTACTTATTCCACCTCGTTGTCACCACTTTTTATGCTAAAATGAACAGGGGGTACCTACTTACAAGTATTTTTATTCTGTAGTTGATACGACCTCGTTCTACTATACAGCATTAATATACATAACCGATTCCGGCCTCCAGGTTCACTTTACATGCGATCTTTGATTGGCTTTATATGTATTGTACATTTACTAAGGATCTACTAAAGCAAACCCGAAATGCGCTTTAGGTTAGGCTACTCTTTTCGTTTACTCTTTAATACTCTACGATACTACATTACTTCATTGACATTATAGATCGTTCGTAATGCAAGGCTAAAAGCGAAAAATATTAAAACACAGGAATCATTCGCCAAGTGATAAGAGTTGTGCTTCCTTTATAGACACCTAGGTATAATACACTATTTTCAGTATGTTTGCGTGCAAAAATATAGACTGCTTTTACGCTGTATTCAACGCACGCCTTTGATATGAAATAATCACCACATATCGAAATAAGGAGAGCAACCGTATTTTGGTATTCAGAGAAAGCTACCAGGAACGCTTCCGCGCCAGGGGAACCTGCTGTGGGGGTGGAATGTAACGACACTCATAGTGTAAGCCGCATGGACCGGATGGCTTGTACTGTCATGGCACTTATTATTGAAGAGGAAAGTTAATTATGGGACATGGCCAAGCTTGTACAGCTTGTCATAATGTAGCTTAGATAGTTGCGTTTAGTTTATGTTATCATCCTACCCCTAATATAAAATACCATAGGCTTAACATTGAGTTTCAGTATGCCACGCTGACTGGCATACAGAGTATTATATGCCACTAGTGGCATACAGAATTGTTATCACATAATATTCCAAAATCGAGGAAATGAGGTAGGATAAAATCAAAACCTGATTCGTTTTAATCTTGGCCACCACATGCCACTCCTGGAGTTTTAGCTCCAGACTTCATTCGACTTCGCCTCATGAAGTCACTATGCCAAACTCCAGTAGTGGCATACAGTGGCCAAGATTAAAACTCATCCAGTTTTACGATATTGTTTCAATACTCAGTATGAAGATTTGCATTTTATCATTAGTTCCTATTTAGTTCTACTCTAAATATGTTAAATCCTGATAAGTATTCCCACTGGTCTTTCCAACTTACACTCCTATGTACCACACATCGATAATTATATAGAACTGCATCGAGAATCGTATTAATAGACAATACTCCACGAGTTTGGATGGGCTGCAATCATCATCGAAACGAAGCCGAGTGACGATTACGGCCCATTCAAACGAGTGGAGTATTGTCTATTTTACGATTCAAGTGCGGTTCTGGATTTATCTTACCCCTTTCTATGACATTAACTATCATTACAACTTCAGATTAATCAGAATATACTTAGCAAATTAAGTATTGTCACTTTACTAGGGTGATCGTTGAGTATTTTTTTCTAATGTTTTTCCTATGGCTAAACTTGTACCAGGGGTGAGATGAAGTAACATATTCTATTATATTATCAGTTCTGTGTAGAGAACAATAAGACACCATATACATTTGTAATAGATATACGACATCCTATTACCTTGTGGTTGGCCAGTCTCTGCTCAATGTTTTCTACACCTGGTTGGTTAACATTACCCAGCTAGAGAGAAATAGGTAATGCAGAGACATCACACGTGTGTTCTGTATTGGTGGGAAGAGCGTGGGCGGTGCACTGCTGGTGGTAAACGTCAGCTGCTGGGAAGACACTTGCCTTAGAGGAATAAGCAATCTTAGGTAGTTCATCCTATTTCCATTCACTCTGTAGATTGTAGCTAGTAGCGGTTGTTAAAGCTGGGGTAGACATAGACGAAAATGTGAATTAAAGGCGATAATATATGGGTTTCTGGGAGGATTGGAAGCTTAATGAGGTTCTGGGAGGATCTCACTGGGTCAGACGCCTAACATTTAGATGCATAATATATGTATTTTCTCATTTGTACTGCTTTTTCATTTGTACTGCTGAAGCCATGGATCTTTTTAAGTTTTCTTTTCTAAATTGCAACGAAAGGTCATCGAAATATAGACGCTTGCATGCTTGTCAGTTTAAGTATTTATTTCAAATAAGTTCATGCCATAGAAACCGATGGTCGAGTGAATAAGTCATCTGGTAGCCTGTGACAGAGATGATTCAGTTAGAATTTACCAAGATAGTACCCTTACCTGTAACCGATTGTAGGACACAGTGAGTGCAAAATGACGCCACAACTCCCATAAAGTTGAATTAATCAATTTATTTAACTTTTATAATTGAAATGAAGATTTATATTGTATAATACTGGACTTGTGATCAACGTTTCGGTGAAAATTGTCTCCTCATCAGGACTAAGTCTTATTCTAGGATATTTCATTTCTCAGTATAATTTGGCTAAGTATAATTAATTAATTCATAAGCCCAAACAATTACATATTTTGTTGTTGTTTTTTTTAAAGTGGCCGCTGCATATTAGAGCAAACGTGCCTCGTCCTCATAGAGCAATTAGATGTGTTTGTGATGTAGATCTGTAAAGAATTCTTATAATCATTTCAAGGCTATTCAGATCAGAAAAGGACACACAGTACATGTATTTAGTTTAACCCAAACTCCTCACAAATCAGAGGGTCAGTATCGAATCGGATAACTTAGAAATGAAGTGTCATCAATTGACATGAAACGTCGTGATCTAATTTGATACCACTATAACAACCTAGGTCGTCACCTTGGATTTACAATGTTACACGGTTAACAAGAATCTCTATGTCCGTTTTTTGCGGTTGTGATTTGTACTCGATCACTTCAATAATTCAGAATGTTTCTGTAATACATTCCGAGAATCTATTTTTGGTAACTGCTATCCTCTGACATAATTAGAATGAAAGAAAAATCCTATTTTCGCAGGGATGCTACAAGACTCAAATATCTGATCAATCTTTTATCAGTAACAGCCATGGAACAAAAGATTTACTGTTACAAGTCTAGAAAGAATGTCATACTGGGAGATGGACACTCATATAGGCAAAAAATGAATAGTTATTTTTAAAATAAGATGACAAATATTGCAGTTTAGGTTCGAAGCCGTGCACGCATCACTGATCCTCCCATGTCTGGTTTTGTCCAATCAATACACGTCCCTTTGTTATCCATCGATTCTCAATGAATCCCTACAACGGGGGCCAGGCTAATACAAGTTTCTATACAAACACACAGAGACAGCTCAGAGTCAGGGGTGGCCCACCACAAGTGGCAGAGAGAGGAAGGGATCTGGGCACACGTGGCAGTCTAAGTACACATGCTGAGGGCGACGTGTGGCGGGCCGAAGTGTTTGTAGGCCTCACTTGGTAGAGTCAGGATGTGGCACATGAGGCCGGAGCCACGTGGTATTGATGTTATGGGGGAGGGGATAGTGTAAGGTTAGAGACTTAGTAGACGGTAGAGTTCCCCAGGCTCTACACGATGGGGTGGTACATATGTCGAATACACCAAAATGAAGGTGTGACACATGTAACAAGGTGTATATATAGGAGCCACAAGGAAGGGTTTAAACTTTGATTGAGTGAAACATGGTAAAGTGAGAATGAATGGTGTTGCTACACAAGGAGGTAAAGTGGAATAACTCAAGAAAATATATATGCATGCAGAACAATCACATGCCAATATGAAGGCTAAAGATAGGGAAAATATCTAAGACTCTTTGGTTGGCCATCATACAGTATTAAATCTTTATGGGCAGAATATTACGTAAGCTACCATTAATCAATTATTGGTCTACCTTGCTGTATGCAATAGTTCTCCCAGAGAGTCTGATGATGAGGAATAAGTGGAACTGAAACAATCGACCCCTGGTCTTATCCTTAATGAGTTTTTCTGAAGAGAAGGCTGTAACCTTTAACATATCAATTAGACAGACCATGGGTTTAATGAAGTGTTATTTTCACTCAAAACGTGTCTAATGTCAATAAATGCCAGTTGCAAGGAGGAAAGTTTAAAGTGCCTTGGCCAGTGGTGCCTATCAGAACAGAGTATTTGCAGCATAATTATCAAGTCATTAGTTTGTTGCCCTAGCGAAATTATTACAATATCAAAGGTACTACCTACCAAAGACAGTCGCAGAGAAGCATCACTAATTAAACACTCCTCTACGAATCGAAATTAATAGAAGCGGCTCCGATGGCCAAATAGGTGAATTGAGAACACCGGGAGTGGTTCGGAACGGCCTGGAAGTAACTGTTTTGTTTCGTACCTTGGTCCGACAGGCCCAGTTAGAATGTACGAGCAAAGAGATATTGATATGTTACTATGTATATAGTTCTCCTATGGAGACAGATAGTTCGCTGGGAAAGGTTTCGAACGCATTGTAGACAGTGGTATTGGTGAAGTTACCAAGCTGCTTGGATAGATCTCCGATCTTCTGGGAAATTCCTTATGGGCCCGACTCGCACATATAACCAAAAAAGGTTGAAAAGGGGATATCCCCTGCTGTGATTTGGAAAATGAAGCCAACTCGCTTTTCCACTTATGATTTACAATAAGAACAATGAGGCATTGCCACATGACAGTATAATAGGATTTGTATTATAGGAAAGTATATCATAAACAGAGAGGGCAGGTTTCCATTTTTCCATGGAAATCCACTTTTTTTGACGTTTCGAAAACTAAGATATCAATTGAGCCTCATTCACTCCAATAAAATAGTAGTTTGAACATCCCCCCCCCCCCCCCCCCCACAGGCCCTCATCTCCTCGCCGAGGCAAACACCTGCCTATTTGCTACACCTACCTATCTACCCCAACTGCGACAGATTCATCACATTCAATCACATGAAAATTCCTGGGTCTGCCCCATTGATGCGATTGAATCGATGCAACGCTTGTGGCGCCGCCTAACTACATCTTACTACATGATATTTGATATCTAGTATTTTGTTTTCTTATTGGGTTCATGGTTCGTCAGTTAAAGAACACAATCCTATATCATACCCATTGACATGGTATAGTCTCCCAGTTTGAATATATTTTTGTCATTAAAGGTATAACAGGCACTTCACCTTGAAAATTAAAACCCATATCATATTCCGGAAAACTTTATAAAATGATTCAAAAGTGGTGTAGTGCATATTTCAAATTTTTGAAATGGGGGTCACCATGTTAGTTTTGATTTTGAGATTAATATAATAACAATATTGTAGTAGATTGTATAGACATTAAAAAGTTGTATTTCACATAATAAGACCAGTGTCATTTTCTTCGACCTTTCACATAATATGATAAATGTATATTACTGAACAATTGTAGGTTAAAGTATACACCACCCCAGCTATGTCCTCAACTCCAAGCCATACCCTATGCACAGCCGACCGTTTTCACAGCTTCCACACCCTCTGAGACCTTTCACCCTAGTGGCGACTGTCAGGTGTGCCAGTCATTGACAGCAGTGCTCGCATATATTACTACATAAGAGTCAATGCAGTATAGTACAGGAGTGGGTTTCTCTATGCAAGTATGATAGAACTACATCAAACCTGTGCGACGAATTCGTCCCAAATCATGAACAGTTCAAGTTGTGCAATGTGACGGATCCGTTGCATCACGCACACGCACAAGCCCGATAACTATGGGATACTAGTATGTGTCATTTGATCACTGAGGGTGAAACTTCATTCCATCAATTTTCTATATGCCATCAGTGATATTTGCTATTCCATAATTATATAAATGGAAGATCTTAGTGGTCAGGAAAACGAATGATAGATCTCCAAGGTCAAATAACACCAAATTCACACCTTTTTTGCCAACTGTGCAATTACTTGAATATTGACATCAGGAACCAGTAATTGTTTATTGCGGACTTGTCATAACCATGCTGCAATCGAGACTATTTCTGTCACAGAAACCCATTTTTGGTTTAGGGAAATAATTACAGTCACACCTTTAATTGTGAAACCGGTGTTGGCTGCAAGTACGGTCTGACGAAAGCAACATGTAACCTTTGAACCTGGGCCTACACTTCTACACACAGGCGGTTTCCAAACAACAGACCCATTTATGATATTGGCAGTGCCACTCTAAGGGTTATAACCTGGTTCAATGAGCCCGGGTGGCCGTGTCCGGTGGTTTAACTTTGGTTTAACTTTTGCCACAATGGAAATTTCCTGACAGCAACCCGACTCACCTCGACAGGATTTATCTTAAGCATCCTCTTTAATTATGGCATACACATTATGGTCATTAGGGAAACAGAGATAAATGTTTGCCGCAAATAAAACATGTAGCATTGGTAGATTTAAACTGAAGAATATTTCAGTCACACCAAAGGTGGGAGTACACAATAGTGTCTTACAAAGGAAAGTTTGTTTAATGTCCAGTCAGTCCTCATCTGACATAGAAATTCTGAATGTGGAGGCGTTCATCATTGTAAAATCACTAACAGGTGCAGATGAATGGAAATAGGAATAATGAGTGATTTCACAGGTGGGAAGTATCGTAGTTATTCCTCAATATGTAGGGCCGAAGAAGCAGTATGCGCACGCGATATGGAAGATGCCAATATCAGAATAGAAAAATCCAAATGGAACTTGGGGAATGAAGAGATAATGAAACCTCGCGTAATATTGGATTTAACGTCGGAAAGGGTGTCTGGCTCGGGTTTAAAAGATCCATTAAGATAAGGGAAAGGAACTAAACTGAGTAGCTTCATATTGTGATGTGGGCTGGAGAAGCTCTACCATCATCGGAATAAAGGCTGGTAGGATAGATCGTTTACCGCATGTGCACAGGGTACGTGATCTCAAGCAGGCTGCATTGTGAGGGCTTTGTGTATTTATCTGCCGGCGCTCACGGCCTGGTGACCCCGCCGTGAGAGAGTGGTCAGCGAAAGGCACACCTGGGACACGTCCATCAAATGAGACCACGCCTAGACGGCTCACCTGTGACAGCCTGCACAGTCTTAACCCAAGTGGACCGTCACTCTCCGGCCGTCACCATGGCAGCAGGACAATGATTGCCTCGCTCATGTCTCACGAGATCACGAACGCCTCGTTCTTACGCATGCGTCGCTCACGTCTGAAAAGTTGATGGCGTCCGGTCGGTGTAAGATATCAATGTCGCCAAGGGTTCCATGTTCAATTCATACGTCAACTTGACGTGTTTCTCCTGATATGATAATGAAACTCGTGCATTCGAATGCAGACATTATTGTTAACCTGTAGTAGCCCAAAAGATCAAATGCTGCTTCAATATACCGACAAAAAAGACGGGAAGGTCATATCTGACACCTTTTTCTCGGATGAGTGAACCAAACAAAAATCCAAGGAAATAAACCATACAATAACCCTATATGACTGATAGTTACTCCAATGGTTGGCACCTTCATTCGAAAATGTTGTGACTTCACGGTACGTAACATTGTTACCTCTAGGCATTTAGGGTACTACCTTGAAGTGGTGCTGCCTTGTGCCAGCCGCCATCGGTAGGCCCTCAATCTGTTAACCATGAATAATATGGCAACAAAGATTAAAATGATTGCCCTCCTTCCCATCATCTATCTAGCAAGGCAGCTGCATGCTTTCCAAGCACTGAGACTTCCTCATTCAAGGATTAGCATTCCTGCTATATAACAAGATCTTTGATTCATAATCTTTTAAAAACACATAATATCTGCTTAGAGGACAAGAGCATTTATGAAATACGTACTTGAAAAAGGAAAAGCATATTAATTCTCAATTACACTAATTTGCTTTAACTAACCTTAATTAGAAACTGAAATTTAAGTCTAAAGATTAATTCTGTGCGTGTTATGCACTTCATTTTATTGTGCTGTATGTATGTGCGTACCACTGGAGACCTTAATCTGTGTTACACAAGCGAGTGGTGGGACTATCTATGGTTGTCAGTCCCGTACATAACAATCATAGGTGGGACATTCCACACTCGGCCCTTCGTTGTATAGTCGTGAGTAAGGGTACTGGTACACCAGTAACAAACGGGCAAAGAACGCGAAGCATGTGCTGCCCACCTCCTTCCGCGCCACGCGTCTTACTCGGGCTGCTCCAAGGGACTGCAGAGTGTAGACAGTCGGACGCTCCACTTCGGCAGGTCTGGTGTAGCACATTTGTTAACCTGACTAGCGTCCGAGTTATTATCTCACCCCGGTATTTTTCTCCATAGGCTTAACGTTAGGAACTCGTACTCCACGACCGTCAAAGTATCGTAGCTAATACTCAATGGCTAATTTGGCAAGTTATTCCAGCAATAAATGATGTTATACGGGGTGAGATAAAATCAGAAGCCCACTCGATGAGAATAACTTGGTCTGTATTCCACCTCGTTTGACCGCTATGTAATTCACTCAGCTTCGCTTCGTGGATTACTCCGCAGTCAAACTCGGTGGAGTACGGACCAAGTTATTCTCATCTCGTGGGTTTCCTTCTAAATACTCCTTTCCTCAAGGTTACAGCACATGCCGAGTCCAGTACCGAGACACGGCTGTATGACACGGGTTTTCACATTCCGCCAATCATGTACAGTAATTCAGTTATGAGAGATCAGAAATAGACCTGATGTTATATAGCCTGTATGCCAGCACCTGTACACTAGCTGGTTGAGCTCATTGATCTCTCTTCATCGCCCACAATCATAAAATGTTGTCAATTTAGACAGAATTTCTAGGTTAACCGCCAATTCCTTCCTCGTTCAACTTATGAAAGCAGGATCTGTACTGACTCCGTTTCATTCATAAGTCATCCGGACTTTGACACATCGTGGAATGACCTAAATAAACATGATTTTATGAACCATGACAAACTCGAACTCTGTTAACATTACGACGATTAATCAATATGGACACGATTGAAGCGATGAGATATTTCTATATATATGGGAAGTACCGAAAACATTTCTAAGGTAACCCACATTGACGAACAGATGTGTCGATAATAGCTATAGTACAAAAAGAGAACACATGGATATTTCACCATGTCTCTTGACATTTACCCGATCCACAAACGACGAGAGTCATCAGTTACTGATGCTCTTTACCTGTATCGAATTACATACTACAATGCCGACTGGCCCAATTCCAACCAGACATTGAAGAACCATCCCACATTACCTACCTACCAGTGCTAAGCTTAATCTCTGTGCAATAGAGTACGAATCTAAACATTTATTTGTGGACATGGCAAGAAACGTAAAGACCCATTGGGATCATACTGTATAAACCCTATAGGAAGTGCGACTCCTCTCCATATTACTATTCTGTCCCAGCCATAACAAACCACAAATTGCTTGGGGAGCGACCCAATTCGTATTAGATAACGTCCGTAGGCGTGTGTATACAGTTGGATATAACCACCTCCGAAATGAGCACCTCCAAAGGCCCAGCTCAAGGAGGCCAAAGTAGATCATAGTACCTGCGTACTGAGCAGCTCGCCTGGGAGCTCGCACTCCCAGCGAGCTGCTCTGGTGATGATTTGTTTATTGGTTGTCTTTTGCCGGTACGTGCAGCTCCACCACATGGCTTGGGTGAAGGTTTTCTGGGGCACCTCACCCCATAGCTCACACCACCAGGATGTGGGGCAGCAGGGCAGTGCGCTTCTGTCTTATTATACCCGGGTAACCTATAGAGACACCACGGGTTCTAAATAACAGACCGGAGGTGTGATGCTGAATGCCGTATCACCCCTCTGATCGTATCACACCCATTATCAAATTTTAAACGGGCATTATGTCCAGCGTCCCGCCGCCGCCCAACTCCAACCTAGAAGACAAGATGCATAGCAAGCCCCTTAATGATAACGTGTTTGTAATGATTTATTGATATTTTCTTAACCTGCTATTATCATCGAGGTTGTGGTAGGTCTAACTTCTCCCATGTGGTAATCTTCATTCAGTATTACTATCTGAAGGCGAGATCCTCACGCAATAACACACCTGGGCTTGTCATACCGCAACCGATATACATGTATGTATAGAGGGCCCCATGCTGTCACTTGTGTGGTTTTATGTGTATGCCACACGCTCCTGACTGGTGCATACGGGTAGTTACCGTTCCCTTGACTCGTACTAATAAACAATATCCATTAGCAGGATGTGCAGCTATGATCTCACCCAAAGCTCTCTGTGTTTTGAATACTGTGATGAATAGCTTAGGATTGATGAAAGGAAACGTAAATGTCACAATTAAGAATAAATATCGGAGAATATTTAGGTCCATTTATATTGGGAATATATGTACCATGTGTGCTGTTGATTTCTGCGAGATCTATGCAGCAGTATTACGGTTTCAACCTCAACATTTTGGGACAGCTTGTCTAGAGAGATTAGCGAGGAGGGTATCTAGTCAACTCAACTATAGCGCTGATCTCCTGAATAAATCCCTCTCTCACACCCCCAGTCATTCAAGCTCGTCAGATAATAAGAGTAACATATCGCGTTGGCACGATTGTGATATTTATTTCCAACATAACATAGATGTATAACGGAAAAAATGAAGGAAACTGAACACCTACGGAATCCATTGGCTACGTGAAGCATACTAAGATAAAGAATTACAGTCCCTCTGATGAATGATATACGACAATAAGTGTAGTTTATGAGAATGAAGGTATGTTATAAATTATTTTCGGAAAAGAATGTTACCAATGGACTAATGAAGGTTCAATAGTGGATTTGAATTTTTGAGGTCTGATAACTTTTAAGGGCCATATGTTTCCTCTATAGTATGGCCTAAGCTACAATATGCATTTTCCATTTAATCTGACAGGATCATTATATTATATTTATGTTTCCATACAAATTGTTCGAGATAAATATATTTACTTACCATATATTGTCACGATCCAGCAAAGATTACTGTTATAAGCGAATATCATAAGTGGAAGATCGCCCGAGTGAACTTATGAGCAATAAAATATCTATACAATTTTTGGTAATAAAATTGCTTTGGATACCGATCTGTTGGAATATCCTATGATATAAAACTTATATCTTTGACGGGACGCAAAATACGCAGCATACTATCAGCAGCTTGACAGCTGATATGCCCCGTGGAGGAAGTGTTAGAATCATCGTCCAAACATGGAGACCAAAGCACTAAACCATTTAATATTCATTTCTTGCATCTAAACCTATCATCAAAGTAAAACTAGGAACTTTGCTACCCTATAAACGGAATGCTATTGTTCAAAACGACAATGAAAACGTGTTTGGATCAGGATATTAGCCCAAGACGAAAACAAACACAAGATGTCTTGTATGTGGGTTGTTATAAGATACTACTTTTCTACACGTACCAGAACTCACTAGATTAAGCGGACTTTGGATTGATATTGATATACGCTCAATAATCGGAGTATAATTGAGAAACGCCGTTGTGGTTTCAAGTGGACTACAATCCTTCCTGGTTTGCTCTATGTGGAAATATTGTTCAACTACCTTCTACTTCAGTGTTGAACAGTGAAGGCCGTTATAAAACGAAAGAGATAACTAGACCCCAGTATTGATTGAATAAAGGATCATGATTAACATTCTCTTGTGGTTTCTGATCTGGTAAGGTAGATTCACCTACCACTTGTGCACAGATCCCCTGGAGATCCACCTCCAGCTATCCAAGCGTGTTAATGTCGTCCGGACAGCCAATCTTAGGAATCACCCTGCACCCAGAAGATACTTATTATCATCTTTAGTTGTACAAGACAGATGCCCTGTTCAGAGATTAGACTATATAACTGGTTGACATTTGGTGTAAAACCAGCGAATCTTGAGGAAATCCCGAAAGACCTGTAAAGATTCACTGAACGTAAGGTCAGACAAACAAACAAATATTACCATGTTTAATTACTTATAGCGTTCCATGGGATATTTACTTGTCTTGGGACTCATTTACTATATCGTAATCAATTACCTTAAATGGGTCATTATATGCCTCACCATAAATCCTACATTGACAAGGTATTATGGGGGAATCGGTAGAACTGTTGAACTGAAAGTGATTGGAAGATCATTCGCCAAAGCAACTATAATGTGCATTAGCACAGATCCAGTGTGAGGGAGTTACTGGAAGACCAATATAGATCACTGTTGTGACTTTAAAAGGAGTTGAATAGGCCTCTGGTCTCGCAAAGATGCTAAATAATAGTGGTTCAAGAGGATCTCCTTCTGTAATGTAGAGACATGCGGACGATATCTGAATAGATGTTAGTTCGATTTAAATTGTCAGAACATGTGGTATAATGGCATTTTGAACTATAAAATCAACTGTCCTGGTTAGCCATAATGACAAAAGAACAGTGAAAGTCCCTCCCCCAGGTTTGTTTAGGAGGTCCAATTTAAACGGAACAAATATTTATGAATTCACTGCTCAGAAACATGGCCTACAAGGAAAGGAGGCTTCCTGCTGAGAAAGGTTACTAAAGTATTAAATAATTGATTTGTTCACAATTTTACCACTTGATTGGACGCGAGAAAGAAGTCTCCGGACGAAAATAAATATTCAAAGGATGGTTTTTAAGGGTATGCGGTCGGAGTTCAAACATAAAAGTTATCACTTGACATTTTATTGAAATCCTTTTTAACCATTTTTCCAAATAAGTCACTTTGAAGACGTTCCAGGTTTCGTTTAATGATGTAAAATGTGCTGCTCGTATTTAATCCGGATGCAACAATGATCCATTCCTGCACAGACGCATCATCCTGTCCAGTCGACCTGCAGGGAAGGAGGTGGCAGGCAGGTGGCGGACGTGCTTCATCAGTGAATGTCGCCTGGCCGACCGGAGGGCTTACCAATTTCCGGAAGTAGGAAGCAGAATATAGCGGCGGGGCCCTAGCCCTTGACGTGGTGTGGCAGTTGTTATGTAACAGCCAACGATCGGCCTTGTTCCTAAGGATCAAAGTCCAATTTCCACCCTTCGATAAAATGCACTGGTTTTTTGGCCTGTCAGAGAATTTGTCCTCACGTCTACAGTTGTACTAGAGATATTTTACTGGCACTAGTGGTATATGTGCTGGAGACAAAAGCCCAGCAAATGGTGCCAACTTTGATGCCAACATATTGCTGTTTTTGTCCAAGACAGGTGGTGTGTCCGTCCTCAGCGGTTACCGCAGTACTTTTTCACCTGGGTGACAGTTTTCGCAACTCGGAGTCATTTGTCAAGCCTATAAGACATCGACATTTATTCCCGAATTATCCTGACCATCGGCTCGCTGGTAGGTCTATATTGGCAATAATGTAAAGTTAGTAACTTCTGGTCTATTTAAGATCGGGTCGGTGAAGTGTGTACATCGATCTGAGTGACGCCGATTTTCACCGACCCGACGGATCCTTCGGGCAAAGGTGGAATCGGGCACAGTCGGCTTGTCGATCTCTCAAGCCTATAAGTTCCCGACTCACCCCGACCATCGGCTTGGTGAGAATCGGAAATAAAATGTCGGTGTCTTATACAAAACACTTGTGAATCGGACTAGGGGAGAGGTAGCAACGATATTTAAACGGCCTGCCCAGGATCGGGAACGATCGGTGAAGTGCGTACATCGACCCGAGTGACACAGATTCTCAGTGACCCGACGGATCCGTCGGGCAAAGGTTGAAACAGACACAGTCGGCGTTTCGATGTCTTATAGGCTTTATAGGCTTCACAAGAGTTAAATGGAATATCAGAAAGACAAATTCCCTGCTCCAGTCAGCCACAAATAGCTCTGTCAGATGTTTTAGGCACCATTTTTGTCCCTGTGTATCACTTGTCACAAGTTGTTGCTGTATGAAGATTGGCCTTATGATACAGGCAGACCCCTGTCGGTACTGGCATCCCGTATCTTGCGATCTCCAGAACTCAAATGGGGATTTATAGTCTGTAAATCCCGTCCTTTATCAGCGTTTTGGGGGCCGCTAAACTAAACCATTACCAGCCTTCTATATCATAGTTAAATGTTTCCTACAGAAGGCCTTGATAGTCTTCAATGCCTCTTTGGGGATTCTAAGGTTATTTAGTATACCCGGCCTACATTAAGGTTTTCTGGAAGAGCAGGTAACACGTTGTTGCTCCACGTTTTGCGATCGCAGAATAGCAAAAATCGTTGCTCCAGATTTTTTTGCGCATCGCATCATTACTATATCGCAATCTATATCCAATTGGAAATCTAATGTATCGATACCACATGACATGATCCGATATTACTTGAGCAACGCTTTTCTCACATTTCTCGGAGGAAACGAACACCTGGCATGGTTTACGGGAGTTCTGACAAGGCCGCTGTGGTCTCCAAACCACTCTCACTGTGTATGGAAGATCTTGAGATGAGAACATTATCTGAAATATTTGTATTGTTTCATTGTAGATCAAGTATCAATTATTTTGAATACATTTAGGTAATTAAGCGTTGGGTTGGTGGATAAAACGAGTTGGTTTATACTGAGTTGAATAATTAGTGTATTCCATTAGCGTAAATCATCATTGAGTGTGAGTCGTTGCGGTGACAAATATTTAAATACATTGTAAGTATTATCAGGAGGTCAGAGATTCGCTGTCTGCGTTCCCAGGGGAGTGATGGCTATGCAGACCGGTAAACCGCCGTCAGGCATTATAGATCGGCAGGCCACTCCTTCTCCCATGGCTGTTTTCCCACCGTGTCTGGTCAGCTGCCTGGCGTGTTGTGAAGCAGTCTGATCCGTGGTGGGCTGCTCGTTTAGCCTGCTGGTTGGCCATGACTGTTCGGCGATGGAGTCGGCAGCTGCTCCTATGACCCCGAGGCGATAGCCTGGTCTCTGATCTCCTACCCTGGCTAGTGGTTGGCGGCCATTGCTCTGTCTGATGGTATGGCCTTACAGCAATGACCTCATATACGAACAGTGAGAGGGGATTGGGCAGTCTGTGGACGCCGGTTTGGGGCCTGTTCCTAAAACAATAATGGGAAATTCCCGAGGCAGCCAATTTACCTTTATATCAATTGAGATGTAGCGTCGAATCGTATTTTAATGAATCTGTTAATCTGGAATTGATCTGCTGCTTTTAGCAGACAACTTCTCTAAGAGTAGAATCTCATTTGAGCCTGTGTAGAGGTAATTCGCTGGATTCATTTTAAGAAATGTAAATTGCATATAAGAGGCTATTTTGGGTGTACCATGTATATGCATGTCTTTATCAAATATGCTAAGGAAGTGGTTTTCTGTGAGCAATGTCTGTCACATGTCCTAACACGATGAATCATAACCGTGACAAGTGCCAATGGCATTTTACCACTGTCACAGGTCTTGCGTATTTCACTATTTTCATGTTCCTAACGGGAATGGCACACGAAGTACAGTTCTGTATATATACAAGAAGCATATACCTTTGGCGTGTTTATCTAACGGGCAGATGGTGACGTAATGAGGTTGCCCAGACCTTAAGCATGAGACGTAAGGCCCACTCAGATTCAACTTACATAAAGGAAGCACTACGCAAATGTATACTCACATGAAATTGTCTGACTTGTACCTGATGAACACATCTTCTGTCATATTCACATACATGTATTCATATCACCCCCTCCAAAACTATTCTATCTGAATTCATTACATAGATTCGATCACCACCCATGTGGTGTAAAAGAACCTTGAGTAAGTCTGGTGAGAACCTCTAATGGTTAACTGGACGTTAGATAAAACCAACCAACCAACCAACCAACCTCCAAAACTAATATGTCAAGAGTTATTTTCTATCACTCTGACTACCCCTTTTTGATTGATTATTGTTTCATTTCAGTATCTAAGGGCAGTATCAAGTTTGGAGAACACATTAGATGAGAAATATCATGAATTCTATTGTGACGGAATTACAAAAATACACCACTTAGGCAGATTCAAGTCTAGATATCACAATATAAATATTTAGTGGCGTGGACAATGTATGTTTATCACATTTTCGTATAGTTTGAGTTTTGCATTTCTGAACTGCATTTATCTACTGCATTTATTACTGCAGAGGCAATAGAGGGGGCAAGATCTCTGTGATGGAATTATATGCTGTGACATGCAAAATTTAGGTTGAAGTGATATGACTGATTTCACTCACTCAAAGACATTTTAAGTGAACAAAAACCCTCTGTCCCATTACAGAAGACTTTAAACAATCTAGAAATGTCTAGCACTAGCAACATATCAATGGTTTTTGATGAGCTACAGCCCAGGAGGTCATTGACCCCTTGTAATTCCGTCACATTTTGGAATTTCACTTGCTGTATTTGGTCAATCTGCACATGCGCAGCACTACAGCAACTATGTAATTTGGAATGGCAATAATGCAAATGGTCAGAAAAATTTTCAAGAAAATATAAGCATATGTAATATATCTAGAGGCATTTGACTGGCTGCCTATGTCACGTTCACCGTGGAATTCATGATATGCAGACTTGAATTACGCTCCTTATTACATAGCCATGAATGTGTATGGGAACATGATTTATGTACATCTGGGGCATAGAAATACTTTATCGAAAACATTTTTATCGCTTAGAGGTAGGCGTCCTGGTTTGATATACATCTACATGCCATCCCATCTGCGGGTAGATAAGAGCTTACATGGACACACCATTAGAACAATATGACGAGGTGGTATAGATTAATGGTAGCGAAGACCTCACCGGAATGTAAACCATTGTGACTGTAAGTAGTATACAGAGAGTAGGCCCCGAAGCGGGCATACCATACCCGCACAATGTCGCCGCCACTCACAAACCTCTCCTCAAAATATCAATAGAGTTTTCCATATGTCCTAGAAATACACATCCACTTTACAATAATTACCCCTGTTTGTTCTCGTTATATAGGTACGTATGGCGCTGTTGTGAAATCCCCGTCCACCCCCAGTCGTGTGAGGCCGACTTTTTGTAAGTAACCCAAGCCTATAATTTGCACGGGCCTCCTCCACAGTAACTCACTGGAGGCGGGGTAGAGTGACCCCTCCCCTTCTTCACTGACGTCGTGCTGAGTAGGGGCGGCTGTGTTCTGCACCTCATATTGGAGCAGCCTCCACCCCTCCGGCCGGCCCTCCTGATACACTGGATTCTCATACTCTCATTTGTCAATTTTATCACTTTAACCGCACTCACTCACTCAATAGAGGCCTTTAAAGTCTTCACCCATGGGTATTATTACATACATTTATATGCATCTCCAAATTAATGAAATCTGAGCCAGTAGTAGGGAGCTAGAAGGGTATAATTGATTGATTGTATACACTTGGCTCGAGTGGCGCTTGAACGAACACAGGCACAGCACTTCATCGATCAACACAGAGCATGGGTCCAGGTCAAGCGTATGCAAATATGCACTGATTGGTGGTAAGGTCTTGACCCTCCCTCGAGCTGTGTGTCTGTAGATTAACGTTTAACCCCGACTTGTACCCCAACCACCACCAATACAGTGACGTGAAATCGGGGGAAACAACGAACACTGACAAGAACTCTTGAGACTAGCTATCGACCAGCGTGTTTGTAGGTTCAGTCCCAAAAGTATACATGTATGTATTGTGTACACATGGATTGTGACACATGGATTGTGTATGCATGTTATGGATCTAATCACACCAGGAGACTACGATGCTTGATCCTAGTGGTTACCCTTACAGATTACCCGGCTGGGTACCAGACCATCTGTTTACATATATACTAATCCTCTGTTAATCTTGTTAGCGCCAGATGGCTATAGAGGTTAATGTATAATGCGGTATTGTTCTGTCTTGCTTCTAGAGACTTATTCTGCTGAGTTGATGTTCTTAGGAGCCTAGGCACAGGTGGAAACGGGAGTACTATTGCAAAGTATTAAAATTTTAATTATGATTTCCTATTCTTATCTTGTAATCACATTCTAGTAGATGTTCTGTGGAGGCTGTCATTCAGAACACTAGAAAATTGACTATGTAAGAGTTAATTACTCCTGGGAATGTATTATGTAACTGATTAGCCGCCACTCACCCTTAACAGGTAGAATATCACTGACAGGGCCAGTTTTCTTTCTTTAGGTGCCATCTGTAATCATGAAAATTAGATTGAATATGAGCCCAAGTTTTTCATCAAATTAACGCTTTCATTTGCAACGTCATTGGTAGTGCTTGCAATGTAAAGATTGATTCGTTTTATCCTAAATGAAAGAATGCCTTTTTGTTTTACATCACGTTTGTTGATGATATAGAACAGAAAGACGTGTGTGTGGGAGGAGATCATAGATTTCTCCTCATTGTACTATCAGTTTTCATAGTCCAATAGAGTAGCGGAGAATTGCGTTAGTAAAGCGTCTGATATGCGAGTCCTGTCGGATGTAATTAATATCGGTTTATACAAAGATATGGGAGTAATATTGTAATGATTTCGCTTGATATTCAACTGAGGTAATTCACTTGATTTCTTTTTATCACAATCTGTATCCCCACTTTTCTGAGGGACCAACATCCCGAGAGTACTGCATTGCAGTATTGTCTCCTTTCAGATTCGCTCGTTTGGTTTAGAATTCCTCATAAAACAATAATTAAATTCTGGATATAGAATATATAGTGGTGATATGATTCAAATTTTTGGAGAATTCTAATTTTCAGAGAACCTAAATAACACCGGTATAATTCGAAATCTGAACGAGGCTACTTCTGTAAAAAAAAAAAAACAGAACTGACAAATACACATGTTCTTCCATTCGTAGATGACTCTGAACATGGACCAAACAACCATAGTCCTAAAACTCTGTCTGCTGCTGGGATTTGCGTTACTCTCCACGTAGGCAACTGACGCATATTGCCTTGGTAATTGCCACGTGATCCCTCAGGGATGTCCCGAGATTATCCATGAGGCTTGGTTCCTGTCCCTGGTGTTATTGGACCGGAATCCCATGGGGTTTTCGGAAGTCCATCGGTTGATTTTAGCCATAGGACTGCCTGAATGAGGCAGAGACGTAAGGATACAGGGCGAAATGGCAGACATAGCTTGGGTCGGGTGTTGTGTTCGACACGATACTAGAAAGTTCTGATAAGTGGCAGGAATTTTAATGTTTGGGTCTGGTGATAGTCATGAGACTAAAAGTTTCTATTAGGTTCTATGCAATTCTTGATGATTGGGTCTGGTGGCAGTAGAATACAAATATGTTATGATACGATGACAGACATGATACTGGAAGTTTCAGTCAGGTAACAAATGGGATGACAGAAGGTCGAGACAGGTGAAGATAGCAATAGAGATAGTGGGTCAAGTGATGAGTGAGTCATTGCTGGGTTAATAAAAGTAATAGACAGGACAGATTTTGTTTAAATATAACAGGTACTAGACTCTTGACCCAGGGATGCATTTGCCGCCATATAGACACCTTAATAATATGATGTATCCATAGACAGTATCTATAGACATTTTTTACACAGACACATGTCCTTTCCTGTTGGTTCTCTTTTCGGCATACTATTCGACACGCTTCAAAGGGAAAGCTTCAGCCAGTTTAAACATATTTAAACATATCCAATAGCTTCAGTGAGTAGATTGACTTTTCTGGTCCGATATCCAACACAACAGGCTTATGTCTATAATACCTTATTTGTCACACCTTATTTGTACTTCTATCTAATGACGTAAGAGCGAGTACAAAATGATCATGTGATGGGTGGTACTAAATGTAAGATGTCTGAAATCATCGAATTTGACTGCATTGTCAATTTACCGCCACTATAGGTATCCCAGTGACTTGCCAGCTTATATATATCCGAACAAATAGGAGCGGCGCTTAGAGGGTATGCCCCACATTACTTCATGTCATCTACACTTGATTTCAAGGAAGAGTGCAGGCTACCTGATACTCTGTGGATCGACCTCTGCCGTCCATATATACCATTGGTGACTACTTTAATTCATTGCTGCTTCAACATAAGGGGGCGTATTGTCGCTAGAGAAGAAACCAACTAATTATGGTCAAAGTCGTCATTCACCTTAAGTTTGATGTGGAGTGAATATCACATAGCATTCAAACGAGTTGGAAGATAATAACTTTGACCAAAAACAAGTTGCTTTCTGTATTTATCTCACCCCTGTACACACTAAAAGAATGGGCGACACACAGGATATAGACCAAGGTGACCGGACTGCAATACTCATGCATGGAGAACGAGTTGCCAATTACCAGGGGTGAGATAAAAACTGATCTTTCATGGTACTTGATTTGAGACGGGACCAGACCAGACCAGACAAATGCCGACCACTACAGATTCTCCGGTCTTGTGTGGTAATAAAGATGCCTGTGTAGTATGGGATTAAAGGGCATGTAGATAGAAGGCCTAGGTCATGTGTGGGGTATAACACTAGACAGGCAGGGTCACGTGATACGTGATAGATCTAAATGTCACTAGACAGGCCAAATCACCTGACAGACCTGCCACCACGTGAGTTTCGTCACATGTCGGATGCCTTGGGTTGTGTCACGGATGTGCCTAGGGGGAAAACTCCTTGGGTATGTTAGACTTCTGACAAGAAGCAGGTTTCTGGCAATAAAGCAGTCAGTCCCATTGATTCGTACTGGAACCACCCTGATCTGTTGACATGGTGGGAAAAATCGATGTAGCCGGATATGTAAAGCCCATGGCTCTGTGAGCATCCACCAGGGGACACCACCGCATCTTTGTGCCAAATAGTAGCTCCGAACACAGTCGTCAGGATCATCGATTGCACACTGAATACGAAAACGGTATCTGCTTGGAGAAAACAGGGGTTGCCTTCTGGTAATCCCTAATATCATCCTTTTACTGTGTGCAGTGATGGGGAATACACCCAGAACATCTGGTGCAGTTCCGATATCTGTGCAAAACTAATGTCATGATAAGATGTCATGGTTAAGCATCCATGGATGGGAAATGCAAGCCAGGATGTACCGCTGTATGGAAGAGGTGAACTGGGATAGACTTCCTAAGTCGTACTAAAAAGGATAAATTTGTAATATGCTTTATGAAATATGAATAAAGATCTAAACTGAAGAGGAATATAAAATCCGCCCAGTTTAACTTAATGATGTAAATATGTGTGTATGTTATGTGTAAGATGTATTGTCCTTCGTATTTAACTTATGTATGGACGATGGCCGGATATTACTGCCAAATATGTCGTAAAATTCGTTTGAATAAAAAAAAAAAAAGAATATGTATGGTTGAGGAGCATCGTAGGAAGTAAAAAGAATAACTAAAATTTCTTGGAGTATGCGTGACATTTTCCTTGAAATGTGCTGATGATCATTTCCATTCAAACTCAATTCCCTATACACACACGTCTTCCATGGAACCACACATATCTATGTAAAAAGAACTTTCACATATCCGACCTTACTAATCATCAGTCAATCTATAGATAATCGAGGCTAAATGACTTGTCAAGCGACAGGATGCTTTGCGATTATTCTAGGAAGTGGGACTTGTTATTCTGGAACATGGTTATATGCTGAGAAAGTATGGCTAGAGCTACGGTCGCCATTTAAATCACTGGTCTCAATGATACGAAAGAAAGAAGATGTGACTTGGTAGACAGCACGATGGTAAAAAAAAGAAGATACAAAACAATCTCTGGCTCCATGCATTGACATCCTTTTGATTTTCTGTCTGATTTATCCCTATTCTCTAAAATTTGGAGTTTTGATCTTTTACTCCACCTTTCTGCACTATACGACAAACACTTCAGATTATTCATGACACACGTCATGTGACATGGACCTATTGCTATTGTCTGAGCTTAAAACCCAGACACTACATAAATACCCTATATGTGTGTTGTATTGTATGATAGTACACGTCTTTATGGTCTGTTTACCAACCCACCAGATTGTTCAGTGAGGGCTGAGCTTGTAGGGATTACGTGAAAGTATTCAATCATGTCTTAATGGCAGCCCATTTGTCTTTGTTTATGCTGGGCTGCATATTATTCATGAAGTCCTCTACACAGGAAGTCTATCCACTGAGACCTTTGTATGGACCAGAGGCATATTAAGATGGAGTGGCACAAAAGGCCTACCTGATAGCAGACAGGCTCAGCAGAACCTATGCTGTGTGATCAAGCCTATCTGGGCGGTTATTTAAGCTTTACACAGAAAAGGAGAGCACACTGTTAAGTGCACAGGTTATGCGGCACCTGGAGTCCGTATAGAAGTAGCAGTTCAGTAGGTTGTTCAGCCTCACTGGGCGTACTGTGCTTGTAAGAGCAGCCACAAAATGTCAACTGCACGTAGCTCCACGCGGCGGCTGCCGCCGGGACCGCGCCGCGTCTACTAGTCACTATTGGCTGATTGATAGCCTTGTCCTTTACGTAGACATCTGCCGCCTGTAACGATCCTAATGTTTGCCCGGGATCGGTGGGTGGGCGTCTGGGACTGTGTGTAGGGAGGGGGCTGGGGTCTTGAGGAGGCCAGGTGCTCTGGCCATTGCCCACAAGGTAGAGTTAGGATCCCTGATTACCCTAGTTTTAGAACTGGCTCTTCCATATCCTCATTCACCAAACGGCTGCTGGAAGGTGTGTTGTTGGGAATTGGAACAGATACGATCGGGATAGGATAGGCCAATGGTGTAGTCGATTTAATGTATCACGTATTGTTTCGTTTTATCAATAAAAACCTGAAAATGTTCGAACTGCTGAATGCAGGATTATCATGAAGTCGCAAGCGATCAAATATATATTCGGCAGGCTCTAAGGTACATCGGCAGTTACGGTAGACTTTTTCTAATGCGGCTACTAATCGTGCTAGGCACAGTGATTCAATAAGCGAACTTATCGTTTTACCGGGCATTTGTTAACGTCAAGACACCAAAGCTCGTTCTGAAACATAGGATTAGTATGCGGTGCAACTGATGTATTTTGAGAATTTTATATAATTTTCTCTTGTTCCATTGTATGTTTTAAATTCGGATTTAATATTCAACGGATAGACTAAATGGAAGTTGTAATAGTTATAAGCTGCCTCTTTCTCCGGAGTCATACTTAAGATTATATTAGTGTTTTCTTTCGTAGGTCTTACGTTGACTGTTTATAACTTGACCTTACCAAAATTTAGACCACATTGGCCTCTTAGTCCTGTTCCAAGAAGTGTGGCACGATGGGTGGTTGTGTAGGAAGAAGAATTACTCATTAATTTTCACCTAGAGGTGAGAAGTTAATTTCAGTTACCAGGAAGTGTGAACGATTAATTTCATGGCAGAACTGAACAGTGAATCACAATGTACGCAGTGATTTGTAATGCTTTGGAAAAACAAATACTGTAAACATAAATTATATATATATATATATGTACCTTAATATATTTATGCTTATAATCTTTTCCCCTTATATATTTAATTCTTCGAAATGGCTGTGTATGTAATTTCTTCCTATCTTTATATTTTCGAATTGTTTAGTGTTTTAGATAAGACTTTCCGTAAGATTTCTTTAGAATAACACCTTGGAAGATAGAATATAAAGTGATCATTTTATACCATGTATGATTTCCACCAATATATTTACTATAAACTGCAGTGTTGTCCAGAAGAGTATGATTTGGAAGTAGAAAGATCATTTGAGAACAATAGTAACCTTCAAAGAGATGATTATTTTACTTTCATTTTAACTCACCTTGTCATGTGGTCCATCGGCATGCCACCATACCGGAGACATGTGAACTACGCAGTCAGCGACAGCGGTAAATATGGCAAAGCAAGTAAACATCCTAATTTGGATTATGTTTTTTTTGTCTGAGAATAAATATAAAGTAAATCCTTTTCGATCCTATTGTCATGTTTAGTAAACAACACCTTCGTCAATACCCATGTCTTGGCCTGAGTGAGGTTGGTGATATTTAAAAACAGGTAAACAACAACTCCATGTTGTATATGGTTATATCATTATACCTGTATGTCAGTAACCTACATGCTTTGGTGCGGTATGTTACATTTGTTTGTACATTGCTACACACGCATTAGTCTTTGCATCTTGTACTCAATGTGAAACAGAATGGGATGGGAAATATTTATTACTTTGAGGTTGTATATAGCGCATTAGTATAAGAATGATCAAAGACAGTCAAGATAATATTTGTGAGGACAGTGCTGATTCATCTGGATCTATTGTTCGGCATTGGACGCATCTAGATCCTAATTATCTGCTAAGGTACGGAGTATAGATTTTCTCCAACTGGAGAAAACAGTCACAATATTCGGAGATATCAATTATTCAGGCATCTTTACGGATTTTGGACCTTCCCCCTTGATAGCGGTGTTCACATTGACAGACAACTTTGTCTCGCTGAGCAGGTGGGGTGTTTCGCCAAGCGCCTGTCAGTTGATCTCACGCTTGTCAACAGGTAGTTCAGTGTCCATGCTTGCTTCCCTGGTTAGATAGCCTGCAGCTGCTGACAGAGTTAAAAATACATGTATAATTTGCGACACTGTGTCCCCTTTAGACGGAATGCTATACTTCACTTTTTTTATAGTCAGTGTTATTGACCATGTTAATGTTTAAAATACAGCACTCCATACAGTATACTCATACATTGATTTTCCCTGTTTCTATAAATGGAATGGGCTTTGGAATTGCATCATGTTCATCATCTTAATTATTTTCTTCTCTCAGTATCTGCCATTTGGAGACAACTTTAGAATTGCAATATTCCGTCTATAATAATATTTCCACAAAAGAGGTTGAGATATCTCTGTATCGAACTTACTGATATCCAGATTAAACAATAGGATAGGAAGAGCCTTTGCTTTATTTTAGCATGCTAGTCAGATTAGTTGCTAAGGCAGAGCACGTATTATTGATTTCCTTTCGGACGCAGTATTGGAGATTAGAGATGTACTTGATAACGTTTGGTTATATTCAAGAAGGCGGTTGACAGCTATATTCTGATGAAGCAATTACTAGTTTAGTAGAATGAATGATTATCTTAAACATGTGTACCACGTTTCGATAAAAATATTCCACAAGCTCTTAGAGTGAGTGGAATATTTTCATTGAAAGAAACAAGCTGTACGGTGACCAAAATTACAAAGGGTCATTTTCATATTTATATATCCTTGTATAATATCAAAAACGATATCAAATATGTAGAAATGAAATATTTAGCAGGGGAAATCTACTTGTATGTACCTATATCTTGAATGAAAATTGATAATCTTCCAAAATGGGTTTATTTTCATATCTATTTTGAAGAGATCATGTAAATTTGAAGTAATGAATAAACATCTGCTCTGAATGTGTGATACCCACAAGTGTGTTGCAGAACGTATAAAACATAATAGATGTTTAAATGGGGAAATCTATATGTAGTTTAGGTGTAAAAAAGACCAGTGATGAAGGTTATGTCACTGTACATGGGCAAGCCACATTAAAAGGTAAAAGAAATTATAGAAAAGTATTCTCTTGGTAGTATTCTCCTATATAAAGATGTATGGCTGTGAACCAAACGTCGCCCAGGCCTGTCAAGAAACAGTAAGATTTGAAACCACAAGCACCGCGAACCTTGAAGGGAGACACCCACATAAAAATCACAAAGTAATGTTTAAATCGCTGCAAAAAAAGAGAGATTTTGGCACCAAGCTTAAAGCTCTCCCGGGGGGTAAAATGTCAGTCGGAAGGTATATGATATGGTGCTATATAAAAACGTACCAACATGCTTTAATTTGGATTAATTTGCACATATGAAGGTTTATGATAAAAGTAAAATGTATTAACTTTATTGGTACTTTATCACTTACCTTGTTTCTTTCAATAAAAATATTCCACTCGCTCTACGAGCTTGTAAAGTATTTTTATCAAAAAAAATAACATGGTACACGAGTACGCACCAATAAGGTAAATATACTTTACTATGGTATATTTACTATGATACCTTCATATGTAAATACTTGGTAAGATACTTGGTAAAATGTTACAACGCCCTAGCTGGCTTCAAAGTGTGCTGGTAGCTATGTTGATATCTTACCGGAAGTTGTGTTTTGACCACTCTCCAATCTTGGACCGTGACATTTCTTCAGTCTATCACAACACGCATTTAGAGTATTTTCTTACCTTAGCTGACTGTGAAGACGATTAGGAAGATATTTGATGAACTACTTTATACTAGTGTGGACTGTTTATCTGGTCAGAGCAACAAAGCAATATATTTAACACCGATATAGAAAATGGTCATACAATAGACCATTTCTTACTTACCACATTTATCAAATCTGTTATGACCAATTAAAACTGTAATAGTATACTAGTTATACCCTATGTGATCTATGCCACTACATTATAGTAACTGGTCATACTAATAGAGGCTTTGTCCTTACGTAGTTATGTGGGAAAAACAAGTCTTGTGTTTACCGAAACAGCGGGTTGTAGTAGGCAGAAACACGCTAACCCTTCATTGGTGAGCCACCTTCTGGCCTGCACCCGCTCACTGCACAGACTGTGCCCTGCCTAACTGAAAGAGTGTATAATCGAGTACGTTTCCCTCGCAGTTTATTAAGGTCGGGTGTGTTTTCTCTCTCTCTTCAATAGGGTGTGGTCCAAAGTACGGGCTTGCTTCAGTTTGCAACACCTGCTGATTCCACCGCACGTGTAAATATTTTTTTCAAACCAAATTCACCGCCCGAAGTTTATGGATCAAATGGAGCTAAACCGCATAAGCCTTTGACCTTTCCGTGAATTTCGCCAGCTTATTTGATTGGTTTTACTGTATTCCGAGACTGACTATTGATTTTGGGATATTGATTGTTTTGTCACTTGGACAATGGAAGCGGTCAGAGCCAGAGAAGCTGTAATAATACTCCCTAGGCGACAGAGAATTAATATGGTTATATTGATAGCGGGTGAATAAGCGTCATAGTCAATGGGAGTTGCAGTTTCCCTATATTAATTATTGCCGAACCAAAGTAATGAATAAAGCAAGAGGGCTCCAAGAGTAATCCTATGATCAAGAGTGAATTATGGCATCAGGTCTAAAATAATTAGATTTTATATTGGAGAATAGACCCTGTCATTTACCATATTATACACCAGACCAAAACTAATATGTCGCTGAAGACGTTACAAAGACAATAGGTATGTTGGTTTTTTTTTAATTATTTGTTGATACCATAGTTTTATTCAATGTTTTATCACTGCAATGCACTACAATCAGAGATAACGGGTTGATGTGGCAGATATCTTACATATTCATCTAACTATAACCGCATTGGAATACCTATATGAATACATACTTTGTATGTATGTCCCAGGCCTTAGAATCAGGCACCACTACAAAAATATATGGGCTTGGGTCTATTGCAAACAATAATTGGCACAATTGACAGCCTCCACTGCCAGGTCTCAGGAGGTGTGATATAGCAGAGCAAGCTGTGAAAACCGTGAGACTGTGGTTGTCGGTGTAAGCTTATGCATCATATTATGAGGAGACAGGCTAACACATCTCATAGACACAGGGTACACTTGTTTTATAGATGAACAGTATAGCTGTATGAATTAACCCCTACCCCCTAACAATGTAGTAGCTATACATATCAATACTGATAAAAGATTAGTTGAACATCTTTAGTATCTCTGAACCAATAATCAGTGGCTTTAACACGATGTAACATTCTCTGCTAAGTGTATGTGTACCTGGTGTAACTGAAATACCTATCATTTGTATAATTCGTATGTATACGCTCGATTAAAGGCATATGGACAATTCACCTTCACAGTTTTAATGAAATGATAATAGGTTTCAACATGATTTTAATAATCAGTAAGGGTGGAAATAGCTGAAAACTAAACACATCAACGCAGCCGACTGGTCTCCCCACACAATGAGGCATGGTTGTCCGCCTGCAATACACTTGTGTGGAGAGTGCTCGCCTCGTTTTCGATCAACCTACTAGTGTGCAAGTTCTGAATATCTCTAACGACAGACTCTCCTTAGATCCCATTAAAGAAAACAAGACGGCGTGAATTTTTGAAAAACAGTTTTCTATTCACCACATGTAATGTATCTGTCGAAGATAGGGAGAGTGTTTTCTGTCAGTTGGTAAAATGATGTGTCGAAAACACTGGAGGTATGACCACATGCAATCTGGGGGTACATATTAATAATGCAATGTTCATGTTACCGTGGCAATGCCAGAACAGAGTATTAGCTAATATTAACGGGACTATCAAAACGCGAGGTTGCGTACGTATTTAAGGTGGGGTTGTGGGGCAGTTGACGGATGATCAGATGGGGGTGGTCGTACTTCGGCAGCCTGACTGAGGAGCCACCTAGTGGAACAGAGTGACACCGGCGAGTTATCTTATAACATACCTGATATTGTTTTCCGGTCCCAGCCTATTCTGAAATCCTGTCATGGATTTCGGTTTAGATGGAGTTAGACAGACTTTTGGTTTATCCGATTAACATCAGGTGGTTACACTATCTATATTTCCGAGAAAATATATTATCAAATCTATAGCTGTCTGACTACACAGATTAATGCTTAAACCGTTGTTACCGATTATACTTGTTGTTTTGAGCCTTAGAATTAGTAAAGTTTGGTCCTAAGTAATCTATTAGGAATCAAATCTGCGTAACTTAATAGAGATGGATTCTACACTTATGTACAACAGATGTCTTTCTAAATCCCGTGAGATATATAGGTATATACAGGGCAGAATAGAAAAGTTTATTTATGAAGCTCAGTATTTATTAGTATATGAGAAAGGTCATGTATAGGTGGCCTACTACTATCCTACGTGTTTTAGAGGACTGGGCTTGTAGGGTCACCCTCAGCCCCGAGGCTACGTGTCTGTATATAGCAGGCACGCTTCTGTTTATGAGAGGTGAATAGTATATTTAGGTGCAGTGTTTGTTTGGGATAGAAGTGTGTATTTAGTGTACGTGTTTATGTGTGTGGGATAAGTTTGTAGGCCTAGGGGTATGTATCCTACAGTATTACGTATCCGTCCCATGGTCTGCTAATTATGAGCTTAAATGTTTTATTATACGGATATAGAGCATATGGGCGCACAGACATTACTAATATTTTGGTGCAAGCTGATTATATATTCTACCATGTATAGTTTTATTTGTGTCGTTTAAAACACATTTTTAACTCAAGAATAGTGGCACCTAGATATGGCTTTATCTGGTATCCAAAATATTAATACATGAGTGTATATACAATCACTAATTTGATATCCTGTAAAATGGCTAGTATCTGTAGCAAGAGAAAGGGTGACTGATATATGTAGGTATATCTATAGTATGATGGAAGGTAACTTACTTCTCATATAATGCCGAAGGCGAATGCTAAAGCGGATATACCACTTCTACAATTATTTACCTCAGCAGTCAACTTCCTGTATTACCATAAGCAGTATGGTATAAGAATTAACAAAATGTAGGTTCACCCGATAAACAAAGCCGATCCGAAAATAGCTACTTGTGTTATCAGCAGTGAAAGTAGGACATATACATGTACTACCAGGATGAATGTAACGACTGAAAAGTAGGACCTTTAGGGACAATGCCTTTCTTATCTTCTTTATCTGAATGTTTACAGGTGAAAATATAACTGATGGCATGATATGCAATGAATCTGATTTACAATTTGGCGGAAAAAATATATAATTTGATTGAGATCAGAACAATAGGTATTTCTCACATAGGAAACACAATGAAAAGGATTAAACGGAACATCTTGTGACGTTCTAATCGGTGATTATGATTAGAGTTCCAATGGTTGAGGTCAGGGCAGCAGGGTTGATATTCACCACCTGATAAAGACGGGAGTTTCAGAGTATGCAGTTGTGTCACACCACACTTTGAGCGTGTAGTTCACGGCGTTACACCGATTCCCCGAGCAGGACCATCTGACCGCCTTACTGGTGACCGGCCATGCGGGCAGCGCTGAAGAGGAGCACCCGAGAGGACATCCCTCTACTGACCGGTGTTAACGCTGGGCGGCCCCGGGCGGCTACCGTGCTAGGTGAGCTATTCAGCTTTAAGTCCGTGATGAACCAAACAACACAAAGTATGACGACTCTGGATCATTCCACGGTTGTCTGGAGTTGTATCGAGCTATCCGAAGTGCCCCTAAAACTTGACGATGGTCAAAACGAGCATTGTTGTCTGAAGCCTGTAAGGCGTGCGACATATTTATCGGGTTATATTTGCTGTGCTCTCTGAATGTGATAAATGGTAGCAAATTCCTCCAGAACTGGTTGATACGGTTCACTTTGAGAAGAGGCAATTCTGAAGAAGAGCGAACCGTACAGTTCAGATTTCAAACATGTCTGTCCTTTTTTTGGCATTACCTATAGAGTCGGTGTCTCAAGACGTCAGAACAGTAAACATGGGGCGAATATATCCTATAGTCTGGTTTTATCCTGTCCACTTAAACCACTCTTCTATTTCTGGTTAGCCTGTATGCGCTACGGTTTTCCAAGATAAAAGCAGATTTCTAGGAAAACTTCTATATTCTGTTATGCTTCCTATTATTGTAAAAGTGTCACCACCAGGCATCATTTGACCGTTAGAGGTCTAGAGTTTCCTCTTCGAGATATGTTTACCATTGATATAGATCAATTCGTGATACGATGTCATAAAATCTAGTCGACGTTAAACTGCCCAAACAAACAAACCATCAGTAAAAGCAAAGGATAACTATTTTAGTATATGTACTGCCGAAGCAAGTAAAGGAAATGATAACTCAATGTAGATGTCATCAGATGTCTATATCTTGAAACAAAATTGGCTCTTGATCTACTGACATGGGAAGAGTCCCAAAACCATACAAGCATGAGCAATTAATTTAGGGCCGGGTATCGAGGACCTATCCTTTCAAAAGAAAATACATGTAAACACGAACAGATGGTGTCAGGTTTTGGCATGTATGAAATCTTCTGATTTGGGAATTTGCAAGGAAAGGGTCGTCTTGACCACGACTTGATATTGATACTAGGCTATACGTAATGAGGTCAATGTGATTTATCAATATGATATCATCTGAGGAGCACGATTCCTCTTTTTAACAAACTGTCATTTTTTGTGGCTGCCAATTGCAATGAACGTTGTTGTGATATTGGTTTACCTTATCAGCCTACGAAAGTAAGACCAGGTCGCATTCTAAAATGGGACAAGATAAGGGTCTCAGAAAGTAAACCTTTTGAAAGCATCGAACTCTTGTGCTGAAAAAAAAGCCAACATTACTCACATTCCTAAAGAGGGATTATATTCATTATGGTGAATATGTGTCTTGTATTTGTGTATAGTATGAACAGCAATGTGCAATATATTACCATCTGGAATCTGAGACACATTAGTGGTACTTAGAAGGAAACCCACGAGATGAAAATAGCTTGGTCCGTACTCCACCGAGTTTGACTGCAGAGTAAAGCGCCAGATCCACTAAGGTGGCCAAGCGAATGCATCTGCGATCAATGTGCCTGTGTGAATCCCATGTAATGATATTCAATATATTGAATATTGTCGCAAGGCATTTGCATGTTCATGCAAACGTCTGCAAACGTCTGCAAACGTCTGCGAACCCAAATTAGCATGGAAAATCGCCTAAGTGGATCTGGTGCTTAATTCACAAAGCGAAGCTGGGTGAATTACTCTGCGGTCAAACGAAGTGGAGTGCGTACCAGGTTATTTTCATCAAGTGGGTTTCTGATTTTATCTCACCCCGTATAATATTATTTATTGATAAAATGAACTACCCAATTAGCCATTGAGTATTGGGTACACGAACTTCACGGCCGTGGAGTACGAGTTCACAATGTTAAGCATATATGGAGAAAAATATTGGGGTGAGATTAAATCTAAGAGACAAAAGTGGTAGGCCTATGCTTGGTTTCACAATTTCACACCTATATATTACTATATCCATTCTATATTCTGGATCTATCTATATTCTAGACTATAGACCCACCTAACGTTTACCAACTCGATACATTGTACTTCTTTGACGTTGGTAACGCTTGATGCTGCACGAGACTGATAACATACAGACTTCTATCATGACTCATACCGTATATGAGGGATATACGGCTGAGGTCACAGTGATGTCATTGTCATCGACCACAGGTTACTGCCCCATGTACCTAACAGCCGCACGATACGATCATAAATGATATCGACCCTGCCCACATCCGTTCGATTTCCCTTGAAAATAGATGTATCAAGGGACCGGGTGAGAGATAGGGGCACTTGCACGTCGTATGTTATGAGTCTGTAATTACTTTCCCGTTCAGCAGCTCAAGCAATGAATAATGAATTATTGTAATCTCGTGGTGTTAACTGATGAAACCACTTTCCCAGTTATGAATGTCAGGGAGTTTACAACCAATGGGTCAGGTCAACAATTAACTAAAATATTTACCTATCTTCCTTGTAATGGTATTATTTACAGGGTACAGAATGCTTTAATTCAAAAATGACATTGGCTATATATGACTTATTACCACTTTAAGATTTTTACAGCAGTTCTCAGATCAGTGATTAGGTTTAATTTTGACGATGATAGATTTCATGATTTCCCCGCTAGAGCCTCGCAAACACACCAGGCATATACTTTGATGTTTAGGTCAGAAGCTATTCCTCCTACCAACAACGACAGAAGACACTTTGTCATTCTCGGATCTCGTTGTAGGGAATTGTGCGCCGGTGCTGTTTTGTTGCATGGATTGATAATTTCCCCGGCCTGAAACAGCTGCCAACTAGTGATAGTTAGTAGAGTGCATGTCAGAGCATCTCTGACCTGGAGTGCATCTCATTGCAAAGGGACGTCTGTGATAGTAACATATAGTATAGTATTTATAGGTTTTCTGCTGTAGCAGTGCCGCATTGTGAAGCGTTATTACGGTAAAATGAAATCTTCGAGTTTGGTCTGATAGGCAGGCACTCAAACAGCGGCATATGTTGAGCCATAAACTATTTACTCCTCCGACAATATGTGACTTGTAATTCTGGGGGGGGGGGGGGGGAAATCGGTGTAATGGTGCCTCTATTAATATGAACACAATGTATTTTTTTCCAACGGGAGAAACGCGTCTTTACGCGTTACCCTCGAGAAAAGATTTTGAAACACCATTTCATACATTACTAGTCAGAACCTTTTTTCATAGAATCTGTCGGAACCCACGTATACGACTTGCACGTTTGAGGTACAAAATGTACTTGTGTCCATGAACATTATACAGTCCATTTTGTATCTTATGGATTTTCCAACCACAAACCAAACACTGCCTGCCGTGCAAGCAGGCATCACCCGTGAGTCGCCATATTGCTCCCTCTCCGGAGCTGCCATCTGGTGGATGGTCAAGTTACTAAACAGTTCGAATAACTGGTAGCATAAGACGAAATTTAGATCTCAAATGGAGGTATATTTCAGCCCAATTGGCGGTGAAATATACCATCCCCGCGCTATACTATTAGCCCCAAGTGGCTATAGATACTTTTAAGTGAAATGCTCTACCGTAATACAATTCCTGAGACTCCGACTTTCCACTGGGAGAAATATTGTGTGGGAATGATATATAATCCAATAGAAATCGCATATTACCTATTCACGCTTAACCTTCTTTGAGGGCTCTGTTATCACCTCGGACAAGAAAAGTGTTTATTGAAATGATATGTAAGGTTTTCTAAAGGTTTATTGGTATTAGTTAGGTACAGCCTCTATTGAAATGGTTTGCAGATAGAGGGCTCTGCCGTTCGAATCGCGGATGTTTGCCACTGCTAGATTGTCATCCGCATCTCATTGGTTAGATCTCACTATGGTAACGCTTCTCGGACAGTTTCTATTTGTTCGGAGGTATGTAATGGTCATCGATTAAGTATACTCGTTATCAAACACATTTTAAAAGCTTGATGCATTTTTTTAAAACATTCCTGCTCTATCAAATTTAGTTCGCAGCACCCTAGACCTCTAGTGAACTAATCGAATCGAATACAAGGTATGTCTCCCTAGAGCTTGACGGATGTCTATCTCATATTCCCTTTAGAGACTCTTGATGGTTAGGTTACAATCGGGGTCCAAATGCAGTTTAATCAATGCGTTTACTAAGGTTTCCTGATTCAGATGCTACAGTAAAACCATAGTTAACATATTGTGAAGACCTTACACCTATCTACAAGGTGCAAAGTGGTCTCAGGTATTTATTTGGTATCCGGGCTTTTATTTATTCTTTTTTTAAGGCAATCTCTTTATTGAGGTAAGATTCTTGTAATTACAGGGTTGGATGGTTGATGCGTGTGTACTCTCAATAAAGAGGCTTGGACCTCAGCCCGTACAGTAGGCTGGTTAGGCTTATGGTGCTTAAGCAATTATATCACTTGGCCGCTATCTAGATATGATAAATATGTTATAGAAGTAATGTTGAAAAAAACGAAGCACTTGTCTTTTTTCATCTCTGGTCCCATTCGCAATGTGTACTCACTTATGAAACATATTTTCAATACAGTCACCATTCATGCGTTGAAGCTTCATTCCAATCAGCAGTTGTTGATTGTACTTTCGCACGCCTTTACAGGCACGCCTTGGCCAATTTCTTCTTATCAAAAATATTTTTAGAAGAAACCAATGAAAGTCCTGTCAGTGCTTCTGTTCTAGGAAATCCTATGCCCTTACTCACGCCAGTACTTCGAATGGATTGTATAGATTAATTATATAATAAATCTGACCGGGTGAACCCATACTGCAGTGATACAGGTAGCATGTCCAGGTATACATTTAGGAAATGAATCATGCCGCAGTAAACAGACAATAAGGCCCGTCGGTCTTGCAGTTTTTCCTGCTCCTATTTCTAAGTGTGGCTTCAGACCGAGACGTGAATCTTGTTTGGCAGACGATAATTACAGGAAACGCAGCTTCAGTGATATGAATTATGACGACCAGTATGTAGATCTATAGTTACATAAATATCACGCTGAGAACCAGCAGTATTCTCTGTCTGACATACCCGACATCAATTTATTGTACATATTACTGCATATGTCTTAGTAATTGATTTGGAAAACAATGAAGCGTGGAATCAATTATCTTCATATTCTCTGTATTTCTGTATAGCAGTGATAGAATTGCGTTCAGCAACAGTCGATACTGGGCTATTGAATGACGAGCGATATACAAAGGACATTTAAAACGGTATTCAACTTGAGTCATCACAAACGAATTTTTGCCATCCTTATTCGGAACCCTATGACCAGCTTGCTTTCATTGTGCCTCACTAGTCTATATGGAGACATGATTAGTGTGGCTTAATTGAATCTGTTCCGTATTGCTTTCTGTCGGATATACCCACCGAGTTCGAAGAAAGAGGAAGTTATTTCCAACGAAAAGAACAAAGAACACGTGTACTTCAGCCACACTCACCAAGTCTCATTATTATATACCTGGAAGTCATTAATAAAACCGTCATTTTATTACTACATCTGTGATTGAAAAGAGGTAAGCTTGGACAGGTTATTTTTATATGTAGATCGTCACTCAGTGACGAACGGAATTAGTACAGCCGACTCATAAATGTGAGACATTCGCGCACAGATGTATAATGATATTGTGGACGTCTATGCTGTATGAATATGCCACCTGTCGAGGATACATTTACACCTGTTCCCAGATCTAGGTATCACCAAGCGGAGGTCTTGGGTCTACGCTTAGTTTGCCTGCTAGAGTACTAAAGTAGATAACATTCTCAGACCATTGCCTCCAATTGATTCACTTGATTACCGACCACGCTCAATAACCAGTCAACCCAGATGAAGCTCGGTAGCTTTGCCAATATTCCACTACATGTGATTACCAGGAGTCAAGTCAAATGTGTGATTTCAACCTTGCTCGGTACCAAAGCCCTAGAAGCTTGCTTCCTATCGTGGCGCTGCTCATGTCTGAAACCAATCGGAGGTAGACTTGCTCAAGTCTTTGATTATGAACATTCATTAAATGATTAAACACAATCAGAATAAAGTTCATTATAGTATGTATCCTTCTCTGACCGGCCCATGAATCAAAGACTTGTCAACTATGAACAGAATCTCCTGTTTATGACCCCAAACCGATCCCTGTAACCCAATACCTCCTCCTTAGCTTTCTGTATATAACTTAAGAGTGTAATACACAGTCTACCATCAGTCATTAGTTCCACTCAGCATGTTGTCCCTCCTCGACATTATATGTAAGCAACCTCTTATCTATATTCCCAGAGAATCCCATCCTTTACCCAGAGTACGTGCTCTCCCCCATCCATCACCTGCAGTATTAACATACCACCATGCTACCCTTCGTTCAGCTTCTCTCTGTAACATAACCCCAAATTGTCATCATCAGTTTCGACCTACAAGCTCCCATCTACTATGAACTATATTTAACTGGTAGTTACTATCGACGTACTAACGTGCTTGGAACCTTACTCGCACTACCTCATAATCAACTGCAAAGGCTTTAGGATTAGTACCAAAGGAATCAGCCAGGTGGCGACTCTAGTAGGCAAGTTGGATTGGTTCCGCATAATACGAGAGCGTTTGGCTTTCATAGACATAGAGAACTAATTTACTCTGTTGGCATAAGAAAGGTTTAACTTGGGGATTTAGGTAACACCGGGAACCTAGAAGGTTGTACGAGCGCAAACTGTTCTATGAAAATACTAAAAACCAAGAAGTACTTTTATATTATTTACAAAATTATTGTACATTGAGAACGTTCATTGTAATAATGCGGCTTCTAAAAAGTTAAATTTGATAAGGAAAACAAGAGTTCGGTTTACTTTATATATGCACCATGTATGTTCATAAAAATACTTATTCAGTTTTCATTTCATAGAATGAAAACATCTCCATTCAGGTTTTCAGTCTGTACTTGTGCGTACACACATGTTCTTCCAAATCTGAACACAGGGTAGTACAGGTCAAGGAAAAGTCAGGGAGAAATTTGTTTTCTCAAAGTCAGCGAAAAGTCGGAATCTTTGGGGAAAATTCAGGGAATTTTGAAACTGTGAAAAGTCAGGGAATTTTGATATTTCAAGAAATGTAATGAAGTGCATCTTATGGCGATGGCAGTCTTCCCCGCAACTAACTGCAAAATTTTTAACAGAACTGTCATGTAAATCACCTAAAACATACATTGAGGATCATTTTTCAAGGTTTACAAAAAATTTCTTTCTAACAAATAGCAATTAATAGATCAGCTATCATGAAATTCTTACAGAATGTAGATATAACATCATATTTAAGAGTTTGACGAGTAATATAAAGTGTTAAGGAACCCGGTCATATCGCTTGAAGAAGTAAGAAAATTGTCAGAATCACCCGGAAAAGACCCAGCCCCTAGCGGTATACACTGACACTAATACCTGGCCCTATGAATGTGCCACAGCCAATGTAACCGGGTGCAATATGGTTAAATATGTTTTGTTCTCCCTTTGGCCAGGGAAGTCAGTGAATTTCAATCCTGTTCTTCTGCATCTACCATGTAACTTTAACATAGAAGCAATGGATGTGACTTAACTATACACTACAGTTTGCAATGCAACCATTCCCATTTCTAAATGTCTCACAAATGTGTTTAATAATTATCTTTGTGAAGTGTCAACTCGAGGATTAAATTCAAAGTTCGGATTCATAATTCAATTATGATCGAATATACAAAGCAGGGGTAGCTGCAAAACGTGGTCGAAAAGCCAGCATGAAGGGGACTCTGAAAAAAAGACTTTTTGAAAATGTTCCTGAAGCATATCCTTATGTGGGAAAAAATTGATGTGATGGCCAATTGGTGTTCACCACCTTTTCGTTTTTTCGTCTATTATCTGTTTTATTTAAACATAAAAATGAATAAAGAGCCTTCCCTGGCATATAACTTACTATCTGTCAGTGCTGCTTCCTCTGGATGTTCTCTTGGTATGTTTTTTTCTCTGCGTGGTTAACCTCAGATATTTGGCAGAAGTAGCATCTGGCCACTA
The DNA here is from genome assembly GCA_950022655.1 of Alentia gelatinosa. NCBI lineage: Eukaryota > Metazoa > Annelida > Polychaeta > Phyllodocida > Polynoidae > Alentia > Alentia gelatinosa. The sequence continues at coordinate 46,495,009 of OX465581.1, forward strand.
GACTGTGAGTCAGACCAGTTAGACCGAGTTGTCCATGTGTGAACGGAAGGGGAAAGGGTCGAGCTGACCTCAGCGCATCTCGAAGCAGTATTTAATATATTCCTGTAGAATATGCCCAAGTGTTTTTAACCAAAGGCAGTACATTAGCTACGCACCTTAGCAGGTCTGTAAAATGTGTATTGTAGACTATCGCTTGCGAAATCCAGAATAAATACCAGAAACAGTTCAAAGTTCATTGAATTCATAAACGATGTGTCCAGACTAAAGCAAAATTGAAATGATTCTGAGGAAAGAATGGATTTGAAAAATTCTCTTCCTGATACATTAACTGTATCAAGAGATATTTGAGCACTAGGGAATGAAAGAACGTCAGTCAAGCAAATACACTGCAATAATCAGTACTATGGGGAACCCCAGTGCACCCACATTAACTTATTTGGCCACAAGCAAAGATTAGCCACACTGATGTAAATCTCTTCATTTTAAAACTCTGTTCACAAAAATTTCGAAAGGATCTGAAAAGTTCAGATACAACTAAGATTTTCAAATTAATGATGAGACATTCATTTAGATGTATCCAGACACATACAAACGGCACACTACCTGTGTCCAGATTAGGTTGAGGGATCACAAATTGAGACATCTTGTAATGTCTCATGGCCGTTCTGACCTTTCCCACTGGAACTAACATCTCATGATTTAGTCAATAGCTGCGTTTTTGAGAGACCGTTTGTCAGTTTGATCTCATCTACAGCGCTGTAGGTGGTACTTCGAAGTGCAAATCCTAATTGTTGACAGGAAACCCAGTCCGGTTACTAATTGCAGTGAAGTAGACCAGATGCCGGACGGGCAGGTAGTCCTGATTAAGTTTAACCGACCCTCCTTAGGCGGAAATTTTTGTTGTTATAGAGCAGAACTTTCCACCAAATTCTATCCACACCAATGTGGCCGAGCTCGCAGTGGCGGACGTGAGGGTTTGTTGTCGTAAGGACGAGCCTGCTATTGTAGCGGACATGGTGCCTGCCAAAATATACAGCACATGTGGGGGGCGGACTGTACCCCCCAGGGAAGCCATTACACCCTGTAGACCGCCCCATGCAATCAAGCCGCCCTGTTGGATCCATATGCGTGGTCCACAGGCCCTGGCCACGACGCCATGAGTGGGAGAGGGGTCCGCTTCGATCTGCTCCCGTCCAACTCATGAGCAGCTCACCATGTGTTATGGCAGCTGGAGCCTGTTCCTGATTACTTCCGTTCTCAGGGCTGAGTTTTACTTCACGTTGAAACGTTGAGGAGTTTTCTCTTGTCTGCTCGGCTCATCTATGGGTCCGCATTATGTGTTATACTTGCCAATGTGTATCTTAGTTTCCAATTAGAAAAAAGATATGCAAGGCTTTGATGATATTTTCATCTGAAGTCTTTCTTTACTTTTTCAGTGTCCCAAATGTAGGATGATATCAAAAGAATTCAGTATAGGAGTGTATCAAAAGAGATGAGTATAGAACAGCACATGAGAAAAGGTTTGAAAAATACATTAGGAAAGTAGAATGTTGGTAGTCCGCTAGGAAAATATAACACTATTTCCGTGAATGCATCATGAAAGTTGAGATTAAGAGAGTATGTCTGGAGAGGATTTCAAGAACATGGACATAACGCTATGGCACAAACAACACTTCATTGGGAGAGTGACGGACTATTTAAGTCAGGTGTAGCGGGTAACATTAGAAGAGTATTATGTGAACGTATATAAGCAGGGCTTAGTGTGAGAGGGTAGTCTAGGATAGCGGAGTATGTATGTAATGGGAGGCAATAGAATTACATATGGGAAAGTCTACGTGGAAGAGTGGAATTTCTGAAACCATTGAGAAAACAAATCTGGAGAATTGAGTTTGCGAGAGAATATTTTGAGACAGTCAATTGTAGTAAATGGATAAGTATGGTAACAACAAAATATTTATCATTCTAAACCCACAACATTGAGAGTATAGGTCTGCTAGGAAAATTCACAACGAACAATTGGCAAATAGATTGGAACAAGTAAATAAGAACCAAACTGCACACCATACATTTAAGTGTGAATGGGAAGAGAAACCGTGGGAATCTAAGTCGCATTGAACAAGCGAAGTTGACCTGTCTGAGAAGAGGTCACTCCATATATATATAGATATACCTCCTGAAATGTGTCAAAATGTGCTTATAACTTTTCATCCAGCATATCCTGCGGGACTGTTAAAATGAACAAGGAAGTAGAAGATACATGAAAAATAGAAAAATATTTCCAAATATTTTGAAAAGAATTGACCAAAATACTTATTCACCCATACAATGTCCGTGTTTGTACGGAAAGTTTCAGAGGACTTCGAGGCCTCCTTCCCTACTGTTGACGTGAACTCTAACGAGGCTGGGTGAGTTATGCTGGAACCTTACGCCTAAATATTACTATGGAAAATCCAACCCTCAGTAGGCACCGGATATCACCTCAGGATTCAAGCTCAAATGTGAACTCTATTCTCTTTAATACTATGCAAAGTATCCGAGCGCGGTTTCTTAACTCGAGGAAGTATTACTTTCTGATAGTTCATCCACAGAGTGTAATGTTGGAAAGAATTTCATGGAAAGTATGTCTGGATGTGCCAAGTATAGTAGAGATAGCAACAGGATGGGCTGTTGAAAAGTTATATCTACTACATGTTTCCTCTTTTAATTACCATACTACGAGGTTTTTAACTACTAATAAAACACATAGGTATATAAAGACAGAGGAGACCGTCAAAGCGCCTATGGTTTGGAGAGTGTACGTCAGGTGGGTAGAAGAGTGACAGCAGTGAGTGTGGGGGGTGCCCTGAGTCAGCGTAACGCAGGCATGTAGCCAGAGACTGCCGTGATTCAGGCGGGCTGCGGCGCGCCCGACCATAGGCCCAGGCAGCTCCCACACACTACGCACTTTACTCTGCTCCCCAGCCTCTAGCTTCACAGAGCTGCTCACTGGAGAGGCTCGACAGGCCAACACCGCACGTGTGTGTGCATGCAGCAGGAGGAACAGTTTAAAAACTCAACAAGGAAGTCTGTGTTCTAGACAGAACTCCCCTGGTACCGGGATGCAAAGGACGTGTTAGAGATGTCTTACCGACTTCTGGCTAAGATTCTGTGTCAGTGGGTCGACTTGGAGCAATGCTGTCCATGCCTGTGGAGTACTTCTCCCAACGGTCAGCGCTAACTTTTGTATTTCTCTTCCAGCCTGTTGTTTTGATACCGATTTCGGTGTGTAGTCTGGTATAACCAACCTAACACTAACCCAACAACCCTTAAACCACTCGCAGTGAAATAGCCAATACTATCACCCTGTAGGTTACGACACGTATATATGGCAGGGCACATGTATGTATGTATATATATGCCCTGTATATATTGACCAGTGGCTCTTGTGTTGCTATATCAATGAAATAATAAGATCACGTTTGCCAATGAACGGTTTTTAGCTATTCAAGGAAAATCATTGGTGTATATTCCAATGTTTTGTACAGTGAGCATGCTAAGTTTTTTTTATATATGTTGGTAATTAACTTATGATGGTGGACAATTATTGCAGTTAGTGTTGTTTATCAAGAGGTAGCCCTATTATTCCTGTAAACTAACCGGGTAATATGCTGTATTTATTATGTTACTGTGTAATCAGTTTTGCACATGCTTGAGCGTTCAAATGAGCACGCTAAAATAGAGGTCTATTAGATACGCTAGGCTTGATTACCCCTTTTACCTCTCCTGACCGTCGTCGGACCTGCAACACCTTACACCACGAGGTCTGTCTGTCTGTAATATACCAGCCCCCAACAAAACTCTATTTCAAGTATATCTTACATGTGTACCACCAACGAATGTTTATAGGATTCAAATCGTATCTCCAATCTCTATATTATGTTGGGAGTGGAGTACCTATCTACATGATCAATGAAGTTGTAGTTATTCATGTAGAAAATGTTTTCAGGATTAATGTTTAACTGTTCACCTACTTCGGGGCTAGCTAGCCACGCCAGCCGCCCACCCCCGCCCCCCAAACCTTCACCGTCTCACATCTGCAGTTTGCCTCCAAACTCAGGACGGCGACCAACTATAACTCCAGCCCTTGTCATGAACATGTTTTACTCTACCTTTCGCTACAGACACTTTGCCGCCCTGCTCTTTATCAGTAACAGTCCCGGCCGTATGCCTACGTGTAAGATACCTCCGCTCCCATTTCCGTGGTCAACATCTTCCAATTCTTCTACCCTGCATCTTTGCTTTGCTAAACTCATTATGGTCGCATGTTGCTACGTTACTAATACATTATCACAATGGTCCTCGGTTCCACATCATGTCATTTCCCACCTGTAGTTCCATACGTATGTTTGTTCTCTCGCTGCTACCCATCTTTCATGGTCGCCCATTCAATTTTGAATAGATGTACAGGTTCTGGGTTAAATAGGTGTAATGTTACTAAATGAAGATCTATGGTGGCCTTGGCTGAATTGGGTCATTTTCAAGATCCTGACCGAGTGATTTTGAACTTGTTTCCTATGCTTCATGCTTCTCCTTGCCTGTCAAATAATTTCAATGATTTCATTAAAGATCGTGCTATGATTCTGGCTTATGCCAAACTACTAAACAATGCAAAGACTCAAAGCCCTACTGCTTCACTCCTCATTTCAGTCACGCTCTGTCGGGCTATGCCATTCTTCCCTCGCTCTCACTTAATCAATGGTCCAGGCCAGGCCTTATCACAATCACTCACTGGTCCACACCTAGTCAATTCCTGAGTGCCTTACTCTTAAAACCTTGCTCATCCACTGCAGCATGCCTTCGACAGTCTTCCATGCCTCACGCCTTGTTATGGCCACCAGTTGTTTCACATGTCTTATTGGTTCTCCCAAACCCCATGTTTTACCCTCACTTCCCACTGCTCCGTATCACCTTATGGCCAACCTCTGCCCTATAATCCCTCGTGGTCAGCCCCTGCCCCATGCCTCAGGCCCCAATGACCTCCAGCTGTCTCAGCCCTTGCCTTGGTCACTTTGTCACAATTACCTGTAAGGCAGCAGGTGGCTACGTCAGTAACACATCCACCTTCCAGTTCAAAGAGTTTGGGGTGTCAAGACATGGCCATGCCTCTGTATTTAACTGCTTGTCTGCCATCCTCATGTCATGTATATATATATATATATGATCCCAGGCTATTTGTACGGCAGTATACGCCATAAATTCAATCATATCAAGGTTCATCTGCTATCTTTAAAAAGCTCACAGTCAAATGTTATTGCACACCTGGTCACTATCTTTCGCCGGATCTTTTCATTGTTAGAACCTCTTCTCCTTGGTGCTCGTTATGATAATCCTCTGACCCACAGAGTGTACTGATTGCTCCATATTATCTAGTGTAGTAATCCTTGTCACCAAACAGAGTTCACGGAGCTCTTATCTAACTACCATTACAGGCACCCCATATCAGGAGTCTACCTCCTATTGAAGGTGACGTCGGGGGTACACTTGCCTTCATCAATTACGCAGATCGTGTATTGATCAGCATCGATTCCGCAATCTAACGGTAGTTCTCCGGCAACGCGGTCCATTACACTGCCACTGCTCGTCCTCAAGGCCCAAGTCGGCAGGGGAGAAGAAGTGGGTGCCAGACCCAGCAGGAAACTGTCCTCACGCCGGACGCGCGCGGTCGGGCGTGCAGTATGGGACGCGGGCAGACACCCAACGGACGCTGTAGCCCCAAACACAGGTTCCAGGAGGGACTGAGGGAGAAGTAGGAGGGGAAACATCTGTCGGTTGTTCACCTAGGTTTCTCACAGGAAGATGAGACCTTAGTAGAAAGCTCGTACAGAGGTGCTCAGTTTACATGTGGAGTCGCTCGGATCTGTGTCTGGAGTTCTGTATTTCTCTGGACATATATTTTATTCTCGGACTGCAGTGTGTGCGAAAGTTAACCACTACCTTTCTTGCGTGTAGGTGTGTACATGTGGGGCTGCTCGGTTTGTAGCTGATATCACTACCGAGTTTCTGCCTCATTTGTGCTTGGAGTCTGTGTGCTCGGTCTCCCCACCACCACGTTTCTGCGTGGTATCATTTGGTCTGTTTACATGGTTGCTATTCCATTTCAAAATGGGAAGTCGCTCACTTTGATCTCGGAGAGTAATTGGAAATACATACGTAGTGCAGCATTGATCAATACTAATAGAATCTGGTATGCTCAAAAACTACTCCCTGCTTCGATTTGATGCTACCAGTTCCTTGGAACTTCTGAAACCTCAAAGCTGGTCATTCTAGTCCCAGTTGGAGTTCCCTGGGTGAGCAGCCTGCTGCATAAACAAACGGCCGCACAGCGCACTGCCTCAGAAGTGGACTTGTACTGGACGTCATAGAGATAGGCGTGATTTGATCATTATGTAAGTGGCCATACATAACGTGATAGGCGCTTCTGATAAGCTCAGGGGACCAGGGCCCTGTTTCATAACTTGCGGAAGGTTTTAGCCAGCAAACCCGTAAAATAGCGGCTGGGATAGCGAGACGAACAACGTACATATTAATTCTGCGTTTCATAACCCCTCTCGCTATTCAGCAGTCTCGTTCGTTCGTTATTTTCGGGCATTCGTTCGTTGTTCGGGCAATATCACTCTCCCAGCAGATATTTTGTGTTACATTTCTTATACTGGGCCACAAGATCTATGTTCGGAGAGTGTTTGACCGCAAGCGGGGTCGGCGTGCATGCTCACTGTAGGCATCAGAATGTAAACAAACAAGATGGTTGGAGACATCCAACAGAACTGAATACATGTGAAGTCAGTTAATAGATTGAACCAAATCTAATATATATAAATAAATATATACATATATAGATACATATATACACACATTATTATAGATTTATATACACATGTATCTATATATATATATATTATATATGTCGAGCGATGCAGGAGGTTCTGCAATAGCCACCTGAGTGCTGCAGTGACCACAGTTGTCAGTTTGAAATAGAATTTCCAGTATTGGAAGAAATAATCATTAGAAAATTTTAAAATTTGGCATGAATATATGGGATACAATTAGAATTACTCGCTACAAATATTCTTCAATTTGAATGAGATTTAGTGTCTGAAAAAGAAATATTTATACTGCTATTCGGGATGTACGAGAGGGTCGACCCTCTCGTAATTAGCGGGAGTTTTTCCGCCTAAATAGCGGGAGTATAGCTGAGCGGCAGATGCTATTGCAACGGACATTACCGCATTTTCTCCCTCTCGCCCCGAAAATGGACGAGGCTATAAAATAGATTTGCTTATGCAACGGACGCTCACGCTATTAACGAACAAACCGCTTTTAACGAACCTTCCGCAAGTTATGAAACAGGGCCCAGAATCACTGGGGACCCCCTACTTCCTGGTTTCGTGTATCTATAGAGATGTAGGACATCTAGACGGCTTTACTTCTGAAGCCATTGATCACTGTCAACAAATTAGTCCGCAACTTTTAACCGATCAAACAGAGATTAAATTCTACTATCTGAACTCGTGAGTATCACATATTAAGCCTCTAAACAACAGTGACAGTAATGCGGAATAACCACTGGCGAAGTGGCGCTACTATGCGATTTCTGAAATGCTTGGACTAGTTTAGTGCCCATATGAATTTCTATATACATTCACTTATCCCAGATAAAATGTATACCATATAGCATTAACCGATGAAGAATATCTTTTATCATAAAGGCATAAAAAAAATCCAGGGCATTCTTCTTTCATAAATGATTTAGATAATTTTGCCTCTTGTAACCTATGATATTTTAAATGACGCTTAAGATTATTGTATCACCGCCCATGGCAAATTACCCACATCTTCCCATGAGTTTGTCGCCGCCTTCCGATAAATGTTTCACGGCCACTCGGCTCTCCTGCAATCGCTTGGGCACACCTACATAATGCTCCGTCACATTTATTTCCTGCTATTTCAGTTTGGAGATTCAATCTCAGCAAGGTATGGCCCTGGATATTAGTGCGGCGTAAAATACCATTGACCAAGTAACCAACCAGCCGTATATAACTATACAGGCACATAAAACGCCTCTGTATCGTGCCCTCGGGGCGCCCCACTTAGGAAATTGGATTTTTGTATCGTGGTGTGTGCTGAGCTAAGAAGATACAGATCGAACACCGGGTCACCTACAGAAGTTACTGCTGTTCACTTTCTAGATAGTTACCACAGTGAGAGGAACCTCCGAGGTAAGGTATTTTGCGTTAGATTGTGGTTTCGCGAAAGGACCGTCTGAAACAATCAACCCCCTATTCCACTACGGTACGCAAAAAGACCAGATAATTTATGCAGAGAAAGTAACCTATTCCTGTTACACCACCCTTGGCATTTTTATATTGCCCCTGGATCAGGTTGAGACCTACCACGCTGCCCTTTGCTCTGATCGGCTCATTAAGGTTCAGCTACACTTTGCACACTGCGATAATTTCGGTCTAGAGATGATATGCAGTGTGCATACTCTGATAGTACCACTCTGTGGATGGTGTTGACTGTTGCAGTGTTTGCACAACTGGGACGACATCAGATAAACCAGCCACCATACGCCGCTGTTGTATCCTATCTTGGAGCTCAATAGACCTTATATACGATTATGAACCAGCATTGCTACAGGTGATTATATATCAGCGTGAGTGAAACAGGCAGTGGATTGATTCCCATACGTCGCCCCGGGTGGTGGTGACACTGCGATTGTCTGCCTATGCGCGACGGTTTAAATCTGCTACTTGAGTAGGCATCAAACAAGTACGGGATCTCAAACCAAAGTCCAAGCATAGCGCAGGTGACACGTTTCATCACTGACAAATCTCTGAGGATCACCAGCTTTAACGGATACAACATCTATAGACCCGAGGAAGACTGTAGATTCTGGGAACTCAAGGGCCAACGTATTAGTTGTCAGGACTTTAGCTCAAGGTTTAGTCTGCTACGGGAGACCAATATGTTGTAACGTCTGAGAGGGAGTCGCCTGCAGGTCATGCCAGCTAAGCTCGCCCAGAGACCAGCGTCTCAAGATTTTACCTGATATGTCATTATTTTGTAAAGATTTACTATCCAACTGGAATTTGTTTAGGCCTATTCTGTTAACATAATGGACTGCATATAGTTTGCTGGATCATCATTCTTGTGGTAATACTTGGTAGTTGTCCAGGAAGTACCAGACACTACCCGGAAACAGGTCCGTGCTGTTCTGACCACAGGAGGTTGGTGCTAAGCTTTCTTTCCGAGAAGCCACCGTTTGGAGCTATAGAGTCAGTGTGGCGGCAACCGCCTTAGGCCAGAGTGCGACAGGTAGCAGCAGACAACAGGCAGAGGGTGGACATATACTACAACAGGTGCCAGCAGACAACAGGCAGAGGGAGGTCATAAACTGCAACAGGTGCCAGCAGACAACAGGCAGAGGGAGGACATAAACTGCAACAGGTGCCAGCAGACGACAGGCAGATGGAGGACATAAACTGCAACAGGTGCCAGCAGACAACAGGCAGAGGGAGGACATACACTACAACATGTACCAGAAGACAACAGGCAGAGGGAGGACATACACTACAACATGTACCAGAAGACAACAGGCAGAGGGAGGACATACACTACGACAGGCACAAGTAATTAACAGGTAGAATGAGGACATGTACCGCTAAAGGACAAAGTGACAAGAATATGCTGTAGACCACACAGGTACAAGATGGAGGATGGTATGCAAACCAATTGTAACATTCGTCCACTCTCATATATGATAAGACTACAGAGTGTTATGTAAGTGTGTAAACACTATGTTAGCAAGCGTTATACTGGACATTAACACAATAAATGTACGTGCAATTTGGACCATTTCTTCATGAAAACATCCACAATAGAGACATCCTCTAAAAGTGCACCTTTGGTCTAGGATGTAGGTGAAACTTTAGACCGCAAAATGTCTAATGGTATCAATATCATGTACAGCCGTCGGGACATATGGTCGGGACTGCTACATTCATGGGGGATGTAGTAAACATATATTACTCAAATATACCATTCACCTGTGATACTTGTAACTCTCAGTAAACGTGAGTTTTGCTGAGGTTGCTCTGAACTCCCTTACTTCTCGGAGAACTATCAACGGATCTGTTTGTTTGAGTCAAGGGGAGGGCGTTATAACCCATATAATTGCAATATATGTGGATAGTGCATTGAGTTATAGACGGATGTGAAGCGTGCAGCTCAGGGAGCAGCACGACGAGCAGTTGGTCATGTGCTCACGGCGGGCGCTGTTCGTGGAGGGGGACCTGGGCGTCGCGTTTCTATGGCTCTGTGGACTCATCCAGTCCCTGGTCGAGTCTGTCCATAGATACGTGGCCTCTACGACAGGTAATCTAAAACGGATATTTATTCCGATTTAGTAGCACTACGTATTGCATCAGTGATACTTTTGTCACATCTAATTATTTTTCCATACAGAGTGATTAAATGCGTAAGATTACATAACCCAATCTCACCTCACGTTAGATTCGTACCCCTGCTTGATTTTTATATGGAACCCAAGTTCACTTGAGTAGCCATCACTTCCTATAAGGTTATCTGGATGATCTAGGAAATGCTAGTTTGGATGTATATTCGTGTATGATCGTGATTCTCTCCCAGTACTACTTTCTCGCCTTGGAGAGTAGGGTGGACAAATTCCTATATTTTTTTCTCATTTCCAGTACTGTCTAAATGATCGTAGGGATGAGGAAAGGCACAGAAGTTGGTTGTATGTGTGATCAGCAAATCTTTTTTTGTCTGGATAATTGATACATGTAATGGCAACTAGGATATAAAGGTCTTGGAATATTTTATTCGATGTTATTTCTCTGCACTTAAATAGGCCCTACATGGTTGCAAGAGGGGATAATTCAGACTTCACAATGGATCATATAAATTCTTATAAAACAATATATATATGGCAATAATGATGAATAACTGTTATTCCTCTCAGATGGTATGGGAGAATAAAACGAACAAATAAAAACAGCGGATTGGGCCCAATGAAGATCGTTATATCATCTTAGTCTTAGGATTTTTTTCCCACTTAATTGGTCACGTGCTCATTAGCCATGGAACCTTGTAAGATGCATTGCTACATGTATTTGAAAATGTTATGAGGTTAGATTTACCTTCCCTTTAAGGATAGTCATTTATCACCATGGCATGCATTTTAGAGATCATTGGAAACAATTCACACATGCTGTCCTTGCAAACTTTGGACTGTGGTATCAAAAGTGAAGGTCTTTGTAGTGAGTGTGGTTCTCCTTGCCTTTTACGCCTACAAATCTCTCTTTGTTTAGTGCTGTCGAGTATAACATTTCTTAAACTACGCACCGTTTCTATTTTGAACTCCTACTGCTTGTAAGATCCGAGTTTCTTTAATTTGCCCTTACGCAATGTGACTGCCTTTTAGGAAACTGGTGAGGGTGGTTAGTATAATGTAAATACGCTAGAAGTTTCATTTCATAGTGACTTAACCAGGCGAATCTGAGGGAAATGATGTAGCGATCAAACGAATGGCATTATGGCTATGCATAATCACCCATATTTGTTTCACATTTTGCCTTACCCATGAATTGTAATTAAAAACATCATTAGAGTATATAAAAAAAGGAGAACGTCCTTATACCCGGATGGGTATTTATTATTTTACTTGAAATAGAATTGAGTGTGAATTTTCTGTTATGTCTGTGAAGAAAGATACTAGGGGTAAGATAATATGTGTAATCCCTTTTTAGCTTTTATTTTCACATATTTATGCTTAGGTATTTCTAGGGTTGAAAAAGTAATAACATCACAAAACACTTTCATAGACATAAATGCATAATTTGATTTTAATATCAAGACACAAAATAGAGTTCATAAGTACGCGGTCTGTTACATCCCAGAAATATTCAGTATCTCAGTATCACATAGTAAATCATAGATTCACAAAGGGATGTCTGCAAAATTGTGGAACCCCCACCATCACTCAAACATACTTTATGGATGTTCTTAAGGCTGAATTTAGCTGAGAGAATTCTCACAATATCAGTGGATAATATATGGAGGCATGCTCAGTGTGCCTGAATAAAATCTGTTCAGAGATATTTTATTCGGAAATATTCACCGAGTTCAAAGAACAAGTTTAGTATATCCAACCAAAAAATTGAGAAACAGATGGAATTCAGGTACATTCACTATGTCTCGTTATCATTATATACCTAGAAATCATTAAAAACACCATTTTGCAATTTTACAAATCACCTTTACGTAAATAAAAATGGTCACGTGGTACTGAGGGACATATGAATATCCTTTCGTCACTCAGTGAGGAACTGAATCTATACTCCTGGTTAGTAAAAGTGAGAGATTCGCCCGTGAGTATATAATAATTCTTGTTTGTTCATTTGTTTGCAGGCATCGTTCATGAGAACCCGCGGATCGGGTCAGACGGAGAGAGTGAGGAGGTCTCGGGCGCCTCTGACGAGAAAGAGGACGTCATCTCGCCGGTCAAACTGCGCGTGCGTCAGCGTCGCTTCAGTGAGGTGCGTGCGACTCTCGTGTTTGTGTCTTTTACTTCCTGTGTTCACACCGGACGCTGTTGGGTTGGCAGACAACTAAATGTGTCATCATCTCATTTGGGTGGATTCAGGTCAATGTCGATTAGCGGTCCACCTGTTGGAATAGTAAAAGCAGCTTCAAAGGCTATTTGTATAGTTTGTGATTTCCAATATTGTTCAACAGTTACTACAGTATTACTCTGATCACTTTAGAGTTCAAAGGTTGTAGAGGGAGTGTACCCCAACAGACACACCCACCAAGTACACACACAAAGCCAAATTGTCAAGATAAATATTGAAAAAAAACACGTAGTTGACACAGGGTACTCAAATATAGTGAGAAAAAACCCTAAACTCAACCCACCTAGTCCCAAAGGTGTCTGATGAGACGAAGATGGCGAAACTGCACTCATAAACAAAATATTCAAGCCTAAACACAATATTTACAAACCACAGTGACATTAGTCAGGGGTCAAGGCTGATCACACTGGGCATTTCCGCCTATGTGACCAACCACAGGCCTGAATGATAATGTGTACTTGTAACAGACAACTGCTGTATCATCCAATAAAATAGGGGGCATAGGCGGAAGTTTGGAAAAGAATGCCGCAGATTTAGCACAGAGCTAACGTAATGTTGCTCTGGTGTCCAGTGGACTGTGGATGGGTGATCTTAGTGACGCGTGCTGTGGACGCCAGGTGGCAGGCCTGTGAGTGCAACAGCTTGCCTCGCCATCTATGTCAAATACGAGAACTATGTTTCTTTCCTCGGCTACTCCTCTTGTTCCAACCTAATATTGATTTACATAAAGAGAGTAGAATTCTACTATCTTTCATTTCCTGAAACCTATTAAAACAAGGTGACCTGTACAGAGCAGCAGTTTCATCTGCTTTTTTGAAGAGGGTGAATATGCAAGTAGAACACCGTTTTACGGGCCTCAAAATGAACGTAAAGGACCTCTTTGAGTGCACTTAAGTGATACATTTATATGGTAGATAACCTAAGGACTCAGTCGAATAGTGTCGGAGAGAGAGAAATAATAACCTCACAAGGATGATGACTCGAGCGTCCCACGTTGATATATTAATCATCTAATGAAGTGCTAAGACGAAATTACTTCCTGTAGCGAACACTAATGAATATTGTTAATTACCTCCATATTCCGCAAGTGATGTGTTTCTTTCATTACTTCCTAGCCATTCTGGTCACTTAGCACATGCCGTTATTTACTTGCAATAGATGTATGCTGTGAGGAAAATATACAATTAGCGAATGTTTGTCATTGTTTCTTACCTGTAGTCCACGTCGAGGTTGTGCTAATTATAGCCGCCTTCATGTGACTTGTATGGAAATCAACCCATCAACGATAGTAAGTTAAATATGGCAGATTGTCTCCTTCATCATTCCGCTATAGACCTTAGTCCAAGCAACACTAAGTGACAACCAAGAACAAATCAACTCATCACCCTCTATTATATTGCAGTAGAGTTCACAACTGTATTTTAAAGATAAATATGGACAGGAAAATATTTCTGCGGTTGCGCATTGTATTAAGAAAATCAAATGTTGTAGTTTAGAAGTCGAGATGTTTAGAAGGAGGGACACATTTATCATGCGGGTACGCCATCATTTCTAAGATAATTTGATCATGTTAAATCAAAGGATATGCCAATCAATTCTTTTAAAAGATTTTTCCTCTAGCTATTCCAGGCAGCAGAATTTATCATAGGAAACGCCTCAGTTTCTAAGAAAGAGCCATCCAGTTGAGTACCTCTTAACCCAATGACCTCCAGTCCCCACCCCTCCAACTTCCAGGATCTGGGCTAAGTGTAACCCCACCCCTACCTTGCTCTCCCAGTTATAGCTTGTCCATTCGCGACGATCTCGACATATTGTTGAACCTGTCATAGTCTGACTGACGACCCAAGACGCCACCGTTTCTAAAGTTAATCTCGGCTTGCCCTTTGATCGGGTTTTACTTAGGGTCAGGATGTCAGTTTGCGTATAGCACATTTTCTAAAGTGAAATCTCGGCCGTGCCACTGCTTGGTAGTGTTAAACTGCTTGACTCATGGCTTTGATCTTGGTATAATTCCACTCAGGTTGTTCTTTTGGGATTGAAACCCAGCAAAACTTCTATCAAGCAATGTAAAACCAGGAAAATAGATGTGGCCATTCACTGAAAGTAAAACGTTCCATATATTTATCAAAACATCCAGTTAGTCTGTCGGAAGTGAATTTTTGTAGGTTTTGTAGAATTGGGGAACGATTGATGGATGTGAAGGGTAAAACTATGAAGAGACGGAGAAAGTTTTATAAATGACAGAGAAATGGTTTCTGAGCCTCCACTCAACTCCAGATCGGATCTGCCCGTGCATTTTAGCATGGTCATGTCATTGTGACCTAACTACTGTCTGGATCACTGCATGGGGTGTGGCCAGGGAGGAAAGGCGTTGGCTTTGGTAATAATCTGTTTTATTCGGGATCAAGAGATTATCCCTTACGCTCTGGATAAGGCGAAGTCAGACTCTGCCCCGCCTAACAGCCTGGTTAGTGTCGTCTATAGACCTTAGTCCAACTGTACCAAGGTAGCGTCCATCTTGACTTGGACCTGTGGGCTGTGTATCTCTGTACTGTGCGTTGATAACGATGATGTACGATGATGTGTTTCATCTGAGAATTTCTGTAATACACATGCTACGAACTCACGGATACATGATTTATATTTCGAAGTGGGCGAACCAAACTGTTTATATGTTTGTTGACTTTATTGCGAGTTTGTGAGTATTCAATACTTTCATTTATGTATTTATATTGAAAAAATCCATTAAAGTCGTAGCTGCAGCGTAGTAAAGTGTTCCAATCATGTTTCTATTGTCCAATATCTCCCGGTCGAAACGGCACTTCCTCAGGAATTTATAGTTCACCAAATATAATAGATTTTGTCCCCAGCAAGTATGGTCGGGGTGACCTCATCTGGACTCTTTTGTTGTAATATCTATCGATGGACAGAGAGTAACTCAACTTTGGGATTCCCTGGATTGAGTTTCATCTTTAAAGGTCCTTCTAACAGTGCTAGATCAAAGTCCGTTGGTAGAAATAGGGCAAAAGATACCCTAAAACTGACTAGATAGTTGATACATGGAAGATGGGAATCCAGGTTTTAACAAGAAACTGAGGGTACATAACGGTATACAGTTGATAAGTAAGAATCAGAAGCATCTGGGTCGCTAAACGTACTAAACGAGAATTTTTCTACCGAGCTTGCAGGCAAACAAAGAAAAGTGTTAATCGACTTGGACCTATTTACAACCATCCCTTTCTTAATTCACCCTGATTCTCTCTGCAGTAATTTGGAAAATAAAGATGAGAAACATGTTGAGGAAATTGGTTTTAAGAATTTGTAAATCCCTGCTTGGGAAATCCCTGATGAGTGGGATCAAGATGAGGGTGTGTGGGCAGGGCTGCTGCTCTTATCGAACGGGAGCAGTGGTTCTGTAACGTAGCCTTCCTCCAGTGAGCTACTTGTGATAGGGAGAGGGGTCATGTGGGCATCAGACTGCATGTCAGGTCCCGTCTCTCAGCCTGTTTCTCTCTGGCCACCACCTCCAACCACCCATTAACCTTCCACCCACCCACTGACCCGCCACCCACCCTCCACCAGGCAGCCACAAGCAGCGCTGGAGGCGGGCGTTGTTCTCACTCCAGGCGGGGATCCGAACTCGGGTTCTATGCTCCCATCACCCGCCTACACCTAAACAACCACCGCCGCCGCCGCTCAGTTGCCCGCTGAGTGCGGGTGACGTAGGATCAGAACTCAGATGCGTGGGGTGCCTTACACCAACGCCGCGTGCGTTCCTGTGGCGCGTGCCGTGCGAGTTGCACGTGCGCACACTATTACAGACAGACAGGTAGGATTCTTAACGGACGGAGCACAGACCTGCGATTTAAGAGATCATCATCATTAATACTATCGTTATTGAAAGAAGGTAGGAGCTTTCATGATTAGACAGAGTACGGAGTGAAGATAGCATCACACATCTACTCCTATACCAATACTGGACAACCATTGGCTCTCGGATCATCTGTTAACCTTTCACATACATATTTCTGACATCATTCATGGACAATTCCTGGATCCGCCATAGATAATCCTCGATGTTAAACATTCATATATATTTTTGGAGATCCTTCACAGACAATACCCGGATCATTCATTGGTTTCTTTCTAGAGACCCCACGGATCCTTCCCGGATACTTTGAGGTTATATGTACTTTACTTACTTGATATACGTCTCCAAATTTATCTGGATACTACCAGATCCCTCCCGGAATTTGCTAGGATCCTGTTCTACATCGTGGTAGACGGGGGAACTGGCAGAGAGCAAAGGAGACTAGGTAGTACAAAGGAGTTAGGCCACCAATAAACACCACAGCCTAAGGCATTACATGTGGTGCCATTTACCCAAGTACATACTGTTTGGCACCAGAGATATGATATGTGGGACGACAGTATGTGATTCCATTACCCTAAGACGTCGACATTTAACTCCTCCTTGTTATAGAAGGTAATAACGAGCAGAATTATCCATTGCCTAAGGTGAGGGGTCTTGTAAGACCTACATCGGACTAGACATTGTATACCACTTGGTAGAGTGTTTTATAGTGGTTATCAACATAGCGATGTTATGACATTTTCCCCTGTCCATGAACCTAAGCAGTATTATCCTAAGCACATACCGATACACAGGGGTACCCTTATAGCCACTTCACAGACAGGATCGCCGGACCGCCGACCCGAACAGGTGTTCATTACACAGTAGAAACCACGCAGTAGATCATCTGACCTTAGCGTCACCCCTGCCACTTGTACCACAGCCTCCATCCTACTCCACGCCTAACAGAGATCCCAAAGGAAATCCAAACGTTGATCCCTGTCGAAACCAGTCTTCCTGCTGACTGTATGTTCAACATATGTGTGAGGAATCAAACACTGTACGGTAGTCCGCTGGGGTCTCTCTCTCTGGGGAATATAAACAATTGACTTCCGGACGCCGGACCTGTATCGGCTGGCACTCTGCTATAGGCGCCATGAATGAGGGCGCCATTTCCTTTGGGACCGTCTTGCAGGCGCCAAGACTTTAACCCTTTAGAAAACAAAGCTATTTAGTTTATACAGAATGTCCTACAAGTCTACTTTAATCATCTATCTCTTCTACAGTCAGGCATGCGATGGAAAAGTGGATACCTCTGCTTTGGGCAGTTTGGCCCAGTGTAATGTAGTAATATTAGACGACTAATGGGTGTCATGCAATATTTGTAGGCAAAAATAGTCCAATTTTGTGTGTGTAGAATCTCTCTTCAATACAGCAGAATCGTCTACTCTTCAATGAACCCTGACAAGGACAGGTTAATCTTATTCCTCAATACATGACGCTGTGCGCGGTTAAAACAAGTTCACCTTGAGGCATCACTTTGTTCTCGAAGGGTTACTCTTAACGTTAATTTAGGAGGACGTTTTGTGGATGGCTTCTCAGTAGAGTCATGTCCTGTGAATGTGGCCCGAGAGGTGCTATTTAGAGGTGCCTCGAAGAAGCGTGTTGCACCGCGTGCCACTCAAGGCGGTAATTTTACCGCGGCTTGGACCATGACCAAAACACTGACATTTTGATTCATCCATCCGCGCGCCAGATCGCGGCATCCGCGCCCGCCGCCTAAAGTTCACCGGCGGAGTGCTTCCCTGTACGGGGGGAGGCAGGAGGGGGGGGGGGGGGGGGAATCAGTTGAGTGGGCTCTCATCGATATCTATGGCTCCACGGCGGAGCTAGAGCAAGCAGATCAACATTTCCTGACACTCAAGGCTCACCGGACTTGTAACTACAGGCTAACACTGACAACCCACACAGTACAGCACACACCACGCACGGTCCAGTGTTATTACTCATAGACCATCGAGGTGTATTATCAGTACGGCATCGAGACTCAAAGCCAGTGGTCCTCATAGAGCCACAGACTATCTTGGTGAAGGAACTCCAGACCATCTTAGTCACAGACACACACAAACATTCTAATGGATTCACAGACCAGCATCCAGAGCACAGGGCCCACTTGCAACCACTACCACCAGCTCAGTATACTCTCAGTCAGGCACCGAGGAGGTTGGTGTTTGGATGGTGAAGGCCGACTGGTGTAGTAGCGGCTGGCAGGTGCTACAAGCTGAATTATAGACAACAGTCACATGACTATGTTTACACTTATCCCATAGGACTTCTAGGCAGGAGTAGATCTGCTACGAATATCTTGACGTACTTTTCCTCACAATGTGCCTTGGGCTTACTGTAAGTGTGAAGCGATCAGGATCTCCACTTACTAATGGAGGTGTGTCTTGATTGGTGTCCGGGGAACAGTGTTGTCTGACACCCAACGACTACCGACCACGCCCACAACTACAAGCATTGCGCCCTCACTCAGAAGTTCAGACGAGAAGAAACACTCACTTCGCTGAAGTGCGGACACGGAGCACGCCCCGTGGGAGTCGCCGTCATGGGGAGACGGGTCCGGTGTCGCCGGATAGGGCGATTAATACAGGACACTGTCAATCATACTCCCACCTGTTTATTGGTTTAGGATAACAGAGATTGTCATAAATGTCCTCCTCTCAACACAAACTGTTTACAATCGTCATGATCAGTGCCACAGATCATATGATAAGGATTTCCGGAGATTAAGTCTAATCCTTTTCCGGATTATCAGCATCGAAATGTGGTGGCCATCTTTTGTGGCGTTATTTTGGCTTTAAGTGATAATAAATATCAGCAAGGAATCACACGAACCCATGGGACTTTCCCACTTTGATGTCAGACTGGATTAAGACAGCTGTAGTGATAATTCAGAAATTAACGGGAACTTTATCCAAAATGGTATGTCAGTGGTTGTCTGACAAAATGGGTGTTCTTCTCAGCCTCTGCAAGCGCAATCACACGTTCAAGAAACAGTGGAAAAAGGTGAGACCTAAAAATATTCATCAAGATTGTTAAAGATTGTTAAAAATAGTCGTCTAGAATTAATATCTTAGAACGAAAAACAAGCCATTAGGTGTTGAAATTCATGGGGAGGAGAAATAAACAAATAAAAACGTGAATTTGTCAGAAAATGTCAACCGAGCTCTAATTGTCAAAAAGAAAATAAGAAATAGAAATGATAACAGACAATTGTCAATTTGTGTCTAATTAAGGGTATTATACATAGTTAATGCTGACAAAGCCAAAGTGCGCTCAATCTTTCCTACTGATCAACACTTTTGATCCATATGGACATGAAGACTACAATGACAGTATCAGGACACGTTATAATTGATGGTGTTTAATCATGTCATAGTAGATGTCGCTTAATACAGTAGGCTATACACCATGGTGTCATAAAGTTATGTCTAAATATATATGAATGTACGTGTGCAGAATGTTATACGATTCCCTGTATTATTTTTGACACCATATACATATATACAAAATAATATCACGGTATGTGACGAAGCAAAGACAAACCTTTATCCATTAGAAGATTGAAGAGGCTATGAATGTATACACAATTCTTCACACTAAAGTGAGAGTTGTCATTCACATAAATTATACATGCAGGTATTGTGATGCTTCAATAGATGCTGGGATGTACGCCCTGTAACCTGGTTACATAATGTCAGTGATGACAGTCCTAGTATGTGGCTAACCTGACTGGCATTGTGCTGATGCAGAGACTGTACACATAATTAGCCAGTATACCTACATGGACCGGGGTGCAGATGTTACATGCAGACTCACTCAGACACCACATCTGGTCTTGTCTCGTGCACACCACAGATGGTGGTGGTGTTAGCGGTGAAAAACCAGGAATTCTTATTCAGGGAGCAGTGAAGAACCGGTAACTCTGAAAAGCATCAGTTTTCCCACATCCTGTATTTGTATATATTTAAGCTAGGTTCGTACAGTCTGATGATATTCTGTTCTCTAACAAATTCCAGCTATTTGGGCATCTATTTACGCTCATCCCTAATTCAAAAATAAGATAGAAAAGTTACATTTGAAATTTAAATATTCTTGTTCTGAAAATGAAGAATATACTATAAGAAATCTCTGGTTTTCAGAAGTTTCCTAATACTGACATGTCCTGGTTGATTTGGTTTTGATCAGTAAGTGGGCCACCACCTCCCATTAGACATGTTTGAGGAGAATTATATTGGACTCTAGGTCGCTGGGTTATAATTCACAAAGCGTCACGTGATGTTGTTATGCCACATCCTGGAGTGTTAATGGAGTGTCCAGTTCGCCTGCCTTCACTTGGCCCGGGTCCCAACTCGGTGCTCAAGAAGACCGCATCTTTTTTAGATCATGTGGGCCGCGCTTTGGGTCGCTTATGTTTACTTGTCCTCGTGTTTTGAACTGGCGGGGACCAACAATTTATAGTTCTGAATCGCGTTTTTTTCAATGGGGCACCACGGACGCGTGGGACTGGACATGGATGGTCCATTGTCCTCCATCGCCCTGGGGTGTCAAGAGTAAAAACTGTGTGGGCCCAAAAACTGTTAATGGTGCGGTGTATACTGAGTCATTGTTTGATGGTGTTAGCGGTGTGAAACCATTGTTTTACCATCTCTTAGAGGGTCCAGACAGACCATGCTGTGATGGCAGGATATAATTAACACATTACCTATATACCATGGTGAATCCTGCACAAAATCATTATGAGATGCTTACTAGATCATTTATGGCTGCATGTATATCAGAGCAATTACTGGTTGCGGATATGTTTTAGAAATTATATACATAATAGTTCGCCTAGCCTAATTAATAGAGAGACTGCCTGGGTCACATTTCCGACTTTCATTTTTAACTGGGATTTACACGGGGAGACTCATGTACCTCTAGCAGGGTTTGTCTGAGAAATTTTTCCTGAGGTTATTTACTGGTACATGGTCTCCTCATGTGACAACCCCAGGTCTCAATTCCTTGAGACTGAGGGAGAGTTACGCAGGTGCAGAATGTCTATGACCCTCCCGGGTATAGACAACATTAACACATAGTGAGACTTGCGTACCTCCCACTGATAAGGAGGGTTCACTAGTCTCAGTGATGTGCCTTTTCACAGGTTCACATGGGAAGGAGGCCCTGCACCAGAGACTCTGTACCCTGAACATCGGTAATTGAGTCTCAAGGAAGGCATTCACACAGGAAACACTAGACTTGTTCAAGTCTTTGTTTGTGAACTTTCATTAAATGATTAAACACAATCATAATAGAGTTCACTATAGTATCATAAGTATGTATCTTCTCAGACTAGCCCATGAATCAAAGACTTGTCCAGTAAGAAAAGAACCTCCTGTATATGTCCCTCCCAGTCGCTCCCTGTAATCCTACACCTCTCCTACCCCTCCTCCACTTCCCTGACCAAATGAGTTGTCATAGCAATGAATTTCGCCTGCTCCTGACTGTGACCCCATTGAGATCAAAGTGAGCGGTTATCAATCTCCCAGCGGATATCCTGACCAGTAGCCAGGATATCTGTATGGAGAGTGTTGGGAATGCTGGAGCTAAACAGCGCCAGAAATCCAACACCATTACCGATTTTACCAGTCCCTGTATCCTAACGAGGAGTGTAGCCATAGGATGCAGGGACTGGAGCCAGTCTAAGGAAACACCTGCAAGCCGGAGACTATCTACTTTTGGAAAGGGAGATTATCTGAGACTATGTACCGCGTTTGTCCTTCCATGTGAATCAGATCCGCCATTTTCCATATAGACTAGGAAAGTTCAATTTTAGCATTCTTCTCTGAGATTATTGGACAAAGGGAAAATTATCGGAGACTGGGGAAAATATGTAAAGTACATCAGTAAGTACACAGAGTCTCTCCGTGTAAATCCCACTTCAAAAACCCTTCATTTCTCTTTGGATCCGACAGTTAAGAATACCTGATATTAAGCTACTTACAAGACAAGATGAATACAAATGTCCATATTTACGGACATTCAGCATTCAACATCAGTAGGCGAGATTGGTTTCTCCACTGTGATGTGAAGTAAAAGAACACATTCCCTCAACTACATATTACATAGCCACCTGGGGCTGTCTGATCAACTACCTTTTCTGGACCACTATATTGAAAAGAATATATGGAAGATTTTATCATGTGAATATTTCAATCATCGTACATATTCTTCGCACCCTACTATAAACTTCTTTTATATACTCACACTCATCTGAACACACATCTCGACTTTATAGTATACATCCATCACCAACATGTTGGCAAAGCGGACATTGGGAACAGCTAGCTTTCACTGGTAATGTTGTGCGACTGGAGTCAATTTCCGTCAGTTTCATCAGAACAGATTGAACTAGGAGCACCCTCACAGGTACGAGCGGCCGGGAAATGACTGCGGGCTGGCTCGGCGTGGGGTGTTGTTCTTGGCGGACCTCTGGAAATGTTGCCTCATTGAATCCATATTGTACATCGGTCTGGCCTCCAATAACGTTAACATGTGGCCAGCAAATGCCCCTTTCTCATATATTCAGGTCGGGGTTGCGTGAGTGAGTGAGGGCCTGGGGGGGGGGGGGGGGGTATTGTGTAAGTCACTCTGCAGGGTCCGATGTCTCAGGTTGACAATTAAGAACCTGCTCTTGAAAGAGATTCCGTGGTGCATACGAGTATATACTCGTTGGTAGTACCTGACATCTCAAATTCCATAGGAAGATTTTTTTAAATTCTTACTCGCCATAGGAACTATGCAGTGCTCTTCTTTATTCATCCTCATAATACATTTACAAAATTGTCTTTTTTTTCTTCCATGTCCAAAAAGATATAAGAAGAATGTATAGAGACGTGGCAGAACACACCTCTCTCAGGCCCCTTTTTTGAATTTCAGATTCTGTAAGAAAATACCGTCACTGTAAAATCAAGCTTGAACAGTGTCTGTAATATCACCTTTAAATGATTGACTATTATGGAACTATTGTGGATAGATGAAGCAAGGGGCTGCTTCCATCAAGCCCACATGACCTCACCCCATCGCTCGTTTTTGTGCTAGCTGGTCGACGGCTGATGTCACACAGCAAGTGGCCAATGATGGTTGTCGATCACTATCACAGCTTCACTGCACTGATAAGTCAACCAGCAGACATATTGCAGTCCTGGGCGACCTAATAACTCCTATTGTTTTCATTGTTATTTTTATGGAATATTATGAAAGTATAGTTCCATATACATGTAGTTTAGCGTAGATATCCAGTTTTAAAAAGATGAGGTCATTAAAGAATGGTGGAAAGTGAATGTACATCACCTCTAGTAATCATTCAGGATAAATACAAACCCGTCGAGTGATTTAAAAAATACACCCAGAAATGTCGAACAGGCCGACTGATGATAAAACCTACTCAGATGGCTTTTGCCGAATGCTTGCAAACGTCACCCTCACGACAATCGCCGTTGCTCTCTTTCCGGTAGTGCTGTGGGTTTGTACACTATAAATATGTCTTAACAGCATCATATTTTCGTCGGACTGGTGGAATCAACCCTTCAGGAACGAGGCAGTGCCCTATGTCTCAGGGTGTCCTTGGCAATTGTAGAAGTGTTTTTGCGTAAATGTAAAACTTTTTTTTTTCAATATGAAAAAGTTAAGGAGAAGGGAAACAGTTATGCATTTGAAGAGGGATGAATTATACCCTTAGTATCTAAAAATCTTTGAGTGTCGTGCCAAGTGGCGCTCGTCTTCTGTTAAAGAAGTCCGGGCGCATGCATGAAGTGTTTCATGTATGACTGTTCATGACCTGTACGAGGCCAGACTGTACAGATAGAGCCTACCGGTGAAAAGGGAGTTCATCCAGTTAATATCAGTTACCGACCATATTTAAGTGGGCGACTAATCATATTGCACAGAACAAATATAATAGAAATGTCAAGTATAACTTATGGTCTATTTAAGTTAGCGGAAATAGTTTTCAAATATCTGATTTTCCTTGAATGCCCTTCTTTGGAATATATTATTATGTCCTTGTTCTTGTTCATTGCAACTGAGTTCTATCAGCATTCTGTCAAACTGAATGAAACAGAATAAAACTACGTTATTACCATTATCTGTCTCCTAGACATGTAGATATACATCCTGCTGAACATACCTATAAACATCCATATCTTAGACTACGAGGCGAGAGCCCTCTGTCTGCAGTGCTGTGAATGGACACGTTTAAACAAGAAGTTCTTGTAAGAACGTGTAAACAGTATATATCACAAATAGCTAGAAGTGGATCTATTATTGTGACAGTCTGTCCTCAGGACATTGCCAGGATCAACAGTTGGACCTCTGTAATATGATTGATATGGTCATAGCCCTAGTAATAATGCACTCACATGATCCCATCGTTTATATCAAGTCAAGCAGAAAGCATTTATATATTATTCTGTTGACGGCCATATGGGAGTCTATGTGTTAGGACATACAGCTACTGTGAAACAGGTCAGAACTATGGCTATCGACATTTTAACTAGATATTCACAAATACGAGGACGCGTTCATGTTTTTGAATACGGCAGGTGCTATTGAGTGCAACCCACAGTCTTCAAGTATTTGGTCTGAAAAGAGAATTTTAAAAAAAAAGGAGAGAGAGAGCGAAGGAGAGGGAGGTGGGGGCATGAAGGCCCTGGCCTGTCTCACCCTCCAGACCCTCCCGTGGAATATAATCTTAATGTTTAAAATGTCCTCACTATGAGATATGTTTTGATTGGCGACCATAATGTCAACTTGGTCAAATTTTCTCCCAACGCAAACCCTTTTCGAGGTTAAACGAACGGAGAAAATTTACCTACATAATGTCAACTTGGTATTGAATGAATGTGAAATAGGTGAATGACTTCTATACAGTCTCAGAATCAAACACTCTCAGAGGTTCATGATGGCTCGCATCATTTAGCACCAAACTCCAGCCGCTGTCTGCAGAGGAAGCGCCGGCCCGAAATACGGTCGACTCACACGTGGGCATGTCTCTCCCCACCTCGCCTGCATCTCTTTATACCATTTGGGATCCGGGTGAACATGCCAAGCTCAAGGCTATGGAGAAGTGGTTTTTGTGCGCGGCCAACAAGTCGACGCCTGGGTTTATCACGGCACACTCAGAACACCCGCTCACTGGTCGACTTGTCGCGCCTTATCAGACCCCAACCGGAAGTGACCCCAGCCGGTCGCCATGGTGACGACAGCAAGCGCGGCCTCCTAGCGGCAGAACAGGAATCTAGTTTTAATGCTTAGTAACCATGGTAACATTGAGTGGTGTTTTGTAGAGGTTGGAAGCGGGGAGGCTGTATGACCCGAAGTGATGTTATTATGAGAATTTAGCACTTAACCTCGTAATTTATTCATTCAGAGAGGGGCAACGGTGGCACATCATGTTGTCAGGCTCTGGGCGTGAAATGAAGATGACCTTGTGGTATCCGGGGTCAGGCCGGATACGGGCAACATGGCTCCACGTCCGGAGAGAATGCCGCGGATAAATCGACCTTGATAAATAAGCTACGGAAATGCAGATTAACGCCTGCAGCTAGAATGGACCTGTAACCGCCAAGCTGACGTCGTAGTGTGTTGTGCCAACGAGCGTACACTCTACTTGATTCTTGTAGTCACTCGGGAACTAATCCCGAGGAAGTAGTTCATCCACTTAACACCTAAACTGATCCTGAGAAGGAAGTCAGTATTTAGCATCATGGGGCTAACGCTGTCAGGTGTTGCGGTGCGGACGGGACTACCTTCCGTTGATAATACAGGGTGCAGTTAATGTATGGGTAGCAGCTTCAGCTAATTTTCATACTCATATTCTTTGAATTATCTTCATTATAATCGCCATACATAAAAGTTGCAGACTGTCACCCAGTGTAAAAGTAACGCTCCTCCATAAACGTTATAACGAACTGAGTTGTAACAAATAACAGTTTTTCTGGCGTCAGTTGTCTTCCTTCACGGATCACAGGTTCTGAGAGGACGAACAGAGAATTCCCCTTTAATTTACTACTTAACACAATACACGTTATTCACATAACATGACTGCTGATGCAGGGTGAGATAACTACATTTGAACCCAAATATCACATTATCAGGCAATACAATCCATTATTAGTAGATTGTTTTCCTGTTTTGATAATAACAGAATATTTAGCTGATTGTCTATTGAGTCTCTCAGCTCTCACAATTTAATCTGGTGAGTGTCTCGTCATTGTTTTTACGGTATATTTTCTTCGTGTTTTGCAGGATATCAATAAACGGCTATCCTTGCCAGCAGACATGAGACTTCCAGAGAGTTTCATCGTCAAACAGGCCGTCAGCCCGACGCTGGACGGGCCAATCAACAGACGGCTTAGGAGGGCGTCATTGGTAAGAGTTTGCAACATATTATTTCATCTTACGTCCATCCTGATTGGTCTATACTATTGAAGAGACACTCTACAGTCGTCTCTGTGGTATGAAGATGATATCAGTTATAGAAAAGTTTGTTTTATGACCTTTTGATCAATACAAGAACTGCAGGAAAGAACAATATTTCCATAAAATAGTACAGAAAGTAATACAACGATGAAATGAATTATTTGAATCATCCTTGATTACTCGAATATAACACAAATAAATGTCATACATATAACGCAGTACAGACTGAATGTTTTTTTAATTCGGAAATTGGTCTTCAAAGTCCCCCTCCCACACTCACACGGGGAAGAGGAAACTATAACTGCCGATATCAGTTTGCCCAAACAGGCTGATAATTATCAATTTTAGAAATTCAAACTCATCACTGGTATTGTGCATATTAGTACCTGAGGGAAATATGTGTTGTGGTAATCATTGACAATTAAGTAATAGGTCTGATATGCCATTATTACTTGATACTCATTCGAGAGTGTCCGGCTGTGTAAGCACTCTGATCCATCATATGGGCTTGACATCATGATAAGAATTTCCAATATGCCGATAGATTTTCGCATTTCTTTACGCTTGTGATAGTCGCTAGTTAGAGTTTAAGTTTCGCCCGATATGCATGCATACATATTCCGTACATACAAAATATGCACGGAACGCTCCTTGACAGAGCATTGTACCACGTGAGGTCTACGATACTATTTAGTATAATAGTCTTTCTTTGGGTGTTGACAAAATCTGTTTCCAAAATAAGTGTGCAAAATGGTTGAGTAATGGAGTCAATCCAAACTGGACCCGACTGGGGCGGGACTAGGCGGCAGGAGAGAGGCCGGATGCATGGTCGTGGCTGAGCATTCTTTGCACGGCAGTGGGATAAGTTGTTTGACATCTGTTCAAAACAAGCTGACTGAAACCTGCCAGTCCTCAAGGAGAGGTAACTACTGAACACATGGCCGGCGTGGTAAGTTAGCGAGAAGTAACTACAGGGTCTGCAGGTCTGTCTGTTGAGGCCAGTGCAGTCTCCTAGAATACAAAACCGTTATCTGTAGGTTTCTTTTCTAGGGCAGTGGAACATTTCAGTTGTTGACATCTAATAAAAGTTGGCATTAATACAGGAACTCTACTACTTAATTCAGGGTTTACATAGCATACATCTTTATAGTCCCTTATTAAAAGTTAAATGGAATTTGATGAAGTCGAACGACATAGATTTCTCTTTACCTAGACTAAGACGTCCATATGAGCAGTATGATTTGCCCATGAGGTCATGCCCTGGCTTAGATGCTTGTTGCATGGGAGAACAACTCATTCGAGACAGATGGCCTCCTTCCGTCGCGCAGTCGGAAACCCTGTTTCCTACCGATAGTGATCCCAGTACACTCTCCTGGCATTTCGTCTGGCGGCTGGCAGGTTGCCATGTAATGTGGTTGAAGAGTAATGCGGTTCGGGATTCAAGGCAGGAATTCAGTGGCAGTCAAAAAAGGGGGACAGAAACCACTGTCCAGACAATTTACTTTCTGGTATATTTTTATAATTGCTACTAGATGTTACCACATTTCCTCGTTTTAGTGATAGTAAATAGTCATGATACTGATTTTTATATCACACGAAGTAATGGATTACCTAGTTGGTTCGAATAGACATTCTGTTTCCATATAAATATCAAATTGTTCACGACCTTTTAGTTGCTTTAATGGACCTGGTTCAACGAGCAAATGGTATTTGACCTCAGGCAACTAGATGCTTGCAATTACCCAATCAAAGTGGAACAACAATCAGTGGCAATAGTAGGATAGGTTACTAGTTGTCAGCTGCTCCTCTTTTTTTAAATAACTAAGAATTGAATTTTTCAGTCTAACCGCTCCCTTGATATTATACCTCTACTTATATGGTTGCAGTAGACTAGAATCAGCGGCATTTCGTGCTTACACTTCATTTAGGATATATTTATAATAAAAAAAAGTTAATGGTGCACGTGGAATGCATATACATGCTACAAAATCCGACAAGTTAATACATGTATAGTTTACTCTAATAGAGCAAATAGTTTAAGGTCTGTTCTACCCTGGCGATGGCTTAGGGAACCAGTGAAAGTCTATATGCACCATGGTTCATTGAAGAACTGTAGCGAATATAGATAGAGTCTACAGGGACCATCACGAGACACTGACATTTAAAACTGTCGGGTCAGACTTCTTTTTCTAGAGCAGACCTACTGAAAAGACCTACTAAAGAGGTATACATTAATCTTCCTCACACATGGAATCGTATTCATTAAACATCTGTTTCTTTGGTTGCAGTCCGAAATTGGGTTCGGTAAAATGGAATCCTATACGAAACTCGATAAATTAGGCGAGGTAAGTGGAGATCCGATTATGTCATTAACATAGTTTATTTCAGCAAAAGCAAAATCAAAGTTGATAACTTGTTTATTTGTCCGATATATCATCGTTTTAAACTATTGCAGATGATGGTTTGATGTTAATATATGTGTGTAATCATTAGGAATGTGATAACGATATCTTTCATAGCATTGATTTGATTGATACAACTTGACTTTGTATTACTATTGATGTCCTGTTAATCATAACATGAAAACTGACTTTCGAGTATACTTCTTGTTACTAGTCGGTCAAATGTAAACGGAGATGTAGTGCTCGCAGGGTATCAGCAGTGGCTTACTCATGGTAAAACCATTTGCAGTTACTCAGTTCGGTCCCGTATTGAGAACTGATTTCACGAGGAATTTACGATTTGAGAAGCAAGTTTTTTATCTGTTCTAAAAGCATTATACTAAATTCTAAGAAAATTATCTCAAGTTATGCTGAGTTGCTCTGAGGGGGAAGGTCACCTTTTGCTCCTATGTATGTTAAATACTCCTGATACCTGGGGATCGTAGACTTTAGATCAAATATCACCTTTTACCAAGGTAAGTCTCAGTTAACCTATAAATTCTGTGACTGTGGTGGTTCTCTTTAGGGGACTAATATACATCCAGATAACAGTAATATTTTTGCCGGTTTTCAGGGTACCTACGCCACAGTATTTAAGGGAAAGTCGCGGCTGACAGATGCGCTGGTTGCATTGAAGGAAATCCGGCTTGAACACGAGGAGGGCGCCCCCTGTACGGCCATCCGTGAAGGTGAGAGTCCCCCCTCACACGCCCACATCCTCCCCTCTCCACATATACACACAGTCTTGGGCCCATTGCTCATTATTATACTGGTGGTATAATGATGCAAAATACCAAAACATTACTGAGACTTCAGGAAGTGCGTGTAGGCAAAATTCATATTTAAGTTGACCATAATTTTATATTTCCAGATATGTAAAATCATGTATAGATCGTACTCTAAAGTGGAAATTTTATGTATTATTTTATTGTTTTAGCTGCTCCATGAATATTTTAAAATGTCATATATCTCAAATTATGTGTAATCACTAAAATGCCGTCATATATCATGTATATCTTCCGTGTGCTCATCTGTGGTCGAACGATGTCTAACCCCCCTTCTGCCTCTTATTCTTTTCAGTGTCACTATTACGAGACCTAAAGCACGCCAACATAGTCACACTGCATGACATCATTCATACAGAAAAATCACTCACTCTAGTCTTTGAATATTTGGTAAGTCTACTTCTGAAAATAACAAGAAATTCATAAAATTTCAGTCGAAGATGAAGTGTCATGATCAACTGACAATAAGTGAAGTTATATGATACAAGTAGGGTGTCTGGGTTGTCACTATGCCCGTAATATGATACTCGATGGTCGGGGTCAAAGCTCTTCAGTCAAGTGGTGTTTGTAGAACTGAATACCAGACAGATAGATTATTTTGCGCTCTTTTCACTCATTGCCGTATAGTCGTGTCACGTTCAGAGATGCGTAAATATAACACTTCACAAATAGGGAAATACAGGAATAGAATTAACTTCATGTTATTGAAAAATTTGTTCTTGTACGCATTTATTCATGTGATTCGCCTATTTATAACGCTTGCTTCGCTAAGTTGTAGCAGAGCTAAGACAGATCGTGCACAGGGAAGCGACAAAGTAGCTTATAGTAAACAACAACAAATATTTTTAAAGCACATTATGTTCACAGTAGATGATATTGAAGTTTAGATAATAATTATGATGATCAGAATCTTGGAAATTCAAATATATTGTTCTTAACACATTCTAATGAAGCCGGGCAATTATAAATCATGTTGGTGACTCAAGAAGTACAAAATATTTCCCTTTTGTTTTCTTATCAGGAAAAGGATCTCAAACAGTACATGGATGACTGTGGGAATATTATGAGCATGACTAACGTTAAGGTGAGTTATACCATGTTTGTTGACGTGGCTAGAACCTATACCATATAGCATTAAAAAGACATATTGCATTTTATGTCATCAGAGGGGCTTTATGGACTACCATTATTGCAGAATGGCATTTTCTACAGTATTCTAGCCCCATATGCCCTGGGGATGCTCTTGTGTTGAGGCGACTGCCAGTTGTTGTGTCCGTTGAGTGCTGATTCCAGAAACACACAAGACATAGCAAGATTAGTCATGATTTGGTTGTCATGCTAGATCTTGCTAGGTTTTGAATAATCGCATGCACATTTGCCGCAATGTGTCTTTAGGGGTTCGCGCGCTACATATCATGACCTAGGAGGTATGACATATCACGACACTGTAAGACATAACAAGACATACCAAGACATACCACGCCAAATCCAACGTGTTGGTGGAACCAGCCCTTTAATCAGCAACCCATACAACACGTCGGTGCAACTTACGCCATCGCTGTCACCTAGCAAGTCATTTGGATATCGCAGTGTCATGGTGGTCGTATCAAAATGAATGATTTTGTGATGTAGCTTGAAAACAATCGTAAGCTCACTTGAGTGGGAGCTATAAACTGGTCAACACTGTGGTCATGTCTAGCTATATCATATATTTTAAAGTCCACCTTAAAACTCATTTCAATCATCTTTATGATTTGTGGAATTTCCATCCACATGATACTCGTCATAAGAATGAGCTGAAATTTGTAACCACCTCTCACTGGGTTACTCTTTTTTTTATTTCAGATATTTCTATTTCAACTATTGCGAGGATTAAACTACTGCCATAAACGACGGGTCCTGCACCGGGACTTGAAGCCGCAGAACTTGCTCATAAATGAGCGGGGTGAACTTAAACTAGCCGACTTTGGTAAGCAGCTGACTTGTCTAGTATCTTATGAAGCCAATGATGGTTGTCGGTACTCGACTTAAAGATGGCTAGACCATAATCCACAAAAAGGTAGTTCTAGGTGAATTTGGGAATTGTGTCTTTCGATACTTCTGCAGCATATATAAATATGAGATTTATGAAGGTATCTTTGGTTTAGGGAGATGCTTAGAATGATAATGTGTATGTTTACAGTATCCATATTCAATCTTCCTTTTCTTTATACTACAGGCCTTGCCCGTGCCAAGTCTATACCGACAAAAACGTATTCAAATGAAGTGGTCACGTTATGGTGAGTACCTGAAGGCAACAGAGTTCAGAATGTCACATGAATAAATCATCCTTTCTCCAGCTTTATAATTCAAATAAGTCAAGTTACCTTTCATGTAGTTCACCCTCGGTCCTAATCACGAAACAGTAAGGTTGTAAAAACACCTGATTGTAGGTTTTATGACAATTACGGTTGAACTAATGCAACAATAAGATGTGTATAAATATATAATTGAAATATCTATTAACACCGAATTCGATATAACCAAGCAAGGTTAGGAAGCCATAAGTGCTATACATTAATCCACACCCAGAAACAAATGAAACATGAGTTTTAAAGACAGATGTACACTAATTATCATCTCTAATGTTTTAGGTTCAATTTACTGTGTATTATAATGTATAATTATATATAGATTGGAGTTGATCCCTGAGATATGAAAAATGTCTCTTTGAATGCATTATCATTGCCATGTTTAGTCGGATTATCTGACGTGGATCAATGTCACTGGATAAAAATATGTTACTTTGCAGGTACCGACCACCCGATGTCCTCTTAGGTTCTACAGAATACTCGACACCCATAGACATGTGGTAAGTCTGAAAAAGAATGGCTGAAATAATTCTACGAAAGCGATAAGCTTAAATCATTGATGGGTCTTAAATACCATGGGACGTTAAACCACAAACAAACAATGTAAAGATATGACTAGCAATGATTTGGAGTAGCCACGATCCTTGTCGATGTATTTTCAGGATATATTTGTAGTCAGTGTTAACTTAAATTATAACTGGCCTGATCGCATTCATAAACTTTGCTCTCGTACAGTAGGTCACTACTTCACACATGCTATACTTCCATCTTTACTTCTGACTCTTCGTTCAATTTAAATCTGGTTTAATATAAGCTGAGGATATAAATGTATTTAGCTAGCTTATTAGCGGGTGGACGATTGGTCTTTAGGTTATGGCTATAGCCTACTGTAGTACACCTGCTTGTAGAGTCACTAGGTGACCTGACCAAATTTTTGCTTTTTATAGCTAACTAAGTATAGATATGAATATGATTTTTGTTTTGGACAGAAGGTTTTATGGCCATACAATATCCTACAGTTTTCGTTTTTAGTATTTTGACATGGAGTTTTAGAAAAAAAAAAGAAATTTCAGTTTGGGGGGGGGACCTTTTTGAGTGAAATGGACATTCTAAAACAGATGTTTATTCTATATTTATTTACATTAAGCATTAGTGTAACATTTACCATCTCCATAAATAGCATTCACAAGTGCTTACACCCTGAGAAGTGGCATTATTCAGGTGAAATGTATATTTGATTTGCTATTCATGTATTTTTTGCCAAATTCACAATTGGAGGGGGAGGGGGAGGCAGCAGGTGTATGAGAGGATAGTTTATTCAGCATATTTACACATAAACAGAAGTCGAAATGGTTCATAACTTTGTTCTAGGAATCAGTCAAGACCCAGTCAAATGAAATTGGTTTGTAAAATTATTAGCAATATCATTTACCACCAGATATTGTCTTGACCTACTTTATTGGTGTACATAGGAACAGAGTTTTCTCCTCCATTTTGGAGCACATGACCAGGCAGCATACAGACAGGTCTGTGTGCACTCATCCATGAAAGTATCAGCATTAGGCAACTGAAAATGTTTCATATGTAGGTCGGGCATTGCTGATTGCCAATTGAATCCCCTACAGGTAGCTAAATATATGCGTGCATTGATCCATGAACTGTTCAAATTGGGGTAGAGCTTTAAACATCCAGTCAATGCAGGCCCTATTAGTGAAATCCCCCCTCCCTCCCTCTCGCTCTTTAGCTCTTGTAATATGTACAGTTAAGGTGTTTCAACCCATTCAGCAGTTTGTATAGCGGTGTTTTACTGTATATAGAAATAATTTCTGTCACCTTCATTTTGTGAATTAAACATTTCCTTGATATGATTTTTGTTATAAATCGGTTTGTCTAGTCTCAATTCAACGAAGCAAGATTATGCCTGTTTTCTATTAAATCCAACGTGGAGTTGTCAAAGCATAGAACCATAAGTCAAAATGCCTGGTTTCCTGTCTCATCTGTGCTCGTTGGTGTTGCAGGGGTGTTGGGTGTATATTCTACGAGATGGCGTGTGGGCGGCCGCTGTTCCCCGGGTCCACGGTGGAGGATGAGTTGCATCTCATATTCAAGGTGCTGGGTACGCCAGGCGAGGAGACGTGGCCCACCATATCACAGCACGAGGAGTTCCTGTCTTACGGCTTCCCCTTCTACCGGCCCGAACCCCTCCTCAACCACGCGCCCCGACTCGACGCCGACGGGCTCGATCTCCTCTCCAAGTTCCTCCAGGTGTGTAGCATCATCGGCTTTAATCCTATTAAATCAGTTTTACCCAGTAGGTCATATAGCCAATCATTCATGGTGGTGTTTAATGTAGAACCGCCCTTGTCATTTTGCTTCTCCGTGATTTGGAGGACATCTTATCTAGGTCAGGGCCCTATACAGGGATTGTTACCTGGACTTTTTCCAGAAGTTTGGAAATAGAGAGTGGGTAACGCATCACTTGCTTATATAAGGAAGGGTTATAAGAGTGAAATATTCTCTTGAGTCACTATTTTGAGGGTTATATAATAGTATAATATTATATAATAGATGTATATGTATTGCTTAAAAAAACACTAGTATCCAACCCTAAATAAAGTTATTCGAGAGGCGAACAGAAAGCATTAGTTGTTATTTCGCAGCATACATGAAACCTATTTTCTCTCTCTATAGAATTGACAATGTAGTTTCTTGAGTGTTTGTGACCTTATTAAATACTCGTATATCAAAAGAAAGTTTATGTACGATGTGCTTTTTATTAGTTTACGTTTTTCAATATTTTCTTAGGCAAGAATAACTCGTGGAGTACACAGAGTTTCCTATTTTTCCTATTTTTGTATGCCCCCATCTGACATCGCTGGTTATCAGTATTTCAGACGCTCTATCGATAGGAGTTAATAATACTAGATTCTATTATATCAATGTCAGAAACAAAAGGTCAAGGATCTGATATGGTTCTATGTAATTACTTGACTTGTAGTATGAAATATGCAATCGCCTAGTGCCAAAATACTTGATTACAAACAACCCCATTCTATATTTTTTTCCTAAATTTCCTCATTGGCTCATATTCACAATTCAACTGATAAATACAATATTTCGAATGTGTATGGTATTTGACCCAGTATATACACACCTCTTAAGGTATTGGGAGTCGAGAGCCATCAGGTATCGTGGACTAAAATTAATTAAGAACTAGGTGAATATATCAAAGTTCTCTATATAGCTTGTATTAGTTATATAACCATAGTGTCTAGGTACAATATACAAGAGTCTATGAATAGGGTAGGAGGAGGGGGGGGGGGGTATTGCTGATTCTTACTAAGTGTGATTAAGTTGCAATTAAGTATTAACTTATATATGTCTAATTTGCAGTATGATGCCAAGAAGCGCTTGTCCGCCCAAGAAGCAATGCGTCATCCGTACTTCAATTCTCTGGGACCGACAGTCTACAAGCTGCATGACAGTAAGTCCAGATATGCGTATCAGTAAGCTCAATGAATTAAGTAAAGTTCCCAAATACAATCCTTATATAACCGTATAGCTGTGAGGAAGCTACAGTGTTTAAAAAAATTATATATTTTATCTTGTAGCGTTCAGAAGCTGTGAATTGCAATATCAACAATTGACAAGCAGAGCAAGAATGCAGTGACAAAAAGTAAAAAGTGACGAAAAGCTCTTGATAAAATTGATAACCATTTTCTTTTGTTTTTCAGCGGCATCACTCTTTACAGTTACGGGCATTACGCTTCAAAAAGACCCCGGCATCCGGTCGTCGGGAATGGCCAACTCAGGTAGGCAACAAAAAGGCACGTGTCAGTTATATTTCTCTTTTGTTTGTCAACATTACGATGTTCATAGCCCCAGGTTAGATGATATGGTTTTTAGATATGAACTCCCCCATATGACGTGTGTGTATTTTCATATGATCTATGTGTTTGTCAATGGTTTGTATGTCGATAAAACTACATCTAAATGGTGTCAAACGATTACCACTGGTACTATGTTTCAATGATGACATGTATTAGTGTATCTATATATGGTACGCCTTTGTGGAAAGATTGTAATATATATCATAAATTATGTGGCAAGGTGAAAAGAATGACCTATCCCAGGAACTTGCACCATAACCAGGCGTGCTTCAAGTAGTGACATCACAGGTGTCTCTGATGACATCACAGTTATCATTACTATAGGGATCTCCTGGCTATCTTTTCTTTTTATCTATATACAAAAAGGAGATATTTCAAGTTTTATCCTCAAAAGGCTCATCAAGCATTATAACAAAATAAAATTGCAACAAATCAGATATGACCTGATTTTTTTAAACTACAGCATTCAAGGTGTTTGGAGTTATATCCAAAACTTGCAGAAAAACGACAGGCAGAGTTGTTTGAATATATTTCATTTCGATTGTATTGAACCTTTTCTTCATTTCAAACATAATTTTTATCCATATCAACTTGATTTGGGTTATTTTTCACAACAAAATGTCGACACAGGCTTAGTATAAGTGATGAAGTGCTACCAACTACATTCACCATGTTCTTGACGTTATTCTTCAATCAACTACGTAGAATTAATGGATCTATTAACGAGTTGCGCTGCTCTCGGTCATGAGTAGAAGCAGAACACGGACATCTATTTCACCCCTGCCACTTTGCAAATAGCGGCTTAAAAATCATAGTTGTGGTACCACCTACAGTTTTCATGAGTTGTCATTTACAATATATCTATAATGAGACGAACCAAATAATGTGATTGTGTTGCAGCAGTAGCATTGTAGAGTTTAGCTGGGGAATATTACCACAGCTTTTCTATACAAAATAAATCATGCAATTTTCGACAAACAAACGGTAGTTTTTGATATGTTTTTGTAATCATGTGCCACTCTCACGTGTTAACACTAGGTGTATATAGTTCAGTCAACCTAACTATAGAATTAATATTTTAAAAAACGAGGCGAAAGCACTTCTATTCTCAACCGATGCTACCTTGAAAGTGACAAAAACTCATCAAATCCAAACCGTTGCTATGCTGTCTCAAAAAAACACAAAAAAACACAAAAACTATAGAATTAATTATGTTTTCACTTTCTTGCAGGTAACCGCCGGCGACAAAGTATGCTTTTCTAGACAAGACCTGATCTCAATAGGGAGAAGACTGGTGTCGGTTGCTGGTGTAGCCATAATATGGGGCAGTGAGGCCATGGACGCCACCTGGGTACAGGGCAGGGAGTATCAGGTTGAAGAGCAAACTTCATCCACGTCCCTGCCACCCTTCTATCTCTACGGATTACGCCGGCTCTAAGGCCTGGCCGCGCCCACACACAGCAACCCTAGGAAATGTACATAGACCCAAAATGGAGCATGTGATATAATGTGTATATGTCTCTTTGTGAAAGCCGTAGTGACGCTTATCTCGTGTGTTTCGTCGGTGCGCCCCTCGGAACTGGTATCGATGATTTGAAGTACGAGTATGTCTCCACAAGTCTCTGCAGTCAGGGGTCTGGTCCACACTGGAGCAGTATCCAGAAACGCCTGCATCCTCCTAGGGACTTGTCAAGATTGATTTGCCATGGAAGTCTTCCGAGGGTTGACACAAAAATCATTGAAGGGTGACCACACATATTATAGAATCAATAGGGAACATCATCTGCAGTGATGACATTTTTATGGCCTTCGGCTATATGATGACATGTAGGAAACGTCAATTAATATGTAGGTGATGTCACTATTGTAAAGTGTCTCTAGGTGTTATCACTAATTTACAGGGTAACATCGAAAAGCAGAACATCGGAAACTAGGTGTGTATGTAGATTGTGTCACCCATGTGAAGTACCTATAAGGGACATCACCAACTTACTGAAGATATGTAATGGGCATGAAGTAAAATGGAATACATGTAGGTGATGTCCTCTATATAATTGACTTGCAGGGACTTACATAGCTACATTATGTCATGATTCGGCTGATAAAGTCTCACCTGTACAATTGTTTAGTAAGGGATGTTACAATTTACTTTACAAGAAATATCATTGGTATCAGCTCACATGGAAAGTATGTAAATAATGTCGCCTATGAAGTACATACAGGAACCAGCTACAATACAAAGTGTGGTTGACAACACGGTTTATATGTTGATAATGTCATCTATATATGAGACTTGTAGGGGACATCACCAGGTGTATGAACGCATGTAGTTGACATTAAATACAACACAATTTATGTAGATACTGTTCCTTATTATAACAACGTATAGAGGACATAATCAGTTAAATTATTATTTGTGACAGACCTCAAATAACTTAAAATACCTGTAAGTAATATCAGCCAATTCACCGAGTGTGAAGATAATCACACGTTTCAAATACCAGCTAACATGGGGTACATGTGGGAATATGACATCAGCATTTACAAGATGAGGTAATATAGATGATGTCCATGGAAAAAAAACAGGCATTATCTTAAATTCCCCCCAAGACGTGATGTTGCCCATGTTAAGTACATGTAGGAGGCATTGCCAGTCATATAAAGATGTGTAACAGTTTTCCGCTTATATGGAATACATACCGGTGATGTCACCTACATAGAAAACATGAAAGGAATGATTACGCTAATGCAAACAACATGAGACGAAATATTTTTCCTTTTTTTAAAGCAGAGACGATGAATGTGCCACAGTAGTGGGTCACGGCCTGACGAGGCTACAAAGTGTAAATATGTACAAGCCTAGGTTGTCTATCTGAATACATGAATATTGGTGTGACTGAGTGTGACATGTAGGTTAACCAGGGGCGTGAAGCACCAAGTTTTGGTATTGACCTAGATATCATGGACAATTTAAACTATATATTTATGGACTGACTCCCCGAAGTCAGAGCATTATTACTAAGCTCCAACTCCGGGATTGTAATGTTGTATAGCAGTGCCCACGGTTACTAAGGATATTTATTGCAACAAAGTAGTAGGAGACCCCTCCCCCACCCCGACTTCACTCATAGAGTCTTATCGTAGGGCGACTTGAATGACTGAGCGCAATGCTGAAGTATGCGTTGGGTGGTTTGACCAATTGACCAAGTCTTTGGGTAAACCATGATTGTACCTATCGGAGTGTAAGCAACGTGTGCATGAGTAAAGAGACAAAATAAAGAATATCCATATCATCAAAACATGGCGAGAACGACCGCAAGTGTGACATCAAAATAACGTGTAGGAATGAAGAAATGCCAGAGCAAACTAATATTGCAATAGACAAGTGTCCCAACCTGCTGACATAATTGCACATTTCATGGATGTTGGTGATCGTTTATTAGAAGTATTGATCACAGGATATCTGTTTGTAATCAGGGCTTCAGTGCAGGTTGGTATGATACGTGATAATTAAAAATTAGAATAATTTATTGGATATCATTCTGTCCATTTCACCATGCGGTATACACAGCGCTATATGGAAGCCGGTTTCATGAAATCCTTTGCTCTTCTCTTTCTCTCAATTGGATGAGTTTGTGTTCATATGTATTCACCTTTTATATGTGTAAGTGTATTTATTGCAATGGATATACATACGTCTCTGTTTGATATATTACTAGTTCGTTGACACAACATGAGAAGCGTGATCTGCAGGTGTGGGAAAAGGTTAAGGACTTGTCCACTTCACTGGTACCACTATCCCTGCATGGTCACCTCGTTCTTTCTCATGGTTACATTACTTCTTTTCTCTCTTGGTACGCCCCCTTAAAGAGGCTGCCTCTATTGTATGCTCCACGTTTAATGCTTACCAAGATAGAAGCAGCATTTTAATACCAACTGATTATTCTCGAGTAACACAGGTCTCAACAGTTTGGAACCCACAATGGGAACTCCAAATGACAATATTCTAACTCCCTAACAGTGATTGTAAAACTTGAATTTGTGTACATCGAATTGTCCGTATTGCCTAAAGGTAAACATAAAAGAAAAAAAAGAACACCAGAGAACTTCACTTGTGGTCTTACATCGAATTCGATAGAATTGGACGTCTCACCAGGGCAGCGAGAACAATTGTGAATCCGTTAATTGTCCTTGCTGAAGATATTCATCAAAAGACGTCGGTGAAATGTAGAATGTATGGGTCTGTCATGTTACATGAGGCCGGGCCCTCATTCCCAAGGGAAGCGCAACTGGAATGAAAACAGGATTCTCCTGATTACCGTTCTGAATAATATCTAGTCAAATATGGAGCTAGTTGGTGAATAAAAGCGCTGGCCATCAACAATCAAGCATAATGATTTACAATTAGCATGTAATTCCAGTTTCAGTTTGCCTCTGCAGTGTACTGAGTAGCCAGTGGTTTTCAAAATGATACTACTGTTATGTTTAGGTGCTTTCTCATTTGTTCTTGCACTGAAGATCCATTGTTTAAATCTATACTATTTCTGCCCTTCATGATTGTTAACTTTAAAAATAAAACACGCACTCTCTGTGCACGAATTTTCCCATGTAAATCCCTTTAAGCATTATGAACCTATAATGTTACATATTAACTGGCTTGCAGGCAAGTCCAGTTATCTTGATCATAATCAAATCAAAGGTCATTGGCTAGCGTAGTACTTAATTTACTAATTTGTCACTTTAACACGAAACGTCTGAAAATGGCCCGAGATAGAAGAATATTAGGGATATTGAAATCAATACTCGACGATATATCGCCTGTAAAAATACAAACACTATTTCTGGACCAGCAACTCTTGATTTTGGATTGTTGCTATGGTCATTTCCTCGATTTTCTTGTCATTTCTGTAGTATAAAGTGTTTTAGAAACTTAGTAAATTAAAAAGTCAAAAGTTATGTGTTGAGATAAAGTAATGTTTTTTGGGTACTTCTTTTTGGAGCGAACAGATTGTAGACAATGCTTTATAAGGATTGATCCCGCTGGTGCTTTGCGTGCGTCTGTGTCCTCCTCTGCACCTATAGTCACCTCTAGCATGTACAGAAAAGAAAACATATCACTGCCTTACACAAAAAGCACGAAACAAATTGAAAGTGTTTATTGTTTTCTCAGTTCTGTCTTGTTTCGGGTGTCAATTCGTTTGGTAACTGATGAAACTCTTTTTTTTTCCACCAATATACTACGTCAGGCGGTGTTTTCAGTGGGATATATCTCACCCCAAATTACCTCGTGTTTTTATTGAAAGCACTACTTTGGACGACAATAATTTTCATAGTATTCAAACAGACGCCCCTATTTATGGCAAGAGGATAATGAAATAGGTACAGTGTACTTGATATTGTATATTTACTTCACACGGAGCTCGTTGTAAAATTACTTGTAAGCACTGTCTCCATACAAATACGGTGCTTCTACCGTCAAGTATAACCCAGTGGCATTCTTCAGCAGTCTTTTACTGAATCTAAACGAGTAAATAGTATTAAGAGACGAAATCAGTTCTAGACAGACGACATAGTTATCGAGACGGCGCTGAGGTCAGACCACAGCGCACGTTGCTGTTCTTGTGCACAGTAGATAAATCTATGCCTATATAATGTTTTACCATCTACAACCTTTCCTTATGGTGAGGACTTTGCTTCTTATCAGGTCTAGAGTTAAGATTTGACCAATCCTGTTTATGCAAGCCATGGCACGTGAAAAACATGCCTGATGGCGTTACTTCCCAACATGTGTGTTTTCTACAGAGGGACTCTATACTCAGCAGGTCATTTTCTACTTCTTGTATCAAAAGGTAAATATATTTTTCAAAAATGGATAATGAAACCCACCTAGTTGTCTACATTCAGGTAGTCAGGTTTCTACCAAGCAATTCAATGTAGGGTACTGTCACACACCCACTCAACCACCTTTAGCCTAACAAAATTTGCCTTGTAGTCCCTTAATGTAATGGCCATTCCAAACAAAGTTGCCGTTGTTTATTCCCTATCGAATAGGCAACATCCCTGTTTATGTTATGTATAACGTTGCCACTGTGTTATTACTACAAGTTGTTGGCCACATATATGAGCCTTCTGGAGCACTTCCGCACACCAATGCCTACTTATACAACCCCCACTGTTGACCACCGTTTATTCGAACGCACCTATAGCTACTGTCGGCGTTGCCACCCATATTGCTACATGGACTCTGTTGGGCGATCGTTTTTCACTGTATCACTTTCCAATACCGGCTCGCTGTATTGATATATCGCCATGTTGACACAGGGGTCACTCTGTATATTTATGATTTGGTTTCACACGTGGCCGCTTGGTGTCCTCACGGTCGCCTACGTCAGAGGACCTTGAGATGCCAACCGGAGGCTAGTTGTTGCCTTGTGCGGTAGCTTTAATATGTAGCCCTGTGCAATTTGTGTAGTAAATTTGAATAAATAAATTGTCACTACTAAGGAATTGGGTGTCGTTTGTCGAAAAGAACTGGGCATAGTCATGGGAGTTTAGTTCAAGATCTAATTAATTCAATAAAAAGGAAAGAAACTGCCTTTGATAATAGGTTTGGGAACTAAAAGATTTCTTATCTGGATTTAGCTCTACCCGCTCCTGGTACAAATAGGCCCCGATGCATATACCCCTTCACCCCTCTCTCCCTCTTGTCTCTGCCCCACCATCAGTCTGCCTGAGGGGTGGGGTAGGTAGAAGACGTAGGGATTGAGGGCAGTCTGCTGGTCAGTCATCCATACGTATGAGCAAGGGCCTGTATTGAATGAATACTTAAAGCCGTAACCCCTCTATGAATTCAACTGTTCACAGGTATCTTGACCATGTGCTTTTTATAACGGCTGATAAAGCTGTTATTTATATATCCCAGTATACAAGGTCGGTCAGAAACTCTCAATGCCACGTATAGAGGTGCTATATGTAAAACCAATGCTCGCTGTAAATTAATTTGTATGGACATCTATTTTAGAATATCTATTCCTCCCAATCTCCCTCCCTCTCCCACTTTTAAGAAATACATGAATAACAGTAAATATTGAATCTACCTACAAACTACTACTTTTTCTCTTTCAAATAAGCCATACTATACTATGATTGAATATGACATTCTGCAGTTTTCTGTTCGAAGTCAGTCGTCGATTTCATACTGCCTGACGCCATAGGCGGAAGGCAGTATGAAAACGAAGACCGACCGAGAACGATAACCATTTCGTCTATAGTGAGGACGTTTGCTCAATATTATATACCTTTAATTGGTGAAAAACACCATTTTAATGACATACAAAGTTGCAGTCACAGCTGGCACGAACATTATTATTACTGCACCCCTAGCAGCGTGCAGTATTTGATAGAAATTCGGATATAGGTATATAATAATACATAAAAGCTTTTGGTGATCAGAGCATGGACCCAAATGTAACGAGAGATAACAATGAGTCTCCGATCGTACTGTGTTCCAAATCAAAATTAATGTTTTAGATGGATCGTCCTAGGAGTGAATTTGTATAAAAAAATAAAATAAAAAAGCCACCAAGGTATAGATGAGAAAAGGCATGGAATGCACTACCTGAGGCCGTGCAAAAAATACCAAGTAAATGCAGTTTTAAGCATTCAATTGACAAAATTTTCATTTAATCTCATCTTATCACTGCTGCACCGTTTGACTAGTTTTCTGCTCAACTATGTAGACTGCTGATTGGGTCAGCTTCCAAATTTGTTTTCCCACATATTTATCACCCTTATGCAATTATAAAATCGGATTGGTGTAATGTTCAGACTGTAAAATACAGTAATTGGAGACCGCCCGCCTGAGGTGAATTATTTACAATAAAAAAGGTTTTAGGGGTAGAAATATGTCCATAAAGGAGTTCTTAAAAATAGACCTGTGACGAAAATATCCACCTCCCCAACTGAAATTTAAAAC
Organism: Alentia gelatinosa; assembly: GCA_950022655.1. Taxonomy (NCBI): domain Eukaryota; kingdom Metazoa; phylum Annelida; class Polychaeta; order Phyllodocida; family Polynoidae; genus Alentia; species Alentia gelatinosa. The sequence continues at coordinate 46,539,520 of OX465581.1, forward strand.
AAAATTCCATGTCAAAATACTAAAACTGTAAGAAGTTATATAGGCATAAAACCTGTCAAAAAATACAAATTATATTCCTATCTGTAATTAATCAGCTGCAAAAAGCAAAAATGGGGTCACCTCACCTAGTGACATGAGCAGGTGTTACAATAGGCTATAGCTATAGACAAGGAGACCAACAATCCACCTGCCAATTATACCAGATAAATTACTGAAATCCCGCCTATGCAGACACCTTGCGCAAGCAGACACTTTTGGTCAGAACGGAAATTTTTCCATCTAATCTATTAGCTGTTTATTTCAACCCCACATAATAAGACACCTCCGTATTAGCTGTAGTTGTTTCCATACAAAAAGGCCTAAAATCCTGTGTTAACGAGCATCCTATCAAATATGGCTGATGAGTGTGGGGACAACACTCTGGATTATCTAGATTTTTCTTTTTTCGTGTGTGTATGTCTGTGGCGGGTATACTGTTGTAGTTGCCTGGTAGGCGTGTATCGGCAATGACCAACCTTGTCTCTACCACGGGACCCATGCCCATCACCAAAAACACACTACAGTGAGTGCATATGTAGTATTTAGTAGTATTGTATGCTTACCAGTCAGAATGCGAATAAGGTGGTTGAGGTGGTCTGTAAGCCTAGGTCTGGAGGAGGAGCAACTGGCTCTACTTCTACACAAGACCAAGGCGCAACACAGACTGACTCACTCTCGGATCACACAGGGCTATAAGGTTTGCCCTGAGGGCTAGTTCCTCAGGTTCCCACATGGGGTCTCTACTGCCGCTGTCTCTCAATATATAACATTCCACCCTGTTCTATTTTGATGGACTTTGCTATGTTCATAGTGACCCAGGTGACTCCTCCAGCGATGTGCGCGGTGAGGGTCTAGGTGACTCCTCCAGCGAAGTGCGCGATGATGGTCTAGGTGACTCCTCCAGCGATGTGCATAGTGATGGTCTAGGTGACTCCTCCAGCGATGTGCGCGGTGATGGTCTAGGTGACTCCTCCAGCGATGTGCGCGGTGAGGGTCTAGGTGACTCCTCCAGCGATGTGTGTGGTGATGGTCTAGGTGACTCCTCCAGCGATGTCTGCGTTGATGGTCTAGGTGTCTTCTCCAGCGATGATGGTCAGCTTTTTGTTATTACCGATGTTCAAGAAAGCACTTTGCTGGGGAGAATTTGGATATTTTAAGTCCCTCTCAGAAGGCTGAACCCTGGAAGCTGTTGCACTGCTTATCTACAGTGGTTACAGCTTTATTGTATCCCATGTGCCTGGGTTCATGGCACATGAGACACAGTATTCTATTGCAGGAGTTTGGGGAGGCGGCGCAGCACACTTAACAAACGTGCGGGGGCTCTGACCAATCGGCCTCTCCGTGTCCTCCTTTCAGCAAGCTGTCGACAATCCTGATCTTTCTCTGCTGAACAGGGCTGTTCCAGTACCTCTGCCGGTGGAGTACCTGCACTCCCCTGATGCTCAGGCAGAGGCAAGAGCAAGGGGTCAGGATGATATACCTCATCGTCAGAGGTGGGTGCATCCTCCATGTCGACGTGTGCTTCCTTTACTGCATCATCCGACTCTGCTGCCTGCAGAAGTCTGTTACGCAGTCGCCGCAGCCATACCGGAATGGCCCTATCCTGGCAGAGAGTTACCATATCGTGGTGAACAACCTTTGAGCGGTTACGATCTCTCACCTGCAGCAGTGCCGGAGAGATTACATGCTCAACCAGATAAGGTCCCTTCCATACTGGTCTAAGCTTGGGACTTTGACCCTTCTTGCTGGCTTTGTTCTTCAAATATACCAGATCTCCTACTTCATACACATTTTCATTTGCACGTTGGTCATAACGCTGCTTTTGGATGACCTGAGTTTTTCCAAGATGTTTCCTTGCCAGGGCATGGACACTCTCAATTGTAGACCTGAGGTTATTCACATAATCCCCTTCTGACTGATGTTGGTTCTGCTGATGTTTGGTTCCAAAGACCAAATCCTCAGGTTGAGTCACCTCTCTCCCCAGCATCATCATATTGGGACTGAACCCAGTTTGTTTGTGGGGAACCGCCCTGATTGCTCCTGCCAGGATAGGGAGGTGAGTGTCCCAAAGTGTGGTCTTCTCTTTGAGGAAACAGCGAACCATTTGAAGTATGGTCCTGTTGTACCTTTCTACTTGGCCATTAGAGGCAGGTCTGTATGGAGTTGTGTGAGTCTTTTTGATGTGTAATAGACGGCAGATGGCAGCAACCAGGTTGCCATCTACATTTCGGCCCTGATCTGTATGCAGTTGATGCGGACAGCCAAAACGTGACACAAACTGATCCACCAGTTCAGTAGCAATCTGTTCTGCCTTCTGGTCTGGCAGAGGAAAGCATTCAACCCATTTAGTGAACTGGTCCACTATTACTAGAACATAGATGTTGCCTTTGGCTGACTTAGGCAGAGGGCCAAGGATGTCCAGGTGAATCCTTTCAAGGGGGGCCCCAGAATGATATCTCCCTAGAGATGCTCTGGCTGCTCTACATGGCTTCTTGTTTTGATTGCAGGTTGAGCAAGTACGGACATAGCTTACACAGTCAGATTGACATTGAAACCATATGAAGTTTCTCCTAACCCTTGCAATTGTCTTTTCTTGTCCCAGATGGCCTGATGTTGGGTGGTCATGGCAATATAACAGTACTTCCTGGCGTAGACTCCTAGGTACAACCAATAGAAGGTTTGTTCTGTGAGGTGATTCCCACTTATACAGGAGCACACCATCTCTAATGACCATCTGCTGTTTGAAAGCCCAGAAGTACTTCGTTGCTGGACTACAAAGAGCCAGCTCAGCCTGGGTTGGTTGTTGATCTGATTCAAGCCATAATCTAAGTGGTTGCAAGTCAGCATCTTCCTGCTGTCTCTGTTGTAACTCCAAATTTGTATAGCCAGCCAATGTATGACTGATATGCTCATCTCCTTCTGAAAGGATGTCTAGTGATCTAATGGTGATAGACTGTTCAGATACTGAGTTTGAGAAATGATCAGCATCAATTGACCGTACCGCAAGCGGCACAACATCATCCACCTCCAATTCAAAACGTGACCACTGCGTGTGTGCCCTTTTACAGTATGGACAGCCTTTGCATGGGAGTATTTCAGGCACTGATCCTGCACGGTAGCAGTCACAGTACTCTACATTATCTGGAATTCTGGAGAGAGCATCAGCATTGATATGTTTTTTACCTGGCCGATGCACAATTGTCATATCATATTGGGACAGCTCTTCCAACCAACGGGCCAATTGACCTTGGATGGTTTTAAACCCCATCAGCCATGTAAGGCTGTTGTGATCCGTACGAAGAAGAAAGGGCCTTCCAAGCAAATAATGGCGATACTGTCTTGTCATTCTTACCACAGCTAGGAGTTCCTTGCGTGTGGTGCAGTATTTGCGCTGCTCTGGAGTTAAGATGAAACTGTTGTAAGCAATGATTTTTATCTTGCCATCAACTACTTGCCCAAGTTCCCCTGCAATAGCTGTGTCTGAGGCGTCACAGTCTAGAACAAACTGATGTTCCAAGCTGGGGTATGGAAGTATGGGAGCATTCATTAAAGCCTCCTTCAACTGTACAAATGCCTGTTGACATGTCTCGTTCCAACAGAACTTCGCCTTTGGCCCAGTGAGAGAATACAATGGGGCTGCAATCTCCGCAAACCTGGGAATGAATTCACGATGATAGTTTGCATAGCCCAGGAAGGACTCTGTTTCTTTAGTGCTGGCTGGTTGAGGCCATTTGTCAATGACATCTAGGCTCTCTGGGTGCAATGTGATGCCCTCTGGGGTAATCAGTCGACCCAGAAACTTGACCTGGTCTTGAAAAAGACAGCACTTTTTTGGCTTTAATTTAAGATTGTAGGTGCGGAACCTTTCAAGTGCATCTACTAGGTTGTCTCGAGTTTGTTGGAATGAGGTCCCAAAGACAACAACATCATCTAGATACGACAGGACCTTTGTCCAGAGCATCCCATGAAGAACCAGCTGCACCGCACGCTGGAAGGTAGCAGGGGCATTGCACAAACCGAAGCCCATACGGATCCACTCATACAGCCCATACCTTGTGATGAAGGCTGTTTTATGGCGGTCTTCCGGCTCAACTTCGATCTGCCAGTAGCCAGAGTTCATGTCTAGTGTGCAGTAGTATTGACTTCCCGCAAGGGTGTCAAGACACTCCTCAATCTTAGGTAGCGGGAAGGCATCTTTTACTGTTACACTGTTCAGGCCTCTGTAGTCAAGGCACCATCGGACAGTGCCATCTTTTTTTCTGACCAGCACTGGAACTGACGCCCAAGCGGATGAGGAAGGCTGAATGACACCTGCATCAAGCATCTTATTCAAATGTTTCTCTTCTTCTTCTTGGAATCCAAGGGGTGTTCTCCTCATTCTCTGACGGATGGGCTTTGCCTCTTTTGTGTCAATAGAATGTTTGATAGCTGAGAAACACCCAAGGTCTGTGTCTTCTTGTGAGAATACATTCTGGTATTCTGTGAGGATTAGTGCCAATTCCTTCGCCTGGTTGTAAGTCAAGGATGTTGCTGACCTTTTGAAGAGGTCCTGTAGGTGTTGTGGGACCTCACTAGCTAGTTGAGTAAGATCATGCTGAGTAAGAGGTTTGACTTGACTTAGACCATCAAGTGCAACCTGCCTTAGCTTAGCTGGGATTTTGTTTGAATCTAGACCTTTGTCCATGGCCTGAGCAGGCTGGGATGAGCCAAGGATCTTTCCTGGCTTCAGTGTAACATATTTGTCCCCAAGATTAGCAGCTTCTATCACCGCTGTATCCCCTTTGTTGAGTAGAGTGTAAGGGAACATAACCTGGGGATTAAAATCCTTTGGGACAAACATGTGATCTTGTTCTGACACTGTACCAGTTGCCTTGACAAGTACCTGCCTAGTGGAATGTGGTGGCAGAACAGTTCTTTGTATGCAAGATACCTGTCCCACTTCATATGAATCACACCCCTGGGCCTTTTTGAACCTTGCAGGGATAACTTTCCCATTGATAGTGATAGTGGCATGGGCTAGATCTATTGATGCCCTTGCTGCTTTGAGAAAGTCAAGGCCTAGTATCGCTTTGTCCGATACTGGAGCAACATATACATGCCAAGGAAAAGACATCTCTCCAGTTTGGATTGTTACTTTTTCTGTGAAGTGACCAGTCATTTGACTTGCAACCCCTGCCCCTCTAAGCATGACACTCTCAAGCACCTGTGGTGGGTTAGACATGGAGTCTAAGAACCCTGAACTGAGGACCGTCACCTGAGCACCTATATCCACCAGAGCATCAACTTGAGTGCCATTGATTTTTATTGGCAATATCAGGCTTTCCAGCGAATCAGTAGCAGTGTTACCTGTCCGGAACTCAACATTTCTGACCTGAGCACCCATTCCTGTGGACGATTCTGAATGAGAATGGCTGCTCAGGTCGGTGATATCCGGTGGTCGGCCAAAGTGATATGGGGATGGATGTTGGCCATTATATCCATCCCTTTCTAGTTTTCCTGTTTCTTTGGTGTATCTAGGGCAGGGGACTGTGGTTTCTTGTCTGGACAGTCTCTAGCTATGTGCCCATACTTTTGGCAGTTGAAGCATGGGCCACTTGAACGCCCTGGGCTACGGCCAGGACTACGACTGGGGCTCCTAGATGGAGGTTTATTGGGGTGAGGGCTTGATGACCTAGGGAGTTTTACTTCTTCCAAGTATTTGGCCAACAGCCTCTTAACTGTCTCCTCAAGCTCATCAGGGGGGCGCTCAATTCTAGCCACTGTAACTATTTCATCTTGATTCGAAATGGTGACTCCACGAAGCTTACGATCCCCATAGATGAATTTGGTATGATGAATGGAATTACAAACCCTTTTTACTGCTTTCTTCAAGGTCTTTGGGGGGTGTTCAGTGTCGATTGCAGATAGTGCTGCCCTTCTATCGGCACAGCCACGCAGGAAAGCATCCATAGCAGCTCTTTCCACTGTCCTTTCCGAGTCCCCCCTAAAACCCTCCCGAGCAAGCTTCAGGCATCTCTCAGAAAAGACATCTAGAGACTCATCTGTTTCCTGTCTCAGGCTTTGAAGCTCCCACCGAGCTGTATTGGGTTGATTTCTGCTCCCAAAGCGCTCTTTAAGGGCCCTCCTGAGCTTCTTATAGTCCCGCCTGGTCGACTTAGGAAGAGAGCCAAAGAAGTCTAAAGCCTCATCACGAAGATGTTGAACTAGCATTCTCAAACTCTCTGAATCACTATAGCCAGCAACTGTCTGTTTGAATTGTTCATAATAGATCTGCCACTTGACCTTTCCATCATACGTTGGCACTTTGAAAGGTGATTTCCCCATTCGGTGACTTGGGGTTGTTGCATCATGTACCGGGGAATCCAAGCTGGAGTCACTGGAGTATGAATCAGGGTCAGATTCTGACTCAGGGGACGGCCTGCGAGCTCCCCGGCGGGACCGAGTCCTTCCCCGACTGGCATGTGTTGCCCCAAATTGAGGTTGTGACAGATTTCCTCCAGCTGGCCTTAACAATGGGCTACCATCAAATGTCTGGCCAGGTTGGCGATACACACTGTTGTGCACCTGCTGATAACCATCCATCTGGGTTTGTATAGTGCCTGGCTGGGGATCAGGTTGGGCGCTGGTCTGCCCAGTGTTTGCACTTGGCCCTTGTTGCATTGCTGCTGGCCGAGTCATTGCTGCAGCACCTGCAATACCAGTGGGTGACTGTAGAGGTGGAGGATATATAGCTGTTGGGGTGCTCGTCACTGGCCTGGTATGGGAAGGTATGGTGCTGATAGGATTGACTGGTGCCCGTGGCTGACAAGGTTTCCCAGGTACGCCCGTAAGTGCTTTTGACAAAGCCCCAAACCCGGCCTCGAGTGCAGTCTGCACTGAAGCAGTCATAGAGGAGCTGATAGACTTTATGAGTTCCTTATTTACCATTGGGGCCATAAGGGTCTTTGTAATAGTATTTTCGATGGCTGCTTCAGCCTGTTGACCCTGGTTCTGGCTGAGTTGGTGTATCTGATCAGACTGAGAATTAATGAGCTGATCTTTTTCCCTGAGCTGGCTACGGGATTCCTCCAACTGGGCCCTCAAAGCAGCCATTTCCGCCTCTGCATTGGCAGCTGTGGCCATGTCATCATCTTTGAAACTGACCTGGCCACTTCTCAATGCATCTTCAAGAACACTTGTCACCTTGGCATCCAGATGTGGTGTTATGTCCATCAAACATGAAAATGGCCCATGTTCTTGAATAACCTGTGTGATCTTAGTGGCACTGGCCTTCCCAATTCCCCTGATGCTCTGCAGGGCGAGGAGAGATGCGGTATTGACATTCAGTGCCATAGTTATGGCCTGTGATCAATATGGCCTATATGATATTATAACTATATGCTATAAGTATAATGGTTGGTGTGCACTGCGATACTATATGATGGTATACAAGGATATATGGTGTGTAATTTACTGTGTGTCAGTGCCAGCTAGGCAGAACATACTATAGTCTGAATATGAGTGAATATAATACAATATGGTGTATAATTTACTGTGTGTCGGTGCCAGCTAGGCAGAAGAGTCTGAATATGATTGAATATAATACACCCCAATGCTAATTGGTCAATATCAATAACAGAATGTCTGGTACCTCTCTCCTACTTAGAGTGATGTATAGGGGACCAGGACTAAATTAGTGCAAGTTGCCACAATATACCTGCACCCAATTGAACACAGAGATCCCAAAATTGCATGCAATAATCAGCCTAAAACGGCATCTACCTTGGAAGGGTGTTTTGACAATTATTGCATTAAAGGCAATAAGGGACAAAGAAAGTGTACTATACTGTAAGATTCATCAGCGCTACTACAAGGAGATTTAGACTCCAGACACTCAACTGTGGCTGGATAAAGTATAGAGAACGCAGACAACAGGGTCTATACACAAGGTCCAGTCATCAGAGATCTCTGTAGAGGGGGTGGTTAGAGTCCATACTCCCACAGCAGCACCTATTAAGGGGTGATGCCACTGAACAGCTCCTTGCTAACTACATACCACGTTTTCTCTTATACAATACAGTATAGGAAGGGGTAGGGTGAAGAGGCACGTGTATTGGTGTCAACAGGGTGTTGATTGATGCCCCACGTGTGCCCTACCAAGAAACAGTGGCGGGAGATTGTAACTTGACTGACTCAATGAGTTTCCCCAGAAAGAGGAAGTGTCCTTACAGTGCACCTAAATGATCCCCAAATCGTGACAATTGAAAGAAGAACAGGATATACTAGAGATGACCACGTGCTCATAGACTACAGACTACCATGATTAAATATTTCGTTCATAAAGTTTGAATATTATCTGAGAAAGACCTGAGAAGGGACTGATACAAAGGCTCTCATTATTTAGAATGCCATTTATGCACAAGTGTATATTCTAAAGGTGTCTACTGGACAACTAAAACCGGATAGAGTATAGACAATACCCACAGTCCAATTCCTGTGTATAGTCAAGTCATCAAAAGATCTCGCACAAGATTCACAAGTTTCCCTATGAAATGGGTAAGGGTGGCACACACTGGGCGTCCTAGAGTCAAGATTGGGGGTGGCTACAGAGAGCCACTCCCTGTATGAGCGGTGATTTATCACCCACGTGGTGCCCTGTTGAAGCACAGTGGCGGTGAGTGTAATCTGAGTGACTCAATGACTTCTCAAGAAGGAGGAAATGTACTTGAAGTGCACTTGAACGACTCAAATCTTCGTGGTCAGTGAAAGTAGAACAGGATATATACAAGACAACGTGCTCATAGAATAGTTAAATGAAGAATCTTGTATTAAGATTTCACTAACAAAGTCTATGAATATATCCTCACACAGAGACTATAAGGAAACTCCATATGATAATTTTAGAGAATTTGTCCAAATTTAGTACAGAATGAGCTCCTCACCACGTGGTGAGGGAAAGGTTAGGACAATCTGATAACTCTATCCCCCTATTAAACACATCAAAGGAATTAGGAAGACATATACTTTACAGCAGTCACTGATTAATCATAGACCATCAACCTGACAGAGATTAGGAACTGAGACCACATTCTTCCTATACAATACAGCAGAATCTGTATAGAACCCTTCCCATTTTCCACACACAAAAGAGTGAGTAGATACGAATTACTTCTAGATGGCAAATCTAGAAGAGATAGTCATGTAGAAAATCAATGCTGAGAGTAATAGAACTATGATTCTACCAACATTGGAACGTTAACCACATGCCTAAAGCAGTTTGAGCCACTCAGCCAATGGATCCGATGACAGCACCACGTGGTAAGTAGCTCAGCACGTGCTCAGTGAATAGAACAGGCTCTAACATGTAGAATTCAAATTTAGAATACCATAAGGAAACGCTCTGAAAATAACCACATAGGGAAATCATTAATGGCTAATATCAAATCAAGTTCTGAAAGATTAAAATGATTTAGACTTGAATCTACAGCAGGGAGAGGGGAACCCAGCTCAGTAGACCACGTGGGGACTGAGAAACAAAGCAGAATGTGATCCTGGACCTGTTAGAACGATTAGGGCAATACATATGGATAGAGCAGCGCTCTCCACGTGCTCAAGGTATGTAAAGTATCTAATCTACAAAATATAAATCACAAGATAATTTCGGAATGCTAAGGCCTTTACATTCAAACCAGAGTTCTCCAATCCTCCAGCCTAAAAGGATAACCCTTATCCAAATAAACATAACATAAAATCGGTAACAAAAACGTACAGATTCCTATTGGAAAATCAATATGAGACCATATGGTTAAAATAACAATGTCCGGGGATTGAGCTACAGCCACACCACGTGGTGATCAGCACACTCTATCCCCTATCAAACAAAGACCGAAGAGATCCTGAGCGAATGGAAATGAGTAGAACAAGGGAAAACCACTCAGTAACGACCAAACAAGATCAGTGAACAGAATACCCAATGGGACTATCCACATGGGTAAGAGAAAACTATATAGAATAAAATGGAAAATCCTAGTGGATAATCCAGGAATTCTGAGGCCTTACACTCAAGCAGATTACAGAATAAGCTGTGAGTTCACTAGCCTGTGAAGGTAACTCAAATCCAAGTATACTGTAGAGCCAATACACCACGTGGGGAATGATGGACAAAGCAGACTGAGGTTTCTGAGCCTGACACCACGTTCTGAGTGAATAGAATAGGCTGTAGTGGATGGGGATTGAGCTACAGCCACACCACGTGGTAATGGTGATCAGCACACTCTCTCCCTAATGATACTAAAGAGATGGGTAAATCCGCAAATTGTATCCCCCTAAGAGGCAAAGACCAACGAGATACTGAGTGAATGAAAATGAATAGAATGAGGTAAACCACTCAGGAACGACCAAACAAGACCACTGAACAGAATACCCAATGGGAATATCCACATGGATAAGTACTCCTGGCACCAATGTAGTATTTAGTAGTATTGTATGCTTACCAGTCAGAATGCGAATAAGGTGGTTGAGGTGGTCTGTAAGCCTAGGTCTGGAGGAGGAGCAACTGGCTCTACTTCTACACAAGACCAAGGCGCAACACAGACTGACTCACTCTCGGATCACACAGGGCTATAAGGTTTGCCCTGAGGGCTAGTTCCTCAGGTTCCCACATGGGGTCTCTACTGCCGCTGTCTCTCAATATATAACACATACACAAGAGGAAGGGCACCAGTCACCACAGAACCAACCAGGTGGCAGCACATACTACCCCCCGCTGGCGATCAACCTACCTACCATCACAGCCAAAGGTATTAACAGGGGAAATGGTAGATTCCCGTCGAATTGAGAGCAGCCAAACCAATAGAGATGGGGAACAGTGATTTTATTATGACAAAAAACAACCAGAAAAAGATTCAGAGCAGGGACCCCATTGATCCACCCTCACCTGCTATTGAAAACCCGTGGGGTTTTACTGTATATGCCCTTCCCTTCAGAGGATTTAATAGTAACAAGACCAAAGTGTGCATTTTGAAAAAGAAATATTGGCCTTTAAAGGCCAAATTAGCAGGTGGATACGTTTAAAACTCAATGCAAGGTCTGCTAATAAATAATTACTAGTCTAGGGAGAGACCAGACCCTGCCAAGGAGTTCTTCAAAATGGACCCCTGATTAAAAAAGTCCTCCCCCCAACTGAAATTACGTTTTTTGTTTTAAATCCATGTCAAAATACTAAACAAAGTTGTACAAAGTTATGTGTATAAATGGTTGAAGAAGTCCAAAAAATTATAACTAATATAACTCAGTCCAAACAGGATAAATATAATATTAAATCTATTAACACCCCATATCATATCATATATCAGCCTTACAACAGTCTTGCACTAGTCTTACAACAGTCTCACAACATTCTTGCAAGTCTTACAACAGTCTTGCAACAGTCAGTACAACAGTCTCGTAACAGTCTTACAACAGTGTTTGTAGCAGTCTTGCAACAGTCTTGTAGCAGCTTTGTAACAGTCTTGCAACACTCTTGTATCAGCCGTACCAGTCTTGCAACAATCTTATATCAGTCTTACAACAGCTTGAATCAGGCTTACAACAGTCTTATCAGTCTCATATTAGCCTTACAACAGTCTTACTGCAGTCTTACAAATCTTGCGACAGTTTTGTATCAGTCTTACAGCAGTCTTATATCAGCCTTACAACAGTCTTGCAACAGTCTCATATCAGCCTTACAACAGTTTTTCAACAGTCATACAACAGTCTTGTATAGGACTTGTCCAAAGAAAAAAGAAATCATATACCTATCATACTTAGCTATGGCTCCATCTGGTTTTAGTTGGCCATACTACTGACTCCATGTTCAAAGTGAGGCTGAGCTTCAACCAGATATTTAGTGTTCTTATAAGGATATAGGTATAAGGCATGTGCCAATATGCTTGGAGAGGGATAGGAACCACAGAGTCCTCTGGGGGTACATGGCTGCATTACAATTCAAAGATGGCTGCTACCCCCCCCCCCCCCTTGCTATGAAATTAGGCAAAAATACATGAATATCATGCCAAATACAAGTTCAAGCTAAATAATGACACTTCCTAGAGGGTAAGCAGCTGTCAATGCCACTTATGATGTAAATGTTACACCAATGCTCCCTGTAAATCAATATTGAGTAATCATCTGTTTGAGTATGCCCATTTCAATCACCCCCCCCCCCCTCCCACTTTCAACAAATACTTGAATATCTCAGTAAATATAGAATCTACCTTGAAAATTCCACTTCCTAGCACCTACTTTTTTTTATTCTCTTTCTAATGAGGCATATTATATTATGATTCAACCAGTTTAAGGGGTAGAAATATGTTCATAAAGGAGTTCTTAAAAATGGACCTATGACTACTAAAATCCCCCCCCCCCCCCCCCGCCAACTGAATTCACCATTTAAAAAAAATCCATACCAAAATACTAAATATTAAAACTGTAAGGCATTGTACCACCACAAAACCTTCTGTCCAAAACAGAAATTACATTCCTATCTGTACTTGGTTAGCTATAAAAGGCAAAAATGTGTGGTCACCTACTGACCTTACAAGCAGTTGTACTACAGTAGGCTATAGCCATAACCTAAAGACCAACCGTCCACCTGCTAATAAGAAAGTATGTAAATAAATGACAACTAATATTCTTTCTCATGGCTTTATTAGCTCATCTATAACAATTATCTGAGCCACACACTAAAGACATCCGATATTTTGTTAACACATTTACAATGTAATCTCTGACTATCAAAAACATTGCCACTCTGTCATTCAACAATTCAGAATGGTCATGGCAAGGAACAATTAGTGTCCAGAGTATGTTACGTGTTATGCCCATCACTGAGTGTGTCGTGTTCTATATAAGCATATATTTATCACCTGGTAGTATGTGGAGTGCAGTTACTATTCAAAGTAACTTAAGTGCACTCTATTTTAGGACATTATTGTTCTAATTTCTTCGGAATTTACTTTATATGAAACCAATGCTTGTTGTAGTTTGGTGTCGTTTCGGCTTAATTGCCTATTCTGACTCCATCTTTCAAGGATCTCATGACTAAGTAACCAATTTGTCTTTTAATACTGAAAAAAAAAGCTGTTTGATACTGAAAAACATCTATTTGATACTAAAAAATTCTGTTTAGAAGGGTAGAATATTTTTAAGTTCAAAAATCCCACTGCAAAAAAAGTACAATTTTGTTTCCTATCTGAGGATACTAATTTTTTACTTTTCTTTCAAAAATTAGTAAAAAGCCAAGTGGTTAATGTTCATATATTTACTAACGTATATTACTGGTATTCCTTATGATTTATTTTTACTATAATAAGGATAGAAATGAGAGAGGTTCGTATTTGCTTAATTGTCAATTCATTCATTTAGAGAGACCATTGGTTTATTTAGTCACGTGACACCTCCGTCAGTAAGATCGAGTTCATCAGACCAGACCCCTCCTGTTGTCAGGGTTACGGGTTCGGTCGTCAAGGAGCCCCGTCACACGGGGTTACATAGATCCTAGCTGACCAATCATCTGTGAAATCCTGCTGCTCCCAGTCGCCCTCCGCGCACATACAGCCTCCCTCCTACCAATAATCTTTACCATCTGAACAATCTCACCACGGAATGATAAGAAGGCAACATTGGCGGGATGATGCAAGTTAGATTTCTCTATTAATTTACCACTGAGATCTGGATAGGGATAATTTCCAATCCATGATGACCTGAGATATTGCAATGGGATTTGTGATGCCATATCGATAGGATTGCGGCTGTTTATGTGGTTAGGGACTGGTTAGAACAGCAGGATTTAACCTCAGCAGCCGCTGGCTTCGACCACAGCTCCTGAACGTTTCGTCAGGACTAGCGTAGTGAAGGTCTGAAAAATACAAAAAAACGTATGGATATATATCGACTATCGTACAAGTACCATGTACAATAATTCATACGTTATCAACACATACTGATATATATATATATATATATATATATATATATATATATATATATATATATATATATATATATATATATATATATATATATGATACCAGTCAGATGAAATTATCAGTCGAATGCAATGACTCTTATCAAAGTTGTCAAGCTTTGATTCAATTCTGGCATGTAATGCTTTAATTTCAGTCGATACCTGGTGTTGCAATCTAAAGAAATGTCTGAACCCGACAACCATAATTTACTCACTGTATTACCTGTATCTATCTCAGTTAATTTTGGTCAGAAGTTATTTCTATCTTAACTGCATAATATATATATATATATATATATATATATATATATATATATATGAGGTCGTAAATCCATCTATATATATATACATATATATATATATATGTATATATTTATATATAGATGGATTTACGACCTTCAAGGCCGGGCCCCACTGATGCGACATGCTCGTCGCACACGTTTTACGTGCTCATCGACGGGATTTATGCTATGTTCAAAGCAGGTCGGAAATCGAGGTGCGTGCGACAAGTTCTAGCATTCTAGAGGTGTCTGGTCTACACCAATGGCCACGGAGTATGGAAGCCTGACCCCACTGGAGCGATTGTGTGTGATGTGAGGCGTGGCCCCATTTCTGTGACCATTGCCTACCTTTTATTGACTTGCGACCATCGCGTCGCTTCAGTGGGACCGGGCCTTTAAAGATGTTAAGGCCGTACTTAGAGCGGAATAATTTGGTTGCCCCTGGAAATATCTATATCAGATTCAGTAATTACAGAAGACTTCAAAACCCTGACTCGATAGAATAGCGGACCTACCTCGGCCACGGTTGGGTGGATTCCCACAGTATGATCAAAGTCGTGTTTGGTCGCCCCGAGTTTCATCCCTAAAGCAAAGCCTTGCGAGATTTCTCCTGCATTGGGCCCACATATATGGAATCCGAGGACTTTCAGCTTTAAAAAGGCACAAATAGGAATATTAAAAAAATAGAGAAGTATACAAACACATATATAGCAATGTTTAGAGAGAAACTGTTGTCTAATTTTTTACTGGCTGAGCAGGAATTTTTTTTTGCAAAGCAAGAGTAAATATGTGACAATAATGATCGTCTTCACATAGAACCTATAACCTTTGCAAATGAAGACGCTGGAACCCGGACAGAATATTGGTTGATGGTATTTGTTGTCTTTTTAATACATGTATGTACATATTTCTTTATTTTATTTAATTCCTCTTTCCAGTGCATTATCCATTATTTCATCAAAATTATTTTCTGCATTTTCGTTTTTACAAATTTAATTATTTCTTTTTATCCTGAACAACGTTAAGCTTTTTACAGTTGATGCGTATGTCGTTTTCTTAAACTAATTCCAATTAGTCTATAGCGCAAAGATCATGACTATAGATATGCACTCTTTCAAGGGGCAATTCAGCATAATCAAATTGCTTCTGGTAGCCAAACAGGAGGGTGGTAACATGCGTTCATATCATTTTGTCCCATTAAATGATAAAAATTTCTAGAATCTGACTTGAATTGAAGATATCATTCGTCACAGCTAAAAGTATAGCGACATCTCATACAAATATTTAAGCAAAGGATCGAAATGTAAACACAAAGCTTTTAGTAGCGTGATAGCATTAAGTCGACATAACACATAATTGTTAATAGAAAAACGTTCAGAATAGAGAATTTAAAATAGCAGGTTCCGCATATAAGCTATATCAGAAAGCGGACCTGCATATCTAGGTTCGTGATTAGAACCTCGATAATCTTCCAAAATACAGTGCAAATAGCACAGTAACTTACATTTTTGGATATTTGACAAACAAGTTTGGCGTAGCAAACATTGTTTTCCCTGCCGGCCACGGTCCACTCTAGCGGCCAGAAGTTGGTGTGGTAGACATCAATGTCGTCTTCTCCGTACTGAGCAATAGCGTCCTCCTCCGAAAACCCGATACACCCATACTCCAGAGGTGTAAAGACCGTCGTGGCCACCAAGTTGTAATCCATCTACAAATCAGGAATATGAACAACGTTCAAGTCTCTATACAATGTAGACAAAACAATATTGGCTCTATAGAGTCAATATTGAGATATTTCGATATAATGAGATCTAGGTCTGGAGAATTAAAATTTGCCGAATCTGTTTATCATCCACCTCATACAAACTGTCCATAGAAAGGTTTTGGGCTCGCGTTATCACTACCAGATAATACCATGCGTCAAATACACGGACGATACGCTCACTAGTATCAGAAACAGGTTCATATTCTGTATATATTAGTCCAAAGAAAGTCGCTTAGTGCTTGTCAATGAGACGTCACTTAAGGGTGAGGCATGGACACTCATGTCTAGGGAGATGACATTCGAGGTGAAACAGATTTGGTTTTGCTGAGCGCAATTGGAAATTCTGTTTCAAATCCTCCTGTAAACCTTTTAGTCAGGGGGCCAGCCCCTGAAAAAGTGGCTTTTCGTTCCATGGAAGTATAGCAGCAATTTTATTGTATCAAATGAAAGCTGAGACGTTGGCCATTCCAGATATGGTAGCCATTTTTCTGTAAATGTGTCCATTTGACCTTTTATTAGAGGTCAAAGGTCAAAGGTCATCAAATTTAAGAGGGTTTTGAAATTGAGACATATTTTGTCTTTTCTCCAAGAGTATTAAGTTGATTTCTTAGATATTTGGTAAATATATTGAGACACAATAGAGTTATCAGCTTTTATCACCATCTTGATTTTGATCAAGGTCAAGGTCACCAAATGGAATGTTTCCACCCAGAATTTCACCCAAGGACTTACAATAGTTTCTGTAACTTATTCTAATATGCCTGTATTTCAACTTGAATGATATATCTAATTACCTGACACCCTACCCTAGTAAAGCCCTAGAGATAGAATTCCCATCATGCACCATTAAGCCACAGCAAGGTCAAAGGTCAACATATATGTTCATACAAAAGACTAACATAGGCCACTGAAACTGAGACATATTTTTTCATATCTCAAAAAGTATTTGGTGGATTTCTTAGATATTTAGCAAAATTATTGGGACACCACAGTCCTATCAGCCTGTGTCACCATCTTGATTTTTCTCAAGGTCAAGGTCACCAAATGGAATGTTTCCTTCTGAAATTTCACAATATTTCCTCTAAAGGACTTAAAATAGTTTCTATAACTTGTTCTAATATACCTGTATTTCAACTTGATTAATATATTTGAATACTCGGCACCATGCCCTAGCAATGTCCTAAAGCAAGTCTTCCCATCATGCACCAGTAAGCCACAGTGAGGTCAAAGGTCATGGTATCTGTTCATACATAGGCCTCTGATGTTGAAACATATTTCGTCATATCTTGAAGAATATTTCACCGATCTCTTAGATAT
This sequence comes from Alentia gelatinosa, assembly GCA_950022655.1. Classification (NCBI taxonomy): domain Eukaryota; kingdom Metazoa; phylum Annelida; class Polychaeta; order Phyllodocida; family Polynoidae; genus Alentia; species Alentia gelatinosa. The sequence continues at coordinate 46,556,906 of OX465581.1, forward strand.
TTCACACAAAGATTGATATTCCATGGTACTCTAGGATTCTACAACAATCAAACATTTTTCCCAAGGTCAAGGTCACTAAAAGGAATGTTTTTGTCAAAATTTGACCAAATATTCAGTTAGAAATTGTAGTAGTTTCTATAAATTGACTTAAAATACCTGCAATTTAACTTGCATAACATATTTCTAAAAATGATATCAGTACCTCACAATTGTCTTCCCATCATGCATCATTAAGTGACATTGAGGTCAAAGGTCAAGGTAAGATTCCATAGAAAATCACAAATACACCCAATCTTATAAGAAATTGAGATTAAAATTGAAATTGAGAATGTCTTAAGATATATTTGATAATAATCATGTTGAACCCTTCCGTATTTGACCAAAAGATGCATATTGTACAGTGCTATTGAGCTTTACCAAGGTCAAGGTCACCAAATAGAATGTTCTAGCCTGAAATCTCAATGAAGTGCATGTGGAGACTTACAATAGTTTGTCAATTCATATTTATCAATCTTATATTATTACCAAAAACATATTTTAATCTAGGAATTCATGCCTCTAGACAACAACAAAACTATAACAGAAGATGTCTAAAGGCAACATTTCAGACATTCTAATGATGGAACAGTTGAGGCCTAAAGGCATCACCCACTGGAATGGGTTAAGGAAGATGTATTATGGATCATGTCATAAAGCATTGAATTCAGACAACTATGTGTCCATCTGATAAGACTATATACTGAGATCAATAGCCATCCTTGAACAATTTTGTTGAATGTCTGAGTACACTAGACAATAGTGTCATATTCTACTGGTTTGGTCACTTTGTAAAATCAGAGATTAACGAATACATATTTATTCACCTGTAGGGTCCCAGGGATCATAATCTACAGCATGGTATTCTTGGATATTTTTGATGGCATCATTTCTATCAAGCAATAATATAGATTAAAAATATGAAACTTGCAGAGAATGTACTTATAAAACCATATTAAGCACTGTTAGTCCAAGAAAATTGTAGAATTGACAGCGAGATGTGATATCTCATCCTGACCAATGTGGCTATGTGACAGAGCACTGCCTGTAAAGGGTTAGGAAGATACAGCAATTTACTCTCCTGTTTATATGGTCTATTATGTATAGCTACTGCAGATGTTATGCCTGCTTGTTCCATTTGGGCAGCTACATTCACATACATAAATGGCATTTTCATCTAGTTCTAAACTGCTCTCAGTCCTCCCACTACTTAGACTATCAGGTTGACTAAAATGCAATACCTGGAGGAGAAGTCCATCCTATATCAATGGCAAATTCACCCAGATTGAATCTCTGTTATACTCAAAGGATCATATATATTAGGAAGAAGCAACTAAAGTTTGAATCAACTGCCATCCTTCCATTGCTCAGGGACTTCCCAAAGAACAACTAGCCTGCTGTCTATCACCATTGTAGAGGCAGCTGAGTGCAATGAGGACATCAAATGCCTAGTCAGGGGGTCCTAGAAACTATAACTTATACTGTATTAGCTATAATTGGAGCCCTGAGGTCATTTTCACACAACTCTGTATTCTGAGCCCAGCTAAGACGTAAGCATTACAACTGGGTGTCCTTGGGGTCAGTTTTCAGTGGAAGAGACACTCCTTCCACTTGGCCTGGATACCTCTCATGGTGCTTTACATTGAGGAAGTCCTCAAGGATGCTCAGGAGTATGACTGAATAGGTTGAAGGTTGGTCTGAGTAGGCTCACAGCCTCATCATAATGTCAGCTGCCTATTGCTTGGGCAGGTGTCCACCACATACATATGCTCTTAGTATCACTCTCTCACTGCCCACTTGGCCAGTTGCCTTCCCAATGCCATGCCTAAGCCTGTACCGAAAACAAAAATCAAGATTACAGGCAAAGTTTAATTGCATAAGGAGGACATGATGGAGGCCCATGTGCAAGGTGCATAAAACTGGGCCTTGTAGCACATGAATCGGGGCTTAAATGTATTGAAACTTCCCTCATACCACAACACCTTGCTCTGAGTGTGGGATTAAACAGAGACATTTAGCCACCCATCTCATGACCCCAACTGTCCCTGAGGCCTGGAAGCAACCTGCCTTTTAGGCTTTTGAAGCCTATGCCAGCAAAAGTCATTAAACAATGGGTACTAGCCCAACATGACCATATCAACTTGGTGGACCATGACACAATCTACTCTCTAAGCACAACCTCTCATGTGAAAACTGGCCAAGAGACATTGACTATGGTATTCAGAAGGACCAGTCCCAAAATGGTAAAATAAGCCGCAAAATGGTAAAATAAGTAAGTGGATGGTCCAGGTCAGAAGGAATATTTGTTATCCATCTTGTCCAAGCCCTCATGGCATTCAGGAATAAAATATGCATGATAGTCATCTCTTAGGATACAAAAACAGACCTCACTTGGTTTACTCTAGGGAAAAAAGTAGGTCCCCACCACCCAATAGAAATGGGTCATGGCAACCCATGATGATCAGGTATTTGTCATATGCATAAGCACCACAATGGTCCAAAGCTTTATCAAGAAAGACTACCATCTTCAGGCAATAGGTCCCAATCATCTGAAATACCATAGACACATCTGTATCCCCGGGGGAATACCTGTCTGTCTGCCTCAAGCTTCAAACTACTCGCAAATAAATTAATACTTGCCTAAAAGTGGAGCCATTGATGGCAATAGTCAAGAGAGAAATCTGACTGGTTCTGGCAGGACTTGACATTAGCCTCAACGTCATTCAGGCAAGGCTGGCTTACCTTAACCTCTAAATATATTTCAGGATCCTGAACTCTTCAGAAGCCATCCTCCAGGTTGATTTTACTTTAAAAAGCCCTATTGTATTTTCACCTTTATCTTCAATGGCTTGATAATTTCATACCCATTGCCACTCTGCACATAGATGATGCCTCATAGAGTACAGCAACCTTGATTTCAACCTTCACCAAAAGATTCCAGCAACCCACCATCTACATCCATATTTCTGCTACAATGTTGCTCAACTTTCACCCCACTACAAGACTACACTCTACATATAGTTCATGGGCAACTCCTTTGCCACCCTAAGATTGAGGTACAATTATATCTTGGGGGAGGTCTTTAATAGCAGCCTATGGTGGAGACATCTCTTTCTTTAAGAATGCATATGTGAAGCAGGTGACCCTAGGAGCAACTAATGTAGCTAACCAAAGCACTCTCCTTCTGGTATCCACAGGGTACCTAGACATGACATGAAGGTATGGAGCCATGCCAGGGAGTAGAGCCTTACTACACACTCAGCTATGATCTTGTTGTATCATACAGGAGCATTGCTGTCCTTGTGCAAGCATTCATATGTTTTGATATGTGTAAAATATGTCAATGATTGATTCACCTGTCCAGATTTAATAACAGTTCTCCAGGTATGTTTGAACTAAGACACTTCAGATATCTTTTTATCAACTATATAGTCATATATTTATTCAGTTTTTTTGTGATTTAACATTTATGGAAAAAGCATCTCTCATTAAATTGAGTTTTCACATAATTGTTAGTTAACCCTTTAACAGCAGGAAGATGCCTCAAGGCATTCCACTGGCTATGGCAGGAAGATGCCTCCAGGCATTCCCCTGGCTATGGCAGGAAGATGCCTCAAGGCATCTTAGAGGAATCATTGATGCTTATATATACAAAATTCAATAGATAAAAAGATGATGTTTTATTTAAAAGATATTTTGACAATTTATAATAGGCATATTGACATTTGATTTGCTATAATAAAATATGATCAATCACCAAGGTAAATTAGTTAAATCACATGACACATCACATGACATTGCTATTTCCAAAAGAAGGTGCCTGCTGTAGCAGGGTCATTTGGGGAGGCAATGCCTGCCGTGTAGAGGTGAACAGGGAAAGAGGGTGCTGCAGGGAAAGGGTTAAGGCACATCATTACCAAAGCATATGAAAGATGAGATGAGTTTGGTTTCTGCCCTACTGGTTGGCATCGAGCAACATCTATGAGTAGGATAGAATAGTTTTGCTGAAATCTAGCTTAGTCTGTGCCATTTGAACTGGTGTAGGTAGTGAGTTCAATGCTTTGACACAACAATAGTAGGGTGAGTTGAGTACCTAACTACATTTGGTGGCATCAGTATTACAGTTAATATTGACGGCAGATCTAACAATGAATATGGCATTGTTGAGCTATTCTCCATTATATATTTCCTTAAAATTAGTAAAATGTGGTTGCTAATATCGCTAATGACAAATTATATGCCAAAGGTTCATTTCTGACCTTAGCACAGTTATAGCTTATACAATACAATAATAAAGGTCAGGAAGTCAAAAACATTAAAGGCTAAATAAAGGCCAAAATAGGCTAATCCATGATCTGGATTTTATGAAAACCATAGTTACAAACTGTATCTTGTCAAATTCTGGGTAAATGAGGTTATGTACAAAATGTTTTAGGAATACTTTTAAAAACAGGTCCTATCTGTTCTAAAGTATTTGATTAACTGTGTGATTTCAGGCTAGAACATTCTATTTGGTAACCTTGACCTTGGTAAAGCTCAATAGCACTATACAATATGCATCCTTTGGTCAAATACGGAAGGGTTCAACATGATTATCATTGAATATATCTTAAGACATTCTCAATTTCAATTTTAATCTCAATTTCTTATAAGATTGGGTGTATTTGTGATTTTCTATGGAATCTTACCTTGACCTTTGACCTCAATGTCACTTAATGATGCATGATGGGAAGACAATTGTGAGGTACTGATATCATTTTTAGAAATATGTAATGCAAGTTAAATTGCAGGTACTTTAAGTCAATTTATAGAAACTACTACAATTTCTAACTGAATATTTGGTCAAATTTTGACAAAAACATTCCTTTTAGTGACCTTGACCTTGGGAAAAATGTTTGATTATTGTAGAATCTTAGAGTACCATGGAATATCAATCTTTGTGTGAAATATCTAAGAGATCGGTGAAATATTCTTCAAGATATGACGAAATATGTTTCAACATCAGAGGCCTATGTATGAACAGATACCATGACCTTTGACCTCACTGTGGCTTACTGGTGCATGATGGGAAGACTTGCTTTAGAACATTGCTAGGGCATGGTGCCAGGTATTCAAATATATTAATCAAGTTGAAATATAGGTATATTAGAACAAGTTATAGAAACTATTATAAGTCCTTTAGAGGAAATATTGTGAAATTTCAGAAGGAAATATTCCATTTGGTGACCTTGACCTTGAGAAAAATCAAGATGGTGACACAGGCTGATAGGACTGTGGTGTCCCAATAGTTTTGCCAAATATCTAAGAAATCCACCAAATACTTTTGATGAAATGAAGAAATATGTTCCAATTTCAGTGGCCTATGTTAGTCATTTGTATGAACAAATACCTTGACCTTTGACCTTGCTGTGGCTTAATGGTGCATGATGGGAATTCTATCTTTTGGGCTTCGCTAGAGTATGTTGTCAGGCATCTAAATATATAACTCAAGTTGAAATACACGCATATTGCAACAAGTTATGAAAACTATTGTAAGTCCTCATCGAAAATTGGGTGAAATTCTGGGTGGAAACATTCCATTTGGTGACCTTGACCTTGATCAAAATCAAGATGGTGACAAAGGCTTATGAGTCTATGGTGTCTTAATATATTTACCAAATATCTAAGAAATCAACTTAATACTCTTGGAGAAAAGACAATATATGTCTCAATTTCAAAACCCTCTTAAATTTGATGACCTTTGACCTTTGACCTCTAATAAAAGGTCAAATGGACACATTTACAGAAAAATGGCTACCATATTTGGAATGGCCAACGTCTCAGCTTTCATTTGATACAATAAAATTGCTGCTATACTTCCATGGAACGAAACTCCTTAAATAACAGGATTTCAGGGAACTGGCCCCCTGACTATTTCCACAAATTTTCTCCTAACAGTGTTAATACATCTTAAAAGTGAAATGCGAGAAAACAGCTAAGTAGAGATCAGGCAAAAGTCTCCGTCATTTGTTAGCGATAGGCTGCGATATTAATAGAAACAATTCCTGCAATCGATCAGTCTGAATCTTAAATACATAAAACTTTATTTTACTCATAGCTACCACAGGATAATCATAATGCCATTGTTCCGATGATAGCTATTTAGTTGGGGTTTCTTTCAAAATAGAATTCCAAGAAATATATACCATAAATGACAGATAACATTAACGATGGCTAAAGCTGGCAAGGTAAATGCGTACTTTCAGGGTGGAGTCTGAGAACAGCCTCTTGCTGAGAAGTTGACCCGCCTTTATGGCCACCGGAGTCAGTTCAGGCATCCCGTCAAGCACATCCCCGATGCCGTACACGTAGGGAACACTCGTCTGCTCCACGTCGTTGGCCACAACAAACCCGTTCCTATACAGGTCAATTACGCAGAGGTTGCATTAATGACTATAGTTATATTGCGAAAATTTGCACAACTCATATCGGAGTGATAGTTTAATATCATATCCCTTTCTTCTAAACGCCACCCTATTACATTATGAAATACTACTATTGTCTGTATTCTTTTAATTTGAGCTATATTGAAATGTAAAAAAAAAAATTAGAAGTCAAAAGAGACGTAAATGTATACATCATAAGTTGTTGTCTTTTTTTATCCAAGTGAAGAAATATGACAAATAAATTCACCGTTGTTGGCATTCTTCCTAGCACAAGCCGTAAAGCACAAATAGACATACTATCGTAAAACTGGATGAGGTTTAATCTTGGCCACCGTATTCCACGACTGAAGTTTGGCAAAGTGACTTCATGAGGCGAAGCCGAGTGAAGTCCGGTGCCAAAACTTCAGGAGTGGAATGCGGTGGCCAAGATTAAAACGAATCAGGTTTTGATTTTATCCTACCCTATCTCCTCGATTTTGGAATATTACGTGATAACAATGCTGTATGCCACAAGTGGCATATAAAACTCCGTATGCCAGTCAGCGTGGCATACGGAAACCCAATGTTAAGTCTATGGGATTTTATATTAGGGGTAGGATAAAGTCCCATTTATTCTTTTCATTCCGCATTAAAGAGAGTGAAGAAACATCCGTTAAAGTAGTAAATAGATAGCAAATTGCGACAAATACGTTCAATCTGGGAATTTACTGTATCATAGTAAATGCTGATACGTAACGGGTCATCTGACTCTGTTCTTTGACTCTGTTCTTTGTGATGATATTCAATGGTTCATAAGTTGTTCAACAACTATATAGGAAAATGCATGTGTGCATTCATTTACTAGCTTAAAGAGACATTTCATCATGAACAATTTATAGGTTAATTGAGACTTTCTTTTGTAGATGGGAATATTTGACCTAAAGTCTACTATATTAGGACGTACTGATCTACAGAGAAGTAGCGCTTGTCGGGTACCAGCAGTATTTAACATCCAGTAGGGCACAGTTGACTTACCCCCTGAGAGCAACTCAATTTTGGGTAGGGAGACAACAGTCCTGGGTGGGGTACATAATCCAAAGACCTCGCAACACAGTAGACGTTAGCTCCAATATCACTTCTCCCAAGGTATGTCTCATTCAACCTATAAAGTTTACTTTTTGTTTTGCAGGCAGTTCATTGTCTAGTCGTCTTTCTTTGTTTGAAGTACTATATCCTTGCAAAGTGCTTTCATTTGGGATGAGTGAACTTGGTGATTGTAATGGCATTCCTTCACATGGCTTTCCTCAGAATGGTTTGCATAGTTAAGTTCCGCAGTGCGGCTTTGGAACATAAAATCCTCCTAATGCAATTTGGCCTCAAACAAACTGAAACATGAGTGGTTTCACTGCGAGTTTGCCTCTAGTACCCGACAAGCGCAATATCTCTGCTGTATCCAACCTTTGTTTGTTTGGGTAGTTTAACGTCCAATTTGTTCAATTGGACTTTGTATCCAACCGACCAGTAACAAGCAGTATATTATCTTTGTTTCTACTTAACCTAAAAGCTCATCGAACACCAAGGACAATTATTAATATTCAGTGCTATCAATGAGAGATCTTACTTGGGGTTGGTTTTCACGCCAATCGTCTCCAAACCGATTCCTGATGTGCAGGGATCTCGTCCAGTTGCAACTAATATCTGAAAATCAGAATTAAGTTGTGGATTTACACTATTCATGTAAACATGCCGCAAAACTGGATGCGAATGTATTAACATATGTAACATATATGTATATTAATGTATATATAGTTCTGTAAAGTACATTTAAAAGTTACAATGTAGGTATAACATGTCGAAATCTTATAACCATCATGCAAGGCATGAATGTTAAGATCTGTGAACAAGAATCGACGATCTAAGTAAGTTAGTACCGTGTTAAACTCCTCGACAAATTCGGTTCCATCATTCCGTTTGCCCGTGACACGATACCTGCCAGGGGTACCATCCTCAAGTTTTTCGATCTGAAATTGAAAAATCAAATTCAATTTATTTTACATTAGATTACACGTTTTTTTAAAGGGGAATGTCCAAGAAGTAAATAATTCATATTATTGTACACATAATAACCTCTCGTCCCATATTTTTTTCAAAGACAACTTGTGAAAGGTCCTCGCTTGTCTAGTGAATACATATACATCAAAATATGTCAGTAATAGATTTAATTGAGCTATGTAATGCAACTGCATGTTTAATTTGGAGTATTTCACGTTAAGAATTGGATTTCCACTAAATAGAGCCTATAATACTGATTTCCAAGGCTATGCAAGTCCCCAATTTCACATAATCGCATAATATAATTAAATTAACTTATATATGTCATTCACGATACAACAGACATGTATCACAAAATCTATAGCATAGCATTCCAAGTCTATTCCCACTGATGACTTTTACTTATCGCACCTGTTAGACCTATTATATTTAGTAAAAAAGATAGAAACCAGTATACAACGTCACGTATCTCCATACATTACATTGCACTTATGTTATGACACTAGGTTAACTAGCTAATACCTGCTCTATCAAATCTACTCATTTTGAAATCATTAACCGTACTGTGCGAAAATTAAGGCACACTCATCGCCGACATGTATCCTCACGAAGAATAATCTGATACGAGATATGTAAATGTTGCCTCACCTTGGTAGGAACGCAGGGTCGGACAAACTTGCAGCCATGGGCGGCCATGTAGTCGCCCACCTTCTCGGCCATCTGCTGGTCGAAACCACGAAGCAGGATGGAGCGCACCATCACCGTCGTGTCAAGACCAAGCGCCACCAAGAAGCCGGCACACTCCAGAGCTACATAAGACGCGCCGAGAACCAGCGTCTTTCCTGGGCAGTAGGGCAGGGAGAATAGGTCGTCGCTGAGGAACACGGGGAAGCGAAAAGTATAGAAATATAAAACTAGGTGGAAAATAACGAGAAGTCTCTCACAGATGTAGGATATTGGAGAAAGTAATCTCACAAGTACTATTTTGTATTATTTCCGTTAATTTTGGCAGAACTTTAATTCAATATTGCATTTCAAGATGATCATTTATTTTGGAAAGTAACTGATCACATCAGCTGATTTGGTGGCATTTTACTACCATAAAGGGCCTGTTTGACTGCACAGACGGAAATCATACAGCTTTCTGTCCTCATTAGGTGACAATTTGGCATCAATTGACGCCCTGCTTTTGCGGATTAGCACATGCAAACACACAAAATGAAATGGTAGTATCTGAGGGATGCAATATCTCACTATCATCAATCAAACATATATGGTATTTCCGAGCAAGATGATTGTTTAAACTATCGTTATTCTTAAAAAGAAATAGGCTTGCAACAGATAGTTTGTGGTTGACTTTCTGTATACAATATGAGAAAGGTCCACAGAGAAAAGACTGTCCTTGCTCATTTAATGACAAAACATCGGTAGCAGTGGTCTTTATTTTTGAAATAATGATGGAATAAACTTTGGCATCTATTCAGTGGCACTTCAATTGTTTCCTGTGTTTACACTTTTCTATCAGAAGACAATGGGTATGTGCTATATGCAGTGTCTTGGTTGAGCAGGGTGCAAGATGAATATTGGAATGTAGTTGTCGATGGTTTCTGAGTGGAGCAGGTAGGTTTGTAGGGATAATAATGCCGGGCTTATGTCTAAATAACGTTGGCCTTGGGGAATTGCCCCTTAAAAATAGAGGAGCTCCCGATCCATAATCCTATTTCAAAACAAGAGAATGCATCTCATGTGGATTGTAACTGTTTGGAATTTTTGCCAGCAGATGCGCTCTATTGTTCGAGTAATGGAAATACAATTCTGGAGAGCTTGAGCTAACCTGGATATGGCGTAGTCCTTCACGCCAGGCACATCTGGGTACCGAGGTCGGCCACCTGGTGCCAAGACGAAGTACTGTGACGTCATCTCCTCCTCCTTACCCCGCCTATTGGTGGCCTGAAAAATGTAAGCTCTCTCCTAATCTTTGTATTGGTAAATTGTGTCTTAAATATTCTATTTTCCTAAACATGAGCTACAAAGAGACTGCGCATCCCGATTCCTTGTCACACTCCTCTACGTTTTAAATATAGCTATAATATCAAGCGATTTATGAATATAAACAAACTATGCCTTAAATCTCAAATCACAGATGGTTTTTTTTAAATTGCACAGGTATAGGACTGGTTGGATTCGATAGACATATATTTGTTGTATATAACTACCAGAAGTAAAATTATTTTGTCTTTAAATCCATGTATTTCTCATTAAATGTCATACTTTTTCGCCAGAACAGCTAGAAGGTATAACTCACGTTACCTGATATATGGACGTCTACAAATATATATTAAACCACCAAAGACTCTCACCTTGATTTTATTGGGGCCAACAAACTGGGCGAATGAGTTCACATATTTGACGTTTTTGTCTCTGAGCTGTACGCGGTATCCCCAGTTTAATGAACCGATGTGGTCCTGTAAGAAAGAAACGTTATGTTTAAGCCATACATTTATAGCTGAAGTCAAGATCAACATATATTTGAATATTCAAGATCAACATATATTTGAATTTTTTAAATTTTTTTTTATAAAAGCAGTCTTTATTTCCATAAGCATCAGTGATACAAAATACATTCGTAAAACATTCGTAGAACCCTCAGGGTAACCCAAGTTGGGGTCAATAAAACATGCTGACAAAACTGTAAGTATTTAATCAAATGTTTAAACTCATATGCTAGTCCTTGTTGAAAACTGCTGGTATTTTTTGTGGGTCGGATAAGACCCTTATCGCATAGGGAAAAATTTTAATCAAAAAGAGGGTCCTCCTCCTCTTACTGTTGAGAGACCCTTTCTCTTAAAATCGATGTTATAAAGTTCCTGTAACATATTACAAGTTAGGAGGAGGGCTCACCGGGCAGAACATCACATTAACCTGGTCTCTAGCCATTCCGGCCATTCTAGCCAAATTATGGGCCTATCAAACGACCGGGCCAAGAGAGCAGAATGGTGCAGAATGGTGTAATACAGACAATACCCGTAGGTGGGAAGATCTTGACACAATTTGTATTTACCAGCATAACCGATCCAGGGACAAAAAGAGTAGTAAATATACAAAATCAAAGACACTAATAACCTACTGAAGGGATCACAACAAAGGCGTAACAGAGAGCGAGCCAGCAGACAGCCGCTTATTTCCAATTATCTTGGTCTACGTTCCCGATATTGATTGTATATAATAGATAATGTATTCAACAAAGTCATAGTTCTACCCCTTAAGGTGCAACGACTCCCTGGTCTACCCTTTTAATTTTAATTCTGGCAACCTGCAGGTGGTGTTGGTTTTGACCGGGTCCTTTCCTAACAATCGAATCCTTGTTTTCCCGTCTTTACATCATCGCTGTCAAAAAAGTTTCCCATTTAGAGAATTTGTTTTTCTTTGCCAGGAGCCCACAAATGTATTTTTCTATACATAAACTGTTTCGTAGTTCCCTCGACCATTCGTATAAAGAGAGAAGGTTATTGTAAAATAATCTTTGCCTATAAATGTAGAAGTTTATGTGCAGACAAATGAAGTGGGATATCTCCCGCTCCCTTCCCCTACCACCAGTATCAATAATCATTTCAAACGGGTCCCTGGGGAGATCCCACCTGACACATGTTTTCAGCCAGTTCCTGATTTGGCTCCGAAAGGTCAGAACCTTAGGGCATTCTACCAGAAAGTGAAAAATGCTGTCCACATCATTACAATAGGAACATCTGTTGGAGGCCCGAATTCGTTTCTTAAAAAGGAACTGGTTCGTTGGAATCACACCGTGAATTAACTTAAAGAAGAAAGATTGGAGTTTGGTTTCCCTCGTCGCTCTGCAAGCGTTCCCATAAATTTCCCTCCATTCTCTGTCGGAGAGATGGGGACGTGCCTCCCTCCAGGACTTCATACCTGGTGACGAGACCCTGTTCCTTCCCAGCACAAACGCATACATTTTTTTGTTGTTGCCTGACATTATGTTGAAAGCCCCCCCTTCATGATCTGGTAGCAAGAGACACATGGAGTCTGTCCTAAAATTCTCCAAGGACATAGTGGGAGACCAGGGTATGCTTTCCAACAACTTATCCCGGATTACCTTGCTGCACATAACTCCATACTCCCTTTCAATTTCTTCCGCACTCATGAATTTTTTCCCTTTAACCAAGTCCTGAACCTGCACAATGCCCGCCTTTTTCCAACTTCTGATTATTAAGACCTCCACCTCCCAGTCCAGCTTGATGAACATGTTGTTCAGAATCGGGTCATTTTGTTTTTCCCTTTCGCTAATTGGTCGTATATTGTACAATCCCTTCCATAGAGTGATAATTTGCTTATAAAACGGAGGGATCCCAGGCAAGGCTGTGAGCGGGAGCTTTTCCAAGAAGAAGTCCCAAACAGATCCCTTGATGTCTAAAAAATACCGAAAAAACATGGTCCATGGGAAATAATCCTCTCTACAGAGCCGGGCTATCCACTTTAAACGTGATACCTCCCACATGCTTTTTAAATCCAGCAACTTCAACCCTCCCCCCTCCACTGGTTGTCTAATTACATTGAACGAAACTTTGCTATTCTTACTCTGCCAGAGAAAGTGTGAAACCATCCTCCTGAATTCCACAAACACTCTTTCTGGCGTGTATAAAACTGAGACCCAGTAAAGGAGTTGAGGTATCAATAAACTATTAACCACTACCACCCTCCCTTTAAGGGAAATATTTCGAGAAGATCAAAGTCTCATAATGGCCTGACATCTCTCTAATCTGGTTTTAAAATTAAGATAGTAATCCTCTTCAGCTGACGTCCCATTCCAGAACATTATCCCTAAAATCTCCATATTAGTTACCGTTTGAAGCGGCAAAGGACCAGTGCCCTCCCCCCCCCCCCCCCCCCTGCAGACCAATGGGTAAAATTTTGGATTTCTCCTCATTGATGCGCAGTCCTGCAAGGTTACCAAAAATTCACAAAAAATTCACAAAAACTACATAACATAAATCATCTGCGAATAACGATAATTTAATCTTTCCCCCCCCCCCCCCCCCCCCAAGACAATCCCTCTGAATATTCATGGGACTCGGTGAAGATTTTGATACACAGCACACCCGAGACAAGTCCAGGCACTTCAAAAATATATGTTGGCTGAATTTATTCTGAGAAAAGCAAACAGGTTTGAAATCTCCAGTGAAAGGTCTTTGAGAACTTAGGACTTGTGGGCAGATATCACGAATCTGTGAAGCAGTTGGAAAAAACATCGAGAGAACTCTATCCTCATCCTAAGCTGTCTTATCTGATACGCTTAAATTTGTACCATAAGAAAAAGAACAAAGAGACAAGAGTGAGAGATTTATGAACATACTAAGATAAAGAACGATATGATAACGAATTATCTAAAAATATTGTGTAGTGCTGAAAAAAGATGTACATCAACTAGAAAAAAAGTAACACCTCAAATCAGTAATATAAGAATACAGCTCGTTTTTCTAAGATACAAAGTGTATGCCGTGTGTCCTGAACCTTTGTTATATGGCCGGGCCTGGAGGGAGTCAATATCAATATCTGCATGAGATCATAAACCTTTCATAACTTTCGAAGGACAGATACGATAATTTTCTATGACTTATCACTAAATAAGAGGATATTGTTGAAATTTCATATGGTTACTGATACTGATTACTCAGCCAAAAACATCTTAAACAGCCTTCTTGGAATAATGATAATATCATCAATATTTGCCATTCTCTTGTGATATCTAGATAGTTCTCGTACATGATCTTTTCTAACGGTAATCTCACCTGGATAGCGTTTTTCATGGTCTCCCAGTTATGTTTTACTTTGTCATCAAACTCCCAGCCGTATTTCCTAGCATCATCCAGACCATGTCCTGTAGGAAGCACGAGAGACATAAACTATTTCACTTTATAGATTGCACTATAAATTTTTTATTAATACATTTCTAACTGTTTAGTATATTGTCTCACTATTGGGAACCAAATTAACTGTCAATTATAAACATATAAAGGTAGTTTACTGCAGATCAATAAATTCGAACATGGAAACCGATTGGCCAAAACATCTAAATATTCTCGTTTGATTGTACATTTATTTTAGAACAAACACTGAACACCCTTACCTAAAATTGCAGCTTGATGCATAAGCTTTTTGGGTATACAACCGACGTTTACACATGTTCCACCAAGACCTATAAGAAAGAGAAATATCTAGAATATACAAAGATAGACTAGCATAAAGCGCACTGCAGACAAAATAAAAACAAACAAAGAATAGCGAATACATTACACGCATCAATTAACTTTCACTGGTTTGATGCGTCTTGATTTGATAAAAGTAAAGACAATAAGTTCACCGTTTCAAATTATTCTCACACAAAATCCTAAAATTAAGAGGTGACAGAGTTTCACAAACAGAACAATTCAAAAGAAAAAACTTTGGCGAGGGAGTTACAAGAAGGACACTTTTATCTGATGATGTGTTACTTTTTTCCAACTGACTTATTAATTCAACGATCCTGTGATGAAATGTCACTAGCAAGATTGGAGAAATACATCTACATATGAAGTACAATCATATATCGATGTCTGTGAGGTTATGCGCCCGTTCGTCAGTGTAGTTGTTCAATGTTCCGGGCAAAGAGAGCTTAATCTCAAACAATATCAAATATCACACCTGTAGACTGAGCAATTGTTTACCAAGCTGAACTCTGATCTCAATCAATCACAGCGTATCTGAATTCCGTGGGTGGTAAATTAGATCAGTGAGCTAATTGATTTCGGGGAGGCGGGGGCGGGGCGCTATATTACTTTAAAGTGATGTAATCCAAAGAAACCCCCAAACTTGGAAATCGACAGAAGGCTGAAAAACAGCTCATTAAGTCCCAAAGCGGACTATATATTCAAATTACTGGCCGACGTTTCGGAACACACGTTCCTTCTTCAGGGCATCAAATACATGTGAATAGAACATCAACAACAACCAGCTTTTTATACTCTAGCCGGCAGGCTACAATGTAGTCTACAATGAAAATTTCAACAGAGAGTTCAATTTCAATAGGGTTTGCCTATAGACAGTCCTTTCAGTTCATATGGCGTAGATTTCAATGAAGGCTATAATTTTTGAGGTAACATTTAAATATGTGTAAATAGATGTGTAAATTGGAATATTAATAACATTATTAACACTAATGGCACTAATGGGCCTTTAAGAAAATCCATATTCATTATATACTATGAAATTGTCGGTGACAGTCCACTTCAATGGAAGCAAAAGATTTTTAAAGTATTACAAATACAATAATAGTTTTCAGTTTGTGTTCACATCCAGGATATTCTCAAGGAACAGTCTTGTTTGTCTCAATTTAGTAGGTACCACCTCTGCCATCGTCGATAGAATGCGTACACCCTTACTTTAAGTCAAAAGGCGTCAATAAGGCGAAGATCAACAATTCAAACCGGCAACATTTACATGATAAGATGTACGGCAATATTCAGTAAATTCGTATATTTGAGTTCTTGTTCCCATAACAAAACTATCAGTTCCGTGAGGAATAAATATGTTAAATCATTTGCGGTCAGTATTTAACTTATGAAGCTATTGATTAATAATTCCAAGACGTTTACCCCATGTTGTTCCTCGTGGACTTGCTTTGACGAAATCCAGACACGCAACTTTTTTCCCTAAGCTTGCTGCTTGCTGAAATAAAAAATATCGGAATTACGTTTTCATTGCTCCTGGTTCAATTAGGTCGTTGAAAGACAAATTTCTATTAAAGTCTCTCTTACGACCTAATTGGTAATTCTACAGCTTTAAAGATAAGAAGAAAATATTCTAACCAAGAACAGAGCACTCACAAACAGGTGGACTAACTTTCACTTCAATACATTCAAATTACAAGGATGTTAGTTTGGGTCAGAAACAACAAGTGGACATGTTCTTCACAAGTTGAATCTACTTCCGCAGTACTATTTTATTGGCGTGAATGAAGTTTGATTAATATCAATTTTATTTTATACTAGGAAACATGATTTATATACTGAAAATGAAAACGCGAGTTCTCTATCAAAGCATGGACTTAGATGACGTGTATGTAGGTCTATGGTCAAATGGAGTGGTATACTTAGTAGCGAGATTATGTGAGGTAAATAATCAACGGTTAACATATATATATAACGCATATAACTGTTGTCATGCAATGGTATTCTGACTGACGCATGGTCCATAAACTAAATCACAGTAGTAGTATTGTGCATAGAAGTCGCTGATCTTTAGATTCGTCCAGTAAATAAACATAATTCATAGAACACTCCTAATTCCATATTGCAAGCATTCCTTGTGAATACCTGTCTATTCTATATTTCATGTATAGCTTGCATAATAAACTAATATTCAGGACAGGGAGGTGGTTATAAGGTGGTCACCTATGACGAACATTCGCCCCTCTGCGGCGTCGGGGCGAATGTCCGTAATAGGTGACCTCGAACTAAGACATATTTTATCCACAGTTAGGTCGTTTTCTCTTAGAGAGAAGGGTCTGAAATGTGTGACAGAAAAGGCGCAAAGGGTAGGGAATATTTCACTCTGGCTTCAATGGTCTAATTCGATTTCTAAGAGAGACAATGAATGACCCAACACCGTTTGTCATACGATCCTATGCCGTACATTGTCATTATTACCTTCCTAAAGAAATAAGTTGATTTACCTTGGCTGCAGAGAGTCCTCCAGAGCCACCACCGATCACGATCAGGTCGTACTCGAAATCTTTAGGTGGGTTGATAAGTGGCAGCAGGCGGTTTTCACTGTGTGCCTTCAGCGTATCATCACAACCCCCTGAAACCAAGATCATCAGAACGACCTTCAGTTTGCTTGATTGGTTCGTTTAACGTCCAATATGTTCAATCAGACTTCAAACGCTACATTCTTCACAATTCATTATTCCACAGAGACTCTGCTGCTACAGATACATAAGTTGAAATCACTTTATCAGATTTTCAATTCGATACAGAAACCAGGCGATGTCGGATTTCACGTTAAGTATACACATTCTCTGTTAGGTTCATGTACTTAAATTTCGGATGTGACTAAATATTGGCTTGTGGGCTGAACATGGTCGCAGCATCTGCGTAATGAGTGGTAATTTATAACTCTAGTTATAGCAGTAATTATATAGAACGTCCTGACCATGCTGTACAAGTCACAGAACGAGATGCTAATTTACAGTTTGTACGGACCGAGGCATTTATGCCGAGTTCCGTACAAAAGGTAAATTATCATCGAGTTCTGTGACTTGTACAAGCATGGTTGGACGTTATATATTTACTATATACCCAAAATTAAAAAAAATAATCAATTTCATTTGGTATAACAACCAATTTCTTAATAAACGTGTATGACAAGGTGGTCCGTATTTTAGTGTACGGACCAGCGGTCCGTACAGTATTTTTACGTCATATGCCGAAACGGTACGTATTTACAGTATATACGGCATGGGTATATAGTAAAGGTTAATACACTTCTAAATGAAACACAATGGAGATGACCAAGCATCGTAGTCCAGTCTGTGGTAGTACATTGGACATGCTTAGTCTTACTTTACTCTAGAGACTCGGAACGCCTCAAGCAAAAACTGCAATATTTTCTATAAAGTATTTCAATGGTTTGTTATAGAACATTAAAACGAGCTTCAGTGTATACTCTTGCCATTTATACATATAGTATAGTTCAGTGTTAGAAACGTTCTATTCATTGAATCCTGAAACTTATTACCATAGCCAAGGAGCCCATCCCCCTCTCACCACAGGAAGAGGAATTTCCTCTTTCACTCCCCACCAGAAGACCTACTGCGGAATATTTATACAAGTAATTCTTTACTCTGACAAATATTTAGATCCCGTGGAAGTCCTTTCCGTTAAATACAAACCTCCCAAAATGAATATATTCCATTCATGAACCTACATATGAATATATTCGCGTAAGACATGTTTACGACAATGCTAGAGGTAGGGTAGATATCATTTGAATGAGGTGTCATCCAATTATTCACTACGTCATCGTTTATTCAATTCAACTGACGCATGTTCTATAGTTATCGGCTTCAATACATAGTGCCGGCTCATCTAAAGGAATCCTTAGGCTTTTCTAAAATATTGATAAATACCACAGGTCCTCGTTTCAATGGCAACCAGTCCCTCATAAACTAATCTTGCTATACGTCTTGTGTTATCTTTTTTTAATTAATTTAGCCAGATACATGTACAGTAGAACCCCGCGTAACGAACACCCCGCGTAAACGGACACATTTGCTCAGAACGGATCTCTCTATTACATGTTTATTTTAACCCTGTCTAGGCAGACACCCTGAGTAAGCAGACACTTTGGCTCGGAACGGAGGATGCCCGCTTACGTCAGGTTATACTGATGTACTATGAATGATGTCAGCTCAAAATATAGCTATATAAGCGTCGCTCAAAATATAGAACCTGCCCTGATATTAAAGAAGAAACCAACACGTTTTGGTGAAAGTGGTTGTTTGATGCAGAGTGGCTCTTGTTCACCTATTACGAACATTCACCCCTCTGCGGCGTCGGGGCGAATGTCCGTAATAGGTGACCTCAAAGACATATTTTATCCACGGTTAGGTCGTTTTCTCTTAATATTGATGAGTGGTTTTGGTCATTTCCCTTCATTTTGATACTGCTAATAAGTGGTATGGGAAATTACATCAGTCATGTCAGTTTCGATGCCTTCGTGACCTGAGCAAGTCTAGTTCACTATAGATAGCCCTGTGGTGATACATGACATCGCATTTTGCAAGTCATGGCTCGTAAACACCACGCTTGGCCTCATCATACACGTTACGTTGTCCTACTCAAATACGCCAGTCATGGTACTCGTTATATAAATTCCTTCATCAAGCACTTATATCCCATCGTCATTATATTTTCGCATCAAACAGGTTAGGTTAACGTAGAATGATTTAGCTCGGTTTAAAGTCGGACTAATTAGGGAAGCGATCCAGTGTGTACACGGATGTTAATCTTAACATGCTATGCTAATTTATGGATAGATGCCTTCTGTAAACGAGACAGACAAGAGCACTGCACATTGACACTGTCAACATGTTATAGATAAAGCGGGGATGTTGCAAACATTGACTTAATCTCTTATCGGAATTTCATGTCCATCTCTCTGAATGGTACCTTTCTTTCTGTACATAGATTTGTATCTCTATAAAAGGGAGTTAAAATGAGCACTCTATTCTTATAGATCCTTTCTCAATGAATGTATCAGTACTATGTACATAATATTGCTTACTAGTGTCACATTTCATTTGCACCAGAATGAACACTTTAGGGAAACATTGAATTTCTCATAAAATACATCAAATTAATAGCGGATAGTGGCATAACATGTAGCTCTTCATTGAACGACCCAACAGAGAAAAGAAAAGCAGCTCATCTTGCTCGCATACTAAATCGTACTATCAGGGAAAACATATTCTAATCTCGGGTGGTTATATTGGTCTGTATCTGTACCAGTTCAAGGGTAAAATCTATTTTCGCTCGATGTTAGATTATTTCGGTGATATCAGTCTGAAAGCATCATACAATGATATTTTCAATATCTACAACAGGACAGGCATGTGGGTGTATTGTCCTCAGTGTTGACAGCTGTCCGCGTAAATATCCCTCATCCAACTAAAGACACACACAAACTCACAGTGATCCTTTTAGCCATCTGGTGTTGCCTTTTTACGCATTTAAATTTCCTTATAGGGTGTTCAAACCTGAGTCACCTCTATACGGGAGACCATAACATTCTAGATTGTGAACTCTACAGAGAGCCAGCGCACTGAGGCCAAAGGGTCGATATTAGCGACTTATATAAGTAGAGCGACTTGAGTAATTTGTAAAGCGTCAAATACTGTTGTACCCAATCATTGCATTTTGGTATTGTAGTATGGCAGGAGGATATAGTAGTTAGTAAAATTGTATTCCCATTGTGGTTGATTGGAATAATCTTCAGAGAGTCGGATATTGTGATACCTATAAAGCTGTTAACTCATGGTTGTAAGGTTTAAAGAAAATTGTTGTGTTTAATTACGATCACCAATTGTGAAATGGTGATGGGTTATCTGAGTTGTTTTGCTTAGAAAGATGTATTTTTCGTTGGTGTACTACTAACTGAGGATTGATCAACCATATAACCGGACTGTACTCGTACGCAAACCAGCCTCCCCGGCTGATCGAGGGCAGTATAAACAAAGAAGAAAAAAGTCACTGTGGTAGAGCTCAATGGCAAAGATATCTGATCGAGGATTTTTACTATGTTTAGAGAGTTCCTATTGGCAAGTCGTTATAGGGCCTTAAATCCCATATTCAACTATTATAGGATCTATTGTTGCTTTATATGTAGGTGTGTGGATGCATTTAAACCATAGGTACCCTTTCAGTGGCGTAAAAAGGTTCTTCATACAAATTGCTCAGTTATTATTCATACGCAGGGATGAAAGTCGGGACTGAGGAGAAAATCGGAAATTTATAACGCCTATAGAAAAGTACTATTCATAACATCATTTTGGAACAGAAGGGCTACGAATCGATATATATTCTAAGACTTCGAGTGTTGCCCGTGTATATGAAATGTCGGAATTCCGTCATTTGTCGGAAAACTTACATCCCTGCATACGTCCGACGGAAGTATTGAACAAAATGTTTGTCCTGACGAGCATTTCTTTCTCCTTGATAAACGGAATTATGCTTAAAATTTACATTATTTACGGTCAGAAGACAGCGTTCAATATATCTACCACAGTCGATGACAGCAGCTGCATTCTACTGTACTTAACATGTCTTAACTTTTTGGCTGGATTTCTTATGATATTTTGGTAACAAACGGGATAAAATGTACGATACGAGTCAGATAATAAGAGAAAACGTAGTTAGTAAAACCGTAGTGATTGCTGTTTGAGGTCTTTTGTCCCATAAAATATGTCTCGACGCCAGAGGGACACATACAGTAAAACCCCGCGTAAGCGGGCACCCTCCGTTCCGGGCCAAAGTGTCCGCTTACGCGGGTGTCCGCTTACGCGGGGTTTTCAAGTTTCCTCCAGCCCAATATAAATGTGTTATATACCGATGAATAGGGGAGACAGAGGTGATAATAGATCTGAAATCCATTTTCTGATATCTTAATTGGGTCCGAAGCTATTAAACGTTGAATTACAAAATGGATTTTCTATGAATATACTCATACACACTGATAAAAAGAACAGATTAATCTATTTTTGGTAGAGTGTCCGTCGGAGGTGTCCGCTTACACGGAGTTTTAGGCCTTTTCGTACCGAAACAACTGGCCGCTTACGCGGGGTGTCCGCTTACGCGGGGTGTCCGCTTACGCGGGTTGTCCGCTTACGCGAGGTGTCCGCTTACGCGAGGTTAAAATAAACATCTAATAGAGGGAAAAAATTCCGTTCCGAGCAAAAGTGTCCGCTAACGCAGGGTGACCGCTTACGCGGGGTGTCCGTTAGGCGGGGTTCTACTGTATCATGGGACAAAAGGCCGAGAACGGTATTGCTACGAATTCACTTTCTACGGTTTTTCTTTAATCATTATTATCACACGTTTTCTCTTATTATCTGACTCGTATCGTACATTTTATCCCGTTTGTTACCAAAATATCATAAGAAATCCAGCCAAAAAGATGCCAGTTGCGGCAAAACAAATCTGGAAATATCTTTTGTTGTAACCAAGGGAATATGTATGCACGCATTGAGCAGACCAAGCTTTTGGTCTGGAGGCCAGTGTACTCTGTCATCTAAAATACAACTGATTTGAGAAAATATGATCATTAGAAACAAACAATGGTGAGAATGCAGCCTGTTCAATGTGCCCATTACTATCCCCACACAGTTCTAGTATGCACTGACTAATCACAGCCATGGACTGGTTTCAGTCCATGTTTTTGCATTTGCTGCCTGAGGGAGGACGGGAAACATTGAAAACGTGCCGGGGTTGGCAGCAGAGGGAAGCCATTGGTCAGTGGGGGAGGCTCGGTGAGTGAAGAATCAGGGGTTAAAGGGGAACCTTAACTTTTCACATGGGTCAATGGGGATGTTCAGAGGGGAGTCAAGGACTGAGGCTGAATGGGATAATGTTGTAGTTGCTATGTCAATATTCCAAATGAAAGACAAAAAATTGATTCTGAAAATGAAAAAGAATGGATTTCAATGGAAACAATAAAAACTGGCATCCCTAAATTCATATAAAAAAAAACACGGAAAAAAAAGCAATTTCGTGTACTTGCCAAGCATACTTTGGGCACAGTGCGCCCGAACATTCATTACGTCTCAGTGAACCCAAACGCTATTTATACTGCACCCATAACAGCAGGTAGTATTTCATAGACGTTCGGCCATGGTTTGGTTTGGTTGATCTTACGTTCAGTCAGTTCGGCCATAGTTGTTTAGGGATACGTAATTTAAAGAGCAAGGCACGTCACCTGCGTTATCTGTCAGTGTATGGAGGCCATCACCCATTTGTTTAGTTTTAAAATTCAGGAGTGTCAGTTTGGGTAACAAAAATGTGGTTACATTTTGAATGTATAACTTGTTGCCTCAGAAAGAAAAGAGGAAAACGTCAGGGGCTGAGGGTCTGTGAGGGCGTTCAAACCTCTGCTTTATTGGTGTGAATGAGACACAATTAACAGTAGCTTTTATCTTATACAAGAAAAAAGAAATTCGATATATTGAAATTGAAAACGACTTTCCATGGAAAGCTGTCATCTCAGTAGAATAATATATTTTAAATCTGCACTTCATAGAAACCAGGGGAGGGTGGGGGTAATGCTTGGGGCTGCGAAGTGTGAGGGAAGGGGGGAGTACATAATTTTTTCCTCAAGGTAGCTTCGGCTGTGCTTAAAGTGTGTTCTTGCCACGTCTGAGTTTATTTGTTAAGGTCTAGTCTGTTACCAGACAGACATTCTTTAGCTTTATAATAGACGAAGTGACTTGTTGGATGACATGTGTATTTTATACATCATTCTGAGGAGTTGTTTGTAAGGGCAGCCTACCTGTCTTGTTAGTCATGTAGATACGACGATACATGATGGCAGATTCAGCTCTTTATCTCCTTGATAGTGTAACACGTTGATATGTCCGTCTTTATTATTCAATAAATCGCAGCTGTAGTCGACAGATTATAGAATAATGACCCAGCTCTACTCAGCGAAATACTGAATATATATTTCCGTTTGTCTGTCTTCTAAATTGCCTATCAGTTATTTTCACTGGGAGAGTTCCTTTCAGCCAATCGAGGACCTAAGTTCGTATTGTCTTTTTTGTCCATATTTTTCATCGCTAGAACAAATGATCATGTTTGGGATTGTCCAGAATCCTCCAATATTATCAAAATCTGTTCATCATACTCAGCTACTAAGAACTTGTATAGGCTTTATTTAAACCGCATTTTGCATATGGAAGGAGAAAGGGGGATCTACAGCCAGTAACAGGTCTGCATCTTGGTAAACTTTTTTTATGAGATCCAGGCACCATGCAATTCAAAGCAATCAGTTCTATATTTTCCTAAGCATAAATGAATTGAACAAGGCCGGGCTATCCCACTTCAAACTCGCGACTATTGGACAAGGTTCTTCGGACTGCCATGACGATGTAGTCGACTGGGCAAGGTGAACAAGTGGAGCGGCGGCAGGTCGAGATATCGATCCGTGCAGTTGCCCACCTGCATTTACCTTTCAGCCTATATTGGGGGTTCAAAGACCACCGGTAGAGGTGCCAATAAAACCGCTGCCTCCGGCTTAGATCTCACAGATCACGGTGTTAGTGGTGACTGTGAGATGTTATTGGCGGCCTCATCACCAGCTGGCTGGCGTTTTGTGCAAGGGCAATGCCCCGTATAACCAGAGCGGGTGTTATCGTAAGGTTACTCCTAGTAATACCCACAAGCTTTATCCCTAAAAATCGGTCTTCTTTGACTAAAATATAACATGTGTTTTCTCGTTAGTAGTGAACACAACATTAGGGCAAATTACTATCCATTACTAGTGACGCTTTTCTCGCTACACCAGTTCACCTGTAGCGTTGAGAAATAACCACATTTGTGACTGGCGGTGCGAGTGGAGGCTCAGACACGTTACCCATCAATAATCTTGCAATATTTGCACATTTGTCCGAGGGTGGGGGTCGTCTATACCTGGTGTGTAGAGTCCTATTGGGGACGGGCGGCTACAGGTGCATGCTGTAATTTACCACACAGTGGTCCAAAATGCAGGCCTGTAAATGACTGCATTCCTAGTTAGGAATTATCGTTCTGTCTGGGGTCACATTATAATACAACGGCATCCTGGTATCTGTAGACGTCATCTGTCCAAGGCACATCCAGCGTCCAGTGTTAGTAATGGCGTTGGTAATTGCGTTGTCACTATGGTAACCCTGAAGCTCCAATGTTAATGTTAAGACTCAGTGGTGTGATGCCGCCTCGGCTTGCTGACAACATGGAGAGGTGAAATAGTAATATTGTGATACAGTGTCACTGTGATATACAGGAACAGTAACAGTCAATCAGGGACATGGTGACATTGTAATGATCAGTCCCTGTTGGACGTTTACAATGTAGACGCGCTGACGTGACGCAGACATACGATGACGTATCGGCCGTCATCTGACGACATTCCTCAGGAGATGAATTGGATCTTTGGAACTTCGGTAACAACACAGTCTAGTGGTCACGGTGTAGTATGAGATGCCGGCTCAGCGGAGCGAACCGCATGTGGCAGGAGGAGCAGTGGAGGTTATTCTTATACTAATGTGCCTGCGCTCTGTCTGACCAACGCCGTCACGTGCACGTCGCAGCTGCACGTGCATTGATCGTCATTTGTCCCATCTAGCATCATCAGCGTCTTTAATCGGTGTTGTAAGATCACTAACAGCACATTCGGAAACGCTACCTTTCCGTACAACTTCTCTCAATTTCTAGTAGAGACTGCCCTGCAAAACGGTATCTATACTGCACTCGAACGCCTTGTTTTGGCACGGGTCCAACCAGGATCTTAGAGCTTCGAGTCCAAATCTCTGGATTACCACCATCGTTGCCAAAAGGCAATGGAAAGAGGCACATATCCAAACAATAGTGAAGCGGCGTCATATATTGTCCAACCTAGACATGCTGAAGTTTTTTATTATGGACATTCAATAAGAAATCAAACTACCTTGTAGACTTCCCCCAAACCCCTGACAGACCCAGGAACCCCATAGTAGGGTAGGTGGATGGTTAAGCATAGGATACAGCAACTAAAGGCAACCTAAGTCCAAACTTATTCTAAGCTGGAGGCTCAGATTAAATAACATTTCCCATAAACATTCTGCTGATGGCAGCAGTGCAATTCACTATAAAGCTAAGATAAAGAAGCTTTATTCCTATATACCTATGAGTGAACAACCTATGGTTACCTAACACTACTGGGGGTGGAATAACTTTTGTTTACTGCCCAGGTTGACGTTTACTGCCCAGGTTGATGTTCAGAGACGTTCGGTTTTATCGATATTAGCCGAAGGTATATAGGAATAGGGAAACCACGTACCAGTACGCCTTGGGCAGTAATTTTTCCAAGCCTTACCTCGTAACTTTGACTTATTCCCACCGGAACATAGTTTCCCTCTAATAATGAGAGAAGAGAAAAAGTAACTATCCTATATGCCTATCCCGGGAGCCAAAGATTACTCTAATAGTGCATGTCAGCCCCCGAATCAGACGCTTTGATGCTCCTGGCTCCACCCACACTATCTCTGGCTTGTCGTTAGGTGTAATTATTATTGTGTGATATGCTCTTCTTTCTATGCTTTCTGGCATTTTGTGATTAATACAAGGCAAATAGTGATGGGTCTTAGCGCTTGTGGAAGCTGTTCAGAGGTAAAAGTTGCTGATCATAGTTTACGCATGCCCTCGGGACACGCCTGCAGGTGCTACACCAACCAAAATGATTCAACGATTATTACAAGTCGCACGATCCAAAGATGAAACCCTCTTACCAAGCAGATCAAAGCTCTCATTGAGTGTAGCTGCACTGCATGGTGCTGTCCACACGCGTGGTGGGCGATGAAAGAGGACTGGGGTGGTGTCTGTAGTTAAAGGGGGATAGCACACACAGGTCCACAACCGTGAGGGGATGGGGCGAGAAGGGACGGCATTCGGGGTCCTGGCACCATTGATCTAGGACAATTAAGTTCTAAGACAAACAATTATAAGCAATAAAAATTAACTTGAGAAACATAATAAAATTTAAAAAAAGGTTGGGGATGCACGCTATTGAGTTATGACAAAAGGAAGTCGGGGCTTGAACTATGAGGACATGGAGGACGAAATAATGGCATTGGTATGCCTAAATTAGGTGTACATGGTTAATCAATTAATTGATTAAGGTGCCTTGTTTATGACAAGCTGGACTGGGATATAGATAAGTGTCGGTTGGTTTATATCAATACCAGTAGAATATATAGCGCAAAGGGTAACAAGCTGCAGAGTGCGCATTACACAAAATTGCACTAAATCGAGGAAATGTCGTCTGCACCTATGGGATAAGCTAATATATATTTGGGATAAAATGTGCTGTAAAGTCCTATCTAACTCTTTACGTCAACGTTTCGGCAGGGTATGCCTTATTCAGGACAGGAAAAGTGATGTGAATGATGGTTGACAACAATAATCTCCTTCAATACTAAAATTTTGGTCATCTTAAAGTGGTGACCCAAATAGGAGAATAAACAACAGTATGTGAGCCTCAGAACCAGATACTCAGAATGAGGTTTCATAGGGTGGCCGTAAAATGATATTGGTGGCCTTAATAGGATGATCAAGAACGTTTCATATTTTTAAGAAGATAAGTAGAATTATCCACAATTCTTTCAGCATATCACAGTAATTAAATGGAACAGTGCTTAGCAATTTTGCATGTAATTTAAAAAAAGCCGGTGTAACAAAATTACAATCAAGTCAGGAAAGTTCAAGGGAATTTTTTTTTTATAAGTAATACTGTCCAATACTTTCAATTGAGCCAAGCAAAAACGTTTTTGTATGAGATCATCTTTTTCCGATTTGAAAAATGAAAATACATTTACATAGTATCTCAACTGTTCCTGTAAACTATCATTTATATTGATTTATTTATAGATATAGGTTTCACAGTAACCATCGTGTTTTAAGCAGTCATGACAATCATGGTTGTCCATGCATGCTACAAGGTATAAAATGTCATACCTATTGATGGATTATCTTTATTCAAGAGCCGTGGCCCATTGTAGAACATCTACTATAACTTGCTATCATGTGGTAAACAGTATTGCTGAAAGAACTAGCTTCTGAAAATTTTATAGATATGTATCATTATAAGTCCATTCCAATTGCAATTAATCTACATGGTTTAAGGTTTATTATAAATCAGTCATTCTGTAATGCTTAAAGGAAAACTCTTTACATTTAGCATACTAACCCTCCTTGTGTTTTGCCCGAGATAAGACCATAATAGACTAGACTGTTCAGCCTGATAAAATACCACATTAACGGTATATCAGTGCGCTTTATTTCAAGACTATGACCCCACGATAAATGGCCAATGTTTGCTTCAAGCATTCACAGAAATGTGGTGTTACGTGATTATTACGTTGACAAACCCGATACACACCGGCAACATACGGACCGCTCCATGTATATAGTACACATTTCGTAGCCCCAAAAACCACTACCAATAGTGTTCAGAACTATTTCTCGACTAACTACGTTATACCAGTACATGACCTTTCACACAAACATGTTTTAAGCTCTATTGATAAATATCTCCCTAATTCGAAATCAATTTTGTTTATCGGCTGTAAAAAGGAAGGCTCTAGCCACGTACTCATAGAACTACTTCGAGTCTTTCATCTTTTTACAACAAGCACAGACCTATTGTTCATGACTTTGTGCATGGTAATTTTTTCTGCCTAAATCATGAACTACCTGAAAGAAAAAGTCTCCGGTTCTGTATGCTACCGACATATTCCGGGTAAAGGTAAGTATTGAGCACTACGTTCGTAATCTAATCGAAATATATTGTACCTATCACTGCCCTATAACCCATTATCGCCAGCGCCACTATAGCTTGTTATATAACCAGGGATATGGGCACGATCAATGTCGAAGAGTACATGAGATTGGGAAAGTATTGATTTGTTTCACCCATGCTACCTGAGCCTGGTGGATCATGTACATTGTAGAAACAGAATTAGTGATAGATCTACAAAAAATGGCTCGAGGTGGTTCTGAACTATATTGAATACAAGGATTAATAGTAGGCATGGCATTGCCATGATTTCGGTTTCAACAAGTAATGTATGTACGGGTTCTGTAACCCATCAGAGGGAGTTACTGTGGTATATTTGTATCCAGGTCTAACCTGTTGGGCTCCACCCGCTAGTAGGTATTCATTGGACCGCAACAGGTGCGCTGGTGACCTATTTGACCTGATTCCACCCAACGCGTCTGGGGCCCGTTTCTTAATCTAAGATACATGTAGACCATTTTCTGTAACCCATATAAACCCAGGGACGATGTGGGTCAATTTTAATCAACACGCATGGACGATCTTATGGATTATTTATACTGTTTTAGCGAACAGACTTAGTTATTATATGAAATTTATATTATATTGTATGAAACGGGCCCCTGATATCGGCACCCGCACCCGGTGTCTAGAGCTTTCAGATTGAGGGAGGGAGGGAGGGAGGGAGGGAGGGAGGGAGGGAGGGAGGGAGGGAGGGAGGGAGGGAGGGAGGGAGGGAGGGAGGGAGGGAGGGAGGGAGGGAGGGAGGGAGGTGGAAGCCTGTTGCAATATATATAAATACACTGAACCGCAACAGGTGCCTATACAATATATAAAAATACACTACTGTTGCCCGGTGCGGACCGGTATCGACGGTATCGAGACTCTAATTATTCAGAATACATTACTTAAATGTATTATAATGTAAGCCGCAAAAACCGTTCCCCGTCTCCCCTAATATATTTTGGTCTTGACCTATAGGTCAAACCGAAATAATAATCATCCTTCAATAAATATCAGCACTGCCCAACCATATTACCATAGAACCAAGTGTCATCGATGCAAACGAGTCTGCAGCCAACTACTGGCAATGAAGTATGTATGCCATTGAGCAATGACAGCCTAAATGGGAATACAAGTTGGTCATGTATATTTGGCGTTGGTTTCTCGTCATTTTAAGTTTATAAGTCTCTACACTCCTATCAGAGTCTACCTATGTAATTGTGTAGAAATCTCCAAAGTTGAAATAC
This sequence comes from Alentia gelatinosa, assembly GCA_950022655.1. Lineage (NCBI taxonomy): Eukaryota > Metazoa > Annelida > Polychaeta > Phyllodocida > Polynoidae > Alentia > Alentia gelatinosa. The sequence continues at coordinate 46,586,760 of OX465581.1, forward strand.
AGACTAGAACAAACTTGTCAGTTTCAATATAGGCTATGCTAATTCAATTCAAAGGACTGCACAACTACCGGTACCGCGCCAACAAGCACGGTACCGATACTAGTATTATCATAGAGCAAGAATATCATTTAAGTAAAGTAGGAATAAAAGGATCTTCAATCATAAACCTAAATTCTATTACCTTAAACCGCATGCTCTGAGCGAAAAAATTATCGTTATTTCTATTCAGACACAAAAAAAACGTTGGGTATGCTGAGTGGTAGATAAATACACAATAATGACTGGTTTTGTGTATGACTGGCCGTAATATCCGAGCAGTTGACGTGTAGCAATATACTACATTGTCAACTACGAGGAGATTACGGTCGCTCGTATACAAAACCAGTCGTTATTGTATGTATTACCCACCTACAGGATTAATAACAAGTCTACTGCAATTAGAAAATGTATGCAAGACATTTAGTTCCAGACCACAGCACTGTCAAGCATGGCAGTAATTCAGCGTAAACTTACACCAACAATAAAGTTGGCCATTGACCTGTGATTTTCTCATGCAAAGTGTGTTATGACAGTTTGATGGTAAATGAGATTGCTATGATTGATTCTAGATAATTGATAGTGAATGAACATTCAAGAAACTTATTTTGAAGTACATGATGATTCAACCTTATTATGGACGGGACTATTTTTTCGGAATCTCCTGCAGGAGATTCTGACATGCCAGAATCTCTGGATAGCGAATTCCAGGTGCCCTATACATTTCCTATGGAGACTCTGTAATACGTGGGTAATAAATATCAACGCCACTCCTTGGGAACAGAAGGTGGGAGTTGGAATTTGCTACGTTGAGGCTTTGCATACGACAAGGTACCTTGCTTGTGCTGGGATTGGTACATTACACTTACCTAGATGTTGCTTGTTGATGTACACATTAGGCACGGATCGCTGCCCGCTCATTTCTAGCAGAGCATCCTGGTATTGTGACATCTCATCTGCAAAAAGGAAAACAATGAATAAGCTAGATAACTGGTCTGTAACTATTAACTAGCATTTGCATTTCAAATATCGAATTGTTTAACACATGAGCACTACCATTATTACCGATGAAACAACATGGGTTATCAGTGTTTCTTGTATTTAGCACACCGGCAAAGTACATGCTTCTGGCAGAATTGTATGGATTAATAAACTGTCAGTTTCCCAAAGAAACTCTGATGAAATAAAGAAGACAGAAAAACATCTTGGAAGTACAAATACATGCATCTTCATGTGATCGTAAAGAATTATACAGCATTCATCATATCAAAACTATGATCAATGTGAGATTTTTTTCCCTAGGAGACCTTCTTCACACACTTTATTTAATTTTCGAATAGGGTGCTATATATAAATTCCTTTGATTTCTATTAATTTTCCCCTCAAAGATTACCTATGTTTAACTTTCTACTCGGAATATGTTATTTGTTTTTCCCAGTGAGACTCAATCTAGTTATGTATTATAGACGTGGCAATAGAAGCCTCTGTATCGAGTCGATGCTATCTTGTTAATGCCAACTTCCTGTCAGTTTAAACCAAGTTACTATCGTGTCTCCATGTCAACTATTGTTTTGGGTTTGCCAATGTAGGATCAAACCATGGTAACAGATCATAGATCCAGTCCACACTCTCAAAACACAGGTATGATTTGAGAAAAGTGAAAAAAAAGACAAGCGGATCAGTTGGTTTTAGTCCTTAAATTAATAACTGGGGGGGGGGGGGGGGAGGGTTGGAGGGACAAGGTTTCATCCGTTTTGGACTCATCAGGCATCTTAAAGTTTGGCTAGGGCAAGGTGTGTGACTTTCTCACATTTAGAACCCAGAAATATTTATTTCATGGTCCACACCAGATCATGATAATGAACAGGATAGAGGAGATTATAGTAACAGTCTTGACAGTCTTATAAGGGGAATGTCAGGACTTTCACCCCTGTGTAAATAGGAAAACAGTGCCAACCCTATAATCTATTGGTGATGGAAAGGTTTCAAGAAAAAGCGTCAGCAATCCGGTAATAAATAGAAATCCGGTAATTTAAAAAAAAAACATTTTTGAAAATCTTTCTCAATCTAGTTATGTTACAGTTCTAAGGCCATGTATTGGCGTATAGAAAAAAATCTACTCGCATACCTCAAAAACACACTTAATTCATTGCACTAAAGCAAGCCCACTTTACATATTATCCACAGACAAAGATAGAGGCCTTTACTCACCGAGTGTATCTAATTCCAGGGTCTTGTATTCCACATTCAGGGAGTTGAGCAAATTTTTTACCTGAAAAAAATTAACTTGGAGAATCAATGCTTGCATATAGAGTCATCATAACGTCAATAGTGATATGCAAACATGGAAGCCTCTTTAAACAGCAATAAATTGACGTATGGACGGAAGTTACTTGAGATTGTTTGCGATGAATTGTTGATCGCATAAATGAAATACGATAGTGAACAATTACTATCTGATCTTGAATCATAGTAGTATCGATAGAGTTTTACACCTTTTCAAGCAGTTTTTATTGAACTACATCATCTTATTCAAGGATACTTTTAGCGATTGTTATAAATACTGAATTTAATCCACGACCATAACGAAGAATTAGTTTAATAAACTATGTCTTAGACACATAGCAAATGGATATTTTACCAATGTAGATATTAAAGCATTAGAACTTACCTTAGCACAAAATGGACATGTTGTCTTAGAGAAGATCATCACATTGTTTTTATCTATATGGTCTTGTATAATGGACTTTAAGTCCTGCCCCCCAACCGGTGGCATTTTGGCGTTTATTTATCGTCTGACCTACAGGTTAGAATATCTGGAAAAAAAAGAAGTGTGAAGCAATGTCACAAAATATGGAACCTATTCCCTTGGGAGTGATTTTTAGGTCCAGACTTTTGATCATGGGGTCGCGTATATGCAGGGTATGTCGGAGGGCCACCTATATAATAGCATAACCTGATACACACTCACAAAGACAATATTGAACTGTGCTATCCTCTGTGACATCAGTAAGCGACGGTATGTGAGTACAGCAAAACCCCGCTCCTGGAACATCCCGCTTAAGGGGACAATTTGCTTGGAATGGAAAATCTTCCCTCTATTAAGAGTTTATCTTTACCCTGCTTAAGGGAGCACCCCGCTGAAGGGGGCAGTTATTTCGATACAGAATGCCTCTTAACCTATAGTACCACCTGTATAAAGGTATCATATGCTATATAGCCAAAACCATCAAATGACTGAAAACCCGCTTAAGAGGACTATCATATGCTATATAGCCGAAACCATCAACTGACTGAAAACTCGCCTAAGAGAACACCAGCTTAACGGGACACCATATTAAAGGGATACTTTGCTCGGAATGGAGGGTTTTACGGTATGTTTACATAGATCTATATATCGATAAAGTATATGATATCCATTACACAATCTTACCATTTGTATGACATAGTCACTTTGAGTACGTACGAGTAGAGAATATGATATATCACTAAGGGAGCGTTCATTATTTATGGCAAGGGTGTGTGGGTTTTGCTCAGCGATTCCTCCCTCGGAAATACTTTACATTGACGCCCACCCCCTCAAGTCACATACCTCGAAATGAAGCACCCCCTCTCAGGAATGGAGCCAATGGAAGATAGGTAGCCTAGGTCACCTAACAATAGCCTTAAATCGATTTTCTTCCATATACACATGTGTGTATATATAGATAGATATACAGTAAAACCCCGCGTAAGCAGTCACGCTCCGATCCGGGCCAAAGTGTCCGGTTACGCGGGGTGTCGGTTACGCGGGGTTTTCAAGTTTCCGCTGGTCTAACAAACAAGTGCTATATATCAATATGTAGGGAGATAGAAGCGATGATAGATGTTAAATCATTTTTTCAATATCTTAATTGGGTCCGAAGTTATCAAACTTTGAATTACAAAATTTATTTTTTAAGAATATACTTACGCACATTCATAAAAAACAAAAATTAATCTATTTTTGTTATGGTGTCCATCAGAGATATTCGCATACACGGGGTTTTAGGCCTTTTCGTACCGAAATAACTGTACGCTAACGCGGGGTGTTCGTTAACGCGGGGTGTTCGTTAACGCGGGGTGTCCGTTAACGCGGGGTTAAATTAAACATCTAATAGAGGGAAAGATTTCCGTTCCGAGCAAAAGTGTCCGTTGACGTGGGGTGTCCGTTAGGCGGGGTTCTAATGTACATATACAGTAAAACCCCATGTAAGCAAACACCCTACATTCCAGGCTAAAGTATCTGCGGTATGTAGACGTTAGAGCCCACCACCCGAAAGTCGGGACGTTAGAGCCCACTCATCATAACATTGACATACATCCTTGAAACATGCATACACGTCAAATCATAACTTACATTTCATGAAATTTCCGAAAGTCGTGTCATTTCTGATTTTAGCGCTAACAAGCTAAAGAAGACTTCGTACATAGACAGCCCAATAAAATCCCAGACTTTTTCCAGGCTCTAATCTTGCTAGTGAATGAAAAGCCCATTTTTCTTTTCTGAAGGGTGCATATCATATCTGGTCACTCTTTTTAAAACCATGTCCGATTCATCACCAAATTTAGTTTAAATTTTCTTTTTCTTCCTTACTATCTGCGTAATTTCAGTGTTTTGAGATGCTATAAAAAAAAAGGTTTTGCTGTGATTCCGGACCCCATTGGGTTGATGGACCAATCAGGTCTTTGGATTTAATCATGTGGTGTCAACAACAACACAGTCACATGGTACAAGATTCACGTTATATTATTATATATCTTACACTATATATATATATATATATTATATAATATGTATAGTGTGGTATATATCTTATAAAACTATAACTATTATTGAATAACAACTATTTTCAAAAAAACCTCCAGTGGTAGGCATGTGGCAGTGTTGTTGTTGACACCACATGATCAAATCTGGTGACCTTACTGGACCATCAACCCACTGGGGTCCGGAATTGCAGCAAAACCTTTTTTCCTCATTGGTCAGGGCTACCCTGCGATTTAGGGACAAGGGGCCGATGACCTTCTCCATGGGGGGTACAGGGGTTTAGGAACAAAATTGCAGGGACAAATTCAGACATGTTTATCGCATGCGATTCTGGGTCCCTCCAAAGTACAATTTGTCGCCGAGAAAATGTACCCTCCACGAGGGAGAGGGGGGTGGTACCGGAATCGCAGGGCTAGAAATCACAAGGCTGAACCCACTGTGTGATGCAATAGGCCTTTTTCCACAGGCCGGTGTCTCACCTTATCTGCCTGGTTACGCCATGCCTGCAGCCAAACAAGCCCCTTGCAACATATTCTTTAGCAGTGAATCACTCAGTATATGAGCGTAATACGTTCATAATACCCGTGTATAACATTTGCAGGGAAACAACAGTGATTTCATCGTGTTGTATGGTAATCTAGCTCCAATTTGATGTATCATATATGTATATCACCTCAATGATACTTTAGATATAGCATAGATGACACAGGATCACCGAAATTGAATATACATTAATACATTGGCAGGCCTAGCTATTATGTGGTTATCTTTCTCCAAATTAAAACCAAAACAATTATCAACTATAAAGTTTTGATAGTCCAGACTGGTTGATACAATGCCTTTAATTGTTCTAGTAGTCCAATCTGTTCAAAAACAACGCTCCTGTAATCACACCCACCGTTCACACTTTAGGTGTGATTGCTGTGTTCTCTATACACATATAGCCAGACTCGGCCAGGTTTGTCCGAGCGGCCGCGTAACTAGGCAGTGGGCCGTTAGGCAGCGCTGAACGGCTACACCTATACTTGGGGGACCATATATCGCAGGGAAAGGAACAAGAATCGCACATGGGTCCAGGCCTTTAAAGGTTAGAGTGGTCACATACACTTTCAGCATGCTGAGAAAAATCTATCCCTTCTTTTGTTTGTTTGTTTGTGGTTTAATGTCCCAGGGGACCCTGAGGGTATATAGGGACTATCAATGATTTAACTTTTTACTTTCATAGACTTATCTCAGTCAATTCTTTTCAATGTTTCAAATATTTTCAAATATTTTATATAAAATCAAAGAGATTTGTCTCTTTCAAAAACATGATGATATCTTTCTTTGGAATAGTTTCGAACAACATTTTCATGTTGTTACTGTTTTTCAAATGCTTTCTTCTATTCTCTTGTACCCTTTTACAGTTCAGCAGGATATGCTCGACAGTGATGGGTACATTGCATGCTTGGCATATTGGGGGATCTTCCCCTTTCAGGAGATATTCTTGTGTAAGTCTGGTGTGACCTATTTTCCGACTGGTCAACTTCACCTTTTGACTACGACTTAATCCCCCACAGTTTCTCTTCCCATTCACAGTTGAGTGAATGGTATGTGGTTTGTTTCTTATTTGCTTGTTCCAGTCAGATTGCCATTTATTCATTGTCATTTCTCTTATTGGAGCTGTCATATCCGTGTGTGGAATTTTCGTTGTACCGGGATGCAACTTCAGAGCTTTCTTTGCTGCTCTGTCTGCCTCTTCATTTCCATCAATTCCTACCTGGCTTGGTAGCCAGCATAGAACTATGTCTTTCTTTCTTTTCTTCAAAATGGAAATCCTCTCTCTAACTTCGCTTACCAAAGGGTTTGTCGGAGAGTATTGGAGGATACTTTGAAGATATGACTTTGTGTCAGAATATATGATGACTTTACGATTCATAGACTGAATGTACCGTAACTGAAACCTTTTATCATTATTCATTCATAATTGCTGTTTTCAATAAAGAAGGATTCACAGGGAGAGACTGATGTACTTAACACCTTTTCCCCAGTCTCTGATAATTTTCCCTCTGACTTTGTCCAAAGATCTCAGAGCAGAATGCTGATTTATTAGACTTTAATTTCTATAAATTCAGTCAGCAGTATTGGTTTGATTATAAATGATAAAAGGTAGGTGAACATTCACCTAGCATTTGTAATAAACCGCATTAGTGTGGTGGCATTCCGGCCAAGACAAGGGGTTCAATGTGCTTTTGTGCCGAACATGGGATATATCCCTTTCAAGTTTCAGAGTGTGGTTATCGGTGGCCCCACAGAATAGAGAGATAGCTCTCTACTCTCTGGTAGTCCGAGAGGCTCTGACTGTGATGTGAAGCGGTGCTAGGCTCTGCGTCCAAAGTTCTACTCGAGAAAGAGCATTTAACTACAATATTTATCAACACACCCACATTATCATGTCAATCATGATATTCCATGACCAAAGAACATTCTGTCTATGTGCCAACTTGAATCTGATGTGAATGACATCTGATATTTACAATGAAATTAACATTAGCACAAAACTCACCTACCTTACCACCCTGTGTCTGTGTGGCCACTTTGACATGTGCCGTCGGTAAAAGCCGCTGTCACATGATCGCGTGAGAAGAGCCCTCTGGTGGTTCCCATATGGGCAGGTACCCCGGCCTCATCGTAAGAGAAAAACGCTAAGCTTTCACAGCTCGAAGATGCTTGGCAAGGGTACCCGGATTTGGCTGTGTTTTCTTTAGTGTCAACTGACTTTTCAGGATGTTCTTTTAGAATTTCAAAGCGAAGTGCAAAAAGGAAAACCACCGTTATTTCTATGTGCCGACAGCTCTGTCAATTAAGGCTAACATTGACTAGATCTAGATCAAAGTCGCGAACGATCGATTCTCAGTGACACACATTTCGACCACAGAGGAAAACAAAGATGGCAATCTTCACAGCTGAGCGCGGTTAGTACACTATTATTATTCATGGCACAACCCAAATACTTAGTAGAAACCAAACGAGAGTTAGCCTTGTCAATGTTTATGCCACGATGGGCAGGTTGTGTATTACTACACGAGGCATTAGCCGAGTGTAGTGAGTATCAGACCTGACCAGAGTGGTATAAACATTGAGAAGGATAACTCAAGTTCGGTTTCTCACTGATATACAGGGAAAATTGTGTAATTAGCCATGTTAATAGCGTGTTGACACCATGGCCCCATTTATCAATGCTGCCGGATCTACTTGCATTATCTCGTCCCTGATTGGTCCGTCTTTTTTATTCACCTTGGTGCATAAATAACACTTTATTCAATGCTCTGTCAAACACATTGAGTCAATGTTAAACCTATGGCGTTTTTTATTAGGGATAGGATAAACATTGAGATGGCTAACTCGAGTTTGGTTTTGTATTTATCCTACCCCATCTCACCGATATACAGAGAAAATTTTGTAAATATCCATGTTAGTAGCATGTTGACACTCATCGGAGGATGGC